>JAQPPZ010003547.1:0-2400000 GCA_028583015.1 Wollemia nobilis
CATACATTTCTTCATTGTAAAATGATTGGTATATAGTATGTGACAATTAACCATTAGCATAAAAGGTATTCATAAGAGTTGCATTAGTATTTTTTTTATTTTCTTTTAAAACAAGATCATCGACCTCAAAGGATCGATGATGAACTTTCTTAGCATATGATGTTTTAAGCTTGTTTTGGTAGGCACGAAGATTCTCCAAAGCATTGATGTGCTTTTCATCTAGGATTTCTAGCTGATCGAGTCTGCCAACTCGATATTCATCTCCTAATTTGGTATCTTGAAGTAGCAGAGCCAAAGAAGGAACTTCTAATTCAAAGGGAAAAACAGCTTCAACGCCATAAACCAAAATAAAAGGTGAAGTTCCAGTGGGAGTTCGAACACTAGTTCAATAGGCCCACAAAGCTGGATATAATTGAATGTGCCAGTCGCGGCCAGATTTATTGACCAATATTTTGAGAATTTTGATTAAGGTTTTGTTAGAAGCTTCTGCTTGGCCATTACCCTGAGGATAATAGGGAGTGGACCAGTGATATTGAATCTTATATTTTTGGCATAATTTCTTAACATCTTTATTTTTGAAACAAGTTCCGTTGTCTGAGATAAGATTTGTAGGATTTCCAAACCTACAAATGATTTGATTAAAAATAAATTTAGAGACTTGTGTTCTAGTGCAGGAAGCTAAAGGCATAGCTTCAACCCACTTCGTGAAATACTCAGTGGCGGTTATGATGAATTTGTGTCCATCAGATGACACAAGATTAATTTTGCCAATAATGTCTAAGCCCCATTTTGAGAATGGCCAAGGAGATGAAATAGCCTGTAGTTCTTGTGCAGGGGCATGGACAAGGTCAGCATGTTTCTGGCACTTGTCGCAATGGTGCACATAATCATGTGCATCATTCTCCATGGTAGGCCAAAAGTATCCTATCCTAAGGAGCTTTTTAGCAATGACACTACCACTGAAGTGTCCTCCACAAGATCCATCGTGGGCTTCACTCAAAGCTGATCTAGACTCTTCTAAATTCAAACATATCAATAGGATACCTTCAAAAGATCTCCTATATAAAGTATTGCCAATTATTTCAAATCGACTAGCTCATCTACGTAATAACCGACACTGGTTTCTATTAGAAATAGCAAGGAAAGTCCCATTGTGAAGAAAATCAAATATATTTGTATACCAAGGTTCAGGAGTAGTCTCATTGATTAGAAACACATCCAAAGGTTCTAATCATGACTTATGTGAAGCGGGTTCCTAGAGTCGACGAATAATGATGGTGGCATATTCGTCATCTACCTCAAAGGGCAGAAGAGATGCAGCTGCGGCCATAGCATCAGCTGCACGGTTGCTAGTTCGAGGAATAGCTTCCAAGGTAACTTGATCAAATAGAGACATTAATTGTAAAACATAGGCTTTATATGGGCATAATTTATCATCTCTGGTCTGATAAACTTCATTAATTTGGTTTATAACAAGTTGAGAATCACCAAAAACTAGCAGATGTTTAATTTTTAATGCCAAGGCAGCTCGTAATCCAAGGAATAGAGCCTCATATTCAGCAGTATTATTGGTGCAAGCAAATGTTAATTTAAAGGACAAATATATAATGTGTTTTTATGGAGATATTAAAATAATGCCCACACCAGCCCCACTCATGCATCAGGCTCCATCAAAGTATAAGGACCATTGTTCAACATGGTCTGCCTCTAATTGAAGGCATTCATCAGGAAACTCAATGATGAGGGGATGGGTAGACTCTAAGGGTGTAGCAGCTAGTTGATCTGCTATGATTTGACCCTTAACAGACTTCTGTCCTATGAACGTGAGTTCAAACTCACTTAGAGCAAGAATCCACTTCACTGTACGACCCGATAAATAAGGTCGACTCATGAGATATCGCAAGGGATCATATTTAGCAATGACATACGTTTTCTGACTGAGCATATAATGGCATAATTTTTGCATAGAAAATATGATTGCTAGACATAGTTTTTCTAATGCTATGTAGCGAGTTTCATAACTGATGAGGGTTTTGCTAATGTAATAATTAGCACATTCTTTCTTCTCATCATCAAGCTGAGCTAACATAGCTCCTAAGGCAAAATCTGAAGCTAAAATATACAATATAAATGGGGGATCAGGTCTAGGTGGTGAAAGCACAGGTGGGTTAAGGAGATATTGTTTGAGAATTTCAAAAGCTTCCTTACATTCATCGTCCCAATTAAAAGGGACATCCTTCTTAAGGAGCTTAAGAAAGGGACTGGTTTTGTCCGCCAGATTATTGATGAAGCGAAGGATGGTTTGAAGTTTACCTTGTAAACTTCGTAACTCAGATATATTGGTGGGTGCGGGCATATCAATGATAGCCGCAATCTTGAGAGGGTCAATTTCAATGCCACGTAAAGAAACTATAACCCCTAATAGTTTACCGGACTTAACTCTGAATATGCATTTGGCTGGATTTAATCAAATAAGGTATTCTCTTAACCGATTAAATACTTTTCTCAAATCATCTAAATGATCATCTTCTTTAATAGAGCGATCTATAATATCATGTACATAATCATGTAGGATATCATGCATCATATCATGAAAGATATAAGTCATGGCTCATTGATATGTTGCGCCTGCATTCTTTAAACCAAATGGCATCACTTTCCAGCAAAAGGTACCCCAAGGGGTAATAAAGGCTATTTTAGCCTGATCTTTAGGAGCTATCCTAATCTAATTATAGCTGAAAAATCCATCCATTAGGGACATCATTCCACTCTTGGCAGTAAAGTCAATGATTTGATCCATGTTTGGAAGAGGAAAATCATCTTTAGGGCATGCAACATTAATATCTCTAAAGTCTGTGCAAACCCTAACTTTGGTAGCTTCTTTCTTGGTGACTGGAACTACATTTGAGATCCATTCAGCATAATCAATAGCTTGTATAAAAACAACATTCAAGAGTTTTTCTAACTCTCCTTTGACTAGCAAGGCCACCTTAGGATGCATTTTTTTAAGTTTTTGTTTAGCAGGTTTAGCATCCGAAAGGACTACTAGGTGATGCATGACTATAGAAGGGTCTTGTAGACACCAAAACAGCACCAATCCAATTATGTGACTACAAACACTAATCACATTAACACACACAGCCCCAAGGGTAGCCCCCAGAGGTTAAACAGTGGTTCTAACCACTTACACAGCAGTTTTGCAAGTCAAAAATCAGTTTGGCACCTTTTAGACACTTTATTTCTTATTCATCCCACCCAGGGACGAGTGCGAATTTGTACTCGTCCTACCCAAGGACGAGTATGGATTTGTACTCGTTTCACCCAAGGACGATTATTAGCGCTCGCTCCGGGGTGGGACGAACGCCAGGTTTGACCAGCAAAAAGTCAGACCTCAGCGCATGACAACTCAGAACTACCACTCAGCTTTTCATGCATGACATAGGAGTGCGAGTGAGTTCTTTTGACAACACACATCGGCCAATTGACTTTCCCTTCCCTGCATGGGAAGGAGAGTAAGCTTTTTAAGACAACTTAGATTTGCCACTTAGCTATCCCTTCATTGCATGGGAGTGCAAGTGATCTTTGTTAAAACATGCAAAGACATGCACAGAGGCAGTTAAGAAGCCCTTGATCAAGAAGAAGTCTTCTCTTCACAAACAAAAGCATTCATGCAAAGAAACACTTTTGCATGTTAATTCAAAAAGACCCCTTGGGTCTATAAAAACGGTGAGTTTTCTTACCCAAAAAGATATACAGAGAAGGAGCATTTTGAGCGACGAAGTGCTGCTAGTTCACTTACTGGTGATTTGTGCTTTCATAATCGTGGTATTTCTTTTAGTTTCATGTTTATGCTTTTGTCAAATCTTTCATTTCATTTAGATTCATTTCAACCATCGTTAGATTCATATTTTATGTTTCATACACAGGTGCTACTGACTTTCTTGTTTGTTTCTTTGAGTGCAGAGTTGCAGCATTAGAGGAGCGGTGAGGAGTCTACCTTACCAACACAAGCGGCGGCAACATTTGGCCCGCCCATTCCAAACGTGGGCATGCGAAAAAGGAATTCTGAAGCAAATTGTAGAGATCAATATCTAACGCTCATATCCCCTAAAAAGGAAGGAGACGTATTGTAACACGAATTGAAAAGAATATCAATAAAAAGGGCTATAGTTTATATTGCTTTTATATCTTGTGTTCATTCATTTGTGTTCTTTCCTTTTAATGCAATTTTGTTTAGTTTTTCCTTTTTGTTTCCGGAATCTCGTGCTTTCAATAGTTGTATAAAAACAACATTCAAGAGTTTTTCTAACTCCCCTTTGACTAGCAAGGCCACTTTGGGATGCATTTTTCTAAGTTTTTGTTTAACGGGTTTAGCATCCGGATGGACTACTAGATGATGCATGACTACGGAAGGGTCCAAACCTGGCATATCTTCATATGTCCAAGCGAAGACATCTTCATATTCTTTAAGGAATGCAATGTATTGCTCTTGTTTTTCTTGACTTAATTCTGATCCAATATTGATTATGTGGGGATTATCCTCAGTTCCAATGTTAACTTTAATGACGTTTTCTACTTCCATGTGTAGATCTCTTTCAAAATTAGGTGGGGCGGGTGAAACGCCCAATTCTTGTAATTATTTTAAGGTTAACTTGGATAATTCATCTTGAGGAGTCGTGGCCTCAAGTTGGGCTATAGTAGGTATAGAACCATCAAAATAAAAACCATTGTGTAACATCTCTTCAACGGAGACATCATGGAAAATATCTCCTTCCAACTCATCATCGGATTCAACAATCATTTCAGGGTAAGCTATGGATAGCATATTGCATGTAAAGGGATTATTCTTGGGATACAAAGAATCTTGTCCATCTAAATAATCTTGATAACATATGAGTTGATCATCATCTTCAAAAGGGAAGGGTTGACCCTTACTAGGAAATAGGCCCACACCACATCGGGCGGGCCATGGTTCTACCTCAAAAGGTTCTTTCATACCATTTTGGAAAGGTCCCAAGCCTTTCCCTTTATATCCCATTTTAAGCATTATAGGTTTAGCTTTAATATATTCATTAGCAAAATAGCATCGAGCATATCCATCATGATGAGTCTTGATGTTTCGGGGTATTCTTCCCCAATCATATCCTTTATAAATAAAGGCACAACTCCCGACTTGGTAAGTACTTCCCATAGGTTGTGGGAGGCCCAAAGTACGAGGAGATGGCGGCAAATTACTTAAGATAATGGAATCTTGCATAGAAGCATTTGTTTTTTTTGATATAAGAATTTTAGATAAATCAGGTAAGAGTTCATCAGAAAGAGCATAAGATGTAGAAGGATCATTCCCTATATCTTTAGATGTGGAAGGTATGATAGATGTAGATAATGTGGAGGTGTTAATAAATGGGTCTATAGGTTTTGAAATTATAGGGATGGAACATGAAGGATTGGTTGTGGATTTAAGATCTTTTTGAGGTTCTAGTGTGGTTTGTTTAGAAGATTGTTGAGCTATATATGAGGGTGAAATTAATGGAGGAGAAATAGATGAAGTTATGGGTGTGTGTTTCACACTTTTAGATGAAAAATAAGAATTAGGATGTGTGGATGACAGAGCAGGGCAAAATTGCACTCCAACAGGTTCTGCCAAAGCACACATATCAAAGGGTCTAGGATCACCATGGATAGTGACCAACTAATTTTTAAATTCAAATTTAACACATTGGTGTAAAGTTGAGGGAACCGCTCGCATCGCATTGATCCAAGGGCGACCCAAGAGTATATTGTACGATGTGGGGCAATGTACAATAAACACGGTTGTATCTAGGGTTCTAGGACCAACTTGCAAGGGTATAGTAATGACTCCACACGTTTCTTGTGTCTCGTCATTGAAAGCTTTGATAATCATATCCGTTTTTTTCATTTCATCACTTCTAAACCCAAATCTTTGGTAGAAGTCAAAAGTGCATATATTTAGAGATGAACCATTATCAATCAAGACTCTTTTAACAGCTACATCTCCAATTAGGGCAGTAATATATAAGGGGTTATCCTTATGTAAACTATGTTGTGGTATATCTTTATCTCGAAAGTCAATACAATCGACTTCTCTAGTGATGATAGTATTGGACATGGCTTCAGGTTGAATATTTTGAGGTACCATCATTTGGCTTAATGTAAGCATTAATTCATCTCTATGGGTAGGAGAAGATCTTAACAAGTCCAAAAGGGAAATTCTGGCTGTAGTATTGGATAATTGTTCATTAATATTGTAAGGAGGTTTAGGTTGAACATTAGGAGCATGATTCCCTTTATTGGGATTTTTCAAAACAAATGGAGTTGATCCATCATTCGATTTGGTTCTTGTTGAAGATTTTGAGCCTATTGTCTGGTAACGACTTCGATGGTACCTACAATGTTATATTGAAGACGTTGAACTGGTCTTGGTTGAGCGTTTATGGCTTGTTCATTAGGAAGGAACTGATTAGAAGAGGGTCGAGTAGTAACTCTTCTAGGAAATGGTTCTTCCGGAACCATAGCATCTGTGATAGGTTGAATAGGATCTGATTCATTTTTAGAACTATTCGATTGATTTGAGGTGATGTCTATTTCACTTTCAGTATCCGATTCTACATCACTAGGATCCGGTGTTTGAATATTATGTAGGGGCCTGGTCGTGACCATGGATAAAGTTGTGCCAAATATTTGAGGATCATGATTAGGTAAATGTCCGCTAATAGTTCCTACATATCGGGTAGGAGGAGGGACATTATGATGCTCAATTTGATTGGCCACCTCTTTACCATGTTTTGGTAAAGGATGTTGAAATATATCTAATGATTGATTAGCATTTTGATTTTGATTTTGGGGAATGTTCTTTTGAGCATTATTAGGAGCATTTTGTTTAGGTTGGAAGGCTTGCACCTCCATTTCATTATTATCAATCAGATCTTGTATTTTATGTTTTAATCTTTTACAAGAGTTTGTAGAGTGTCCAGGTCCTCTATGAAAATCACAATGTAAATCAGCTCTGTATCCGGGTATAGTTGGATCAGGTTCCCGGATAGCTGGTAATTGAATCAAACCTCTTTCGAGTAATTGGGGTAGAATAGTTGATAATGGTTGATTGAGTCTAGTAAACTCTCGAGGAGGTTTATCAGGAGGTTTCAATATAAATTTTTCTGTTGTCTTCGTTGTATTGATATTAGCAACATTTCTGCTATCAGTGACTCCGTCACCTACAACTTGTTTGTTTTTATATTGATTTCTGGATGTTTTCTCATCATCTTTCTTCCTAAGCTGGCCTCTCCTAATGAGAGCATCTTCCACCCTTCGAGCTAAGTCTATAGCTTGATCGAAGGTGGTCAAGGTAGCAATTGATAACTCATAGGATATTTGTTCTTGCAAATTATTAATAAAAATGTCCAACATTTCCCTATAAGGTAGCACAAAGTGCAGTTTTCCTGTCAACCGCCTCCATCTAGCTAAGAAATCAGCAAAACATTCATCTTTGTCTTGTTTTAAGTTGTATAAATCTTTAATGGTGACATGCCTCTCGATGTAGGCACTAAATTGATGGACAAAAGATTCAGTTGTTTCTTCAAAATTTCTCAAAGAATGAGTGGGCAATTGATAGTACCACTCTAATGCCATTCCTCCTAAACTTTTTGGGAACATTTTTAGTAATAGCAAGTCATCATGTGATATATCATGACATGCTATCCTAAACATGCGAAGATGCTCTATGGGATCTTCGGTTCCTTTATATATAGGTAGGACGGGCATGGGAAAGTGTTTAGGGTATGGTTGTGCTACAACTATGGGATCCAAAGGCTGACTACACATCTCTCGATAATTGTACGAGGGATGGTAGGGATCTATCTGGTCCATGCGGGAAGCTAACTGTTTCACCATGGCTTCCAGATTATTGGTTTGCCCACCATATTGGTTCGGTAGGGCATTAATATGGGATTTGTGAGCATATGATGGAGGGACATGAAGATTAGATGCTATATTGCTATTGTGTAAATTGTTGGTAGGAAGGGTGTTATGAAGAAGTTTTGAAGTTGTATTATGTTGTATCCCAGATTGTTGAAAATTGGTGTTTGGCTTCATTTTAGGTTTTTGTCGATTTGAAGCATATTGATCAATAGTTTGGTGAAATAAAGTAGTGAATGAAGGTCTCTTTTGTGTGGGAATGATTTTAGGCTCAATAACAGGTTCCTTAGGGGGTTGGGTAACCTGTTGTTTTTGCATGTTCTGAATCATAGTGACCATATCTCTATTGGATGGTCCAACTTTATCACTTTCTTGATCAACAAAGGACAAGGGATTAGTGTGTATGTTAAACATATCTTCCATGGCTGCTTGAGTGTCACTAATTTGTCCTCTATCAATACGAACTGCCATATTAAGAGCACCAATGTTATTATTGAAAAATTTCCAGAAATGATCTAAGTTATCAAAAGCAATAGTTCCATCTAGAGCCATTCTAGGGGATGAGGATCCTTCCTCTCTAACATTTTCTTGTTGTTCATCTACAACAAGCTCATCTTCTGGTTGTTCTAGAGTTTCTCCTTTCGGAATTGAATCCTCAGGAAGGACATTTGGGTTTTTTGTTTTGTCTCCTAACCAATCTTCTTCTTCTTCTTCAGTTTGTTTACCATTCCTAAGTCTAGGCATTGTGCTTAAACTTAGATTTCAGCAAATATATATATATATATATATATATATATATATATGCAACAAGCTTAAGAGGTATATATTTTAATTATATACCTACTATAGGATTTTAAAATAAAATGTTTTGGTTTTGTTATATTTTGGTTTTTTCTTGTTTTTTGTTCTATTTTTTGTTTTTGTAACAATATTATAAAGATAACAAACAACACACTAAATGCAAGAAATAATAATAATGAAAGCAATGATCTAGTTTTCTATAAACAATTTATAAATATCATTAATGGGCTCAAGTTCTTCAGGAGTCATGAAGTGTTCTTCTTCAAATTGAAAATTTTCTTTCAAGAATTTGACAAAAAGTGCTATAGTGATATTATCTGTCTCAGATTCTGGTTGGTAGAAATAAAGTTCGTGGCAATACTCTCGATATAACATAGCTCTAGGAACTCTCCTCCACCTTTCCCTATCTGTAAGAACGACCTCTTGGTCTTCTACACGACCTAGGAATTGGTGTATAATGGCTGCGTTCTCGAGGTATTCCTCGAAGGTGAACAATTCTGAAGACACAAGAGCTCTCCTATAAGCTAACCACCTATGGCAAGCTCTCTGAAGTTCATGATAAAAAATGAGTTGATGAGGATCCAGGATTCTATCTAGGACAAGCCTCTTGATTTGTCTAAGTTCGGTTGATCTAGATGAAATGATACCTAGTCTCCTATCAAGTTCTTTCCACAAAAGTTGGTTTCTATCTGTTTCAGGCACACTAAGCACAGAATTAATTTCTATGGCTGCTAATTGGTTTTCAACATTTATAGTGACTGCTAGTCTTTTCTTAGGAGCTACCATCTAGACATGATATGCAACTTAGTAGTTTTCTAATGATTTTAAATGCATCTATGTTTTTGTTTTTTTTGTTTTTTTGTTTTCAAAAGGTTTTAGTTTCACGTCGGGTTCACCAAAATGTATCGTTCCAAATTTTCCGCACCCTTACCTTCAGGCTAAAGGATCCGCGCCCGAAAGGGGGATGCGGGAAGGATGGGACAATACCTCGGACTGAGAGGCCTTTGGAAGGTCCCGCCTCTCGGGGGAGGTGTATTAAGGTGATTTTTTGACGGATGGTGGGGTTCACCAGGAAACGTTTAGTGGCAGTCTCCACGCCTAGGTTGGGAATGTGTTTGATGTGTTCATTTTTATCTTTAATCATTCAAATCCTAGGTTTGGCCAAATGAATCTAAGTTGTTCTATTATGAAAATGCAGACTAAATGAATACAGAGAACAGAATTAAACAGAAAACACAGAGAATAAATTAAGTGAAGAAATCCATACCTGGTTTCGGATGTCTGATGGAGGTTCTAATTTTTGAAGCAGTCAAGATCGTCTCTGATCTGACAGGATCGTCTGCGATCAGACAGGATCGTCTGAGATCTGACGAATTCGTCAGAGACCTGCAAACAGAGAAATAGATACAAAATACAGAAAATGCAGCTATACTGATAATGGAAAATGATGTGAAATAATAATAAGGATGTTAATAAGATAATCCCGAATAGAAATGCAAGTAAATTACGATGCTTTAATAGCTAATCATGATTTTATTATGCAATTAAACTACATGGGTGAACTCCAAGATGCAGAATAACAAGAAATAATAATAAAACTGACTAAATGCAGAATAAAACAATAAATAAATGGAGAAAGAATGCAAACTCAGGGCACTGATTGCCCCCAATGTTGACTGTAGTCGAAATCATCTCGGATTGGTACGAAATCGTCTCGAATTGGATAGGATCGTCTACGATGATCTGAGCTTGCTCCGACTGAAAATCAATGAGGTCCCTGCAAGAAAACTTGGAAAGTACAAATGCAGATGGTAATCCAAGGTATTCTAATGCATGCAAAGGTCAAGTTACGAGAAAATTCAGCCAGGGGAATGTCAAGGGGGGTCCTAAGGTTTAAATAGGCTTAGGAGGGAGGTTAGGAGGTTGGAGATCATCCTAATATAGAAGATCTCCAATGGGGGAGGTCTCTAACGATGCAGACACGCTTCTGCCCAGATTAGAGACGTCGTTGAAACAGAAGCTAATTATGCACAAATCAGTTTGGGACGAGATCGTCTGGACGTTCTGCTCTAGACGAATTCATCCGATCTGAGGCGATATCGTCTGATCGGAGACGATATCGTCCAACGGACAAAACAAACTCTAAAAATGGCATGAAAAATGAGGAAATGGGTAGCAGGCGGTTTTGGAGCGGTTTTGGGGTTGAAATTTGAATTTGAATTATTACTAAGGTAATTGTAATTATTTACTAAAGTTTACTGCGCCAATTTTAGGGTGCTACATTTTGCCCCCTCTTTAGCGAATTTTTCAAGGAAAATGCGTTAAAGATGAGTTCTTCTCGATCTACGAGAAAGCAAAAAATTTATTCCCATTTTTAGGTGACGATTCTAGGTCGAATCGTACGACAGCTTACTATGGTGCCCCCTCCGTGTTTTTACCCAAATCGAACGTTTGAGGTAAAAACGTGAAAAAGCAAAATTTAAAATGTTTTTAATTGTTTTTGAATAAAATTAAGAAAAATAGGGTAAAACCCTAATTCATTGTTACTGTTCATTTTCATTTTCTGGTTTCTGGAGCTCTGCAAACAAAATGGTCGAGACAGCGCACAGATCGACAGAGGTCCGACGCGGGCTACGGGTAAGAATCTAAACTTAGTTTAGAATGCTTTAATTTAGAATTTCATGCTTTTTAGATCAATTTTGACTGATTTTTGAGCATCGCGGCCATTTTTGGGCCGTCGACGTCGTCGGGATGAAATCGTCTCGATTTCATCGAAATCGTCTCGATATCGCCGATTTCGTCCAAGGGCGAAATCGGCGAGATGGGGACGATTTCGTCCAATAAGGGACGATTCCCTCATGCGAAATCGGAGATGAAATTGCTCAAATTTGGGACGATATCATCCAATAGTGGACGATATCATCATTTGTATGAAAGTGGACTTATTTTACTTGCATTTTTACTTAATTATTTATTGATTTTTATTGGTTTGTTGTTTATGTTGCAGAGAGGATTACTAAAGAGCAGAGAATGGAAATACGATGGGCTGAGGGATGACTTGGCCGCTCTATCTCAGGCAGAGCGAGATCAGTTGGCGCAAGTCGGCTTGCAGCATGTGGCAGATATGCCACAGGTTTCTACAGATATGGGGCTATTGATAGCCCTAGCAGAGAGGTGGTATCCGGGTTCTTCCTATTTTTGGTTATCGACAGGGGAGATGACTCCCACACTGGAGGATGTATGGAGGATTTTGAGGATCCCCATACAAGGATGGCTAATAACTCCCATGGCCAATCAGGGCCACGCGATGATGCGACTGTGCGGAGATCCGAGCTTCACCCTGGAGAAGGGCGGAGTGAACATCGAGTCGCTACGCCAGATGCCTGGGGCATCTAGACTGACACAGGTTTTGGTTGGGGTGGTAGGTGGTCTGCTGCTATGCCATCAGAGTGGATGCAGAGTACCATGGCTATTGATAGATGTGGTCTACGACATGAGAGACCATGGGTACAGGTTTGCTTGGGGGAGCTTTGTACTATGCCGATTGTATAGGATCCTGCATGGGGTCGTATACAAGGGCGGTCGATGTCTGGTCATGACATCACTACTATAGGTTTGGTGCTGGGAGCACATCATGGTGCGGAGGCCGGTAGGGCTCCCACTAATAGGGATTGATGGGGAGAGGCCCCGAGCTTTCTACTGGTGGCTCCGGAGAGGGTCACAGTGATGGATAGATCTGCCAATGTCCCGGAGACTACTTGATGACCTTGTCTCCGACCAGATCACCTGGAGGCCTTGGAGAGATCATCCAGGGTGGGCCGAGGATGGACAGGAGCTGGCTCACATTAGGTGAACCTATTGGCTGAGGATGGAGAGGGGAGAGGTGGAGCTCCACCGGTATGATCGAGTTTTGAGGCAGTTCGGTCTACAGCAGGGGATCCCATCTCTCAGAGACTACGAGTTTTCTCGGACCGTCCGGGATAACACTACAGTTAGCGGGGCTCTAGATATGTAGCGCTTCTGGAGTCAGGACGTAGATGATGCCCCGATCCAGCCAGTGGATGGGGACGATGTTGGGGTAGCCGATGGCTATGATGCCTGGTACATAGGCATCCGCCCTCCTCGGATGATGAGGGCTCAGGGTCCGATTCATGTAGTTGTGCATCGGATGGGGAGGCGGTGCCAGGCGGCCATTGAGGTGGCATAGGGTCACGATGGGAGAGAGCAGAGGAGGCCACAGGCTCAGCAGAGGCAGCAGAAGTGGGAGAGGAGGGAGGAGAGACCCCCTTCTCCATGGAGAGAGAGGCCACCATCGCCCGATAAGGGCAAGGGTGTCGAGGTAGGAGAGAGTAGCGAGATGGCTACTCTTTGGGCGAAGACTGTTCATCTCCAAGCTCAGGTGCAGTCCTTGCAGGATGAGGCTGCATGACTCAGGGCTCGAGGTGGAGGGGCGAGCACTCAGGATTTAGCATGAGCTATTGCCCAGGTTACATTCTATCAGGCTCTATATTACCAGGTGGTGCCAACAGAGCAGAGGGTGCCATTACCAGCTCATATTGTAGAGCCTATCATGATGGGGTCATCTAGGACATCATCACGATCGACGTCTAGGACTCATGGCACCACACGGACTGTGATGGGGCCACCTCGTCCACCTCAGGGCGGGGGAGGAGATGAGGCTGAGAGCTCGAGGGCTTCTCGAGGCTAGCTGCTACAGATTGGGCTACACAGATTGATACATAGTGTTGATTATTTTTTGATAGAGGATCGAGTATGCCGAGGTACAGATTGTGGCATACCGATCCAGTTTTGAGATGATGTATATATTATTGATATATATATAGATGAGATATTTTTGATCATATGACTTGTCTTATGTGTTTGTTATGATGCTTTAATGTTTGGTGTGATTGATTTGATGATTCATGGAATTATGTCATTGGAAATATTATGGTTTGAATGTCATGCTTGTAGAATTTAAATGAAATAATCTGATGTAAACAAATTGGTTGTTTGTGATGTGATTTGATAAAAAGAAAAGGGACTTCTAACAATAATTTCAAAGGACATTGTCGCTATTATAGACCATTTCATGGAGTCGCCGCTCACTCGGTCGTCAAGCTAATCCCAGTATAGAAATATTGTTAAAAGTAAAAGAGTGCTTAAGAGACTGTCTTAAGGCTTTGTTGTGATGATGCAAATGAGGATGATGATGGTGATTTGTTTTCAGATTGTCATAAAAATAGTATGCATGAAATATTTTAAAATGATTTGCTAGGCATAAATTCCTAAGTGTGATAAAATTTTGAATAATTCCTTAGAAATTATACCATGGTTGCAAAATTGAAGTTGACATAATGACATGAAAATAGAAACAATGTGCGTTGTTGTTAAAGCATAATTGTGTAACATAATGATTTAAGTCATATGGTTTTTATGATTTGGAATAAATGGGAAAATAAAATTAAAACAATGGTTTGCGCTAGGCATAGAATATTTAGGTATAGACTTATACCATCATCGTGAAATCCAAAAGAAGAAAATAAATAGTTTTATTGCATGGTTGATTTTTAATTTTTGAAAATAAACAGAAAATATGAAGATGAGGACTTGCGCTAGGCATAAGATTCCAATTGTGGTTTTGGAACTATACCATCATCGCGAAAGTCGATAATATATATAAATGTAACTTTATTGCATGTTTTTGAAAATGATTTTGATTTTTGATAATGCATGTAGTTGTCTTTATACTAAACAATTGTTCTCAGAGAAGAAAATGAAATTATTCCAGACAATTTTGCAAAAATATTTCAAAGTATCTTAAAGACAAAAGTTAGATTTATAAGGAATCCCATGTGCATATGTGAGTTCATTTCCGATCTTGATTTATCATAATGATACACAAAATCTCTCAAATACAAATGTGTGTGCAATTGTATTGTTCATTTACCAGGTTTGAGCAAGATACTATGATACAAGTGATTTGAATTAACCAAATAAGTGTTCATTAACCATGATTTAGATGCATATAACCATACCAGACTACTATGTAAGTCGGGTTATCAAGAGCTAGCTAATCCATAAGCAGACATAGGTCTCGTACAAAAGAAGGTCGCTAATGTGACGGACATATCACCACGCTAGGAGTTACCCAAGGCCAAGCGGGTTGGGCACAAACCACCTGTTATGGGGCTTACCTCACAGTTTTCGAATAATTGAGAATTCCAGGGATTCAAGCTCATCAACCCTTCTTTTCTTTTCAATGGGTAGGGAAAGGGATTTTATTGCTTTTGCTTGTTTTGCTTGCTTCGTTCTTTTCCTCTTTTTTCTTTTTTTCTTTTTTTGTATCTTTTGCTTTGATATTTGAGATAATGCTGAAATAGTGCTAAATTATTTTGCTTGATTCTTCTTTTTCTTTTGCATCCTATTCTAGGGATACTTGCTCGGATTAGCTGTAGAGCAAGGGATTTTTATTCTGGGTAGGGGTGAGCTTGTCCTTTTGTCAATTCTCAAAGATTCTAGACCATGTGCATGATAGGATAGCAAGGGAAACTTTTCGCTCAAGAAACCACTTCTACTATGTAGCATAGCATGGACATTACAAATATAATCATTTTATTGTGAAAGGATATGCTTGGTTTAAGTAAATAACAAGATCAATTCTCTATGCTCAAACTTTATTTAATTGAATTTTGTGGACTTTGATATAAGAGAGATTAGTAATCATACCAAATAAATCAAGATATTTATTCATGTGAATGTGAAAGTGTGGGATTCCAAATAAATGCTAATTTATCCAAAATAATTTGAAAATATAACTGCAATATGTCACAATTTGAGAAGTACAAAAATAAAAGATGTTTTTTGAAGATTTTGATGATTTTGAATGTTTTTGGTGTTTTTAATTTTAAGTTATGAATTGAGAGAAATATAAGATAGTGGTTTTTTTTTTTTTGAAATATTTTAAACAAATATATACAATGATGAAATGACCAATTTTGTTATGCATAGTAACGTTTAAGATGTAAAATGTTCATGGGTTCTTTAAGTTCTTTACCATCTAAGGTAGCTAATTTGTATGCTCCCGATTCAAATTTAGCAGTGATAATATATGGTCCAAGCCAGTTGGGCTCAAATTTACCTTTAAGGTCTTTAGTTGCATTAGTATTTTTTTGATTTTCTTTTAAAACAAGATCGCCGACCTCAAAGGATCGATGACGAACTTTCTTAGCATATGATCTTTTAAGCTTGTTTTGGTAGGCACGAAGATGCTCCAAAGCATTGATGCGCTTTTCATCTAGGAGTTCCAGCTGACTGAGTCTGCCAGCTCGATATTCATCTCCTACTTCGGTATCTTGAAGTAGCAGAGCCAAAGAAGGAACTTCTAATTCAAAGGGAAAAATGGCTTCAGCGCCATAAACCAAAACAAAAGGTGAAGTTCCAGTGGGAGTTCGAACACTAGTTCGATAGGCCCACAAAGCTGGATATAATTGAATGTGCCAGTCGCGGCTAGATTTATTGACCAATATTTTGAGAATTTTGATTAAGGTTTTGTTAGAAGCTTCTGCTTGGCCATTACCCTGAGGATAATAGGGAGTGGACCAGCGATGTTGAATCTTATATTTTTGGCATAATTTCTTAACATCTTTATTTTTGAAACAAGTTCCGTTGTCTGAGATGAGATTTGCAAGAATTTCGAACCTACAAATGATTTGATTAAAAATAAATTTAGAGACTTGTGTTCCAGTGTAGGAAGCTAAAGGCATAGCTTCAACCCACTTCATGAAATACTCAGTGGCGGTTATGATGAATTTGTGTCCATCAGATGACACAGGATTAATTTTGCCAATAATGTCTAAGCCCCATTTTGAGAAGGGCCAAGGAGATGAAATAGCCTGCAGTTCTTGTGCAGGGGCATGGACAAGGTCAGCATGTTTCTGGCACTTGTCGCAATGGCGCACATAATCATGTGCATCATTCTCCATGGTAGGCCAAAAGTATCCTATCCTAAGGAGCTTTTTAGCAATGACACTACCACTGAAGTGTCCTCCACAAGATCCATCGTGGGCTTCACTCAAAGCTGATCTGGACTCTTCTAAATTCAAACATCTCAATAGGATACCTTCAAAAGATCTCCTATATAAAGTATTGCCAATTATTACAAATCGACTTGCTCGTCTACGTAATAACCGACGCTGGTTTCTATTAGAATTGGCAGGGAAAGTCCCATTTTGAAGAAAATCAAATATATCCATATACCAAGGTTCAGGAGTAGTCTCATTGATTAGAAACACATCCAAAGGTTCTAAGCATGACTTATGTGAAGCGGGTTCCTGGAGTCGACGAATAATGATGGTGGCATATTCGTCATCTAACTCCAAGGGCAGAAGAGATGCAGTTGTGGCCATAGCATCAACTGCACGGTTGCTAGTTCGAGGAATAGCTTCCAAGGTAACTTGATCAAATAGAGACATTAATTGTAAAACATAGGCTTTATATGGGCGCAATTTATCATCTCTGGTCTGATAAACTTCATTAATTTGGTTTATAACAAGTTGAGAATCACCAAAAACTAGCAGATGTTTAATTTTTAATGCCAAGGCAGCTCGTAATCCAAGGATTAGAGCCTCATATTCAGCAGTATTATTGGTGCAAGCAAATGTTAATTTAAAGGACAAAGGTATAATGTGTTTTTGTGGAGATATTAAAATAATACCCGCACCAGCCCCACTCATGCATCGGGCTCCATCAAAGTATAAGGACCATTGTTCAACATGGTCTCGCCTCTAATTGAAGGCATTCATCAGGAAACTCAATGATGAGGGGATGGGTAGACTCTAAGGGTGCAGCAGCTAGTTGATCTGCTATGATTTGACCCTTAATAGACTTTTGTCCTATGAACGTGAGTTCAAACTCGCTTAGAGCAAGAACCCACTTCGCTGTACGACCCGATAAATAAGGTCGACTCATGAGATACCGCAAGGGATCATATTTAGCAATGACATATGTTTTTTGACTGAGCATATAATGGCATAATTTTTGCGTAGAAAATATGACTGCTAGACATAGTTTTTCTAATGCTGTGTAGCGAGTTTCATAACTGATGAGGGTTCTGCTAATGTAATAATTAGCACGTTCTTTCTTCTCATCATCAAGCTGAGCTAACATAGCTCCTAAGGCAAAATCTGAAGCTGAAATATACAGGATAAACGGGCGATCAGGTCTAGGCGGTGAAAGCACAGGTGGGTTAAGGAGATATTGTTTGAGAAGTTCAAAAGCTTCCTTACATTCGTCGTCCCAATTAAAAGGGACATCCTTCTTAAGGAGCTTAAGAAAGGGACTGGTTTTGTCCGCCAGCTTATCGATGAAGCGACGGATGGCTTGAAGTTTACCTTGTAAACTTCGTAACTCAGATATATTGGTGGGTGCGGGCATATCAGTGATAGCCGCAATCTTGAGAGGGTCAATTTCAATGCCACGTAAAGAAACTATAACCCCTAATAGTTTATCGGACTTAACTTCGAATATGCATTTGGCTGGATTTAATCGAATAAGGTATTCTCTTAACCGATTAAATACTTTTCTCAAATCATCTAAATGATCATCTTCTTTAATAGAGCGAGCTATAATATCATCTACGTAATCATGTAGGATATCATGCATCATATCATGAAAGATATAAGTCATGGCTCGTTGATATGTTGCGCCTTCATTCTTTAAACCAAATGGCATCACTTTCCAACAAAAGGTACCCCAAGGGGTAATAAAGGCTATTTTAGCCTGATCTTTGGGAGCTATCCTGATCTGATTATAGCCAGAAAATCCATCCATTAGGGACATCATTCCACTCCCGATAGTAAAGTCAATGATTTGATCCATGTTTGGAAGAGGAAAATCATCTTTAGGGCATGCAACGTTAATATCTCTAAAGTCTAGTGCAAACCCTAACTTTGGTAGCTTCTTTCTTGGTGACTGGAACTACATTTGAGATCCATTAAGCATAATCAATAGCTTGTATAAAAACAACATTCAGGAGTTTTTCTAACTCCCCTTTGACTAGCAAGGCCACTTTGGGATGCATTTTTCTAAGTTTTTGTTTAACAGGTTTAGCATCCGGATGGACTACTAGGTGATGCATGACTACAGAAGGGTCTAAACCTGGCATATCTTCATATGTCCAAGCGAAGACATCTTCATATTCTTTAAGGAATGCAATGTATTGCTCTTGTTTTTCTTGACTTAATTCTGATCCAATATTGATTATGTGGGGATTATCCTCAGTTCCAATGTTAACTTTAATGATGCTTTCTACTTCCATGTGTAGATCTCTTTCAAAATTAGGTGGGGCGGGTGAAACGCCCAATTCTTGTAATTCTTTTAAGGTTAACTTGGATAATTCATCTTGAGGAGTCGTGGCCTCAAGTTGGGCTATAGTAGGTATAGAACCATCAAAATAAAAACCATTGTGTAACATCTCTTCAACGGAGACATCATGGAAAATATCTCCTTCCAACTCATCATCGGATTCAACAATCAATTCAGGGTAAACTATGGATAGCATATTGCATGTAAAGGGATTATTCTTTGGACACAAAGAATCTTGTTTATCTAGATAATCTTGATAACATATGAGTTGATCATCATCTTCAAAAGGGAAGGGTTGACCCTTACTAGGAAATAGGCCCACACCACATCGGGCGGGCCATGGTTCTACCTCAATAGGTTCTTTCATACCATTTTGGAAAGGTCCCAAGCCTTTCCCTTTATATCCCATTTTAAGCATTATAGGTTTAGCTTTAATATATTCATTAGCAAAATAGCATCGAGCATATCCATCATGATGAGTCTTGATGTTCTTGGGTATTCTTCCCCAATCATATCCTTTATAAATGAAGGCGCAACTCCCGACTTGGTAAGTACTCCCCATAGGTTGTGGGAGGCCCAAAGTACGAGGAGATGGCGGCAAATTACTTAAGATAATAGAATTTTGCATAGAAGCATTTGTTTTTTCTGATATAAGGATTTGAGATAAATCAGGTAAGAGTTCATCGAAAAGAGCATAAGATGTAGAAGGATCATTCCCTATATCTTTAGATGTGGAAGGTATGATAGATGTAGATAATGTGGAGGTGTTAATAGATGGGTCTATAGGTTTTGAAATTATAGGGATGGAACATGAAGGATTGGTTGTGGATTTAAGATCTTTTTGAGGTTCTAGAGTGGTTTGTTTAGAAGATTGTTGATCTATATATGAGGGTGAAATTAATGAAGGAGACATAGATGAAGTTATGGGTGTGTGTTTCACACTTTTAGATGAAAAATAAGAATTAGGATGTGTGGATGACAGAGCAGGGCAAAATTGAACTCCAACAGGTTCTGCCAGAGCACACATATCAAAGGGTCTGGGATCACCATGGATAGTGACCAACTGATTTTTAAATTCGAATTTAACACATTGGTGTAAAGTTGATGGGACAGCTCGCATTGCATTGATCCAAGGACGACCCAAGAGTATATTGTACGATGCGGGGCAATGTACAATAAACACGGTCGTATCTAAGGTTCTAGGACCAACTTGCAATGGGATGGTGATAACTCCACACGTTTCTTGTGTTTCGTCATTGAAAGCTTTTATGATCATGTCAGTTTTCTTCATTTCATCACTTCTAAACCCAAATATTTGGTAGAAGTCAAAAGTGCAAATATTTAGAGATGAACCATTATCAATCAAAACCCTTTTGACTGCTACATCTCCTATTAGGGCAGTAATATATAAGGGGTTATCCTTATGTAGACTATGTTGTGGTATATCTTTATCTCGAAAGTCAATACAATCAACTTCTCTAGTGATGATAGTATTGGCCATGGCTTCGGGTTGAATATTTTGAGGTACCATCATTTGGCTTAATGTAAGCATCAATTCATCCCTATGGGTAGGAGAAGATCTTAACAAGTCCAAAAGGGAAATTCTGGCTGTAGTATTGGATAATTGTTCATTAATATTGTAAGGAGGTTTAGGTTGAACATTAGGAGCATAATTCCCTTTATTGGGATTTTTCAAAACAAATGGGGCTGATCCATCATTCTGATTTGGTTCTTGTTGAAGATTTTGAGCCTGTTGTCTGGTAACGACTCCGATGGTACCTACAATGTTATATTGAAGACGCTGAACTGGTCTTGGTTGAGCGTTTATGGCTTGTTCATTAGGAAGGAACTGATTAGAAGAGGGTCGAGTAGTAACTCTTCTAGGAAATGGTTCTTCTGGAACCATAGCATCTAGTGATAGGTTGAATAGGATCTCGATTCATTTTCAGAACTATTCGATTGGTTTGAGGTGATGTCTACTTCACTTTCAGTATCCGATTCTACATCACTAGGATCTGGAGTTTGAATATTATGTAGGGGCCTGGTCGTGACTATGGATAAAGTTGTGCCAAATATTTGAGGATCCTGAATAGATAATTGTCCGCTAATAGTCCCTACATATCGGGTAGGAGGGGGAACATTATGATGTTCGATTTGATTGGCCACTTCCTTACCATGTTTTGGTAAAGGATGTTGAAATATATCTAATGATTGATTAGCATTTTGATTCTGATTTTGGGGAATGGTCTTTTGAGCATTATTAGGAGCATTTTGTTTAGGTTGGAAGGCTTGCACCTCCATTTCATTATTATCAATCAGATCTTGTATTTTATGTTTCAATCTTTTACAAGAGTTTGTAGAGTGTCCAGGTCCTCTATGAAAATCACAATGTAAATCAGCTCTGTATCCAGGTATAGTTGGATCAGGTTCCCGGATAGCTGGTAATTGAATCAAACCTCTTTCGAGTAATTGGGGTAGAATAGTTGATAATGGTTGATTGAGTCTAGTAAACTCTCGAGGAGGTTTATCAAGAGGTTTCAATATAAATTTTTCTGTTGTCTTCGTTGTATTGATATTAGCAATGTTTCTACTATCAGTGACTCCGTCACCTACAACTTGTTTATTTTTGTACTGATTTTTGGATGTTTTCTCATCATCTTTCTTCCTAAGTTGGCCTCTCCTAATGAGAGCATCTTCCACCCTTCGAGCTAAGTCTATAGCTTGATCGAAGGTGGTCAAGGTAGCAGTTGATAACTCATAGGATATTTGTTCTTGTAAATTATTAATAAAAATATCCAACATTTCCCTATAAGGTAGCACAAAGTGCAGTTTTCCTGTCAACTGCCTCCATCTAGCTAAGAAATCAGCAAAACATTCATCTTTATCTTGTTTTAAGTTGTATAAATCTTTAATGGTGACATGCCTCTCGATGTAGGCACTAAATTGATGGACAAAAGATTCAGTTGTTTCTTCAAAATTTCTCAAAGAATGAGTGGGCAATTGATAGTACCACTCTAATGCCATTCCTCCTAAGCTTTTTGGGAACATTTTTAGTAATAGCAAGTCATCATGTGATATATCATGACATGCTATCCTAAACATGCGAAGATGCTCTATGGGATCTTCAGTTCCTTTATATATAGGCAGGACGGGCATGGGAAAGTGTTTAGGGTATGGTTGTGCTACAACTATGGGATCCAAAGGCTGACTACACATCTCTCGATAATTGTACGAGGGACGGTAGGGATCTATCTGGTCCATGCGCGAAGCTAACTGTTTCACCATGGCTTCCAGATTACTGGTTTGCCCACCATATTGATTCGGTAGGGTATTAATATGGGATTTGTGAACATATGATGAAGGGACATGAAGATTAGACGCTATATTGCTATTGTGTAAATTGTTGGTAGGAAGAGTGTTATGAAGAAGTTTTGAAGTTGTATTATGTTGTATCCCAGATTGTTGAAAATTGGTGTTTGGCTTCATTTTAGGTTTTTGTCGATTTGAAGCATATTGATCAATAGTTTGGCGAAATAAAGCAGTGAATGAAGGTTTCTTTTGTGTGGGAATGATTTTAGGCTCAATAACAGGTTCCTTAGGGGGTTGGGTAACCTGTTGTTTTTGCATGTTCTGAATCATAGTGACCATATCTCTATTGGATGGTCCAGCCTTATCACTTTCTTGATCAACAAAGGACAAGGGATTAGTGTGTATGTTAAACATATCTTCCATGGCTGCTTGAGTGTCACTAATTTGTCCTCTATCAATACGAACCGCCATATTAAGAGCACCAATGTTATTATTGAAAAATTTCCAGAAATGATCTAAGTTATCAAAAGCAATAGTTCCATCTCGAGCCATTCTAGGGGATGAGGATCCTTCCTCTTTAAGATTTTCTTCTTGTTCATCTACAACAAGCTCATCTTCTGGCTGTTCTAGAGTTTCTCCTTCCGGAATTGAATCCTCAGGAAGGACATTTGGGTTTTTTGTTTTGTCTCCTAACCAATCTTCTTCTTCTTCTTCAGTTTGTTTACCATTCCTAAGTCTAGGCATTGTGCTTAAATTTAGATTTCAGCAAATATATAAATATATATATATATATATATATATATATGCAACAAGCTTAAGAGGTATATATTTTAATTATATACCTACTATAGGATTTTAAAATAAAATGTTTTGGTTTTGTTATATTTTGGTTTTTCTTGTTTTTTCTATTTTTTTGTTTTTGTAACAATATTATAAAGATAACAAACAACACACTAAATGCAAGAAATAATAATAATGAAAACAATGATCTAGTTTTCTATAAACAATTTATAAATATCATTAATGGGCTCGAGTTCTTCAGGAGTCATGAAGTGTTCTTCTTCAAATTGAAAATTTTCTTTCAAGAATTTAATGAAAAGTGCTATAGTGATATTATCTGTCTCAGATTCTGGTTGGTAGAAATAAAGTTCGTGGCAATACTCTCGATATAACACAGCCCGAGGAACTCTCCTCCACCTTTCCCTATCTGTAAGAACAACCTCTTGATCTTCTACATGACCTAGGAATTGGTGTATAATAGCTGCGTTCTCGAGGTATTCCTCGAAGGTGAACAATTCTGAAGACACAAGAGCTCTCCTATAAGCTAACCACCTATGGCAGGCTCTCTGAAGTTCATGATAAAAAATGAGTTGATGAGGATCCAGGATTCTATCTAGGACAAGCCTCTTGATTTGTTTAAGTTCTGTTGACCTAGATGAAATGACACCTAGCCTCCTATCCAGTTCTTTCCACAAAAGTTGGTTTCTATCTGTTTTAGGCACGCTAAGCACAAAATTAATTTCTATGGCTGCTAATTGGTTTTCAACATTTATAGTAACTGCTAGTCTTTTCTTAGGAGCTACCATCTAAACATGATATGCAACTTAGTAGTTTTCTAATGATTTTTAAATGCATCTATGTTTTTGTTTTTTGTTTTTTTTTTGTTTTCAAAAGGTTTTAGTTTCACGTCGGGTTCACCAAAATGTATCGTTCCAAATTTTCCGCACCCTTACCTTCAGGCTAAAGGATCCGCGCCCGGAAGGGGGATGCGGGAAGGATGGGACAATACCTCGGACTGAGAGGCCTTTGGAAGGTCCCGCCTCTCGGGGAGGTGTATTAAGGTGATTTTTCGACGGATGGTGGGGTTCACCAGGAAACGTTTAGTGGCAGTCTCCATGCCTAGGTTGGGAATGTGTTTGATGTGTTCATTTTTATCTTTAATCATTCAAATCCTAGGTTTGGCCAAATGAATCTAAGTTGTTCTATTATGAAAATGCAGACTAAATGAATACAGAGAACATAATTAAACAGAAAACACAGAGAATAAATTAAGTGAAGAAATCCATACCTGGTTTCGGATGTCTGATGGAGGTTCTAATTTTTGAAGCAGTCAAGATCGTCTCTGATCTGACAGGATCGTCTGTGATCAGACAGGATCGTCTGAGATCTGACGAATTCGTCAGACGAATTCGTCAGAGACCTACAAACAGAGAAATAGATACAAAATACAGAAAATGCAGCTATACTGATAATGGAAAATGATGTGAAATAATAATAAGGATGTTAATAAGATAATCCCGAATAGAAATGCAAGTAAATTACGATGCTTTAATAGCTAATCATGATTTTATTATGCAATTAAACTACATGGGTGAACTCCAAGATGCAGAATAACAAGAAATAATAATAAAACTGACTAAATGCAGAATAAAACAATAAATAAATGGAGAAAGAATGCAAACTCAGGGCACTGATTGCCCCCAATGTTGACTGCAGTCGAAATCATCTCGGATTGGTACGAAATCGTCTCGAATTGGACAGGATCGTCTGCGACGATCTGAGCTTGCTCCGGCTGAAAATCAATGAGGTCCCTGCAAGAAAACTTGGAAAGTACAAATGCAGATGGTAATCCAGGGTATTCTAATGCACGCAAAGGTCAAGTTACAGGAAAATTCAGCCAGGGGAATGTCAAGGGGGGTCCTAAGGTTTAAATAGGCTTAGGAGGGAGGTTAGGAGGTTGGAGATCATCCTAATCTGGAAGATCTCCAATGGGGGAGGTCTCTAACGATGCAGACACGCTTCTGCCCAGATTAGAGACGTCGTTGAAACAGAAGCTAATTATGCACAAATCAGTTTGGGACGAGATCGTCTGGACGTTCTGCTCTAGATGAAATCATCCGATCTGAGGCGATATCGTCTGATCGGAGACGATATCGTCCAACGGACAAAACAAACTCTAAAAATGGCACAAAAAATGAGGAAACGGGCAACAGGCGGTTTGGGAGCGGTTTTGGGGTTGAAATTTGAATTTGAATTATTACTAAGGTAATTGTAATTATTTACTAAAGTTTACTGCGCCAATTTTAGGGTGCTACAAATGTCTACATGAAGACCTATAAAAATACTAAACAAAATCTAAGAGCATTGTGTTTTGAATAGCAAGAGACTCTTCAAGAGACTAGTGAGATTTGGATTTATCATCTTCTTCCTTTATAATAGTTTTTTATTATTAGGTTGATAATAGTGGGGAGATTGTATTCATTGATTTTCTTGTAATGTTGTTCATTAAGAATAAATTCTTGATCTTAAACAAATATTTACAAATGAAGACTATCATGATTTGTAATAGAATTAGGAAAATTAGATATTTTACCATATTTAATTGTTTGTATCATGTATGTGTATATATTTATTTCTCTTTTCATATAATATGTACAACTATTTTTCTTTCTTTTTATTTAAATAAGAGTTCTTTATTTTTTAAAATTTATAAAATGTTCTAATAAGTCTTGAGATAGTTGTGCACTTGTACTTATGTCCTCTTGTATGTCTCATATACCTAAATTTTATGTTGCTCTTTCAATTCCTATTATGGAATTTTATAAAAAAAAAATAGGTTTATTTAACAAACAATATTACGAATATAAAATGTGTCAATAGAGGATGGGTATATTATTCACCATAATAATCATGTTTATGGTTATAAAAGGAAATCATTTTGAATTATTTTTTTTATGTTGGTAAAAATTTATTGAATCAATAAAACCATACAAGAAACAAATAATCCCAAAACAATAACCCTTACAAGGATCAGAAGAAATAAACCCCCAAAACCACCAAGAACCTATACAAAAGACACCCAACAAACAACAACCTCAACTAGGCATATACGTAGCAAGCAAATTAGAAAGATGACGAGAACAATCCAATGGGAGCTGATCCCATTCCCTAACATTCCAGTCTTCCTGAAACTCAAAAGCCCATTTTCCAAGCAATCAGCCACACTATTCCATTCCTTGAGAATATGAACAAAGGAAATAAACATCAGATGCTGATAAATTTGAATGATCTACGGAACCACTAACACCAGCTGCCAATGAACATTAAAAAAATTATAAGTCTTCAACAAATTAATAATAGTATGAGTGTCCGACTCAGATTATCTTTTCTATTTATTTATTTATAATAAAATCATTTTGAATTCTAAATTTAATTATATTTTCTATTTATTTATATAATTTCCGTTGTAGTACATCCAACCTATAATGATTTATGGTTCAAAGAAAGAACCTTTACCTCATAGCTCTACTATTTCAATATGGAATTGTATTTTAAATGAACAATGTCTACATATTTTTAATTTAATATTTTTCTCTACTAAATAATTAGATTAGGATGGGAGGTATGATATGCTTATAATGTTTGTTTTTAATTTCATCATTTAGGAATTTGTGGCTAAATACAATCAATATATTCCTATGGTGTGTTTTGATCCCTTTGGTGCCTTGTTTTCCAATCAACTAGCAATTTTTAATTTTAGATTACAAGACATTAAACTTAATTATTTATATTCATCATTCACTTCAAAGTGAAGTTTTCTACACTCATGTAACTTCTTCATAGAGTTTAGGTGCTTGCATTTATCATTAAAATACAATGACAATGAAAACATTTATTTCTTATCACTATATAGTTTGTGTAAATTCTAATTCAATGTCAATATAGGAGAAACAAGTGATCAATATCAATTTAAACTAAAACTAAAATAAAATAAACCTACAATGTACCAATATTTTATTTGAGTTTTAGTTTAAATTGATTGAATAGTCAGCCTAGGCAAGGAGAAACTAATCTCCTAGTTTACTATTATGCTTCGTAGCAACTTTGTTTCCATGGGTTTTATTATTTACAAATTTATAATTATTATAATTTATATATCTTTTAGAGTATTTGTATTTTCAATGTGGATTTCAATTATTGGGAAATAATCTAAATAATAAATGGATGAATCTAATTATAAAGCACGTTTGAAATATTTTTATTATTAATTAATATAAAATTTTGCTACTGAATTCATAAGTTATATTGATGCATACTTTGGATGATTTATGATGATTTACCCAAAAAATAAATTTCTAAATCGATTCATGCAAGTAAATATATAAAATATTATTATTAAGCACTAGGCTATCTTTTTAAAATTATTATTAAAAAAAATATTATTACCTTTAGTCATTTGCCCTTAAATTTGTTGTTGGTGTCTTAGTAAGGAAAATTCCACAGTATGTCATTGTTGTTTCGTCTCCATGAGCTCAATTCAAATCATGTGGAAGGAGGATTTATATTGCTTTGTCCAAGTAATGTAAACCCAATTATACAACCCTTTATACTATTTCGAATATTATTATAAATTCATCACATTTGTATTTTTTTGGTTGAAAAAAGACAATTTGCCATGTCTTCTACATGCGTTTCGATACTACTTGCCTAAATTTTGAAACTGATTCACCATAACCTTGTCTTACATACATGTACATAATCATTACATACTAAGGATATCACTTAATACCTAATTAAGTGGCAAGGCTTTTAAAAAGAAAAATCTTCATAGGATTCCCAATCCTTGCTTCCCTTCCTATGCTTTGATAAAAAAACATTTTTATCTATGAGTACTTGTGAACCATTATGTTTATATATAAAGGCACAAACAAGATATATATAACTTGGTTATTCACTCTTACCTAAGGCATCATCGGTCATATTAATAATCATTATATATATAAGCACATCCATCACAATGACACCTCCCAAGTCAAATATTAAAACATGGTTTTTGAATTTATTTTTTAATTAAGATATGTATGGCTTCTATTTAGGGCCACTCCCATTAAATAATGAAACATTGCATTGCTCTAATTACACTGCTATCAAGTTAATTAAACCATATAACTCATCCAGTTATCTCCTAGAATTTAAATTTTCCATGATGAAAACTAACATCGAAAATGGTTAAAAGATTTGCTTTTTTTATTGGTGGAAGGCGTTTTGAAAGAGTCCCCAAACCTTTTAAAAAGTGAGAAATAAAAATAAAGGATAATTCTCAACAACATATGGAGAGCAACATCGAACGAAATATGAGACACCAACGAGTAAGAGCAAGAGAAAGATAGGGTAAATAAACCCAAAGACAAAAATATCATAGACTCTAAAAGGAAAGGGTGTGCAAACCCAAAATTGGAAAACAACAAGTTTCAAGAAACCAACACAATAAACCTCAAGAATTTTTACCTCATATTAAATTTTTCTTCATCGAAGCAAGGAGTTCACAATCCAGGGAGGGTTCATCATCAAATTTTTTAGAACACCCACTCACCATCGTCGCCTCCACCTGATGAGTTGATACCTTGCAATTTGGGCATTTGCATCCTAGCTCTAGCCATATTTCAAATAGGGTTTGCCACTCAGATCCTTTAGAACTCAAACCCTTTTTGGGTAAGCATCCTTTCTTCTTAACACTATAATTGTCCTCTCAATTAAGGGGTAAACCTAATTGGGAATGTCCTTAGTCTGTGAAGGTGCTCGAGGCTGAGTGGATGCTTGCTTGCCCATATCAATATGGTTATTTCTATAGAAATGTTGCATAGTATGACCACTTTTTGGGCCTTTCCTGCCATGGAGTCCATATTTTTTATTTCTTTCCTCAAATATGGGCATTGAGTTCTGAGGTACCCCTATTATTGGTATTCAATACAAACTGTTGATTTATTCTCATACTCCAATGCTTATCGCCTCTGATAGACCCCTAAAGTGATATAAATGTTGGTGGGGTGCTCTGATTCCATATTTGTAGTGACAAAAATATAGGCATAAATTAGTCAAGTTCTTGCTTTAGTAGTCAAATCTATGGCAACCAGTTCTCCAATGGTTTGAGCTATGCCTTTAAGAATCCCAATGTGCCAAAAATGAGTCGGTAGACCAAGAAGTCTGATCCAAATTGGTGTCATATTTATGCTCTGAGTCTTAGGGTCAAAATCCTCTCCCCACCTTCTCAAGAAGAGACTTCTTCAACCGAAGAACCAGGGCCTGCCAGTGAGGATTCAACTTGTATCATGAGAGTTATTTAACCTGATCATGAAAAAACCTTCATGAAGGGCAACCAAATCCATACTACCACTAGGCTACCATTTTGTGAAAGCCCATTTCCAAATAGAATCGATGTCTGGACGTGCACCAAAAAACTTCCCAACCAAATATAGGGATTCTTGAAAAATCAAAGGTGTCATTACCTCAGGTGGAATGATGACCTCTCTACCAAAAATTGTGAGAGGGATTGAGTCTTGATTGATGGGTATGGATGGCCCTAAATTGAATTGGAATTTATCCGCAAAGGAACCAGAAGGAGAATTCCAAGGAGGGTTTGATGGGGGTTTCCTCCCAACCCTAAAGGTTTCCAAGTTCTCATCCAGATTTTTAGCATCTTCTCCATCACCGTGATCCTCGTCATCGATTGAAGGTCCACCATGGTTCTTAGCCCCTCCAAGTTGCCCACATGGTAGTCTGCATAATTTCTCACCCTCAATAAATTCAAATTTATGATAGTTCCATGCTCTTGCTCCTGGAGAACCACTAGTGCAAGTGGAGAAGGTGAGCCTGGTCCTATTGAACAAGAGGTCCACGTTTTGAACCTCTACGATGCAAAGGGGGATAAAAATGTTGTGTATTAAATTCCCTATTGATAAGCATAGCTCTCGACTTTATGAGGGGTCATGGTTGGGAGGAGACTACTCAACCCTGTGCGTTGGTCATAGGGGTTTCTCACACTAACCTAATTTTTTTGAAAATATTTACTATTTTGTTTACATATCTATAAATCTATTAGCTATAAGAACTTATAAATTATGTAATATCTCTTTTATTAGTGACATTCATACCCCTAATATTCTAAGATATCATTTTAATCATCTGTATTTTATTTATTTATTAGTTTAGCCCCATTTATTTTTAACACATGATATTCACTTTAATTTCTTATATCAATATCTTTATGATTTTTTTCTCTTTGTTTTCACTTCTTGGGTCTTCCTTTATTTTTTCCAATGCCACAAACACTATGGGTTTTTTCTATCATTGTTTATTTATTATGTTTCCCTTAGAAACCTAAAGTGTAAGGGGTAGCCTTTATACTACTTTTATTTTTATTGCAAAGACAAAATTTTATACTACTTGAGGAAAAGGAAGAAAATGTATTTGAAATAAACTTGAATTCTTCTACTTTCTTAATTTAAAGTTTTTCTCCACATATTTCTTTACACCTTTAATTTCTTCTAAATTTTAACTTGTACATTAAACTTTCTCATCTTGTGTATCCTTCTATATTTCTTCTAATAGTTGATCCAAGTTAAGTATGATGACCTTTACCATATAATATTGCAAATAATATTTCTTTGCCTCTTCTACTAGATTAGAATATAGTTGATCTAATCCAACTTCTATTATAGCATGGTTTTATTGCTTCATTGTGAAGTTTGTCTCATGAGCAATTTTTTTTGTCTCTTTCTTCAACATTTTCACTTTGTAATCTCTTTTCATGTTTCCAACCTCATAAAATTTATAACATTGGGATGCAATGTTTCATAATACACTTTAATACCTCTTATTCTACTTATTGATACCATTATCTTGACTGAGATTTAATCTTAGTAGATTGTGGCAAAGGATTTAAAATATTCATTGCAACACATGTCTTGGCATATATGGTATACTTTCACTCCTTTGTAGTTGGATCTTCCTTGATTAAATTCCATAGGTTATTTCTAATATAATTCAAATTTACATTCTTTATAAATTGATATAGAAGTCCGAAAACCCCAACCCAAAAAATAATTTTTTCACTTCTTTCTGTCTTGAAAAAATAAAATCTTACTCCATGGTATTAAATAAAGGACATCTCTCCTCCTGAAGTATGAGCCACCACTCATTATTTTACCTCTAATTTTTGAACTAGAAAAAATCATTCGAAAAAAATTAGGAAGAAAAGTCACAATGTATTTTAAATTCAATTCTCACTTTCACTTGATGCAATTTTAAATATCTAAAGACCTTGGATAGTATTCATTGAACTTATATATTAACCCTCTACTTTTAAGAACCATTATAGCATGCTTGATCATTTCATCCTTGGATCAAACTTGTCATATATTTTCTCTTCCTCTTATGTCTAACTTGGATAACCATACTTCTGGCTGGGTATCCTAACTTGAAATTAAGGCTTTCAAACTTGTCTTTATTTCCATGCTAGATAGTAGGGCTCACTACAAGCTTGTGAGATATAATATTTTTTAAAATTTTGATATTTTACAATATTTTTTTATATTTTGAATGTCTAAAACTTCTTGCCAAATTTTCTACCAAAATTCAAAGCTCATTGAATTTATTTTTTCCGGTCACAAATCTGCCTAGTTACAAAGTCTATTCCTTGTGCACCCTAGACTCGACCAACATTGAAAGGATGGAGGAGAGAAATTTCCTCTAGGCCAATCTCTAGAGAGGGTTGGCTCCCTTCCTAATCTACTTTGGTCAAAGCTTAGGCTAACAGGAAAGAAATAGGGAAATATGGCTATAAGTCAACAATATAGGATGGGGATAGACTAACAGTAAAAATTTCACCAAATAGTAATTAGCAACATACAACAGAAATACAAGAACAAAAACTTCTAGAAGTTATGCAATGACAGCCTCCAAATATCATCTCAATGTTCACTTCCTTACCAACAAAAAATAAATTCAAAAGCAGAATTTAAACACACCAAATAATGGGAATGAAAGCATTTAGAAATGACAAACTAAAAACTATTTTGTGCAAAACCACTTAAAAACTAGCATCCGAAGCATTTCTATTGATTCAAAAAACTTGAAATGTTTTTCTGCAGAGTGTCCATACTTTTTCTTTACATGAAAATGATTAATATTTATAGAGGATTGCACCTCTTTAATTTAATGAGTTTACAACAAAATATTGGTAGATCAAAGACCAATGAGAATAATTCCCTCCTTGGCATCAATGATGTTCTAGTCAAAATATCTTTCATGGAAACCATGATCCATCTTTGGTGGGAGAATCACATAGAGAAATCAACATGATTAAATTCTAAGAAGCAACCTTGGAAATTGGTGCATCGGGATGCAATAAAATCACCTAGAAATCGAGAGCTTGGTCATTGAATTTGCTTCGCCTTTGCACCTTGGAAATCCACTTTCGCTAGGAAAGTCCACTGAGCATTAAATCTACTTTAAAAATTGGCAAGGTTGATAGGTGGTGCATTGGAAATAAACAAGAATTGCCTCTGATCTTGCAACATTGAAGCAAAAATCCTAGAAGCACTACTTGCATTGCTTCAAAAATTAAATTCCATCTTTCTTCACCTCATTTCCAACGGAATATACAAAATCATGCCTTTAGAAAGTAATCCGCCTAATAATTTAATGCCAATAAATTAATTTTACCCAAGAACGGGGTGAAAAAGCCTTTTCGGGACCACAATGCGTAACAACGTAGCTTGGTTTGATTTCTGATCGATGTCTTGGTAATTTCACCCATTAATTGCCTCTTCTTCTAATTATATTCTTTGCTTTCACCTCAGAGGAGGGCGATAGGGATTTTCACCCCTTTGGGGAGGTGACATCACCTTTAATTTTTTTACTTCAACGTATCGTGTGGTGCAATGCTTTCACCCAAAATTGAATTTTAAAACTCCATTCGCCCCCTGGAGAGGATAAACCACATGGTGCCTCTTCAATAGGGGTGACTTTGATTTGCTATACCTCGACTTTGCATCAAGTGCTCCCCTTTTATTTCCACCCTACCATGGATGAAAACATAAAATATATTAAGGTAGTCCCCACGACGTCAATCTACCTTTAAAATATTCAACATGCTCTTTTTGTCCCAAAGAGGGGCGACAATGAGTTTCACCCCTCACTTGGGGTGAAAGAGCTCTTTAAAATTCTACCTTGATTCACCCATGTCGGGCCCATGCCATGCCATTCTTTTAAAATCTTCCTTAGGATGTGTTTCACCCCAAAATAGGGGTGACAAGGAGTTCGCCCCTCTCTTGGGATGAAATCCCTTTTAAATTTGCTCCAATTCATTAGCGTCTAGCCCACAAAGCACCACTTAAATAGCTATGTTTCACCCCAAAGGGGAAACAAAAGGAATTTTTGCCCCTAATTGGGGTGAAAGTGGTTAAATTCATTGCTCCTTATAAGGTTATTTCCAATTTGAAACCAAGAACTCTTTGATCAACCTTTTCTTCATTTCGGATGAAACACTTTTTTTGTGCTAAGTTTCACCTCTAAAATATATGAAAAGGACTTTCACCTTGGCAAGAGGTGAAACAAGCTGCTTTTTCTTTCTGGGAACTTCTCCTTTCCAAAATTGATCTCCTAATGAAGCTCTTGCTCCTTAAATATTTTTCAACAAAGTTCTTCATTGCACTCATGATTTCCATTTTATTTACAACAATATTAATTAAAAGAGGTAAAAATATAGTAAAATAAACAACAAAACTGCAACACCTCTCTTCTTTAAATTTATCAAAATTTCAAAATTTTAAAATCAACATTCAACAAAATTTCAATGTGGCAAAGTGACAAAACTGCCAATATTCTTGGCGGCTCGTGGGGTATCCAACTCGCATGGATGAAATAAACCCCATGCCTTCATCCATTGGGCTTAATAGTTAGCTCCACTTGGTGCATCAGGCTGCTTACTGCTCACTTCGACATTTTGTTCCTCTGCCTCCTTCGTTGTAGCTTCTTCCTCTGAAAGATGCATGATCGTAGCTTTGAATACTACAATGGCTTTAGACCAAGCATCTCCACTGATCAACTCTAGGTCGTTAAGTGAATCCACAAGGTATCTAAAGATCTCCACTTACTCCATATCAATGTATTTCACCCGCTAGCTGAGCTCCAACAAACCAGATTTGATGCGTGTAAGTTTTCTCATCAGAGGCAACACATGATATTTAGTAAGAGGCTCATCCCAATCATCAATTTTGGAGGCATCATCAACAAATATCACCCAAAATGCTTCCAGGTCCTCCTTTGATAGAATGTTCCCCTGATCATCAGTGAAACTAGGGAAACCATTTTCAGCTACTGTATTAAAGTAGAGTGTTGAAACTCTTCTCTCTTGATGAAACACATCAAGTAGCTTGCAAGCCTCTTTAACTTGGTCTAGCTTTGAAAAATATTGGTGCAGTATAACCTTGGAACTTACCCAAGCTCAGGCCATGTCACTCATGGGGCGAAACCTGAGATCTGATCTAGCCAACACCTGCATTTGTGTTACCTTTACTAGGAGGAGCTCTAAGTGATCTTCACCATACTCCACCATGTTTCGGCCATATGAGATGACTGTCTATATCTCTTGAAGGTACATGAGGACCTGTGTCACCTTCACCACCATAGTCTTACAATCAACAAGCAACTGACTACGCGCCTCCTTGACTTTTTCTTTAGTTAGAACAATCACCTGTGTCACTTTCATAGCCAGTTGATCCTACAAATTTTGGAGTTGGCCCTTCAACACCTCAACTTGTTGTTATGCTCCCCCTTTGGCCTCTTGGTGTTTTTGAATCATCTTCTCCAAATATTCTACCCTTTTCTACCAATGAGTCACCTCTGATTATGTGGATTGCAACTGTGCTCGAATTTTTACCAAGGACTCCTCTAAATCGATGATCTTAGCCTCAGCCTCAAAAAATTAGTTCTTGTAATGCTCATCATGCAGGTACAAAGAACTCATTTCTACCTAAATATTCCCCATCATATTCATAGTGTCAATATTTGTAAGGTACTTGGTGATGATTTCATAAGTATAGTCACTCAGAGTCATCTCTCCTTGTGACTTTTGAACCTGGGGAAACATTTTCACTGTATGGGCCTCCATGGCGTTGGGATCAAATGAAACCTTCTTCAATGGTTTTGCTGGTTCCAGAGCCTCTCTTATTTTTTAACTCTTCAACCACTATGATGAACTCAGGTGATCTTGGCTGATATTTGCTACAATGGGCTATTCTGGTATAGCCTTCGTCTTTGACTTGGACAACACCTACAACTCCAAAAATGGGGTGAAAGAAAAATAAGCCTATTGTGGATTCGACTTGAGGGAAGTGGAAACTAGTATAGTGGAAATGGTTTATGGAATGGTCAAAGTGATGGGAATGGAAGCAAGGGGTTCAGCCATAGTCACACTTACTCAAGGAGGATATCTTGTGTACTTACAATTGTAGCGAAGATTACTAGAACAAAAGATATGAGAAGTGAAAATAGGTTTGGGGTGGATGCAAAAGAACTAAAAGAAAGGGAAGTAGAAGAAGTAGGAAGAGAAGAAGAGGGAGCATTGGTGACCAGTGGCTAGGAAATAGGAAGTAAAATTGAAGTGGAGGGTATGCCAAATGAAGGTGATACAGAAGTGGAAATCGGAGGAGGGGAAACAACCATCACCAACTGCTCGGGGAGAGGAGAAAGGGGAGAGAATGTACCTTTGGGCTATGATGTCATTTGAGCCAGTGAGGATGAAGGTGGTTGTGTAACTAGGTCCTTCTCCACTTGGTCTTTTGGATCTGCCATAATATCCTCCTCAAGATCTATAAGTTCGGTATTTTGGACCAACGACTCTATCCAAACCAAGGGAATGGCTTCTAACACTTCTGCCTATTGAGCTGAAACTATAGGGGGAGGGTTTGATGAAACTACATCGGTTCTTTGCTTCTTCAATATATTTATAATAGGTAGCTTTTCTAGTTTTATTCTTTTCCTTACACTGCAGTGGCTCCTCTAGCACTTGTCCTTCTTCCTCTTCTACAAGTGGCACTTCTTGAGTCATGGGGTGCTCTTCTTCGGCCATGCTCTCCTCACTACTAGATTTTTGCAAACTTTGAGGCACAACACCAACAAAAGTGATCGGTTGATAACTGGTATAGAACTCATCATAAGTGGCCAAAAATGCTTCATCCATTACCAAGCCATATGGTGACCCAATTTTTCCTCGATGAGCCCTCATAATCCACCAGTTTGTAATTTTTTCCTTTGACCAACTTGGAAGCTGCTATTTTACTTGACTAAATTACCCTGGTGGAGGAATTTGATGCTTATGTATAGCAGGGTTATACTCGGCCTCTATCTCATAGAAACCGTGCCATGGTGGAAGCGATATCATATTATCCACGTGTTATTCTAAGGCATGCCCCTCCGGATTATTTTTGTGCTTCTCAATATATGGCCTTGAAACAACAATGAAAACTCTTGGCCTTGATTTGCTCCATGAAATGACCCAAAGGATCATCCTTCTAGTGTTGCGGCAACTCCATCATTTCGATGTCATAAAAAATCTTAGTTATTAACTAATTTTGGCCCACCTGGATCACCTCAATGCCTCCAAAGTGAAAGGTATAGCACACATGGTTCTTTTTCCTCATCCTACCCCATACACATCATTGATAAAATCATGTTGATGAATGACCTCCAAAGAAAAAAGGTGCCCTATGGCAAAATATGGGAGAAGAACTAGCTTACCAGTATAGCCAAAAATATGTAGAACAACACCTTGCATCAAAAAAAATATATCACCTTTCTCCTTTGAGATGATTTCTTCTCTCATTGCCCTCGGTACCCTCTCACTTTTGTAAAAAAATAATTCAAGGGAAGGACCCACAAAAATATGGTTATAGTTATAAAAAGAATCCTTTCTTGATAGGCTAGAGGTCCATAAATAAATTGGCAATTTTCTATTCTCTATATCAACCTATCTAACTACAATGAAAGAAAATTTCTTGTACATGGGAAAGAAGAAATACCAAATTAAAAAGGATGTGTGCATGAACACCATGGTTCCTTCGCTCTATATTTTATCCAGTTGGGAATGCATCCTTCTAGAAATGTAGTCGTCCCAATCAAATAAAATAGGATTCATCCTTGCAGTCATTGTAGTGGGGGCATAGAATTCTACCTGGGAAATGCACTGCACCAATGCTGCCTGCCACTTGTGCATTATCGAATCCATTGGAAGACCCACGATCCAATCCACCATAGAAAACAAATTCGAGCTCTTAAAATCCGTCAATGGCTTTGGTAAATTTGGTAGTTCCCCATGCTGGGGCATTTTTATCAGCTGGGTCTCCACAAATCGGTGCAGTATCATCGTAGATTGATATTTTTCCTCCTGTTTACCAATGTGTAATTTCTTAAAAACAAAGTTTGAAGGAGGAGTAATTCCACAAGCGAATGCCTCCTGAACATCTTCAGATGAGATAGTGAACAACACGTCCCCTTTTGCATTCTCCACTGCCCTAGTGTTAGGATTATAAAACTTCAAAATAGCTTCCACCAACTCTGGGCAATAGTGAACTGGTGTGCACAAAAACCAAAAAATATGAGCATGGTATGCAATGGTGAGAGGACTTTTTGGTGTCAACCCTTATCAGACTGCAACGTCTACATCTTGGCACAATTTCTCAATGCCCTTATTTGTAATAACGCAGTCTCCCACTTGAGCTAGCATGTCATAAATATAGATCCAGGTTGACATTTTCATGGTGCCTGGCTTTCTTGGACTTCTTGCCTCCCTCGGTCTTCTTCTGTACCTTCTTTGGCTCTATGGCACTCTTTGATTCTACAAATTTTTTACCCATCTTCAACAATGCTCAAGCGCCCTATAATTTCTACACTTAATTTACCGCATGCAACAATACTTCAAGAAAATATAAAACTTTTACCTCCTCTCCATGGATACACCAAATTTATAATTACGCCTTCATCGACTAGATTAAATGCATGTGCTAATTTTCAAAGAAGTTGGATGAACATGTGTTTCTATTCTTAATTGTCCTCAACCACCTTTCGCCTGAAATCTTCCTTGATTCTTGTGCTTTGGTCACCTCCAATCTTAAAAAGTGCTCCACAAATGCCAACGGGTAGCCTTGGGAATGAAAACTACCATGTGTTGGTGAAGGGCGCTCCTTGGAATGAAAACGAATTAATTCCTCCACTTTAAATATTCACAACTTACTTCTAGGGTGATTCGGGTGAAATTGATTTTTTAGGGCGCATTTATTTTTTCAATGACTTCAAAGACACTCCGAAATCATTCTTTACCGGTAAAAATCTTCCTCGAGCGAAAATAGTCTGCAACTTGCGCTTTCTTCAACAATTTGTGCTTCCAAAATCGTCCTTCCTATTGCTTGGTGAAATCATATGCTTGAATGCCTTTTAAAATATTCCCCTTCCTTGATTTTGCCTCAAAAAGCATTTTCCTAAAAAAAACCAAGCTTCTAACTGTCGTTGCTTTTTCAAGAAAATAAAAATAAATCTATTACGCCCTTCTTTTTCGGAAATAAAATTTTAAACTGAAGCTTTTCCTCTGCATGATATTTTTCTTTTGATTCTCTTTTGCTTTTGGGAGTTTCGCTTTAAAATAGAATTTTTTCCTCCTCCAAGAAAAATTGCATGGTAAACTATTCTTGGGCAAAAAATAAAAAAACTCGTTGCTTTTCTCTTTTCTTAAATATTTCTCTCTTTTTCTTTTCTTTTATATATTTCTCTCTTTTTTATATTTATATATATATATATATTTTATATATATATATATATATTTTTTTTCTTTTTCTGTCTATTTTTTCCTCTCACTTGCATTATTAAAACAAATTCTTCGAATTTGCCTTTTCCAAGATATTTACTGACTTTTGCTCAAAATTTAAAAATTAAATCATGAAAACCCTTTTTTGGGGCGAAAATAATTTTTATCCCTGAAGATGTGGTTTTGAGCGAATCTACTTGCTTGGGGATAAAATAAGACCATATTTTTTTTTTAAATTTTTTTATTATAAGTATAACACACTTGAAAAATAAAAGGAAAATCTATACATATATACATACTTGTGCCCAAAAATTTTAGTGATAGTAGGCCTTCAGATGAAGACCATTTACCAAAATCGGTAGCTCTCGGCCATCCATGTCTCGAAGATAATAAGCATTAACTAAATTTGCTCCTAAAATCTAGAATGGGCCTTCCCAAATAGCCTCAAATTTATGGTGCTTTTTGGGTTTTGCTTTATCTGAGTTCCACTTTAACACCAAGTCATCGAATTTAAATGCCCTTTCGGATGTCTTCTTACTGAACCATTTCTGTGTTGTTCTAGCATGCTCCATGAAAGCGTGATATGCCTTCTCTCTTTCTTCTTCGAGATACAAGAGCTATGCTAGTCTCGCACTCATAGGTTTAATTTCATCACCCTCATCACTAAGCATTTGCAAAGTCTAGAGAATTGGAAGTTCAATGTGGGTAGGAAAAACCACTTCCTTGCCATACACTAGGGAATAGGGAGAAGTTTTAATGGACTTCTTGATCAATATACGATCCACCCATAGAGCTTGGTCCAGCAGTAGATGCCAACTCCTTTTATTGCTCCCAAGTGTTCTCTTCAAAATTTGAAGCAAGTTCTTATTTGTGGACTCGACTAAACCATTTCCTTATGGGTAATAATTAGAAGATCTTTAAGGTAAATTCCATACCTACTCACAAACTCAGTAATATTTGCTCCAATGAAGGGAGTCCCATTGTCAGTCACAATGGCATCTAGCACACCGAAACGGGTAATCAACCCATCGAGAAAAGAGATGACTATTGCTTGATCTACTTTCTTTGTTGGGATGGCCTCCACCCATTGAGTAAAGTAGTCAATTGCTATAAAAATATATTTATGTTCAACAGAAGAATGAGGATCAATGACCCCAATAAATTCTAAGCTCCACTATTGAAATGGAGCTTCTACCTAGATCAAATGTAGAGGCAAGGATGCCTTCTTACTCCTACCGATATATCACTGATAGTTATCACAGCTTTGACTCACTTTGTGTGTGTCTGCAAAAAGGGTGGGCCAAAAATATCCAGCCCAAATTATTTTCAAGGCCATAGGCCTCCCTGCATAGTGTCCACCACACAAGCCAAAGTGGAACTCCTCCAAAATATTCTATTTTTTAGACTCTTTAACGCACCTGAGGAGTACTCTGTCTATGTTCTTGTGGAATAAACCACTCGGTAGAAAGACATATTTGAGGGCCTATAGCCTAAACCTTCACCTCTATGAGGAGTTGAGGTGAGGTGGACACCTTCTAGACGTGAATAATTTGACAAGGTCCTCTGTCCAGTCGCGATCACCTATTGCTTGGTTAGCAAGATTACTCTCACTGATAACCTCATCATGTAATGGTACTGGAAACTGAGAAGTTGTGCTCTTAGCCAACTCTTGATAGAGTGCTCGATCATGAACCAATTTGGTTGATCGAATCTCTACATCATACTCCTGGATCTTGGAGATCCAACCTGCTCTTTTATCACCAAGCTCTCCCTAGATGATAAAATTCTTGACATTCGAGTGAATAACATAGACAATTGTCTTGCTTTGTGAGACAAAATATCAAAATTTATTTAGAGACTTCATAATCGCATAAACCTGCTTCTCAATAAAATTATACTTTTCCTAGATGCAGCTGAATAACTTGGCTTAGAAAAGTGATTGGTTGTTCGTCCCCATCATCTTGCTTTTGCATAAGGACGATGGCATAAATTTCCTACTCGCCTACTGCATAAAGGATAAAATCCTTAGAATAGTCTGGATTGATCAACATTGGTGCTTGGACGATTCTCTCCTTAATCTCCTGGAATGCCTACCTCCTTTTCTCTGTCCATTTGAAATCTACATTTTTCTTTAGGAGTTCATTCATCGGCTTCACCACTTGAGCAAAGTCGACAATGAATTTTTGGATAAAATTGATTTGGCCAAAAAATGACTGTAGGTCCTTATTGGCTAGCAGTGGCAATTTTAAGAGAGCTTCAACTCTCACAGGATCAATGGCTAACCCTTCCTTTGAAATCACATGTCCCAAGAGCTTTCCCTCCTTGACAACAAAAATAGATTTCTTCAGGTTGATGGAGATACCAAACTCTCGACACTTTTCAAACACCTATCTTAGATGAGATCCATGCTCTTCCCTACGATGTGAAAAATAGTCATATCATCAAGGTATATCACAATGATTCAGTTTAGAAACTCACCAAAGGCAACATCCATTGCTCTTTGAAAAGTGGCACCAACATTCGAAAGACCGAAAGGTATTATTTGATAGGTGAAAGTGCCCCACTTGGTAGTAAATATCATTTTATGTTGGTCCTCATCCTTTACCCATATCTGGTTATAGCCAAAGAAACCATCAAGCAGTGAAAATATTTGTGCTCCAGCAACAATGTGGAGGATCTGGTCAATCTACGGCAAGGGATAGTGATCTTTTAGAGATGCCTAGTTCATATTACAAAAATCTATGCATAGGCAAATATCTCCATTCTTTTTTCGTACTGGAACCAAATTCACCACCCAAGTCGAGTGTTTGATGGGGTAAATGATTTTTACCTCCAACATCTTCAATAGTTCTACTTTCATCAGTACTTCAATTTTTGGATTAACAAGTTGTTGCTTCTATCAAAAAGGTTTTACCCCCTCCTGCAATTCGATGGTGTGCTGAATCACATTTTTGTCATACCCTTTCAAATCATGATAGATCCATGCGATAATTTCAAGGAATTCATAACATAGCTCCTTAATTTCCTCGAGCTCTTATGGAGAGCAATCTTTCTCGACTTTGATTATCTTTTCAGGTTCCAACTTTAGCTTAGTATACTCTTTTTCATCCACCTTGATCCTATGCTTTTTTTCTCTATCATTTTGATCAAAGAGGCTCTCTAATGTAATCAATCCTTTTGGGATGTGATTATTCCTGAGCTAGATTAAGCCTTTAGCTTCATCTTCATCCAAAATCCTTCCCTCCACACTACCGGCTTATTTAATAAAAAAATTTACAATCTGTTCATCATTGTCAAAAACTTGCCAGTATATATTCTTGTCAGGGATTGAAGGTCTATAAATTAACCTTACAGTCTTGGGATTTTGCACCACATTCTCAATAGGAGAGAAGTTCGCACCAAGGGATGCTAGAATATTTGCATGCTTGTTTCATTCTCATGAAATTGCTTGAACATTTAATGCAACAAATGATTCAAACAAATCCCATACCTTGTTGTGGTACGCCTTTAGGTAGTGCTACTTTGAAACACACTTGTTGGTCACCTGGTTGACAATCAACTCAAAATATCTAAAAATTTACAACTATTTAATTCCAATATTTTTTGCTTTCTTTAGGCCCAAGCATAGTACTTCGTACTCAGTGGTATTATTCGTATAGCTCTAGGTCAACCGATATGAATACGTCTTTTGGATTCTCGAAGGAGAGATAAATACTACTCTAGCTCTAGCACCATTCTTACATTTGGCACCATCGAAGTACATTCTCCACAATTGGTTAGAGGTGGGACCCATATCGTCATACACCTTCACTTCAATATTCTTAGGCTTAGTAATGGTGTAACAATCAATCTCGATCTCCATAATTGCATTGAAATCAAGCATTGAGAATTCATATTCTAATCGAAGCTCATCCAAAGCTTCTTCCATAAGATCCATCAGTTCTAACTATTTAGTCACCATGTTGACTGAGTCTGTAGCTTTTTCTTCTTCTTCAATCCTTTTAATATGATATGTGGAGGGCTTCTCATTGTAAATTTGTATTCTCTTCCCTTTGAATGGAATCTCCAAGTGAGAATAGTCCAGAGACAGGTAGCCTCCTAACTTGGCTGTGAACTCTCTTGATAGACACATACTAAAGTATGGTTCCAAGTCTACCACAACAACTTCTTGAATGACAATTATCTAGGGCATGTTGTGTAAGATAATCAGGATATCCTTGATCACCCCCACCATTTTGATAGGAGTGCCATCCAACTGCAATATGCTTGGGCTACTTCTTGTATATTCCATACCCATGATTTTACATACTGCCTTTGGCATAACAGTTGTTGCATTGCACCAGAGTCGATCATACAGTTGTGTACAATCCAACCCTCCATATTGAGAGATAGATAGAATGGGGGAGGTCTATTTTTTCCCATGGTTAAAGTGGGTAGTGTCTAAGCCAGCACTATCTGTGTAGGATTTTTCTTCTTATATTTCACGAACTTCAATGATTCCTACAATAGATCCACTTGTCCAAGTAGTTGTAGCGCATCATAGAGGCTCACCTTGGTGGGAATCCTCTTCAGTTCTTCAACAATATTGTATGACTGTATGTTGGGTTCTCTTGATTCACCAATAGTTTCGTATTTGCTCTAATATTGCTATGTAGCTTCAACTCTTTGATGCTTAGTCAAGGATGGGTATTTGAGCCTCTCTTTCACCTGTTCTTTTGTTTATATTTGCGCTTGTGCAATGGAAGATTGCGAAGTTGACACTTTTGCTTGCATTCTTTCCTTCATTGAAGTAGGTAAAGATCCTTCAACAAGATAGGCTCATCTACTTTAGATGTTGGTGTAGGTGCTTTCACTTGATACTACCTATTTTCATTTTGCACCTTCTACTCAGAAATTACCTTCAATGGTTCCATTTTGGTCAGATCTATAGTGACAGGTTTTTTACCAGATCTTGTGAGGACCAAAACTTGCTCAACAGACGAAACCATGAAGTTATGATCCATTTGTATGATCATGTTAACTTGACCACCCAAAGAGCTATCCACCAATGTCTACACATAGTTCAAATGAACCATGCAAGTGTCTTCGCTATGTGGATCATTACAAGTAGAACACCAAAATTTTCTCTCTGATGGGCTAGCCTCTTCATTTTTGAGCACGATAGTACCCTTTTTGAGAGCTTTGCTAGGAGTAACTACTTGTTCTCTGGTGATCTTTGGAGGTTGAAATCTCCTTGACTTAAAATCATTATCAGCTTACTTTATTTTAATCATCATGATTTCGTTACCCATCACTCCTATAGCAAAATTTATGGATTGCAACTTCTTCAACACTTAGTCTTGTAGATCGATATTTGAGGGTATTGTAGGAGCTAGTAATGGTAATGGAATAGGTGGAATTGGAAGTATCGGGAAATGAACTAGGGTTGGTAACTATGGAATAGTTAGAGTAGGGAGTTAAGAGACAAAAACTATCATAGTGGCTTGGGATGTACTTGAATTACATGAAGGAGTTGGATACATGGGAGACATGGGTAAAGGTTGAGAAGATGCATTGGCATACAAATACTATGAAAGGTCAAGGAAAATAGGCATAGCCATTTTTTGTGAAAGCTTACCGATAGCAATCAGATCATCTTCAACTCTTTGTATCATGGTATATAGATCAGGGAATGTATTGGCATTGGACTTTCGGATGGCCATACTGATGTCAGAGTTGAAATCTTGGAGGTAGTAAAAGGCTACTTGTTTGGGAGTTGGATGAAGACCATCGAGAACCCTATGCCAATTTCAAGTGAATCTAACATTAAAGTCCATAATTTCCTCCTATGGATGCCTCTGAATAGTAGTGAATTGATGCAACAAGGAAAAACAGATCCGCTTGTTCATTGAATCCTTTGATTAGTAGTTCAGCCAACTGGTCCCAAGTGGTGATGGTTGCAGGTTGTAACAATCGATACCAATAAAGCAATTTTCCTCGGAGAGATAGAACAAGTAATCTTACCATTATATCCTCATCTACAATGCCATGAATTGTTGCCAAAGTAGCAATATCTTGAACATGCTCATAAGTCATCTTTCTCGTACCATCGAAAGTTGGAAAAGCCTTCATCACCGCTTACGGGATCGGGTTCTGAGCTTACAAATTTAGAGGTCTAGAATGATTCCATGCTAGAAATTGCCTTGGTGGTGGCTGTTGTGGTGGTGGATTTTGAGCCATGTGGACTGGTGTGTGTGGTTGGGGAGGTGGAAAACTAGTAGTTGTACTCTGGGCCAATCTCCAGAGAGGATTGGATCCCTTCCTAATCTAATTTGGTCAAAGCTTATGGTAATAGGAAAGAAATAGATAAATATGGATATAAGCCAACAATATAGAATGGGGATAGACTAACAACCAAAATTCCACCAAGCAATAATTAGCAGCATACAACAGAAATACAAGCACAGAAAATGTCTAGCAGTTATGTAATGATAGCCTCCAAAGAGCATCTCAATGTTCACTCCCTTACCAGCAAAAATTAAATTTAGAAGTAAAATTTAAACACAACAAATAATGGGAATGAAAGCATTTAGAAATGACACACAAAAAATGATCAAGTGCAAGACCACTCAAAGAACCAGAAGATGAAGCATTTCTATTGATGCAAAAAACTGAAGTATTTTCTATAAAGTTTCCATCATTTTTCTTTATATGAAAATGACTAGTATTTATAGAGGATTACACCTCTTTCATTTAATGAGCTTACAACAAAATGTTGGTAGATCAAAGACCAGCAAGAATAATTTCCTCCTCAGCATCAGTGATGTTCTAGTTAAAATATCTTTCATGGAAACCACGATATGGCTTTGGTGGATGAATCACATAGATGAATTAGCATGATTAAATGCTAAGAAGTGACCTTGGATGTCGGTGCATCGAGACACAACAAAATTGTGGAAATCAGAAGCTTGGTCGTTGAATTTGCTTTGCCTTTGTACCTTGGAAATCCACTTTCACTAGGACAGTCCACTGAGCATTAAATCTTATTTTAAAATTGGCAAGGTCGATAGGTGGTGCATTGGAAATAAATAAGAATTACCTCTGATCTTGCAATTTTGAAGTGGAAATCTTGGAAGTCCTCCTTGCATTGCTCCAAAAATTAGATTTTATATTTCTTTACCTCTTCCCAAGAGAATCTGCAAAATCATGCCTTTGAAAGCAATGCACCTAAGAATTTAATGCTAAGGAATTGATTCCACCCAAGAATGGGGTAAAATAGCCTTTTCGGGACCACAATGGGCGACAAATATCTTGGTTCGATTTCTTATCGATATCTTGGAATTTTTGCCCATTAATTGCCTTTTCTTCTAATTATATTCTTTACTTTTACCTTAGAGAAGGGCGATAGGGAATTTTGCCCCTTTGGGGAGGTAGCATCAGCTTTAATTTTTTTACTTCAACGTATCACGTGGCGCGATGCTTTCACTCGAAATTAAATTTTAAAACCCCATTCACCCCATGGAAAAGTGAAACCACATGGAACCTCTTCAATAGGGGTAACTTTGCATCAAGCACTCCCCTTTTATTTTCGTCCTACCATGGATAAAAACATATTAAGGTGGGCCCCACAATGTTAATTTTACCTTTTAAAATATTAAACATGTCTTTTCGTCCCAAAGAGGGATGATAATGAGTTTCACCTCTCACTTGGGATGAAAGTGCTCTTTAAAATTCTACCTTGATTCGCCCATGTCGGGCCCATGCCATGCCTTCTTTTAAAATATTCCTTAGGATGTGTTTCTCTCCAAAGAGAGACGATACGGAGTTTCACCCCTCTCTTGGGGCGAAAGCCCTTTTTAAATCTGCTCCAATTCGTTAGCGCCCGATCCATGAAGCGCCACTTAAACTGCTACGTTTTCCCCCAAAGGAGAAACAAAAGAGAGTTTTGCCCCTACTTGGGGTGAAATTGCTTAAATTCATTGCTCCTTATTATAATGCTACTACCAATTCAAAACCAAGCACTCTCTCATCAACCTTTGCTTCATTTCGAATGAAACCCTTTTTTTGTGTTGCATTTCACCTCTAAAATAGGTGAAAAGGACTTTCGGCTTGGCAACATACGAAACAAGCTCCTTTTTCTTTATGGGTACTTCTACTTTCCAAAATTAATCTCCTACTGGTGTTGTTCCTCCTTAAACATTTTTCAAAAAATTTCTTCATTGCACTCATGAATTCTATTTTATTTACAGTAATGCAATATTAAAAGAGGTAAAAATACATTAAAATAAGAAACAAAACTGCAACGTATTTCTTTAGTAAATTTATCAAAATTTTATAATCAACATTCAACAAAATTTCGATATGGCAAAGTGACAAAACTGCCAACACTTTCCAACTTCATAGTTGTCAAAATTGAACTTGAACATGAACATAGTAACATAGGTCATATTCTAATGACCACTTTTCATAAGTGACCAATAATTTCAATGAGCATATTAAATCTCTATAAATTGACAATAATCATAATCTATGGGAATAATAGTCCCATGAGGGATATCATAGTGGTATGACATTGGGTTTTCACCCAGGAAACCCATGTTCAAACCACGATACAAGGATACTAGGTCCCTTTTCAAAGATTTGTACTTCACCCTAAAATTTAAAGTTCAAACCCTAAAACAAGGGGACTGGACCCCTTTCAAAAAGCTATGTATTACCCTAATATTTTATGTCCTATGAGGCATATCATAGTGGTATGTTTTTGGGTTTTCATCCAAGGCATCCAAGTTCAAACCCCAATACAAGGTGAGTAGGACAATTTCAAAAAAATCCCATGTTAACCCTAAGATTATATCCCATGAGGGACACCATAGTGGTATATCTTTAAGTGTCATCTGAGATATCCAAGTTCAAACCTTGGTACAAGGGGATGAGGACTCCTTTCAAAAAATCATGCTTTACCCTAAACTTTTGTTCTTGTTGGGACACCATAGTAGTATGTTGTTGGGTTTTCATCCAAGAGATCCATGTTCAAACCACACAAAGGGATTGGGACCATTCTAAAAACCCATGATTTAACCTAAAATTTTAATATCCCATGAGGGATATTGTAGTGGTATGTATTTGGATTTTCATCCAGGAGATCCAAGTTCAATCCCTAGTATAAGGGGACCAAGAATCCTTTCAAAAACATGTGCTTTTACTCTAATTCTTTTTTAAATCTAGTGAGGGATAATGTAGTGGTATATCTTTGGGTTTTCATCTAGCAGATCCAAGTTCAAACCTTGATACAAGAGGATTGAGAGCCTAGAATTTTAATATTCCATGACAATTACCATAGTGGTATGTCTTTGGGTTTTTTCTAGCAGGCACAAGTTTAAACCATGGTACAAAGAATCAAGACTCTTTTAAAACCCATGTTTTACCTTGAAATTTTATGACCATGGGATTTAAGAGCAATTGGTTGGGAGTGAAGAATTTCACATCTTAAATCAAGGTTCAAATCTCATGGATGAACCTTAATATTTTTATCAAAAAACATTAGCTCAATCATTTAGTTTCCTCAAATTTAAGGAGGAGCCTCAACTTTGAATCTTGCAAGTGATACATGAATAATATCCAAGCTATTATAATACCACTATGTTGGTGATAATGTAATATGGGTTGTTCCCGTTTAAATCTTATATAACCAATTGAAAAAATTATAATCTATGGGAATCCATAAAGCATAAAAGCACCTATTAAATATTAGTATAGAAAGGAGAATACTAACACATCCACAAGACGATATTTTTCTAATGATTACTTCTAGATTAGCAAAGTTTTTGGTACATGTAATGTGATATAAACCCATAATATGCCATGTTTAGTACTAGAGTGCGATCACTAATTGTGTATATTTAACTACTACAAGTTATTCAATTAAGTGGAATCACTTACACATTATAATATTAGGAATACGCATCATATGAATAACAATACCATATAGGATAATTTAATTTAAGCAATTTTCCTATTCGGATTATGATAAGGAATGTATCTCCTCATGATGGGGATTTGCTTTTCCTTTTTAGTTGGTATCATCTTCATATATTCAAAATATAAAGCTTATCATAGTAACAAATAGGAGTTTCAAATGTCCTATCACTCAAGGTACAATGTTAAAGCGCGCGCTCTCTCTCATACATTACTTTCTTATATGGAAGACGCTTTGAGCAATTTTTTTACTACAATTTGTGGAAGTCGACAATAAAATGCACTGTGTCATTGTTCAGACAATAAGCGGCAATGTCCTGTATAGTTGCATTATCCATTTAATATTCGAAACTAGATAATTAATTAACTGCAACAACTTCTCTATAATTTATTTTAACAACCTATAAATATCCTTCTATAGATAAAATGTGACTATACAAAACTTTATAGACAATAAGCGGCAATGTCCTGTATAGTTGCATTATCCATTTAATATTCAAAACTAGATAATTAATTAACTGCAACAACTTCTCTATAATTTATTTTAACAACCTATAAATATCCTTCTATAGATAAAATGTGACTATACAAAACTTTATATATATATATACATCAGTATAAATCCATTAACATTCCCCAAAAAAATACATAAATTAAATTTTGTTACACAGAACATCAAATTTCAAATATATATAATAAAATCCTAATATTATTATTGGTTAGGTTGTTTTCATACGTCAATTTCCCACACATGCATTGCTGCCTTAAAATAGATCATCGGCATCTAAAGATATTATGTATTCGATGATGGTAAATGAAACTTCCATTTATCCGACATTTGAATTTTGAAATACAACTTGCAATGAGCTTTATAATAAGCCAATGACTTGAGCCAAATTCCTTGTTCCCGCCACCACACTACAGGAAGGCTCATATGGTATGGTGCGAGCTTTTTAGATAACAATTATATATAAATTTCAGCTGTCTACCAAACAATTATATATAAATTTCGGTCGACACCCCTTAGGCATTACTATTATTTTAAATTACTCAAAACAAAGAAGAGTATCAAAGCTGAGTTCTTATGATTGGATTCTGCTAAAAATAATACATTTTTTCCATCCACCAGAAAATGAAAAATTACAAGAAACTGTCTAGAGTTTGAACTTTCAAAGTGAATTATATAATATTGAACTAAATTTCAGACTACAATAAGAATGAAAGCATACTTAATGTAAACCCAAGGTATAAGTAATAAGTTGATATCCCTTTATCCCTTTTAATGGCGCTGCCTTGGCGACGTGGCGAGGTGGAACGGGCTGCACAAAGAGCATCAAGATGCAATAACCCCTGGTCAGAATAATTTGTTTCTTCCAAAAAAAAAAACTTATTGGAAAAGGTAAACTGCTGTCTAGTTATCTATCAAACTTTTCAAACTCAAAGTTCCACATTCACATTTATATCGAATTTTAATTATTTTAAAAATATTCAAATGGTTGCTTCAATCTGGCTGCAATAACTATATATTTAAACATTAAGCTGGGCACAAAATACTTTCCAAAGAAACACTGTCGAATCTGATCAATATTACCCATCTTCTTTGTATCTCTCTTTGTAATTATGAAGAACAAATATTTGCTCTCGCAACCTTCTGCATTATAATGTGGAAGTTCCTATCTGTTCAACCACAAAAAGCAATGCAAACTGATACAAAATCATTAACATAGGTTAAAACTGTTTAGAAGGGTGAGGGTGAGGGTGAGTTGTGAGATAAGCAGATAGAAACATGCCCAGAAATGGGCACGTACCCGTTAGTTTTCGACTCGCACGTTATCAGAAGTATATGGTACACGTTTGCAAGACTTGAAAGATGCAGAAATTTTGGAGATTGACTTTGTCCCCATTAGTTGCTAATGGCAAATTCCAAGTAGAGTTTATGGTTTTACTTTTATACGTTGCTGTTAAAAATAAATAATCTGAGCAAGAGCGAGTAGAAAGCATCAAGTAGTAAAGTAAGTTTAAGAAGCATGTGTTTTTAGAAGAAACTTAAAAACGTAAAGGATTCACCTGAAGAAAATCAAGGTAATATGTTAAGAAAATTTAGTTTGTTTGTTTTTATTTTCAATTAATGATAAGAAGAAAAGCAAATTTATGGTCAACTTTGTTTAGTTAACAGAAAATGATTATCAAGGACGATATGATTGAGCATAATATAATAGTTCTTAGAACCAGAGAATTAATATGTGAGTTCAATGGATATTGGCTAGGTTTTTATATAAGATTAAAAATTGGGTCAATTGGAAATGGGAATTTATTCAAATTACTCCATGACTTTTCTTCGAAAGTATTTTTACTCCAATTAAGAAATAATATAGATAGATAGATAGGTATTAACGTGGAACGAAATTCCAATCATGGAAAAATAATGGATGGAAGACTTTGGTTTAGGGAAAAAGATAAATTATATTTAAGAACATGGAGTAAGAATTTTTTTGTGGAGATAGAGACTATTGAAAGGCTTCGGATGTAGATTAAGCTTTTTGAATATCCTTATCAACTCATTAATAAGAAGGTTTTAAAGATTATTGGTAATACTATAGGTGAATTCATGCATGAGGGACCAACTACTAAGGAAAGAAGACATGTTGTATACACTCAAATATGTGTTGCCATGAAAATTTCAAAATATTTACCATGGCCTGTTAGGAGTAAGTCTGAATTAAGAAAATGGGATCCATAAGTGAATCATGAAAACATTGCACTTTGACCCATGTGTTGTAGGTGAGTTGGAGAGGAGAGGAAAATCCTCCAAGAGAGGTCCCAGGTTCAAATCTCCACCCTACCAAAAAGCTGAATTGGGTATCCAAAAACCAATTGATAATGTTGGTGCGGGCAGGGTCGGGTGCGACTCCCGGGTGACTTTGACGGTGTAGAACACCCTGTTCGTGGTCTCTCAGACCAAGGCGGCCCCGCAAGGGGTTTTTGGCTTAAAAAATAAAACATTGCACTCCAATATCGCAAATATCATGAAACTAGACAAATGGAAAGATACTATAAAGTGAAAATGATGGAGAAAGAGATGGAAAATTTTGGCATGAGGGTAGCTTCAATATGAAACAAGGAGATCAAATAATAAGAGAAGTAAGGTCAAATCAAGGATTTTCCACTCCTAAGAAAGTGGCAAGAAATTTTCCTCTACATCATAAAATGGAAAATTCCATTATAGTTCACTTGAATCAACCATTTTAAGAAACAAATGAAATGAGAGATAAGGAAGTACAATGCACAAGTTAAAATCTAGAAGGAGATAAAGGTGTAAACGAATATGGGAAGGAGAATTTTTATGGTGAATGTGGTGGAGGTCAACCTTAATCCAAGTAAATCATCTTCATTTTTCTTGAGTAGCATAAAATTTTGTCCTTACAATAATGAAAGTAGTACAAAATGCATTGCTTGTACTTTAGCGTTTCAAGAGTAGCACAATAAAAAAAATCATATGTAATATTTCCAAGGAAACATAGGGTTTCCATGTCAACATAAGATAGTAATAACAATGGATGATCATCTGTGCATATTATGGTTTTCAAGGGAACATAAAGAAGAAAGTGTTAATATGGCAAGTCCTTGCATTCTAGAAGATAAGTCCCACTATGAACGATATGGAAAAATAGAAGAGATTGATGAAGATGAGAGTGTTGGTGGGAATGGAAAAATGTGAGGAAGGCCATCAAAGCATGAACAAATAAAAATATAAACTCAATAGAATATCGATTTGGGAAGTTAAATAAAAATATCACAAGTCTAAACAAGAAGTGGGGCTAACCCCACTAGTAAAAAATAAAAATTGATGATGATGAAAATAATATCATGAAATATTAGGGTTATGAGTAACAAACCTAAAAGAAGAGTTATTAAGGAGTTAAAAAGTTGTTATAGTCATGAGTTTAATTTAATAGAAGAAATAAAATTTAGTGGGGAATGTAAGGATGTATTTAAGAAGATTTAGATGATGGGTAATTATCCAGCAATTTCTTCTATAGGAGATTTAGGAAGTATTATAATAATATGAGACAAATGCAAATTGGATGGCCTATTATTAGAAGAAAAAAATTATAGGGTTTCTAGACTATGTTACAGTAAATAGGACAACATCAAAGTTGGGGTTATAAATGTATATGATCCAACTATAGTTACACATCGTGAAAGATGTTCAAAATACCTTAGCATACTTTTTTCAAATACAATGATGATTCACTATGATCTATGGATTCTTTGGGTGGATTTCAACATTGTTCCATCTCCATTAGAAAATAAGGATGGTATTTTAAAATGGTTTAAAGCAATACAATATTTTGCTTTATTTTTCAATTCAAATGGCCTCTAGGATGTTAGTCCTTCAAGTTTTCAATATACATGGAATAATAGGTAAACTCATATAGCAAAAATATTAGATAGATTCTTGTTATCCAGTAAATGGTTGTAGATAAAGTATATAATCTCTTTAGATATTTTATTACTAGTAGGATCAGATCACAAACCCTTTCTTTTGGCTTGTGATTTATCCAATAATGGTCATCCAAATCCATTTTGCTTCCAATCAATGTGGCTCCAAGAGCCTTATTTTTCCACATGGTTATATTTTGGTGGGATGAATCAAAATTTGAAGGATCATGTATGTATAGGTTTATTGAAAAGATGAAATATTTGAAGGAACAAATGAATATTTGGAATGCCATACCTTTTGGTAACATTTTTGATGAAAACAAAATGAATCGAAGCTCAAAAAATTACAAGAGATAGTAGAAACTCATGGAATGGATCAAGATTCTTATATGAAGGAAAAACAATTACTTTTTTATTACCATAATGCATTAAAAAAGGAGGATTCATAGTGGTCCCAAAAATATAGGGAGAAATCACTCAAGGAAGGAGATAAAAATATAAAAATATTTCATGCCACAACAACAAAAAAATGTTTTTGTCACATCAAAAATATTTAACTCCAGATTGAATAAATTTTGAGGATGAAGAAGATAAAGGAAAGGAAGCAATTAATTATTTCAAAAATATTTTGCTAGATACAGGGTAAGATAAAGAGGTACAAGATAAATTTTGTAAAATATTCTATCAATTGTCATGTAGGGATAAAAATAAATATTTAAGAAGAAGATATCTATCGACGAGCTAAATTTTTTTCTCTTTCAATCCTAACAATGCACCTAACACATGTTTTGCTTGTAATTTTCTTTCATTTTTTTTGGATTTATTGAAGAGTGATATATTAGCTGCAGTTGAAGAGGCCCAAAAAGGAGGGCCATAATATGTGAGATTAATGCAAATTTTATTGCATTGGTTCCAATGAAAGGTGAGACAAAATATTTTGTTAATTTTCATAGTTTAAGCCTTTGTAATATGATTTATAAGATCATTTCAAAAATTATAAAAAATAGGTTGAAAAGCATTTTAGGTTGTGTTATTTGAGAGAAACAAGGTGGTTTTGTATGAGGAAAACAATTTTTCAATGGTACAATCATTGCATAAGAGGTATTACATTCTCTTCATTCCATGAAAAATCTAGGTATGCTTATGAAATTAGATACAACCAAAGCATATCATAGGGTTTTCTAGAATTTTGTACATTCTCATAAAGTTTGATTTTGATTAAAGGTGGTTTGAATATATTAAATGTTGTTATAACTCTTAAAAATATTATATTTTGATCAATGGTTCTCCTATTGGTTGCTTCAAGTCATCTTGTGGAATTCATCAAAGTGATACACTATTTCCTTATCTTTTCATTATTCTTGCAGAATCATTAGGGAGAACTTTATCAAAGGTAAAAATGGAAGGAAAATTCAAAGGTATTCAAGTTGCAAAACATGGTCCCTTCATAACTCATCTCTAATTCGTTGATAATAATTTTCTTTTGGGCCATCCCTTAGTCAGTGAGACCATAGAGTTTAAATAAATATTATCATGCTATGAGAAGGCTATTGGATACTTCCTTAATACTTCAGATTCTAGGATTTTTCATTAACACTGCTCTAGATTTTAAATAAATTTTTGTGAATAGTTTAATATTTAAAATAAAAAAATTTCCATCAACCTACTTGGGTATTACTTTATCTCACAAAGGAAATAAAAAGGAGATTTGGGTCTCTTTTTTGGATAGAATAAAAGCTTTTTTGGTAGGTTTGAAAGGTAAGTTATTAACCATGGTAGGAAGGCTACAACTCATAAAAACTACATTGAAATCCATCCCTATTTACATGATGTAACTTTCAAGATTGTCAGTAGGTATAACATAAAAATTTGATAAAATTCAAAAAGACTTTCTTTGGAAAGGTTGTAATAAGGAAATCAAAATTCAATAAATTATTAATTAATAATTAATCATTACATAACTTTATGAAAAGTTATGAAAAAATAATTGTAAAGACACAACAAAAATCATGCCTGTTCACAAACTATAATATTTATTTTTAAAATTCATCAATGAAAGAATTTGGTTTTGGATTTAAAATTTTAATACTTTTTTCCCATGTTAGTTTGTATCAAAGTATATTGATCATACCTTAGCCTTTGTCCTTTCAATATGGTCGACTACTAATTTTTGAACTATTTGAATGTCTAGGTATTTTAAAAAGTGTGAGGTAAATATTAAGAATGCTCCTACAAAAAAAATAATGTGCTCCTTGTTGTGCAACCTCACATGTTATCCTAAGTATTGCATAGTCACTCCTCTCTACATAGAGTCCCACATAGTATGATGCTCTCTCTTGCATGTTGTGCAACCCACCAACTTTATAAAGTGTTACATGTATTTTGATGTGTTATCCTATGCATTGTGCATGAAATATCCCCCAACATACATCCCCACATGTAGTCTTATGTATTGCGTAGGACCCTCCCACCCCTTCTACACTTTTTAGTGCATCACCTTGCATTCTATATAGGACATCTTCTATGCACTATTTAGCACGTCATTCTATGTTGTGCATGATAATCTCCCACCCCTTATGCATGGTCATATGCTTAGCATACCACATGTCCCATTCCCTCAATCCCCCCTCCCCCTTGTGCTACAATGCTTAGCATTCCTTTCCCCTTCCCAAATCTCCCCCTCCCTTGCATGGACTTGTACATTGCATGCCATGTACCCTTCCTGACCACTCCTCACCTTATGAGGGTACATAAATTGCATGCCACACATCCTCCCTCCTCATTTTCCTTTTGTGGGTGCACATATTACGCATCACCCCTTAAAAATTAAATTAATAATTATTTCAAATTCAATTATTTTTATTTTAAATAATTAATTTAATAAAACCTTTAATTTGATTAATTTGAGGGTGGAAATTTTAGTGAAGGAGGGTGCTAGCACCATTTTTCCTAACCAAAAACTCTCCAAATTGTATAGGCGATTTAAGAGCTAGCATAATAGGCTAAAGAGCAGTGTATCCAAATGATGAATATCATGTCAAATATGAATGACATGAACTAGGAAGAGTTTCTTGGTGTTGAGGACTCCAAGATGAACATCAAAAAGGATTCTAGCCCTAATCTGTTAGCCATAAGCCTTAGCATTATGGATGATAAAATAAACATGATCAAATTTAGTTTGGGGAACAATCTTGGGACTAATTTCCAATCCATGGAGACCCTTCAGGTAGGGGTCGATGTGATCATGCATAAGAAAATATTGTTAAAGGGATTGTATGATATTCCTTAGATCAAGGTCATAGTCATATCTTGTGCCATTTTTATCTAGTGCTATTTAGCAAGGTACCTTTGACTCAAGAGGCATATTGTGGTTTTCGCACAACACACCCCAATTTTGGGGATCCACCTAAATATTTTTATGTTCATTTAGCTTTCAATTTGTATAGTTGGTTTTTGTTAATGATGTCGTAAAGGAGTCAATGGCATCCAAATATTTGCCATGGTCAATAATGTTCATTCTCTTTGGACCATGCATAAATATGGATAAACATCTCAAGTTGCTCTAAAGGAAAATTGAAAGAGTTTGGTTAAAGCCTTATATAAAATTTAATTAAATAATTGCTTTCTGCCAAGACATTATTTGAGTGCAATTCATATTTCTTTTTTATATTTTCATTACACTCTCATTTTATTTTTTTATGTTAAGGGTGTATTTAAAGTTAATTTGGAATTTATATTTCATGCTTAATTTTAAATTTATGTTTTATGCCTATGTTTTTCATATTATAAAAAAATATTGGTATGGTGAACCTCAATACTTGACCTAGCCAACCAGTGGACATGGCACTAGAGCACGATCAACGTGGAGGTATTTTGAGGAGCATGATCAATTGTGGCCAACCAACGGACATGGCACTAGAGCGTGATCAATATGGAGGTACAAATTCTGAGGAGCATGATCAATTATGGCACATTTTCCAAGGTATTAGGAATTGGTAGGTAGGTTGGATTAAGCTGGTGTCTGGGATTATATGTGAACAACTCGTCACAAGTTACTCTGAGTGTTGGCATATATATATCACTTGATGTTGTTGATGGGCAGATGTGGGATTACACTCATGGAGCTTTTACCACAAAATGATGAGTTTGTTGTCAAAGAAATGGATGGATGTATGTGCAGAGACCATAGTAGGATATGCAATGCATAGAGGTATTTTTGGTGATAAAAAGGAAATAGTAACGACAAAAGCATTATATCATGGTATCTAATCAAATGGAATAAGACCTAAAAGTGTGAATTTTGATGCTCTTATGGCCGACAGTACCACCATTGGAAGAGTGTCTAAGAAGGCCATTGAATTGGAACACAAATTGTGCTCACCATGATGGAATCCAATTACAGTGCTTGCATAGGCAATTCTGCAGCTTAGGAGATGATATAAAAAAATGGGGACGAAGGGTCATCTATTATTGCTCATATTATTTCACGTATAGCAGGTGAAATTAAAGTACCACTTTTATCATTTAGAGCAGCAACTATGTTTGGATAGCCATAGATTAGTTATCATACCTTCTGGACTCTAGTATACATGATTATGAGATGATGAAATCACTCCAAGGAGTCATTGCTTACTATAGGTATATACCAATATCAGATCAAGAACATGCTTTTGTAGTAAGGTGGAATAATCTGCACAATTCTAGGAACATTAATGTTTGGTTGAATGTAGTTGATAAGGATGGAGATAGTGTAGAAAGATATTGCTACAGAGTAATTATATTGGCTTACCTAGTCCTATGAAATTTTATAAGGATGGAGGTTTGCATACTTCTAGTTTCCAGAGTATTAATATAATTGGAACATGAATTTGCAAGGTGGGCATTCCTCTTGAAATTAGTGTAACCAAGTCAAACACCCACCATATTGTGGATCATAAATCATATGCCATAGTATGGCCAGGTAAAAAAAAAATGGTATTCCCTAATAATTATAAGCACCTTCTAATTGGTGAACCAAGAAAAGTTGGATTTTGAGAACTTGTCACAACAGTGGAAGGAACTAACACAATGAAGGGCATTTTTTATAGACGTGTGTGTTGTTGTTGTGAACTCATCAACTTACGTTGTTCTGTACACATTTGTACCTTTTGGATATGGAAATTACAAGGAAAAGGATTCGTAATAGTTTAACATGTATGATTAGCGAGCCATGCTCATGTTGTGATGACAATAGATAGGTTGAAGTACTTCATACAATATTTTCAAAGATAGAGCATGTGATTCTTTGATTTCTTGTAAGGAAGATGCCATGATCGCCCTCACGCGCACAAATTGTAATTTGATGATATTTGACCATCAAGAACGAGATACCGAAAAAGGGAAATGATGATCATGACTTAGTCATCAATAGCTTAGGGTAACAAGGATAAATACCCTCATGTAGATGCATGCATATGTTTTGTGGTGATCATAAAAAATCTAGTTGTCCATAGATAGAAGTTGGTAACCTAGAAGTTATCATAAATCTTCAACAAAGACATATGAAATTAGATTTGTGATGTTTCATTTGTTGTGTTTAATGTTTTTGATCACCTATGATTATAAATAGTTGCTTTTGTATATGCAATGATTTATTTTGTGAAAATATATTATGGATATATATTGCTTTTTTTTGTGAAAATATATTACAGAAATATATTTCATGTTTTGTGAAAATATATTGCTTATTTTGTGAAAATATATTGCGGAAATATATTTCTTGTTTGGTGAAAATATATTTCTTTTTTGGTAAAAATGTGTTTAATTCTTATTGGACCAAAAAAATATTTTATTGAATATTTTATTGGACCTAATATTGGTTGTTTGATCACCCTTTGTTAGTTTATTGGTGATGCATAACAATATTTGGTTGGTTGTTGTATTTTTTGGTTTACGCATAGGTGGGAACACCCTATTTTTTACTTTAAACTTTGAGAAATTTATTTGACATGCATTGTGGAGAGGTCGTAAGGGATCTTTATTAAGTCCTAGGTACCTAAGGCTTAATAGCCAAGTGCCTAGGCACCTGGCTTTTCATCGATTGACCATGAGCCCTTTGTTGACTTGGTTGACCCTTTTTGAGCTGCATCTCCTACTACGTGGTTGTGTCTAAGTTAATGGTTTGTTATTATGTTGTTGCTTGCTCATTTGGTTGGAGATGATTTTTAAAGTGTGTCTAAAGTTTAGTCCCACACAGATCATGCGGGGGTACCTAAGCGCCACATAATCAAAAACACTTCCCTTTAAGCCTACCCACCAGGTGGTGGTTAGGAAAGCCACCACTTGGGGACTTCTTAGCACTAGTTGGAGGTGTTAGGGGTTCTCTCTTATAGGGATATGGTGCTAGTTGTGGGTGTGTTAACCTTAGTTTGAATTTGTGCATTAATTTTTTTTTACTTAATTGAATCTATGGTCTGACTATTGACTATGTTGACCATCATCAACCTACAACCTTAAGTCTTTCATTATAGTCATAAGAAAAAAGCTACATATTTCAATCATAAATGAGCATAATCTAATTTATTTTTTGCACATTTCAAATTTCATGAAAGGTATAAGTTGTTTGGAACTACCATTGAATATTACATCTTTATCCAATCAAGGAGTAAATCATACTAGAATTTATTTTACAATAAGCTTCCCATATTGTATAGGAGCTTTATTACAAATGATTTGTACAATTTCAAGAGGTCAATATCTTGAAACATAGGTCTTATTTGGTTCTCCATTTTTGCTTCTCCATCGATCAAGGAGATGGCAGTAAGGGATCGAGAAAATTCATTGTTTTCATGTAGTATGCAATTGCATTTAGTTGCATACTACATGAAAAAAATGCATATGCAAATTGAATGCCACAATGTAACCATACATTTATCATTCAACAAACATAGAATGAAGACCACAATGTAACCATATACTTATCATTCAATCAACATAGAATGAATACCACAATGTAACCATACATTTATCATTCAATCAGCACAAAGAGGAAACCCCATAATTTCCCCAAAGAATGAATTCCACACCCATTCTTTCATCTAATACCTTTTTTTTGCAAAATAATATCTTTCATAATACAAAATTCATAAGATATTTTCTCAAGAAAATACTTCTAATTAATTATTTGCAAAGTCAAGAGGGAACCCCATAATTCCCTCAAAGAATGAATTCCCTGCCCATTATTTCTTAGTCTATAAATAGATATCAATTTTCCATAAAAATAAATATAGAACCCCTTAATTCCCTTAAAGAATGAATTCCCCACCCATTCTTTCTTAATCTATAAATAGATATCAATTTTCCCCAAAACATAATTTTCATTTTCACAAAATAGAAGCTTGTTTCTTATTCATTTTTTCCACAAAATCAAACATGTTTCTCATTATATTTTTCCACATAATCAAACATGTCTTTAATTCAAATTTTTCACAAAATAAAATGTATTTCATTTAATTTTTATTCAAAATCAAACATATATTTCATTCATTTTTTCCACAAAATCAAACATACATTTCATTAAATTTTTCCATAAAATCAAACATACCCTTCGTTAAATTTTCCCTCAAAATAAAATATATCTTTCATTCAAATTTTCCATAAAATAAAAGCATGTGTCTTGTTCATTTAAAAGGACAAAATCATAAATAAAAATGGTGAGACATTTATTGGCCACTAATTTCAACCATCAACAAAGTCAATAGTTAGACCATAGATTCAATCGAGTCAACCATAGTTAATCTACAAAGTCAAAATAAGGTTAACACACCCACCTGGTGGTTAGGCTTTAAGGGGAGTTTTTCCCCTTATGTGATGCTTAGGCACCCCCACACAATCTATGTGGGGCTAAAATTTAGACACACTTAAAAAACTCATCTCCACCGTAACGAGCAAGCAACAACATCATAACAAAGAATTAACTTAGACACAACCACGTAGTAGGAGATGCATCTCAAACAGGATCAACCAAGTCAACAAAGGGCTCATGGTCAATCGATGACAATCCAGGTGCATAGGCACTTGGTTATCAAGTCTTAGGTACCTAGTCCTTAATTTATATCCTTACACCCTCCCCACAATGCATGTCGAATAAATCTCTCGAGTTTTAAAATAAAAATATGGTGTTCCTACCTAAGCATAAACCAAACAATGTGAAAATCAACCACATATTGTCATGCATCACCAATCAACTAACAAAGGGTGATCAAACATTCAAAGTTGGGTCAATATGTTGATAGGTTTTCATGGAGAACAACACCACCAACTGGCACTTGGGCGGCCCCACTCAATGGTGCTCTTGACCACCAAGCGTGGTCAACTACAAAAGGGAGTCATATCCTTTTTAAGGTATATTGGTGCCTCCACATATCTCATGTGGAATAATGTTTTGGGAAGACCAAAATTGGTTTTCCCACCTGAGCCTTCCTGAGCGTGGACATCATGCCTCAGCATTAGGGGCTCTAATAAAAGGAATTACCTTGTAAAATATTAGGGGAAATGTAACTACAATTAAATTAAAGCCTTTGTTTATAATGTCTATTGCTAAATAATTACATAAATCACTTTGTAAGCAATTAGACTAATTCATTTATTTATTCGAGATAATATATTAGGATATTAACCTACAATAAGTTGTTATAAGGTGAAGGAATCATATAAGTTCTTTAGGAAAACATTTCAGCCTGATTTTAAAAGAATGCATAGACATAATTTAATGAAATTACTGTGAACAAATATTTACTAAAACAACAATATTTCAAGGTTATTTACATTTTCTCTATAAAAAATTGGTAACATGTACATATTGCTAACATACTAAAATAAGGTTATGTAAATGAAATCTCCAACCTGATACTCCTCCTTAGGTTTCTTCTCCTTCCTTCAAAATAGCCTCTTCCTAGCCTCCAAAATTACCTAGATTTATAAGCCTCTACCCCCTTATTTAAGAACAATATCCTCTTATAAAATAATCCACCATGGCCAAGCACTAGGAGAGTGGAGTCCTTTAATTATTAAACAAAAATAAACTCATGCTAAGTGGATGGGAATGAGGACAAGAGGTATTATTTTTAAATTCCCACTAAATGCATGATAGAGGGCACTTACAGGATTGCATATCCCTTCCCTATTAAATAACATATGCCCACTAGACATGATAAGAGGTCCATCCTCTTATATAATAAAATAAGTTCCTAATATTTATTCATAGGACAAAAAGAAAGCATTTCTAATTGAATATTTCTAAATCAAATTCATGGGGATTTATTCAATAAAATATTTTTTTGGTCCAATAAGAATTAAACACATTTTTACCAAAAACTAAATATATTTCCACAATATATTTTCACAAAATAAGCAATGCATTTCTCCAATATATTTTCACAAAACAAGAAATATATTTTTGTAATATATTTTCACAAAACAAGCAATATATTCCCATAATATATTTTCACAAAACAAATCATTGCATATACAAAATAAACTATTGATAATCATAGGTGATTAAAAACTTTAAACGCAACAAATTATACATCACAAATCTAATTACCTATGTTCTTGCTTAAGATTTACGATAACTTCTAGGTTACCAACTTCTAGCTGTGGATAACTAGATTGTTGATGATCACCACAAAACATATGCATGCATCTACATAAGGGTATTTATCCTTGTTACCCTAAGCTATTGATGAACAAGTCATCATCATAATTTCCCTTCTATGTTATCTCGTTCTTGATGGTCAATCATCCTCTTCCACCCATGAGAGTACCTGGTCATGCAAGCATGTAAAACATCAACAATACCATATTATTCAAAGCAATAATCTCAAATAAAACATCATTATTGTAATAAATACTAAGCATTGAAAAAATTAATCAATACATTTTCATCTCATAATTGAGTCCTACCAAGTTGGGTCATGACATACTACCTCCCTTGGACTAAACACAGTCCCTTGTATTTTTCTTGCAATAAAAAAACACATTGTAATACATTTTCATTCAACTAAATAAGGAAAATATCGTTTCATTTCATCCACTTCTTTCCAAGTGGTATTTCTCTCATAATATTGATCCCATTGGACCTTGCACTATTCTATATTTTGTGTTAGCTTTTGCTAATGTATAATAAAGGAAATGAATTAATGGGATATAAAATATGTAAGCTATGATAACTCTATGATAATGGCACTAAAATATTTAGGAAAATAATTAGACTTATGCAATAACTCAATAAAATACCATTAAATAAATCTCATGAAAATAGTACAATATAGTATAATGGAGGACATGAATACTCTATAAACTATTCTAAAAGAGCTACATTGTACCACACTACTACTCTATACTACTCACACTATACTACCCACACTATATTCTCTACTGCTCTGATTTCACTCTCTATAAGGCCTATATATAGGAAGATAGGTTCCTTGGCCCTTACTCTACCTATGACTCTCCAACTACCTCTCCTATGACTCATGTACAAGTGGACTCCTCGTTATTTACATCATTGTACATTGACACTTGTGCATTTATTACATTACTATAAGTAACTGTCATGACCCTCCCTTGATAGACTTTTTAATTGATGGATTTATGTTGGTTAAGTTATCTTTGTATGGAATGATTGACTGTACCATGTTCTATTCTTGCAATTAAGTATATTTTGTATAAAATAAAATGTATCTTGTTGATGAGATGTGTGGAAATTTAATGTTTTGTCATTACAAGCAATTGTTTTATGAAAGGATGTGATGTTGCTAATAGAATTGTGTGCTTGCAGGAATAGTCGTTCTTATGAGTGGGATAAAGAATCGACCATTGAATATGGGATTTTTAAATGGGAAATGATGATTATTCTTAAATATGACAACTCTAAGGATGATATATCTCTCTTACATATCGTTGCATAATTAATTGGCATATAAAATTGTAGCACCCTAAAATTGGTGCAGTGAAATTATAATAATTACATTCACCTTAGTAAACAGTTTAAATTCAAATTTTAACCTCCCAAACCGTCCGTTAACCGTCAGGTAATCCGTTTCCCCCTTTTTCGTGCCATTTTTAGAGGTTGTTTTGACCGTTTGACGATATCATCGCCGATCAGACGATATCGCCCCAGATCTAACGATTTCGTCTGGGCTAGGACGTCCAGACGATCTTGTCGCAAAACTGATTGTTCACAATTAGCTTTTGTTCCAACGGGCCTCTAATCCAGGCAGAAGCATGTCTGCGCCATTAGAGACCCTCCCCCGTTGGAGATCTCCCAAATAGGGATGATCTCAAACCTCCTAACTACTCCCCTAAGCCTATTTAATCCTTAGGACCTTCCCTTCCCAACCCCTGGCTAAAATTCTTTGTAACTTAACTTCATACACTTTAAATCATCCCAAATTCACACTTGCAATAGTCCTATACCAAATTTTTTGAAGGTACATTACTATTTTTCAACTGGAGCAAGCTTACATCGTTGTCGATGAACCTGTTCAGATCAAACCCAACACCATTTGAAGAATATTTAACGATTGAAACATCAAGTTCTATACATTCTCTATTGTCACAATTATCTTCTATCCATCACTTTTCTTCATCCATATATGATCATCCTTGTTTACAAAATAGCATCCATGTATATCTTTCACATATACTTTCTCCATCTTATCAAGACTTGGAAGATAGTGATAAGAATGAAGAACCTTCTTATCCTTCTTACATTTTATTTTGTAACATGATTAATTTTCCACATATAAAAGTAAAATCTTTTGCTACATTATTCTACATTATAACAAAGCTTTTGTTATCACTACCTTTTATTCATCACTTTCTATTCTTACCCTCACCTCAACCAGATTATCCTTCAAAACCTCATTTGATTTTGAAGCAATCGTAGACATGCTATACTCAAATAACCTTGTATAGTGTATATAGATCATCTTGTATATACCACCAATTTCATTTCATAAATTAAAATCAAAATACAAAAAAATCAAAATCCTCAAAATCTTCAAAAAAATACAAATGCAACTAAGGACCTTAAAGGAAAATTTGAGCCCAACTGGCTTGGACCATACAATTTACTGCTAAATTTGAATTAGGAGCATACAAATTATCTACCTTAGATGGTAAATAACTTAAAGAACCCATGAATATTTTGCATCTTAAACGTCACTATGTATAAATTTGGTCATTTCATCCTTGTATATATTTGTTTAAAATAGTTCAAAATCACTATCTTGTATTTCTTTTAATTTATAAATTCCAAAACACCAAAAACATTCATCAAAATCTTCAAAACTATTTGTTGCATTTATTTATGGCACTTGTTAAATTTTTCAAAAACAAAAATAAAAAAACAAAATAATGATAAAAATATAAAAACAGCAATATGCTTGACTCTTTCGAAACCAAAAAAAAATACAGAAGAAAGAGAGAGTCAACATTCTCAAAACTTATCATAAGTGTTTATATATATTTTCTTAAAATTGTTGCATTTATCTGTTTCGAATTATTTTGGATAAATTAGCATTTATTTGGAATCCCTCACTAGCACACTCACAAAAATAAATATCTTGATTTTATCTGGCATGATTACTAATCTCTCTTATATCAAAGTTCACAAAATTCAATTAAATAAAGTTTGAGCATAGATAATTTATCTTGTTATTTACTTAAACCAAGCACATCTTTTCACAATAAAATGATTATATTTGTAATTTCCATGTTTTGCTACATAGTAGACATGGTTTCTTGAGCGAAAAGTTTCCCCTGTTATCCTATCATGCACATGGTCTAGAATCTTTGAGAATTAGCAAAAGGACAAGCTCACCCCTACCCAGAATAAAAATCCCTTGCTCTACAGCTAATCCGAGCAAGTATCCCTAGCAAAGAAAAAGAAAAGAAAAGTTCAAAAAAAAAAAAACATGTTATTTTATATTATTACAGCAATTTTCAAGCACTATTTCAAAAATCAAGCAAAAAAATACAAAAAAGCAAAAGAAGCAAAGTTCAAAAGAAAAGCAAAAGAAAGCATAAAGCAAGAAAGCAATAAAATCCCTTCCCCTACCCTTTGAAAATAAAAGAAGGGTTGATGAGCTTGAATCCCTGGAATTCTCAATTATTCGAAAACTGTGAGGTAAGCTCCATAACAGGTGGTTTGTGCCCAACCCGCTTGGCCTTGGGTAACTCCTAGCGTGGTGATATGTCTGTCACATTAGCGACCTTCTTTTGTATAGACCTATGTCTTCTTATGGATTAGCTAGCTCTTGATAATCCGACCTACATAGTAGTCTAGTATGGTTATATGCATCTACATCATGGTTAATGAACACTTATTTAGTTTTTTCAAATCACTTGTATCATATTATCTTGATCAAAACTGGTAAATGCACAAAGTAATTGCACACACATTTGTATTTGAGATATTTTGTGTATCATTATGATAAATCAAGATCGGAAATGAATTCACATATGCAAATGGGATTCCTTATAAATCTAACTTTTGTCTTCAAAATACTTTGAAATATTCTTTTTACAACTTGTTTGGAATAATTCAAGTACAGTTGATTAGCATAAGGACAACTATATAATAGAAAATCAAAAAATTTCTTTCAAAACTATACAATCAAAACATATATATATATATATAATTTTTTGTCGACTTTCGCGACGATGGTATAGTTCCAAAACCAAAATTGGAATTTTATGCCTAGCGCAAGTCCTCATATTCATATTTTTTGTTTATTAAAATTCAACCATGCAATAAAACTACCTCTTTTTTATTTTCATGATGATGGTATAAGTCTATACCTACATATTCTATGCCTAGTGCAAATCATTGTAACAATTTTTATTCCCCATTTATTAAAAATCATGAAAACCATATGACTTAATTCATTATGTTACACAAATTATGCTTTTAAGCATGCACATTTTCATTATTTCATGTCATTATGTCAACCTTAAATTTTACAATGATGGTATAATTCCTAATGAATTATCCAAAAAATTTATCACACTTAGGAATTTATGCCTAGCAAAATTCATTTTAACATTATTTCATGCATACTTTTTTTTATGGAAATCTGAAAAACAAACCATCATCACCATCATTTGCACCATTGCACCAAAGTCTTAAGACAGTCTCTTAAGCACTCTTTTACTTTTAACAATATTTCTATAACTAGGATTAGCTTGACGACCGAGTGAGCAACGACTCCATGAAATGGTCTATAATAGCAACAATGTCCTTTGAAATTATTGTTAGAAGTCTCTTTTTATCTTTTTTATTACATCACATTACAAACAACCCATTTGTTATATCAAATTATTTCATTTAAAATATTATCGCATGACATCAAAGTTATAAATTTTCAAAATGACATAATTTCATGAATTCTCAATCCAATTATCAAATTAATTAATCAAACATAAAAGCATCATAAACATATACATAACACAAGTCATATGATCAAAAATATCTCATTTATATATATATATATATATATATATATATATATATCACAAATATATGTATACATCATATCAAAAATGGATTGATATGCCACAATCTACATCTTGGCATACTCAATCCCCTCAATCAAACACCCTCTGTGTAGTGTCTCGAGAGCCCCTTGAGCTCTCAGCCTCATCTCCTCCCCCCTGAGGTGGAGGAGGAGGCCCCATCGTAGTCCGTGTGGTGTCGTGAGTCCTGGATGCCGATCGTGATGATGTCCTAGATGACCCCATCATGACAGGCTCTATAATGTGTGCTGATAATGGCACCTTCTGCTCTGCTGGCACCGCTTGATAGTATAGAGCCTGATAGAATGTAATCTAGGTGATAGCGCATGCTAAATCCCGAGTGCTCGCTCACTCCTCCGCCATGAGCTCTAAGTCATGTAGCCTCATCCTATAGTGTCTGCACCTGAGCCCGCAAGCGGGCAACCTCAGCTCGAAGAGTAGCTGTCTCATTGCTCTCCCTAGTGTCTACACCCTTGCCCTTATCGAGCGATGGTGGCCTCTCTCTCTATGGAGATGGGGGTCTCGCCTCCCTCCTCTCCCTCTATCGTGGCCTCTCCTGTGCATGCGGCCTCCTCAGCTCTCTCCCACCATGACCCTGGGCCGCCTCCATAGCCACCTGGCGTCGCCTCCCAATTCGACGCACAACTGCGTGAATCATACCTTGTGCCCTCGTCATCCGAGGAGGGTGGATGCCTGTGTACCAAGAATCATAGCCATCAGCTACTCCTGCATCGTCCCCATCTACTAGCTGAATGGGGGCATTGTCTGTGTCCTGACTCCAGAAGTGCTGCATGTCTGGAGCCCCGCTAACCGTGGTGTTATCTCGAACAGTTCGAGAAAACTCATAATCCCTCAGAGATGGGATCCCCTGTTACAGACCGAACTATCGCAAAACTCAGTCATAGTGGTGGAGCTCCACCTCTCCCCTCTCCATCCATAGCCAGCAAACTCGCCTGATGCGAGCCAACTCCTGTCCATCCTCGGCCCACCCTGGATGCTCCCTCCATGGCCTCTAGGTGATCTGGTCTAGGACTAGGTCATCTAGTAGTCTTCGGGACATAGGAAGGTCTATCCACCACTGTGACCCTCTCCGGAGCCACCAATAGAAGACTCGAGGCCTCTCCCCGTCAACCCTTGTTAGAGGAAGCCCTATCGGCCTCCGCATTGCAATGTGCTCCTAGCACCAAACCTATAAGAGCGATGTCATCACCAGACATTGGCCGCCCTTATACACGACCCCATATAGGATCTTGTACAATCGACATAGTATAAAACTTCCCCAAGAGAACCTGTACCCATGGTCTCGCATGTCGCAGATCACATCTGCCGACATCCATGGCACCCTGCATCCGCTTTGGTGGCACAGCAAAAGTCCACCAACTACTCCAACTAGAACCCGTGTGAATTTCGATGCCCCAGGCATCTGGCACAGTGCCTCGATATTAATTTCGCCCTTCTCCAGGGCGAAGCTTGGGTCACCACACAATCATCCCATAGCATGGCCCTGGTTGGCCGTAGGAATGATCAATCGTCCTTGTATGGGGATTCTTATAATCCTCCATACATCCTCCAAAGTAGGAGTCATCTCCCCTGTAGGTAGCCGAAAACATGAGGAACCCGGATACCATCTCTCTGCTAGGGCTGTCAGGAGCCCCATATCTGTAGACACTTGTGGCATCTCTGCCACATGCTGTAAGCCGGATTGTGCCAGCTGATCCCACTCTGCCTGTGTAAGAGCGGCCAAGTCATCCCTCAAACCTCCATACTTTCATTCCCTGCTCTTTAGCAAAACTCTCTGCAACATAAAAAACAAAACAACAAACAAATCATTAAATAACAATTCAAGTATTTAAAAATGCAAGTAAAATAAGTTCAATTTATGCAATTGATGATATCGTCCACTATTGGATGATATCGTCCCAAATTTGAGCATAATCGTCTCCGATTTCGCAAGCCAAAATCGTCTCTAATTTGATGAAATCGTCCCCCTTTCGTCAATTTTTCCCTTAGACGAAATTGACGAAATTGAGACGATTTCGTTGAAATCGGGACGATTTCGTCGAAATCGGGATGATTTCATCCCAATGATGTCAACGGCCCAAAAATGGCCACGATGCTCAAAATTCATCTAACATTTACCTAAAAAGCATGTAAAATCAAATTAAAGCATTCTATTTAAGTCTAGACTCTTACCCGTAGACCGCACCGGACCTCTGTTGATCTGTGCGTCGTCTCCACCATTTTTGCTTCCAGAGCTCTAAAACCGGGAGAATTGAACAAGAAAATGAATTAGGGTTTTACCCTATTTTTCTTAATTTTATTCAAAAATAATTTTTCTTTTCCGCGTTTTTACCTTAAATGTTCGATTTGGGTAAAAACACGGAGGGGGCACCATAGTAAGCTGTCATACGATTCGACCAAGAATCGTCGCCTAAAATTGGGAATAATTTTTTGCTTTCTCATAGATCGAGAAGAACTCATCTTTAACCATTTTATTCAAAAAATTCTTTAAAGAGGGGGCAAAATGTAGCACCCTAAAATTGGCGCAGTGAAATTATAATAATTACATTCACCTTAGTAAACAATTTAAATTCAAATTTTAACCTCCCAAATCGCCCATTAACTGTCGGGTAATCCGTTTCCCCCTTTTTTGTGCCATTTTTAGAGGTTGTTTTGACCGTTTGACAATATCGTCGCCGATCAGATGATATCGCCCCAGATCTGACGATTTCGTCTAGGCTAGGATGTCCAGACGATCTTGTCATAAAACTGATTGTTCACAATTAGCTTCTGTTCCAACGGGCCTCTAATCCAGGCAAAAGCATGTCTATGTCGTTAGAGACCCACCCCCGTTGGAGATCTCCCAAATAGGGATGATCTCCAACCTCCTAACTACTCCCCTAAGCCTATTTAATCCTTAGGACCTTCCCTTCCCAACACCTGGCTGAAATTCTCTGTAACTTAACTTCATACACTTTAAATCATCCCAAATTCACACTTGCAGTAGTCTTATACCAAATTTGTTGCAGGTACATTACTGTTTTTCAGCCGGAGCAAGCTTACATCATCATCGACGAACCTGTTCAGATCGGAGGCGATCCTATCGAATCAGAGATGATTTCATACCGATGCGGGACAATTTCGACTGCAGTCAACATTGAGGCAATCAGTGCCTGAAGTTTGCATTTCTTCTCCCCTTTTTTTGTTGTTTTATGTTGTAATTAGCAATTTTATTCAGTATTTTATGTTATTTTGCATTTGGAGTTCACCCATATAGCTTAAGTTGCATGATAAGATCATAATTTTCTCATTTGAATGTCATAATTTGTTTGAATTTTTATTCATAACTATTTTTTAGTATTCATACTGTTATTTTGTATTGTTTCTCTCTGTTATCATAGTTGCATTCTCTATATTTTGTATATGTTTTTCTGTTTGCAGGTCTTTGACGAATTCTTCTGAAGAATTCGTCAGATCTCAGATGATCTTGTCTGATCTCAAATGATTCTGTCGAATTCCAGGCGATCCTAACTGCTTCAAACATCAGAATCTCCATCAGACATCCGGATCAGGTATTCTGCTTTTAATCTTCTGTAATTTCTCTATTTTCTGTCTTTAAATCGGTTTTCTGTATTCATTAAATCTACACTTTCATATAGATTAATTTAGATTCATTTGGCCAAACCTAGGATATGAATGCTTAAGACTAAAAATGAACACATTAAAACACATTCCAAACCTAGGCGTGGAAACTGCCATTAAATGTTTCCTGGTGAACCCACCATCCATCAAAAAATCACCAATATACACCTCCCTTGAGAGGCGGGACCTTCGCAAGTCCTCTTAGTCCGAGGTACCGCGACATCCTTTTCCCATCCTCCTTCCGGGCACGGATCCTATAGCCTGAAGGTAAGGATGCGAAAAATTTGGAGCGATACAAAAATGAATCATTGATAGTGAGGTTGTTGAGGCCAAAACAAAAGAGTTGATGGTTTTTTGGTTGATGTTTGAAATACTATTTTTAAAAGATCCTTTCTATTTGCTTAATGAATGTTTGCTTGATTGTGTTTGTTAAAACAAAATATTGTTTTCCATACTCTTACTTTATGACTTAATGAATCTTTTCTTTTAAATAAAGCACTTCCTAAAGCAATTTAGAACTTCAATAAAATTTAAAAGGTTAAAAAAAATATGTTTTTGATATTTCATTGAGCTATGGTTATTAACCATGCTAGTTTGAAAAATATTACCTACATTAAATATTAGTTCATATTGCTTGAATAATGATGCTTTCTATAAACGATAATTGGTTTTCCAACTAGTTTGTTATCCTTTATCATGGATTTAGTGGTAGAGTAATTCGAACGATAGTGGTTACTTGAATGCACCCGGAGGAGCCGAATGGAGAGGGGTTTTAGTTGGCATCCAAGGAAGAATGGGGGAATTCGGTTGTTGGAAAGAACAGGTAGTGCTAAGGGAAGAGAGGAGCGATCAAAAAGAGAGAAAAACACTACTTGGTTTGGAAGTATGCTCGACAAGGACATAAGTATATTTGTTTTGTATTTATTTTTCAATTTAGTATGAAAAAAATCAATATTTAATACTCCTTGTACAGTTGAAAAGAATATATTATATGGATTGGAATTACCTTAGTTGGTTGAAAAGAATAGATTATATGATTTGAAAAGATATTTAAGATTAGAAATTTTATTTTCTATAATGAAATTCCATAGAATGCCTAGGGTGAACCAAGACTCTAATTGGGAGTATGTCTAGTTAAAAATTGAGCATTGAAATTAGAGAATTGTGTTGTTGCTATGAGTTTTTATGTCCATATAGAGTATGTTTCTAATAATGTTAGTTGGAGTGTAATATTTGTTTCATCCAAATGAAAATGATTTCAATAGAATTTTTTTTTGGGTTTATATAAGATAAGTCAACCAAATGGGTATATACATGGTGGAATATTTCTCAGATTGAGTGCCTATAGCATAGTGATAGTTATGTAACCTTATTGATAAGTAACCCTAAGGAAGTGTTATTGGGTTGGATTGTATCGGTAACATTGTGTAGGATTATGAAATCCTTTCTATGAAAGAGTAATCCTAGAATGAATGGTATTTCGTCAATGGTGTATTTTGTATTAATATGTTGAAACACACACCACAGTTGGTGTATGGTGAGAGACAATCCTTTCCTGAATGGTAGACATAGATTGAATGACTCCTTGAATAAAGTAAATTTCAATGGATTGCCTTAGAATAAAATTTGTTCTCTATATGTGTGATATTGATTTAAAATATCGTGCGTGATGATCAATTTATGAAAGCATGGATATTTAAGTATATTAAAGGAAGTAGTGCTTTTGTGAACATTGGAGTATGAATACGTTTGCTTGAAAGTGGACTGTGAGTGTATATGAATCAATGTTGGTAAATGTTGTATGGACCCTAGCTATGAATTCAAATGATTGATTTAAAAAGTTAGAAATAAAGTTGTGATTGTGAAATATAAATTGAAACTAAGGTGTGTTTAGTTCAAAAAACTCCTTTGGTGTGATAGGACGTGTTTCGTGATTGTATTTGATTGCCAAATGAAATGGATAGCTTAACTTGATTGATGATTCGGTTGTTGCATTGAAGAAATCATAGTTGTTTTGGAAGCTCAATCAATAAAATATTTTTGGTTGTGAGTTATTCTACCAATTATAATGTTGTTATATTGGAGTGTTGCAATGCTTGGTTGTTTATGTATGTAAACCAACATTCATGTAGATAAAAATGTACTTCTAAAATGAATGGAAGAGCTGGCTAGATCCCTATAAACATTCCCATATCAATGTGCTTAAGGAGAAGGTCTCCATAATTTGATCCAACCAAGAAGAATGGCCGAATTTTCCTCAAAGGTAAGCAGTGTTAATTGAGCATCGATCTAACTAGAGTATGGTTACCCGAAGTTGTGTTGTATGATCTCACAGTCTTGCTATGAAAAAAAGACATGAATGAGATTAATAGAAATTTGGTTATGTAATATTGGGAGTTAAACCCAAATTTGTTATGGAAAGATTACTACTATTGAAACTAGTACATTGTATAAGGAAAATGGATTGATTGAAATATAGAAATTATTTATCTCCATTTATGGATGTTGTAACTCATGGTATGACTTTGAATTTTTGATGAAATTAAAGAAGCATAATGAAATTTGAACAATCAACTATAACTTCTGGATTTTTAGCTATTCATTGCATTGGTGGAAATGGGTGAGTTGATGAGAAATCCATAGTAGTAGTTAAAGTTTTAATTAAACATTTAAGTGGCGGTAATGGATACCCATATGGAACCCGTGTGCATATAGAACATGAGTATTTTCCTTTCAAATTTTAATCGCTAATTAAATCCGACTAATTATTTTATTCAAAATGTGTCCAAGGGAAAATCGTCATGAGTGCTAATAAGGAATTTTTATCATAGAGTTTTTGGAAATTTAATTTAGATTGGCTCTTCTTTAAGTATGTTCAAATATGCATAATATTGCTAGATTCTCATGGGAGAATTAGTAGAGAAAATTTTAGAGAATAATTAATTATTAGAAAAAAGTGAAATAAGTTTAATAGTTAGAGTAGATTTAAATTAAGGAATTTGGTGTTATTTAACCAAAGGAAGGTCTTAAGCACTTAACTCTAGTTTATGGTCAAAGGAGAGACCAAACTATAGATGGGCTAACTCATCATATTATATGAGAAGGATAGTCTAATTTTTCCATATGTTTAATATGTCTATGCAGATGGATTTGTAAGAGACATAGAGATAAGCTACCCTTTTGATGGATTAAAAGGGGAGACAATAAAATGAGCTAGTTGATTGGAAAATGAGATAAATAGCTAGGGATAACCTAGTACACTTACAAGATAGGTCTATGTGAGTTGTATATATGGGTGAATCAATGGAGGTATTTTAAGTGGAATAAGTCTATTAAACAATAGGAGGTATGAACTTTATAGTTGAAGGACAACTATGCTAGGCTTAGGAAAAAAACTAGGGAAATATCAGTACATGATAGTAACTACATAACTTTAAACTCAAGTAAACTCCTACTCTAGTTATGTACCAAAGGTGGTACATTGACATGTACCAAATAATTTAATATACTCTAACACCCCCTATATTACATTATTTGGGTATTGGAAACTTTAGTATTCAATATGGTTCTTCAATATGGTACTAGAATTTGTATTCTCCTTCTCCGCTTTCTGTAATCTATTCAAGTAATTAGTTAGTGTCTTCATACAAAGTCAAATTTGTTGAGAAAGCATTAACTTCATGTTTATCTATAGTTTCTTCCACTTCTTCAATTTGATCATGTCCATTTGGTGCAGTCTTTGTGCTTTCTTCATTATACTCTCTGTTTGTATCCAAATTAGTATTTTTGTCTTGTTCTCTCATGTCATGCCTTTTATTCCTCTTTCTCCTTCTTCTACATTTCTACATTCTTACTAGTGTAATATCTACTTCATGATGATTTAGTCTATCATCACAATAATATTGACTAGGATTCCTAGCTTATTTTATGTTTTGAACAAGTTCAAAAACAATTAATTAATTATAGATATATCATCAAACATTATTTTGATGTGAATATAAATAAATTTGTGTATTCCACCATGCTCTAAAAAGGACTTAGTGAAAATAACCAATTAATGTTGTAAAATTTCCTTCTTTTGCCTCTTTAAGGAATAATGAGAATCTTTCCTTTTCACTAGTGGATAAATACTTGTATCCTTCAAAGGTATCTATTAGGTTTTGAGAGTAAAATTCTACCTCATGAAATAGTTCCTCATTATTGAATGCATTCCTCACTATTTCATCCATGTTTCTTTTTAATTGACCTTTAATTATTATATGATCAATCAGTAGAATTCCTTTAGCTCTTTAGTATATTTGAGAATACTTTTGATAGAACCTTTGAAGTAGTTTACCTTATGACACCCTAGTTAAAATTATGTGAGCTACTTTGATAAAACATTTCTAAGACTTAGGTTTTGTAGAATCCTTATGTCTCCCTAGTGATTAGAGTATGCTAAGTGCTTAGAAACTATTAGTTCACCTTTTGAGTTGATTTTGTAATATTTTGAGGAAGACAATAATCAAATCCTATTTCACCTTATTTATCCTATTGAACTATGTACTTGTCAATCTGATGGATTTCTCTATGGTTGGATTCCTTTTATCCCTTTAATGTGACTGTGTGATAGGGATTAGTATTGTATTGCATTTAATATTGACACGAATTGTGCATATTAAATAGGGTTATGCATAAGGGTTTGGACTCAAAATGTACTTGTAAAAAAAAGGTGAATCCTAATAAAAATAAAGGTAAATTATGGATAATCCTAAGAAAATAAAATCGAGCATCTTCACACAAAAATTTAGGGTATTTGAAGCCCTAAAATATAAGTTCATATTTGGGACCACTTTTGACCTATTAAATCATATTATAACTTCCTAAAAACACCACCATTAGATCAGGCTTGAAAATATCTTTCCAACGAGTACAAATATGCCTATGTTTGGATATATATTGTGGTGAATTGACCCTAAGAAACAATTGGTCCTAAAAATTTTAGGCGAATGGGCCGACGTCGAGGGGCCTCATATTCACCAGTTTACAATTTTGAAAATCCTAATATTCGCCCATTTGGTGAATAATCACCACTATGCAAAATCTTGATATTAAATGCCTCCTTGTAAATGCAGACATGCCTATAAATATATTTTTTATTAATACAATTCTCAGATTTCATTTGTACCATTTCGTGTTGCCTTTTAAGAGTGTTTCCCACATCATTGGTATCATAGCAAGGTGCAAGGGTTTGGAGAGTATCCTCTTCCTAAGACCAAATTGGTTTAGAAAGAAATGATAAAATAAACCCATTGATCTTAAGTGGTGAACATTCTTTTCGTTTCGTGAACACCTTCATGCAACTTTGATATCGGTTGGTGTCCCTCTAACTCTGACCCTTAGCTAGCTAGGTTCCTTCTGACTTAAACCTTCAATTTTTTATCCAATACTTGCCCTTGGATTTGTTATTTATTTAACATTTTCAATCGCAATCATGTGTTGATTCGATGGATTCTACGTTATCACCATACATGGGGTGATATCTATTTTATTTTGCAACAGCGTAATCCTATTAGTTAGCCACATATCAAATTTGGCCATCTAATACTCGTTGGTGTTGATTTGGTGGCTTCTCATTGTCACCATTTTCTGATGTGCTATTTATTTATTTTGGTAACCTCAAGCACTTAATGATGCCACTTTACTTATGGTAACACTCTACCGTACAACACCATCACTTAGGGAAATTTCAGCAATTTTTGGTAATATTTTCAATCATTCATGTTTAGCTATCACACAAATCCTTTATCTACTATGTTATCATTATGTCCCGAATGATTTTGTTGTTTCTCAGTACCAATCTATAATTCCCAGCATCCAAGACACTCAACTCCAGAGCGATTTCACATTTATCGATGATCACAAAGAACTCCTATGTAACGACGATGAATTTTTGATGAGGTTATCAATTTCTAGTGGTAATAAATTACACACTAAGTTTATTTTAATTTTTCAACTAATTTTATTTACTGAAATCGTATTAACATTCTAGTCGGGTGAATTTCAGTTGAGTTTTTTTTAATAAAAAATAAAAAACTTATGTAGGTTTTATCCCACATTGCATATTGCACATTGTCGTTGTTGACTATTGGATATTGTTGACCATTGGATAGTGTCCATTGTGATAGTTGGTGGACTATTGTTTGTTGTGCATTGTGAATATTATAGGAGGTTGATTATTGGGCGTTGTGACCGTTGGATCACTGTTAATTATTGTAAATTGTTATTGTTGGATCATTGTTGACTATTGTAAATTGTGACCGTTGGATCACTGTTGATTGTTGTAAATTGTGACCGTTGGATCACTATTGACTATTGTAAATTATGACCATTGGTTGCCTATTGTACCTTGTGTTAATTCCATATTTTGTTGTTGACCGTTAGACATTGAGTCTCACAAATTTCAAAATCAAATTCTTTGGTCCAATTAGAGAGGGAGGCCCCATTTAAATTTGACCACAAATTTTTTGTTCCATATTCTCATTTTGCCACCCAAATTAGTGCCTAGTAAACCCTTGGCCACTCCTAGTAAAGCCATGACTACCAATATGGCCATTGTTAAAACATTGGTTGAAATCACTGTAGCCCAAAATGAAAAAATAATAGAAATGATTGCCATGTAGCAAAACCTTCAATGTTCCTCCCATCCTGCTTGTCCAAGGTGTGAAGTAAAAATATATGAAGGCTCTCAAGACCCTAAGGTACTCAATAGCTAGATATTGACATGGAGACCTAGTTTGAGTATACTAACACTCCTGATGATGAAAAGGTTCCATTCGCAAAGCTCAAAATTTTCAACATCACCAAAGTTCTCATTGCCAATAATCACAATCCAATTTGTACATGGGAGGAGATGGTACAAGTTTTTAAGGCCTCATTTTATCCATAAAATTATGAGGATGACTTACTGAATCAATGGTTATACCTCCATCAAGGCAAGAGGGAATCTATACAAGATTTCATTCATCATTTCAACCGCCTTCGAGTTTTACTTGGCATTTCAAATTCTGATGCTATCTTGATTGCCAAGTTTAAAAGTGGTCTTCTCGCACACTTGTATAAGGAGATCAAATATACTACTTGCACAACATTAGATGATGCATTCAAACATACATAGCTAGATAAGGAGAATTTCATGGCACAATGATGGGAGCCTTGCTACTCTTCCGATTGTTCGACATAAGATGTGGATAAGCATCAACAAGGACAAAAGAGACCTTCCTATGTTTCTTCTTCTGTTAATCCCACCTCTTACTCACCCCCTACTTCTAAAAATTTGTTTTCTTCTTCCTCTTATTCTTCATTCTCTCATGCTCAAACTACTAAATTTTTTAACTATTGTAAGAGGCAAGCCCATGATAAAAATCAATGTCCATAATTACAAACGAAGAAAAATCTTTTTGTACAGTCTAATGAGCGCACTTGTGATAACCCCATCGAGACTACTAGAGAAGAAGAAATTTATCAGGATTTGATAGGGTAAATTAATAATGTAACACTCATGAATCAGCATTCTAGAGCAAGATAACATAACCAATTGTTTGTCACTCATGCTCACTTGATCCATAACTTTGCAATAGATTGTATAATCAATAATGGCTCACAAAAGAATTTGATTGCACAGGCCATTGTCGATAGGCTCAAGCTCCCTATGTCCAAAAATCCTCATCCCTACTCTCTTGGGTTAAAGGATAGCACCAAAACATCAAAAATAAACTTGCACCATTGCATTTGCATTTGGCCCCAATTTTTGGGATAAGGTCACATGTGATGTCACAACCATGGATTGTTGTGGATTGCTTCTGGGTAAACCTTACCAATATGATAGGTGTGCTAATTATGATGCCTATCATAATACATATACTTTGCATAATAAGAACAAATCCTTTCTTATCTATAGTTTTCCACCCATTACACATCGAACTTGCACTAATTTACATCAGGCATGACCTATTGCTTTGATTTTTAGCACACCACAATAGAAATAGGTCTAGCCACGAGTAATTTTGTCTACTTTACCTCATATTCATAGGGCTCCTATTCTTTTTGTACCTCTGGTTCTAGTATTTGTTCATGTTGTTCTTTTTGTTCTAGCAGTTGTTCTCATTGCATCAGTAGTAGTTTCTATTGTCCTAGTAGTTCCTATTGTACCAACAATTGTTTCAATTATACCAGTAGTTCATGTTGCACCAATAACTATTCTGGTTGCACCAGCACCTACTCCTATTGTACAAACATCTCTTCTTGTTGATATTTCTCCTGCTCAAGTTGCAGCTCAACCTACAGTTTCTCATTTGGTTCACACCACTTCGGATCCTACCTTATTCACATTAGAGGACTTTCAGCATTCGATGGCATATTAGCAATTGCTCTTCATACAGAATAATCCTCTTCATATTGGCAGTCCACATTGCATCTACATGGAGCCTCATTATGGAGCATCCCCACGACCTTCGGGTTTCTCCTCAATTTCCTTTCCTTTTTAGCGCATTAGAGTCCAATGCTCCTACGGTGGGAAGGAATGATAAGGACTAATATTATATTCTATAATATTACCCCTCCTCACATGGATCAAGTTATATTGCATTTAATATTTACATGAATCATACATATTAAATGTCGAATTATGAGTGTCGTAAATCACATCATTTATCTTTAAGTTTTGTCAATCTAGGGCAGTGTCCAATGGCTATATACAATAGCAAAAGTAGGCATCTTGAAGATCATATCATTCAAGAAATAGGATTTATTGGTGGTACAAGTTAGCTTTGGGGGTTTTTTATGTCACTTCTAATCCTATGAACCGAATTTAAATTCTAATTACACTTGTAGAAGTAAAATTATAGAAATGGAAAGTTATAGAAAATGAAAACTTGATAAATCTTACAAAATTGAAATAACAGGAATAAAAATATTGCAAACAATGAAACCTAAATACATTTGCATAATTGGAATAACAGGAATAAAAATATTACATAATTAAGATACACAAGTTGATAATCATTCAACAAAATGGAAATACCAAGAAGTTGGGAACAATTGCTAAAAAATAGGGAAAAACCACAAATGCTGTAAATTCCAAATCTATGCTATTGAGTTAGTTGACATACACACACATCTATTATGAAAAATGCAAACTACAAATACTAGTCAACACAGTTAGTAAACAAGAAATAGAAATTGCCAAGTTTTATGCTAATATGTTGCAGCAAAAGTTCACATAAAAACCTATCAATAATTAATCCTCCTTCTAGTCCTGGCGGTCCTTGCTCCCTGATCCAGAAGAAGGTGCAAGGTTTATTATAACTACTCAATTCTCACAAATTCTCTTAGAACAACAAATGGATGAAATACTACATTTTATTGACTGTTACACAACATTACAACATTGCAGGAAAATCCTGCTAAATTGTTATTATGCTACAACTTAACAACTATTTGCTCTAGGTCTATTCTACCTTCTATCCCTATATGTTCAATAAAAACAAGAGCATATTATTTATAATAATTTATGATATGTGCTATGCCTACAATCCATTCTATTGCTATTTTTTAGTGATTCAACAATTGTTCTGAAGCTATTTTCCTGAAATGCAGGAAACTGTTCTACTGCAGCATCTTCATGATCCCTTGATGTGCATCCTCCATTGGTGGAAATGAGTGGAAGATATGAGAAAACATCTTAGAAAACTTTATACACTCCTAAATTTCAATTTTCCATCGTTTTGGGTGTTCTGTTTATCTTTTTTACTAGAATTGGCCCTGATCCACTCATTCTAGAGCTACTCCAGAATATCATGCAATGCAATTAACTTGACATTTATCCACATGTTATATTCTCAGGAAAGTATGTTTGACCAGCTAGGAAGTCCCCTTAAGTCCTCATAAGACCATTGATATAGGTTTTACACGCTGGAGTTGACAAATTCCAAGCCATGATATTTATGTATAACTGGATAGAATTTATATGGTCAAAATTTTGTGTTTCAGATTTTCTACATAGTCACAGTAGTTTGACACATTTTTGTAATTTAAACCAGTTAGAAAGTAAGGAAAATATTCAAAATACCACTAAAACAGGATAAACATCAGTACACATCACTACTTATTTCAAATATTATTATTTGCTAACTAAATCAGCTGAAACGGTGCAAATAAATGCAAAAAATGGTCAAAACAGAGTACTATGCTCCTAAACATTTAAACGTGTAAATATTAATATATAATGCATTCAATCATAAAAATTAGCATAAAAACATAGCATAAGGTTTATAAAGGATTTTATGACATATCCAAATCAGTCCATGAATGAGGCAATTTCTAGCCTCATCATTTTCCCCCAACCTATTTTAATGCATGTCCTCATGCATTTTGTAGGGCCACAAAAGCACAAAGATCTATGTTCAAATTTATTTCTTGATAATTCTACAGTCTCCCTTTATAGTATCCTCTAGTTTTCTATAGTTTCTTTAGCCAATCTTGAAACTGCTCATTTGGTTGAGGATCATTGTCAAAGAAGTAAGGAAAAGGGGTTATCACAGTAGGCATTCTATACCTCAAACCTATCCAATGGTCTTTCAATTCTAATATGGTTTGTATTATGCCTTCTACACTTCTTCTGGACCATAATAGATTTTTAGGAGAGATGGGTTCTCTTTTCTGTAGTGATATGGTAATTCTCCCCATCTAACCTGGCAAGCTGATAAAGCATTTGCAAAATGCTCAGCATAAGAGGTTTGAAAACTAGACATACAATCATTAATATTGTTTAGATAAACCAACCTAATCTTTTGTTCTCTCATCATGGTAAAATGTTGGTTGGTGGAATTCCTGTGATTGGGATGGACTGGTCTTAGCAGCAGCTCAGCTGTTAATTCAACTTATTTACTTGCCCTTTTCTCCTGATCCCAATACAAGTGATTTCATAGGGTGGACATAAAAACTCTCAAATGAATATCTCCTATGAAAATGTGTGGCAAAAATTTCATATTTTCTGGCATGAAAAATTGGTGCAGGATAGTTCACACATCAAATTCTTCTATTCTTATGGACTATGCAAATATGCTTCTAAAAATTCCTCAGTAGTTTCTATTTTATAAGTGAGATTAGAACCAATCCTCATCACTTTCTAGTGGAGGTATTTCTCTTTCAAGATCAAACTGTAAAATTGTTTTGGTCTTCTACACTGTACTAGGTATTCTGTAGCCTAGCAAAGATATTGTACTTAACCCTACAACTCATTTATTTCTATATTTTGGGCATCAAGCTATTGTTCCAATAGTTTTAAATATGAAATATGTGCCTCCATTATTTGACACTTTAGCATCCAATGTGTTATATCCTCATTATATTTTGTTAGTATAACCATCTATGGAGGTCTGATTATCTATTGCACTTGTGGAAGTAAATCCACTTGCACCCCAATTTTTGTTGTTTCAACTTGAGATGAATAATATGGAATTATTGCAACAAAAAATTGATGGAAATGCACATTTACCTAATCCTGCAATCCTCTTTTCTCACTAAAATCTACTGCTTCTTGTGCCTCTTGTTGTTGCAAGTTATCAGAGTGTACAACTTTGGAATAATTTGTAGAAGCTCCTAGAACTTCATTTTCTGGCATAATTACATCCTGCTGGTAGATTTGTGTTTCTGCCACATCTGTTTTAACCCCTATGATAGGTGAGCATTCCTTAGGTATGGCTTCTTCTCTATTTTGTTTTGCTAACTCCAACAGAATTCTTACCAACTCATCTTCAAATTTAGATTATGTAGGTTGGGGCTCCATATTTGATAACTTGGACTTGATCTCATCTACCTCCTACTGTAGATCAACAATTTGTTTATCTTTTTCTCTTATAGAGGCCTCATTTTGTTCAATCCAACCCATTTGTATCCTAATGACACTTCTAGTAGCACGTAATTGTTCTTGTATATCCTCTTCTTCTTCTGCTATGGACTCTACTTCAAAACTAGAAGAATAAATAGGTGGGTTATCCATTGCAGGCATTTATGTATCTATACATGTATCCTTTATACCCACATCTGCAATCATGTCTATAAAAATTTACCCTTGTTGTGTGTCTTCAATAGATGTATCAGGGTGTTCCCTTTGATCTTCATCTATTTGCTGACGTAGTTTTCTAGGGAAATTTCACCATGGTTATGATGCTTCCACATCCACTACCTTTTCAATTGTTTTATCTTTGTGAAGTTGAGAGGACCTTCACAACCCAAGGGTAGACTACTTCCTTTTGTATTTTTTGGTGGATTCTAGGGTAGATTCTAACAATTTTGGATTCGATTCTACTCTAGATGGAGATGTCGCCTCCTCAGTCTATTTTTACCTCCTTGAGCTCCCTTGCGATTTAGTGGTCTATACCGAAAAAATAGTGACATCTTTAGAGAATGTTACTTTCCTCCTCATTTCTTCAGGACTAGATCTAGATTTTATTTCTTTTTGTTTCCTTGTCCTAGCATATGGAGTTCCTTGCGATGAAGAGTGAATTTCATCTTCAAAAGCTTCATCCCTTGCCTCCTCTTCATTATTTTTAGGGCTTTCATATTCTTCATTAGTTTTAGGGCTTTCATCCTCTGCTTCCTCTTCGCTTTCTTTACCAACTAGTTCATTCCAAGAGGAGAAAAACCTATCAAAACTCCTAGGGTTTCCCCTAAAATGGTGTTTATAGATAATTTTAATCAGCCCATGATGTTTAGGGGTTGTTTTCCCTTCTTGGTAGCATTTAGCTATACTTTGTAATTCCTGGTGTAGATACAGGGGAAAGTTTACCCTAAATTCAGGTTTCTGGCTACCATGCATTAAATGATTTATAATTTTAATATGGTGGTCATAAAACACAACAAATTGCCCTTCATAGGTGAAAAATATGGTTACCCATACAACTACTTCCTCCAAAGGGTGTTGTAAATTGGTTTATTTTACTCCTTTGCAAATATTATTATTCATTTGAAACTCAATTGGTTTATCCCCTTCTTATCTAAACTGATTAACTATTTTTTTAGGGTATATTTACTAGCTTTTAAAATTTGTAATCCTTGAAAAGGTAATTGAATGATTTGGCTTAATATATTAGGTGTTACCTGGATTGCCATGTCACTGATGCTAGCCTGGTTGTTCCTGAAATTTCGTGCAAACTCTATTGCTAGTCCTTCAGAATACCCATAAAATTTGTTTAGAAATGGCATCATCACTCCTTATGTAAAATTTTGTAATGACTCAGGATCCCTCTATAGATAACTAGCATTTTTTGGCTTAGTTTTATTCTTTTTTCCCATCTTCATATTTCCCTCTGTTCTGAATTCTCCTACAATAGTTCATTTTCTAGTTTGTAATCGATGATTTTTATTTTTGAGGGGCGCTACAATAATTACAATGATTTTTTGGATATGGTAATTAATTATTTGAGCACAGGAAATAGCTTCAGAACATGTCAGATATTATGAAAAACTAAATTCATTTTACTAGGCACGTGGCAAATGTTAATTCCACGTAGAAAATAAATTATTCATTTTGTTGATTATCTATTAATTAGTTATGGCTTGCTGAGTTGGCAGTTGGTTGTTGGCCATAACATGCATGATTTGCAGGGTTTACAGTTTTGAGGTGCTTTTTTGCATGTGCCAAAGATTATGCAAAAATCGAAGTATGTGGTGATTCCAAATACATCCTTACCATGGTAAAATTGAAACCTATGCCTTGACTTTGTTTCCACATTCGAACGACAGAATTAAAATAACCCTATGCTACGTGGCATTCCAAGTTTGTATTTATTCATCCCAAAGTTTTACTTTTTTTCATTCTGAAGTATGAACACTGCTTTATTCTGAAGGTCAAATTGTTTTCATTCTGAAGCTGCTTTCTATTTTAAACAACATTCTTATTCTAGAGCTTAACATTATTCTAAATCTCTGCATACCTTCCTCATGGAACAAGCTTTACTATCTACAATTTTTCAATTCTTCTGTTTCTTCCATCCCCTTAAGACAACATGGAATTTTTTTGCCTTCCCTTAAATAGATGGTGTTGAGCAAGGTGCAGCGACAATATTGTCATTGTTGTCAACACAACCATATAGATCGGTTGATGCAGTGGACAGGAGTTCAGAGGTTATTCAGAGTATTTATAGTGATTTTAAATGCTTATGATGATGGTTTTGATGTTTGGGTGAAGTTGTTACAGGTTTTTTTTGCAAATTTGCAAAAGTTGAAAAATTTGTCAGAAAGTTGTCAAAGCAGCAAAATAGTCAAAAAGTTGCAAAAGTCGCCACGGGCACATTTGGACAAGATGGATCATTTTGGAACATGTCAACATGTCAGGAAATATTCTATAATAGCATGGGAGATGTCATCACAGTTTTTGGAGTGATCGGTGGTGTTTTCGGTATCTTGGCAGATGATTTGGCAAGTGGTTGTATAGGCTGAAAAAGTGTAGGTTTTGTCAGAAGCACTATGAACAAACCGTAAGGATTTATGCAAAAAAAAATTAACTGGAGATGGTTGTTATCTTCAAGGACATGTTTTCAAATTTTCAATGAAAACAGAGAAACGAGACGAATTTTACAAGCGTTGCAAGACTGTCACAAAAATACTTTTTTTTGAAAAAGTGTGTCAGTAGCAATTTTTGTGGAAGTGGTACAGGTGAACCGTAAGGATTTAGGTAGTGAGTTTTGGTTTGGACATATTCAGTGTTGCAAATATTCTATGTTTCAAATTTCAGAGAAAATTGAGTTACGAGGTGAGAGTTATGATTTTTGCAAAAACGTTACAGGTCTCTTTTATGTCAATTTGTGCCACTTGGGTAAAATCCGTTAGTTGGCCGTTTTGACCTTGAAGAGTCACCAGAGTTTCAGTTTTAGTTTTGTTACACATTCAAGGCATCAAATAGATCATATTTTGTTTTTTGTTTGAGTTGGCACATGGCTCCGAAGTATGAGAACGAGTAAGGTGTCAATTCTTTGCATGTGACGTGTTTGACGAAATGCCTTCTCAATATAAAAAAAAAGGGAGTTATATTATTTTAAGCAGTTTCATTAAATAAAGATATTTGGAGAAAGTGAAAAGTGAAAAGGAATGCAAGTGTGTGCATTTAAGTTAGAAGTGTTTTATTGAAGAGTGTGATTTTATTTTGTGCGGAGAGAAGAGTGTGGAGAAAAATAAAGAGTGAAAATCCATGTTTTTGGGAAAAAGGTGAAAAATGTCACTTTAGTATTTTGGGCATAAATTTCTCATACGATATCATTTTTGGCTAAAATTTTGAGAGGAGGTCATAGACAGATTTTTGCACAATACCCAGAAAGCGTTTAGTAATTGACAGAACGACCTAAGAGAACAATCAATTTTTATGTGAGAATAGAAGATTCATATATGTCATTTTATTATCAATATCAAAATCAAGTGGGTGCTTGGTAGAGGGGTTGGTGCTCCTTTCTGTTGGTGCAGATAAATCAGGGGTTGGTGCTCCTTTTGGTTGGTGCAGATAAATCAGGGGTTGGTGCTCCTTCTAGTGGGTGCTAGTAAATTGATTGTAAAGTTGGTTCTTTGCAAAGGCTGGATTTGGATGGGAGTCCAAACAGTAATTTTGAGGATGTATCCAAATTGATGAACCTCGATACATATTATGTTGTGTGATGTTCTCTTGTTATACTTGCTTTATTTGATTTCAAGTTTTCATTTTTTGGGCTTTAAGAGTTGAATATTTAAGTTTTAAAGGAGCTACACTGATTCACCCCCCCTCTTAATGTCATTGTGAGACTAACAATTGGTATCAAATCCAAGTTCCTGAATAAGCTTAACCAACTAGGGTGATCTTGGAAGTGACACAATGGTAGGTGGTGAAGGCTTCTCATCAAACAAAGCACCATTGTTTGACAAAACTAATTACGCATTTTTGAGACTCAAGATGCAAACATATCTTTGTGCTTTGGGATACGACATTTGGGATTTAGTAGATAGTGGATACACAATACCCACCACTTCTCCAACCGATGTTGTCGGTAAGAAACTATTTGAGAATGACTCAAAAGCAAAGAATGCTATCATGTGCATATTAGTGTACAGTGAACTGGTAAATATTATGAGTTTTAAAACAACAAAAGAAATATGGGACAAACTAAGGAGCATTCATGAAGGAGATGTTAAGATCAAGGAGGCCAAGTTACAAATACATCGAGCTCAATTCGAAGTATTAAAGATGAATGACGATGAGAACATAGAGGCATATATGCTGAGAGTTAATGAAGTCATTAATGCGATTAGAGGACTCGATGAGGAAATCAAAGATTCTATCATTGTGAAAAAGGTATTAAGATCTCTTCTCCAAAGATTTGAATTTAAAGTTTCAACTATAGAAGAAGCTAAAGATCTAAATTCTTTTAGTATGGATGAGATGAATGGTTCTTTGACTGCATATGAGATGAGAATAGGAAAATCTAAAACCACAGAGAAAGAAGTTGCTTTTAAAGCCCATAAAAATATGAAAGCAAAACAAGAATCCGAGGAAGAAGAGACATCAGATGAAATGGAAGTAAACTTTGTTCAAAAACTAAAAAGGGGAAAAGGAAAATATAGAGGAAAGTTATCGTTTAAATGTTTCAATTATGGAGGCATTGGGCATTTTGCAGCTAAATGTCCACTTAATGAGAAGAACAAAAGTGATGAAGGATCACACCAAGAAAGAAGTGAGCTGGAAGAAAAAAACAAATTTCAGAAAAGGCAACTTCAAGAAAAAAAGTTTCATCTCCAAGAATGTCAGTTCATCAGAAGACTACTTCGGTGAGGATTCTGAAAAGGAAACGGGTGAAGCTCTTTTCATGGAACTCAAAGAAGAAAAAATAGAAAAAGAACAGGAATGTGATGAAGAAGAAATTGATGCGAAGTAAATTTAGAAGAGGAACTAATTGCAGCTCTGGATGAATTAAAGATAGAAAGAAAAAAGAATAAAAAAATTTCAAGAAAGCTTGAGGATGCAAATGAAATCATAACCAGTTTGAAAGTACAGATAAAAGAATCCAAGAAAATATCTAAATATCTCAAAGTGCAAATAACTATGAAAATAGATTATTGCAGCAAGCTAGAAGAAGAGACTGTTTGTTTAAGGATGCAAATAGAAGAGATGAATCGTAAAATTAGTTGTTATCACAAATGTGAATAAAGTTCTATGAAGCTAGATAAGATGATAAATAACCAAAAGACTACAGGCATCAAATTTGGTTTGGGCTTTGACGAAGGAGAATCATCAAATGGATCAAAGGCCATAAATGAAGAATCCATAAAGAATGAAGATAATAAATAGATTGATCAAGAAAAATTAACTCATGCAAAAGAAAGCAATAATGCAAGGCACGAAAGGATAAATTGACAATGATGGATTCACCAATGTCACACATCAAAGAAGAAGACTTATGGATCCTACGACAACATGGCAAAGACCATCACCCAGGTTCAATCATATATTTTCTGGTTACTGTTTTAAATGCAATGATTATGGACATAAGTTTTCAGATTGCAAGTATAATGTAGGACAAAGGAATTTTACCAGTAGAAACATTTTTTCACCTTTGATGGATTATGTAGTAGAATGTTATAACTGTCATAATTTTGGGCACATTGTAAGAAATTGTCGAAGTACATTTGCATCAAATCAATTTTAGGTAAGAAAATTTCAACCAAATGGAATGAGACAAAATAGAAAATTTCTTGAAAAACATGCACAAGCTATTGAAAAATAAAAGTCAAAACAAGAGCCCAAAAATGTAATCAAACCAGAGTGGAAAGAAAAAGAGCGATCTAAGGAAGAAAAGGAATCCCTGATAATACAAACAACATTTAAAGAACATAATAAATTTGTACCATGGATACTTGATAGTGGATGCTCTAGTCATATGATGGGTGACAAACAAAAATTTGAGAAGTTACAGCAATATGAAGGTGGTTCAGTAAAATTTGGAAATAATTATGGATCTAAGATAGTTGGCAAAGGTTCAGTTAAGATCAGTGACAAAAAAATCAAGTCAAAAGAAGTATTGTTTGTGGTTGGTCTGAAGCATAACTTTTTGAGCATAATTCAGATTTGTGATAGAGGTCATGAAGTGATTTTTAAGAAGCAAGGTTGTGAAGTCAAAAAAGTAAACAGTGGAAAGTTGATATCAACTAGATCGAGGACATCTAGCAACCTGTACACTCTCTCAGAGACTTCAGAAGGATATTGCTTGATTGGAAAGGAAGAATAAAATTGGTTGTGGCACAAGAGGCTCGGTCATATCAGTTTTGACAATCTAGTAAAAATTATCTCAAAAAAGGGAGTGAGAGATATTCCCACCATTGGAAAACCATCAAATAGCATTTGTGCTTCATGCCAAAAGGGGAAGCAAACTAGAGTCTCATTTAAAATAAAAGAGTACTACACAAGAAAACCTTTGAAACTAATACATACTTATTTATGTGGACCCATGAGAACGCAAAGCATAAATGGTGCCATGGGTACTATTTTGAAGCATAAATCAGAAGCTTTTGAGATATTCAAGGTTTTCAAAAACCAAGTTGAGAATCAAACAAGAAAAAATATTAAATGTTTAAGATCGGATAGAGGAGGAGAGTTCATTTTAGAGGATTGTACAGAGTACTGTGAAAAATATGGTATTAGGAGATAGTTTTCAGCGGCTAGGACACCTCAACAGAATGGTGTGGTAGAAAGAAAGAACAGGACAGTGCATGAAATGGCACGGACTATGTTGACTGAGAGCAAAGTAGCAGAAATATTTTGGAAAGAGGTAGTCCATACTGCGATATACATCCAAAATAGGTGCATGTTGAGGATGCATGAAAGCAAAACTCCTTATGAGTTGTGGTTCGGTAAAAAGGCAACAACAAGATACTTTAAATTTTTTGGCAGCAAGTGTTACATCAAAAGAACTAAAGAAAACCTTGGTAAGTTTGAAGATAGAGCGGATGAAGGTATTTTTCTTGGCTATTCATCAAAAATCAAAGCTTACAAATGCTACAACAAGAGGCTAAGGAAAATTATGGATAGTGTCGATGTTAAATTTGATGAAGGTAGGGAACGAGTAATTAGCTATGAAGAGAACTACCCAATTTATGAAGAGGTTATTGAAGGAGATGAGAAAAAGAAAATGGAAAAGAAACAAAAAATTGACTCAGATGATTCAAACAGTGATTCAAAAGTGGAAGAAAATAAGAAATTCAAAACAGACAACTGACAGAAAGATCATCCTAGAGAGAAAATAATTGGAGACCCCACAGTTGGTGTTTAGACAAGAAGAAGGTAGTAAGTAACTACTCTCTATTATCCAGCATTGAGCCCAAAAATGTTGCTGATGCAAGCAAATATGAAAGTTGGATGAAGGCAATAAATGAAGAATTAGATCAGATCGAGAAAAACAAAACTTGGGAGTTAGTACCAAGACCTGTAAATAAAAATATAATCGGTACTAAATGGGTCTTTCAAAACAAATTGAATGAAGACGGACAAGTAGTCAGGAATAAAGCAAGATTGGTATGTAAAGGCTATGCACAAGTTGAAGGTATTGACTTTGATGAAACCTTTACACCTGTGGCTAGACTAGAGGCAATTAGAATGTTTCTGGCTTTAGCAGTTTACAAGAATTTCAAAGTTTATCAAATGGATGTGAAATCAGCATTTTTGAATGGAAAACTTGAAGAAGAGGTTTATATTGAGCATCTAGATGGTTTCCAACTTGGTGATGATCCCAAATTGGTTTGCAAGTTGAATAAAACATTATATGGCTTAAAACAGGCACCTCGAGCATGGTATGCAAGGCTAGACAACTATCTTACTCAACAAGGGTTCAAGAAAGATATGGTGGATAGTAATTTGTATGTCAAAATAGAAAATGACCATCTTATTGTTCTTATTGTATATGTAGATGATATCATATTTGGCAATAGCAAAGATGAGTCATGTAAATATTTAGCAAATAAGATGCAGAAAGAATTTGAAATGTTAATGATTGGTTAACTTTCGTATTTCCTCGGGTTGCAAGTTAATCAAAATGAGAAGGGCATATTTATTTCTCAAATTAAATATGTGAAAGATATGCTAAAAAAGCTCACAATGGAGGATTGTAATCCAGTTAGCACTCCCATGACGACAAAGTGCAAGTTGAGCAAGGATGACAAATCTCCACATGTTGATCAAACCATGTACAAATCTATGATTGGGAGCTTACTGTACTTGACATCTACCAGACCAGATATTTTGCAGGCAGTATGCATGGTAGCATGATTTTAGGCGAGTCCCAATGAGACTCATGTGACAGTAGTGAAGAGGATTCTTCGGTACCTTAAGGGTACTATGGAATATGGGTTATGATATCCAAAAGGTAAGGACTTCACCCTTATTGCGTATTCAGATGCAGATTGGGCAGGATGTGTAGATGATAGAAAGATTACCAATGGAGGTGCATTCTATCTTGGATACATTTTGGTCATGTGGCACCGTAAGAAACAAGAATCAGTCTCCTTATCTACAGCAGAGGCAGAATATATTGCAACGACAACGTGTTGTATGCAGGTATTATGGATGAAACAAACCTTGAAAGATCTTAGTATTAACTTCAATGAGCCAATTTCAGTTAAGTGTGATAACCCCAATGCCACTAACATCTCAAAGAATCTGGTTATGCATTCTTGCACAAAACATATTGCTATCTGGTATCACTTTTTGAAGGAGAAAGTTGTGAAAGGTGAGGTTAAGTTGGATTTTGTTCCAACAACAGAGCAAGTAGCGGATATCTTCACAAAATTGTTGCCCAAGGAAGTCTTTGAGTATCTTCGCAATAAATTGGGAGTGGTCATGCTTCCCAAGAATTGACTAGCTATCGAGACCACATTCTCAGGGGGAGCATTTGTGTATTTGTTTATCTTTTTGCTCATGTTTGTGATTTTTGCTAAGTGTAATAATTTTTGCCTGAGAATGTTGTGCATGGACTCAATGGGAGTTTGCAGCAGCCCTTTGGTATTGTTGTCAAAGGGAGAGAAGAATTATAGAAAATTGCACGTGTGTTGCCAACAATTCCAAAGGGGGAGATTGTTGAGCAAGGTGCACGATGACGATTGTCATTGTTGTCAACAGAGTCAGATAGATCGGTTGATGCAGTGGACAGGAGTTCAGAGGTTATTCAAATTATGTACAGTGATGTTAAATGCTTATGAGAATGTTTTTGATGTTTGGGTAAAGTTGTTACAGGTTTGTTGTGCAAATTTATAAAAGTTGAAAAAATCGTCAGAAAGTTATCAAAGTAGCAAAATAGTCAAAAAGTTGCAAAAGTCACCACGGGCACAGTTGGACAGGATGGATCAGTTTGTAACATGCCAACATGTCAGTAAATAGTCCAAAACAACATTGGAGATGTCAACACAGTGTTTGGAGTGATCGATGGTGTTTTCGTTATCTTGGCGGATGATTTGGCAAGTGGTTGTATAGGCTGAAAAAGTATAGGTTTTGTTAGAAGCACTGCGAACAAACCATAAGGAGTTATGCAGAAAAATTTGAACTGGAGGTGGTCATTATCTTCAACATGTTTTCCAAATTTTAATGAAAACAAAGAAACGAGGTGAATTTTATAAGCGTTGCAAGACTATGACAAAAACACTCTTTTTTGAAAAAGTGTGTCAGTAGCAGTTTTTATGGAAGTGGTACACGCGAACCGTAAGGATTTAGATAGTAAGTTTTGGTTTGGACATAGTCAGTGTTGTAAATATTCTGCATTTCAAATTTCAAATAAAACTAAGTTACGAGGTGAGAGTTATGATTTTTTCAAAAACGTTACAGGTCGTTTTATGTCAATTTGTGCCACTTGGGCAAAATCCTTTAGTTGGCCGTTTCGACCTTGAAGAGTCGCCATAGTTTCAATTTCAGTGTTGTTACACCTTCAAGGCATCAAATAGATCATATTTTGTTTTTGGTTTGAGTTGTCATGTGGCTCCGAAGTATGAGAACGAGTAAGATATCAATTCTTTGCATGTGACGTGTTTGACGAAATGCCTTCTCAATATAAAAAAAAGGGAGTAATATTATTTTAAGCAGTTTCATTAAATAAAGATCCTTGGAGAAAGTGAAAAGTGAAAAGTAATGCAAGTGTGTGCATTTAAGTTAGAAGTGTTTTATTGAAGAGTGTGATTTTATTTTGTGCGGAGAGAAGAGTGTGTGGAGAAAAATAAAGAGTGAAAATCTATGTTTTTGGGAAAAAGGTGAAAAATGTCACTTTAGTATTTCAGGTATAACTTTATCATACAATATCATTTTTGGCTGAAATTTTGAGAGGATGTCATAGACAGATTTCTGCACAATACCCAGAAATTTTTTAGCAATTGATAGAATGACCTAAGAGAACGGTCAATTTTTATGTGAGAAGAGAAGATTCATATATGTCATTTTATTATCAATATCAAAATCAAGTGGGTGCTTGGTAGAGTGGTTGGTGCTCCTTTCTGTTGATGTAGATAAATCAGGGGTTGGTGCTCCTTTCTATTGGTGCAGATAAATTAGGGGTTGGTGCTCCTTCTAGTCAGTGCTGGTAAATTGATTGTAAAGTTGGTGCTTTGCAAAGGCTGGATTTGGATGGGATTCCAAACAATCATTTTGAGGATGTAGCAAAATCGGTGAACCTCGGTACATCTTGTGTTGTGTGATGTTCTCTTGTTATACTTGCTTTATTTGGTTTCAAGTTTTCATTATTTCAGCTTTAAGAGTTGAAGATTTAAGTTTTAAAAGAGCTACACTGATTCACCTCCCCTCTCAGTGTCATTGTGAGACTAACAGATGGATAAATTTTGGATTTTACCAAACCTTATGAATGCTTTATACTAACTAGTGATTTTTACACACTACATACTAAATATCTACAATGATTAAAATGCAAAGGGCACATACCTGATTTACCACTTATCTACATTTGTACAAATGTTTGTTTTTGTTGACTACTAGTTGGCTCTTCTATGAAATAGGATAGGTGTAGTCTTGAGAAATGATGGAATAATGATTTGTGGGACCAACAAGGCAAACATGCTATAAAATATAGTTTTCATGCAAGTCAATTCAGAAGTGTCTCCTACGAGGTTTTTAATTTCTGAATTATTCATTTTTTTATTATTATTAATTTTTTTATCATTCTGCTAAATCTATTATGGAAGAGATAGTTCCTTCCACCATGTTTATATCAAATTACTCCACTTGCTTTAAAAATTCATCCTTAGTTAGTGGTGCATGGTATATCTGAACACGAATTCCATTAACCACTAGCTTCCTTCATGAATCATCAATGGGTGACAGACAAACAACTCCATTTCCAAATACTTCTTCAATAAGATAAGGTCCAAGCCACCTAGTCTGTAACTTCCCAGAAAAATATTCATAGTGAGAATCAAACAACAAAGCCCAATTGCCTTGCTGAAATTCTCATTTTTGAATGTGATCGTCATGCCACAACTTCTACTATGCTTGAATCATCTCAATTTGATGCAATGCATCCATTCATAGTTCATCTAATTCATTGAGCTACAGAATGTTGTCTATTTTTTCCTATGAAAAGTCAATACCAACTTCCAAAGAAGTTCGAATTGTTAGTAATTCAAACTCAATTGGCAAATGAGGCTTTTTACCATAAACCAATTCATAAGGAGTAAATCCTATGGTGGATTTCCCAGTAGTGTTATAAGCCCAAACTGCATCAGGTAGTTTATCCATCCAATTCCTCCTATGGGAAGCTACTATTTTGGTTAATATTCTTTCTAACTCCTAATTTGTGACTTCAACCTGACCATTTGCTTGAGGGTGATAAGGTGAGGACTTCCTGCATTTGATTTCATATATTTTAGTAAAGGCTTCAATAACCTTTTATGTAAATTGAGGTCCCTAATCTGTAGTGATAGAATGTGGGGCTCTAAAATGTAAAAAAAAAATGTGTATACAGGAAATCAACAACCTTTTCTTCACGAGCATGTTTAAAGGCACACACTTCTACCCATTTAGTCACATAATCAATACATACCAAAATATGCACCTTTCCTTGAGAATGTGGATCAATAGGTCCTAAAAAATCTAGATCCCACATTTCAAATGGTTCTAAGCCTACTTGAGGTTGCAATGGTATTTCAGTTGTATAGGTAGGTTTTTCCATTATGTCGTATGTATCATAGTGTTTGACAAACGTTTTCATAGCCTTATGTAGATATGGCCATTAATAACCAGTACATAAGATTTTTCGAATTGTAATATTTACTAAGTAATGTCCTCTTGATGGTTCATCATGGCATGCACAAATAATGTCGTTTACTTCATCCTTGCGGATGCACCTATGTAAGACATGGTCAGGTCTGCATTTAAAAAGTAGACCCCTTATCCATTTGAAAGAAGAGCTTTGCTTGATTAACTGATTCTTTTATTTAGAAGTGAAGTGAGGAGGAACTTTCCCTATAGCCAAGTAATTAGCTATATCTGCAAACCATGGAGATTGCATAGAAATAGCAAATATCTTTTCATCAGGAAAAGCATTTTCAACCAATTCCCATGTGTCTATGTTTGGCAATCTTTAAAGAAAATTTACCACTACATTGGCTTTCCCTATTTTATTAATTATGGCGATATCAAATTGTTGCAATAGTATTAACCAGCGAATAATTCTTGCACTAACCTAGGTTTATTCATCAAGTACTTAATAGAAGCATGATATGTATGGATGAACACTTGATACTCTGTGATATAGTATTGGAATTTATTGATAGCATATACCATCGCTAAAAATTCTTTCTCAGTAGTGGTGTAGTTCTTTTCGGCTTTTGTCAAGTTTTTACTAATGTAATAAATTGCATAATGTTCTCCATTTTCAATATGACCTAATGTGGATCCAATTGCAGTATTGGAAGCATCAGTATGAATATGGAATGGTAGTTCCCAATTAGGACCTCTCAACACCGAGGGAGTTGTTAACTTCTCTTTCAATGCTTCAAAAGACTTTTGACATTCTGTAGACCAGGTAAATTCAAAATTCTTAGTCAATAATGCAAACATTGGATTGGTTATGGTGCTAAAATTTTCAATAAATCTACGATAGAAACCAATATGTCCCAAGAAACTCCTAACATCAGTTTGAGTTTTTTGAATAGGAAGGTTTTTTATGACTTCCACCTTCTTGGGATCAACCTTGATCCCATGAGAGGAAATGTGATGACCAAGAACAATCCCTTCATCCATCATCAGAAAGCATTTTTCAGGATTTAAAGGCAAATGGTATGTTTCACAACATGTTAAAACTTTTTCAATGTGTTCCAAGGTATAATCAAAAGTGTCTCCACATACTGTGAAATCATCCATGTATATTTCCACACTTTCATTTATTAAATCAGAGAATATGGCCAAAACAACTCATTGAAATTTTTTTGGAGCATTACATAAACCAAAAGGTAAAATCCTATAAGCAAATGTTCCTCAAGGGCATATGAAAGTAGTTTTATCTTCGTCTTCTGGTGCAACCTGTATCTGATTATATCCACTAAAACCATTAAGAAAATAGAATAATTTCTTACAAAAAAGGGTATCTAACACTTGTTCTATAAATGGTAATGGAAAATGGTCCTTATGTGTGACCTTGTTTAACTCTCTGTAATCTACACACACTCTCATTTCCCATTTTTCTTTGGAACAATCACCAATGGAGAAACCCACCGACTATCTAAAATTGGATAAATGAACCCTACATCTAAAAGTTTTTCAATTTCTTCCTTGACAATATCTTTTAAAGCAGGATTTAGATGTCTCTGATGTTGTCTCACAGGTTTAACATCTTCAATGTATATCCTATGTGTACACACATCAGGGTGAATTCTTGACATCTCCTTATAACTCTAAGCAAAATCCTAAACATATTTTTGTAGAACAACAAATAATTTTGCTTCTTGTTCATTAGTCATCCAGCTATTAATATTCAAAAATTTACCTGGTTGTACCTCAATTTGTTTTATCCTTGGATGAATAGAATTGACTGCTCCATACTTGCTGATTAAAGGATTTAATGGACAATGGTGTGGTTGAAGAGTATGAAATACTCTTAATTTTTTTCAAAAGAAATTCCTTATGGGATCAATTCCTACATAGGACATGTGAAATAGGTAAGAATATTATGATGCCATCCATGTGGCAGTGTGAAAGAACTTTCTTGTATTGTAATGGATGGAAGGTGTTCTGAGGTTTGTTCTTCATCTTTCCACAGCAAGTGATGAACAATAATTTGATCATATTTAAGCTCTTGTTCTTGTAATGTCTCAACTAGGATAGTCTCATTCTCAAAAATTTCTCTTTCTTGTGAGTTTATATCCTCAATGTGTTCCTTCACTATTATTGTAGCCAAGGTGGAAACAATTTCTTCCCGTTCTTCATTAGATTCAAGAAACCATATATGTCCAGAAAATTTTGTTGAAAGTTGGGTAGGAGGATAGGTGGAAATATTTTTAAGATCAATGCCATTTGAAATAGTCATTTCTCCAGATCTATAGTCTATAAAAGTAGCTATAGTAGCAAGCCAAGGTCATCCTAGAATGATGGGATAGTCATTGGCTGAATTTCTAGGCTGCAATACTAGGAAATCTACAGGATATTCCCAAGAAGAGACTTCTATGTAAATATCTTCCAATATCCCTCTGGTTTTGAAACTGACCTATCAGCCATCTCTAACACTATAGTTGTAGGATTAATATTATTGAGTTGTAGTTTTTTCATTATGTCTTTAGTCATTACATTAATTGCAGCTCCAAGATCAATCAACACATTTTGAATTTGCACTAGCCCAATAGTGATTGTGACAACTGGACTTCCTAGATCACTATACTTTGGAGGAACAAGTTTTTCGGATAACAGGTCAGCCAAATTCCCTTCTACTTGCATAGTTTTAGGAAAGGACTTCTTCTTTCTTCTAGGTCTTTTGATACATAACTCTAGAATTTTTTATTGATTAATGGCACATCCTTTATTTCTTGCAACAAAGGAACAAATACAATCATTTTCTTCAAATTTGTGACTAATTCTAATTCAAGAATAGTTACACTATTATCAAATATTTTATGGTATGGTATCACTCCTAAAGGGATTACATTTTTTAATTTCACATTTTATGTTTTTTCTTTTTCCTTTTCCAAGTATGTTTGCAACTATTTTGAACTTGGAGATTCTTGTTTTCCATCAATTTCTTTAATGGTAGGTGGAACAAGGTCAGGTAAGACTTTTCTTTAACGTAATTGGATATTGCTACATTCAAGTACATGAAATGCAATAGTTTATTTATATTTCGCTCTATAGATAGGGGTTGCATGTCTGGTATTATTTGGATTAGCCATAGTTTGAGCTAGAAGTGGAGGTTGTTTAACGGGTTGTGCTTATTATGGTTACATTCTTCCTTGAAATTTATAATTAGGAGTAGGCAACAAGTTTTAAATTTGTCCTTGATACCTTTGCTGCCCTTGATATGATGGGTATTGTTGTCCCCATATTTTCCCATGTTGTTGATTTTATGTCCAATGTGGATTATTCCAACTAGAATGTGACCAGTCTTGAGGAGTTGTCCAAGAGGATTGATTCCAAGGTTGTGTGGGTGGTTCTACATATCCCCATGGCATATTCCAAAGATTTTATCCCCAACTCATGGGCAAACAAGGAGCATTTTGATATTGTGAAAAATTTTCTCCTTGCCTTTTCCCAATAACATTAAGTTCTTCAATCTAGGTGTCCAAAACATTTTTGAGTTGTGGCAAAAAATGGCATTTATTAGTCACATGCTCCTTTGAAAAATGCCACACATAGTTGAGATAGAAGTTTTGTTTAATGGATAATATTTTAAATCATGTTTGCTTCTGCATCTTGGGAAATAGATAGCCAAGGGTGTGTAGAGTTGGATTCGGCATTTCTTTATCCTAATGCATAATTTAATTGGACAAGAATACAAGTTTTCATGTTAGCCATTTCTTCCATCAATTCTTTTATATCATTGTTATTAGAATTATGCTTCTTTATCCTTTGCCTAGTGCGAGAATAATTTTTGCATATTCCTACAATTTCATCAATCTCAAGTGTGTTCACATCTCCTTTTCCCATTAAATCTAATACTTCCCTAGAATCATCCTGTAGACCTCTTAGAAAGATGGTTTTTAACATATCTGGTTTCATAGGACCACATCTCCTTTGGATAAAGGTAAATCTATCAATATAGTCCTCTAAATTCTCATCCTCTTCTTGTTTAATCCAAAATAATTCATCCTTTATATTTCACACTCTACAATACTCCTAATACTTATCTAAGAATCTATTTTCCATTTGATCCCAAGTGCGGATTGAATCAAGTTCAAGACTCATAAACCAGCATAAATCTACATCTTTGAGTGTAGAGGGAAACAATTTTAGTTTTTGGTTGTCATTTACATAATTATAAGTCTGACACATAACCCTAAATTCAAACAAGAATTGGTCAGGATCCTCAAATACAATTCCCCTAAAGGTTGGCAATACTAAAGGTAAAATTATTTTCATAGGAGCATTCTGAGTAGGATTTAGTTGAATTGTGTATTCAAAAGTCCTAGTAGGATTTCAGCCTGGACTATAACATCCCTATCGTGTTCTTCTACCATAGTTTCTTCCTCCCTTTTGACTTTTGCAATATTTTTGGATGGACCAGAGTTAAGGATATGTCTAGAAGTGCTTCTAAGTGTTCTTCTTCTAGAGGTCCCAAAATGTTGGTTGATGAAGAATACGATTCTATTTTAAGTCTTTTAGGGATTTCATACACATGCAAGTCTTCTCTTGATCATGAAGAACACCTTTTTAGAAAATAGTCGATTCTAATAAACCTTACTCTTTCATATCTTGGCATATGCATTCATGCTCATTTGCTAAATGACCTAAATTTCAGTTTTCAAGAGCTGTTACTTATACCAATATAACAATTCCTGAGTTGTTTACTTCTCCTAACAACACCTAGGTTCCTCAGTAATGACACCAAAAATGATGAGTGTCATAAATCACATCATTTATCTTTAAGTTTTTTCAATCTAGGGTGGTGTCCAATGGCTATATACGATAGTAGAGGTAGGCAGCTTAAAGATTAGCTCATTTAGGAAACAAGATTTATTGGTGGGAAAAGTTAGATTTGGGGGTTTTTGGTGTCACTTCTAATCCTATGAACTGAATTTGAATTCTAATTACACTTGTAGAAGTAAAATTACAGAAATGGAAAGTTGCAGAAAATGAAAACTTTATTGCTCTTTCAGAATTGAAATAATAGGAATGAAAATATTACAAACAATGAAACCTAATTACATTTGCAAAATTGGAATGAAAAGAAATAAAATATTATAGAATTGAAATACACAAGCTGATAATCATTCAACAAAATGGAAATACCAAGAAGCTGGGAATAATTGCTAAAAAATAGGGGAAAACCACAAATGTTGTAAATTCCAAATCTATGCTATTGAGTCAGCTGACATACACACACATCTATTATGAAAATACAAACTACAAATACTAGTCAACACAGTTAGTAAACAAGAAATAGAAACTGCCAAGTTTTCTACTAATCTACTACAGCAAAAGTTCACAAAAAAACATGTCAGCAATTAATCCTCCTTATAGGCCTAGAAGTGGCCCTTACTCCCTGATCTAGAAGAATGTTCAAGGTTGTTTCTAACTACTCAATTCTCACAAATTCTCTTAGAACAACAAATGGATGAAAGACAACAGTTTATTGACTATTACACAACATTACAACATTGCAGGAAAATCCTGCTAAATTGTTGTTCTTCTACAACTTAACAACTATGTGTTCTAGTTATATTCTACCTTATATCTCTATATGATCAATAAAAATAGTATCATATTATTTATAATAATTTATGACATGTGTTATGCCTACAATTCGTTATGTTGTTGTTTTTCAGTGATTCAACAACTGTTCTGAAGCTATTTTCTTGAAATGCAAAAAATTGTTCTGCTGTAGCATCTTCATTATCCCTTGATGTGCATCCTTCGTTGGTGTAAATGAGTGGAAAATATAATAAAACATCTCATACAACTTTATCCACTCCTAAATTGTCATTTTCCACCATTTTGGGCATTCTGTTTACCTTTTTGACTAGAACTGACCCTGCTCCGCTCATTTCGGAGTTGCTCTAGAATATCAGGTAGTGCAATTAACTTGACGTTTATCCACATGCCAGATGCTCAGGAAAGTGGGTTTGACCAGCTAGGAAGTCCCCTTAAGTCCTCAGAAGACCATTTCTATAGGTTTTACACTCTGAAGTTGATAAATTCTAAGCCATGCTATTTATGGACAACTGGCTGGAATTTATATGGTCAAAATTATGTGTTTCAAATTTTCTGCATAGTCATAGAAGTTTGGTGCCTTTTTGTAATTTAAATTGATTAGTAAGAAATGAAAATAGTTAAAATGCCATTAAAATAGGATACACATCAGTACACATCACTACTTATTTCAAATATACTTTTATTTGCTAAGTAAATCAGTTGAAACAGTGCAAATAAATGCAAAAAATGGTCAAAACAGAGTACTATGCTCCTAAAAATTTAAACATGTAAATAATATATAATGCATTAAATCATAAATATTAGCATAAAAAAATAGCATAAGGTTTATAAATGAGTTTATGACATATCCAAATCAATTAATGAATGAGGCAATTTCTGGCCTCATCATTGAATTGTAAAGGCAGACATGCCTATAAATATGTTTTAGATTAATGCGATTCTTAGTTTTTATTTGTGCCATTTCATGTTGCCTTTAACTAAATGCTAGGGACCTTGGTAAACTTGGACAACAAAAAGCAACACAAATAAATGCATTTAACTAAATGCTATATACATGAAATGCAAAAAAAGAAAATGTTTTGTTTTTGTTTTATATTTTTCTATATTTTTTTTTTGCATTATATACATATGTTACAAATTTTGGCTGATGAGATGGATTAATGAGATGGAGGTGGTGGTTCACCAATAGGTTTAGCTCACTCTTGTGAAATAATTAAGTGAAATATGGGCTCATGGATGGGGAATATTTTGAGATAAAACTCATCTTGTTCGGTGTGGAGAATGATGGGCTCTGATTCCTCATCAGATTCATCAAAAGCTATCGACATGAGGTTGAATTTTTTATACATTTCCTCATTAGATTCATCGAGGTGGAGTGCTTCTTCTTCTTAATTTAGATTAAGCCTTTGGAATGCTTATTCAAAATAAGATATGGTAGGAAGTGGGTGATAACCTAGACCTAAAAAATTGTGCACTTCTTGATATGGGACATCAATAACTTGAGGTACTACCTGTTCATATTAGCCTAAGCCATGTCTTTTCCAATTATGTCTATGAAAATAGTGGGATGTAAAACCCATCATTTTTAGGCTATTGTCAGGTAGTGGTTGTTTGGGTTCTTCTAGGGGAGTAGGATTAGATAAATATTTGATTCCCCCATACACAAAATTTATGCTATTAGGCACCAAACCCATATTGTATACCGCTCATATAGATAAAGGTGGATCACGTGGGTGACCTAAATCCTTGGTAGTTGATATATTGAGCGGTGTGATTGTGATTTCTTGGACCACATATTCACTAATACCAAGGTTGGTGAGTTGGACCTCAACTTGGGATGATGGGGATGAATTGGACATGGGAAGCTTATGGTTGGCTAATGGCTTGGATGATGGGGAAGATGTGGGTGTCTCATAGTTTGATAGTTCGACTTGTGAAATTTTGGTTGATGGAGATGGATTTGGTTGTGAAGGAATTTTTGTGACCAATGAAGAGGATGATGATGTGTATGGCATAGATTGGGTTTGACCACATGTACATGTAGTCAATGATGATGATAATGAAGGTGTAGAAGTGGATGCTTGGTTGGAATTGGTGATGGAAAACTGCTCAAAAATGGAATATTTTAATGAAGGATTGGATGGATCGATTGATGATGTGGTGGATGATGTGAGGAAAAGGTGCGTAGACGGTAGCATCGATTCATAAGGATTCAATATGAAGTTGTAATACTTAAACAGCTCAACATCCATTGGTATGTAATGTACTTGCCCTTCATGTATGTATTTTAGACATTGATGTAACATGGAAGGGACATATATCATTTCCCTCATCCAAGGTCTTGCAAGGAGTACATTGTATGTCATGTATCCTTCTAAGATGTGGAATAAGGTATGCAATATTTTTACCCCTACTTCGATGGGTAAAATAACAGTGCCAATTGTAGAGCAGAGAGCATTGTTAAATGCTTTCAATTTAAAGGTGGATTTGGTTATGTGAGATAGAGGAAGATTGATATGATGGAGGTCATATGTGGTGATGATGTTAATGGAGGAGCCGATATCAATTAAGACTCTTTTGAATGGCTTCCTGTCAATTTGAGCCATTATATGCAATGGAGGGTCCATTAATTCTTATGATATTGATTTAATATCAAAGTCATAAAACATGATGGAGGGGTCCATGCATGTTTGAATACTCCCTACAAAGTTATTAAAGGCATTAGAATCTTGAGTTTGGAGTTCGATGGATTTTAGAATATCCATTAATGCCTCATGATGTTGGGGATATTGTTGAATTAGGTCATAAATAGATAATTTTTATGAAGCTATTTTTAAACTCGTGGTTAACCAACTAATTAAATAAATTATTGGCCTTTGGAGGTGGTTTATGGGATGACATGATGGATTAGAATGGTTGGACATGTGGATTGGTGGAGAAGGATTTGAGGAAATTTGGATGGGTGGCAATGGAACAGGTTGAGACTCTCTTGCTTGTGAGTTCATGGACTGTTGAACGGGTTTTTGGCATGCATATTGTTGATTGCTTTGTCATTGTTGACCTTATTTTTCCATGACCATAATTCACAATGTCAATATTGACCATTTTTCTTATCGACTTCATCATGAAATTTCAACAATTCCATGCAAAAATGATTATCAATTTTCAACAGCTTCAAGCTAAAATCATTGTCGCCACCATTGTTGATGAAGATATCATTGAAGAAGATTACAATTATGCCCCTAAAATAGAACTTGAAGAATTTGTAGCCACACCTATATTCAAACTAGGGTCTCTAGGTGATATACCCAACATCTTTCCACTAGACGATGTGGCTCCTGATGTGAATTTGAGCTCATTTGAAGATCTTGTTGTTGAGCCAAAAGTTGTTTACCATCACTGAATATCATGCTACTGCATCTTTCTTGGTCATCTTCATACCCTTTGTGGCCTCCACTACAACCTTTACATCCAATCCATTTGTGGGAATGCTCTACTGTCGAACGTTGTCTCCATTCTCGAATTTTTTGGCCACCTCCCTTTGCATTTCGTATGCACCCTTTTTATCTACCTCCTCTAGATCAAGTCATTCATATGTTCACTGCTACCACTACCAACTGTTCACCATCACTTTAGATGCTTTCGACCACATTTGTTCACTCACTACTTTTTGCTAGCAGAATCAACCAGTTTTTGAACTCAGTGATCACATTCCTATGATTGGTAGCTGCCCGAATACAAAAATTTATTTATTGTTGCACCTGTTCACTAAAATCCACTCATGTCAACCCTTTTTTTAGTGCTATTCACATGATTTTACAACACTCGATCTAACCTTGTACCTCTCCATGGCATATGCACTATTGCTCGTGTGACTTCACTGAGGTTTTGTTGTCATTCCCGTTGCTAGTTTGTGTTCGTGCCTATCAACGTTCCACTACAAGCCTTCACCGTGGCCTCTGCCTGACGATGTACATCGTTTTTTTACCATAGATCTAAATTTTATGGGTCTACTCTATAATTTCCAGATATTCTGAAATCTCCTGATCTAAAATATGGTTGCTCAACTTCATTGTTTTTTTTTGGATCTGCCTAGTTGCAACTTTTGACAAACCACAGTGATCACAGTAGAGAATTTTTTATGCGAATTCATTATTTTTTGGTAACGTCCATCTCCTTCAGGATAAATCTCACATTTTATGATATCCACCACTCCTCAAACTACATTGATGATCCATTCACCATGATATTTCCCTAAAAACTTTGCACCTTCACGTAGTTTCTGTAGTTTTTTGGCTCTCGTTATGCATCTTCAGGCTGTATTTGGAATTTTCGGGAGCTCACACCTTATGGCAGAGCAACAGTAATAAAAATAATAAGGTTTTTAGTTTTTTTATTAATATACATTTTCGGTGAGCTTCCTATACTTTTGATACGATGACTAAAACTTTTTCCTAAAGTTTCACCAAACATTCAATCTTTTTTTGGTGCGCATACCAAAATTTGATGATGAGAACAATTTTTTGGTGGTTCATTTTATTTTTTGGTGGTGCATATTCAGGTTTATTTTCCACCTAATTTCATGGTTATTATTCCACATGAACAGTGCATTTGTCATTTTGTGGTTTATCTATGGTGCAATGCACATAGGTTTATAGTCATCTTATGTTGGCTATAAAACCCTGCCACCTGTGCTCGTGCCTTGCCCATCCTAGTTGGACTTCTCGTAACCCTTGCACCCCCACCATCCACATGGATTTACCTCCATTGTATTCCCCTGCTAGCACATTGCATTTCATGCTCCATCACCCTTGGTCTACTCATGTCAGTCTAGTTCTTCCACATCTACCACCTATCGGGTCTCATCTTTTTGTGCCCATTCCCACTACTTACATCAGTATTTTGTACTATTATTTTGGGTCTGTCGAATGTTACCTTCATTTTCCATGTAGTCGTTGGCATTTGACTGTTGGACTCAATATTTTCTATTACCATTGTTGAAATTTAATAACCTTGGAAGCTGCAAACTTGCCCTACCATTATCGTTGGAAATTATCACTTGATCGTTGAATATTGTTATTCAATGCTAGTCGTTGGAGTTGAAACTAAACATTAATCATTAATATTTTTGGTCATTGCTCAGTAAAACCAAATCTTTTAATGCTTTGGAATTTACACCCGGTATCTTTGGCATGTGGTTCGAAGCATCTTCTACTACATCTCCTTTTGATATCAGTTGTTGCTTTCTTTTTCCACTTCAAGGGACCCATTTTTAGATTTCTATTGATATAGCAGTGTTTACAGTCGTTGGAGAGTATTTTTCATTATTGATCCAGTTCCAACGTCCATCTTTTGGTTTTTTACAAGCATGAACAAATTTTTTATTTTGATATTCATATTTTATAATAGGAGTACATTTTCGTTTGTACCTAATACTCATGGATATTTTTTCCTTATTTCTCTTCCATCCTTGTATGCATTGGGGACCAATGCTTCCTCATTGGAAAGGAATGATAAGGATTAGTATTGTATTGCATTTAATATTGACATAGATCATGCATATTAAATGTCTCCTTGTAAAGGCAAACATGCCTATAAATATATTTTTGATTAATGCAATTCTTAGTTTTCATTTGTGCCATTTCATGTTGCCTTTTAAGAGTGTTTCCCACATCACTATGAGACAAGTTTAAGAAATAAATTCCAACTCTTTCAAGCAAGCAATAATTTTGCTTCTCTATCCTTAAAATTTCAATGTTTCAATATACTAAATTCCAATAAATAAAAGGTTGATTTAGCACTCCTTTTGTCTCCCTAATTTAGAATTTTAGAAATTAATAATATTTGCAATAATATTAATTTGGTTTACCAAGTAGAAACCCTTATATCTTCTATGATATTAATTGTAAATATTGATATTCTTGTATTTCAACTAATGTGTTTTGAAATACTATTTAAGGATATAAACTTCTTTTGATTTGCTTTCACGTTTAGTAAGGTTGATTTTTCTTCTATATTCAATGTAAATGATAATAATTTCAACCTTATATACTACTCCTCATCATTCCTTAATGAAAGTAAATATTAATCTAAGTTGAAATTATACCTTTGTAATGTTGACACTTTTCTTTGATTTTTATCTCCAAAGTAGGCATTGTATCTTTATGGCATATGATAGCAAGCTTGCTAGTTAATGGACATCATCTTTAATGCACCAATCCTCTTTTTTACCCTTGACTGTGTACCTTGAATTCTTTCTACACAGAATTGCAGATGCTGAATTTGATATCTTCCTTTATATGCTTCACATTGGATGATTTTCCACTGGGACTATTAATAGTTTTAAGTTGGGATGTGATGAGAACCAAAAATATTCAATTTTATGCATGTTTAAAAGGGTTATTATATGGCATATTTAACAGTAGAAATGTGTTTTTATATGATTATTGCATATATTTAATAGAAAATAAAGTATTATGCTTGACTAGTGTTTTTAGTGGAAAATGTGCGTAGATGCATGTTTTTGCTACTAATTTGACATTTTCGAGTCAATGTCCCATTCAAACCTGGTAATGCATGAAGACATCTTGAAGAGAACTATGGTGAATGGTGAAGGTAGGCACCTGTATCCTGCTGATAAGTAGGCACCTATATTCCATCAATAGGTAGGTGCTTGTATCCCAACAATAGGCAAGCACCTATATCCTAATGTCTATATACTGATGCATGTATGTTGGTGTTTGTATCCCGATGATAGGGAGATGCCTATATACTATTTATAGGCAGGTGTCTATATCCCATCGATATATCTTGATGCATGTATGCTAGTGTCTGTATCCCAGTGATTGGAAGACACCTATATCCCAGTGGGAATATAGGAGCTATATTCAAACGTTGATTGGTTGACCAATTGATCGCACAATTTTTAAGGAAGTTGTAAAAATATAAGGAAGAATCATTCTTACCTATGCACAATTAAATGCCACTCTCTTAATAAAGTTATGCATGATTAAAATTGAATGGCCATGCTTTTAATAGAATAAAATAATAATTTTGCATAAAATAGTCGTGGCAAATCACATTGTGTGATTAAAATTAGGGTTATGCATAAGGGGTTGGAATCAAAATGTACTTGTAAAAAAATGGTGAATCCTAATAAAAATCAAGGTGAATCAAGGTGAATTCTAAGAAAATCAAATCAATCATCTTCACACCAAAATTTGGAATATTTTAAGCCTAATAAGTAAGGTCATATTTGGGGTACATTTTGACCTATTAAATCACCCTATAACTTCATAAATATATGGCCTTTAGATCAAGCTTGAAAAGATATTTCAAACAAGTACAAATATGCCTATGCTTGGATATATTGTGGTGAATTGACCCTAAAAAATTTGATCCTAAAAACTTTAGGCGAATGGGTCAACATCGAGGGTCCTCATATTCACCAATTTTCAATTTTGGAAATCCTAATATTTGCCCAATTTGTGAATATTTGCCATTGTGCATAACCATGATTAAAATAGAATAAGTTATTTTTGCAACGAGATTGGTTGTGTTTTATATAACAACACATACCATTCCTTAGAAGAAGTTAGCAAATCTGTGAAGTTGAATTATTTTTGTATTGTATAATTTTTCAATAAAGAATTTGAGTGTTCTTATTTGTGTGGACTAAGAGTGTGATTTTTACGTAGTCAACTGGACGAACAATATTCAGGAGCTTGGGCCCACTCCAAGTAGTAATACTCCCCTATTTATTTTATTTTTGCTTTATTTATTTTAGTTGTGTTTATTTCTTGCACCTTTATTTCCATTTGTGTGTTTATTTCTAACAATTTATTTTCCAATTGTGTGTTTATTTCCAACATCTTAATTTTAGTTGTGTGCTTATTTTTAGTTATTTTAAAATTATAGTTTATTTATTTATTTTCCTGCACTTAGTTTTATTGGGTTTGGATGAACTAAAAATACATGAACAAATCCCCCCACCAAACTAATAGGCATAGAGGGACTCATTCTCCACACTACAAGCATATACTATGCAAGGCACTCAAAATTTTATGAACTATCAAATTGATAAATAAATAGAAAGGAAATAACTATTTTCATAACATAATTTATGCTCACCATTTTGGTGTCGTTGCTAGGGAGTGTCAAAACTGTAGTGTTAGGATCCACAGGTTAGTCAGTCTGAAAGTGAACATTTAGACTACCTTACCTGTAGATCCCCTACCTGAGAAGCATGAGTCCACCAAAGGCCTATAGAATCCAATGGATAATTTATTAAGAAAATAAAAGACACCTCAGAGCCACAAACTCAAGATATTCTGAAATATCTATCAAAGAGAAAATCCCCTCTACTTGAGTCACATTAGCACGAAAAATCATTATACATAATAATTTAATGACCAAGATGACAATTATTTTAGAATTATTCCAAGAGAAAAGAAAAACTACCAACATGAGGAATAAAAACAATAGCCTCCATAATCAAGAAAAAAATAGGAACATTGCTTGAAGGTATGAAGAGTGATATTTTATATCTTGCTTTACAATCAAACACATTCTAAAAATAGAAAAATAAACAATAAATAGAAGCAACATTTATCTTTTTCTACCCGAGGTGTAGAAAAAACCATGAAAAAATGAATGTCTATAAAATAAAGTGGAAGTCTGTGGAATTTGATACCTAGATCATCAGATCAGGTTGTGTCCAAAAAAATAAATAAAGATCTAGAATAATTATAAACTTACTTCGTGGATCCTCTTACATAGACACAACCATCAGAACATCCCAACCTATCAGTTCCACCTATTACAAGGTCAAAATAGTTTCCAACACAACCAGAGTCAAATCCCAGTGACAATATTTTAAATTCACCAACTTATCAAGTAATTATGGGAATGAAATGGATGCATCATATTAGTGTAGAGGTAAAAAAAATTGTGTTATTGAAAAATAAATCTATGAACGACTTCCACCATATCCCAAAAGTTTACGAGAAATTAGAAAAATGACACAACCCGAGTTTGATATTATGGAATAGTTGAAAAATTTTACTGTTACCATTCCTCAAACTATTAGGGAAGTTCCTATTTACATAGAAGCCATTAGGTAGTTATGCCTCAATAAATCGATATAGAAGCCATATCCAACAATAGTGAAAGTGATATGTCAACACGCTAATTTAAAATTAGACAAAATCTATATCGATCCAAGAAGCCTAGTTTTAACGATAAAAATTGCAAGCTTAACATTACCCAACACTTTGTTGAATTTTAACACTAAATTTAGTTGCAAAACAAGATAAATGACATTTAACAAAAAAAATGTAAGAAACATAGTAATTTGCCTATCTACATGATCTTCCAATGAGTTGGAAGAATATGGTTTTGAGGTGATCAAGGAACATGCTCTTCCCATATTGCAACGTACCATGACACTAGATAAATAAGGGGATGGGACAAATGAAGACTTAGTTGTATCAAATTTTTGACACAAACTAAGATCTTATCATAGGCCCCAAATTCCAGAGGCTAGCTCGATTGTAGGTATGGTAGAGACCCCACCTTAAATATTCTCACCTCTAGCACAATGAACACTATTATAGCATTAGAGTTTATTTTTTGTTAACACAATTAGTTTAGGTTTTTCTTTTTTTGTTATGTTTTGTAGGATAGCATGAAGCTCATTATAGACTATAGGCATCCAAGGTAACTGGTCCTATCAAGCATGTGTCGCTCCATCCTACTTTCCTCAAAAAAAGAAAAAAAAATCATCATGATGAATAAAGAATTGGCTATGAATAATCTGCAAAGTGGGGGATTTGTATGGGGAGTCTATAATAGTGCATGACGAAACAATATGAGGGTATATGAAATAATTTTGGTAGTCATGTTGGAAAACTACCTTTCAATGGAGGTATGGGAAAACTCTATATATTTTCTGATGGATACAGAATTTTGCAAATTATTCTTGAAACTAGCAAATCATTTCAAAAATAATTGAATATATCTGAGGAACCAATATAACTATTATCACTTTAGCTCTCAACCTCGATTATTGACTGACATATATCAGGTCTCTAAGCTCCAAATTGATGGTAGTGGCATAATATCAATAGCCAACATGCACCATTTATAGTCTTACCATGTGCCTCACATTTATGACATCGAATCAAATGCAAGCATGGGGGAGACCCCATATTTTCAAAACCATATCAATATTTTGATGAATGCTCATGTGTTCATCATGAAAAAAATAGAAGAAAAAAATACAAAGAAAAAAATGATGATGAAAAGAGGCATGGAACCTATTTTTCTTAATAATGTTAGAGTATATTTTATTTTATTTGTGTTTTTATTTTGCAAGGTTATGTGGACTTAGATACGATCAATAGGTAGTTGGGTCAAACTAGGCCTATCAAGAACGAGGACATAATTCCGATTTTACTTTTATGTTTTTGTAATGTGTTTATTTTTTGTAGGATAAGAAGGCGTAGATGCAATTTGTAGGCAATCGGGTCAAAATAGGCCTATCAAGAATGAGGTCACATTGCCCTATATTATTTTCCTACTTCTTAGAAGTGTAGCGATGCAGAAAAGACACCTACTTCCTACTAGGAAGGTGATGCCTACATTCATACCAGTGTAGAGGCATCTACTTCCCACTAGAAAGAAGGTGCCTATATCCAAAATAGAACAAAGGTGAAACAAAAAAGGTGCCTACTTCCCACCTGGAGGAAGGCGCATATATCCAACAGTAGCAATGGTGCTTTCTTCCCACCAGGAGGGCGGTGCTTGTATATAGAAGCAATTAGAGTGCATATTTTCATAAAGGATATGGCACCCATTTTCATGATAAAATCAGCCCCAAAGGCACCTAATTTCCACTAGAAAGGTGGCACCTATATTCATGTGAACATAATGATATTTATTTTCCAATGAATGGATTACACCTATTTTGTAGTTTCCAATAACATAGTATGCATACTCTTGAGATTATAATAATGGAGGATTACCATGACTAAGTTCCAATATGGAAGTATGTCTTCCCACACAAATTAATTGGTATTTTTTATTTTTAGCATGAGACCTTGAAACTCATAATTATGTAGTATCCAAGGAATTAAAATGCATCATATAGCACATTAAGAGCACGTGTACTAAGATCCAAATCACCTTCCACAGATCACATAGCACATTAATAGCACAAGTCACCAATTTGTTGAAATGCATCGGTCACCTAATTTTGTAGTACCACCCGGTGGCATATGCATCATGATCCACAAAAACTCACCTAGGTATGTACCGAGTTTTTTGTTATTTATGTGCATAATTATTACAAAAGACATCTCTATGTTAAATGCCAAAATAAACCCATATGTTTGTTATCTATATATACAAATCCCATGTCAATAATCATCCACATGGCATTGGGCATGAGAAGATTTTCAACTGATATCACTACACCCAAGCACACATTTCTAAAAGAAAAATACATATAATTGCTTCAGTGAAGTAATATTATTTAAATAATAGGAGGAAGCACTGGTGTCCTATCATCCAGAGGTGTAGTCACTCTATATATATGATACAAAAGAAAAAAAATAAATAAATGAAAAAAAGGGGAAAGAAAAAAAATATATACTACACAATAGAGAAATAAGTGCAACAACCATGGGAGGACAATCCAAAACTATACCCAAAAAATAAATGAACCTATTGATTTCACAAAAATAATGGGTGTAGTACAAGAAAAAATTTTGAGTCTATGAGCTGGTTAGAATATTGTAGTTTGATAGTTAGGGCCAAGACATTGTTATGGCCCATGAGTTTGCAACATCCATGGGGGATACAATTGTGTAGATTAGGCAATGATTGATTGAGTACAAGGAAAATAGGTAGCAGGCTAAAGCCACATGATGGACTAGGGAGCGTGTGAAAAGGATTTAAATCATCTATTTATGCCTAGAAACCAAGGCCCAAGTAAAATAAATGTTGATCAAACTCTGTTGTGAGATTCTAAAGACTCAAAAGAAGAGGAAACACCAACAAGGAATTCATAGTCAACAACTCTGCCAAAATTTTAGTTTTCCAACACAGCATGACTGGAACCCTAGAAAATTGGGAATATTTTCTATGAAAACAGACTAAAGTAGAAATAATGAGGAAGAGTTACTCTTGCTCTATATCCACCACAAAGTGTTCTCAAGAAACAACACTCAAGTAGTTGATAGGTAAAAAATAATAATAATATAAATAATAAAAAATAAATAAAATAAAAAAATAAAATAAAAGAAGGAAAATGCCTAAGCCTCTAGTTGGGAGAAGAAATATCATGTTTTATAGGCAAAAATTTCAAGAATATCAGCATGTTGCCACAGTCAAAAAAAATCAAGACATATGGTGCGGTAGAAACAATGGAGTAACTGAAGAGCACAATGCAGTATTGCTCACTATGAGGAAGCATAGAGTTGATGTTGTTGTGTAGATGGATTAAGACATGGACCCAAAAATTGTTGTTATTTTGCAAATATTATTATTGATATTGTTGTGTAGATGTTGTTGTTGTGCAGATATTGTTAATGTTGTGGAGATGTTATTGTGCAAATGTTACTGTTGTTGTGTAGATGTTTGGTCAGCTAGAAGCTAAACATTTTATGGTTTCCTAATCAGCCACTACATCAATTGAATACTCTGTTGGTACCTAGTTGGTTGGCTAGTTGATAACTGAGAAATTCATAGCTACCCAGTTTACTAGTAAATCAATAGAACATTTTGTTGTTGCCCAATAAGCTGGTTAGCCAAGGATTGATCATTCTAAAATAGCTAAACATTTCTTAGATACCCATTCTATTGGTGAGTTAGCAGAATATTTTTCTACTGCCTAGTTAGTTAATCAACTAGAAGTGAAACATTTCATAGTTACCCAGTATGTTGGTGAGTCAACAGAATATTCTGCTACTATACAATCAATTGGTCAACTAACAACTAAATATTTCATAAATATCCAATCTGTTAGTGAGTCAACAAAACATTATGATTCTACCCAATCAACCAATCAATCAATAGCTAAATATTTCATAAATAACCAGTCTACTGGTGAGTCAGCAGAGCATTCTGTCACCCAGTCCGTTGGTTAGCTAGCATCTGAACACTTGGCCACTAAATTTGTTGAACAACATGGAACAGAAGTAGAATCACCCATAACATAATATACCTAGGGAATGTGATATGAGTACATATAAAATTTTTGGTATGAGGGGATGATGAGCACAAAAAATGCTCATTTTATGCATGTTTTAAAAGGGTATTATATGGTATATTTAACACTAGAAATGCATTTTTGTATAATTATTGCATATATTTAATATAAAATGAAGTATTATGCTTAACTGGTATTTTTCATGGAAAATGTGCATAGATGCATATTTTTGCTACTAATTTAGAATTTTCGAGTCAACATCCCATTCAAACCTGGTAATACATGAAGACATCTTTAAAATAACTACGATGAATCATAGAGGCAGGCGCCTATATCCCGGTGATAGGTAAACATTTGTATTCCAGTGATAGGTAGACACCTATATCCCAATGATAGGTAGGTGTCTATATGTTAGCACCTGTATGTCAATGCTTGTATCCTAATGATAGGTAGGCACCTATATCCTAGTGACAGGTAGATGCCTATATCCCAGTGATAGGTAGGTGCTTGTATCCCGGTGCATGTATGTCGGTGCCTATATCCCAATGGTCAAAAGATGCTTATATCCCAATGGGAATATAGGAGCTATATTCAAATGTTGATCGGTTGATCAATTCAATATTGACTCATTGACCAATTGACCGTACTATTTTTAAGGAATTTATTGCAAAAAATATAAGGAATAATCATTCTTACCTATGCACAATTAAAGTCCACTCGATTACTAAAGCTATGCATGATTAAAATTAAATGATCATGCTTGTATTAGAAGAAAATAACAATTGTGCATGAAATGGTCGTAGCAAATCATATCTTGTGATTATAATAGAACAAACTATTTTTGTAATGAGATTGGTTGCATTCTATATAAGAACATAGGTCATTCCAGAGAATAAGTTAGTGAATCCGTGAAGTTTTATTATTTTTGTACTATATAATTTATCAATAAAGAGTTCGAGTGTTCTTATTCGCATGGACTAAGAGTGTGATTTTTACATAGTCAATCGAGCAAACCATTTATGGGAGCTTGGGCCCACTCCAAGAAGTAATCCTCCCCTATTTATTTTATTTTTGCTTTATTATTTTTTGCATTTATTTCCTACTTTATTTATTTCAGTTGTGTGTTTATTTCTTGCACCTTTATTTCCAGTTGTGTGTTTATTTCCAACATTTATTTTCTAGTCGTGTATTTATTTCAAGCATCTTAATTTACATTGTGTGATTATTTTTAGTTATTTTTAAATTGCAATTTATTTATTTATTTTCTTACACTTAGTTTTATTGGTTTTGGATGAACTGAAAATACATGAACAAATCTCCCCACCAAACCAATAGGTACATAGGGATTCATTTCCCACACTACAAGCATATCGTGTATGTGGAACTCACAAGTTTATGAACTACCATATTGATAATTAAATGGAAAGGAAATAACTATTTTTAGAACATAATTTCTACTCATTAGGATGCACTCCACTTAATGTGTTATTGTATTGTGTCCCTTCTTGATGCTTCAACCATTTGGCATGTACGTTTCTCAGGTGGTAAATGGTAGTTAATATCTTTATGAGCATTATTTTAGGTACCTCCAATGCTTAAGTCCTCCTTGAATGGTGTGTAATGATGAATATACGTTCAAGGTTCTATGATGAACGTTACTTCTACCCTGGGAACTGCCTTTGTAGACCATAGGATATAGGAATTACAAGAGATATCTAATAATTAATCTTTCATTGTGCTAAGTGGCATGATATTTCCTACCTTGAATTCTGACACTTTGATTCCTAAAGCAAAACTATCATCTATGTTATACATCCTGATGTTCAAACTTCATACTCCAAGGAGAACTAGGTGACAATAGGGTAGGTTGGGTCTCAAAAATTAAGAATGACATAGATATCCGATCGACAAATTTAGTTTGTGGACAAGCCCTTTGTCAAGAATTTGCTAAGAGTGCAGCATCAGAATCAATGACTGTAATGCAAGAAGAAGAAGTTAGTGAAAGTATTTGCACAAACCATACTCTAAGAAATCATGACTGGACAAAGGATCTTATTTATTTTTTTACTTTTGGGAAGTTTCCACCATACCTTGATGCTTCACAGCATCGGAGGTTTAGGTTGCAGGACCTCAAATATGTTTTATTGCCTAATGGGCTATTTCATAATAATATTGATGGAGTTCTCCTTAGATGCATGAAGAAGTATGAAAAGGAGAAAATACTAGAAGAGTTTCATTTTGGGCTCTTCGATGGTCACTATGTAGGCAGGACCATGGTCTTAAAAATTATTTGAGCTAGCTATTTTTGGCCTACTCTATTTTTTTATTCTCATAAAGTAATTCAGTACTATGATAATACGTTGGTAGAATCAATAAAGGATCATTGCCTCTAAGTACAATTCAAGTGGAAGTACCTTTTTAGTAGTTGGGTCTTGACTTCATTGGAGTCATTGATCCATATTATTCTGTAGAGCACAAATACATCTTAACGGAAACTAATTATTTCACCAGATTGGCAGAGGCTATTCCCACTAAGAAGGTATATCAAGAGACTATCATCTTGTTTTGGTAATAAATCATTACTCACTTCGGTGTCCCGAATTCAATTGTGACTGATAATAGAACTCCATTCATTGGGGCCAAAATCACAGTGTTCATTAGAAAATATGGAATTTATCTCAAAACATTATCCAATTATTACCCATAAGGGAATGGTTTAGCCGAATCTACCAATAAATATTTGTTGTGTATTTTAAAAAGGACACTGGGAAATAACAAAAGGAGTTGGCATTTGTTGTTGAACCAGGATCTTTGGGTGGATCACATATCTATAAAAAAATATATCAAAATATCTTCGTATTCTTTGGTGTATGAAAAAGAAGTTGTTTTGCCCATCCACATTGAGCTTCTGGTCCTTCAAACATTGTAGTTATTTCAAGGAGAAGATGAGGACTAAAATACTATGAGTGCAAGATTGGCACAATTATTACAGTTGGAAGAAGATAGGGAAAAGGTATGTCAAACATTCATCGAGCACACTAATGAGATGCAGAAGTGGTTCAGAAAGAAAAAAACTAAGCACAGATTTCAGGTGGAAGACTTAGTTCTCAAATGAAATGAGAAAAAGGCTAATCCAGGGAAACACCATAAGTTTGATGCTATTTGGGAAGGCCCTTTTCATATTTCCATGATGAATTCAGTAAATGCCTATCATCTTCGTGATATGGAGGGCTGGGATCTTCTAATTCTAGTGAATGGCTTTCATTTGAATGCCTATATTCAATGATGATATTTTAATGAGGTACCATATTGTAAATATGTATATATTCTTTTGATAGTATTTTATTTTCTTTAAAATTGTGATGGTATATTTTTGAATTTCTAGAAACAAAAAACAAAAACCAAAAAAAAAAGGAAAAAATGGCGTTATGTGATTCCTAGTAAAAGGACGTCCCTTTGGAAAGTGAAATTGGGCATAAAAAGAAGCAAGATTTCACCCCCTCTCAAAGTGTTGAAACATAATTAAAGCAAAAGGGGTGCTTCTAGGTGCTTTCACCCAAGGAGGAAGCACAAATCCTCAGGCACCCCTATTGGGGGTAAATGAACACAAAAGAAAAATATATATATTTGAATTCGTGTTTGCCCCGATGAGGGGGCAACATGTTCGTTCGCCCAAGGTTGGGGTGAACTCATTGACAGTATAGATGCACTTTTCAGGCACGGACGAGCACAAAAATTCTATATGTTGGCATCCTTGGTCAACATGATATTTAAGAATCAAAATTTTGTTCGCTCCTGATGAGAGATGAAACGGTCGTTCGGCCTTAATTTGGGTGAACGTGTTGTTTAAAAGGAAAACACGTTATGTATAAAAAAATCTAAAAAAAGAGAAAAGTGCTTTGAAAAGCAATTATTTTTTATTAGATTTTCTAAATCTGGATGAAAAATCAAAAGAGATAAGTCTATTACATAGAGCTATTTTCCATAGAATTTCCAAGCAAATCGAAGGTGCCCTGGAATGAGAAAAAATGAAACATTTTGCTCTTATTTTTTAAGGCGTAAAAAAATGGGATTATTGGGTGCCCACAAAATGACTTTGCCAAAGGAAAAGGGGAAGCACATAATTTTGAAAGTACGTTGTGGAAGGATTGTGCCCTTGAACACATGGAAAATATTGGAGAGCATGAATACAGGTACAAGAATGTTTTAAAAGCAATTAATTTAAAATGCACCCTATGAAAGGTTTGTGAAAATATACCATTGGTTTTCAAGTGGCTAATTTATTTTTCCAAGCAAGCTTCGACAACCAGGGTATGATTTACAATGAATTACGTAGCAATAAAGGGCAATCTTTCCTAGGATGATTTCATAATGAATCAAAGGTAATACCGTTAAAGCATTGGGAATGGTGCCAGGTGAGCGAATCAATGATCATGTTCTCCTGAAAGCACCTAGGGTAACTCAATATTTATTACGATAGTTGGGAGAGCATTCTATATAGAGAACAAGGTAAAAGCCTGCAGTTATTTTTAAATTTTGTATTACCGCCATGTATTTTGAACTATCATTGTAGAAGTTCCCAAAGAGCATTCTAAATATTGGTCAAAAAAAAGAAATAATGGGAAAGAGAAGTAAAGAGATCAAAGAAATTACAAAGGCTGCAGAGCCCAAAAAATCAAAGAAAATAGGAGGATCTAGAGCTAAGAAATCTTGAAGGAATGACTATGTTGAGTTGGACCCGTATGATGACACAATAGCAAAAATTAGAGACTGTATCATTACCCACACAGGTGTGGATAAATTACGATAGGATGTTGAGTTCGCAGTGAACCAGGGGGTGACATCAGAAAGCTAGCTGATAGTGCCCTATCATTCACAGTTGTTCTGGTACCTATGCCCACTAGTTCATCCTTATCCTAAGTTTGTGTTTTTTATCACTCAATTTTATGACCCATTTACCAGAGCTGTGAGAAATGCAAAATAAGAAATACGCTTCACCATCACCCCGATGAGGTTTGGGAGGCATTCACTTGTGTTTTAAATCCTCCTCCCTATGGGTTTCATCACAAAATTGCATATCAATGAATATAAGAACAAATATTTCTCCATGGTAATAATACGTTAGTTTATGGAGACCCAGTTGATTAAGGATCCATTGATGGGGTATCTTCCTAATTTACCAAAGCCGCTTATGGATTTTAAAAGCTTGGATATTTATTCAATTTTGGTGTGGGTCATAGGTTTACCTTCAGATGATACCATTCATAAGTCGAAGGAGGCCTTAGCACAATGTATTTACTAGGTGGAATTCTATTCTTCTTAAGCTATGAGATAGGGCACTAATCCGATTTTCTTCGATTGGGCCAATTTTATTTCTCAGAGGTTGAATTTTTAGTTGGAGAAGTTGCAAATTGGGGAGGAAAATTCGTTTAGGAACACTTATTTTATGATATGGTATTTCTTTTTCCAAATCCAACGGTGTTTTCCTTTCATTGCAGTGACACATATAAATGAGAAAAATGAACCTTTACCAGTTTATAGGTGGACTTCCGTCTTGACAACAAGGGAGTCATTTTACAGTTTTAACAGTTGTTTTTTGGGGCCTTTGATAGAGTTACTTTGCGGTACATGTGAGATGGTGCTACAGGAATTAATAGAATCAGTGGTTGCCCAAGATAAAGGAGATATTTTTATGCTCACTCATAGCATAATTGTGATAATTTTTAGTTTTACGGGTAAGCTATTCTTGTTGCCCTATTTTTCCATAGAGCATATTTTTGCTATGGAAGTAGTGTGCTAGTCAGACTATGTGAATGATGTGTATGGAGTTGGGTGCGGTAAGAAAATAACATGTAATATGCCATTTAAATTTGGTAGTATAGAGGTGAGCCAAGTAGGATAGAATCGGCTTCTTACAGTAACGTTGCAAGATTTAGGACTCATAGAGCTATTGCAACATTGGAGGTACGACCCATTGGGAAAGTTTATAGTGATTATAAAATTTAAATTATTTCATTGTTGCCCTCGGCCTGATATTCAGAAGAATCAAAATAATTTTTATGGACCCGATATGAATTGGCACATTGAAAAGATGATAACGCTTCCACCTTTGCATGACTGCTATGATCAAGAGGTAGAGTATAATATGTCCAGGCATAAATCTCAAATCCCTCCACTGGGTTTGTTTAGCAAGGTTAAAGAAAGTGAACTTGAATGGACTAAGGAGAAAATTATGAATTTATGGATAATGCAGGTTCACCGAGGGAAGATAACAACTCCTTATGGGCTGAAGTTGGATGAGTCATTTTCAGATATTTATGATGAGTATGTTAATTCATATCATCCCATTTCTTTTTAAAATATTCTACCTTAGATTTTTCAACAATCCAATAGTTGTGAAGGCGATATAGAGGGAAAATGTCTTTTAGTTGAGGAGGAAACTCTAGATGAATAAGAACAGCAGTATGCATTCAGATGAAGATCATAGTGAATGAGACAAAATATTGAGGAGACACATGTGTCAGAGAAGCAAAATATACCAAAGGTGCCACCATTTCCCAAGGTAGAAAAAATACCAAGGACTAGTGTCGTCACTACTTTTGCTGCTGAAGTTTCAGTCACCATAGTTTTATTTCATGTTGTTTTGGTTGTAGTTGTTAATCCTTTGCTAGTAGCATAGGTTCTAACTAGGATTGCACAAATATTTCCAATGGTTCTAGAACAAGATGAGGACCATAAATCAGAGAGTTCTCAAGTGGAATTTGTGGACATCGAGGATAATGTAAACGTTGGCGAGAGAGTGTAAGAGCAACAAGAAGAAGTTATTTTGCAACTGCTCCTATCATCGCATCACACATCATCTATGACCGAAGGTACATCCTCTATTCCTTCTTATTTTTCTTCGAAGAATGTAGAGACTTTTGATTCACTCCCATTACTTTCTATCTCCATTTATTCACCCTTTTGTATGCCCTCTGTATCTCTTTTGCTTCCTTCATCTTCCCATCCCAAATTCACTGCTAGTCCCTCTTCTCTTCTATTTTATTTGGCCTCCTTTTAATTTAGTTCGTATGCATCCAGGCTGAAACCATTTTCATGCTCTTCCCCTTCCATTGCCTCCAGCACTACCATTGAGGTTGTAAGTACGCAAGATCCTCCCAGAGTAAGCATAACTGCAACCAAACTTGGTTCCTCCATCCAATCCACTATTTCAGTTCTCTCTCTTCTAGCCGTCTCATCCGCTTCCTTCGATCCTAGCCACTTAGAAATTTTTATTCTGTTTACCCCATTTTTGGAAAAACAAGCATTGCCCGATATTCAAGTGGCACGAAAAATAGCCAGATGTGGAAAAAATTAATTGGGCGCACCTAAGTTCTTCGTAGTGGTTTAAGAGCAAGAGGTGAAAGGAGACCTTGGCTCTGGCTCAGTCAATCAATAAAGTTGCTTTCGACCCAGTCACCATGGAGTCTCACATGACTAGAATCACTCCCTTAGTCCAAAATCCACAAAGAGAAATATTGTCGAGTGATTATGTCTATGAGACTATAACTGAAGATCTTACCAGGATAGATCCAACTGAAAATATGGGAAATATTTAGGCTGATATGATCTCGATATACTTGCATGGTGAGCATTACAAGGAGAAGTATTTTGAGAATGAAAATAAAATTATTGATCTCAAAGCTACCTTAGCAAAAAGCAGAGTGCAAGAAGAAAATACTGCCATAGAAAATGAACACTTGTGCTGACAGGTCGGAGTGCTCTTAAAATAAAGATACGCCGCTAGGATAGAGATGCATTCACTCTGATAACAATTAGAGGCTATCCAAAATCAACTGACCAAGAAGGCTGCATAGGCTACAGGATTTTCTTTGAAGAATATTAAAGAAGTGCACCTTCGTTATGTCCAAAACTGTGAGAAGCTAGCTGAACAAGTAATTCAAGTGTTGCACTAATTATGGATGGTTAGCATACGTATTCATCTGGGATAGCAATTGATTGATAACATAGAGGAAATGCTAGAGCCATATATGGAGATGGCAGTAAATATTCAAGCTCTGGCCAATTCCAACATTCACATTCACCCCCTAAGCAAAATGGATCATGCTTGGTCAACTGCCAAAGTCACGTTGCACAGTTATTTTTAGAGAATGGACCTGGTGAGAGAGGGATGGAAAATTTTCAATACCATCGAGCGAGAGCATACTATTTCCATGACCCATTTTGATACTCTTGTCAAGTTGGGATTCCCATACTTTACTAACAAATGGGGCAAACCTCTCCCTAAGGAACAATTGACTATGACTTAGTGAAATTTTGTAGAAAATACCTCAAAGATCAACGTATGGGAGGAGCCCATCATAGAAGCACAATTATTGCCTCTAATGCTGAAATATACCTGCTTGGAGTTGTCCTTGTATGAGCTAGCTCAAAGATAAAAGTGCCTCCACTTGGAGGATGTTTATAACTTGTGCTTTTTCAATGAATATTTGAGTACGCCTAGCCTATTCACCACCCATGCTTGGTAAGAATTTGTTACAGTTTATGAGGTTACCTCTAAAAACCTCAAAGAGCAAGCAGAGTGGGTAGAAATAGAACACGCGATAGTAGAGAAGGTAGAAAAAGAAGTAGAGTGAGTTGAAGTCCTCAAAGTGGTGGTCGAAGCTGAAGCCAAGGATAAAGCTAAAGAGGAGGTGCATTGTAAGGCATCTACAACAAATGTGCCAACCAGGGCAGATGGAAAAAAGACTCCATAGTAGCCCAATGGATAAAGTCCTAGGATCACTTACATCCATGCCAGTTGGGTACCGTGTGAGTCGCTAGAAATATTGGCAATTTTGTACTTTACCACATTGGGATTTTTATTTTATTTTAATGGATCATTTTTATTGTAATGTGATGACATTAATCCTAAAATATTTTACAGTTATTCTATATTTTTATTTTTATCTATATACGTACCCTTTTATCTTGGAAGTGATAAATGTTTAAAGGGAAAATAAATTGAGAACTGCATTAGAAATTCAAGTTTGCAAAATTTGAAAGCACACTGTAAATTGAAGACGTGTTCGGGCCTGCATGCACTACCAAAAGGAAAATAAGGAAAAATTAAAATAAAAATGGTGAAGGATTGAAAGGCTTGAAAGCACCCAAAGAATGAGATGTGAAAAATGTGTTCATCCCAAATATGGGGTGAAAGCTCTATTCGCCCCACCTTGGGGCGAACGTAATATAAAGTGCAATGGAAGAAAGTAAATCAATGATGCACATGACTAAATAATCAACATCGCATTCACCTAGGTTGAGGGGTGAACATCCTATTCATCCCTCCCATGGGTGAACGTCCTCCCAAAAGCAGGATCGCATGAACACATTGGCAAATGAAGGTTGGGCGAATGCATCGGGATGGTTGAGGTGCGTTGAATATTCAACTTCGCGTTCACCCCAAAGGAAGGGTGACTATCTTTGATGCCCCTTTTGTGAACAAACATGATTTTTAAAGGTGAATGACGTAGTTGTTAAGTATATTCACCAAGCATCAAAGGAATTGTCGTCGCCATGGTCAAAAAGGAAGGAAGTCAATAAAAGGTATATTCATCATCAATATCTAGATTTTCAAAGGTACCCAGGGAAGATCATGAAAAACATTAAATAATGGAGGCAACGAGTAACTCAAATTGTGAATCCAAATCAAAGAAGAAATTCATGTTAAAAATGTAGGAGGATTTTCATCATTTCTAAAGTGAAACACATTTTCAATACATCAAATGTCTCTTAGTTTTCTGTGCACCAACGCTCAGAGATGTTGATTTCCTTGAAATGTTTCCTTAAAAAAGGATCGTTATTCTAAAGGAATGAATTTTCAATATTTTTGAGGAGGAATCTACTCACTCTGGTTCCTGATCTGCGATCATTTTGTCTCAATATGCATTTAATGAAAGAGGTGAAATCCTCTATAAATACTACTTAATTCTCATTGTAAAGTAGGTTAGGCAATTTGCAAGAAAACTTTCCAAGTTCTTTGCATCAATAGAAGACACAAGGATTTTGAATTTGCAAGTGATCTTGTGTGAAATTTTCTTCTGTATTTGTGCACTTCTATTTTACATTCATGTGCCTTATTTTTTGTAATATTTGAATTTTGCATTTGAATTTAAATGTTGCTAATGAGGAAGTAATTATTGTAGTGTTATTTTGAAGGTTGTTCCTGCAAGTTTATAAGTAAATTCTGCTTCTTTTTCTTTGTTATATGCTATTTCATTCTTGGGTGAATTTCTTTCTGCTAGTTTACCTCAAATCCTACACCTTTGGCCTATGGCCATATTTCCCTTTTCTTTTCGTAATTTCTCATTTTTTTCCTGCAACTCTAGTCTTCAACCAGTGTAGGATTTATCTTGGGAGCCAGCCCTCTCTGGATATTGACACAAAGGACATTTATTTCCTCTAGTCATTCAATGTTGACCATGTATAGGGTTTACAAATACATTTTTTTTTATTAGGCAGATATTTGACCAACAGAAGAAAAATTTTACAAATTAATTAATTTGGGAGTTTAAAGGAATTAAACATCAAACTTAGGAAAGATTAATTTTGTAAAATTCATATTTCTTAGTTTCTAAAAATTAGGGAGACAAGGATTTCTACTTCATAGGTTTTGTAAGTTAGAAAATTTAAAATTTATTTAAAACCTAGGGAGACATAAGGTAGTCTACATCAAAGGAAATATATTCTTAGTATTGTTTGCATATTATGGAAGAAATTATTAAGAATTCATTGAATGAGGATAGTGAATAAATGTTGCATACACTTAAGTTTTATTCTTAAAACTTGATAGATAACTTTGGTGGAAAGAAACAAATACCTAATGATTTAAAATAAAAACCATATTTGTTTCTCAAGAAGGAAAAAGAAGAAAATTTTACAATGCTCATAGGTTATCTTCATGAAAAACTCATCAAAATGTGGTGGAATTATCAAAACACTATTATATTTTCTTTAGATGAATGCTTAATGATATATTTATCATTAATTAGTTTTGAGATTTTTCAAGGGAAGAAACAAGAAAAAGAAAAAGTCACATATAATTTGAATGAATCCTGTGTTAGTTTAAATAAGGAATCATTAGAATTGGGATAATATTATTTTGATGATTTACTAACTCAGTGCTTATAAGATATATCATTAGATACATCTCAAATGAAGGTGCAGAAACAAAGACAAAGAAATAAGAAGATCAAAAAAGTAAAGAAGAAAAAAAAAAGAGAACAAGAAGATCACTTGAAGAATGAAGACTGTGATTGAAGACTAAATTCTTCAATAACCAATAATGTAATAGAGGGGGGTTTTGGAGAATATTAAATTATTTGTTACATGCTAATGCACCCTGATGGTACCTCTTGCAAATATTAGATTAGGGTTATATCTTGTATTAAAGTGTGAGTAATATTTTATGTAATTTAATAATATGCAGGAAATGCATAAGTGTCATGTGAGTAAGTTTTCAAGTGTGCACAAGTGTCTGATATGTGAATTTGTACAAGTGTCTTTATATTAGATTATACTAAGTGAAGATTCATCTCTAGGTGTGCATACAATATAGAGTCATGTGTATGCAAGTGTCAAGTAGAGAAGCCAAGAGTTGTGAGACTTGGCATAATAAATTAATAGTCAAGCATAAAAAAGTCATTCTACAATGGCTATATATTACTCTAGAGGATCATATAGGATATAGAAGTTATAAATATTATTATCAAGAGTGTTGTGATACATTTTTAAGATAAAATAGGAGTAATCAATTTTGCATACATTTGAGCAACTAATATTTTAAGTTGTGCTACATGCTTTGTAAATGTATGATTCAGGCTATTACATTCATATATTTATGAATATTAATGAGTGTTATTTGATATATTATAAGCTTTGATATACATATTGGTTTGCTCATATTATTTTACTTACATAAATATCTTGATCTTACTATATTGTGGCTATCATATAATTAATCCTATGAAATCTATCCTATTATTTTCATATTAATATTAAGCCTTCAAAAGCCATCAATGGTATGAGAGCTACAAGTAGTTTCTTGCACAAGTTTTCTTTAGCTACATAAAAAATCAAAATTTTCTAGTTTGAAAAAATTGGTTAGTGTCTAAATTTTTAAAGGGATATAGACCTGGACTCTATTATAATATCAAAGTAAGAAAAAAGCTAGGTTCTTTCCATAGTTACAAAAATAACTAGTGTATATTGGAACTCAGCTATAGAGTCTTTCCATGGTTGTAGAAAAATTAATGAATACTAGAACTCATTTATAGGGCCTTTTCATAGTTATAACCAGTGAAGATTAAGACTCAACTATTGGGGCAAATCAACTTGAAGACAATTGATTATTTTGTGAAATAGCCAACATTAACATTGATTTGAAGATTTGCAGATTAAAGACTGATGTAAAATCAATTCTCAAGATAGTTGATCATTCAAGAAAAAGCCATCGTGATATTGGGTTCTCTAGTAAGGAGGAGAATAATTTTGAGATCGTAGGTTTGATCTAATACATCTACAACATTTATTGATTGTAAAAAGTGTGAGAAGCTTCCTATAAAATATAGAGAAGACTTGCATCTTTACATTCAAGATAAGGCAGAAAGCTTTCGTCAAGCAAATATTAATTCAATTTTAATAATATTATAATTTTTAGGGTCTTGAAGGAATACCTTAATAGAAGAAGATTCAGGTCTTGAAAGGTAAATCTTTATAGAGGAATATTTAGGTCTTAAAGATAGACATTGATAGAGAAGAATTAAATTATTGAAGATAGACCTTGATAATTGGTTTGACATGGAAACCATATGAAAGTTTCAATAAATTAGTTATAGATATATAGAATATTCAAGTCATATTAACCTTGACATTGGTTCAGGAAGCTAGTGCAAAAGGCATAGACCCAAGAGGTCAATATTAAAGAGAACCTTCAAGAAATGAGGTCTGAGAGAGAAAGGCTCTTTCAAGGAAAGAAAGGAGTCTTGAGAAATAATAATCCTATGATAAAAATAGGCTCATAATGATAAAATGGTAAATAAGGGATCTCTATTCAGCTCTACAAAAAGGAAAGGAAAGAGGCAAACATCAATGAAGCTAATATAGAATATAAAATAACAGTTTGCACAAGTAGAAAACTAACGACTAGCATAAGATAAATGAAGTGATTAACTATCAAAAGAAATCTAGACTTCAAGAGGCATAAACAAATAAATAAAACATTGCTATGAGAGTGTTGTTCTAAGATATGGAAACTATATAAGAGCCAGCATTAGAGACGATCAAGCATGATATCTATCCAAAGTTTGAGCCCATAGTCTATAGTTCGAGAGAGGTGTTATCTTCCAAATGAGACAAAAAATATTTATGCGCTAGAAGTGATGCCATATTCCAAGTAGAATATAGAAAATAAAGGTGATATTCACATAATAGAGAAAGGAAATGTATTGTTTTTATAATAGGGAAAGGAAAGTCATCAGTAATTTTTATCATTCGCTAAGATATCAACTAAAGCACATAACAAGCTATCTACAATGTATATTCAATAAAACTCTAGGCAAAGAGTGCAAAGCAACAAACTATATTTAAGATAAAGAGTGAATGCATGTCCATCACATCACTAGATGGTGAGCACAGATGGGAAGGTACATATCCAACAAGCTAAGGAAAGTATAGACAAGGTGCATATCTAGCAATCCAAAGGAGACTCTAAATGTCATCCAAGGATTACTACCATATATTCAATAGGTGATAAAGTGAAATGTAAAAGTCACTTGAGAAAGGAGGTGAATCTGAGTGTTAGAACATGTTTAAATGAATTGATAAAATATTTAAAATTGTAGTAATATGTAACATCTATTGCTAGAGATATTTTCTCCCTTCCATAAGCACAAACATTGGAATTTGAGCATTAGAAGGAAGAGAATCTTACAAGCCATGTAGAATTAAAGTGAGCAGTGAATAGTGGAAGGTAGAAAGTCATTCAATCCATGTAGCATTGAAGCAAGAAACATAATAAGAATGAACGGTGGAAGGTAGAAATTTGTTCAAGCTTTGTATCATATAAGCATTAAAGTTAAAGTGGTTACTCAGGTGCCTTCAGAGGAATTCATTTCAGTCCAAGGCATGAGAAGATAAAAGATACGAGTGAAAGAGGAGGTAATTTTTCTTCAATTTTAGGTTTTAGGAGTGATAATATTATAAAGTCCTTTATTTTATTTTTAATTTTATTAAATTGAGGCTTATATTTAGTTTTCTAAGTCGAGTTATAAGTGAAATCATTAATTATAATTAAATGGAGAGATAAGAAATATTTATAAGGTTCTATAAAGTATAAAGTTATTTATAAAAGTTTGATTTATTTATTGGTGATGATAACATATTTATCATTAATTATTAAGTTAAATGGAGGGATAAGTAGAATGCTAATTTAAGGATGGAGTTATAAGGATTTACTAATAAGTTTTTTATTTCTTAGATTATTTTGAATTTGGTTTGATTTATTAATTTTTGAAATAAAAAGAGTTTTTTTTGTAAATGAATTGATTTGGGAGTCAAAATGAATTCAAAATCAAACTTAGGAATATTTAGTTTTGCAAAATTCATATTTCTTAGTTTCTAAAAATTAGGGAGACATAAGGATTTCAACTTCATAGGTTTTGTAAGTTAGAAGCTTTAAATTATTTAAAACCTAGGGAGACATAAGGTAGTATACATCAAAGGAAATATATTTTTAATATTGTTTGCATATTATGGAAGAAATTGTTAAGAATTCATTCAATTATCATAGTGAATAAATTTTGCATATACTTCAATTTTATTCTCAAAACTTGATAGATAACTTTGGTGGAAAGAAAAAAAAAAAACTAATTATTTGAAAGAAAAACTATATTTTTTTCTCAAGGAGGCAAAAGAAGAAAATTTTACAACAGTAATAGGTTATCTTCATAAAAACTCTTCAGAATGTGGTTGAATTTTCAAAACACTTTTATATTTTCTTCAAAGGAATTCTTAATTATGTATTTATCATTAATTAGTTTTGATATTTTTCTAGGGAAGAGAAAAAGTCACATATAATTTGAATGAAGCCTATGTTAGTTTCAATAAGAAATCATTGGAATAAGGACAATATTATTGTGATGATTTACTAACTCAATGCTTAGGAGATATATATCAAATGAAAGTGCAAAAATAAATAAGAAGAAACAAGAAGATAAAAAAAAAATAGAAGGAAAAAAGAGAACAAGGCAATGATAGGTCCCAAGATCACTTGAAGAACGAAGAATATGATTAAATACTAAAGTCTTCAATAACAAAATAATGTAATATAAAGGGGTGTTGGAGAGTATTAAATTATTTGGTACATGCTAATGTACCCTGATGGTACATCTTGTAGATATTATATTAGGGTTGTGTCTTAGATTAAAGTGTGAGTAATATTTTATGTAATGTAATAATATGTCAAAAATGCATGTGTCATATGAGTAAGTGTTCAAGTGTGCACAAGTTTCTTATATGTGAATGTGTACAAGTATCTTTATATTAGATTATGCTAAGTGAAGAGTCATTTCTAGGTGTGCATACAAGATAGATTCATGTGTATGCAAGTGTCAAGTAGAGAAGCCAAGAGTCATTAGACTTGGCATAAGAAAAATAATAGTTAGACATACAAAGAGTCATTCTAAAATTGCTATATATTACTCCATATATGATCATATAGGATATAGAAAAAGTTATCAATATTATCATCAAGAATAGTGTGATACATTTTTAAGAGAAAAGAGGATTAATAAAGTTTTCATACATTTGAGCAACTAATATCGTAAGTTATGCTACATGCTTTGTACATGTATGATTCAAGTTATTACATTCATATATTTATGCTTATCAATGAATATTAGTTGATATATTATAATACTTTATATACATATTAGTTTGCTCATATTATTTTGTTTACATTATTATCTTGATCTTACTATATTGTGGCTATCATATATTTGATCCTGTGAAATTTGTCTATGAGTTTCATATTAATATTAAGGCTTCAAAAGCCATCAAAAATTTTATTAAGTAAAATATTTGTTCAACATTCTATGAATGCAAAAATAACTTAAATTGTTCATGAAAGTTATAAATTTTATCTCTCATTATATTCATAATAGAAAAAATTTAAAATAAAACAATAACAATTAGTAATACCAAAGTAGTTATAATTACAAAAATAAAATAAAATAAAATTCATCATAAACAATATTAAAAATTTATTAAAGTTCTTATATAATTACATAATATTAAAAGAATAATATGCGATGGGTTAGAATGACACATTTAGCTACAGTCTTCATGAAAGGGGTGCAAACCCTAGGCGTAGTCAAGCGTTGTAGGAAGAGGGTTATTTGAATCTCATTCATTATACTCATAAGGACATTAATCACTCTTTAGTCTACGAGAAAGCTTGTTCAATCAAAATAAATGTGTCTAAGGGATATTTTTTTGTGGGTGGATATTTCGAATGAGACTATTCCCTCTATTAGGATTTTTAAGGATGAATTTGGGTTGGATCTAAGTGATCATGAAGCCCAAACTTGGAGGAGCTCAAAGGATGCATTAAATACATGGGAAAAAATGGGTTTCCAAACAACAAGATTTGATTGTAGAAGTTAAGAAAAATGAAGCAAATCATAAAAATGGGGGAGAAGCTTCTTCCCTAGTTTCATATTCTGCTAACGCTTCAGTAGGGAAAGAAATAATAGAGATTTATCAAGTCCCTTGGTCTAGTGTTGCATCAGAGCCAACACTAAGCTTAGGGGAGGTCTCCTTTGTTCCATTGACTCTAATTAATGAAGGAGAAACTATGGAAAATAATCAAGAGGTAAATTCCTAAAATGCTTTTCCTAAGAGCAGTTCTAGCCCTTCATTGGTGGAGGTAAGTCAAAATGATTCTATTCTCCATAATAAGTTTGAATGCCTTGAAGAGGATGTACCTATTGTATGGCAATTATCTCAATCATAAGATGTATCACTTCCCTCACCTAAGGCTATTTTAGATAAAACATCTATGGTACCTAAAACCATAAGTCACCGAAAAGGATGTATGGATGTTGGAATAGACAATAAAGTAGGCAAACCCACTAATAATTCCCTTCAAAAAAAGAAGCATAATTTGAGATCGCTAATGGCTCTCAATCACTGTTGAAAGTAGAAAGGAGTAAGGATGTTGGTGGAAGACAATTGAAACTAAATTCCTTTAGAATATCTCCCTAGCCTGGGGTTGGTGATAGGAAATGTGGTCCTAAAGTTCATCAATAAAGTTCCTTTCTTGGAACATTAGAGGATTAATGAAGCAATATGCTTACTATAAATAAATTAAATTAATTATATTAAGCCACTTAAGGAGGGTGAAGTCCTATAGCCATTTATATAGGGTGAATTCTCTTGCAGAATACACAAATTAATTATATTATTGATGATAATAAATCATACTTTACTCATATATATACATGAATCTTATGAATAATAATTAAGTTGGAAATATAGCCAACTATGCTATATTAGGATTGTAACATGGCTTCCCTCCTCAGAAAGCTTTATCCTAAAAGTTGGAAATGACTATAAAATACTCTCTGATTCCCATATAGCATCTTCTTCTGAAAGGTCTTACCATTTAATTATAAATTATTGAATATGGCGGGATCAAATATATACTCTGGCTTGCATAATTGCTTTAGGTTGAAGAGTTATTTGCCCTTCTTCATCTAGTACTAGAAGCTCTATCTAGGATTGTACCTTCTAGCCAATCACTTGTTTGAGACAAGATACATGAAAAACTAGATTTATACGAGAAGAGGGTGGAAGCTCCAATTGATATGCAACTTCACCAATATGACGAAATACCTTGTAGGGCCCATAAAATTGAGGATCCAACTTCTAATTAGAATTGATCTTCAAGTACAACTAATTATAAGGTTGTAGGTGTAAAAAGACCACATCTCCTACATGGAATTGTCCTTCTGAATGATGTAAGTCATGTTGCTAATTCATACGATTTTGTGCCTGGGTCAAATTATCTTTAAGAAGGTTGAGTATTGTCTAACGATGTTGAAATAAATCATCTACCTGAGCTACTTTGGAAGATCCTATCACATAGTCTATGATTGTTGGTGGCTTCTGACCATACAAATATTCTAATAGAGACATCTTGAGGGAAAAATGGTAAGAAGTATTATACCACCATTCTGCTAATGAAATCCATTGAATCCAGTGATACTTCTTATCTTGAGAAATGCAACAAAGATAAGTACCTAGACATTTTTTAACTATGTTTTTGGACCATCAGATTGGGGGTGATATACAAAAGATATATTCAACTTGGTACCGCTAATATTAAACAATTATTTCCAAAATTTTCTAGTAAATATGGGATCATGTTTGCTCACAATAGTTTTGGGTATACCATATAACTTGAAAATGAAGTAGAGAAATACCTTGGACACTTTACTTGCTGAGTAGGGATGTTGTAGGGCATAAAAGTGAGCGTATTTGGAAATACAATGCACAGCCACAAAAATTATTGTTTTACCCTTTGACTTGGAAATATCCAAAATGAAATCCATGGATATGTTTTCCCATTGGCAGTCCAAAATTGGTAAGGGTTGCAGTAGTCCTATATATTTAACTGTTTCACCTTTATTACGTTGGCATGCCTCACATTCGGCCACAAATATCCTGACATCATATTTTAAGCCTTTCCAAGAAAATGATTGTTTCACTCGTTAGGATGTTTTCAATAATCCCAAGTGTCCTATTGAAGGGGATGCATGCAATGATTGGAGGACCATGGATTTAATAGTGGAACCCTATGGAATGTAGATGTGATATTTATTGTGAAGCACACCATCTAAATATGAGAAGTAAATATGCCTTGATCATCTAGTATTGATATCTTGAATAATTTCAGAAATTTTAATATCAACCAACCGTGCTTCTTGAAGTTGAGACAACCTTTTTGGGGCAAGGACCCAAAATCGCATTGATGGTTACCTCATCCTCATATTTGTGAGATAATGCATCAGCTACCACATTTTATTTGCCTTTCTTATTCTCAATGATGAAATCATACCCCAATAGTTTGCTCATCCACTTATTGTGTTTAGGGCATGAGAGACGTTGTTCTAAAAATGATTAAGGCTACTATGGTCAGTATTAATTATGAAATGAATGCTTAGTAAATAATACCTCAATTTCTCAATGGCATGTAAAATAGCTAGCATTTCCTTCTCATAAGTGGATTTCCCAAAATTCTTTCCTGAAAGTTGCTTGATCTCAAAATCCAATGGGTGACCTTGCATTAAAACAGTACCAATACCTATACCAGAAGCATAAGACTCGATGACGAAAGACTTGTTAAAATCAGGAGTAACCAATACTAGAGTGGAGCACATAACTTCTTTGAGTGATTGGAATTCCTGAGAAGCCACTTCATTCCAAATAAAAGCATCCTTTTTGGTAAGTGTCATGAGAGGTGCTGCAATCTTGCCTTAGTTGCAAATAAAGTTTTAGTAATATCCTGTAAGACCTAGAAATCCTCAAAGTTTTTTGAGGAATTTTGGTAAGGGCCAATCTTTAATAGCTTTGATTTTTTGGGGATCTACTTTGAATCCTTCATGAGATATAATATGACCTAAGTATTTGACTTATTGGACCCCAAAGGCACATTTGGATCTTTTAACAAAGATTTTTTCCTTTTGTAATAGATGAAGGATCTTGTCAAAATGAATTAGGTTATCCTTCCAAGATTTGCTATAAATTAGGATATCATTAAAGAAAACTAAGACAAAATTATGAAGATATGGCCTAAATATATGGTTCATAAGGCTTTGAAAGGTTGATGCAATATTATTAAGACCAAAAGGCATGACTAGGAATTCATAATGACCTTCATGAGTTCAAAAAGCAATTTTATGTATGTCCTCTTTCCTAACTCAAATTTAATGAAAACTTGAATGAAGGTCCATTTTAGTGAAGTAACTAGTACCATGTAATTTGTCTAATAAGTCATCAATGATATGGATAGGAAACTTATCCTTGATGGTAATCTTGTTGAGGGGTCAAAAATTATGACACATGCACCAAGAGGTATCCTTACGATGTACCATCAGTACTAGCGATGAATAAGGAGTGATGCTACGGGGAATGATGCCATGTTCTAACATTTCTTGTACCAGCTTCTCTACTTCTAACTTTTGAGGTTGAGGATAGCGATATGGACGAACATTAGAGGAATATTTCTAGGAATTAGATGTATGGCATGTTCATGTGATTGTTTCAGAGGTAGGACCTTTCGTTCGTTTAAGACTTCTTCATAATTATCCACAATATCTTGAAGATCCTTTGAGAGAATTGTAGAAGTATCCAAAGATTGAGCTTCCATGGAATTTATTTGAGCTATAAAACCATAACCACCCTTATTTAGTAACTTCTCCATGCAATGTGAACTTACAATATTAGAAGGTGGAGATTGCATTTTTTGAAGACTTATAGTCTTCCCATTCTCTGTCCACTTGATGTATAATTTTTTAATATTAATAGTAACATCGTCGAGTTGAGATAGCCATTCTCCATAAAAAATGATATCTAAGCTCCCTAAGTTCATAACGAAGAGAGTTCCCCACCAATTATAACTCCCTATTTGTATTAAAACTAGAGATGTTCAGCCCACACATTGAGCATTACCTCCATTTGTAATTAATACTTCAAACTTTTTTTATTAGAAGTATTCATATACAATTTTAAGGACTTGCCAGTTATGAAATCAATAAAGTTATGTGTACTACCTAATTCAATAAACACATTAATATCTTTATGCCTAATAAATCTTATACCTTAATTGTATTATGAGCTTTTAAACCCATAAGTGCATGTACTAAGAGAGCAATAGTATCTTTTAATGTTACTTCATCAGTATTTTTTGGTTGTTGTTTTGTATCAGTGAGTGACTCTGATTAAATTATATCTTCTTCTTCATTAGTGTCATATTCCACTTGAAAGGTTTGATGCACTACACAGGCTTGATATCTTGGATAATAGGAATGACATTTAAAGCAAAAACATATTTAGGAATGTTCATCATTGCAAAAAGGATGATGGAAATTAGAATTGCATTTATAGGGTGCCACATATTGGAGTTTATTTTTGGTTGCTTGAGCTATATGGGTGGCATCATCAAGAGTACATGGATCATGCATGTCGACTTCCTTTCAAATTTTATCCTTGATACCATGATGAAAAGTGGATACCACTACTGCTAGATTCAATTCATATATAGGTAAGAAGACTTGTGAACTCAACGACATAGTCTTATACTAAACCAGTTTGCTTGAATTCCATGAGGCAAACCACATATGATGAAGAAGAGCCTTTATCATATCTTCTAAGAAAAATTTCTTTAAATTCAAGCCATATAAGGGAGTGATTATGTTGATGGAGCTACCATAACAACCACTGATAGTCCTAGGTACCTAGTTTACAAGATGTAAATGTGACACAATTGGTCTCTAGAATATGGTATAGATGAAAAATACCATCTATTTTGGTTAACCAACCTCTAGGATCATACCCCTCATAAGTGGACATGTTAGTACGAGGAACTTGAACATCATGAGGCAATTCCAATAATCATAAGGCATCACCTACTGAAGGATCAATATTGGAAGAATTTTTTGGAGGCTCTGATGATTGATGAGTATTTAAAGGTTGAGGGTTGATGATATCTTGATATTATTTATTATCAAGAGGGACAAGTTTAGACATTGAATCTTGGAGATCTTGTAGTAAGGAATAGATACTAGTAATATATTTTTTTGTTACCCTATACAATAATGCACACTAGAATCCACACTAATGAGAATTATAGAGATGAGGTCTTCTTGGGTAGATGAATATTTATTGTGGTATGGTGTAGGAGGAGTAGAATTATTAGTATTTGGAGAAGACATGGACCAATGGTGTGGGTTAAAACTATTTATTCTAAAAGAAGAATTATGTTGCGTACCTTGATTTTGTGGTTGTCATTTTGTTGTATTTAGGGACCCTTCATTTGGTCTATCTGTACATTGTAATCTTCTGTTTTCTCCTCTATTCCAATTTTTTGGAATGGTTTGATCACTCATGCACTTTTATTGGCAGCAAAAATTTAAATTATTCTTCTCTTGCATGTTTTGGTGATGATGTGAGTTTGAATTTTAAATTTCAACTGCGATTAATTTGAAATGATATATTTGAATCCAATGATCACTTGTGAATCCAAAAAACTCTTGAATCCAATGATAAATAAACACTACTTGCAACGGTAAATTTACAACCAATGGTCACTTGTGAAATTAGTGGTAAATTTGCAACAGTCTTCTTGACTTCCATTAGTTTACAATAAAATTGGTTTTTCACTTGAAACGATCTTTGATTTTTGTCATTTCACGATAGTTCTAACTGCAAGGTTATTCAATGATGGTAAAAAAATTTGAATAGTGCTAACTACGAGGTTGGTCAATGATAGTAAATGAACCAAAATAGTTTAGAGTCTATGTCATTTTTAGGAGAGTGTCAATTCTTGTGCATGGAAACCATAACCAAAAAGAGGTGGTTAGAAATATTAGTGCCTATTGGTGTTCTTAAACACCCCAAATTTCCCTCGTCGAGAAAATATGGGACAAACACAAATAAAATAAAAATATGGCTTGCTTGTGAGACATCGTAAACATGTGTGGGAGGCTATGTGATTGCCACGTGTTAGCAGTAAATTTAAGGTTTCAAATATGCATGCAGATTGACTGATAAAATATTAGAATAAGTTTTAATTAATTTTTGTTTTTGAAGCATTATTTTCTCTGCACACTTCGGAAATATTTGCATTCGATTTTGTAGTGGATGAGGGAATTTGAATGTTGCAATGGTAAAAGTAGAATGAAGGGAGGAGATGAAAAGGGTTTGAACTATGAAGACAATTATGTTCAATGGCTTTGCTTATCTAGAGGATGGTTGCATTTAAATATATAGTGTTGTTGCGATCAATAAATGAAATCAATTGGGTGGGCACTAGATGAGATCGACCTGTGTTGACGATGAAAAGGAGGAACTAATTAGTGTGTGTTTTAAAATATTGAGGGAATATTGTTGAACACACTTGATTTTCTTTTGGCATATACACAATCACTGTGAGGTTTGTCTTCTTATCGGGTTTTGGAGCTTTTGTCAAAGACTTTTGCTATCAAAAATGCATTTCAAGGACTACAAATTCTATTGAAATCCATACGATTCACTAAAACATGGAAACGAAACTGGAAAAATTTGTCAATTTGCTTGAATTCGTGCCTTAGACATATTAAAACACAAGGAGATTATCTTTTGACATATAAAATTTAAAGAGCCACTATTGGGAATAAGTATCGTTGCTAGAAATATGGATCGTGGTCTGATTTCAAAGTTGAAAACTAACAGGAAGCATAACACCCTTTTCACATATTGTGAAGAATACCAGGACTTGAGTTCCCAAAAGCCACCACATTTTAAGCGTTGATAGAGCTATGATATAGGGTTAAGATACTTTTATGCAATTGGCCAATTTTTTATTTTTAACTTTAGGAGATAAGCTTAATTGTTGCAAATTAATATTTTTTTGGTCTACCTATTCTTTGAACATCAACGTTGTTTGTGCGTCAGACTAAGTTCTTGGAGATAATTATTGGGGGCATCGAGATCAAATGAAAATCCCTATGCTAACTACGAAATTGGTTGGTGCAAAGGCTCAAAAATGGTTTATCCCACCAATTTTTGCTAGTATAACAAAAGCAAATATAGCAAATGTTAACTGGTAGTTGTTTTACTCACATGATTCTTGATGCTTGAGAAAAACTGCCTAAATATTTTTTGGAATGCTATGATCTGGAATGTGAATCAATGGTGGTCTTCCAAAAAAAAATTTGCCTTTATTCCCAATTTGCTAGAATCGAACCTCTGATACCACTTGAAGCAATCCACTTACTATAAATCAATTAAATTAAATAAATTAAGCCACTTAAGGAGGGCAAAGTCCTATAGCCACTTAGAGAGGGTGAAGTCTCTTGCAGAATACGCAAATGAAATAAATGATTGATGATAATAAATCAAACATACTTTACTCCTATTTATACATGAATCCTATGAATAATAATTAAGTTGGAAATATAGCCTACTAGGCTATATTAGGGTTGTAACAATTAAATGGATCCTCTAAAAGGCACTTAATATAATCTATAAGGAAAGAGGTAACCCTGGATATTATATTTATATAGGAATCTAAAATTGAGGTAAATAGTTTTGATGTTGTCAAAAACTCTATTTGGAAAGAAGCCAGATTTGGAGTCAACCCAAAAAATGGATATTTAGGTGGTCTGCTCTATTTTTGGAATGTTTCTAAAGTTGATGGTTTTGTTCTATCTTCCTCAGGAAGTGTTATCAATATTTTTTTTTGTAAATCACAAACTATAGATGGGTTATGTCAAATTTTTATGCTCTGAATTTGAGTCCCAGTAGACAAGTTTTTTGGTCCTCCTTGTTGAATATGATGGAGTGCTTTAATAAAAAATATTGGGTGTTAGTGGGAGATTTTAATTCTATGCTATATATCTCAAAAAAAAAGGTGGTAACTATCCCTATTCTAAAATAATGGAGGATTGAATGGACTTTGTTAACCAGGTTAAATTGATGGATATGGATTTAAAAAGCCCTAGATTCACCTGGAGCAATAGAAGAGTTTGTGAGCTCTTAGTCCTTGTCATGCTGGATAGAGTCTTTATGTCTAATCAAGGCTTACCCTTAGTTGATGATGCATCTTTGGTTTCTTTGCCTATAGCTGGGTCATATCACAATCCACTTTTATTTGAGTTTTCACTACATTTGAACTTCTTTTCGAGACCCTTTCAATTTGAAGCTATGCGGTGTTCCCACTCTGACCTTCAAGACAAAATTAAAGAATGGTGGTCTATTTGGGTTCTAGGTGAAGTTATTTCCAGAATAGCCAATAATATCAAGTTGATCAAATATAATCTCAAAGTTTGGAATAAAGATGTATTCAATGATGTTTTTAAAAATCAATAATCCCTAAAAGCCAACTCAAAGAGTTAGAATTAGTTGTAGAATATTTTGGGCTCACCTTAAAGACTAGTAATAAGGAGAAAGAATTATTGTTTGAGCTCTAAAATACTATGGGTAAAGATAAAATGCTATAGAAATAGAAATCATGAGCATTATGGTTGAAGAATGGTGATCACAATACCAAATTATTCTACTCTACCACTCTGAGGTATAGGAGTTCGAGTAAGATTAGAGAGGTTATTAAGGAAGATAGAACCAGATTAGTGGATATCAAAGCAATCATAGTAGAGGTAGTGGCTTATTTTAGATGACTACTAGGATCAAAGGATGTTAGAGACAGAGAGGCATAAAATAAGATTTTGAGATCCATCCCAAATCTAGTTTCTAGGGACATGAATCTTAATCTAGAAGAGCCTTTTACGAATGATGAAATTAATTCGATGATGTTTAGTATGGGATATTTGAAGGCACCAGGTCTGGATTGGTTTCCTCTTTTATTATTCCAAAAAAATTAGTTGATAATTGGTTGGGATATTTGAGATGCAGTAAGTTTTGTCCAAACTTCTTGCCTGATCCTTGTCGGAGTTAATTCAACTTTTCTAGCTTTGAATCCTAAATCTCCTTTGACAGTCATATTTAGTGACTTACATCCCATCAACATATACAATATAGTCTACAAAATTATCTCTAAGGTGGTGGCAAATAGATTAAAAACCTGTATGCATCTTCTCATTAATAAAGCACAAAGTGGCTTTATGGTTGGAAGGTAAATTTTGGATGGTGTTATCTCTATTCATGAGATCATACATTCTATGAAGGTGAGCAGTAGACCAGGACTCTTTATAAAATTGGGAATTAATAAGGTATATAATAGAGTGTCCTAGTATTTCTTGGTGGAGGTGCTAGTGAAATTTGGATTTAGGTAAAAGTGGATTGATTCAGTGAGAGTTTGCTTCTCTTCTTCCAAATTCTCAATGCTTGTTAATGGTTCACTAGTAGGTTAATTCCAAAGCACCAGGGGCCTTTGCTAGGGGGACCCTTTGTCTCCATATCTCTTCATCCTTTTTTCTGAATATTTAGGTAAATATATCTTGAAGTAACCTAAAATTGTGTATCTTAACCCAACCCTTTTGACGAATCCTATTTTGTACCACCAATTTGCTGATGATACCTTGCTCTCTTTTTTGGCATTGATGATATAGGCCAAAGTAGTTAAGAAAATTTTAGATCTCTTTGAGAGAGTGGAAGGTCAAAAATTCAACCTCTTGAAAAGCAAATTGTACTTCTTGAATATCCCAATGGTTGGACAAAGGAAAATTACCAATATTATTGGGTGCAGCATTGTTGAATTCTTGACAGTGTACTTACAATTGCCTTTGTTCAATGGTAGGACGAAAGATATTTTTTGGGATATGATGGTGGAAAGACTATAAAAGAGGCTTGCTAGTTGGAAATGTGCTCTTTTGAGTCAAGCTAGGAAGATCTTTCTAGTTAAATCGACTCTACAAATCATCCTTGTGTATTTTCAAAATTCTTGTAAAGGTCATTTCAAAGGTGGAACACATTCAAAAGTCTTTTCTTTAGGCCAATTCAAGTTTATGCATAAGGGGTAATACCAAAAAAGTATTTATAAAAATTTGGTGAATCAAGGTGAATCGTGTCTAAACTTGGTGGCAAATTTTTCAAAATTTTGCAGAGAAATTATCAAAATTTGGTGAATTTTTTAAAATTTTATAGAGAAATTATCAAAATTTGGCAAATTTTTTAAAATTTTCCAAAGATATATAAAAAAATGGCTAGTGGTAGAATGCGAGTGGTAGAAGGTGAGTGGTAGAAGGCGATTGGAAGAACGCAACTACCAAGTGGATACTGGTTGAAGGTGACTAGCAGAAGGTGACTAGCAGAAGGTGACTGGAAGATGGTGACTAGCTGAAGGTGACTAGTAGAAGGTGACTATAAAATAGTGACTGGCAGATGGCGACTAACAAAGGGAAACTGACAAAGGTCATCAATAAGAAGCTACCACATGCCCTCTCCTCTACCACGTGTCATGCATCCATAGACTTCAGCCATGCAGACTTCTATAAATAGAAATGTAAGGTCATTTTTTACCTTTTCAAGAGCATTTTATAGAGTATTTTTAGAGCATTTTCCATAGCGGTTTTATAGATTTTTCAAATGCTTTTTAGAGCATTTTCAAATGATTTTCCAAAGCGTTTCCAGAGCATTTTAAAATAGTTTTTAGAGCATTTTTTAGATCATTTTCAGTGCAGAAATGACTAGCTCTTCCTCTCCTCTACCTTCAAAAGTGTCATTCAAGAACTACTTTTGCCCCAACATTAAGAATATTTTTGGCACTTTTGGAAGAGATTCACAATGGGTTTACACCTCTGGAGTCGTAGGAGTAATCAAGATGCCATAGTTCAATGTTGACATCTCCCTGATGCAAAGGATAGTTAGTTGCTACGACCATGATGAGTCCACTATTCACATCAAAGTGGATAACAAGGATATTATTTTTTTGTGAAACCCTCAGATGTGCAGTGACTAACAGGGCTACCATTTATGGATGGTCACCTGGTGAACAACCAATACACCTTGATCGAAGAAGACAAATGACTGCTAGCATCCAAATACGATGTCCATTCAAATAATTTGAAAGGTATATTTTTTAAATTTAGTTTTTATTTTTCTTCATTTTTGATGTATTGTAGTTTTCATTTTCTAATAATGTTCTCCTTTTTTTTAGTTAATTCTTCTAAGTCGAAAAGGGGTTTAAACATTTCCAACGTTGGAGATAAATTTCTTCATGCTTGCATTGAATTTTTCCAGGCAAGACTTATTTTGTAGGGGTGACCTACAGAAATATCATTTTGGGCATTGTCCTTATTGATTCGATGTATTGTTGGTAGTAGATTTGATTGGTCCATGCACATTTTCAACCGCATTAAACAAGATCTTCTGAATGCCCAAAAAATTCAATCTTCTTATGCAGTAACAACCAACAACTTTGTTCTTTCTCTTTTTAATGAAGCATATTTCAATCTTCAAAATAGCCCTCCTCCAACTACATTGCACCCAAGATTGATGGCTATTGGTATGATGAAGGATGAAATATAGGTAAAATTATTTTTTGGAATAATCTATGTTTTCTTTCTTTCCAATCAATCTTGTTATTTTCTAATTTTCTTTTGAAAGCAAAAAAAGTAGCTCAATCTTCTAGTAAAAGGGATGTCACCTTTAGGATTCAAGAAGCGTCTATCGATTCTAACACGTAGTCACAATCATCACTAGTAACTACCTCAAGATCCATGAAATATGCGAGGTCTCCTAGTGATCAACATACACCTACGACTCCTATTACTTCTGGACGTGTTACAGTCGACATTGAAGAAGTAACCTCCAACTCACAAGGTAACCTTATTATTCAAAAGTACTATTTTAAATGATGTATTTTAATGATTTAAAATTATATTTAGTTTGAGGAAATATTTTAAATATTTTTAGAGCAAGGGCAAATGGTTGCATCATCAATGGGTGCAGAGTCTGAGTCTGGTATGTTTGGTTAAAATTAATCTCTTTTTATGGCATTGTTTTTTACACTAGTTTTAATTTATATTTTCATGTGAAATTTTGTAGATGCACCGGTTACATTCAAAATACTAAAAAAAATATGCCTCCACCATCTGCACACCCACAAATGCACCCACAACAAGTCCATCCATAGTAGGTACCACCAATGGTGAGGAACCAATCTCGCATGCATGGGAAACAGTTCCTCACACCACCACTTGTAGACACACATCATATCTCAGTCTAATGTTTCAGTGTTCCCAAATTTTTCCCTTGGGAATTTCTCAAATGTGCAGAGCGCATCTCAAATGCCCTCTGGGAATCTCGATGATGATTTTCTTTATCAGGATACGAATCCTAAAAATTTCCCATTCAAGGCAAGTGATGTGCTTCAAGGTCCATAGAGCCATCATGAAGCAGAAGAGAATGTTGAGGCAGATGCCATCGGAGTTTCCTCTTCCCCCTAGCAAGTCACCACCCATCATCATCTGAACGATGATGATAAAGTTAATTTTTTAGAAAATATTTTATTAGCTAATAGATGTAAAGCTACAGTTAATGATAGTCTACTTGTAGATATTGATAGTTTAAAATATTGGGAATATCGGGCCAAGGTTTTGATAAAAGAAATAAATGCTTGATACAAGAATTTTTCAAATAGAAAGGAGTTGTTTTCAAAGGTGGAGAATGAGCCACAAAAGCTCGATGCTTTGTTACATAAAGTTGAATCTGGCACCGTGCAGGTCGAGTCTACATACAATGATGAAGTTTTGGATATTATGTTGAATCGATTAGAAAACCTCAATGTCGAGGCCCAAGCATATTTCAATGAATGGGCACTAGATAAGAAAAAAGTAGCAGTTGTAGAAACTGCAAGACTTACCATTGATGTAAGTTTTACATATAACTGAAAATCATTTTTTTCTTAAATATATTTTGTTTATAAATATTAACCTTTTTCTCTTCTATTTTGTAGTCTAATTTTCAGCACTTAAAGAAGCAAGTCAGTGCCATGAAAACGTTGATTAAGACTACAAAAATTAGTGTGACTAATGCTATTGAAGTGAAGAAAATATTACAATTCATTATTAGAGAAAATAATTGGCTGAAGAAGTTTATCAAAGATAAGGGCCTGGATGTGGAGGTTGTATTAAAACAAAATGAGAAAGAACTGAATGCACCTTTTAGAGAAGATCCAATGAAGGAAGAAGGTTTATTGCTATCGGGGATAAACACTACAGCTGAAATTTTGGTAAGGGTTGGTGCATTGGAAGCAAAGGATATTGAGCAAGATCCAACTAAAACTTCAAGCACCATGCAGAAAGAAAAGTAGAAGATTATTGCTTTTTTATTGAGGAGAAACCAAACATGTTGCATAGATTTTTTGTAAATTGTAAAAGAATGGTATCTTTTTTAAATCAATAAAAGAGACAATTTCCAAAAAAATTGTATTATCTTTTTGAAATTTTGTTTTAAATATTGTGATGTTTTGATTAGTTATGTGGATGCAATAAATGTTCTTTTATGTTTTATGAAATAATTTGAAATGATTGAAATGCAACACATATATTTATTTTACCATAAATGGTTTATACAATACAAATCTATTAAATAATTTGAATATCATAGACTAATAATCCAATAACAAGGCTTAAATAACATGATATACAAAATATCCAATAACACGTCTATGATATAAAAAATAATCCAGTGTTCCATAATCAACATATTTGTAATCAAATAATCCAATTTCATCAAAATATACATAATCAATTAAGAGGGCTATGATATACAGAATATCCAATAGCACGTCTAATCTCATATTATATGATTAATGATATCAAAAAATACATGTCTCAAATTATAATCAAATCTCAATATTCTGTAGAAAATTGATAACATAATATGTGAAATCTATTCAAATGAAAGCATCCTTTCATTATAATGTTGGAAGCTGGAACAAACTCTTTTTAGATTGTACAAAATATTTTGTACTCATACCCAAAATTTTTGTCATCACAGTCTGATCAGTGTTACCATTATCCTCATCATCATGAGTATTCGTGACACCTCTTCTCTCTACCAGAGATTTCCAATATGCCAAAGCTCTTTCATAAGGAAACTTCTCCACCTCATAGGTCGACACATATACTCTCAAACAATTTTCCAAATTTTTGTCCAACCTATTTTGAACTTTAGATTTTACATATGATAATGCACTAAATACCCTTTCATCTTCCATAGATCCTAAAATCATCGTTTGACATAATTCATATAAATGAAAATATTCACTCATAGTATGTTGTAAGATACTACTAGGATGTAATATTTTCCACAAACATGAAATAGAACCTGTTTCATGATGGTTAGTGAGTTGTGAAACTTGAGCAGACATTGTCATTCCAAAATAGTTTGATTGTTTTGTCAAAAGATCTTTGTTGAGAATGCCATTGATTTCAATACCATTGACTACCACATGTTTAGTGAAATGGCTAGCAAGAGTGCCCATGTATTTGAGAAACAAACCATTTATAGTCTGGTATTCATTACAAGGATCCCAAAACATCGGGTTAACCACACCCATAGCCTCAAGCAATTCATCTCTTTGAAAATGGTCTCTTATTTCTTTTGTCAATGATTCTGCTATTTGTTTTAGTTTAATTTTTGTATCATGTACAACTACATGAAATATGTTGTATGTTACGGGCATTTTTTCAACTTCATTTGTAGCTATATCCATTCACTGACCAAAATAATATAAAGGTATTTCCTTTTCATGGACATTAATACATAGATGATCGTTTATGTTGAACTTCAAAAAGTTCTGAGGATCATTCATGTTTGTTAATGCTCTCCAACTCTCAAACATGGGATCCATAAAACTTTGACCAGATGCGTACATCGTATCAATATGCATGCAAATTTGTTTTTCTCACCCTAATGAAATCCACAATATAAATCGATCTTTCTTGTGCAATTTTAATCAAAGTATTCATTTCTTCCAACATTGGAAGAATACCACACAATGTGAGAAGTGTTTCAAAGTCACTCATTCAAAATAGCAAATATTTAGCCTTATCAACTGCCCTACGATTTGCATACATATACCCTGCCAAGGATTGATATTCTTTGAAAACTCTATATGCCGGTTGATACATCGAAATCCACCTAGTATCTACATATTTTAAGAGTTTTTTACCTTCAGTAACTCCTAGTGCAAACTATTGAAACTCTAAAAATATTTTTGGATTGCATGAAAAATAATCATGAATTTCACAGACAAGCTCTTCCACTCTCGCTACATTTGTAAATGTATCCACAATTTTGTATGCAAGATTCATTCTATGAGCCATGCAATGAATAGGGATCAAATATGGGGTAACAGATGTTTGTAGTCGAACACAAAGACCATTCATGTGTCCTTGCATTGTAGCAACACCATCAGCTTCGACACATATTAACTTAGTGGCTATTTCCATTTCATTCATTCCTGCTATTTCCTTTAAACTAGTTACAACAACATTGTAAATATTTTCTGCATTGCAATTTTCCACCATCTTGCATACTCCAAGTAAATGAGGTTGCCTTAAATGATTTTCCAATGTGTAAACATGCATGCAAATCCAATATGTGTTGTCAACAATAGTCACCTCATCAATTGAAAGTGAAATGAATTTGGATTTTTTTACTTTCTCTTTGAGGTCATCCTGCTCAACCAATGAGAGATATTTTGCAATTTCCCAACCACTTCGATCTGACCAATGGGCGTTGGGAAGGTTCTGCACATCAGCTAGTTGAAATAGATATTTATAATCAATGAAATCAGACATAGGTCTACCCTTTTTAAGAATAGTGAGTACAACAACAAACTGCAAACTTTTTGAAGCTAAAGTGAACTTATTCATTTTTCAAAATTGGGCTTGAATCGTTGCACCTTTCTCAACCAAAGTTTGCTTTTGTTTCATTTCTTTATCATATTCTTGTGCATATCTGATATGTGTGCACTATGATGCATCCTTCCACCTATAATTTTTTTGTATTGGTCCATCACTTTCTTTTGTTTTTATATAAACCTTTCCACAATGTTTTTCTACTGTATCTTTCTTAACTTGCAATCTATGATCCTTTTCGTGTTTCCAACTGCAAATTATGCATCTCAATTCTGTTATTTCCTCACTACTATTCTCTGGTAGCACTGGCTCAATAAATGGAAATTATGATACCCAATCAGGCTGAAATGATCTGTTAATTGTCCACCTAGATAACCTTGCACATTTATGTTTTTTAGAAGAAGATTCTCCGAAAGTAGGGACTGTATGAGAACTATTATTTTCTTTTCCATTTGGCGTGTTAGTTTCAGGAATCTCTTCATGTTGTTGTTGCATTTCATTAAGAAAATTTTCATCTGTGGACTTTTCATTATCGTGGATATGTGGAAGTGGAGGCATACCAGGGTCAATAGTGTTTTTTGTAGAGAAATTTTTTGCATATCATTATTGCATTTAAAAACATACCTTCTGTTAAAAAATACAGATAAACAATGGACAAAGCCATCAACCAAAAAGCACCCTTCTTAATGAATAAAGATATTATATATAAAATTAACAATGTACAAAAATTAATTGGTTAGTAAGTAAAGGTGTTCGTACCTTCAATTTGTGCAGATGTTGATGGTTGACTAGATTTTGAAATATTATGAAAGTATTTGAGGATACTCCTTTTATCAAAATATTGGCCTCCCTTCTTTCCACTACCAGCAGGTGATATTTTACCTGTATAAACAGAAGAGTAACATGAACATCATTTTTAAAAATGAAAATAACTGGTAAAAGAGAACTATTGTTCAAGACAACAGGATGTCTGACCCAAGAAGGCTTGATATTGGTGCCCAAATAATAGGAAAACCTCCTTATTGAGTGTCCATGAACAAAATATTTTAAAAAGGAAAATTAATGGTAAAAGAAACTTACCGATAAATGGTTGTCATTGTATGTCACTCACCTTCTACCACTTACCTTCTACCACTTATATTCTACCACTTGCCTTCTACCACTTACCTTGTGTCAGTCACCTTATGTGAGTCACCTTGTGCCAATCGCCTTGTGTCAATCGCCTTGTGTCAATCGCCTTGTACCAGTCACCTTGTGTCAGTTGCCTTGTGTGAGTCACCGTGTACCATGTTAGTTTTTTGAGATATATACTAAAAGGAAATGAAGCCACAAGTAATGGAAGCTAAACAAGAATGAAACTAAGACAAGACACTTCAAAAATAGCTCATGTAACAGCCATTAATGGAGGCTCACAAAAATGGAGTAATACATAGAAAGCAAAGCTTTACACTCTACTAGTGGATATTGTAGAGGATGCTTACTACAATACCAATGAGCCCTATATATAATAATATGAGTTACTTGGGCTTCACTCTACCTAACTGCATGAAGGACATATGTGCTTTTGCATGATAGACACTTGTCCTTTTACAACTTGCATATTCTAACACTTGTGCATTTATTCCTTCTACTCCAAGTAACTCCTACTCTAATAATCTACCTAAGGTGGTACATAGTCATGTACCTAAATAATGTAATAGAATCTAACTCTAACACCCCCCTATATTACATTATTTAGGTATTGAAGACTTTAGTCTTCAATATGGATCTTGATCTGGTTCAATATTCAATGGAGATCTCCAATCTCCAATATTTGCAAGGACTCCTCTCCTAGAGTCTCTTCTTGAATCTGCTACAAGGCTTCTAGGGCATTTTCTCCTTCTACAATATTGCAGGTCTATAGTCTTTAGCAATGGGATCTCTTCTCAGGCCTCCAAATATGGAATATTCCATTCCTTATATAAGGTCTTCTATCAAACAATCTCAAAGCAATGAAATTTTCTTGTAGTGGGTCCAAAGGCACATCTGGTTGGTAAAAATGTAGCAATGGTGTTTGGATCAATTGTATTAATAGCATTTTCTTATGGCTTGTTCTACCACCTAGATTCTTCTAAGAGTTTTTATAAGGGACTTCCACTGTTTTCATACGTGACTAGCCATCTCTGAATCTTCCCTCTTCATTTTTGCTTTAGGTGTTGGACTGATTCTGAAGAAGATAATATTCCTAACTTTCTTGTAGGAAGCTTCCCAACTTACTGAATATCATTTTCATGCAAAAAATTATTAATACTAAAATATGAATTTGGAATTGATGAATCTTCACTAGTTGATTGTCAAACTAGTGGTTGCAATGTTGAGTTCTAGTCTTCACGAGTTCTTGTAACTCTATGGAAAAACTCTAGCCAGATGCTCCAATGTGGCTTCCTTGACCATTAGGTCTATCTTGGAGTCTTCAATCCCTATTAATCTACAACAAGGAACTAATATCTACACTATGAAGGCACGTCGACCTTTGGGTAACGAAGTTGGAGTCTCCTAGCTTTTTGTTGTAGGAGGAGTCCCAATTCTCTGAGAATTAATTTTTTGCAAAAAAATAATAAAAGATGATAATATAGATCTCAATATAAAATAGTCTTCAAATCTAACTCTGTCATGGTTGGATAAGTAATATGTTTAGCTCTTGATCAATGTATCTGAGTTACCTATGGGTTTTTTTATTTGGGTCACTATCTCTGAAATGATGCCACTGGTACTGCCTCTAGGTCACTACCTTTGGGTCACTACCTTTAGGTCACTGCCTCTGGATTATTACCACTAGTATCACTATCTCTGGGTCACTACCTCTGGAACTCTACCTCTAGGTCACCTTAGATAATCACTATCTCTGGGTCATCCATTAGAATACCCATAAGGGTATTGCTTCTATAGGATCATCACTATAGGTTACCTCCTGAGCTATGCTAGGATCATAATCATTGATTTCATATTCTTGCATGATAATATTAGTACCATTCTTTCCATTCAATGCACTTTGATTCTCCATTATACTTGGTTTTTAAGTGCAATAGGTTCCTATGATGTAGGCTACCTTATGACTCCCTAGATAAGAGTATATAATCAATCTTGCTAAGATGCCTTCTATCTAGCAAGTGTTTAGATGCAATATGAGTTTAGCTTTCTTGGTTTTAGTAGAATTTCTTTTGACTCCCTAGTAGTTTAGGATATGCTTAGTTCACCTTCTAAGTTGATTTTGCAATGTTTTGAGAATAATCAACTTTTAATATTACCTTATCTCTCTTTATAGAATAGAAAGCTAAATAATGATGCACCTTCAATTTGATGGGTTTTCACCATGGTTTTTCCAAGTTTGTTGGGATATTGTTGGAGCAGAAGTTATTGCTACAATCAAGGAGTTCCAAAGTTCAAATCATATTCCAAGGGGTTTCAATTCAACTTTCATTGCTTTGATCCCTAAAGGCCCCAACCCCAAGAATATGACTGACTTTAGGTCGGTTAGCCTGTGTAATATATCCTATAAAATTATGTCTAAAGTTTTAGCCAACCATTTGAATAAAGTTCTATCGGTTATCATTGATCCAAGCCAAGAAAGTTCTGTACAAGGAATATTAATCTTAGATGGAGTTATTACTATTCATGAGGCTCTTCATACAGTCGCTCAGACCAAAAAATTAGTCATGGCTTTAAAGTTAGACATAAACAAAGCTTATGACAGGATAAATTGGGAATTCCTAGAGGCAGTTTTATTAAAATTTGGCTTCAACATGAAATGGGTCAAGTTAATAAGAGAGTGTATTTATAAGCCTTGTTTTTTAGTTTTGGTTAATGGGTCTACTGCAGGTTTTTTTCAAAGAAAATGTGGTCGAAGACAAAGAGATCCCATAAGTCCTATGTTGTTCATCATTGTAGCTGAGGCCTTGGGAAGAACCATTAAGGCAGTAGCGGTAGCTGGACTCATATCAAGTATCAAGGCCATGTCGTTAACTACCCCGATGACACATAAGCAATTTTTTGATGATACATTGCTACTGACTTTGGCTTCTATTATTGAGGCAAGAAGGATTAAAAAAATTCTCATAATGTATGAAGAAGTAGCTGGATAGAAAGTGAATTTTGATAAGAGCAAACTTTATTTCATCAATACCCCCATTCCTAGGCAAAACAGAATAGCAAGGATCATGGAATGTCAGATTGCATCCCTTCCCACCTCCTATTTAGGTCTTCCCCTATTTATGGGGAAACCTGAAGGATCAATGTGGAACATAGTTCTAGAGAGGATCCAAAAAAAGCTAGCAGGTTGGAAAGGACATATGTTATCTCAAGAAAGAAAAGCAGTTTTAACTATGGCTTCACTTCAAAGTATACCTATTTATTTCCTATTAGTCTTCAGAGCTCCCAGCAAGGTGTATCACAAAATTGAGCAGCTTCAAAAAAAAATCTCTGGTCAAGGACTGAGGATAAGAAAAGGATCCATTTAGTAGGTTTGAACAAGGTTTGCAAACCTAAAGCTGATGGGGGGTTAGGATTGAGGAGAGATGCTCATCTTAATACAGCTTTTTTAGCCAAACAAGCGTGGTGGTTATTGACTAAGGTCAATAATGAATGGACTGCCATATTTAGGAGGAAATACCTCCAAGGTGTGAACTTCCTTAATCACAACTTAGCAAGTAGGGGGTCTACTTTTTGGAAGGTAATCCTCACGAGCAGGGATCTTGTCAAGAAAGGTCTTAGATGGATTCTAGAAAATGGGTAAACAATAGACTTTTGGAAGGATCGGTGGGTGAGAGCTGAGGAGTTATCCCAGATTCCTCTAGGATTCAAGAGCATATGGAGCAGCATATTGGGAAGAAGGTCACAAATTATATGTGGCAAGATATAAATATCAATAGGTGGAAACACATCAGAGTACAGGGTTTTGAAGTGGAGTCTGAAGAGCTTTATAACATTTTAACTCAGAAAATTATTCCCTCTGGAGAGGATGAAGATCACATTGTTTGGGCTAAGACTGAAAGTGGTGACTTCACAGTTAAATTTTCCTATAATTTTCTTCTTAATGCGGAAGGTCAACAATTTCAACCGAGTTTCAAAGGCTTAATTCCTAAAATATCCTTTTTTTCATGGCTGGTGATTCAAGGAAAAATCCTCACTATGGAAAATATGTTATCCAAAGGTATGGTTATTGCTAACCGTTGCTACATGTGCAGGGCAGGATGGGAGACAACCCAACACTTATTTTTGGAGTGTTCGGTAGCGGAGTCCATCCTGGATGAACTTTTCCAAGCCTTTAGGATCTCATGGGTTAAGCTTGCTCTTATATCCGAAGTGTTCCATCAATGGCCTCAACCCTTTGTTAGCCTAAAACTTAAGTACCTATGGAAAATTTGTTGGCATCATTTTCTCTAGCAAATTTGGCTAGAAAGGAACCATAGAGCCTTTAAGGATACCATTCACAACCCAAAAACCATCCTCAACAAGATTATTATCTTTGCGAAAGAAAACATTAGCACCTTAGTGGATGAGAACCACTCAATTCTTCCCCAAGAAAAACAATTAGCTCGGGCCTTAGGTATTGAGGACAAACCTTCCATTCCTTTGCCCAATCCCAGAAATGGGATTTCTTGGGAGCCATCCCCAAGGGTTGGTTTAAACTAAATTTTGATGGTGTAGCCAAGGAGAACCCGGGAAGAGCTGGAGCTGGAGGAATAATCAAGGATCATCAAGGAAATCTGGTCAAGGCCTTTGTTGAACCATTGGGAATCAAAACTAATAACAAAGCAGAAGCTAGATCCCTTTGGAGAGGGTTGCAAGTAGCCCAAGCAACTCAAGGTAACTTGATGATTGAAGGTGATTCTATGAACATCATCAACCTGTTAACTAATGGCAAAAAACCTCCATGGAGAATCGAGGGAGTCATCCATGAAGTGAGGATCCTTTTTGCAATAAGACAGAATAGGAGGGCTCGTCACGTGTACCGTGAGGCCAACAAGTCAGCTAATAAATTAGCCAACATAGGTGTTGATGTTGGTAGTTTGGTGACATGGACACAAGGTGTGCCACGTGAAGTGGAAAACATTATTAGTCATGAAAAGAAACCTACTCGTTAAGAAGAAATATGAATGGGTGTTCTTTTCCCATGGAGCTAGTAATAACTATGGGGTTTCCCTCTAAATCATACCAAATTGGAAATGAAGGTAACATGGTGTAAGCCTTGGAAGATTTCGACAAAGAATAGGAAATGGGCAAGCAACAGGTTTCACAAGTGCAAAGTTCCAAACTTCAATTCATGTCAATGTAAGTAATGTTTACAGTTATGTTTAGGTATGGGTGTGCTTTGTTAGTAAGGTGTTGTAGGGGATTCAACACAATTTCTGGTAAGAAAGTTTCAAGGATGACTAGGATCTCCAATCTCAGCAGAAGGTTAGATATTGTAATAGGTTTTGGGTTAACCTGCAAAACCCGGTAATTAATGAAGACTTTTATTTACCAAAAAAAAATAATGTTCTCTATTTTTCAAGAGTCTATGGTTGGTTTCCTTAGTCCCTTTAATTGGTATAAGAGACTAGTATGAGTAATAAATTCCAACCTCTAAGCAATTAATGAATTTGCTTTTATATCCCAATAATGTGGTTTAATATTTCTAAATTCCAATATTCTATGTTTGTAGTAGTATACCTTATATCTCCCTAATTTGGAATTTTAGAAATTAATTAATATTTGCAATAATAATAATTTTCCAATGTTGAAAACCTTATTCCTCCCCCAAAATTATTTAATTGCAAATATTTAAAAATTTAAAAATTATTTAATTGCAAATATTTAAAAGTTTAAAAAATAATATTTTGCAAATTAATTTTAATTCCCTAATATCTTCCTAATTAATTATTTACAAAATATAGCAATTATAATGAACCCGACTTTTGCGATTGGTACTGTGCTATTACAATGCAAATCTCCCCCAAACTGTGTCCGCCGAAACCCTAGTTGCAATATCTCAATCGGCGGTCCTGGAATCAGGCTGGTGACAACAAGTTTACGAAGCATACACAAAAACCATTTGTAAAGGTGATGATGCGATGGTGAGTAACATCCCAATGGCTAGTGAGGTTTTTAATAGCAAGTTTCCTCGCTATTCTCTGTTCGACATAGGGATTCACTCCAACGTTAAAAAACCTGTCCAAAACCTTTTCAGATTTGATCTACTGTCCAGAACCTCTCCAATTATTACTGTGTGTGCGGATGGCGTCGAGTGAAATGTGGCTATTGACCTCCAATGCATGCAACTGTCAAGGACTTTGGACTCGCTTGTGTCCGTAGAGCTTTGAATAGCTTGATTATTACGTCCTCAATGCTTCAAAACAGTTGCTGTATCCAACGAATATTTTGCATAGTCGCAGTCTGCGTAGGTAACAACTAGTTGGAGGCTGGGTTTGAACCTTTCACAACCTGATCGATGAAACCTTGAAAATCGTGAAGTCTTTCAGGATTTTTCATCGTGATATTCGATGAAACCATCAGGTCTTTCAAAAAAATTTCACGGAAAACAAGGCAGTGAGATCTATCTTTAGCAAACATGAATCGACATTCCCATTATTTCAATTCCTTTCATAAACTGTGATCTTGGATAATGTTCATTAAACTGTGATTCCTGCACTATACGTCTGCGATCCACTCTAAGCCCTAGAGGACATCCTTTGTGGGTGGCTATCTGGGCTGAATGGCACTTAACCTCTTTACTATTGCTTACTCCTCCTTGGTAACACTTCAATTTTGTCTCCTAACTGGCTGAATGCTTGGTGGTCTTTCAGTGATGATTCCAAGCCTTTTAATAGAATGGTCTTTTGTATGACAGTGATTTGCACTCTAGTATGGGCAATCTACAATTTCATAATAATGTCTTCTTTTAGTTAATAGATAGTAGGATGTTGATATTTTTCCTTCTTTTGAACTATATCTAACTTCTTTCTATTGTTTTATGCAAGTTTGAACCTTGTAGAGATGAACTTCTGCACTTCCTTTGAAGACTTGAACTATGAAATCAACTTTTAATCCTTGAATTTGGTGCTTAATAAACTTAATAATGAATCGAATATAAGAGTTCAACTAATGAACCTTTTGCACCTAAGTTGCATACCTTTTCAGCCTCGATCTGATGATGGAGTTCTTGGTGATTTGGATCACCTAAATGCTGCCCTGCGCTAGATGAATTTGCAGCTCTTCCTTGTTGTCCAAAACAACTCCTTTGCTCACCTATTTGCAGCTTTGAAACTCCTCTAACTTGTTGCCTAAAACTAAAGTTTTAAATTAAAGTTTGGTGGCTCTCGATCTACCGTGGCTCTGATACCATCTTAGCTTTTTGAGCTATATGCTAAACGGAAATGAAGCCACAAGTAACAGAACCTAAACGAGCATGAAACTAAGACAAGATACTTCATAAATAGCTCATGTAATAGCCATTAATGGAGGCTTACGAAAATGGAGGAATACATACAACATGAAGCTTTACACTCTACTAGTGGATATTATAGAGGATGATTACTACAATACCAATTATCCCTATATACAATAAGATGTGTTGTTTGGGCTTCACTCTATCTAACTACATGAAGGACATATGTGCTTTTACATGATAGAAACTTGTCCTTTTACAACTTGCACATTCTAACACTTGTGCATTTATTCCTTCTACTCCAAGTAACTCCTACTCTAATAATCTACCTAAGGTGGTACATAGTCATATACCTAAATAATGTAATAGACTCTAACTCTAACATACCAGTCACCTTGTACCAGTTGCGTAGTGCTAGTTGCCTTGTGCCAGTTGCCTTATACCAGTTGCTTGGTAAGAGTTACCTTGTGCTACTCACCTGATGCAAGTCACCTTGTGCTAGTTGCCTGATGCGAGTCACCTTGTGCCAGTCACCTTGTGCGAGTCGTCTTGTGCTAGTCACCTTGTGTAAGTCACCTTGTGCCAATCACCTTATGCTAGTCACCTTGTGTCAGTCACCTTGTGCCAATCACATTTTGTCAGTTGGGTTGTGTCAGTTTCCTTCTAATACACTCTCTTTGTTCTACTTTCTTTCACTTATTACTTGTTGTCTATCACCTGCTTTGTATTGCTCGCTATCGGAGAAAATTAATGTTTTAATTGTATGAGTGTCGCTCTCATGTTAGCTATATATAACATGGTATAAAAGGTGAATTTGGTGGAATGAAAAATTTTATAATTTGAAGCCAAAAAGTAGGCGATAAACCTACATCAAATAGGGACTAATAAGTATGATAGCGGGGTGAATTCACCCTAAAAAAATTTGATCTTGAAATTTTTAGGTGAATGTACCAACCTTTAGGGTCCCCAAATTTGCCAAATTAAAATTGTAAAAATCCTAATATTCACGTTAATTTGTGAAATTCACCACTATGCATAACCTTGGGCCAGTTCACAGGATAAGAGGAAATTCCATCTAGTCTCTTGGGATCAAGCTTGCAGTAGTAAGGATTGTGGGGGCTTGGGTCTCAAACACATTCATCAAATGAATGAGGTCCTTATAATGAAACAGGGATGGAGACTCTTAAAAAATTAGAGAGTTGACTGAATCAGTATAATATATGCCACATACCTGAATCAGTAAGGTAAATTTCTTACTTATCCCCTCCTAGTGTCTAGCTCTATTTTTGGCAAAATTTGGTGAAATTCATAAGTGCACTCATCAATGGGTCGAAATGGATCTTGGGTAATGATAAATCCATCAATTTTTGGAAAGATGTCTAGCTGCAAGATGCTCCTCTTATTCAAGACCCCACCTTAAACCCAACCAAAATTATTTCTAAAATAATATGGTGGTGTTAGGTAAGTTATTTCATTGATATGGAGAATGGAGAGAAATTGTGGAAATCTTCACCTTTAGCCAACTACAATTGAGAAACATAGTTAGTCTGATCTACAACTTCTCATCTACTCAAATTGCATGTGTTAAAATAAATTGATTTCAAGGATGCCCTAGTTTTGAAAGGTGAGAATGATGACTCCTTCTTAGTTAGGTATGCTTACACCCTCCTTGACTCGAATACCACTATTTGGCTACCTCCCTGTCATCTGTTATTTAAGCACTTGATTCCTAAAGTCAACATCTTCTTTTGGCTAGATATTCAAAGAAAACCTCTCACCATTGAGAATTTGCATATTAGAGGTATGATTCTACCCAATTATTGCTACCTTTGTGAATCCTATGAGGAAACTTCCAAACATTTGTTCTTTTGTTGCTCCTTTTCCTCGGATGTCTTGAGTAGAAATTTTCTTTCCCTTTAGATTAGTTGGGTCCTATCATCCTCTAGTCAAGATATGTTCTCAATGGGCCCTGCCCTTTAAATACTAGAGTCTTATCTACCTTTGTAATTTTATCCTTCCCCACCTCTATTTGGGCATCTAGTGGGAAAGAAACCAAAGAGATTTCAAAAATTTATAAAAAAAGGATTCGAAGTCTATTAGCTCTAGGGTGATTTTAAACACCATTGAAAATGTGGTTTCCTGCTTTCTTGACTTGGGTAGAGGTCTACAGGAGGAATTTTACTTAGAGCTTAGTCTTGGATTTCCTCCTTCATATGTTGAAGCTATATTACCCAACCAAAACCTCATGTTTTAGTGTTTTAGCTCCCTCCCCCATCTGGTTGGATGAAATTTAATTTTTATGGTGTCTCAAAAGACAATCTAGGTCTAGCTGGTGTGGGGGATGGTAAGAAGTGATCAAGGTGATTTAGTTCTTGTGTACACTGAATTCCTATCCTCATAAACTTCCCACTTTGCTAAGATTAGGGTTTTATTTCAAGGTCTAATTCTACTTGAATCTTTGGGATTTGAGAAGATTTTTGTTGAATGTGATTCCTTGAACTTGGTTAATCTTATCAAATCCTCCATAATCCCTAGTTGGAACATTACGAATATGATTGTTGAAGTTTTCATAATTCTTGACTCAAGAGAGAAGTTTAGTGTTCAACACATTTTTAGGAAAGGAAACAAGTTGGTGGACCTCATTGCTAATATTGGTGTAACTCAACAAGATCTTTTAGTTTGGGACTCAAACTACACCCAGAGCCTCTTGAGGCTTATAGATGAAGTTTTTTTTATTCCCCGTGTTTTTATGGTGATTTTCACTTTTATATAGGAGCCTCAAATAATATTTCTCTCCTGGTTGTGGTGGTTAGATCATTCTACTATTAGTTTTATGGAATACCTAGGTTTTCCACTACCTAAATTTAGTTTAAAATTTGGAACCAATCCTTGTCAGGTCCCTCCTCTGATGATGTTGGAGATTGTTTGGATTTGTGAGTCCATTTGGTGGTGGATTTATTGTTGGTGGTCTTCATTTTGGATTTGTTAGCATTATTGTAACTTGTTGGCTTAGCCTTTTTGACCTTGTATTTTGGCATGGGGTGGCACACCTTTGGAGATAAAGTGTACTCCTTCATGGTAGTTTGCTCATTTATAGAATCATGTGTGGGATGTGCAGCTCAGAGTATGACGAGCCTTTGGTCCTTTTCTCTAGTAGTGGATCTCTATTCAGTTACTCATTTGGATTTTGGTCAGTGTACCATATTTTTTTCTTCCTTTTTGATCAACTTTTTCTCATGATGGTTAACCTTGGGTGGTTTTTACAAGTGTCCAAGGTTTCATTACTCAAATTGGTCGAGTAAAATTTCTTCTTCCCATGATTGGATTAGAAAGTGCAACCTCGATGGCTTATCTCATACTATTTATTTCAAAAAGAGGGTAAGCTTAGTAAGTTAAAATTATCCTTTCCATCTGGTTGGTGTAGCTGTAAGGTTTGTTAACCTCATGTGTGGGGAATTGTTATTGCTCATCGAGTCCATCCTCTATATATGTGATACTGATATTTTGGTATGATTTTCAACTTCCCATTAAAAATGCTTATCCAAGGTTATTTTGTAGTTCTATTTCTTTATATTTGTGGGTGTTCCTTTCCTTTGGCTAGTGTTACATTGGTTAATGTTGTAGTGGGTTGGAGTGGTATATGCTCAGTGTAGAGAGGAGGAAGATGGATTAGAAATTTTAGATTATTACTTTGGAACCTACCTTCCTAGTTGTGGATGATGATGTTAAAACTTTCCTTCACAAAGGTGGTCTTCTATAATACCTTCAATCATTCCATGGCCATCATAAAGGCCTTTCCAAGATGATGGTACTTTCTTGGAGGAGGGTTTGGGTCTAGGTGGGAGCTTGGACTTCAAAATTTTTGCAACTTTGATAGGAGAAGTGATGGGGCTCCCTATCGATGGTGCTTATCATAATAGGCCTAAGCACTCACTCCTTAGGGGTTGGGTTTCTTCCTGGTAGAGGGTGAATACCTACCCAATTTATAGAACGATTATGATGCTAAAGAGATTAAGCACCTTTGGGGTTGGGTTATCAATGTAATTATGGATTACTTCACACTGGACTATAATCAAAAAGCTTTGCATAGCTTTCATATCATGTTCCTAAACCTCCTTACATGAAATAGGTCAATGAACATTCCTTCATTCCTCTTCTACTATTTGGAAAAGACCTTTATTGATGTTAGATGTGGTAAAGGAACGAACCCAATTCATAAAGGTTTAATATTGCTAATTTTTTAGCATGTTGCAGGTAATATAGGAGTGAAGGTGGATGAAGTTCTTACCCAAATTGAAAATTAGAAAACTCCTCCAGCTTTTGATCCACCTTTGACATCCTCTAATTCCTCCTCTAACGATTCTTCAGAGTCAAATTTTGAGGAATTCAAAGGCTTGGTGATCTCAACTCATGGTAAAGTTAAACTGACAATAGGGGTTTATATTTCTATCAAAGGTATTCAAGGCAGCCAAACTAGAATTTCCAAAAGGCTCTCCTTGAGGGTGACTTGAATGGCATCCCCTCCTATGATGGTGGATATGTTCAACAAAAATCTCTTGTCCCCAGGTATAAAGAAAAGTAGATCATTATATGATCTTCCTAAAGCTAATGTTCAGTTCCCAAAGGCAATTTTTGTTGATGCTCCTTCGTGCCTTAGCTCTCTGGAGGATAATCAATAGGTTCTCATCGGTTCTCTCTAGGTAGCCATTTTCTTCATCGAGGACATCCAAGCAATGATACAAAACCAAAATAGAACTCTTTTCCCCATAAATACTTGTAAAATATTAGCAATCTACCCTTTATGGTTTAACTATCTTAGTATTTTTCCTATTGTATCTAGCATTCTCTTCTTTTATGGTTTTAGTTCCTTCCCCTATGGTGGGGTGATCTCATTTTTGTTGGTCAATTGGCTATTTGGTGTGAGTTGGTGTCCTTAAATTAGGTTGTTTGATTGTCTTGCATGGTTCTTCAGGTTCTTTTGGAGACCATGCTATAATTTTTTGATGTAAGAATATTTTGGGGACCCCTTCAAAACCCCTTCTTTATCTAATAAAAAAAGCATTGGTAGACTAATCAAGAATTAAAAGTAACTTTGTTACCCAAAATTTCTTTTATGTTTCTTTTTTTTATTTAACGGATAGAGATAGGATAATAGATTATAGCAACAATTGTTTTTTCAAAAAAAAAGATGTTTATATAAGATCTTCAACTCTTAGTTTCAACCCCTTTACAAAATAAGTTGATGGTTTCCTGGTTTGGGTGAATCTATATGCTCTCCCTATGGATTTTTTGGGAGAGAAGATATTTTTTAAATTCGGTAATACCATTGGTGCATTCCAGTATATGGATACCCAAACACAGAAAAATATGTCTAGTAAAATTAATATGAGTAAAGCAAGATTAGCTTTTTGAATATATGTTTTAGTTACTTGACCTAAATCCATTACTATCTCCCCAAACAAAGGGGGATGGATCCTAAATATTGAATATAAAAACTTCTCCTTTAGATGTTATGGCTATCAATAATATGGCCACCTAAAGAAGAGATGATTGCTTTGTCATAACCCTAAATTTCTATTCCAATTGTGGGAATTTTTCTTTTTGTGTTTACAAACACATTCACTTGTTAGGGATTGGACTATTCCTTTTAATAAGTAACCTTTACTAAATTACATATAAAGGTCTTAAGGTCCCCTAACTAGGTTAATTTCCCATCACAAAGTTGGGTAAGTTTCAATCCACTTAGATCCATCACAAAGTACACCCATCCCTACAACTTACATAGGTCTATCTATGTAAGTGCACTAGGTGTATAATCATATCCAAGCTATCATTCTCATTTCTTCCAATGATATAGCTTATCCATTTTCATTTTATTGAAAGGGGGCATGCTCATCACCACATTCTACATAAGTTTTTTTATGTATATGTATTAAGCGTGTAGGGCTATCCATATCATCTTTGTGATGAGTTAGCCTTCCCGCCTCTAGGTCTCTTCCAATTTTATCCTATGGATATAAAGTGATTAAAACCCATCTCCCTCTTTTCACTATTAAGGTCCATCATGAAAATATTCTAAGTTATAATGATATCCAATCCTTCATGGATGGAAGGAGTTTCCTATATTCATCACCAACTCTTTAATTTATTTCTAAAGCACATAGATAAAACCATCAAGACCCTTTATTCTACATTCAAGAGTTATTCTATCTATAGACACCTAAAACACCCCATATTGATGTGACTACCTATATGGACACCTTTTCAGGCCATATGACCCCCCTTGGACAGCCCTAGGGCTTAAAAATGGTTTTCACCACTCAAACAAGGAGAAATTTCCCTTTTCAGACTGGGCCATCCTACCAAGATACGGTCTCCCAAGGTCATCCTACCCTAAGATGATTATAAGTCATGATCATCCCACCCTGGAATAGATGCATCTATAACAAGTTTTGACTTTTGAGCTGAGGTAAAAATGGTTACACGGGATAATTAAGTATGCACAATTAGTTGTAGAAAGGTTCTAAAATGGTCAATTGTCTTTCTTGAATCTAACTGCTTCCTAATTCTTGGCTTCTCTTACAAGCTTGGATTCCCACTTGGTAAGTCTATAAAAATGCACCCAAACTTTATGAATAATGTAGCAATTTTGAGATAACAAAGTGCTATTGGATTGGAGAGTAAAAGAGCCTTTATTTCCAAAGCAATGAAGTGCTATCAAAATTCAACCATGGAGCTTTCAAGCATGTCAATGGACCATTTCAAAGGTTGAAGATTGAATTTGTTCTTCTTGTGTCATTAAACATCTTTTATTTGGTGTCAATTTTTATTCCTAAGTCATTCTTCATGAGCATACCAAGAACATCAATTCATCCACAGACCAAACTCGACGTCACCTCGCATCGGCCACAAGGAATTCACTCATTTTTCAATGATCGTCTCACCTCGAGATGACCCGTAGGTCAAACCATATCACCTCAAGATGGCTTGTAGGTGATACCATCTTACATAGAGACGACATCCTGTAAAATATCTGTTTCTCTATTTTCTTGATTCCAATAGATTTAACAGCATTTCAATTACTATTTAACATAGTTAGATTTCATTTTCCATGTATTTATTCACTGCATTTTAGCTTCTTTATAATTTTCTTTATCATGGATATGGGCCTTATCTTGGAAGTCTCTTCATATGCTATTAATACCTTTTAAGTTCTCTTGTGTACATATGAAGGTCTTTCAAGGGAGCAAATGACATAAAGATTCATTTCTCATCATCATACATCGCGAAGGTCCCAAGAAACCCTCCCCAAATCAGTTTGTGAGGATGTAGAAGAGATCCTAAGAGATACACATTGGATATATTTTATTTTTATTGTATCAAATTTGTATTAAATCCTCAACGGGATCCATTGTAACCTCTCTTGAAGGAACAAGAATTGATATTAATAAAAGGGTACCATTATTTCATTTCTTATTTTCTCATTATGGTTACATAATTTGCTATCTAGTTGGTTCTTTATTTTATTGCATAGGTGTATGATCATTTTAGCATACTTCAGTAGTGATCATAGCTAAAAAAAATTCATATTTCACAAATTTGTTGCTAATTGCTATTTTTCTTGGTGTTTTTGAACTATAGGTACCACCATCCCTGATAGATATGGTCAACAAGTGCAACCGTCTCACCCTAATATGGCCCGCAAGCACCACCATCCCTCCTAGATATGGCCTTAAAATAGAAGTAAAAAAAAATTGGAAACATCTATAGAAAACTTAGGCCACAGTTGTGAGTTATTATGTCCTTCCTTTCCTACTTTTAGTAAAGAAAATTAAAATTTCAGGCTTCAGTAGAGGAACTAATAAAGATCTTGCATTTTTAAAAGTATCTATCTGTGACCATCCTTGGGTTAGATTGTCTCTATCTATGGCCATCCTTATCCTATATGGCCCCTAATTCTGATCGTCTCTAGGTCAGACAACCTCTTCTGCAGACCATCATATGCAGAGATAGACTCAACTTCTATTTTGTTGTGGTCTGCCTTCTTGCTGCCTGCTGAAAGGTAATTCATGTAGGGTTTTGTATATGATAGGTTTCTAAATTTAAAATATTTATTATTTAGAATTTTATATTTGAAATGTTTTTTTATGCATCAATGAAATATCATGGAAATTCTTCTTGCTTTTACCTTCTTTTGCATAAAATAAAAAGAACCCCACACACCATGCACCACTTTAAACATTAACAAGTTGGACTTCATCCCCAACCATTAATCGAAACTAGTGATAGTGGGCTTCATCTCCATCTATTGGCTCACACCCTAGACACCTAGTTGGCCAAAGCGAGTAGATTTTTTGGACTTCATCACCAAAGGTACCCTACTCTTGGGTGCACCTAGAGTAGGAAGGATTAGTAGTGCCCTTTTACCATGGGGTGAAATAATTAGTGGAATGTAGCTATCATTTTTTCCAAGACATGCTTGAGTGTTGAAGCAAACTCCTTGTTGGGCTAGTAGCAGGATTCAGACAACATCGCCTCTCTAATGAGGTGATTTTAATTCCTTAGGTTACCTTGAGCCTAAATCCAATAGTAAACCATTATTTTTCATTTGGGTTACATTCTCCATTAGGGGGTGTGCTCAAATTACCTTCTAGTGTTTTCTATTTTTTTTACCCTTAGTTTTATAGAAATAGAGGTGTTTCAACATCAAAATGCACAAAATAGTATAGGGATTCACAAATAAAATTTAAAAGATATAATCACTTTGTATACTTTTTTTGTTTCTTTACTATTTATGTAATCAAGATCATGGTGACTACATGCATTCGAGCTAAGTAAAGAGCCAATGATGCAAAAAAATTATGAGGCCTAGAATACCTCCAATTCAGTCCTAAAGATTTGGTCATTCCCAGATGGCACCCTAATGTCCGTCACGATGTTAACACTACCTATAGGGAGTCAAACCTTTAGGATGTCCCAATACATTAGGTACCTTTTGACCCCCAAGATGATCAAGAAGATGAATCTCTTGGTCAAAGTTGATCGTGTACCACCACTAGACATAACCTACCCATTGAGGGGTCGAGGAGGGTAGTGTCATGAATTTGCATCCCGACCCGATACATACACCATGTTGAGTATGAGAATTATCATTCACTAGCACCTAGCCTGGATGAGAGGGAGACCTTATTTTATAGGCCATGGATGAGCTAACAATTCGCTCACCTAGACAAATGCAGCCCTCATTGCCAAAAGAGGAACATAGCCTCCTATGCTCACATTTATCTTGAAGATGAGAAGGAAGAAGGCCAAATTCATCCTACTTTTATTATGGAAATTTTTCCATGTAGGCACATTGTTCCTCTACACCATCTCAATATGAAGCCTTGACCTTCAAACCTGAACATCAGGTTAACGCAATTTTCCTTGATCATGGAAAATGGGTAGCCAACCCTCTTGGACCCATAGAACAAGCAAATTCCCTTCACATTGATGCAAGGGATCATAGGCCTCACATGGTTGATCCTCTACCTAGGCCAAACACAAACTAGCTATAGTTGGATAGGTTGCAAAAGAATCAAGAGCACCTAGATTGTGCTAAATTAGAACAACATAGGGTGCATCAACAATGATTATGTTGGAAAAATCTACACCAAAAAATATCACAAAAGGAAGTTCATGATAAATTTTCCATGCCTAGAACTTATAGGTAGAAAACCTACCAAAGGTGCATTGTGCAACACCAAGATCTACCACCTATGCCTTACCACCCTCCTCGTGTACCCACACAAACTCACATATCTCAATAGTATCAAAATCATCAACCTGAGTATGAGGTCTCTGAAGACCTAGAACCAAAATATCAGGATCCAGGGTATCTTAAGATGCTCTGTGACATAATAGATGATTATTATGCTCAAATATACCATACTCATAAATATTCTACCTCCCCCTTCGTGAGCACCAATACAAGAAAATAATATAATCTCATTTGAATCCTATAAGGTGCTTATAGAGTACATTCAATCACTAGAAATAAGGTATAGGTTGCAAAAAATCCACATTGTTTCAATTGTGCAACCAACCACTCCATCCATCAGTTCCATCTCCTCTATATCCTGAGCATTTTGAAATACCTAGATTGGATAAATTCAAAGGGGATGAGGATGCATAAGAACATGTGACTAGCTTCATGAACCTTTATTTCCAGCTTCAATATGATGATGTCTTGTTTCTCAAAACTTTATTTATAACACTCTCTAGCATAGCCTTAGAGTGGTTCAACCACTTACCAAGGCATAGCATCTTCAACTTTGAGCAACTCACGAATGCTTTCTTAGAATATTTTTCATTCAAAATTAAGAAGAAAGCCAATTTGAGTGACTTGGCTAACCTTAAGCAATTTTATTATGAGCCAGTCACTGATTATGATAACAGGTGGAGAAGGGTGATGTCAAAATTACATTTCACTCTATCGATATTAAAATTAACTTGAATGTTCATAAAATATTGCTCGAAGCATATTTTGCTCTTGTTACAACTACAACAATATCATATCTTCAAAGAGGCTTTGGCCTAGGTTATAGTCTTAGAGGATATTAAATTCCAAGAGGAGGACATTAAACTTTATTATAAGGAATGGAACAAAAATCCTAGAGGCAACAATGCACAACAAAGACCGCATGTGGTCAATCAAGTTATCTTAAATGTTTCTGTTGACTATTCTGTCACATTACAATAAGGGGTAGAGAGAAAATCCAAAATTTTGTATAGTTCTCTTTTGTAAAGTATATCTTTTTTTGTTTTGAAAATATATGTAAGTTGCAACAATTTTGGCTTTCCCTACCACCCCCTTGTACATAAAATAGGAAAGAAAATAGCTTTGCTACCAAACAAGCTAAGGAAAATAGCTTCGAATAAAAAGAAAAGTACGAAAAAGACTTCAGGGTCGAAGCACTTCAAATCACTACTTCAGGTGAAAATTTTTGTGAAGTAGTGTTGCCGAAGAAAATCTCAAAGAAAGCGCTTCGCACTCGAAACATTTCCAGCAGGCACTTCGGGAAAAAATTCTTCGAAGTGGCATTTACAGAGGAAAGAATGCAAAGAAGGTAGAAAAGAGCTTTGGGCCTGAAACGCTTCAAACCACTACTTCGGGCGAGAATCCTCCGAAGTAATATTTCCATAATCTACTTCAGGAGAAAATTAGCTGAAGCAGCATTCGATCGACAGTTCAAGAGTTAAGCTTCACCAAAGAAGAAAAGGCGGTCCGAATTTACCAAGGCAAGGAAACCACTTCGGGGCTGAAACATTTTCAGCATCCACTTCGGCCAGTTTTCACCCGAAACATTTTTCACCCGAAGTGGCAAAGGTATTGAAGAGCGAAACATTTCCAAAGGCAGGTTCTTCGGCCAAAACTCTCTCGAGCCACATTTTGAAAGAGGATCACGGTGAAATATTTCTACAAGGTACCAGCAAGGCAATTTTGACAACGAAGCAGCGAAGGATGAAGGGCCCCACTTCGAAGAGGAAATCTACTTTGGCACGCATCACCCCCGAGGCAGTTTTACGAAGCTCTATTTTGTGAAGTATAAATCAAAGAGGAGTATCTACTTTGGTCTAAACCCAGTGAGGCACATTCAAAGGCACACACTCCAAGCCAGGTATTTTCTTGAGGCTATCAAGTACTTCATAAATGCACTCTTTCTTGCCTGGTAATCTCACCGTTCATTTTTGGCAATCGTACATGAAGTATCAGTCCCTAAAGGAGAGTCTGGAAAGCATGGCGACCACTCGAGCACCGCATCCAGAGGTTGAGGAAAATTCAAGCGGCCCATTAATGCACCTTTCCATGGTTGACTCGGTCGCAGTTGCCAGTTTTGGTAACACAATTGAGAGCTCGGTCATGAACGCCGCAAGGAGTCATTTCTCAGGTCTCGAGGGTGTACTCTGAGCCGATTTCTCAGGCCCGAGGATATACTTCACCATCATGTGTAATAATGACTCAGAGGGTCGGGTCCTCTATAAAAACCCAAGCATTGTAATGGAAAAGGGGGGGAACTTTCTGCTAAGAAAGCTGCTGTAATTTGATGTCTTGCTTCTAATACTAAAAGATCTTTGAGCTCTATTTATTTATTTTATGTTGTCTGTGGTTAGTGGTTTCTTCCATATTCGCTTGTCCTAATCGCTGTGAAATATGAACTCTAAATCTTGGCGAAAGGGAGAAGGAGAATCCTAGAGCCCATCCAGAGGATACATAGGAAGGTTAATGTCACATTTCTCTCGTTTAGTCTTGGTATTCCTTGCTTCCATTCAAACTATCAGTCAGTGATCATGCTTCCTGTTCTCTCCCACCTTGAATCATTAATCTCTCTTCCCTTACCCCTTTTTTTATTTTCTTTCTCTAACCCTAACTCCTTTTATCTCTTTCCTGCACCCTTATCTTATGACCCCAAAAGTAGATTAGCATAGGATTTGGCCTTTCTCTGGAGATTGGCACGAGGGCCATCTCTTCCCTTCGACCTTTCAACATTGGTCACAGGTCTAGGGTGCATACACACCGAAATCCTTTCCTATAAGGATTTGATGACCAACAATTTTTGGCACGCCTGATGGGACCGAAGGTCCCATATTTGAGAAAACTTAAATCGGTTTCCACTGGATCCAATAGTTCTAACAGTTTTCTGTGAGATCCGATCAATCTCATCTTTTGAGTAGTAGTGAGAACCGATGCTCTCATTACTGAAAGACTCTTAGAAGCTGGTGACTCTGTTTACCCAAGAATATTTAAGTCATAAAGACCAGTACCGAAGTTTGTGCCTTCATGCAAAAAAAATGGAGAATTACAAATAGAGGAGAGGAAACTGAGTTTTTTGAGCTAGATATTGACACCTTCGAGGAACGCTCTAGGTTGGTCACCCCCGAATCACTCTTACGTGGAACATCCTCACAAGAGGTTGCTATTGACGAATAAGGTCTAACTTTTGATAGCATAGTAGTTAGCTTTCCTCGTAATCCTTCCAACTCATCGAAGCATCCTAGTACCTCCATTTCCATTATTCAGCCGACTAGCAATCCAAGAGGAGATTTGGGAATTCCTATTCCCCAAAATCCACAAGCAAGTATGGTACAGCAACAACAACAACAACAACAACAATAGTCGCCACCCAGATTATGCCTAGTGTGGGATTCCTTGTCATCGCTAAATCTAGCAGGACAAGGTCAAGTGTCGCCTGCTGCTATAAAGAAGATCCCAATATTTGATTGAACTTGGAAGACTGCTATGGAGCACATCCAAGACATAATCTCTCTAGAGATGATTCACAACATCACAGAAGAGCAAATTATGGTAAAGCTTCTGGTTCTTTCCCTTAGAGGAAAACTCCTCTACTCATATAGATCTTTACCACCCGGTACTATTATGGTATGGGACCAGTTAGCCAATCAGTTAGTGTTGAACTTCAATGAGTCTGTCGATCTGACCTCTCTCCTACAGAAGTTCACAATGATCCAGAGACATCCACAAGAAGAGATCACAGACTTAAATGCTAGGTTTGCTCAAACCTGGCAAAGAGTTCCAGTTGGACTTTGACCAACTGACGAAGCGAAAGTATACTATTTCCTTCGAGATTTCAACCCTGATATCAGTGTCATGGTAAAGTACTCAAATGTCAATACTTTTCCCAAGTTGTACGAGTTAGCCAAGAGGGCAGAAACGAGCCTCATAGCTGTCAACAAGTTTCCCCAAAGGATGTCGATGCCCATAATTCTCGAATTTCCCCAATCCTAGTATTTAAGCATAGCAGCTTCACAAATTTTTGCAATCCCTGCACTCTCGATCTCATCTTGGAACCCGAATCCCATTGTATCACAGATCACTGCTCCACAAATCCATTTTCCCACATTTTCTACTTTGTAGCCCACTGTCACCTCGGCATTCCCTGTACTGTCGACACCATCTCAACTTCCCGCCCTGCCTCCAATACCGACAATGGCTCCAGTGCTGCTAGTTCCAAAGTCGATGACATGCAAGCTAAGATACTTCAAGAGATGCAATCTCTGAACTCCATAGTGCAGACTCTATCCAATGACATGATGGTTATAAAGAAGAAGAAAGTGCAACAAGAGTTTCTATCGAGAAGGTCTTATCCTACACCTGCGCTTACCAAGGATCAAGCAGCCCAACATGGGAAGGCTTCGGTGAGAAACACTGCAATTGACGAAGTGTTGAGAACTTTCAATTATGTGTATTGGTGCTCCACTTGTAATGATCCTCATGAAGAGAATACCTGCATGTTGCACCAACACTATGTGCAAACGCTGGTGAGAAGTAGTCATGGCGGTCAAGTCAACATCATCAGGAAATTGAACCAGAACCTGGTAATTAGTGAAGAAGATCCAGTTGCAGTTCTTACCAGAGGAGGAAAGAAGGTGATAGAGGTAGAAGCTACTCAGATGGCTCCCTTAAAAGTGCATGCTCAACCCAAGAAGGTACAATCATCTTCTTCGACCTTGAACGAAGCTCCTCTACCCGCATCGATCAAATGAAAGGCCCAAAAAGCCACTACCGATACACCTCAAGTGGAAATGAAGGATTAGACTCAAGTTTCCTTCGCTGACAAAATGACAAAGGGTCAAAGCTACAGAGCAGTATCACACCAGATATGAGCCAAGAAAGGAAAAGGAACCTGAGGTACCCAACACACTGGCGTACATTATGGAGGAGTTGAAGAGGATTCCAGCCAAGATCAGCTTGTACGATGCTCTGCAATTACCCAGACAAATAGACCTGCTGCAAGAATCAATGAAGATAGCTAAAGTGAGAAATGCAGCACTGCTTGCCCTTGTGCAGACCCTGTCCACATCCATTATAGGGAATAACATACCACCTTCGTTCTACCTGTCTCTACAAATGGAAGGGTATATTGTACATAATTGTATGATAGACTCTGGGGCCGCGACGATAATCATGTCGAGAGCAGTGTGCAAAGATATGGGGATGGAATACATGCAAAGCAGTCATGGTGTACTCCATTTGGATGGTACCCCAGTGAAGATCATAGGAGTGATCAAGGATATTCCCATTCGGCTACATAATATGCCTCAAATCACTATCATACAAGAGGTAGTGGTCATTGACCTTGAGCCTTATTTTAGTATGTGCTTATCTAGGGAATTCACAGCGAAGCTGGGCAGATATCTATCCATGGATTACTCTCATCTAGAGATCCCATTCAAAGGGAAGAAGGTGAAGATTTACAATGAAAAGCCTTCTTCCTTCCTTGTACAGAAGATGTCCAAAGAAGAGAGCAACGATCCTGTGCATGCGATAGTGGAGGAGATAGAGCAAGTGGACCATGTCAAGGAATCTCTCATGCAATTAAGTTATGAAGATGAGTTTTCATTGGCAGACTTCAATGCCATGTTAGAGACAGAGATGGGATGTTATGTGATCGCCAAGCCCGAGAAACACACCCAATCAAAGGAGAATATTCGTGCCCAAGAAGGAATATGGAAGTTGTTCTTCGATGGTGCCTGATGTAAAAATGACACTGGTGCAGGGATTCTTCTAATCTTGCCATCCGGGGAGCAAAAGGAATATTGCTACTGATTTATATGGAGTTGCACCAATAATGCAGTAGATTATGAAGCATTATTCGTAGGACTCAAAAAATCGGACAAGTTAGGCATAAGGCACCTCCAAATATTCGAAGATTTTGAATTGGTGTGCAACCAGGTCACAAACAGGTGCAATTCAAAGAAACATTATCTCAAGTCATACCGCAACAGGGTATGGGACCTGTTCGACCAGTTTGAATCTCTCAATATGCAATCCTAGCATCCATTGTAGCCAAGTATTCTCCAACAAAATATATGGTATACAATCCTAAGGCTGTGAGGATGATTTACAGGCCCTCTGTCCCAAACAAAGATATACATTGGCAAGTCTTTGACAACGATGAGCAGATTGTGAATTTTATGATTTAAGAAGCCACCACAGTCAAAGAAATAAGCTCTGACGAAGGAGAGTACGAAGGGTTAGTTAAATTGAAGAATAATCACATTCCCAAGGGATTAATCACTCTTGAAATCCTCTTTGATCAGAATGATCAAGCACTTTCCCACGGGATCAAGGTCAGCGCAAAGCAGTATAAAGACTTGGAACTTGAGCCTAGAAAAGCAATAAAAATTGAGGTTGATTGCACTTCGAAAGAGATAGAGCAGATCCGATCTCTGTGCAAGAAGTATCCAGACATTGTAGCATGTTCTTATCAAAACCTTAGAGGATATGATCGATAGCTGATCCAGCATACAATTGAATTGCAAGAAGGGGTCAAACCCTTTTGACAGAAGCAAAGGTTGGTCAATCCAAATATCGTGGTCCTGATGAAGGCCGAACTTCTGAAGATGCTCAAGGCAAAGATAATTTATCCCATAAAACATTCTTCTTGGGTCACAAACTTAGTCCCTGTCAGAAAGAAGAACGGAGATATCCGGTTATGCGTGGACTTTCACAACCTGAACTAGGCTTCCCTTAAAGATCACTACCCTTTGTCACAGATCGATCAAATATTGCACTCGGTGGCTGGAGATCAATGTTTCTCCTTGCTTTATGGTTTCTCTGGGTATAATTAGATCTGGGTCAGGGAGGAAGACCAACACAAAACCGCGTTCACCACTAAGTGGGGCACATTTTCTTACCAATGAATGTCATTCAACCTTTCGAACATGGGTCATAGAGCAATGGGTCTATCTTTTGGTGAGCTTTTGAATAAATTTATCGTTATCTATCTAGATGACATGACCGTATTCTCCAAAAAAAGGGAGGGTCATCCCGTACACCTACAAAAAAATTTTGAAAAATTCCAAGAATTTAGTATTTCAATCAATCTGAAGAAGTCCATCTTTGCAGTCAACGAAGGGAAATTGTTGGGACATGCAATCTCAGAGAAAGTTCTTGCTATATATCCTGACAGAGTCGAGGCTCTAACAAATCTTACACTCCTAGTAGATAAGAAGGGACTTCAATCCTTCTTCGGCCAGATTAACTTCGTGAGAAATTTTGTCCCCGATTTTGCCTAGGTCATCAAGTCGATGTCCAAACTTTTGAAGAAAGGCATAGAATTTATTTGGATGCAAGAAATGAGAGAAGCATTCAAAGAGATCAAGACCCGAATCGCTCAAGCACCGGTCTTGATCAACCCGAATTATAGTCAGGATTTTATCATGTATGCCATAGGAGAACCTGAGAGCTATGCTGCAGTTCTAACACAGAAGGGGGAAGATGGTGAAGAATGCCCCATCGTGTTTTTGAGCCAGGTGATCAATCCCCATGAAGAGAAATTCAATTTCATATAATGTCAGGTTCATGTAGTAATGAAGTATCTAAGAAAATTCAAGCAGTTCATCTCCTAGAGTCGGGTCATAGTATTTGTCATTCATCCTGATGTACACAATCTCATCATCTAAGGAGAACTGGGAAGCAAAAGAGCCGGTTGGGTGAGCAAGATATAATAATTCGACATTGAGATCAGGCCCACAAAACTAGTTTGCGGTCATGCATTATGTCAAGAACTGGCAAAGAGCACAGTAGCCGAAGCAGAAGAATCTCAATGGGATGATTCGCCAGCAGAAGAATGCTTCGCAAACTAGGAAGTAGACGAGAAGGACTGGGTCAAATAAATAACTGAATACTTCAATACCAACATATGTCCTTCTCATCTAAATGCTTCTTAGCAGAGGCATTTCAAGATGCGGTCCTCCCGATACACTTTGCACCCCGAAGGCCTATTTTTTAGAAACATCGATGGTGTCCTTCTCAAGTGTATAAAAGAAGATGATAAAAAGAGAGTTCTGGGATAATTCCATTCTAGACTATCTGGATGTCATTTCACTGGAAGAACGATGGCATTAAATATAATCATGGCAGGTTATTACTGGCCCACTCTTTTCGTGGATGCCTTCGTAGTCTGCCGAAGATGCGAGAAATGTCAAAAGTTCATTGACCGAAGCAAAAATGCTTCAATGCCCCTCTGACTGATACAAGTGGAGACGCCCTTTTAGCAATGGGGGTTGGATTTCATAGGGGCCGTATCGCTGAACTCCTCTGCAGGACATAAATTCATCCTGATCGTGACTGACTACTTCACCAGATGGGCCGAAGTAGTTCCTATGAAGCATGCAGATCAAGAGACTGTCATCACATTCCTAGAGGGTTTGATCACTAGGTTTGGCATTCTCGAAGCAATCATCACTGACAATGGTCCTAGTTTTTTAGGTGCTAAAATCAATGATTTCCTCTACAAATACAGGATATATCATAAAGTATCCTCCAACTATTATCCACAGGGCAATGGATTGGCAGAATCCACCAACAAGATGTTTTTGAGAGTGCTAAGGAAGCTCATTGATCAAAACAAAAGGTCTTGGTATCTCCTTCTGGATCGCGCTTTGTGGGCCGATCGAATTTCTGTCAAAAAGTTAATAAAAACTTCACCTTACACCCTGGTCTATGGCAAGGAGGCCATCTTACCCACTCATGTGGAGATCCCAGTACTGCGGCTGTTAGAAGAATATGGAGTCAATACTATTGAAAACAGACTGGATCAGTTGTTACAGCTAGAGGAAGATCACGAGAAAGCCTACCAAAACTTTGCCAAGCATGCTCAAGTCACCCAAGAATGGTTTAGCAAGAAATCATCTGAACACACATTCAAAGAAGGAAATCTGGTGTGGAAGTGGGATTCCTTGAAGGCCAAACCTGGAAATCATGACAAAATGGACACTTTCTAGGATGGGCCATTCGAAATTGTCAAGGTGAACTCAGCCAATTCCTTCATCCTCAAAGATGTAGATGGTCAGGTTCTGCTGATCTCTGTCAATGGTTTTCACCTGAATACTTTCTATCGCTGAGGCAAACCAAGATGTAAAATATATATATATAATGTGTATATACGTCTTTGTATATATTTTTCATTCCTGTGTACATATCTTATCCAAGATCACAGTAGCCAAGTGCCACTTCGCCGAAAAGATAAGCTCCATCTTCACCAAGAATGGCCAAAATCTACTTCGGACACTTTTGGTGTGAAGTAGCAGTTTTGAAGAGATTCACAGCAAGGCATTTCACTCTCAAGAAGACCAAACCAAAGTTCAAACAAAGGCAAGAAAATGCCTTGCAAAATAAAGTGAGCGAAGCAGTTTCCGAGAAAGTTCACAGTGAAATATTTCTCAAAAGGGAAAAGCTTCAATAGGTAGCCTTCGCAAAGCAAAGTGCCGAGGGAGAAAAATTTTTGGCACAAAACATGGAAAATTTGCTCGAAGAAGAGGTTCACTATGAAGCATTTCAGTGTCGACTCCAATATTTCCAAACCAACAACGTGCAAGGCAGGAGCATTTAAAACATGCCTCGAAGCGCGCACCAACAACTACCATAAAAAGAGTTTCAAAGCAAATGAGTTTAAGGCAAAAGTGGCAGGGCGTACCATGAAGTGATTTGGTTAGGTGAAAAGCATGCATCGAGGTACTAAGTGGCAGTGTTTTGTTCCCAATGCAAAGCATAATCATCAAACCGTATGCGATGATGCCCTAGAGCCAATTGGAAATCGCAACGATCTGCTTGGCCATGTTCAAAAATTTAATTATGGCAGTAGCCATAAATGGATGTAGTTGCCTCTTAAGGCTATAAAACCCCATCCCCAGCAATAAGAAGTCCATTTTCCCACTATTACATATGAGTGAGAAATCTATTGTCCACCTCTGATTTTTATCCTTTCACGTTGCAATTCTTCTGCCATTCGCTGCGATAGCCCATTGCTATTCTGCAAATTCTGCCACCATTCACTGTGAGATTATTTGACGTCGAAACCCTCTCCACTATAAGCCCTCTACCATCTACATCCATCATGGGAAATAAAAGTTCCAAATAAAAGGGAAAGGAGCCAGAAGCGGCAGTTCCTAAAAAATCAAAGGGCATGGAGGAGAAGAAGCAGACACCTAAGAATGTCAATCCAAACCTCCGCCCATAAAAACAAGTCATGGATGAAAGAAAGGAATCTGATTATGAGCCAACCATAGAACCACTATTTGATCGATGGTAAAAAATTAAAGACACAGAGCTCTCGAAGAGCATAGCCAAGCTCCGGTACACCATCAACTTCATGAAGAGTAGGCTCTCGGCAGACAACAAGAGGGCCGCAACGTACTACTCTCAGATATATTGGTATCTGACCCCCCCTACACATCACTGTCCCAAGCTAATATATGTTATCGCTCAAAACTACTAGCCAACTACCAGGCAGGTGTTGAACTCCTCCAGCCATAAGTTGTTTTCAATCTTGAAGGAGGACATACAAGCAACATTCGCACCACAGCAAGGGCCACCAAAAGGGTATACAGTTCGCAGTGTCATCCTGAGCGAGCAGATGGAGAGGTTCACCTCCAATAACTTTATCCTAATATTCCTATGAGAGAACCTTAAAAGTAGGCTCCCTTTCGACAAGCTACACCAGATGCCCTTGCCCTTGGAGGCTTTCAAAAACACTGATATATTTTCTATCATTGCATGGGTGGCAGGCCTGTCAAGCGATGCTTCGGTGTACCCATGGTAGGTGTCATTGGTTGAATGTATTTCTAGAGGGGAATTCTATGCCCCCGATGCTTCGAGGCCAAACACCAACCCAGTTTTCTTTGATTAGGCAGAGTGGGTGGCCTGAAACTTACACACACAGCTGACTGTTATGAAGAGCTCTGGCACAGAGCAGCACTTTCCTCCCTTCTCTTTCCTTATTTGGATTTTCTTTTTTCATGTACATAAATCCTTTCCTCATTATGATATTTTTCCAGTCGGCAAGGATGGAAATCCTTTGCCTCTGTACCAGTGGACCACTCTCCTATTGAGGGAAGAGTCCTATTATTCTTTTAATCAACAATTTTTGGGACCCGCGATGCATATGTTGATAGGGTCTAGCCCTCGGGTGCCCCTCCTCCTAAGAGATAAGGTAGTGCAGGAGAGAAAAGGTGATGTATTTCAGTTGACACAAGGGCTTGTGATTTGCCTCTTTGGCTTCACGGGGAAACCCTTCCTGCTGCATGTTTTCCCTTCGGAGTACCAGTTCACACTAGAAGTCGCTTGGTAGAGCGACGCAACGAATGAAGTTTACAGCCACGATTGAAAGTGGGTACACACTTGTGACTTCCCTTTTAGGATGGGAGTAATCAAAGTATTTTCTTTGAAACAAAACATATTCTTGGAGGATAAGCTCATCGATTTTGGTTTACTCCAGATGCCTCAAATATGGCTCTACAATCCTTTGGGAGTGATGAAGGATCACTTGAAATGTAAGAACTTTTATATCTACCCCCACCCTGAAATTGTGAAGCAGAGGAATAATCCCAATGGGAAGGATCTTGAGTGGCACCTAGAAATAATGAGAACACTACCTCCTTTGCATGACTTCTATCCTATGGAGGTCGAGTTTGACCCAAACCAGTACCATTCCCAACTCCAAACTCCACTTTCTGGAGGAAATCAAAGGACGATCTGAAGGAGGAATTAAAGAACTAGGATGAAGAGCAGCTGAGGGAATGGTGGATAATGAGAGTCCATCGTAGAAATATGAATTCCTATAGACTCTTAGCAACAGACAAGGACTTTAAAATTGTTTATGAGGCTAACGTTGGATCATGGAAGCCCCTATCATTCATCGATTTTGTTCCCCCTGCTACCCCAGGATTGGGAAAAATCCCAAAAGGACCTGGCAATGCCTCAAAGAAATAAGGTAAATCCCAAGCTGCACCAAAGGCACTATCGCAAGACCCATCTAAAGACACAAGTGTCGAGGAATCTAAGCAACCATTGGAGAGGAAGAAGAGAAAAAGGCAAGAATTTTTTCAAGTCCCTCCAAGCTTCCCCAAGTGACCTCGCACAGGACTCCTGATTGCTCCTATTGAACAATCTGTATCGGGCCCTACCGAAGTAAACATTGATGGCAAGGCACCACCAAGTGCCGAGATGGTCCCAAACATTGACATTATTAATGTGGAGGAACTCCTCCAATCAGAAGAGGACCCAGAAGTAGAAGTCATGGAGGCAAGAATTCTCGAAGCCCAGAAGGGATAGGAACCAATCACACAGGAAGTTACCATAGCCGCTCCGCCTGAAGGGCATGTAGGTACGCTCTCTCCACCATTTGCCTCAGCCTCACACATGGTCCTGGTTGAAAGTTCTCATCAGTCCCCCTCACCTCTGGAAGGTCAGTCGCCCTCTCATACTTTACCCAGTCACCCCATTAGTCCCCTTCCACTCAAGTCATTAGGCTAGGACAAACCTATCGATACCACTTCGCCAACCCACGACACTGTCCCTTTAGGTGAAGTTAGCTCCCCAACATAGAACCCTGTAGTTCAGTCTCCTATCATACATGGCATCCTCCCACTTGCCAAAACTCCCGCTACCCCTATCACCGAACCTTCTGGTGAGGCATCCCCCGTTGATTCATTGTATTTGTTTACCCCTCTACTAGATATCCAGCCTTGTTTGCTTCAAACTGGCCATGATCAAGGAACGCCCCCTTTCCAAGAAGCCACTTCAAGCCTGGCAAAGTACAGAGAAAATACTGAAATAGGTGAGAAGGAAGAGGGGGAAAAGTGCATTGTCTTCGACCTAAAGGCTGAGAAATTGCACAAGGTCAAGAAGGTCCCTAAGGTCCAGAAGTCCCTGGATGAAATGACTCCAGCGGACTATGATTACCAAGAGAAATCTAAGGACCTAGAGCACCTCAATGTGGAAAGTGAATCTACCTCCATGCACATTAGGATCGAGACCTTTCGAGCACACACAAACATTGCCAATCAACGCAGGTTCGAAGTCGAGAGCGCAAATATTAAACTGTAAGAAGAGCTAGCGAGGACTCGCTCCAAGTTATTAGAGGTCGAAGGAAAATGCAATCTCATGAGAAAAGAAATGTATGCCCTGAAGCAGCAGATAGCATAGCTCCAATGCATAGCAAAAAATCAAGCGCAGAGGCAGGCCAAAAAATGATCTGAAGGCCAAAGAGCTTGAATGCAAAATCCTGCAAATGCAAAATCAGCCGCACGAAAAGGAGGGCCTAGGGCTATTGGATAAAGACAGAATCAAAGAGATCCATTTCCAACTGTAAAAAATTTTTAGGTCCCGGGCCTCTAGTGCCCTTTCAGTGTTAGCCTATGTCATGGAAGCCCGAAATGTCGCTGCTGAAGGAGGACCAATCATCGATGAAGTCACTCAAAAGGCTAGAGCCTGACTCAAATTAGCTCACAAGGTCCAAAGCACAAAATATCAAGACTTGAAGGTTCCTACGATGAGTCAGACGGCTAGGGATTGGTCTACAGCCCAGACCATAGTTCGTGCTTTTTTCTCCAAGGTGAAGAAAGCACAAAAGGTAAATAACCTTCTGGACATGTTCAAAAGTGAGCAGCACGTAGCAATTTGCTATTTCAAGACCTGTCTTCCTTAGGTTTCCCAAACTTCATGGATAATGATGGGAACTCCTGGCCAAGGAATAAATTAAGCTGGCATGGCTTTAGTTTGAGGGTGACGTCTCGAAGATAGAAGGATGGACGAAATTGATAATGGAGAAATAGGTCACCGATTTCATTTTGAAACATTGTAAGATCATGGCCTACCCAAATGATCTGTATACCAGGTCCTAGCACGTCGATATTGGGCAGATCGATCTGTTCCATGTTTTGATTAAGGCATTACAAGATCAAGAGCTTTTCATGAAGGGCACCTAGTCTCAGGTTCACCAAACCATGAAAAACATCCATGATCGCCTTGCCCCATCGTCACCATCAGAGGCCACTATCAAAGGAGCCAAAGAAGAAGGAGCAGAAGAAGGAGTAGGTGAAGAAGAAGAAGAAGAGGAAGGAGAACAAGCTGAGGAAGTACCCCCAGAGGAAGAAAAGGTAGAAGGGTCTGGAGGTGACTCTAGCCCAATGGATATAAGTTGAGGGTTCTCCCACTGAGATGAGATCGTTACCCCGCGAGCCACCAAGAATGTTGACTATTCTGTCACATTACAAAAAGGGGTAGAGAGAAAATCCAAAATTGTGTATAGTTCTCTTTTGTAAAGTATTTCTTTTGTTGTTTTGAAAATATATGTAAGTTGCAGCAATTTTGGCTTTCCCTACCACCCCCTTGTACATAAAATGGGAAATAAAAGAGCTTCGCTGCCGAACAAGCTAAGGAAAATAGCTTCGAATAAAAAGAAAAGTATGAAAAATACTTCGGGGCCGAAGCATTTCAAATCACTACTTCGGGTGAAAATTTTACGAAGTAGTGTTGCCGAAGAAAATCTCAAAGAAAGCGCTTCGCACCTGAAACATTTCCAGCAGGCACTTCGGGTGAAAATTCTTCGAAGCGGCATTTGCCGAGGGAATAATGCAAAGAAGGTAGAAAATAGCTTCGGGCTCGAAACGCTTCAAACCACTACTTCGGGCGAGAATCCTCTGAAGTAATTTTTCCGAAGAAGAACACAAAGAAAGCACCTCGCACCTGAGATATTTCTAGAAGCTAATTTGGGAGAAAATTAGCTGAAGTAGCATTCAATCGACAGTTCAATATTTAAGCTTCGCCGAAGAAGAAAAGGCGGTCCAAATTTACCAAGGCAAGGAAACCACTTCGGGGCCAAAACATTTTCAGCATCCACTTTGGCCAGCTTTTACCCGAAACATTTTTCACCCGAAGTGGCAAATGTATTGAAGAGCGAAACATTTCCAAAGGCAAGTGCTTCGGCCAAAATTCTCCTGAGCCGCATTTTGAAAGAGGATCGTGGCAAAATATTTCTACAAGGCACCAGCGAGGCAATTTTGATAGCGAAGCAGCGAAGGATGAAGGGCCCCACTTCGAAGAGGAAATCTACTTCGACACGCATCACCCTTGAGGCAGTTTTGCGAAGCTCTATTTTGCAAATTATAAATCAAAGAGGAGTATCTACTTCGGCCCAAACCCAGTGAGGTGCATTCAAAGGCACATACTCCAAGCCAGGTATTTTCTTAAGGCTATCAAGTACTTCATAAATGCACTCTTTCTTGCCTGGTAAGATCGTCGTTCATTTTTGGCAATCGAACATGAAGTATCAGTCCCTGAAGGAGAGCCCGACAAGCATGGCGACCACTCGAGCACTGCATCCAGATGCTGAGGACAATTCAGGTGGCCCGTTAATGCACCTTTCCATGGTTGACTCGGTCGTAGTTGCCAGTTTTGGTAACACAATTGAGAGCTCGGTCATGAATGCCATGAGGAGCCATTTCTCAGGTCTCAAGGGTGTACTTTGAGCCGATTTCTCAAGCTCAAGGATATACTTTGCCATCACGTGTAATAATGACTCAGAGGGTCGAGTCCTCTATAAAAACCCAAGCATTGTAATGGAAAAGGGGGGGGAACTTTTTGCTAAGAAAGTTGTTGTAATTTGATGTCCTGCTTCTAATACTAAAAGGTCTTTGAGCTCTATTTCTTTCTTTTATGCTTCCTGTGGTTAGTGGTTTCTTCCGTATTCGCTTGTCCTAATCACCGTGAAATCTGAACTCTGAATCTCGACGAAAGGGAGAAGGATAATCCTAGAGCCCGTCCAAAGGATACATAGGAAGGTTAATGTCATGTTTCTCTCATTTAGTATTGGTATTCCTTGCTTCCATTCAAACTATCAGTCAGTGATCGTGCTTCCTGTTCTCTCCCACCTTGAATCATTAATCTCTCTTCCCTTACCCTTTTTTTTATTTTCTTTCTCTAACCCTAACTCCTTTTATCTCTTTCCTGCACCCTTATCTTACAACCCCAAAAGTATATTAGCATAGGAGCTATCCTTTCTCCGGAGATTGGCACGAGGGGCATCTCTTCCCTTCAGCCTTTCAACGTTGGTTGAAGGTCTAGGGCGCATACACACCAAAATCCTTTCCTAGGCGGATTTGATGACCAACAATTCCTAAGATTGAAAATTGGGTAGTGCCTCAACAAAATAATTATTAGGCTCAACACCCTCCCACATAATACCATAATAAGCCTCTACAAAATCAAGAACAAGACTAACCACATCGCATGCCTTACACTTATACACCATTTCCTGAATCTTTGGCGTCACTCTTTAATCGATTATGCAAGGTAAAATCTATAACTCTACCTGAGATTCACCCCCTCGATATTAATTACCCAAAACCTAAAGGATACAAAGAGGACCTATACTTTTTATATCATCAACAACATGGCCATGATATCCAAATGTGTTATGCATTCAAAAATGTAGTACAGGACATGCTTGATAAGAATCAATTACAAATTGATAATCCTCTTGCCCCTGACAATCAACAAATGGGTATTTTCAAATATCCCCTACCCACACATGAGGTTAAGGAGGATCAAATAAGATAAGTAAATGAAGTCCATATGGCCCCACTCAATCAAGGATTCATAGGAATGATCAACATTGTGACGATAAGTGAAATATATGATCAAGTTACACCACCTGTAGCTTTCATTAGAATTTCTTTTACATCATAGCCTTTTCCATCTTAAAATCTAGTACAAGATCCACCACCTCAATCGATGGTGGTAATTAGAAGTGGGCTTACTCAAAGCCTATGTACAACATCGACCAAGATGTTCATTTATGAGCTAATACAACAATCATCGAGACATAGAGAAGCTCTAATGGAAATATTGAGATCAATTGAATTATAGCCCTAAGATCCTAATGCTTTTACTAACTTTGTGGGGCATATTCAAACATGTAAGGATCCTATTATAACCTTCCAATATCATGAGATCAAACCAATACCCACCAACGTATCCGATCATCCATTGCACATCATTGTGTGCTTAAATAGGATTCCTTATAAGCGGGTGTTTATCGACATGGGTTCCTCAATAAACATCATTACTACCACTGCACTAGAACACCTTAGTCTTCCATCATCACATATTGTGGTATCCACCTTCACACTTTAAGTATTTAATGATGCTCTTTACTCTATAGTTGGTACGATAGTCCTTCCTATCCAGGTTTGACTAAATATAATTCCCATATTGTGCCATGTCTTATAAGGTACGATGCAATATAATATATTTTTCATATAACCTTGGATTAGGGACATGAAGTGTGTCCCTTCTATACTGCACCAGTGTGTCAAATATATCCATGAAGGGCAAGTTCATGTCATTCCTTTGGATGATGAGCCTTTCAAATATGTTAATCTAGTCAGTAATATATGAGATTTCATCTTGTCATCTATGCATCTGGATATACAACCTGATAGATCTACTAAGCATCCAGAGTCACCATAAAAACTATCATCTACATCCACTAAATGATCCACATCGGCAACCTCATCCATCGATCTATCTACATTGATACCTTCATCTTAGCCCTCTCCAATGGCCTCTTTTGATATTCCTTCTTCATCATCAGATTTCTTGAGTGATAAGAAGTTGAAAACATCAATGTATAAAACCCCATTGATCATCCCCATTATCTCTATAGAAAAAATTCCAATTCCCACAAAGGAAGAAGAATTATTTGTTGCGATGGGTGAACCACCTCACATCATCTCTCCATCATCCTCATCACCTCCATTATCACCATCCCAAGTCACAATCCACTTGGTCAACCCTAGTCTTGATGAGTACCTGGTATAAAATGTCACATTCACACCATTCATTAAGAACATTCAGGATATGGTTAGACCTTGTGTACTGTTGTTACCCATTGGTACCATTGTACCCTTAGGGGTCCCCCTAAATAAAATAAATTTTGTTTATGGGGGCTTCGATGACTCTACAAACCAGTTTCCTATGATAGAACATGATAACAAACCTTTTTTAGGAAATATCTATTACATGTTAAATCTAAAGCTTACCTTGTGATACTTTTATTGCTTCCATTGGCATGAAAACGGCTTAGGTTGATATGAGCAAGGTATTTGGACACCCTATTAACCATAATACCAACTTCCAATAGATAAATTTTACCCAGGGTATTCAATATTCATTCCATATGAGCTCCTCACAAAATCCCTTTAGTACCTAACATTAGGCTTTGAAGAAGAAATTGATGAGAATGATTACATCGATCCCTATTATCTTCATCTGTTGGGATATCATCTCTCTATTATAATTTTTTTTATTGAATATTCTAACTTTGTCAATGGGACATTATAAGAGTATGAATATGAGATATAATTGGCCTACCTTGGTCCTTGCCATAGTTAGTAACCTCCTGACATCGTCAGTGAGGTATCATAAGAGTACAAGGACAAAAAAAAACTAGCATATCTAGGTACTCGTCACCTTTAGCAAAATAACATTAAAAGAATAGAATTTACCCCTATAAACATTGATGAGCTCTATCATAGGGATTTTCCTCCACATCAACCTATTTGGGGAGACCTTATGCCCCTATAATACCCCATCATTCTAGCTCCTCATAGGTTTGATTCATTTATTCCATTTTCACCTGAGCCACATTCAGCATATCTAGGGCTTCACATCATTAATACGTTCCTCCCATCCACAAACAAAGACTATCTATCCATCAATATGGTCTCCATTGTCTTGACCGTTCCACTCCACAATCCTAGAAACCCTCAAAACCTTTGTACCTTAATCATGAGGCCATTGATTTTGATCATACTGTGTCACCACCCTCACTAGAAGAATTCTTCCCTTGTGAGAAAATGTTACAGTTGTTTCATTTCTCATAAGAGCCCTCCGTAGATGTTTGTCAAGCTAAGATCAAAATAGATATGATCGATTCTCCAAATCCAGTTGATGACATCCACTTGATCCCTACACCTCATCAACTTGAGGAGGGATCTCACATGTCAATAGAAGATACAATTGATGTAAACATTGGTGTTGATCTTGAAGCTCTTAAAAAACATCAAATTAGGAGAAGGTCTCTCCCTTGAAGAGAGAGCCATCTACACATCTCTATTGATAGAGAAGATCAAATTTTTTCTTGGTCATACAAAGACATGTCGGGTCTGCACCCAATTTTGGTCATGCACAACCTTACACTTGACCCAAATATTAAATCGGTCAAGAAAAAACTTCATAAATGCATCCAAAAATCGCCTTAATGGTAAAATATGAGCTACAAAAATTGTTGGATGTTGGATTCATCCAACCCATTGACTATCCTAAATGGGTTTCCAACATGGTACCCGTAGGAAAACCTGATGGGAGGATTCACATATGTACAGACTTCTGAGATCTTAATAAAGTGACTCCCAAGGATGAATTCTTCCTTTCGATCATTGATGCACTAGTTGATGCCATCGTAGGTCATGAGATGTTGTCCCTCACGGATGGATTTTTAGGATATAATCAAATCTGGGTAAAACTCAAAATCCAACCAAAAATAGCCTTTACCACTCCTTGGGGAACCTTCTACTACAAGGTAATGCCATTTGGTCTTAAAAATACTGGTGCTACATATCAACAGGCCATGACATATATATTCCATGACTACATGCATAAAATCCTTGAGGATTACATAGATGATTTTCTAGCCAAATATCTATTACATCATGAGCATGCTGATGTTTTGAGGAAGGTCTTTGATCACCTCATTGAGCATAATGTTAGACTTAATCCCAAAAGTGTGTCTTTGGAGTCACATTTGAAAAAAAATTTGGGCTTTATAGTCTCCAAGCGAGGGATCGAAGTTGATACGACCAAGGTCAAAGCAATACTTGAAATGCTTCCTCCTACCAACCTTAAGTAACTTCACAGCTCATAAGGAAAGGTAGCATCTATTTGATACTTCATAGCACAAATCTTAAATAGATGTTAACCCATGAATCGATTACTACAAAAGGGAGTACCATTTCATTGGGACGAGGAGTGTCAAAAAGCCTTAAACAATATTAAGCAATACCTGGCATTGCTGCCAGTTCTAGCTCCACCCCGACCAGGTGTGCCATTCTTGTTATACATTTCAGCCACCAACTTTTCCTTAGGGACCATGTTGACCCAAAAGAATGAGGTAAATAAGGAACAGGCTATATATTACATTAGTCGCACCTTGGTGAGCTATGAGCTCAAATATGCATACGTTGAGAAGCTTTGCCTAGTAGTGGTATTCACCACCAAGAAGCTTTGACATTACATGTTGAATCATACAATGTATGTCATTTCCAAAGAGAATCCTTTGCGGTACATGATGAGTCGCACGTATCATAATAGTCGTACCACAAAATGGATTATGTTGTTGATCAAATTTGACCTTGAGTTTATAAGTCAAAAATCCATTAAGGGTCAAGTTATTGTATATCAGCTAGTAGAGGCTCCTCTCTAGGATGATAAGCCTCTCACCATCGAGTTGCCTGATGATGCATTCTTTGCATTATCCGACTCTCTAGAACTCGAAGAACCTAAAAATAAAGCTAGAATGACTTTGTTCTTTGATGGTTCTAAATGTGAGCAAGGGGGTGATGCGAGAGTCATGTTTTTCACATCGCAAGGAGCTCTTATACCCTTATCATTTAAACTTGACTTCCCATGCACCAATAAAAATGCTGAATACGAGGCTCTCCTTTTGGGTCTCCAAACAACTATCACCATGAAAATCAAGAAGCTTAATATCTTTGGTGACTCCTTGCTCATAGTCAACCAAGTCAAGGAAATCTATCAATGTCGATGTTCGATCTTGAAATCGTACAAGGATCTTGTGGATAAGCTATTGGCCAAATTAGAATGGATGGTACAACATTGAGGCAATCCCTTTGTTGTCTAATCATTTTGCAGATACAATGGCTTCTTTAGGGTCTTTAATTTCATAAAACCCTTTTGATGACATTACAACCATCCATTTCAGAACACTTTTGCAATCAGTGATTTTATGTGAAGCTTCAAACGACAAAGAAGCTATCCACATGATCCAAATTGAACCAAACCAAGATCAATTTTCTCAGGTACATGAATTTCTGAAACAAGCATCCTGGGGGTCCTTAATCCCATAGGGTCCTTTTTATAATGGCATGACCATTCATATTAAGGTTGTCTCCCAATCCGGATTCATGCACGATGAATCACAATGGGAGTAAGTTGTTCACTCAATCGAGACCCAAGCATATCAATATTGGCTCACTCAGCTAAAATATTTCTTGAAACTTGGTAGTATCCCTTTGGGATTTTCGCATGCTACAAAACAAACATTTAAGCAAAAAGCGACCAAATATATCTTTTTAGGAGATATCCTTTATTGTCGAAGCTACGATGGTCTTCTCCTTCATTGTCTAGAGCCCCAAGAATTTTCTTGGGCAATCTCACAAGCTCATGATGGTACTTGTGGTGGCAATTTTAGTGGCATGGCCATCACTAAGTGCATCCTCTGAATGGATTATTATTGGCCTATTTTGGAAAAGAATTGTTGCACTTAATTCATAAAATACATTAAATTCTAGCATCATGCTAATATTTTGCACTTACCTTCTCAAGCCTTACAACTAATTCAATTGGTATGGCATTTTCAATAGTGGGATTTTGATTTAATTGGGAAAATATCGCCCCCATATTTGGGCCATCACATGTTTATCTTAATGGCCACAGAGTACTTCACCAAGTGGGTGGAAGCTATCCCTCTTACCACTATAATTGGATCTTGCATTGCGGAGTTCATACTCCATAATATCATATGTCATTTTGGTATTCCATCCAAAATTATTTTGGATAATGGGATACCATTCAAGAACAAATATGTGCATGCTTTAACTTCTAAGTATAATACACAAACCAGCTTTTCTACACCCTATTATCTGCAAGCCAATGGATAAGTAGAGGCATCCAATAAAATTTTAGTTGCCATCCTTAAGAAAACCATCAAGGAAAACCACAAATATTGGTATCTTCAACTACCTCTAGCATTATGGGCTTATCAAACTAGCATTTGGACACCCATTGGGGCAACCCCATTTTTGCTAGTCTATGGTGTTGAGGCCATTATGCCCCTAGATTTGGAAATACCTTCATTATGCATATCCTTGCAAGAGTTCATCGATGATGACATCGCGCGACAAGCTCACCTTGATCAACTAACCCTTCTTGATGAAAGTTGAGTTAATGCTCTCGAGCACCTTTGCATTTATTAGGATCACCTTAAATGAGCTTACAATATGAAAGTCCACCTAAGGGATTTCAAAGTTGGAGACCTTGTGCTCAAAGAAAATCAACAAAACTCCAACTTACCATCGCACTTGCGAGATAAATTCATGGTAAATTGGTTAGGCCCTTTTATCATCATGCAGAAGATAGGGCCAAGGACTTACCACCTCGCTTCTCTTGAAGGTTTTGAGGAACCTGAACCTCTCAACATTCTCCATTTGTGGGCATTTCATGCATAACACATAATGCATCACAAAAAAACCAAAAAAAAAACAACAAAAAAATCAAAATCATCAAAAACTACAAAAATAATACAAAACATAAAAATTACAAAAACATTTGCATTACGTCATCATGCATTTCATTGCATTCATTGATTAATTGCATTAGGCATATTCATCCATTGCACTTGCACTAGGACAAGTTGTATTTGCGTTCTTATGAATGACACCATGTTTGTTCATGAGTCTTAAATCAACTTTATCCATCATCATAATTGCTTATTAAGGGGTCCTCGTAAGATAGGTTAGATACCGGATAAATATCATCAATGATATTTAAATGGCCACTGACTATTTTATGCACACCTTTTAGTTTGTAAAAGAACATAGGGAAAACCCCCACATACCATATATCACTACCATCCATATTCCTCTTTGTGAGTAACTATATTTTTCAACACAACCAATAAGTTGCTATAGGGTGTTCACTAGGGTTTCTAGTAATTCAACCATCCCTAGTTTTCTTTTTAAGATTTTGTAGAAAGCTATCTTGGATTTTAGAAGGTAAGGTCTTGCTTTGATAGTACCTTTCATATGTCAAAATCCCGACACAATTTTTACACATTTAAAATCTAAGTTTTAAACAAGGAAGGATGACGCTACAACGTAGTCCTTGCTCCCTTGAGAGAAAGGTTTTCCTTGCTCATCCTATTATGCACATGGTCTAGGATGCTAATAATTGAAAAAAGGACAAGCTCCTCCCTACCCAAGCAATCCCCTTGCTCTCCTACAAAATGAGCAAGTTCCCAAAAAAAATAAATAGTGGTTTTCACCACTAATAAATCCCTTGCTCCAAAAAGAGTGGTTTTTACCACTAATAAAAAAATGGTTTTCATCACTAAAATGAGCAAGTATCCCAAGCAATATAAATAAAATAAGGGGATAATGAGCTTGAATCCTTGGAATCCTCAGTATTCAAAATCCATGGGGCAATCTCCATTACAACAATGGGTTGAATGAAACCCACCTAGAAATGGAGTAGCCTTATGTGTGGTGATATGTCTATCACATTAGCGACCTTATTTTGTATAGACCAATGTCGTCTTATGGATGAGCTAGCTTTTGGGCGGCTTGTATTGCCTAGTAGTCTAGTCCAACTATGTCCAAACTTAGGATAAGATGACCATAAGGTGATCCTCATTACAGCAATGGGTTGCATGAAACCCGCCTGGCAATGAGATAATCTAATGCATCATCTAATACATTCACTTTGCACACATGGGGATATTGAATATATGGGTCTTTAGAGCATACTTGTATCTTTAAAGAGTCTTGTGTAGTCAGTAGACAAACATTTTACTTGTCAACTAGGGTGTTTGAGTCCCATGGAAAACCTTAAAATTCCCTCATAGAACTTAACTATCTCATCATCATTTGTAGTTTTTCTTATGAGATTTTTCTTATTAAGAGGTCCTCGTAAGATAGGATAGATACCAGATGAATATCATAAATGATATTTAGATGATCACTGACTATTTTACGCACACCTTTTAGTTTACAAAAGATTATAGGGAAAACCCCCACATCTCACATATCTCATCTCACACATTCACATCCAAATGTATAACTTTTGTGATAAGGTTAACATTTTAATTTATGACTTTTATACATCCTATGGTGTCTACCATTAGTTTGTTAAACACATTTAGATTCATTCATTATGTTTTAAGCAATTAAAACATACATCCATAATTTGCATTAGAACATCCATATAAAAATTAATGCATCTCATACACATTAGATTTGTCATAACAACAACATGAATTTATATTCATAATCAAATAAACAAATCTAAAACATGCATCTAACATTAGATATTGCATCCATACATTTACATATCTAGGCATCCACCTTTATGCATCTATGCTATAATGTCTAGTCATACATACATCATCTAAGCATACATCTAAAGTGCATCCATAACATAAAATACAAAATATGCAATAAACACATGATGAGCCATAAATAAGAGATATATCATATATATGTAGTAAATATCTAATACATCATGGTACAAAAAATCACCTGCAGGCTACAATCGTGTAGGTCCTCAGACCTTACACCCAAAAATAAATCAATCCATAGCCCTAAGTCATGCGAGGCCTACACCCCTAGAGTCACCTCCACCCTCGACCTCATCTCTATGATGTTGTCCTGATCCACTAGCCACTGATCTCTCTAGCCTAGCTGTCGACCTGTGACTGTGCCTCACTAACGGTTGTCTTGACTCACTACGCTAGCTCCTCTAGGATCCTCCTACTGAATATTACGCAGGTACGTGATCACCAAGTAATCTTAACTGACCCTCTAGATACATGATGTATGCACCATCAGAAAGGTGTTGAGCATAATAATCACTCAATAAGGTCCACAATATAACTACCTTAGCCTATAACCCTACCATATCCCCTATAGCCTAGGTGCCTACTCTCATGTGTCCCTATGATGTGGTCACTATTGTAAATTGAGATTTTAGATCATCCATCTCTGTTATCCTAGCCACTACCTGTGCCTAAAAATAATTCCACTTTGTTATCCTAGAAACCATATGTGTCTATAGAGTATCTCACTCTACCATCACCCTATCTATCTTTTCTTGGGTACTGTCCACCTGGGCCTTGAGCAGGTCCCACTCCTTAGAGAAACCCCTCCACTATTGTTGCCCTCTACCTAGCTAGATCTATAGTACTATGATAGTAGTATCTCACTCCACCAGTTGTATCTATAGTAACTGCACTCGTGCCCTAAACTAAGAAACCTTATCCTCAAGATCCTTCTCATATCCACCCTCATCTTGTGGCTCCTATACCCCCTCTTCAGGTTGATCCCACTCCCACTCCATCTAACGATATACTCGTCGCTCATCACCTGCCTCTATAGTGCCCTTATCCCCTACGTATCGACCAATAGATACATTGCCCTATCATAGGTAAGTAACCCACCATGTGTCATACTCAATAGTAGTACTCAGATCCTCCAAACTTGGATAAGCTAGTGGCTCATCCTCCTCATCCCCTAGTTCCTCAAATTGATGTCACTCCAACTGCATCTCCACCCCTTGATGCTGGTAAATAACAGGATCCATAGGAATACTCTCATAGATCTTGAATTGACAAGTAACATGAGAGTATTGGAAGTACTCCTACTCTGTACTATGCTACCCAATCTACCATCGACCATATCTCATGTGCTCCAACTATGTTGATACCTCTATCCATGGAGGAAAATCCATATAAGGCCTCCATATCACCTGACCTAACCTCAGTCCATCCAAAGACCCTGCATAATGGGAAATCCTACCTGCACAAGGGCGATTACAACCCACCTCCTGGTCTCACCTCCACTGAGCCACATATCTGATCTTGATATCCTCCATCTCTACGCATGATGACATTGGAAGTCCATCTAGTCAGTCCACTTGAATATACTCCCATATCCAAACCTAAAGAAGGAGGCTACAACCTAATATGCACTAACCCCAATGTTGGATCTCATATAATTCATTGTATCGATGAGCGAGCAAAGTGCTCCCCCATGCCATGATCATTGGCTACTGGATATCACACTCTATCTAGTCTTGTACTAAATCTAGGATATTTCATGGAAATATTTCTCCTGAATAATCAGGTAGTAATATGTTCGATATGATTCACGTCAATACTATATTTCTTTGACTAAACACCTATCTAGTATACCATGCCTTGATAAGCACTCTATCATTATCCATGTGTTACCTTGCAAACTTAGCCTCTATGCTGAATACACTCTACATTACTCTGCTCTATTGAATAATAGGAGTGGATATTATTGGTAATCCCTCAATCCGAATTCGTAGAATCCATTATACATCTTCCAATATGACTATCATCTCACCAGTCAAGAGGTGAAATGTGTTAGATCGACTATCCCATCGATCAACTAGGATAGTTAGATAGGCATGATCTGCCATCACTACCTCCAGTCGAGTCACTTGCTTGAGGCCAATTACCTTAAGCTATTTCTACTCATCATTAGTAAGGAGTCCTCGCACCATCTTGAAAAGTGTGGGAACTCTATGGCAAGCCTTCAACAACTGAATCCAAACAAGCAAATCATTCAAAATTCAAAAATTATAAAAAAAATCATAAAATCATGTCATCATCTAGGATCGAGATGGTCTACAAGCGATACTGTCTCACCCCAATATGGTCACCACAATGGTCAAAATTTTATCATTTATTTTCAAAATATAGTCGTCCCACCCCTGGACAACCCCCAAAATCCTAAAATGGAATCGTCTCTGCCTGAGAGGGCCCCAAAACAAGGGCAAAAACATTCAAAAATAAACAAACAAAATAAATAAAAAACCTAAGCAACCTGCACTACAAGCTATATCTAAAATGAGGTTCGTTACCTTAAATTTTTAAGTGAGGTTCATTTTCCACATTACTTAGTGAGGTTCATTTTAAAATTATGAATTAACAAAGGAGATAACTTGAGTGCCTACCTTCCTTGCTCCAGCTCCTCCACTCGTTGATGCCTCGGGTTGATCCATCATGGTAGTGGGTTGGTTTTTCAATAGCACTCCATGTCAAAAAATGCTCTCCTCCTCCTCACCTCTCCTTTTCTCCAACTACCAGTAGTGCAAATGACATCAAAAATTTGGAAAATTTTGTTTTTATATTTTTCAAATTTTGAGACCATCCCTGTGTGAGGCGATCGCATTTCGATGCGACCATCCTACCCCGAGATGGCCCCATAATTTGTAGAATACAACCATCCTACCCTAGGATGGCCTCAAAATCATAATAAATGCAAGCATCCCAAAAGCATCCTCAACATCAATTCGGGCATTCAACTACACCTAATGGTCCATCTTACTCAAAAACTCCAAAAATACCCAAAATATTTTGGTCAAAAAACTTGAGTGATCCTCATACCTAGTGATTTACCCTATACACCTAGCGGTTGCAACGACTAATTATCCATGCAATCCGGTTGGATGGGTAGGTTACCATAAGGCCACTTGAACCAAAAATAGCTCCAACCAGAATCAAAATGGTATTATCTCAATTCCCTAAGAAATCCATGCGGTTGGACTGCTCCATGGGATAGAGATATACATTTCATTCTCCCATTCCACCTCAAGAGATCATTGAATACAATGATTCACCTCTAGAACAAATCAAATTGTTATCATTTCAATTCCCTAAGAAATCCATGTGGCTGGACTGCTCCAAGGGATAGAGATGTACAATTACCAATAATGGTTGAAATCACAGTTGTAATAGGATTTTCCCCCTTCCATATTTGTAAATATCCTCAAAAAGCCCAAGTTAAGTCATCTTGGTCAAGCGACTCGTCGCTTTCATCACTTTCCATATCCTTATCGACTCATCACTTGAGGGGGTAGTCATACATCATAGAATTCATAATCAAAGTCAATAATCAAACACTCAATCATGCAAATTGTATTCATTCAAGAAGCATTGCCAACAACTATCATACACTTCCCTCCTTGCTAGGGGAGTAAAAGCAAAAATATTAACCAAACAAACCCTTGGTATACCTAAAGTCTATAAGTCCTCGTAGACTCCTTAACTCTACCGATGGTTGAAAATTTTAACCAAGACCAAATTTAAGTCCACCAAAATGTTGGAGGTAATGATTCAAATATGCATACTCTTTCCATGATTGGGACATCTAACATTAATTAGATAAATGAACACCATCAACCCTCAATTTGACTTAGGTCATCTATTTTTGCTTTGTGTTGTGCTTTCACATAATGCATCCCAAAAAGGGCATATGTAGACACCTAAAACACATCATATTGAGGAGACTACCTATATGGACACCTTTTTAGGCCATATGACCCACCTTGGGTAGCCTTAGGGCTTAACAGTGGTTTTCACCACTCAAACAGGGAGGAATTTCCCTTTTTAGCCTAGGTCATCCCACCAAGATACGATCTCCAAAGGTCGTCCTACCCTAAGATGGTCAGCAGTCATGGTCATCCCACCCCAGTATGACCATGCTTGTAACAAGTTTTGACTCTTGAGCTAAGGTAAAAATGGTTACATGGGACAGCTAAGCATGCACAATTAGTTGTGGGAAGGTTCTAGAATGGGTGATTACCTTTCTTGAATCTAACTACTTCTTGATTCTTGGCTTCCCTTACAAGCTTGGATTCCCATTTGGGAAGTCTATAAAAAGGCACCCAACCTTCATGAATAATATAGTAATTTTGAGATAACAAAGTGTTGTCATATTGGAGAGTAAAAGAGCCCTTATTCCCAAAGCAATGAAGTGCTATCAAAATTCAACCATGGAGCTTTCAAGCATGTCAATGGACCATCTCAAAGGTTGAATATTGAATTTATGCTTCTTGTGCCATTCAACATCTCTGATTCAGTGTCAATTTCTACCCCTAAGTCATTCTTCATGAGCGTACCAAGAACATCAATTCATCCATGGATCAAACCTAACATTGTCTCGTATTTACCATAAGGAATTTGCTCACTGTTTAGTGGTCGTCTCACCCCTAGATGACTTGCAGGCCAGACTATCTCACCCCAAGATGGACCACAGGTGAGATCACCCTGCACAGAGATGGCCTCCTAGAAATATTTTTTTCTTTTTTTTCTTGATTCCAATAGATGTAACAATATTCAATTACTATTTAACATAGTTAGATTTTATTTTCCATGCATTTATTCATCATATTTTAGCTTCTTTATCATTTTTTATCATGGATATGGGCCTTATCTTGGAAGGCTCTTCATATGCTATTAATACCTTTTAAGTTTTCTTGTGTGCAGATTACAGGTCTTTCAAGGGAGAAAATGACATAAAGATTCATTCCTCATCATCATACATTACGGAGGTCACAAGAAACCCTCCCCAAATCAGTTTGTGAGGATGCAAAAGAGATCCTACGAGATACACCTTGGATATATTTTCTTGTTGTAAATTTGTATCAAATTGGTAGTAAATCCCTCAACGGGATCCATTGTAACCTCTCTTGAAGGAACAAGAATTGATATTAATAAAAGGGCACCATTATTGCATTTCTTATTTTATCATTATGGTTACATAATTTACTATCTAGTTGGTTCTTTATTTCATTGCATAGGTGTACAATTTTTTAGCATAATTCACTATCATTATGCTTAACAAGAAGGTTTCACTAAATCCTTATCTCAAATTTTTAAATCTAATCACTTTCACAAGATATAATATTTCTAGCTTAAACAAAACACTTATGTTGGCAATTTTGGGTTTGAGATCCTAGCTTCTTGTCTATGAGTTGTCATTGATGTCAAAAGGAAATGGCATTAATGTTAAGAGGATGTGTTGGCTTCAAAGGTGGAAGATTCCAAGAGAATATTTTTAAGAGAATCCGGAGAGATTTCATTGGCAAGGGTTTTTCATTAAAACCAAACCGGTTTTTATTAAAACCAAGTTGGATAGGGTTTTTATTAAAACCAATGGAGGTTCTCTTTATTATTTATTTAATTATTATTTAAAACCCTTCAAGGTTTTAATTAATTATTTATTTAATTAATTAAGGGAGAAATTATTTTTAATTTATTAAAAATACTTAAAGGTTTTTAAACCTTTTTTATTTTTAATTTATTAAAATTATTTAAGGGTTTTTAAACCCTTTTTGAAAAGACTTTTGATTAATTTCGAAATGGTATTTATTTTCGCCGACATCAAGGTGTCTTCGAAGAGACTATTTATTCTCCAACTCCTAAGGTTGGAAGGCTAATTAATTCGAAATTACCCCAAATGCAATTTGCGGTGTTTGTGCTCTGTATTCGTTGTGATCGAAGGAAGACTTAGAAGCACGTGCGGTTGAAAAGTCTTCGAGAGTTTTTTTGAGGGTGAAGTGGGGGGAAGTTCACTTGTGAACTTCGTAGTCCACGTGGGCTAGTGGCAGCGAAAGCTATTGTTGGGCGCTGCATTGGTGGAGGTCGCCGTTTCGAGTCTCGCGAGGGTGCTTTGCTAGAGTAACACACATTTTTATTAAAACTTCTTTATGCTGTGAAATTCAGAGTTTCTTGGATATCAATTTATAAGGTGCGATTAAATTTTATGATTTTTGGCTTTTGTGATTAGCATTGAATAAAATCTTAGAAGAAATAAGGGCATATTTCTTTGGATGTATTTTTAAGATTATTCTTTGCTATGCTAAAATTAAAAATGGAGGTATAAGGTGTGAGTCTGTGATTGTTGATTTATTGGCATGTTATGGTGGTTGTGTTTAAAGAAGTGGGGCTAAAAGGTGTAATAAAGGAAGTTTATATTATTTCTCATTTCTTTTTATTCTAACCCTAACTTGGTTGGAAGTTTGAGAGTTGTGTGTGGTGACAACTTGAAGGTTCAATTATCTTCTACTCCAATAAGGTATGGGCACATTCTTCTTATGAGTATGATTGGTGTATGTTTTCTAAAATAAGGTTGGAGTGAAAAGGTATTCTACTAGGTATCCTTTGGCTAGGTGTAAATCCTATTTTCTGGTTTGTTGAAGACTACTTATGCATTGTTATCCTTAAGGAGAGTTTTTGGTGAATGCATAATTTTTGGTTTGAGATAGTGGAAGCTTTGTGCACTAGGGTTTATATTTGTGAGTCTAGCTACTTGCATTGAGTTGGTGGAACCCTTGGTTGGATGTTTTGATTTTGATGGTTGAGTTGCTTCCATAGAGGTTGTTTGATCAAGTTATTGCTTTACTTGATTCATGATATTGGGCTTACTCCATTGAGTTGATTTGAGCAAGTTATTCTTTGCATTTGGTGATATTGTGTTGGTGGCTGTTTTGTTCAAATATCTTTGGAGGGAAAAGGATTTCTACTTGTTTCCTTTTCTTGTAATGATTGGTTGAATGCTTCAAGGTTGATGTTGAGTTGAATGGTGTTGGTTGACTAAACCTTGTTTGATGAGCATTCTTGTTGAAACCCTAATTGATGGTGAAAAGAACATGAGTATCATTGTTATGTGATTCTTTTCATAGTTGGCAATTGTTGGGGTTTCATGTTCTTGAAAGAAAACATTCTATCCTATCCATTTCGGATATTGAGTTGAGTTTTCGGATTTGAGATTGAGATTGAGCTGAGTTGATTTGAGTTGAGTTTTGAGATTGGGATTTGAGTATAGAACATATTGAGTCTCTAACAATTCTCTTTATGCTTCTATGAGTTTGACAAATCACATTGGGTCTCTAACAATTCACTTTGTGATTTCCTACTAAGAAAGTTTTTCTTGGTGAGCTTGCTGAGTTTTTGGATAGGTTCCAGTGGGGACTTGTGAGCAGTTCTTGGACAGGTTCCAGTGGGGACTTGTGAGAAGTTTTTGGATAGGTTCCAATGGGGACTTGTGAGCAGTTTTGGATAGGTTTCGGGTGGGGACTTGTGAGCCATTTTGGACAAGTTCTGGTGGGGACTTGTGAGCAGATTTGGACAGGTCCTAGCAGAGGACTTTTGAGCTGATTTTGATAGTTCTATCAGAGAACTTGAGGATAGAGGTGCATTGGTTCTATGAGAAGAACCTGAGGACAGTTGGCAAGTCTTTGAGAAGGCTTGTATGTAGAGGATTGATTTGTTCAAGAGTTTGGACAGATCCGACGGACAGAGGAAGACTTGTACTAGACCGACTGACTATGTTTGGTATAGGTTGTTGAGCTGCTGTGGACATGATCATAGAAAGTAGAGGTCTCTTAGGCTAAGCATTGAGGATAGGAGGTCTTCGGTGGAAAGGAGTTCCACGTGTTGGCAAGAGGTAGAGGCAGTTGATCTTGTGAGGGATCATTTCCAGAGCAGAGGGGAAGGTATCTCCTTTGAGAAGAGGCTCATAAATTCTAATTGGGGGAAGGTATCTCCTTTGAGTAGAGGCTCATAAATTTTGATTGGGGGAAGGTATCTCCTTTGGGCCAAGGCTCATAAACATTGTAATTGGGAAGGATTCCCAAAGAACTTTGAGATAACTTTTAGAGAAAAGTTTTGTGGACGTAGCCCAGCCATTTTGGGTGAACCACGTTAAAATTGGTGTCACTTTGTGGATGATATTGTGCATTTCTTTGATATTGCTTTGGGTATATTGCTTTACTATTTTTAAGTATAAAGGAAAAAGTAAAAAGAGGTTTTATACTGTTCACCCCCCCCTCTCAGTATAAGCTTGTGTTCTTCAATTGGTATCAAATCCAGTGCCTTCAGAAAGTTTAACAGCTTGAAGGAAAAGCTAGTAAAGAACACAATGGATCATTCAAGTGGCAATGCAGCACCTATTCTTGATGGGTCAGATTTTGGTCTTTGGAGTGCAAGGATGAAGGTTCATCTAATGGCACTTGGGAATGAGGTTTGGGAAGTGATTGAATATGAGTACTATTCCTGAACATGGTCCTAATACTAAAGAAGAAAGTCTCCTACATCACAGCAATTCAAAAGTAATGAATGCAATCCTAAAAGGCTTATAAAAAGTAGATCTCACCAAAGTGATTCACTGCAAGACAGCTAGTGAAATGTGGAAACAATTGAAGGTGGTTCATACAGGTGATACAAATGTCAAAAAGGCCAAGTTGAGACACTTCAAAGGTATGTTTGAACAACTCAATATGAATGATGATGAAAATATTAGTGACTACATGCTTCGTATGGATGAGGTTGTTAACTCCATGAAAGACTTAGGTCTTGAGCTTGCTGAAAATAATGTTTGTGATAAGATTTTAAGATCTCTTCCTAATAGATTTAGTGAAAATATTTCTACTATTGAGGAAGCTAAAGACTTGGATAAGTTGAAAAAGGATGAGCTCCATAGTATACTTGCAACATTTGAGTTGAGAACTCAAGTGAAGGTTGATGTCAAGAAAGAGGCAGCTTTCAAGGCTACCAAGAATTCCAAGGGTAAACAGACTTCAAGATAGTGATGAGTCTTCTAGTGATGAAGAGGCATATTACAACAAGAAAGGCAAGTTCTCTAGAAAGCACAAAAGTATGAAAAATATAAGATATTTCAATTGTGGAAAGTTTGGTTATTATGCTACTGACTGTACTATTCCCAAGAATGAAAGTGATGAAAATAAACAGGATTCTAAGAGCAAGGATTCTAAAAAGCACAAGCATCACAGGAAAAACAAAGATGAGCACAACAATCAAGGAAAGAGGTATTCTCACAAGCACAATAAGATTTTCTACCTATACAAAGCAAGTAAGTGTTCTAGTAGTGATAGTGAAAGTTCTTCAAGTGATAATGAAAATGAGATGTTGTTCATATCAGAAAAGAGGAAGAACCGAAACATAGATTCATTATCATGAAATGTCTTAGATGTGGAAATTTTGGTCACCTTGAGAATGATTGCACAAATAATGATTTGGTTTCTAGTATGTATGAGGATGCTTTAGAAAACTATAAGGAAGATGCATGTATGGTTTTTGAAAAGGGTAGCACCTCTAGTGATAAGAAATTTGAAAAAGGCTTTGATGATTCAAAAAGCAAACAAATAGATGAAGATATAGAGGAAGGTGAAGTAGATCTTGAAGGTGAACTTATTAGTGCTCTTAGTGCTTTGAAAAAGGAAATAAATAATAATGCTAGACTCAAGGATAAGTTAGATGAATGCTATATGGAGAGAGATGATCTTATAGAAAGTCTTGACTTCTCTATGGCTAAGACACAAGAACTCAAGGATGAGTTAGAGTCTAAGGTTCTTGAGTATAGTGAGTTAGAACAAAAAATGGCTTCTTTGAAAGAGGAAACTAAAGAGTACAAGGATAAGCTTTACAGGTTTCAAGATAGCTCCAAAAAGGTTAAGTCACTCATCAAAGGTCAAAGAAAGACAACAGATAAAACAGGCCTTGGTTTTGTTAAGCCACACAAGGAACAAGTTGGAGAGTCTAGTAAGAGAATCCAAAAGGAAGAGAGTTCTAATGAGGAAAGTATTTCAGAAAAGGATTCCTTGAATGATAGATGCACAGAAATAGAAAATAGAATTCATAATGAGAAGAAGAAGTTTTTAGAACCTAAGAGGTCAATTAAAGGAAAGTTTCAAGGCAGATGTTTTACTTGTCATAGGTTTGGTCACATGGCTTCACATTGCATGGCTCAAGTGAAGGAGGTAAATGACAGTTTCAGAAGTGCTAGTTACTTTCAAGGGTATTGCTACTCTTGTCAACAGTTTGGGCATAAGGCAATTTATTGCAAGGCAAATAACAAGAACAGGTTTGGTCAGAACAGGTTTGGCCAGAACAGGTTTGGTCAGAACAGGTTTGGTCAAAATAGGTTTGTCCATAATAGGTTTGGTCAGAACTGGTAGATTCAAAGATCAGGTTTACCTCCAAGAAATAACATTGTCAAGTGTTTCAAGTGCAACAATGAAGGTCACACAATCAGACAGTGTAGAGCTAAAATTCCAGAATACAAGAATAGGAACAGTGGCATGATCAGGTCTAAGGATCAAGGCATGGACAAGAACAGGGATGAGAACAAGAACAAGAACAGTGACAGGAACAGGAATATGGACAAAGAGTTCAAGAGAATGCCCGAGAAGGAAGTTATAAACACTGATGATGATTAGTGCCTAATGGGATTTTTACTCCCACCCAAGAATTAATCACCTCATCGGGGAGGTGGGGGAGGGACTAAGCTAAGAGGCTCATTCTTAGTCCCGAGCCCCAAAGGTGACCCTTTGCCATTTATGACAAAGGGGGAGAGATTTGAGTAAGGGGGAGAGCCTCAAGATAGGGGGAGCTGTTTATGTTGAGTTTTTGTGTTGTTGAGAAGCATGGTTTGCCATCAATGACAAAGGGGGAGATTGTTGGCAATTTTGGGTTTGAGATCCTAGCTTCTTGTCTATGAGTTGTCATTGATGTCAAAAGGAAATGGCATTAATTTTAAGAGGATGTGTTGGATTCAAAGGTGGAAGATTCCAAGAGAATATTTTTAAGAGAATCCGGAGAGATTCCATTGGCAAGGGTTTTTCATTAAAACCAAACCGGTTTTTATTAAAACCAAGTTGGATAGGGTTTTTATTAAAACCAAGTTAAATGGTTTTTATTAAAACCAATGGAGGTTCTCTTTATTATTTATTTAATTATTATTTAAAACCCTTCAAGGTTTTAATTAATTATTTATTTAATTAATTAAGGGAGAAATTATTTTTAATTTATTAAAAATACTTAAAGGTTTTTAAACCTTTTTTTATTCTTAATTTATTAAAATTATTTAAGGGTTTTTAAACCCTTTTTGAAAAGACTTTTGATTAATTTCGAAATGGTATTTATTTTCGTCGACGTCAAGGTGTCTTCGAAGAGACTATTTATTCTCCAACTCCTAAGGTTGGAAGGCTAATTAATTCGAAATTACCCCGAATGCAATTTGTGATGTTTGTGCTCTGTATTCGCTACGATCGAAGGAAGACTTAGAACCACGTGCGGTTGAAAATTCTTCGAGAGTTTTTTTGAGGGTGAAGTGGAGGGAAGTTCACTTGTGAACTTCGTAGTTCGTGTGGGCTAGTGGCAGTGAAGGCTGGGCTGGTATAGCAGACCATATAAGATTTTACTACACAATTAGATGTAGTGGTAGTGATAACTAAAACAACAATAATAGTCACTATAAGGGGTTAAGTGATCAATATGTTATTGGACTAGCTAGGATAGGTGTGGGGAGATCTATGGGTGGTTTAGAAGGAGATGAAGGCAACATAATGAGATCTATATGGTCATGCCAAGTGTTCGAAAAGTTGTCCCCTCTCTATAGCTTATGTGTTTGCCTTTGATTAACCTAATGCTAGTGCTACTTATAGACTATCCACTTTCTTGGCTAGCATATCCTCCATCCTGATTATTGATCAAGGCTACCTACTTAGTCCTACCTTGCTAGCTACGCTCCTTGGTGATGATAGAACCATTAGTGATGAAGATACTATCAATGCTACTACTATCCCTACTTATATCTACTCCCCTCTCCACTAGTGCACATCTTTATAATTGCACATCTAGGTTAGTGTTGTCTACCTTGGCCTTTGTAGATGCATCCTTGACATTGTGAACCTCTTGGGATGAAATACATAGTACCATTGGAAGTATCCTACCATAAATTGAGGCTCGTCCCTCCTAAGGTCTATAATGGTAGGGCCATTCATGTTGATCTTAGAAAACATGTCTAGGTTGGGTGGATCTCCAAGTCTTCTCTTCGATATGAACCATTGATACTAGATAGGCCCTACTAGTATTCCCTACTATGCACCATACTATAGACCACTCAATAAAAATGCTAGATCTTGTACTCCCCATGGTACCACCATCCATCTAACTTACCTTATATGAGCTATATTGGAGACATCCAACTACCACCCAAAATGATGCCTATATGGCTACCAAACAACATATGAGACCTATAAGTTATATTTTTCCTACTATGCTATTATCCATGCTCCTCTATAGGGTCTCCCCTATCTTGACTTAAATTGGCATTTGTATGATGTTAGTGCCTTTGGGTAGTCCACCTAGCCCAATAGTCCTAGAAGTCTTATCACAACAATATGCTCCCAAGCCCATACCTAGAGTAGTGCACAATAAACCATGGTCCTACCTCTCTAGTAGACTATCCAATGCAGAAAAAGGTATACCAAATTTACTAAACCCCATGCAAACACTATCTTGTGATCTTGCATATCTACTATCAACTCTCCCCATCCCTAGTGTACTACCCTCTTTCTTCTGTTATTAAGTAAGACTTCTAAAACTAGCGTGTAAAGGAGGATAATATACCTATCAATATGACCTCTTGTATAGGTGACATTATGTCAATACCTAATTAAAACAATGGAAATTCCAATTCTCCCATTAGTCTCTTCAAGGTTTTCACTTGGTCTTGTCCCATCCTAACCTTCACTTTAATCAACACTCATAAATTATGCTACACATCCTTTTGTGTGATGATCATTTCTACTATTGGGAGCTAAAAGGTATTCAATTTTTAATACCAATGCTCTACCATTGTAGTTAAGAATACTGTTGAGTGATATTTTTTCCCGATTACGAAAATACACTCATAGTTAGGATCCTGTTAATCAATCCTCTCTTATAAATCAAATCAATAGTTTCTCCATGGTTCTATTTGATTAATGTTCAAAAGCATGTGCTTGTATGCTTGTAAATGTATGAGAATATTATTGTAACTCAGACGTGCAATTTATTGTTAACAAAGAGCTTGTGGTTTGATATTTAATTAAACTGTGAAATGCTATTGTTCATAAAATTAATTCCCAAAATGTAAGATTAATAATCAAATATTGCCAATAGTCAAATTTATAAAGTGCAAAAAACTAATTTAACCTTAGAAAACGATTTTAATTAAATTTATCCAAATGATTAATGTTTGAACTTTAATAATATTAATTTGAAAATTTTAATTAATTGAAATTCTAATGTTTATTTCAAAATTGTACAATGTTGAGAGTTCAATGAAATGAAATAAACATTAACCCTAATGTGAGATTGAAAACTTTATATTAAAACTTAGGATTTTGATTTTTTCGTGAAGTGAAATTAAATAAAATGAAAAAGCTTAGGGTTTGGAAAATAAAAAAATGAAAAGAAAATGAAATGTAGGTTATAGAATTCAAAACTCCATCCAAACACCATAAACAAAAGTATTTATAAAATAAAACCTAATTTAATTCAACCAAAACTAACACAATTCAAATTAAATTAGATTCAATCTTCAAGGAAACAATTTAATATATCCACTCATTATAAAGTATTTTGGATTGGTCTCCTCCTGAATGAGTGCTTATCACCATGCGAATTTAATTCTTGTTTATGTCTGCCCTCACTACATCCTTTGACTCTAACTTCAGCATGCTCTTACTCACTTGAACATTGTAATTTCACTCCAATTTTGCTTCCCTTATTTATATTAGAGTTGAATGCTTATATAGCTGTGGTACGTGCACCTTGAGTAACATATGAGGCATTTTTTAATTCTTATTTGATATATATTCAAGTGGTTTTTGAGCTTCAATATGTATGGTACTTATTTACATAACACTTGAGGTAGGTTTCAATGCCTTCTTGAGTAATGCTCGTGTATGGAATTAATGCTTTCTGCAAGTGGCTTATGAGCTTTGATCATAGGTGGAACTACTGTAACACTCCTTCCTATCAAATATTTTTTGTAACCTTCTAAATTTAGGAAGATTTATTATGAGATGAGTGTTTCTTTTCAATGGTGACAAATGGTAGATTGCATGTATTTTCCCTCCAATTCTTTCTCTTATACTATATACACCCTTTTCCAATGTAAATCTAGTTGTTTCATCTTCTTCAATATTTCTTCTAGGCAAGCGTAGATTGGATCTTAATTTTATGGAGAACTTAGGATATTAGATATGATTTTATGGTGGTTCAAGGGCTGGTTTGACTATTGCTTCTCAATAGACATCTTCTCCAAGAAAGAGCTTAGGTATTACTTCTTTTACTCTATGATTTTGCTTTCAATATGTTGGTTCAAATGCTTCCTTTGCAATGTATTATAGATGATGACCAATGTATATGGACAATGACCCTTTTGTGATATCTTGTGCTTTAGATTGATTACTGAGACTACCTAGGTGCTGCATTGGTGAAGGTCGTCGTTTCGAGTCTTGCGGGGGTGCTTTGCTAGAGTAACACACATTTTTATTAAAATGTCTTTATGCCATGAAATTCGGAGTTTCTTGGACAGCAATTTATAAGGTGTGATTAAATTTTATGAGTTTTGGCTTTTGTGATTAGCATTGAATAAAAGCTTAGGAGAAATAAGGGCATATTTCTTTGGATGTATTTTTAAGATTATTCTTTGCTATGCTAAAATTAAAAATGGAGGTATAAGGTGTGAGTCTCTGATTGTTGATTTATTGGCATGTTATGGTGGTTGTGTTTAAAGAAGTGGAGCTAAAAGGTGTAATAAAGGAAGTTTATATTATTGCTCATTTCTTTTTATTCTAACCCTAACTTGGTTGGAAGTTTGAGAGTTGTGTGTGGTGACAACTTGAAGGTTCAATTATCTTCTACTCCAATAAGGTATGGACACATTCTTCTTATGAGTATGATTGGTGTATGTTTTCTAAAATAAGGTTGGAGTGAAAAGGTATTCTACTAGGTATCCTTTGGCTAGGTGTAAATCCTATTTTCTGGTTTGTTGAAGACTACTTATGCATTGTTATCCTTAAGGAGAGTTTTTGGTGAATGCATAATTTTTGGTTTGAGATAGTGGAAGTTTTGTGCACTAGGGTTTATATTTGTGAGTCTAGTTACTTGCATTGAGTTGGTGGAACCCTTGGTTGGCTGTTTTGAGTTTGATGGTTGAGTTGCTTCCATAGAGGTTGTTTGATCAAGTTATTGCTTTACTTGATTCATGATATTGGGCTTACTCCATTGAGTTGATTTGAGCAAGTTATTCTTTGCATTTGGTGATATTGTGTTGGTGGCTGTTTTGTTCAAATATCTTTGGAGGGAAAAGGATTTCTACTTGTTTCCTTTTCTTGTGATGATTGGTTGAATGCTTCAAGGTTGATGTTGAGTTGAATGGTGTTGGTTGACTAAACCTTGTTTGATGAGCATTCTTGTTGAAACCCTAATTGATGGTGAAAATAACATGAGTATCATTGTTATGTGATTCTTTGCATAGTTGGCAATTGTTGGGGTTTCATGTTCTTGAAAGAAAACATTCTATCCTATCCATTTCAGATATTGAGTTGAGTTTTTAGATTTGAGATTGAGATTGAGCTGAGTTGATTTGAGTTGAGTTTTGAGATTAGGATTTGAGTATAGAACATATTGAGTCTCTAAAAATTCTCTTTATGCTTCTATGAGTTTGACAAATCACATTGGGTCTCTAACAATTCACTTTGTGATTTCCTACTAAGAAATTTTTTCTTGGTGAGATTGTTGAGTTTTTGGACAGGTTCCAGTGGGGACTTGTGAGCAGTTCTTGGATAGGTTCCAGTAGGTACTTGTGAGGAGTTTTTGGATAGGTTCCAGCGGGGACTTGTGAGCAATTTTGGATAGGTTTCGATGGGGACTTGTGAGCCATTTTGGATAGGTTCCGATGGGTACTTGTGAGCAGATTTGGACAGGTCCTAACAGAGGACTTGTGAGCTGATTTTGATAGTTCTATTAGAGAACTTGATTACAGAGGTGCATTGGTTCTATGAGAAGAACCTAAGGACAGTTGGCAAGTCTTTGAGAAGGCTTGTATGGAGAGGATTGATTTGTTCAAGAGTTGGACAGATCTGACAGACAAAGGAAGACTTGTACTAGATCGACTAACTGTGTTTGGTACAGGTTGCTGAGCTGTTGTGGATGTGATCATAGAAGGTAGAGGTCTCTTAGGCTAAGCATTGAGGATAGGAGGTCTTCGATGGAAAGGAGTTCCACGTGCTGGCAAGAGGTAGAGGCAGTTGATCTTCTAAGGGATCATTTCCAGAGTAGAGGGGAAGGTATCTCCTTTGAGCAGATGCTCATAAATTCTGATTGGGGGAAGGTATCTCCTTTGAGTAGGGGCTCATAAATTCTGATTGGGGGAAGGTATCTCCTTTGGGCCGAGGCTCATAAACATTGTAATTGGGAAGGATTCCCAAAGAACTTTGAGATAACTTTTAGAGAAAAGTTTTGTGGACGTAGCCTGACCCATTCTGGGTGAACCACGTTAAAATTGGTGTCACTTTGTGGATGATATTGTGCATTGCTTTGATATTGCTTTGGGTATATTGCTTTACTATTTTGAAGTATAAAGGAAAAAGTAAAAAGAGGTCTTATACTATTCACCCCTCCCTCTCAGTATAAGCTTGTGTTCTTCAACTTATACACATTTTCATATTTAATCGGATCATAAACATCTCTTCCCTTAATATTACCATAAATGAAAATAATGATATTATTTTATACATAATTCAACTAGACCATTGCATAACTTTTTGGTGCAATTCCATTTAATATTTCTTTCCTTCATAGCATAAAATTTACCAGATTACATAGTCTTCAAGGATTTCTCTTTATCCAATAGAGTCTTAGCAACAATAATTACCATATAATTACATCCAAATATCATTTAGTAAATTTAAATTACAATATATATTTTTAACAAATCCATTTTCAGTAAGATCCATAAGAAAGGCAGCTTAATTCTTATCATTGTTCTATACTCTTATACGGCTTCATTCCAATATTCTTTGTCTTATTTCTTTATCCACCAATATGGAGATGTGTTTAAGGGATCAAGACAGCTCCCCTAAAAATATTAATGCAATTCTAGATGCATGATGTAACATTGTATACAGCCAACCAAAAAACTTGTTCAATCAAGTTCCTTCTTGGTATTCAATCTGATTAAACATGATCCCTATAGATGCAAATGCATTCCGAGATGTAAGAAAAATATTTCATTGCACAAAATAGGCAATGCATCCAAAACCTAGTCATTCAATTTTTCCTTTTGGCAACTAGAAATTCATAATAATTTTCTTTTAAAAAATAAGAAAACAAACTCTTTTTAAGTAACACCATAATTACTTAAATAAGTTTAAATTTTACTTTATTGTCTTCAACCTTTGGTTTAAATTCAACTAAATTTAAGCCCACTACTTCTATCTTTCAAAATATTTAAGATTATTCCATAAATATACACAGTCCTTCAAAATTAAACCAAATAAAATAAACATATGCATACTTAAACCATAAGCTTTATTTTCAAAGTACCCTTTTAGCAACAATGTAATTCAAAAATCCACTCCTAATCAAATCATACAATTTCTATTGAATCACAGGAGTGTGCAAATTATACCCAGACACTACTCCATTCAACTCCCTAAACCATCACTATTTCACGTCAAAGAGGTTCCTCTAACTTATGATAGGGCCATTAACTAAGAGATTGTTGCTCAACACCAACTTATTCATATATAGCCATCCTCATTCACAAATTTATCTTGAGGTGTTAGTGGATGCCAATAAAAGCATCCATTAGAAAGGTTTTAAATGGATGCATACATAATATCAGTATGATGGCATACGTGAGGCTTAAGACCTTACTTCAGCCTCTTGGAGTATGTGATACACTATAAATACTTTTTAGTTTAATTCAAATTCGTAGAATAATAACCCAGTCCCTGGTTACATCTCCATCCATAGTGAACTCAAAAATAATCAATATCAAGAAGGAAAATACAATATGTTCAACTCAACTTCATGCTTGGGGTTATCTTCTTTTTGAAAGGCTAAACAATATATTACCTTGATATTTTATGATCATCGAATAACTGTTATAAACTTATCTTAGTATAATCACATAGAAGCATGAATTCTCATACTTCATTTGTAACCCATATAAATAGACCAAAAATATAAATATTACTTTGTTATTTCCTTTAAATCACACATAAATGAGCATAGTTCATCTTTCCTTAATTTCTCCTACATCCTCAAAGTCAATATTGGGATTTTCAATGCTCTACACAATGTTAAATTCAAAGAATAGTCAAACAACATACAATTCTCCTATGATTAAGAACCACAAAAGTCATTCTTTAGGTATTTTCATTCAAAAGTTTTATAAAAGTTCTTTTCAGAAACACTACATCTTCGATGTACATGGAGAATAAACACAACCTAGTCATTTGCTACTAGTGGGTATACATATTAGGAAAGACATCTTATTGAATGACATAGGTTTTTTAGCCATCTATCTTGCATAGGTTTCCAACATGTAGACTTAACACTCACCCAGACTAGCTATATTTCGAAATAACATCATTTAAAATGAAGTGAATATAATTTATCTAAAATTTCTACCAAATTTCTAGCTACAATCTAGATGATGCATAGCAAATTGGTTTCACTATCATTCGTCTCTCACCGTATTTTTTTCTCTTCTTCCTCATTTTTCCTTATCTTCCTCCTCTTTTCCAACAACCTCTAAGCTACCTTATTCCCATCACCCGATTCCTCCAAGTGCACTCAAGAGACCATGTTTTAGTTAGTAACTAATCACCCTCATCTCCTCTATGGAAACGGGTAGTAATCAAATTTATAAACAATATTTTATGAAGAACATACCAATGATACTCTAATGACAAAAATTATTACTTGGCCCATAGTTAATAACTCGAACTATTATTTCTTAATAGCTAAGATTCTTAACCATGTTAGCATGGACCTTTTATATGCATACCATAACCTATTAAAGGAATCCACCCTTTAAACTTTCTCTTGTAAAATAAACCAATATACTTGAAATATTTCTTTCTTAAGGACAATAAATCTCATTGCAAATGAAAGTTTATCACAAGCATTATATCTTTTCTTTAAAATAGAGAGAGAAAATATCTAAATAGCATGAGCAAGAAAATAATTCATCAATTGACAAAATTTGTTCAAGCAAGCATATATCAAGCAAAAGCATAGAAGGTTTCTTTATAATCTAGAATTTTATATATCAACTTCCATTCAATCGACTCCATTATTTTACTCAAAAACAACCTCCCAATCAATGATTTATTTTCACATGCAAAATACAATATGCAACTACATGAGAGGAAATTACGTCTTCCTCATATCTATTGCCTTTAAGAGCAATCTTTATTTCCCTTTTTTTATGACATCTCGTTCTTGGTGGTTAATTTTTTCTCCCCACCCACAAGAAAGCATGTTCCTTTTAAATGTGTAAATCTATTAGCAGCATCATATTCTTACATACAATATTTATTTTACAAAAATTATATATAAAATAGTCAATCATTCCACTAGTAAGATATATCATATTTTTCCATAAAATATATGTCTCACATAAACTAATCATAAAATAGTTAGTCATTTCATCAACAAGATAACATAGTCAATCATGAGTCCATCCAATGAAAAGTATACCAAGGGAGGGTCATGACATGATCATCCGAAGAAGATATGCACATGAATGATCTTGAATATTTAAACATCCCAATTCAAAAAGAAGAAGCGCATCCTCTAGATCCACCAATTATCTAGCAAGAATCAAGCGAGCAACAAAAGATTCAACCCCAAATGGAGAATCTGAATCATATCATTTAGAAAATCCAAATGGTTACTAAAGACCATCTACTCGATTCCATGGCAAATATTAGCACTTGAGATGGTATTCTTGAAGCTAATTTTAAAAATCGATGATAGTTATTTTTCTAAAAATAAATATCCTACATAATATGTTACAACTAGATATTAACTTAGGAGCTTGAAATGTATTCTCAAATATTACAACTCTAAAGGAGTAAGAACCTATACTATAGTATAAAAATAACCAAAAGACCCAATAGCTACAAACTCCATAATAGTTCCAATGGCTATGAACTCTATAATAGTCCCAAAGACTACAAACTTTGTAATAGTCCGATTATTTTTGTAGCTACAATTATTTTTAGTTTTAGTTTTGGAAATGATCTAGTAATATTTCATTCTTTAGAATTTTTTTTTTTATATACGTTATTCTAAATTTCAACTGTAGTAGTAGAGGGATGATAGTATTTTGTTCAAGCTACTACATTATATTATATTATCTTGCACAGCTTGATGTACGGGTTTGGGGAACCTAAAACCTCTTCTTACCCTAATATATATATATATATATATATATATATATATATATATATATATATATTAAAAGAATAAATAAATATTTATAATACTTGTGGCGATACATTGATAGAGATTATAATAATTTTGTGGTGTAGTCTTACATCATATGATTTTACTTTTTATTTTAAACTATGATCTTTAAAAAAAATTATAACTCGTAGAATATAAATTCTCTTTAATTAATAAGTTAAAGAGTCTCCATATTATATACACTATATAAGGGTGAGGAAGAATCTCTTATCTTATGGAGATATAATTAAGAAGCAAGGAAATATATTATACAATTCAACAAAATGTCTTTTAGCACCTAAAACTATGGTACAAAGGACTATAGTGATGGTAAGTGATAATTAGCAAATTTGAGTTGATAGAAATCAGGTCTAATTTAAATTTGAATGTGTCAAATTTGAATGATTTTGTAGTTATGCTTGTATGCCAAATAATATAATAATGGGATATTTTAGATAATTATTACATTATTTAAGTGACAAATTAAGAGACATGAAGACAAATAGGCATGTTGGTCTCCAAATCACCAAGATTCTATTGAAACACCAAGAGATATATCATTGTATATATTTGTACAACTTATATACATTGACTAATTAAATGGTATGCTTTCCTTGATCAATCCATCACATTTAATAAAATATCATTCTCAAAGTAAATTACACTAAAAAATATGTACTCAATAATTCAAATAGGTTACAAGTCTAGTGGGGTTAACTTATTAATTTCTTTGAATTGGTAAATATTTTATCATCAATGGAGTGTCATCAATGAATAAAAGCAATTATTATTTTTCAAGTATACAAATGTTCTTCTAATAAAAATAATATATACTTATATGTATAAAATCAGTTACATTTAAAATAATATTTGATCTAACAAAAAGTATATTACAAAGAAAATATATGGAATTAACAAATGTACATATGTTTTACTAATTATGAAAAGAAGCATTATAAACATATAAATATTATAAGCTTCCTGTTCATAATGTATTATACTTATTTGTTGACTCATTATTTTCATTTAACTCTTCATTTATAGGTTATAAAATATCTACTTTCATTAAGAAACTTTGTTCAGTTATTTATATTAGTTTGAAATGAGTTTTACCTGTACTACATCATAAATACATAGTGGTATTATAATAGCTTTGTAGTATCTATGTATTACTTAAAAAGATTCAAACCTGTGTCTCCACATAGAAAATTAAGGAATCTAAGTAGTTGAGCTAATGCCATTTGATGATTTTTTTCATTGTTTATTAAGTTTACTTTATACACATTGAATAGTTTTTAAAGTGTCAAGTTTTTAATTTTTCTTTAAATAAAAATTCAACTTGTATAGTCCACTTCAAAGTTGAAGGATAAAATATTTAAAATAAAACACTTGTCTTGTTTTAACCTTCAATGAATGGAAAAGTGATTTAAATTGCTTGAGAAATTTATAATTTTTTTAATAAAAGAGGGATAAAAATTTATTAGATCAAAGAAACCTTACAACAGAGAACAAACAACCACCAAAAAATAGCCAACAAAAACCTCAACCAGACATATCCTCAACAAGTAAATTATGAAGATGTTGAGAACAATCAAAAGGGAGGTGATCCCAACCCTTAACAAACCAATTCCCCTAAAACTAAGAAGCCCATTTGGCCAAACAATCCGCAACCCTATTCCATTCCCTAGGAATGTGAACAGAGATATAAACTCCAAATTACAACAGATTTGAAGAATTTGTCAAACAACCAAGGTCAACCTCTAGTGAACATTATCAATATGGTGAGTCTTTAACAAATTGATAATAATCTATGAATCAGACTCATAGATTATCCTCCACCAACCCATAGCCAACCCTTGTTCCAAAGCAACAGATAGCAAGAGCCTCCATATAATTATTAGAGTGTATTCCCTTATAGCATGAAAAAATGAAACAAGCATTCCCAATTTTATCTCTTTCAACTCCTCCAATACCAGCATGCCCAGGATTACCCCGATAAGACCCATCCGTATTGATCTTGAACACCCTTGGAGGAGGAGGATGCCATCTACCATCTCTCTGTACCTTTTGTCTAACATCTCTTCTTCCAGATGAAATAGAAGGATGAAGACCATTCTCCACAAATCCTAAACTTTGCATCATCAAAATCTCCGACTGCTCCAAAGGAAGACTAATCTGGCATTTAGAAGAGACAGTTTCTTGGATCATACCAATGATTCGCTACCAAAGCTGAGGAACAGTAAGCTTCTTATCATGAAAAATTCTTCGATTTCTTTCCAACCAAATCTACCATAGAATGCAAGAAGGGCCAATAGTCCAAGCAACCTGGAGAAAGAAAGCCTTAGTTAGAAAATTTTTATATTCATAATAAAAATTTGTTTAAAATGAGATAGTATCAATTAATAAGAGCAAAGTAGTTGTAGTCTACATTGTTATTTCTTCCAATTTATATGTTGTCCTTATTTAATATTCCAAAAAATAATGCAAATAGATTGGAAAGAATCCAATGTAGTTTTTTGTGGCCTATAGTGGAAGAAAAGCATAGGATCATTTTGGTTGCTTGGGATCAAGTATGCAAGACAAAAGGAGTGTAGGGTATTCAAAAGTTTAGACAGAATTTGCTTGCTAAGGTTGGATGGCATATTATGGTAGATGAAAATAAACTCCATATTAGGATCCTAAAGGCTAAATATATGAGAAGAGTCCATTTTTTTAAAATATGAGAATCACTCTTTTGGATCAAATTTATGGAATGGTATCAAGAAATCTCACTCCCTCCTAACTAAGGTAATGAGATGGTAGTTTGGTAAAGGAAATAAGGATCAATTTTGGGAAGATTGTTGGGCTGGTAATCAACCTTTAAACCAAATTGAGGATTTTAATTAGATAGTAAATTTATTTATGCTCAAATATGGAAGATCAATTGATGGGTGTTTAGAAAATATACCTCAAGGTAGAGCTTGGAAAATTATTTCTCTAGAAGATCAAAACATGCAACTGCAATAGAATATTGATAAGTTGAATTCTATCTTGAGTCAAATGTATGTTCCTCAATTTGAGGCTGAAGATAAATTTGTTTGGGGGGCAAATGCTAAGGGGGTGTTTTTAGTCAAATCAACTTGGATTGTCTTGAGGGGAGGTATAGTCAAATTTATTGACATTAATAGAGTTTGGATCAAGAATTTGATTCACAAGATTACCTTTTTTGTGGTTGGCCTTACAAAATAAGATATTAACAATGGATAATCTACAAAGAAGAGGTTTTCAAATTGTAAATAGGTGTAGTCTTTGCGATATGGGAGAGGAATCTATGGATCACCTATTTCTTCATTGTTCTTTTTCTCCAAAGGTATGAAATGGTTTGCTATAGTGATTCAATATACAATGGGTTCGGTCAACTAGTTAATCTTTGGCATCTATTATTGCCTCATTTCTTATGGCAGGTTTGGCTAGAAATAATAGAATTTATTGGAACATTCATAGAGATAGTTCTTCTTTGGTGAACAGGATTAAAATATTAGTAGTGGAGAATCTGTAAATAGAATATTGTGCAGTTTTAGTAGAATATCTTTTAGAGTGTGAGATAGCTTGTGGTTAGGGCTTACCTCAAGTTCAAAGAATTAATTCTGTGGGAAGTGCTTCCTTGAGAGCTCAAACTAAATGGCAACCTCCCCTTGAAGGATTTATTAAGTTAAATTTTGATGGGGCTTCTAAGGGTAATCTAGGTAAATTTGGTGGAGGAGTAATTAGGGATAGTAAAGGACTAATTCTTTGTTGTTATGCAGAATTCTACAATATCTTGTCCAATCATCAAGTTGAAGCTAGAGCAATGATAGCAAGTTTGAAAATAATTCAAAATTTGAAAGTTAAAAGATTAATTTTAGGAGACTCACATGTTATCATTAATGGTTTAAATTCTTGCAAAACCCCAGGATGGAGTGTTGAACAAATTTTTAGGGATGCTTTTCAAATTTTAGATGGTTTAGAATTTGTTCAAATTGTTCATATTTTTAGAGAGGGTAATGGTGCAACTGACTTAATGGCTAACAAAGGAGTGTTGAAACAAGATTTGCAAACTAAATTTAATAATTTCTCACAAGATATAGTTGCATTTTGTTGTAGGTTAAGGAAATGGAAAAACTTGAAAACTAGATGGTGCAAATTCTCTAAGATAGTATTTGTTTCAAATCTACTAGAAATTTAGATGACATATATAAAAAAGCGGTAGGGTGAGTTATTGTTACTATTTTGGTCATTGCACTTTTGGTTAGAAAAGGTTTTATTGTTCAGAAAATGCAGAATTTGATTTATAAGTTAATAAGTTGCACTTTTTGTGCCTACATTGATTCATTTGTTATTCTTGGATTTACATGATTCTTAAAAGGGAAGAGCCCATTTCAAATCATATTATTTACCAATAGCAAAAAAAAAAAAATTAGTTGTAGTTTGTAAATAATCAAAGAAAAAAATGAACTCATCATAAACAATAATAAAAAGTAATTAAGGTTTTTATATAAATACATAATATTCAAAAAATAAAAAATAAAATGCTAATAATACCTATGGGAACATAGTGATTGATGTTATAACAATTATGTGGTTCATATGATTTTATGTTTTCTTATAAACTATGATTTTTATAATATTATCAAAAAAATTATAACTTTTATCATGTAAATAGTCTTTAATTAATAAGTCAAAAATAGTATATATTATATACACTATATAAAGGTTAGGAGGTATATCTTACCTTATGGATATATAATTAAGAAGTAAGGAAATATCTTGTAGAATTCATGGGAATGTCTTTTATCACCTAAAACCTATAGTACAAGGGACTATAGTGATAGTGAGTGACAATTAGTAATCTTGTTTGAGGCAATAGAGATCAAGAATTTTTTTAATTTTCATGGTCAGATTTGAATTATGTTGTAGTTCTACTTATATGCCAAATAATGTAATAAGAGGGTATGATAGATAATTATTACACTATTTAAGTGATAATTAAAGAGACTAGAAGACAAAGAGACATGTTGGTGTTTGAATCACCAAGAGTATGTTGGTGTTTGAATCACCAAGAGTCTCTTGAGACACCATAAAACATATCATTGTACATATTTCTACAACTCAAATGCATTGACTTATGAAATAATCTCCTTTCCTCTCTCAATATACCACTTCGAAAATTTTGTTCTCTAAATAAATTGCCCTGAAAAAGGTAACTCAAGAATTCATATAGGTTACAAATCTAGTGGGACTAATTTTTGAATTTTTTTGAATTGCTAAACATTTTTTCTTCAATTGAGTGCAAGATGAATAAAACTAGTTATGATGGTTCAAGTATACAAATATTTTTCTGATGAAAATAATATATATTTATATGTATAAAATCAATAAAATTTAAAATAAGACTTGATCTAAGAAAAAGTAGATTAAAAAAACAAATAAAATTAACAAACTGTATCGTTCCAAATTTTCCACACCCTTACCTTCAGGCTAAAGGATTCGTGCTCGAAAGGGGGATGCGAGAAGGATGGTACGGTACCTCAGATTAAGAGGCCCTTTGAAGGTCGCACCTCTTGGGGGAGGGGTATTAAGGTAATTTTTCGACAGATGGTGGGGTTCACCAAGAAAATTTTAGTGGCAGTCTCCACGCCTAAGGTAGGAATGAGTTTGATGTGTTCAATTTTATCTTTAATCATTCAAATCCTAGGTTTGACCAAATGAATCGAAGTTGTTCTATATGAAATGCAGATTTAAATGAATACAGAAAATAGAATTAAACCTAAAACACAGAGAATATGCTAGATGAGAAAAACCATACCTAATTTCGGATGTCTGATGGAGGTTCTAATTTTTGAAGCAGTCCAGATCACCTCTGATATGATAGGATCGTCTCTGATCTAACAGGATTGTCTGAGATCTGACGAATTCATCAGACGAATTCGTCAAAAACCTACAATCACAGAAATAGATACAAATTATAAGAAATATAGCTATACCAACAAAGGAAAATAATGTAAAATGATAGTAAAGACGTTAAAATGATAATTGCAGATAGAAATTTAAGTAAATTACAATATCTTAATGACTAATTATGACCTTATTATGCACTTAGGCTACATGGGTGAACTCCAAGATGCAGAATAATAAGAAATAACAATAAGCTTAAATAGATGCAGAATAAAACAATAGGAAAGAACAAAAAAACACAAACTCTGGGCATTGGTTGCCCCCAATTTTGGCTACAGTCGAAATCGTCTGCAAAATACGAAATCATCTCAAATTTTGGCGTGATCATCCGAGATCGTACCGAATCGTCTGCGACAATCTGAGCTTGCTCCGATTGAAGAATAACAAAGTTCCTGCAAGAGAATTTAGAAGGGACAAAAGCAAACAGATATCCAAGATGTCATAATGCATGTAGAACTTAATTTACAAAAAATTTCATCCAGGAGAAGGTCAAAGGGAGGGCCTAAGATTAAATAGGCATAAGAAGGAGGTTGGGAGGTTGGAGATCATCCCAATTTGAGAGATCTCCAATGGGGGAGGTCTCTAACCGCGCAGACATGATTTTGCCCTAGTTAGAGACGCCGTTGAAATAGAATCTAATTATGAAAATTTAGTTTTGGGACGAAATCGTCTGGACGTTCTGTTCCAGACAAATTCGTCCGATCTGAGGCGATATCGTCTGATCGATGACGATATCGTCCAACGGTCACAACAAATCCTAAAAATGGCACGAAAAACAAGGGGAGCGATTTAACAGGCGGTTAAAGGGCGGTTCGGGGTTAAAATTCAAATTTAAATTATTACTAAGGTTTACTACGCCAATTTTAGGGTGCTACATTTTGCCCCCTCTTTAGCAAATTTTCCGAAGAAAATGCGTTAAAGACGAGCTCTTCTCGATTTACAAGAAAGCAAAATTTATTCCCATTTTTAGGCGACGATTCTAGGTCAAATCGTATGACAGCTTACTATGGTGCCCCCTCCGTGTTTTTACCCAAATCGAACGTTTGAGGTAAAAACGTGAAAAAGCAAAAAAATTTAAAAAAATGTTTTTAATTGTTTTTGAATAAAATTAAGAAAATAGGGTAAAACCCTAATTCATTTTTACTGTTCATTTTTCTGGTTTTAGAGCTCTACAGACAAAATGGTCGAGACAACACACCGATCGATAGAGGTCCGACGTGGGCTATGGGTAAGGATCTAAACTTAGTTAAAAATGCGTTAATTTCAATTTATGTGCTTTTAGATGAATTTTTAAATAATTTTTTAGCATCACGGTCGTTTTTGGGTCGTCAACGTCGTCGGGACGATATCGTCCCAATTTCGTTGAAATCATCTCGATATCGCTGATTTCATCCAAAGGCGAAATTGATGATATGGGGATGATTTCGTCCAATAAGGGACGATTCCCTCTTGCGAAATCAAAGACGATTTAGTCCTATCATGGATGAATTTGCTCAAATTTAAGACGATATCATCAAATGGTGGACAATATCATCATTTGTATAAAATTGAACTGATTTTACTTGCATTTTTAATCACTGTGTATTAATGATTTTTATTGTTTTGTTGTTTATGTTGCAGAGGGGATTACTAAAGAGCCGAGAATGGAAATACGGGGGTCTACGAGATGACTTGGTCGCTCTAGATCAGGCAGAGTGAGATCAGCTGGCCCAGGTTGGCTTGCAGCATGTGGCAGATATGCCACAGGTTTCTACAGATATGGGGCTACTTATAGACTTAGCAGAGAGGTGGTATCTGGGATCATCCTACTTTTGGTTACCGATAGGAGAGATGGCTCCCACACTAGAGGATGTATGGAGGATCTTGAGGATCCCCATACAAGGATGATTGATAACTCCCACGACCAATCAGGGCCACATGATGATGTGACTGTGTGGAGATCCAAGCTTAACCCTGGAGAAGGGCAGAGTGAATATCGAGTCGCTATGATAGATGCTTGGGGCATCTAGACTGACACAGGTTTTTTTTTGGATGGTAGGTGGTCTGCTGCTATGCCATAAGAGTGGATGCAGACTACCATGGCTACTAACAGATGTGGTCTACGACATGAGAGACCACGGATATAGGTTTTCCTAGGGGAGCTTCATACTATGCTGGTTGTACAAGATCCTACATGGGGTTGTGTACAAGGGTGGCCGATGTCTGGTCATGACATCGCTATTGCAAGTTTGGTGCTGAGAGCACATCACGGTGCGAAGACCGGTAGGGCTTCCACTGATAGGGGTTGACGAGGAGAGGCCTCGGGTTTTCTACTGGTGGCTCCAGAGAGGGTCACAACGGTGGATAGATCTACCAATGTCCCGGAGACTACTGGATGACCTTGTCCCAGACCATATCACTTGGAGGTCATGGAGAGAGCATCCAGGGTGGGTCGAGGATAGATAGGAGCTGGCTGGCATCAGGTGAACCTGTTGGCTTAGGATGGAGAGGGGAGAGGTGGAGCTCCACCGCTACAACCAAGTTTTGAGGTAGTTCATTCTATAGTAAGGGATCCCATCTCTCAGGGACTACGAGTTTTCTCAAACTGTCCGGGATAACACCATAGTGAGCGGGGCTCTAGACATGCAGTGATTCTAGAGTCAGGACACAGATGACGCCCCTATCCAGCTAGTGGATGGGGATGATGCTGGGGTAGCCGATGGCTATGATACTTGGTATAGAAGCATCCGCCCTCCTTGGATGACGAGGGCATAGGGTTTGATCCACACGATTACACATCGGATGGGGAGGCGATGCCAGGTGGCCATTGAGGTGGCACAAGGTCACAGAGGGAGAGAGTAGAGGAGGCCACAGGCTCAGTAGAGGACACGACAGTAGGAGAGGAGGGAGGAGATACCCCCTTCTCCACAAAGAGAGAGTCCACCATCACCCTATAAGGGCAAGGGTGTGGATACAGGAGAGAGTAGCGAGATGGCTACTCTTCGGACGAAGAATGTTCATCTCCAGGCTCAGGTGTAGACCTTGCAGGATGAGGCTGCATGACTCAGGGCTCAGAGCGGAGGGGCAAGCATTCTAGAGCTGGTGCGGTCAGTTTCTCAGATCGCGTTCTATCAGGGGATATACTTCCAGCTGGTTCCAAAGGGCCAGAGGATACAGCTGTCAGTCGGTATTACAGAGCCAATCAGGATGGGTCCATGTAGGACCTCATCACGATCGATGTCGAGGACCCACGATACATCATGGACTTCGATGAGGCCACCTCCTCCATGTCAAGGTGGAGAAGGAGATGAGGCAGAGAGCTCGAGGGGCTCTCGAGGCTAGCTTGCTAACTGCACTGCATGATTGTATATATTTGTTTATTTTTTTTATAGAGGATTGAGTATGCCGAGATACAAATTGTGGCATACCGATCCAGTTTTGGGATGATGATTATGTTGAGATATATATGAGATATTTTTTGATGGTATGACTTGTGTCTTACATTTGTATGATGCTTTAATATTTTGATTTGATTGATTTGATGATTCATGTAATTATGTCATTTTTGAAATATTATGATTTTATGTCATGCTTTTGAAATGAAATAATCTGATGTAAACAAAAAAAAGGTTTTTTATGATATGATGTGATAAAAGAAAAAAGGGACTTTTAACAATAATTTCAGAGGACATTGTCGCTATTTATGACCATTTCAAGGTTTGATAAAACATTCATGTCATCAAGGCAGATTATAATAATTCGATTCAACAACTCACCGAAGGCGACATCCATAGCTCTTTGAAAGGTGGCGCTAGCATTGGAAAGGTATAAAGGTATTATTTAATAGGCAAAAGTGCCCCACTTTATAGTAAATGACATTTTATGCTAGTCTTCATCCTTCACCCAGATCTGGTTGTAGCCAAAGAAATCATCAAGCAATGAAAATATCTGCGCTCCAACAACAACATGAAGGATTTGATCAATTTTTGGCAAGGAATAATGATCTTTTAGAGATGCCTGGTTCAGATTTTGAAATTCCATGCATAGGAAAATATCTCCATTTTTCTTTTGAATTGGAACCAAATTTGCCACCCACGTTGAATGCTTAATAGGATAAATTGTTTTTACCTCCAGCATTTTTAGTAGCTCTACCTTCATCAGCACCTCAATATTAGGATTAATAGGTCTCTGCTTCTGTCGAAAAGGTTTCACCCCTTCTCACAACTCAATGGTGTGCTGAATTACATTTTTGTCATATCCTTTTAGATCATGATAACTCCATGCAATGATGTCAAAACATTTATAACATATATTCTTAATATCATCGAGCTCTTCTGGAGTATAGTCTATTTTGAATTTTATGACTTTATTAGGCTCCAACTGCATTTTCTTATACTCCTTTGCATCAACCTTGATCTTGTGTTTCTTTTCTCTATCATTTTTATTGAATAGGCTTTCAAGTGAAATTAGTCCTCTAGGAATATGGTTATTTTTTAACTAAATCATCCCTTCCATTTCCTCCTTGGCCAATGTTATTTCCTTTGTACTAGAAGCTTATTTAATCAAGAAATTAACTATCTATTCATCACTATCAAACACCTACCACTAGAGGTTTTTATTGAGGATCGAAGGTCTATAAATTATCCTCACGGTCTTGGGTCTCCTTAGCACTTGCTCTCTAGGAGATAAATTAGCACTGAGAGAAGCCAAGATGTCTACATGCTTATTCTGTTCCCATGAAATCACTTGAACATTTAGTGTCATAAAAGACAAACAAATCCCATACCTTATTTTGATAAGCCTTTAAATAATTTTGCTTTGATATGTATTTTTTTGTAGTCTGATTGATGATAAGCTCAGGATCTTCAAAAATCTGCAACTGCTTAATTCCCAACTTCTCTGCTTTCTTCAGACCAAGGTACAATGCTTCATATTCGATGGCATTATTTGTACATATCCAAGTTAACCAATATGAATAGGTTTTCTGTAATATAGTAGGAGAAATAAGAACAATTCCTATGTCGTTCTTGCATCTTGCACCATCAAAATACAACTTCCTTAACTGATCAAAAACGAGGTTCGGGGAGTGAGAAACTTCTACTTCAATCTATTTAGGTTTGGGTATGGTGTAACAACCGATATCAATTTCTACCATTACATTTAAATCCATCAATGAGAACTCATCTTCCAATCAGAGCTCACCAAGAGCTTCCTCCATCAAGTCCACTTCTTGCATTTCTTCCATCATCATATTAACTATGCCTATGGACTTCTCTTCTTCCTCAAGTCTTTCTATGTGAAAAGTAGAAGGCTTTTCATTATAGATTCGAATTATCCTTCCCCTAAAAGGGACCTCCAAATTTGAATGATCCAAAGAAAGGTATCCACCTAGCTTTGCTATAAATTCCCTCGAAAGGCACCTACTGAAGTATGGTTCCAGATCGACTACCACCACTTCTTGAATAACGATGATCTATGACATGTTGTGCAAAACAATGGGAATGTCTTTAATTATATCCACTATATTGACTAAGGTACCATCCAACTGTAATATGTCTGGGCTGATCCTCATATATTCCTGAGCTCAGGGTGTCTTTTGAAAACATTGCAACTACTGAGTATAATACCCTAAAAGTAACTTTTACCATGCCAAATTAACTAGGATGTTGAAGCATGAATTAAATAAAAAATGAAAATATATACTATAATCTAAATCATATTGGTTACTATATTATGAGTTATTACCTTTTCCAATTAAGTTTAAAATAGGTAGTTGAGCAAAGGAGGTAAGACATGAGGGTTCAAGGGCCTCAAGGGATAAAATCACGAGTTAGAATTTTTGTGGGTTGCAACAACTCCACTCCTAATTTTGTAAGTCACCAAGTAGTGAATGAGGCAAGATAACTAGGAAAATAGCCAAGTCAAGGAAGTGGTGATCTATAGAACATATGATTCATCAAAATATTGCAATTGATCCATCAATAAATCAATGATTTTTTTAATCACCCACCAACAAAAGAAGGCCACCAAATTGGGAATGACATATTATTCATTTTGTTGTAATTTTTAATGGTAAAAAATACTATTAAAAGTATAAATTCCCTTTAACCTAATTCTAATCATATTTTGGACATTATGAGAAATATTAAGAGCTACACTTTTTAGCTATGATGTTCTTTATTTTAAGAATAGAAAATTGTACATTGATGTTATAATGAACTATGTCTCATTTTGTCATACCTATGCATGAATTTATGGTTTTTGTGGCATTGCCTTCTTATTTTCCTATTAGTCCTATTTTATGTTGGAAGATTGTTCTTTGGGTGAAGTTAATATGTTGTTATTTGATCTTCTTGGAATGGCACAACTAATCTCACACTAGCCTCACTATGGCCTCTAGTTGTATTTTATTTTTCTATATTTTTTTATCTCTTGCACCCTTACCTTATCAAATTTTATTTTAAGCATTTACATTATCTAGGTTAGCATAGGATAGTAGGGAGCTAGCATGAATCTAAAGATCAAGGGGACTTAAACCTCCCTTTTTTTAAGGCTTTGGATATAGAATCACAAGCATAATATCTACATCAATCAGTCACATGAATATATATAGTTATTTTTTGGAATGTCTGGTTAGACTCATCCCACAACACCCTCTTCATTCATTCTTAGATATATGCCAAATCATTGGGAATATCACTAAATCCATAAAAGAATTTTTTAACCACCACAAAATCTAACCTCTTGAAAAGTTACTACTTATTTGGCCTAGGTTTGGTATTTTTACCCCTAAATCCATAAAGAAACTACAAGCCAACCATAGAATCTAATGAATTGATGGTAAATGGTGACTCCATTCATGAAAAAAACCTAGAAATCCACTTAAATAAAATGTTAAACCTAATATATTTAGTTATTTGATCCATTAAATAAATCTATGAGATATAAAACCTATACAAGCCTCTTTTCCCAATGTATCATCAATGTCAAGAACAATCATAGAAAACATTTACACAAAACTTGATCCAAGTATATATCATGTTGATTCACTAGAATAGACAATACTTTATCGATTCTCCATCCATGTCATTTTCATGTCATTACCATTCCAAATGGTTTTCTTCTCAAGTCATCCTTCAAGAAATTCATAGGATGATATTTGTGACTTGTTGAACCTTTTTTTGATGTATAGTGTCATCACCAATCCAAACCTTGTCCTGCCTAACATAAATCCCAATTACCATAATTCGTTGTAATTCTAGTGATTCATCAAAAACACTAGTGATCCATTGGAATCCTTCTATTTTTTATTTATTACCAATCTAACCCATTTTTTTAGGATTTTTATTGTGGCAGGTATACTAGACATTGAGTAAAAACCATGAATATTGAGCCCTTTTATGAATACAAGGTCTAAGTCATTTGATAAAGGTAAGGAAATAGAGCGGGAAAATTGGTTGAATAAGGAAGTAAAGGAAGAAACATTTCATAGCAATTTGAATACAATGTTTAGAGGATATTCCTCCAACTCCCTCTATTGAAGACACTATGGCATAACCTATTATCTAAGGATAAAAAATTTTACCTTTGTCCTAGACATAAGTGAATTTGCTTGATCATCCACTAGACACTCATGAGTATGTCATACTAGATGTTGCTCAGGCATGGCCTACTACTCAGTATACAATCCCTAATATTGTTTTTACTCCCTTGTATAAGTCATATCTCAAGCCCTACCAGATGTCAATTAACCTCACCATTGGGTTCTATCATAAAATATCCCAAGTGTAAGTACTATGATGTCCATCCCTATGAGCCAATTGATAAATCCACTAGTGTTCCAAATAAACCAAGGCCTATTGTTTGGGTTGAGCATCCAAATTAACCTAAATCTCTTACAAGTTGGATTTGTATTTCAAGTAAATATAATCTGACAATTGGTCGTGTAGAGTAGATGTTAATTCCTCCTAGTACCTCATCTCAACTACTTGGGTGATCCATATAATAGGTAGCTTAGGCCCCTATTATAAACCAAGGATCTCAAGGATTGCAAAAAATCAACATCCAATGATTATAGAATCCATAAAAATCTAACATGTCCTAAGGTGCATTAAATCAATCCCTATCTAATTTACCAATAGATCAAAATCTCACCCAAAATTTGTAAATTCCACCTATATAATCAATATCTCAAAACCTTATTTTCCCTTCATGGGGTTATCCTATGCAATATTTCCATTCATTGTCATTCAACCCATGATTTATTCAAGAGTTCTAGGGGTTAAAAAACAACTAACATTACCCAACTTACCTTTGCCTCTCAAAACTAACCCTTATAAGTAGGTAACCCTAAATCCACCTCCTATCCAAAATCCTTATCAATAACAAGTTCCCTAAGTATAATTGGCCCCTAAAAATCAATAGATGGTACCAAGTTAGTAAATAGTGACCTTCATACAACAACCATAAGGGTATGTAATCCATCCTTTGTTTTAGATGTCATATTTCCCATAAATACTTTATGTTCAACCTCCTTAAAACTATAAAATGCAAGTGCTATAGAGGCCTTAATAACAATTGCATCATTCGACCTACCAAGGTTCATTGAATTCAATGGATTATTCTTTGATACCTATAGCTTCCATGAAAGCCTTACCTACTTTTGATGTTAATGGGAATAAAATTACCATATATCATCTATATGAGTTATCCACTCTAAATTCAATACGGTGATGAGGCCTGGAAATGCCTCAATAATAGCATGTTTTGAACATTGAAATTGCCTAAAAACTCTTATGTTTAATCTGATATGCTAGTTAAGTTGATTCAATATGTTGTGTATTAACTATTTGCATGATCAATGTATTTGAAATACTATATTCTGATTTTTATAGATTTTTGCATAGTTTTATGTTATTTTGTCATGACTTGCTAAATGAGAAATATGCTTAGGTTGATAGCAGCATTTCACTAATTATGTTTTGATATGTCTCAAGCATTTATTTTACCTAAATATAGCAAACAGTGCAAGCAAACTGTTACTGTGCGGCAAAAACTAGTTTTCCAATGTAAATTCCAGCCAACTACCAATAAATGGCAAGGCATGGAATTCACACATGGAAATATATGAAGACCATTGAAATCTGATCCTGAGAGATAACCCACCTGAGAAATGCAGATGAAATAATTTGAAGAGCACATATTTGTTCATTTCAAAGTCTCTTCGGAATGAACAGACATCTTCGGAATGAGAAACATAGTCTCTTCGAAATGAACGGACATCTTTGGAATGAGAAATGTAGTCTCTTCGGAATGAGCCACTTATCTTCAAAATGAGAACAGAATGTGCTTTTTGACTTGTTGACCGATTTTTGACGCTGGAAAAAGGGAAAGAAATATTGAAAATGGTAAAGGAAAATATCTCCCATCTGACTTTGCCATCCTTGTCGACCAAAGCCACCATTTATGGAAAGATCAAGTTTGATCCTGTTCTAGGCTAAACCCAGGAAAAGCTGCAGCATAATAGGATTAGATCTTTAGGATAGAAATGAGATATTCTCAGTTTGTAAGTAGATCTTAGGACATATATAAATATGGCTCCCATCCAGGTTGATCTAGGGAGATAGAAGAGAATAGGAGAAAATAGGCAACTAGTGTAATAATAAGAAAAGTGATTGTTACAGTCCTGTAACAGGTTTTTAGCAGCAATACTATAATCATGTTCTGAATAAATAAAGTGCACTATTTTTATTCATGTTGTTATACATGAGTGTGAGTAAGATCTAGAGAGAGAGAAAGACTCATACCTTCTTCTGGACAAGGAGGTTGGCCACTTCCAGACCTAGGAGGAGGACTAACAATAGGTTTTTATTCTGATTTTGTTGTAGCAGAATAAGTTGTAAAACTTGTCATTTCATTTCCTTGTAAAAAGCTAGCAATATTGCAATATTAAGCTTATTTTATGATTAGGATGATCTTGTAATTAATGGTTTGGTTGTAATCTTCACTTTCAGCAAACTTTCAAAATACTGCAGATTATCATTTCTAGAATTTACTATTTACTACTTTTTGTGATTTTTTGTCAACCCCTGCACAGAAGATTGACAACCTTCTGTTATAGAGCATTGACAGGACTTAATTTCCATGCTATAATTAGGTTCCATTACTACAAAAGTAAATAGACTTCCTTTCTGTAATTATAATCAGGATTCTAATTCTACAACTGTTATTTCTACAACATAATTAGATCTCATTCTGCAATTGTAATTAGGATTTCATTTCTACATTTAATGATTAGTTTCCATTTCTGCAATTATATTAAAATTTCAAATTATGCAATTTAGAGATAGAATTGTCCTAAATCCCCCACACAATCGGTTTCACCAATAAGACCTGTTGCTCCCAATTGACCTAAGTTATAACCCTTTTCACCCCTTCTTCCACCAATAGCCTTGTACACTGCCCTGGATTGAAAAATTCATTGAGAATTAATTATGTGTATAATGACAACACATCATTTTGGCACCGTTGTTGGGGAATAGTGTTGTTGGAAGGTGACAACAGTCCAATAGATGTTAATTAGACTAAGCTATGAAAATTCAAGATAAAATCTGAATATAACAGCTGGTTAAAGTAACAACTATTGCCCTATAATTTATGTCATTCAAGAGTAAACATGAATAAGTCTAGAGATGAAAAAGGTAGAATTACCCAAAAATATCCCTGGCTTGTTCCATTAAGAATATCTTCATGCCTAAGGGGTGAATCACCTGTGTTTGAACTACCAAAAATATTGAAATAAAAATCACCAGTCTCATCATCATTAGAACATTCTAAGAAAGAAAAATCACCAGCTTCATCATCATTAGAACATCCTAAGAAAGAAAAATCATCAGACTCATCATCAATAGAGGATCTTGGACCTCTTGAGAGTGAAATTTGGATAGGTTTAATTGTTCCCAAGGAACAGGAAACTATGGCAGAGGGAGGCAATATAGATAGGGATGGCCAACATGGCTATGTTCATAATGAAGGAGATGATCAGGATATGCCCCAACCTTCTAGAAAATTTGAATATCCTATCTGTTTGAATCCAACACAAAACTCTCCCATGAAAACCATTTCACCTTCAGTACTTCCAACCTTCTGAGCTATTGTATCTGAAGATCCTGATCATTTTTTGTTTGAATTCAAAGTAGTGTGTCAAACCTATTACTATGTAAATGACAATCAAAAACTTAAGGTTTTTTCCTCAACACTCAAGGACTCAGTATTATGCTGGTTCATGAGCTTAGAGCCAAATTCCATCCGAACTTGGGATCAAATAGAAACTATGTTTTTAGACAAATATCAAGAGTATTGTCGTGTAAGGAATAGGAAAGATGAGTTATTCAGGATGAAGCAGGAAGATTATGAAACATTAGAAGACTATATTTATAGGTTCTCCTTTGTTCAAAGGAGATGTGGACTTGTAGAACCAGAGTTATGCAAAACCATATTTTTGAGAGGTTACAAGATGAATCTAGAGAAGTATTGGATTTGATGGGAAAATGGGATGTAAATACTCTTAGTAATGAGGAAATTGTGGGTCTTTGTAGAAATTACTCTCGCACTAAGCAGGGAAGAAGAAAAAAGAGTACAAATGGTACTGATGTGAAGGACCTAATAGAGTAACTTGCAAATTTTAAAACTGATATTCTAGTGCAATTAAACACAACTTTGGGGGAAATGTCTGCAAAAGCAAAAACCACAGAACCTTTAGCAATCTATTGCCCAAGATGTAGAAATAAACATGATTTGCAAGAGTGTCCTTTGAACAAAACATCTATATCAACCATTTGTAGTATTTGTTCAAAGAAGCATTCAACTGATAAATGCCACCTATTACCACAAGTCAAAACTATGTTAGAGAATCAGACTGAGGAACTCAACTATGTTGGACCAAAAAAAGGGGGAAATTTCTCTCAGTACCAAAATCCCCTCATTTTCCTATAAATTGGGGGCATAATCCCTGGACTATGCCTTGGGGACAATCAGAACCACTCCAACATCCTTGGAATTATCCTCAATGGAAATATTCCCAAGAATGGCCACAAACAAATTGGAGTAATCCAGCCTAGAATCAGAATCAGAATAATCCATCATGGAATCAAAACAACCCACCCTGGAATCAAAATCATACTAATCCACATTGGATGCAAAATCAACCACAATGGAGTTAGCAATACCAATCCTATCCAAGGCAGCAAATAAATCAAGGTCAAACTTAGCATTTGCTACCTACACCTAATCAAAATTTTCAAGAAAAATAGAACCAACCATAGCAAACACAATAGGTGAAACAACCTCAACTTCCAACTCAATCAATCACTAATCCAAACAACATGAGACAGGCATCACCTGTCTATGTGGCTGAAGCTGAAGAAAATGTTGAAATAAATGTTCTTGATTGTAGTAACATCCAACTTCATTCAGGAAAAGTTGTATCTAAACCTGTTTCAATTAAAATTAAGGAAAATAAAGAGCAAGAACCTTTGGAACCAGTTAGAGTTAAACCAACAATAGAGAAAGAAGAAGAAAAAATAGAACCACAGATAGAACAATTACCTTCATCAAGGATAATTCCATATCCTGAAAGATTCAATACCACAACAAAAAATTCTGAGTCAGACCTGGTCAAGGAACTTAGAAATTTAACTATATCATTGCCCTTATTGCAAGCCATTAAGGATATACCAGTGATTAAAAGTATTGTCCGAGATTTGTGCATTAGAAGAGCAGGAAGAAAAAAGAAAGCATTTCCCAAGACTATTTAGGTTGAAGGAAAGATAGATGATCTCTTGTCCGAAAAACTAGTACCTCCAAAGTATAGTGACCCAAGGATTCCAGTTATCATAGTTACCATAGGCTCAGTACCAATATCAAATGTCTTAGTAGATCTAGGAGCTGCAATAAATATCATGACCAAGGATATAATGGAACAATTACAACTCAAACATCTCAGTCCCACATTTATAGTTTTAGAAATGGTTGATAGATCAGTTGCAAAACCTGAAGGTATCATTGAAGATGTCCCTATAGAAGTATCTTCTTGGGAATTCCCTATATATTTTTTGGTTTTACAGCCAAGAAATTTAGCACATGGATATCCCATCATTTTGGGAAGACCTTGGTTTGCAACTGCAGTAGCCTTTATAGACTACAGATCTGGAAAAATGACTATTTCAAATGGTATTGATCTAAAACAGATCTCTCTGTATCCTCCTACAAGACCCTCTAGAAATTTTTTAGGTCATTTATGGTTTTTTGACTCAGATGAAGAACCGGAAGAGGTTATTTCTACACTAGCCACATTGGTAGTAAGGGAACACATAGAAGACCTCTATGACACAGAAACTTTAGAAAATGAAACTATCCTAATGAATTTTCTGCATGAACAAGGGTTAGAAGAGGAAGCATTAAATATCTATTAGTTGTTAAGAAATGAGGGGAACCAAAATTCTGAAGGTGAACCATATGTACTATCACAGAAAACATTTGTTTCACTACCACATGGGTGGCACCATCACCTGATTTTTCCTTCTCACTGTTCCATACAGGATATGCTTCTATTAGAAATAAATGAAATAGAAACTTCTTATTTCCTCCCATCTTAGTAGTGTCCTCTTAACTCCCTAATCACCAGGTATGAAGAAATGAATTCAGTCCTTCCAAATACAAAACAAATAGAAATCCAGCCAGGTAAATTTTTGAATATTAACAGCTGGTTTAGTAGGGAAGAGGAAGAAAAATTGATAACTGTTTTGCAAAAGCATATTCATGATTTTGCTTGGGACTACAAAGATATGTCAAGAGTTCACCCTGATATATGCACCCATAGGATATATACTAAAGAATTCAAGCCAGTAAGACAACCCTAGAGAAGACTGAATCCTGCCCTAAGGGATATTGTAAAGGAAGAAATTGAAAAAAAATTGGAGGTAAGATTCATTTACCCAATTTTTAATAGCCAGTGGGTCTCTCCATTGGTTATAGTTCCTAAGAAAAATGGAAAAATTAGATTATGTGTAGACTATAGAGAGCTGAATAAAGTGACATACAAAGACCATTTTCCATTACTTTTCATAGATCATGTGTTAGACACCCTTGCTGGAAAGAAATACTTTTGTTTTCTTGATGTATTTAGTGGGTATAATAAAATTCATATTGCACCTGAAGATCAAGAGAAAACAACCTTTACCTATCCATGGGGAATATTTGCCTATAGGGTTTTACCTTTTGGTTTGTGTAATGCCCCAGCACCATTTCAACAAGCGATCTTAGTAATTTTTTCTGATCTAACTACCAACAGTGTTGAGATATACATGGATGATTTCACAGTATGTGGATAGAATTTTGACTTTACATTAGAAAATCTTGACAAAGTTTTAACTCGTTGTGAAACATACCAGTTATCCTTGAATCCAGAAAAATATTTTATGATGATGAAGGAAGGAATAGTTCTTGGTCATCATATATCTCTTCAAGGGATCCAATTTGATCCAAAGAAGGTGGAAATTATCAATAATCTTCTTCCTCCTAAAACTCATAATGATGTCAGAAGCTTCCTAGGACACATTGGTTTTTATCGTAGGTTTATTCCCAGCTTTAGCACAATAGTCAATCCCATATTTGTCCTATTGACTAAAGATTCTAAATTCTCCTGGACTGCAAAGTGTCAGGAATCATTTAAAGCTCTAAAAGAGAAATTAGTAACTCCACCTATGTTAAGAGGACCTAATTGGACATTACCATTTCATATACAGGCTGATGCTTCCAATACTGCAATTGGAGTAGCATTAGGACAAATTGACAATGGTGAACACTATGCCATCTACTACATTAGCAAGAATTTGACAGGAGCTAAGAAAAATTATACCACAAATGAGAAGGAATTCTTGGCAGTAGTTTATGCCATCAAAAAATTTAGGCATTATATCACAGGTTATCAAATATTTATTCACACAGATCATACAGCCATTAAGTATTTGATGAATAAGCCTATGGTAAATGCAAGAATTATTTGTTGGTTACTGTTGCTGCAAGAATTTTATATCACAATAATCAACAAACTAGGAAAAGCTAATGTTGTAGCAGATTTCTTGTCCAGGTTGCAGAACACAGATGAAGGGGAATTAGTTGAGGACACTTTTCTTGATGAAAAATTATTTGCTATATCAGTCCAATCACCTTGGTTTGTAGATATAGCCAATTATTTGGTCACAGGGAAAGTTCCTCCACATTTCACTTCAAAACAAAAAAACAATTGATCAAATAGAGTTCTTCTTTTGAATGGATTAAGGGTATACTTTTTAAGTGCAGTCCTGACCATGTGTTACGTAGGTGCATCCGAAAGGATGAGGTATATGATATCCTTAGGGCTTGTCATGATGAACCCTCAGGTTGACACTATTCTGTAAAAAGCATAATTAGGAAAATTTTAGGGACAGGATATTATTGGCCATCTCTTCATAAGGATGTGAAAAAGTACATCAGGCATTGTGATGCATTCCAGAGAATGGGGAAACCCACTCATACAAATGAAATGCCACTATAGCCTCAATTGGTTTTAGAGCCATTTGAGAGGTGGGGGCTTGATTTTGTCAGACCTATTGATCCACATTCTCAAGTAAAGGTGCATATTCTAGTATGCACTGATTACCTGACAAAGTGGGTAGAGGTACGTGATTTCAAATATGCTCCTAAAGAGAAGGTCATCAATTTTTTGTATACTTAGATTTTTCAGATATTTGGAGCTCCCTGGTCTATCACCACAGACCAAGGACCCCAATTTGCATCTAAAGTCATTGAGGCATTTACAGAATTATATGAAATCAAACATAGGAAATCATCACCTTACCACCCATAAGCAAATGGCCAGGTTGAGGTAACCAATAGGGAACTGGAACGAATCTTGACAAAAATAGTAGCTTTTTATAGGAAAAACTGGCTAGATAAATTACCTGAAGTAGTTTGGGCTTACAATACTACTTGGAAATCCACTACTGGATTCACACCTTATGAACTAGTATTTGGTAAAAATCCCCTCCTACCTATTGAATTTGAGCTACTAAAATTACGCATAGAATTGGAAATTGGAATTGAATTGTCACAGGTACAGACAAACAGGATTCTATAGTTGAATGCATTGGATGAACTTAGGTTGGATGCTATGCACCAAACTAAAGTAATTTAGGAGTAGAGGAAGTTGTGGCATGACAGTCACATTCAAAAAAGGAAACTTCAACAAGGAGATTGGGCTTTGCTGTTTGATTCTCACTATGAGGACTTCCCTAGAAATTTGAGAACTAGATGGCTCGGGCCTTACCAGATTGAAGAGGTATTTGACAATGGAGCAGCTCATCTATCTCCTATTGATGGGTCACAGAGAAAGTTGGTAGTGAATGGACATCGCCTCAGGGTATACCATACACCTCTAACTAAAGAGGAATTCTTGCAGCAGCTTGATAGTTTGGATACACAATAGGTGGAAGATATTTCCTCTTCCACTTCAATACAATCAGCATGATCATGAATTTCAAGAAAAAGCAAAAAAAATCAAAAATAAAAAAAAGCAAAAAACAAAAATATGAATAAATTATGATTGTGAATTCCTTCATGGGCATAATCAGAATCAAGAAAAAAGAGATAAAATGAGAGGTTAAAAAGAAAAAAACCAAAAAAAAAAAAAAAGAAGAGAGAAAGATGAATAACTCAGCAGTGAAAACCTTTTCTAAGGCACTACTGGGTTGATATTCATGAAAACCAGTTTTTTGGCATGCATAACCTTGAAAATTTTTGAATCATCATTGTACAAATTCACCAACTGCACTTGTTTTGAAATATTGCAGAAAATCTCAGCAGAACATCAACAAAAGCAATCATTCTTCAAAACTTGCATTAACTTGTTTTAATCAGGTACATATTTCTTACATTTCTTCATTGTAAATGATTGGTATATAGTATATTACAATTAAACATTAGCATAAAATATATCCATAAGATTTGGCATACTTAAAACATGTTTTGAGAATGAGAATATTGGTTTTTGCCCAATCTTCGAAATAAGAATGCCAAAAACAGTGTCTGCTATCTTCTTCAGATTAATTGTTGTATTGTCTTCGGATTGAAATTATATTCGGAATGACAGCAGAATGAATGTTGCACTTTATCTTTAGAATGAAGCTTTGTCTTTAGAATGAGGATTTATCTTCGGAATGAAGCTTTGTCTTCGGAATGAGGATTTGCCTTCGCAATGAAGCATGATCTTCGGAATGAGGATTTGTCTTCAGAATGAAGCATGATCTTCGAAAAGAGGATTTGTCTTTGGAATGAAGCTTTGTCTTTGAAATGAGGATTTGTCTTCGAAATGAAGCATGATCTTTGGAAAGAGGATTTGTCTTCGAAATGAAGCTTTGTCTTCGAAATAAGGATTTGCCTTCGCAATGAAGCATGATCTTCGGAATGAAGACTTGTCTTCGAAATGAAATCATAATCTTCAGAATGAGGTATTGTTTTTGCAATAAATCATAATCTTTGGAATGAGCATTCAATATAATATTTCCAAGTGGCATCCAAGGAAAGAAAAATATATGATCAAATAAAAGTCTTTGATTACATACGATAAATAAACACATGTCAGTTAGGATGTGGTTTGTTTTATCTTACACCCAATAAGAAAGTACCATAATCACGTGGACGTGACCAACAATATGCCACCATTTTTTTATGCTAATAATCATGCACATGAAAATATGTGGGAAAAATAGAGGAACTAAAAACAAGTGAGGTGGATCAAACGGTAAGGACATCTACACAACCATTTACAGACAGGTGTTCGGAGAAAGATAGAAATGCATGTCACCCTTCCTTTCGAATACATATTTTCTAGCACAAAATGATTACGAGGTACAGTGTCGATTTTGCAGTTCATTTCGAAGAAGAAAAATAGGGCAATTGAAAACCTAGAACCAAACCCTGCAAGTCTATAAACACCAAAAACCAGCGATCCAGTAGAGGAATAGCAGCAAAAGTGAGCGGTTTTTTAAAATACCAAAAATAGGAAAATGAGGCAAAAGACAAAAATGGAACCAGCAGATACCACCCACCTTCGAGAAAATCCAAAAGTACTACAAATTTTTGAATATGGAGGGCTTATGCCATTTTTGGACAAATTTAATGGGTCCTCTGAAGATTTGGCTGGCATGTTCGCCCACACATTCAAAAATAATCGAGCACACATTAATGACATGAAAATTGAGGTAACCCCTGAAGTTTTGAGTCAAATTACTGAGCTTCCATTAGAAGGTCTTCTAATTTCTAGATCTGGCAAAAATACACCGGTAATATAGTTAATCAATTTCTGGAAGAAAACAATAGGGAGCCAGAATATTTAACACATAACAACACATGCAAGGGGGTAAAAAGGGCTAGCCTACAGGAACCCTAGGATGAAGTGGCCACATGGGTAATCAAATTTCTAACCTGTGAAGGGCAATATGTATTGTTATCAGGGCATCATCTCAAAATTTTGAACCATATAAGACATGGTAGGCAACAGCCAGAAGTTAGGGTAAATCTTCCCCTGTATCTACATCAGGAGTTGAAAAATATGGCAAAAAGATATCAAGAAGGAAAAGGAAGCCCTCGCCACCATGGTCTTATTAAACTAGTCTGCCAACACCATTTTAGAGGAAACCCTAGGAGCTTTGATAGGTTTTACTCTACCCTAAATGATGTAGTTTTTGGAGATGAGGATGAGGAGGAAGAAGAAATAGATGTTGCTAATGCTATTACCAAATAAGAAATAGCTATTGTAGATGTTGTTGCAGAAGAAGAAATAGATACTGTCACAGATGTTGTTGCAGAGGAGGAAACACACCCAACAGAAGCAACAAAGCACCTTGCTCCAGAACCTTCAACCTCATGAGCTAAGAAACAAAAGAAGAGAGGGTCTAAAACTGGCAGTCGAACAAAAAAATAGAAGAAGGTCCATTTTTTTGAAGTTGTTACTAATCTATCAAAAAATGGGAGTGAAGTACCTAGCCAAATAAGGGAAGAAACAACAATGGAAATAGAAGCATCTGAAACTGTCCCCACAACCCCTACTGTCACAAGAAAACAAAGTAAAAAGAAGAAATTTGCATCAGGAACTAGGAGGTCTACAAGACTCCACTTGAGGGAAATGGCAGAACAGGTGATAGAAGAAGGTGGACAAAGCAGTCCATATGTTACAAAAATACAACTAGCCCCTAAAGACTTTGCAAAATTCCTTGAACAGAGAATTGAGGAAGAGACTGGGCAAGACAGTTTTGAAGTGGCTATAGTTCAATAGGCCACAAAAAATGTAGATTAAATCATAGACAGTTTCATGGAGCCTTCTGAACAAGAGAAGACAGCTGAAGTAGAAGATGAGATAGCTGTTGAGCAGCCAACTGTAGATGATTTGTCTGCATCAGATTCTAAAACAAAAATAGAGGAGGTAGACATCATAGAACAACTGAGAGCAACAAGAAGTGTTGTCAAAACACAAACCAGATGGATTGAAGAGAAATAAAATATCATTGAGATGCAAGGAAGGAAGATTATAGAATTACAGCAAGAAGTGGCAAAATTGAGAAAAAAGTTGTCACAGCCTGAAAAATAGCCAACTATATCCATTGATGAGGATGATTGGGCTCAATTACTTGTGGATTTATCTAGGGCAGATGACTCTGTTGAGGCATACATAGGTGCTCATTCTGAAGCAGCACCCTTTCATTCTAAAGTAGCACCCTTTCATTCTGAAGAAGTGCCCTTCCATTCTTAAGCATTGCCTTCTCATTCTGAATATGCTCCAGAATTGGTAAAGAGCATAGAAAAAGATACTAAAGATGAGTCACAGCAAGAAACACTAGCATAGGAACAGTCCAAGTAGTAGCTTGAAACTATTCAAGTAAGTACTCCTTCAATTGAGGTCTTTGTATTTCAAACTGTTACACCTTCAACAGAAATAGCAGATAAGGGGGTACAAGTGGAATTACTGTCTGATGAAAAACCAGTAGAAATAGCAGAAAAGGGGGTACAGGTAGAATTGTTGTCAGATGACCAACCAGTAGAAGTAGTAGAAAAAGGATTTCAAGTAGATATGCTACCCAGATTTCCACCTATAGTTAGACCACCTAATACTGTATCCCTAGAACAATATAATGCAGACATAGCCAGTTGGGTGATCAGATATGAGAAGCTTGCCACTAAGATTGAAAATTTCAAATTAAAAGGAAAACAGTTAGAGGCAAAGGAAATAGAGATCAAGGCATTAGAAGAAAAAGTGACTAATTTATGTCAGATTGCTAAGTTTTTGGTCCAATTCAGATGGTTGGCCAGATTTTACAATCTTATTCTGAAAGATAAATATCTCAGATGGCAGGTCATGAGGATTAGCTTAGGTCTCCCATATAAATTGGACACAACTATAGATTTCCTGGAAGCATATTTTGACAGCCCTATAAAGCAGAAAAATATCCTATGTGAACTATTTTTACATAGCTTCTTTATTCCAAAAGAAGTATAATTTCACCCTCAAATTTACATAGGAAATGTTCAACTGAGAGCCTTCATGTCCACTTTGCAAAATCAATTTTATTGGGACCAAGAGAAAAGGCAAAATAAAGAAATTAAATCAAGAGTTGAATTGTTAGTTAGAGCAGTTCAGCCAAATCACCCAATTATCACTAGATAACACTTCACCATGATGAACAGGGATGATGTAAAGAGGATGTACTTGAAAAAATTGAGGGACTGTGTGACCAAATTCCAAAATTTTGTAATGACAATTTTGTTCCAGCATTATCAATCTGCAAAAATAGATGGGTTGAACTTTCCATTTCTTTACAGAAAAAAGAACCCATCTCCCCCATTAACCTATAATGGTCCAAAAGAAGGACAGAAGGAGTGATACAGCTGATTGAAATCATACAACATCATTGGATAGGTCTCAGATTTAGGCCTCCAACCATCATTACTCTAGTTCCCTTCTACTTTGAAGAAGATGCTCAACCTGATGATCAGTTTGAAGAATGACTCAGAAACCTTCAGGAGAATAGGGGATATTATATAGGCACCAAACTGTTCTACAGTTCATGGAATTTGAATATGGACATATGTGATTCCATAGCCCAACAAAAAGCATGAGGACATGCATTAATATAAGTTGGGGGAAAAATTATGAGGCCTGGAAATGCCTCAATCATAGCATATTTTGAACATTGAAATTGCCTAAAAACTCTTATGTTTAATCTGATATGCTAGTTAAGTTGATTCAATATGTTGTGTATTAACTATTTGCATAATCAATATATTTGAAATACTATATTCTGATTTTTACAGCTTTTTGCATAGTTTTATGTTATTTTGTCATGACTTGCTAAATGAGAAATATGCGTAGGTTGATAGCAGCATTTCACTAATTATGTTTTGATATGTCTCAAGCATTTATTTTACCTAAATCTAGCAAATAGTGCAAGCAAACTGTTACTGTGCAGCAAAAACTGGTTTTTCAATGTAAATTCTAGCCAACTGCCAATAAATGGCAAGGCATGGAATTCACACATGGAAAAATATGAATACCATTGAAATCTAATCCTGAGAGATAACCCACCTGAGAAATGTAGATGAAATAATTTGAAGAGCATACATTTTTTCATTCTGAAGTCTCTTCAGAATGAACAGACATCTTTGGAATGAGAAACACAGTCTCTTCGGAATGAGCGGACATCTTCGGAATGAGAAATGCAGTCTCCTCGAAATGAGCCACTTATCTTCGGAATGAGAACATAATGTGCTTTTTGACTTGTTGACCAATTTTTGATGCTATAAAAATGGAAAGAAAGATTGAAAAGGGTAAAGTAAAATATCTCCCTTCTGAATTTTTCGTCCTTACCGACCAAAGCCACCATTTATGGAAAGATCAAGTTTGATCCTCTTCTAGGATAAAATCAGGAAAAGCTGCAGCATAATAGGATTAGATATTTAGGATAGAAATGAGATATTCTCAATTTATAAGTAGATCTTAGGACATATATAAATATGTCTCCCATCTAGGTTGAGCTAGGGAGATAGAAGAGAATAGGAGAAAATAGGCAAGTAGTGTAATAATAAGAAAAGTGACTATTACAGTCCTGTAATAGGTTTTTAGTAGTAATACTATAATCATGTTCTGAATCAATAAAGTGCACTATTTTTTTTTTTTTTTTTGTAAATGAGTGTGAGTAAGATCTAGAGAGAGAGAAAGACTCATACCTTCTTTTGGACAAGGAGGCTGGCCACTTCTAGACCTAAGAGGAGGACTAAAAGCAAGTTTTTATTCTGATTTTGCTGCAGCAGAATAAGTTATAAATCTTGTCATTTCATTTCCTTGTAAAAATCTAACAGTATTGTAATCTTAAGCTTATTTTATGATTAGGATGATCTTGTAATTAGTGTTTTGGTTGTAATATCCACTTTCAGCAAGCTTTAAAAATACTGCAAATTATCATTTCCAAAATTTACTATTTTTTGCAATTTACTGCTTTTTGTGTTTTGCTGTCAACCCTTGCACAGAAGATTGACAACCTTCTATTACAGAGCATTGACAGGACTTAATTTCCATGCTATAATTAGGTTTCATTACTGCAAAAGTAAATAGACTTCCTTTCTACAATTATAATCAGATTTCTAATTTTGTAACTATTATTTTTGCAACATAATTAGATCTCATTCTGCAATTGTAATTAGGATTTCATTTCTACAGTTAATGATTAGTTTCCATTTCTGCAATTAGATTAAAATTTCAAAGTATGCAATTTAGAGATAGAATTGTCCTAAATCCCCCACACAATCGGTTTCACCAATAAGACCTGTTGCTCCCAATTGACCTAAGTTATAACCCTGTTCACCCCTTCTTCTGCAAATAGCCTTGTACACTGCCCTGGATTGACAAATTCATTGAGAATTAATGATGTGTATAACGACAACGCATCATATGGTAAATCCAAGAAGAATATATCATGGTATAATTGTTGATTTATTCATTGAGACAAAGCTTTCATATGGTACAAAAGTCTACTAAACAATTTTCTTACTACTTAGACCTCCATAGTCGAGCCTTGTATGATGAGATTCCATGACCATAGAAATGGATATTCCATCCTCTTTAAACTAAAGGTCATGCAAAGGTATCCCTAAGAGAATATCTATGACTACAACACTAGGATACTTAGAACTTTATACCTAATACCCCAAATATCAGACCTTCAAATGAAAAGCCTTACCTTACTATATCAAAAATCTATAAATGGACTTGGCTCCAATAAATTACAATACTAATTTGTATACCTTATCCAAAGTATTTGAATAGGTTGTGAGATCATAATATGTTTTCATGAGAGTATGTATATTTCCTCCTACTCCACCCATGAGTTATGCTGCATGTGTAAATTCTAACCATGAATCCTCAAGTGCTTGGAGCACCACCTACCATTAATCATATTTCCATTATCAAAATCTAATTCACTCCAACACAATCTAATGCATCTTCATATTTTTAAACTAATACTCTATATATAGTAACATTCCCTAGCTAAAGTGCATCTAGTACCATAGTTTTTCAACCCTGGCTGTCATATTTACTCCTCCTCAAACATCTAAACTATACACCATCCCCATGTCTCAAAACCAAAATAATAAAATTTAAGCTAGGTAAATGAAATCATGAAAGTGATGAAAGGTTTTGTAAATCAAACCAACTTAGAAAAGAGGTTAACAACAAGGCAATGAATGGCAAAATTTAGAGAATTGGTAACAAATGAGGACTCTATATCTTACAAAATACTAGATTCCTTCATAATCTACTAATCCACTAGGAAATTAAGTTTAGAATGACATGGTAAACATTAATATAGAAATGAACGCTCTTTGGTGCCTCACGTATAATGTTGGTCACAATACCTTGGATTGTGCTATTGTGATAAGGAATGTGCATACTATGATATATAATCAATAGGGTTAGATGTAATAAGATAATAAAGGGTCAAATGGAAATATCCCCAATACTAGTAGTCGAACAAACCACCATGCAATAATCTAACATAACAAACCCATCAAGGATGACACAATAATAGATTGCAAAGTTACCTAACACAAGGAATGATATTCCAACAAACTTTGTTGATTCAAGTGAAGAGGCAAGTTTTCCTTTTGAATTCCTTGTAAATCAACAAAGGGTCATCACTAGGAGCAAGAGGAAGACAATATAAGAGTAACCTATGACCTTAAATATTTACATTGAACCATATAAATTGTTTGATCCTATTATGAAGGCTATCATTCTTAAGATAGGGTATCATCCTTTGCACATCGAAGCTAAGGGTCTAATAGCAACTAATCAAGAGGCGATTCCTAGGAAAGGACAAGAAGATATTACACCATAGGCCTCATGAGTAGATTCATATATGGGAAGGAGAGTAATAACATTAGAGAACAAGGTAAATGGGAAAGGTTACAAAAATATTGAAACAAATTTGAGGTGCCCTCATTGACTAGTGAAGGTAAAGTGGTAGCCACAATATAGTTCCAAAATTATGTGCCTTGCAATAAAAATAATTCAACCAAAACTGGGTTCAATATTGGTTGAAGAAAAATACCAACTAAATTAAACATGCTAGAGGCATTGGCCTTGCCTGAGCAAAGGGACTTGCTATAAGAAGCCTTGAAGAAATAGAAAAGGATCCATGCTAAGGCAAAAATGACTCTTGTCTTTGATTCTCTATTTAATATGTCTAGGTAGAAAATCTTAAATCGGATTTATCTAATATACAAGTAAATTCTTTTTATGTCTTGAATACTCCTAAGCTAAAAATAATGAATTTCCACCTTTCTATATCACTTTAATGATTAGAAAATTCCTTTTTATAAGATGAATTATTGACTTAAGATCAGCCAAAGCAATGATTCCTAAGATAGTTTGTAAAGAAAATAAGTTGTCATATTTTAAAATAGCTAGTAGTCCTATTCCAATGGATGGAATCCAAGGCAATGTGGTTTGTATACAAAAGGATTCGATGATGATTGTAGCTAAAATATTTAGAACTAGTGGTACTTTAGGAAGTGATAGTAGTGGATCTCCCACATTATTTGGAATGTTGTTGTCTAGAGAATGGACCAAAAAAATATTAGGAAATGGCTATCTAGTAATGGATTATACACATGAAGGTACTCAAGATGGAAAATTTATCAAGATAGAAGATGAATCCCTATACAACAATATTATGCATAAGTTGGGTAATGATACGGTAATCAACAAGAATGAACTCCCAAAATTTATAAATGATAATTCAATTGAAGGTAAGCTCAACTCAGGACTAAATATGATCATTGGGGTTCTTTAGGAGGAAGGTGAATTGCATGAAGAATCTAAACTTGGCAATTACTTAGTGTTTGAAGAATAACCAAAGTCCCTAATTTAACAAGCCAATAGGGGTCAAACCCAAACTAGACTATGTACTTTTATGGTGAGAGAACATGAAATGGGGTAGGTGTTGGCATATAAATTATCAATCCATAAGGAGAAAATATGAATAATGATTTTTTATTACTATTCAATTGCACTAATAACATGGTGGAATACAAAAAATTATGTACCAAGTCAAGAAAAGTTGAGAAATAAAGGAATAAAATTTTACCTTTGGTGGTTCAAAGTTAGTGGTGAATCATGTAGCCAAAAATAAACACCTAAAATCATATAGCCATTGAGTCTCGTACCTCTTTAAAAAATGTGATACCTATTAGATTGCTATGATACCCAAAGAAACAAATGCAAAAGTAGATGAACTAGCTACTTTAGTGGCTAAACTAGATCTCTTTATAGACATGTGGAATAATCTAAAAGACTTAGAAGTGGTATTTATAACAATAGTTCTACACAATGTTGACCATTGGCAAGTGTTTAATAATGGTGAGCAAATCATTGAATTCCTAGTCAAAGAGGCATAGGATGTTGAAGGCCAAAACAAATATGGTGATGACATAAAAGATAAGGCAATTTAGTTGAAAACTAATTAGTTGCCTAAGGGGTTGATTACTTCAGAAAACTTGTTTAACCTAGATGAGTGTCTAAGAGGCCAACATTAATATGAATTCATCTTCTTATTATCCTTTACAAATCACCAAGGGGAAAAATCTCTTAAGGGGAAAGAAGTGTATCAAGGAAGAGGGCCATCTATTTTAAGGAGCCATGTGGTTGGCATAACAACATGATTAGTTGGAGCTATTAGGACTTAAAATTTTATGATAGGAGAATCAATGGGCATACGGTCAAATTAGAGCCTATAGCAAGGCCATTTCATAAAAAACATAGACCATTAAAACCAAAAATAGAAATCATGATGAAGAAAGAACTCTTAAAGTTGTTGAAAGCTTAGTTTATCTTCCAAATAAAGCATTTCACATTGGTGGCTAATCTAGTCCATAAAAGAAAGATGAATGGAGTTGTCAGACTTTGTGTTGTTTTCAAAAACTTGAATAGAATTTCTTTGAAATACCATTATCCATATTTTTCCATGGATCATATTATTTAAAAAGGTGGTAAGGTCATAGACTAGATAGTTTTTCAATATATAATTAGATTTGGGTAAATTATGATGATCAACATAAAAATGCTTTCACAACCATGTAGGGAACATTCGCTTACCAAAGAATATCATTTGGATTATTAAATTTAGGGGTAAAATTTCAAAGGTTAATGGCTATTATTTTTGTAGAGTTGATTGATGAGATTATCCTAATTTATCTAGATGGTTTGACTATATTTTTGAAAGATATGTTTAACCATGTTGGGCATCTAGAGGTATTTTTAAATAGATGTAGGGAGTTTGGGATATCTCTAAACCTTAAGAAGTCTATTGTTTTCATGCATGAATGAAAATAATTAGGCCATATTATATCTAAATATAGACTTGCTATTAATGCGATTGTATCAAAGTTATCTAGGAACTACCATTGTCATCTTCAATCAAAGGCATTAGGTATTTTTTAGGTTACATTTTGTTTGTATCTAAATTTATCACTGTATTTGCATAGCTAGTCAAACCTATCACTAAGAAGCTAAAGAAGGATACCAATTTTTCAATATCAAGGAGCTTAAGAAAGCATTCCAAGAAATCAAGGTATCACTAAGGCACTAGTGCTCATCAATCCTAATTTTTTAAAGGACTTTAGGTTATATGAATTATGCACTACGAGAGTGTGTAAGAAATATTGAATCAAAAGGATGATAAATATGAGGAACATCCTATATCTTTTATGAGTCAAGTGCTTCATAATTACAAAGAGTAGTACACTTTCATAGAGAAGCAAGTGTTTTCTTTTATGAAAGCTTTGAATAAATACATGTATCAACTATCTCAAACCAAGACCATTGTCTTTGTAGTGCATCTTGATGTTAGATCTATAGTTCTACATGGTGATTTGGATGATATGCAAGTTGGGTTTATTGACAAGATACGAAAGTTTGATATCAAGATTAAGCACACAAAACTAGTAAGAGAAATAACTCCTTGTGAGAATCTAGACATGGTCTATTCAAACAAACAATTGACATTGGTAAAAGATATTGACTTAGGGTAGTTGATCAAATGGATGGAAAACATAATGCAGTACATGTTGACCGATAATGTTCCTAGAGGTCTAACAATTAAATAGAGAGGGATATTGAAAGGAAAGGTCATGAACTACACCTAGATCAATGATACCCTTTTTTGAAATGGGTGTGAAGGAGTATTGTTAAGATGCATCAAATAAGAGAGGATTAAAATTGTGCTAATATAATACCATGATGAAGGCATCCATTATTTAGCTCAAACAAAAACTCACAAATTCTTGAGAGGAGGGTATTAATAGCAAACTATATTCACATATTGTTTTTAGTGTGTAAAGGATTCTAAGGCATGTTGTCTATGCATAGGTTGTAGGAGAAGAGAACCTATGCTCTTGAATCCTATAATAGTAATTGATCAATTTATGTAATGGAGGCTATAATTTGTTGGAAAGATCAATCCATTTTCCAGTGTAAGATACAATTGGGTATTCATAGCTACAGACTATTTTACTAGGTGGGTCAAAGTTATTCTAGTTAAGAAAAATTAAAAAATATTTATTTTAAGACATAATAACAAGGTTTGGGACACCATGAATAATAATCACTAATAATGCTATAACATTTGTGGGGTAAAGTTGCTTCAATTCACACTAGAATACAAACTCTCTTTGAAAACTGCGTCAAATTACTACTCAATATAATGGCTTGGTAAAGTCCAAAAATAAGAACATCATCATAATCTTAAAAAGGATAAGTGCTAATTCAAAGAGAGGCTAGAATACCAAGTTGGATAAGGCATTATGTATCTACTCCAAAATAATCCATTGGAACTTTCCCACACAAGTTGATGTTAAAAAAGGAAACAATATTAATGATTAATCTAGAAGTCCCTTCACTCCAAATATCCTAACAATTAGAGTTAGAAGACACTAATAGCCTTCCCATGCAGGCTCTCCTAAATTTCTTAGTAACACTAGAGGAGGATAGGGAGAAATCCTTATGAAATTTTGTACATCATCAAAAAAATCATCAATAATCGGTTTGATAAATGAGCTACAAATGTTCAATTCAAGGAAGGATATTTGTTGATGAAATGGGATGAGGACAATACGAATCCTAGTCAACATGGTAAAATCAATTCCTTCTGGAATGGGTCATATCAAATCAACAAGTAGAAGCTTCGAATGTATATAGATTGCTTACAATAGAAAAATGAGCACTATCTATCTCAGTTAATGGGCAACACTTACATCACCTTTAGAGATAAAATAAAATCCTCTTATAAATATGTACATAATATTTTTTTCCATGTTCCCATTTTCCTCTTTTTGTTTCCCTTTATTTATATTAAAAAAGGATCCCTTCTAGCTAAATGAAAATTCCAAAACACATGCTTAGTTCCCCTCCTCTTGCAACTATTTCTAATATTTATCAGCTTAGAAGGTGACATAGGTTAAAGGAAATGGTAAATTGATGTGAGGTTTCTACCAAGACAAGAATTTTTTGATTTATCAAAGTTGATCAATGATTTTTTGGATAGGTCAATTAATGTCACCTTTCATCAGTAGGGATTATGATGAAATTTTTAGAAAGTAATGGATCTAGAAATTCATTGAATTTTTGGTGATTCACCAAAATGGATCAAACCTCAATAAGATGTAAGCTTGGGACTTCTTCTCAATCATCAATCCATAAACCAACAATTTTATCTATTAACACATGCCAAAAGAAAATTTGGATAACGTCATGCTAACTCAAATCCTAGCATTTAGGAGATAGAAAATAAAATATGCTAAGTGACATTAATCTAATGAAGGTGTAATCCCTTGATTTAGTAGGTTCTTAAGGGATGATATAATTTCAACAAGAAAAACTTTTGATTTTTCAAATTGGGGAACAAAGCGCAATAATAAGAAGATGACAACAAGCTCCCACCAAATCAAAATCTACTATTATGTCAACCTTTCTTGTGCATGCAACAAATTTGTTTTGCACATGACGAATTAATTTTATACATGCAAGGTTGGTCCATGGGGAGGCTATAAAAACCTATACTGGGTTACCCTCATTTCTATTTTCAGCATCCAAAGCTCCCTCTACAACCTCCTATGACTGTGAAACCCTCTATGAATTATTACTAGAAAACTTGCTTGGGCACAAAAAAACATGTTTAGCACTTGTCACAAGTGACTACAAGTCTCCAATAATTGGTTGTTCATGCATGAATACATTCAATCTGTTAGACTCATCAAATCCTCATGAGGATAGTAGTAGCAAAGAAGCTCGAATATTAGTTCTTCTTTCATAGCATGCTCACCAAAGTCTCAATTTATAATATGAAATTCAATACTTCCAAATGACCACCTCCTTTACCCCTTTAAACTAGATTCTATTATGGAATTATTTCTATAGTAGGGGGTCAAAGCTCGCACAACTTACTAGTTTGTTTTTCTCTTCCAATGCAATAATAGTAGCTACAAAACACAAGTAGGTAGATAATAACCTTCTTTCTTTTATCTCAATAGTTTCTTTTAAAGAGTCTTTTTTGACAAGTGAAAGAATCATCAGCACTCTCATTGATTTATTGGATTTTATAAGACAAAGCAATAGCAAAGGGGTCATTGAAACTTAAAAACCCTTCACTTCATCTAACTAGAATTTCATTGAAACTACTCATAGGTTCATTAACTGATCAAATTTAATTAAAACAAAAGGGGGTTTGGAATAGAAATCTAATAGTTTGCAAAATTACCAATGATTTGCAAGTAGATGACTAAAATGAATTTTAAAAAAGAACCGGACCTAGAAATTCATCGTATACACTATCATTTTCATGTATTGAGACTTGGAATATTTGTTAGAAATATGGAATAGACTTATGCACTGCAATTAACATTTGCGTTGATGTGATAGAAGTATATATATGTGAAATCAATAAGGTATGAGGTTGGGAGTTACAAATACTTTTCAACTTCCTATAACCTTCAAAATCATAAGGTGAATATCTAATATTCATATCATTCCTCCCTTATTAAATCAATGCTCAATTAAAGTACATACAAGAATTTTTTTTAAAAATTTAAACTTTACATGTGCAAGAGACTTTGTCAAAATGTCTACATGTTCCTCCCTGTGGAACAAAATTGAAGCTATATGTTCTATTATTGAACATGTTCATGTATGCAATGACACTAACCCTCAATGTGTCTTATGCAATCATGAAAAATTAGATTGTGAACAAGCTTTAAAACTCCTTGATTGTCACTACTCATATTGTTAGTTTCTTTTGTGGGATGTCTATTCTTGAAAATGTGTGATGTAACCATATTTTCTCACAAATAGCTCCTATGACACAATATTCAGCCTCAATGGAAGATTGAGTAACAACATATTGGTTCTTATTTTCCCAAAAAATTGGATCATATTCTAGAAAGAGTACATATCTACAAGTGAATCTCCTATCATCAATGGATCTTGCATAATATAAATCTATGAAACCTATCAAGAAAAATTCGGTCATTCTTCTTGTACTCTAGACCATACTCAGTTGTACCATCGATATACTTAAGTGCCCTTTGCTACTTGCCAATGACGTACCTTTAGTTCTTGCATGAACCATAAAATATTGCTCATAGCATAGCTAATGTTAGGTCAGGTGTATATTAGATAAATGAGACTTCCAATCATGATAGAGAATTCCATTCACCTATGGATATGGATCATAACATAACAATTGCAACCTTGCTTCCATTGGAGTATCCATGGGCTTGCAATCTATTATCCAAAATTTCTTGAGCAATGTCATCGTATACTTTCTTTGTGGCTTGAATACATGGTTCTTAGTTTGCCACACCTCCAAGCCAAGACACTACTGAATTAGTCAAAGTCCAATCATGTTAAACAAATGCTTCAATGATTTCTTAGTCACTTAAATTGCCTTCATCAAAAATCCTATAGATGACCAAGTCATCAACATACACAATGATGATCACCTCTCTTCCTTTCCTCTTGAAGTATAACTTCATATCATATTGACATGATGAAATCCATGTTGCACAAGATACTCACCAATCTTCACATACTAGGATCTAGGTGCCTAGTTCATCCCATAGAGATATTTGATGAGCCTGCATACCTCATTCTCTTGACCAAGTATAATAAATCCCTCTGCTTATGTCATGATAACTTCTTCATTGAAGACATTATTGATAAATGCACTCTTCACATCCATTTGATGCAACTTCCATCCATGTTATGCAGCCATTGCATAAACCATGGAATATCAAGATGAGGGTTTTACTTTGAACTAAAGGGTTGTACATGTGTGTATCTAAGGACAAGCCACCATATACCAACATGATTGAAAAACAAAAATAATGTGAGAAAGGAAGGATGACACTTATGGTGCCATCACCTTGTATGTGGATAAAGAATTGGAATATCAACTTTAAAAAACTCAATGTTAGTGCAATATGTGATATGTTCACAAATTTTTTTGACAAGGTTGATTCCACAAGTTAGCAAATTGGAATCCAAGCTCACCATCTTGAAGCTAGATGATTTCAATTGTGTTGAGAAGTACACCAATTTTTAACGTAGTTGCATGAAGATATCAAAGTTGTTGATAGGAAACTAAGAGACTCTATTGACTATATCAATATTGTTCTCCACAAAGTTTATACCAAATTTGATCAAGTTTCCACATTCTCTAATATATACTCCACACATATTTTCCCCTATCATATTCATCATTTGTCTATTTCTAGAAATATTAGCAAGACCACCCCCCAAGTCCAAGTTCATCAAAAGGAGGCTTCCAAGCATGAACCATGAAATCCTAAAGAGCCTAAGCCTAATGGAAAGAAGCATTCCAAGAAAACTCAAAGAAGTGTACTCATGGGTTTTGCAAACAAGAATTGCATAAAATTGAATATTTTAGGGTCCAAATAAAAATTAAAAAAAAAAAAACTTTGAGGAAGTTCCAATTAATGTGGTTGTGATGCCTCACTCTTCATTGCCTAATGAGATATTAATAATAGACCTCCCAAGTACATGTTGTGATTTATTCAACCTGTGGTTATATTTGTAATTTGATGAGTGGATTGTAGATTCTCAACCTACAAGGCACATGACCAAGCATCATTAATCTTTGTTAGGATATATAAAGCTAGATAATGGTGAGACTATGGTGATTGGTGATGAATCTACCTTGTAGATATCAGGATGTGATGATATGGCCATTAGATCCTCTAACTTTGATGAAGGCCTCTATGCTCTAGGTGTTGACCCAATTTTTCTCTCTATCAATCACATTACCTAGAAAAATGGGTGGTTAAATATATTGATGATGATTTCAAGTAGTTGCTTCAAAATATCATCATGGAACAAATCAAATATACAAACTTTGTAAGGCTCCCCTTCTTCCTCTTCCAAATCAAAAAGGATTTGTTGCTATGGTGTCTAGGTTCAATGACATCAATGAGTAGTGGCACCAACAACTAGGGCACATACATTATGGATCTTTGAGGCATATGAGTCGTCTTGGTATGGTTGATGGTCTTACATGTATTTATCCACCTAACAAAAAATGTGAGGGATGTATTTAGGAGAAGCATCATTGTGAGTCATTTCCTAAAGAAAAAGCTTGTCATGCTTTTCAGCATTATGAGCTTGTCCATAGTGACATTTTTGGACCTATGGCAGATCGTTCTCTTTCTAGGAACAAGTATATTCTCAATTTTATTGATGATTTTTCCACTTCTTATGGATTTACATTATCAAATCCAAAGACTAAGCCTTTGAAAATTTCAAGGACTTCAAAGCATTGGCAAATAATCAAAGTGGGAAGTAGATCAAATGCCTAAGGACCAACGATGGCGAAGAGTTTACGAGTCATGCCTTTGAGGATATTTCTTGCATGTCATGGCATTAATTGGGAACACAATGTTCCTTACACAACATATTAGAGTAACTAAGAAGAAGAATAGGACCATCATGTAAATGGATTATTGTATGATGGATGCCAAGCACATTGATTTTCTATTTTGCATCTTTAGATTTTTGGTTCAATGGCTTGGGCTCATATTCCTGAGAACCAAAACAAAATTTATTTAGTCATTTTTACATTTTTATGGGGTACAATAGGCAGTAGCTTATGGCCTTTATGAACCAATTGTCCAATATGTCATCATTTGTTGTGATGTGAAACCTAGAGAGATTCCTTCTAGTCCTCTTCCAACTCGTCTTGTTGATCCCCCTCTCCTAATATCATATTGATTCTTGGATTGGTCCCCTTTGTGTGAATGGTTCTTCTTTGTCTTTGGATCATGGTGATTAAACTTCCAATTAGTTGGTTCCTCCTGGATTTGTCGTTGATCCTCTCTCTTCAAGTTCATTGCTTGAAGAGTGTGATCTTCTCGAGCCTTGTCCTAAAGTGTTGAATGCCTCTTACTCCTGGGGATGTGGTGGATCCTATAGTTTCTGGTCTTGTTACCATGCCTTCCCACCTATTGAGCCTCCTGGGTATTGCCCTATGCCCAAGTGGGATCAAACTCTTCTTCAAGATGCGGAGCCTATTCTACAAGAAGAGTGGCATCCAGTCCATATTCTACATTTGGGAATGGTTTTTGCTTAATTTCAGCTCTCAAATTATCTGCACTTTCAAATGGAAAAGGGAATTGATATCGTGCTGCATTATGTCCACATAGGACTCTCAAAGAATCTTCAATTTATCAGAAGGCAATTAAAGCAGTGTTGTACTAATGCCCACACACAACTTTACATTCATAGGACAACTTGTTCTTTCCAAGACTGCCTTTTCAGATATAATTCACTCTCCTGCATTTATAAGTTTAATTGTTCTTTCCAAGACTGCCTTTTCAGATATACTTCACTCCCCTGCATTTATAAGTTTGATTTTAAGCACACCAGAAGTCAATTTCTTGAGCATTCCTTAATCTTTCTCTGATAAATGATTTGCCCTTGCCAAATATAGGATAGCGGCCTTACTAAAACAGAAGCTGGCCTCTCCCCTGCTCTTGATGATATTTGCTGAATTCTAGTGCTCTTGAAAACAGTTTGTTAAGCAGTTCTTGAGGCATTGAACTTAAGCTATACTCCTCTGATGGCAAGCAAACACAGAATAAAGCTACAAGAAAAAAACAATGGCATTGTAGAATAACCCCAAATTTGAATTTGATCTCATATACCATACAAAGATTAGCCACATATTTTTACCTCGGGTAAGATTTCCCATTGCCACCTCTTATCCGCATAGGAACTCTCAATATCTCCTTTAATACTTGATTTTATTTTCTAATTTTTAAATATTTTATTTTGACCTTTGTACTTACACTTGCACATTAACGTTAAATTATGATCCACCATTAAGGACATCATCCCTGTGATTCACATTAATTCTGACAACCAACCACCAATAATGCAAAAATTTGTGCAGCAGTTTGCAAATTTTTCCAATAGATATTGGTAAAAATTTGCAATAAAATATAGTAAAATGGCGAGCAAAATGGTTTATAAAGGTCAAAAGCTGATTTTTTTAGGTCACATCCAAGATGGAATACTTCCTGGATGTATGTATTTGTGTGAACAAGGTAAAGTTTTCAGTTTACCTTATTAGTTCAATACTGTACCTATTTTGGGTTTCGACCATTTGTGTGATGTCATTATAAATCACAAGTCTTGTCGATCCATCTATGCACAAGTTACTAAATCTATATTGAATATAATATATAAATACCATGACAGTGCATGATGGTGCAGCAGAGCTTAAACTTGAAACCCACTGCACTCCGGGTTCAGGCATATTTTCCATGGATCAAATCACTCAGTGTCATGAATGGATCAGCCTCTTGGATGGTTTCTAGTCTGTACAGGCTCGGCCCACGTGCTAATGTCCTCTTACGAATATTATTGTTCTGCAATTAAGGGAAACAAATTATGGATAAGGTCTGCGACAGTTCGAATACAAATTTATTACTTAGTAGTATGTGCAATTTTAACAAAGATGCCATGTACCTATAGGACAAACCAAGAGTGACAAACAAATTTGATAACCATTATCCACAATTAGGAACATGTAATATTTTTCCTTGTGATTATAAGGCCACACCAAAGGGCAAAAGAGACACAAAGATGTTGAATATAATTTAGCTAGTAAATATTTTGTCTATGATTTGAGTTCCATACTGTTTATATTTATAGGATGCATGGCTTGTAATCATAATTATTTGTGGCACTAGCACAATGAAATTTGATAAAATACAATACAAGAAAAAGATTGGAAATTCTGGAAGCAAGATTTACAATTACATGAATGTGCATATATATGCTTCCAAGACAGGACACCAGAAATCAGCTGCTTATTGTAGAACTCTACAGAGCCTGTTCAATCTGGCAAGTTCCATTTACCAAAACATTAATTATTTTGCATAAAAAATACAATGAGCTTATCATTTAACACTGCAAAATGAAAATGATGGCATCTGAGTTAAATCCATTCATTTATATGTAAGATTTCAAATTGTCACTGTCTACGACATCATGCACAAAGACAAATGCCTGTCTCTTCATGACCATCCTAAGATATAATCTAGGACATAAACAATGGCCAAAGTTAAAGGACACAAAAGGAAGGCAATGAAACTCATCCATAATGGGAATGTGATCTGAAAGCTACTTAGAAGGCCCGTGACTAAAACAAGAATCCATATCACCAATACCTCAGCTGAGAAGTCCCAATCCAAACCACGAATATAAACAATGGCTAAGAAAACTCCTATACATAATGTATTGTTCATTGTTACCGCACCATATAACTGCAAGGCAAAGCATAATGAAATCAGACTCTCTCTCTCTCATAATTTGAAATCCTTGGAAGTTTATCAGATCAACAAAGACATACCAAGGGATGTAAAGCATGTTTTGATAGTTACTAGTTAGGCAATTATGAAATTGTTTACACTTCATTAATTCATATGTGAAGCAAGGAATTAGTTCTGTAATATTTCTGTAATGTTAGAGCAAAAGTTGACAAATTTGCTCTACTTGCATTGCTTGTATTGGGAAAGAGTTCCTGTCTAGCTGCTACTACTAGCTATTGTATTCTGGTTATTATTTATGAAGTGTCATGCTTCCAGTAAGAATGAAAGAATGCATTATATACAAAACTGAGAGGAAACCTACAATATGGCTTCATGCGGAAGTAAAATATTATTACACGCATAGAAAACAAACTACAGAAGTAATAATTACTTGTCATAGCAAAATCCACTGAGACTTTAACTGGTAAAAAGGGATGGAATGTGATATTATCGACATAATTTTCACAATCAAAAGCATAAGTGAGAAGCTCGAACTCTGCATGCCTATTTTTTTGACCCGGACTTGATTCAGGGTATATATATATATATATGAAATTTCTCTGCTTCCAAGTCATGTGCCAAGTCGGGGCTGAGCCAAGTTGGCTGAACTTTAGGCAAGTTGGCCAATTCTTCACTGAGTCATCCCAGAATGGCTTTCCAGAGTCCACACGGCTCACTGACTCATAAACTTGGAAATTTGCAGGGATATTGAATGCTACGATAAAAAGTTAAATAAAATGCAGAGTACAAGAAAGCCCCCAATACATGCTCCATTGCTAACCAGGCTGCAGCAATTTGGAAATACTTTTGTAGTCAGATCACAAAAATGACAGCTAGTGTAGTTTTTTATTCCTCCTGGTTATTCTGAAGACTCTTTCAAATGTCAAACGTTGTATTACTATTGGAAGAATCAGCAAACACATTTGACATAGGATCACATCCAGTTCATTACAAATATCCAAAAAATCTCATTTCCGTCAAAAGGCCCAATAAGAGACAACAAGCGCTTATACACTGAAAGAAGAAAGAAAGAAAATGGTGGATAACATTAAAAAAGGCACGTTTGGTAAGATGGTAAAATCCAAAAGGAGCAAAGGAAAAAATCACAGGAGCATTATTATTATTATTATTATTTGGGGAGCTATTTATCAGTTTAGTTCCATGTATGCCACAAGCTATGAGCTAGATACCAACATGGTATCCATATAATCCAGGGGGGCTGTAAAGCCCCTTCCACTACATGCCATTTATTAAGTAGAAATTTACGACAGTTAACTAAAATCTTCAAAACTACCATGAATTTCTCAGAAATTAACAGGCTACACAGCTGCTCAAATTTCCTAGACTGACCAGCCCCAATTAATCAATGAACCTGAAAATTAAAGAAAGGATTTCCATGGAAGCATAGAGGTAAAACAGTGATTGTTGTTCTCAGAATTTTTATCTAGATCTTCTACCTCCAGAGGAGCAGAATCTGGTTCTAATCAAGACCACAGATAACAACATACTGTAAACTTGCCAACGAGGTTAACCTCTGCTTCTCAAGATCAGGAAAGTGTGCTCTGGCAGTAAAATTGACATTCTCTAACCTCAGAAAAATGAAGACTACAACCATAGACATAAGACCAGTGACTGATGCAGACCCTCGCTTTATCTCTCCAGCCTGCAACCCTGTTCACCTGAAACAAGAATAACCAAAACAAAAAAGATAGCAGAACTAACAAAAATGACAAAAGCACTTAAAACAAAAAACCAGAATTGTTTATTCCCACCTCCAAACTGCTTGGACAGACATACAACACAGTATATAAAACCCCCAAAAACCCAAACCCTAATTAACTCCTATTTTTGGTACCACTAAAACAAAAACAGAGCAGAGTTGTTACAAAAACAGAAATAGACCCACTAAATGAAGCGTGGGTGGAGTGGGCGGCAGGGCTGTTACAAAAACAGAAATAGACCCACTAAATGAAGCATGGGTGGAGTGGATGGCAGAATATTCCACGTCATCCTCCCCAACTTTTAGAATTCTGAACCTCCTGGTTCAAAGCCCCGATTCAAAGTTATTCTTGGTGTATTTAAGCAAATCAACCTCTGAAATCCATGAATTATAGGAGTTTGGCAGCCCTTCCCATTTGACAAAATACAACTTGTATGACCTGGATCGCGTAGCCACCAATTTGGTATCCAACACTCGTTCAATTTATCCTCTTTTCTTCTTCGGTAGGTGCTTGATCAAGCTATTATCTTCTCCTTCAAGTTGTTCAGCCTCCCTCAATTCATCATTTGTCTCTACGGAGTGGGGATATAGTTCAGCCACATTAAAAATAGGACTAATTTCAAATTCTTTTGGGAGGTCTATCACATAAGCATTGTCATTAATCCTTTTTAAAATTCGGCAAGGTCCAAATTTCTTTGGTCTTAATTTGTGATAAGTCCCTTGGGGGTACCTCTCCTTGCATAAATGCACCATGATCATTTCCCCTTCCTGGAAAATTCTCTCCCTTCTATGCAAATCTGCTTGTTTCTTATACTGTTCATTCATTTCCTGCAATTTTTGCCTAACCTGTTCTTGTATCTCTTGAATATTCTCCACAAAATCTGTAGCATCTTGACTGACATGTGGGTTTATTGGAAGATCAATTAACTCCACAACTCCCTTAGGATTTGAACCAAAGACAATTTGAAAAGGTGACTTACCTGTAGACTTGTTAATACTAGAATTATAAGCAAATTCAGCTTGAGATATCACTAAATCCCACTGCTTAGGATGGTCACCAACTAGAGATTTCCCAAACTCCTATTCACCACCTCGGTTTGGCCATCAGTTTGGGGGTGGTATGCCGAACTATATTGCAGATTGTTGTCTAACTTCTTCCATAATGACCTCTAAAAGTGGCTTAAAAATTTGGTATCTCTGTCACTGGTTATGGTTATTGGAATACCATGTAACCGCACTATATCTCTAAAAAACAAATGGGCTACTTGGCTAGCATCATTGGTCTTCTTACAAGGTATAAAGTGTGTTATTTTTGAGAAGCGATCTACCACAACATACACTGAATCATTGCTCCTTTGAGTTCTAGGTAGGCCCAACATAAAGTCCATGGAAATATCAGTCCACGGTTCTTTGGGCACGGGTAGTGGCATATATAGACCTGTATTTTGCTGTCCCCCTTTTGCAATTTGACACACCCTACAGGAAGTAATAAACCTATGCACATCTTGTCCCATACTAGGCCAAAAGAATTTTTCATTCACCAACCCAAAGGTATTGTCCCTTCCAAAGTTTCCACTCAATCCACTAGAGTGCAATTCTCTCACTAAATTTTCGCTCCTAGATCCAAGGGGTATGCAAAGTTGAGTCCCCTTAAACAAGAATCCATCAACCAACAAATAATCTTCAAAGGAGTGCATACCTGTATGGTCAGATTTACTGAGAGCTGCATAAATTTTACCAAAGTGTGAATCATTTGCATATTCATTCTTCATTTCTTCAAAGCCCTCCAACCTATTGCTCATTGCAATCAGTAAATGATGTCTCTTGCTTAATGCATCAGCCACCACATTGGTTTTACCACTTCTATGTTGTACCACAAAAGTATAGGTCTGCAAGAATGAAGCCCATTTGGCATGTTTGTGGGACAACCTAGCTTGGGAATTTATATACTTCAAAGTTTGATTGTCAGTCAACAAAATAGATTCCCTATGTAAAAGATAATGTCTCCAATATCTTAATGCTTGTACAACAGCATAGAATTCTTTATCATATGTGGTATTTTCCTTTTTGCATCATTCAATTTCTCACTAAAAAAAACTACAGGTTTACCTTCTTGACTCAACACTCCTCCGATAGCTACTCCCAAAGCATCACACTCAACTGTAAAAAGCTTATCAAAATCTGGTACAGCCAGAATTGGAGATTTTGTTACCTTCCTTTTGAGTTGTTCAAAACTCATTTTCACTGCCTTTGTCCAAGTAAAGACCTTTCCTCTTGTGCAATCTGTCAAGGGTGCACAAAAATTTCTGACGAACCTTTTGTAAAAGTTTACCAACCCATGGAAGCTCTTCACCTCTGTGATATTTTGAGGGGTAGGCCATTCAAGAATCACCTTAAATTTTTTTTGGATCCATGCTCAATCCATCAGCTGAGACAACATTACCTAATAATACCAATCTATCTTTGCAAAACTCACTCTTCCCAAGGTTGATAAACAATCTTTCAGCTTTAAGTGTGTCAAGCACCACTCTCAAATGCTCTACATGCTCTTCCATAGTTCTACTAAAAATTAGAATATCATCACAATAGACTATAACAAATTTCCCAATATATGGTCTAAATACCTAATTCACGGTTCGCATGAAGGTAGTTGGAGCATTAGACAATCCGAACAGCATCACCATCCACTCGAATAGGCCATCCCTGGTTTTAAAAGTTGTCTTCCACTCATCTCCTTCTTGGATTCGTATTTGATGATATCTGCTTCGAAGGTCAATCTTGGAGAAGATTTTGGCACCTGACAATCAATCTAATATATCATCCATTTTGGGTAAGGGTTATCGATATTTCACAGTTTTTTAATGGCTCTAGAATGCATACATAATCTCTATTCATAGCCTCCTTTATTGGGGGAGAGTAAAGCAGGTGTGGCACATGGACTCATACTTTCCCTTATAAACCCCTTTTCCAATAATTCAGTAATCTACCTCTTCATTTCCTCATTATCTAGAGGTGTCAACCTGTATGCAGACTAATTTGGGAGTTTAGCACCTAAAACCAGATCAATTTGATGGGTAATGCCTCTAGATGGGGGTAAACCAGCAGGTAGCTCAGATGGGGTCAATTCTGAATATTGACTTAGCAATTTTTGCACCTCTAATGAGACTGTTTGCTTTTGCTGATTAGATTTCTCTACCCCTCCAGGATATAAAAGATAACAAGTTCCTCCCTTTGACTCTTTGCGGAACTTTTTCCAGCCCATCGTAAACAAATATAGGGTTGCTACTTCACTTGAGTCTTCACCTTTAAGAGGCTTCAAAATATGGCATCTATTCCCATGTTGAATTTCATAGGTATTTTCTCTGCCATGGTGAATTACATTCTTGTCATACTGCCAAGGCCTACCTAATAACAACTGACATGCATCCATAGGTACTACATCACAAAGCACTTTGTCTTCATAAGGACCAATTTTGAAAGCAACAATACAAGACATATTCACCAACACATAATGATCTTTTTTTAACCAAGAGATCTTGTAAGGATTAGATTTTGGAATACAAGTAAGTTGCAGTTTGTCTACCATTTCTTTACTTACTAGATTGTCGGTAGACCCACCATCTACAATCACTTTGCACACCTTCTCTCTACACTTGCATTTTGTTCGAAAATGCTCTTCCTTTTCCAGTCATCTTTTGGGGTCTCTTTTTCCCCTGATATTAGAGTTCTTCGCAGCATCAAGTTCTCTCCTGTTGCTGCTTCCACTTCATCAGTTGGAGGCTCTTATCTTTCTTCTTCTTGGGCTACCATAGCCCTCTTGGGATTGTGTGGGCAAAATCCATGGCCTTTTGGATTTCATCACATATGAAACATCTTAAGGGTTTCCATTCTCCAAAAGATTGTCGTCCCCTTCTACCTCTAAAACCTCCTCTTCCTTTGAAGTCAAGCTTCATACTCCCCTCAAGCTCTTCTTCTTTGGTAGGTTTGGAGGAACTCCCTCTTTCTCTATTCTGGCTAACATCACCCTTTTTACTCATTTTGCTCTTTCGATTCAATTTCTCTTCCGCATTTAAAGCATATTCATATGCCTCTTCTACTTAGGTAACTTAAATAAGGCAAGCTCATCTTGGATTTGAAACCTTAACCCATTAACATATCTAGCTGCTGCTTGTTCTTCTGCTTCTTGGATCTTCATGGTGTTGACCTGATGGTCCCCCATTTAAAATTAGGGTCTTTCATGAATGACTAAGACATGATAGGACTAGAGTCCCCATCTGCCCCACCACCCATGAAGTTGTCATGAAGTGCTTCCCCTACGACTAATATAGCTTATCCACTTTCCTTTCCTTGAAGCTCTTTGGTTGCACAAGCCACAACAAATTTCCTTTCCTTCAACCTCAACCTGATCAAAGACTGCATATCATTGAAAGTGAGATCTTTGGCAACTCAGAATGCACATAGGATGAGTCCCTTTGTATGGAGGGGATCCTCTTCAAGCAGCCATCCAACATCTATCTCCACAACCACTTCGTTAGCCTTGGTTTCATGCTCTTCCACATGATACACTTATAAAAATAATCCGTATCTTCTTCTTTGGTGGTAAATTTATCCTTATCACTCCACCCAGAGACCACTTTCGTCATTAAGAAACACTTGCAGTGTTCCAATGTTAAGGTTCTCTCTTTGTGTTGACATATGCAGGACCTACTATGGATGAGTCTAGAATGGGAATAGGAAATTGCAGCATGAGGTCCACCTTCAAACTTCTCAAAGGCTATAGACAGAGGAGACCCTGTCTAAGCTCTTAACAAGAAGGAAAGAAGTTGAAAGCTAGAAACCCATAGGGTGTCAACATCCCTAACAGGTAATGGAGCGAAGTCACTAAAGGGAGGAGGAAGAAACTGAAGAGAACTCATCATTATCACCTTAACACCATACTATTTTTCCCACTGTACACCTTCATGCCACTCCATTTTTCCCATTGTAACACCTTTGTGCCACAGTTTTTTCCCATTGTAACAACATATTGATTGCAGATAAGACTGCTCCAACACAGATCATACTGGTGGATACGATAGTCATTAAGGGAAAGCATGTTATCACAAGTAGATGAAAATGGGAAAATTACTTTCTCCAAGGCTGTTTCCTTCTTGCAATTGCATGTTTTCCCCAAATGCTATCATGTTGCCTACAAATTCCAATGTGGCTTGTTAGGGAATGCCACCTCACAATACACTGTTGTAATAAAAAAATACTTCAAAAATAATCTAAACTTGAGTAAAGAAATGGGAATGAATTACACTAAAGTGGAACAAATGTGTGGCATTACATTATAGCCTCTAGGGTTGGACTCAAAAATAGGTGAATCCTAACAGTAATGATGAAGAGAAGAGAGAGCAAGCAATCAAAGGTAAAATAGAGATAGAAAAGAGCTTAAGTGGATCCAGGCCCCAACCACATTCTATAGTGGGATGTAAAGTAGAAAGAAAGTGGTCATCGGTGATTCATCACCAACCATCCTAAAAGGTCCAACACAAGATCTTATGATGCTCCAACTCTTGTTGGAAACAATAGGGTAAGTTGATAATAATTAACCTAAGATATAAGTTGCATCAAAGGTAGAATCATTAGAGTTAATCTAAACAGATGTACAACATTTATTCAAAGATAGTAATGGCCTATTTACAAAGAAATATTATATTGCAAGATTGGCTATGGATGTGGCAATATCACCAAAATTGTGAATAGAAATTAGTCTCCAGGAGTCCCAAAAGATGAATGAAAGAAAATATAGAAACACAACAATCTCAATAGTGCCAAATTGTGATTGATTAGATGTTTAGACTACGAAAGAAACCAGTTCAAGGCCTCTGCACAATCTCCATCAACCTGGGATCACTCACGGTCCAATTTCTACAATTGAAGATAATAGATTCCAACTGCAGTAAAGGATCAGTTCTTCTCCATGATCATGTCAGATAGTTTATTAGGGTTCAACCATTCACAAGGCATTTACTTGTAAAGATCTGATTCTCCATATTGCCTTCCATAACTGTTTTATTTGTACAATATAGAGTGAGCTCCATCTTATATTCTGCTTTGCTGATGATTCAATCACATCTAAAATACAGAATTCCATTTACACCATTTCATGTCAACACAAAGATACAAAGGGTCATTGATCATGGCCATCATTTTCCTTCAAGCAATTTCATAAAAAATAGATTTTTGAGGCAGTCTGATGAAAATGTAGATTTCTGAGCATTTATCCTACTCAGGACAATGCTTTAAGGTTCTCTAATGCCATTTCTTGTATGTGTCCCTTATATTCTTTTCCTATATCTGTCATCTACCCAATCTGAAAATCACCACATCTATACCATCCATTTATTTGTGTACCTTTCTAGTCAGTTGTGACCATGATTTTTGCTAGTTTTCCCAGACAATATAGCTCATGCAGCTTGTTGCAGAGAAGTTGTAATTACAACCTTTTGATTACTAGCTAAAAGTTTTTCCAGAAGCTTGTAATGTTATGTTCGTTGTAAAATTTGCTCTGAAAAACGTTTCTCAAATTAGAAAGATGGAAAGATACACTGGTTCACTTAAGGGCATAAACACATGTAACCACAATCCAAAATTCTCAGGGAATAACCTCAGAATAAGTCAAGGAAGTGTCATCTTGGTCTTGCGGCTTGCAAAAATGAGTGCTGAAACAGTCTCACTGGAGGTAGTACCCAAAGCTATTGCTATAAATGATATGCAGAAGGAAGGAATATTCGTTGCATCAGAAAAATTGTCGACGGCATCTACAAGCGGATATGCAAATATTCCTGCTAGAATGGCACCTCCAAGCATCAGCAACACTGCTTTCAGGTACACTTTCTATGGACTATCAACTTCAATTACTTCTTTCTTGTTGTTTTCAAGATTTTCTAATTCCTCTCTGGTTCTCTGCAGCATTAGTATGAGCATAAGTGGTTAATTAGTTTACCAAAACATCATCAAGGGCATAACTAGAATAAATTAGAAAATACATACCGACTCCAAAATGGATATCTTTTTTGAATATCTATCTGATTGATCAACTGTGGATGTTGCAACATGAAGCCATGAAAGCTTTCCCTCTTTGAACTCCTTCAAGTCAAGTTGATTATCTCTTGTATAATCAAACTCTGACATTACTTTGTCCAGGGCATCATCTCTTGCAGTGTGTCAATCCTGTAATTCAAGACCAAGAAGAAGCCCAGGCAGCTCACCTTTTGACAATACTCCATTTTTATCTACGTCTAATTCATTGAATAATCTGCATTTCAAGCAAGATCAAAGGCATTATAGCGTGCAGAAGGCACATATTTGTATAGATCTGGCCAAACAGGTTTTTGATGCTTACTTCTCAATAACATCAAGATCAGGTTGGCCGTCTTTTCTGAGAAGTGTTCCCATGTGTTTCATTTTAGAATGTACATTATGCAGGATAGCTGATATCATATGTTTATGCTTAACATATGTTATTCATCTTTTCTGAATCCAAGGTTCTAAGACCTGCACATGGAACACAGGAAATAATTCAGAGAAGCCAATAACATCTACCTATAAAACGCATCCCTTTTCTTTTCAGATATCATGAGTGATGACATAGATATATACAGTAGCACTGAAATGCAATGCCTGACTGCTGTTCAAAGAAATAAAATTTATGCCACTATGAAAAACTTAATAAAACAGCTAATATGCTCTGGCTCAAGGTCTAAATAGAAAAGAAAACAAGTTGCCACATTATTAGAAAATGAGAAACAAGTATCATGTACGCATGAAATATAGTACAGTGGTGACCATTTGTGATAAAGAATATCATATAGATGCAAGTTCCAATTACAGTCCATGCTTTCTCTTTGTTAATTAATATTGTCTGTTATCATTCATTAACATGTCAGAAAGAAACAATAATATCATGGTTGCAGGCCAGATGTGGAATGCTCAATGTGTACACTGTAGTCCCAGTTTTTGTAAGCACACAAGAAAGTATGTTTGCAGACAATAGATACATTTATGATTAAGTTATTCTAGACTGATTTCATCCAAAGCAAAAATCTGTAAATTCTTGCTTGTAACCTTCTAGACTTAAAATGTTACCAAAGGAAAGCCCACACACCACACATAATACATAGGTAATGGTTACCCATTAAATAATGAACATAGAATATACAACTGAATTACTTTAGGATATGGAGGAGATATCAGACCTTAGGGTAAGTCATTGACTATTAGCGATCAGATACACAAATACTGCTTTCCAAAACTGCTCAAAGTATTGCAAGGTTTTAGAGTTTCAAATAGAATCCTTAAATATTAACATTAATGCTTGCAAAAACTAGAAATTAGTACACAGAGTCTATAGTGACGTTCACGAGTATCCTGGAAGCAACTTTACAAACTGAAACAGTCTGCGAGTACTAGTCTAACTCTGAAGGAATCTTAAGAAATAAAAGCTACAGAAAATCGTCGAAACCAATTATGATTGCACATATTCACTCACCCAAAAAAACCAGACATCAAGTAGATAAAATATAAAAGGTTGAGATATTGTTGCGAACAAGTATTAACATGGCACTATCTACTCTTCCTGTGTGCAGCTATTAGTATTTTACTTTCCAACTTGGTAACAATCTTAAAATTTTGAACTTGCATTTGTGTTTTTCAATCATGACAAACATAAAAGCAAAATGTTTCTCTTGTTGATGACCAATAGAACTAGGTTGGAAGTTGTGTGTTATACTCCTCCTAGTGCTGCTTCTAGCATCCAAGGTCATAGAACCGTTGGTAGAAAGGAATCAAGTATTGCTCGTCTGCAACTGGGCTTATTTAAGCCCTGAAGTGATGAGAGACAGAGTTACCTAGATTGGAATGCAAGGCGCAAACAGTCCCATAGTGGTAGTAACAAGAGAAAAGCATCACCTCATAACCCTATAACTGCCCAAAATCACAATAGAGAGAAAGGTGCAAGAATTATTACATTGTGTATACACCCAAAGTGTACCTATGGTGTTATATTTCAATTACCCACTGATGAAATTAGTTATACTCCACCACATAACCATTGTTGCATGTTTTCACCTACTTTCAACTCATATTTACATTGTCATGATAGGATTAACAGAAATTTTCCTAATTCTTAAGGCAAACTTGTTCAACTTTTGCTTCACTGTTCGATTTCAACTCTGTATGATCCATATATGACCATTTTAATTACCCAAGCTTTCATTCCCCACAATAGCACCTTTGCTTGCCAAAAGGAGTGTTATTGGTTCAATGTCTCTAAACCAATCTTTATCAATCAAAGCCACTTTTGTTAACCCTACATAGCATCTTGACCCCCTAATTTTGAGAAAATCCCTCCCATGTCAATCATGCTCCATTTGAAGATCCTCTATGATAAATAGAAGCATTATTGGACCAAAGCTCCAGATTAACTCCTTATTCCTTAGATCATTTCCCATGTGCCATTATGCCTCTAAGACCTTCAAATTCCATGTATGCCCCTCATGCCAATAACAACCTATTATTACAATTTTACGTTTTCACACAGCTAACAAAAGCCAATACTGGTCATTTGCTATTTTCAGAAAATGGCAACCATTAAGCTCTATTTCTGAGTTTATAAATACCCATTTCTCTCATAATATCAAGATTTTTCCAAGTCATGTCCCTATAGACTCACCTTTGACTTGCATTTTTCCCATGTCTTTGTCAATCACTCATAGCTTACAACCTATCCTTGCCCATGGCTTATAACTCATTTCCTGCTTGAAAGAGAATCACAGTAGTTCCATCTATGAGCTATCATCTTCTCAAGCTCAGGCCATCAGGCCATGATTTCACATTTACTTCATCCCATCAACAAACACCCATCCCATTGAGGTTTTATCATGTGAAAGAGACCCAAGACAAGGACTAATGGCACCATCACAAGTCATCACTTTCTTTTATGAAAAGTTCAAGGGTATGTTACACTATAGCAAGCAAAAAGGCCATCCATTGATACGCATGTGGATTTTGCTTAATTTTGTTGGTGTAGTCTATCAGTTTGTTGTACGTGTTTTAAGTTTTCCCACATTTTGACAAAATTGTTTACTAACCAATTCTGTTATATTTATTAGTGTTACACAAGTTAAGCTTAACTTGGAACGGGAGATTCCTGCACTTGATATTATTGCATTTATACTTTTGTGTAGAGTATCCTCGAGTTTAATTGTGCATATCATCAAGTGGAAACAAAAGTTTTAAGTGAAGTCTCAATCATCAATTATCTATTGCCTCCGAAGGCATTAGTGATAGATCCTAATGATTGTTAATTTATTTGAAACTATTATCATTTAATTCCTTAAACTGGAACCAAGTTTCAATGGTTGAAAAAGGAGTGATAGATCCTAATGATTGTTAATTTATTTGAAACTATTATCATTTAATTCCTTAAACTGGAACCAAGTTTCAGCGGTTGAAAAAGGGGTATCAGAGTGGGTTCCATATAACCTAAGGTGTGTCTTCATTCATGTTGTCATTTTGAGTTTCCTACACGAACAGGAATCTTGATTGTTGTCAAGAAGGTCCACCTCATTGCTTTGCACCCAAGATGTACACCAACCCCTTTGTAGTACTCGTGTTTTTTTCTGCTCATGAAGTTTGGAGCCCTCTCTAGCTGATCTAGATGTTCAAAACAGTGATAGAAAACTCTCCAATTTCTCGTGAGTTAATGATTTTCTCACAAAAAATCGACTCACCAATAAATTGCCGAGAATCTGGTAAAACTTGGCCACGTGAGGAAAAACACAGAAAATGCAAAACACAAAACTCCTTGAGATATTATGTACATTGCATTTCATTGGTTTTGAGAATTAAGAATTGTAATTGAACTCATTTTTATGAAAATCTAATAGAAAATCAGCTTTTTGGATCTTCAATTTTTGTTTTAAATGTATTTTTTTAATTTAAATTATTTTCTTTGAATTTTTTATGGTTGGTTTTTGTGAGTTTCCACCAAGTTTTCCTGGAAACTCTCCAAAATTGAAGTGCCAAGTTTTTTCCGAGTTGTGAGTTTTCCAATTGTGGTTCAAACAAAGCATTGACCATCATAGTGAAATCCAGCCTGCTCTGACAATCAAACACACTCTTCCTTGCAACATGAATTTTGTCTCCATCTAACCGTCAACATGATCGAGTCTCCTATCAATTCGTGAGTACCTTGATGCTGGGATGCACTTCATCTAAGCTCATGCTCAAAGCAACGACCACGACTATTACCTTCATCGATGTAGGTTGGGATGTCATTTCATGGCACTAGACCTCAAGTAGGATTAAAGAAACTACTATTGGTGTAACAACCCAAGTCTACCCATCTGGTTGTACCTAAAAAATGAGTCAAGCATTTCCTCAAGATTTTAATTTTGTGTTTAAGTTAAACATGTTCATAGCAATAATGAATGTGCTTCCATGTTCATAGCAAATATGATTATGCTTTCAAGGTCACAGCATAGCAATTATGTTTCACCCAATGAATCATTAATATAATTTTTTAATCAATACAGGCATATCAAACCACTTTTGGTTCAAGACTGCTACAGACAACCACCCAAGTGGACAAGATTAACCAAATCCTATAGAGGTACCATTCTATCGAATCAACTTGTCTTATTTTTCGGCCTCTAGTTCTAGCATATGGGTTGATCCACGACTGGGGTTATCCTCTAGGGCCCATAACACCTAGAGAAGAATGTTTTCTTTCCCCATCCCTTAGCATTTGTGAACCCACGACCTAATCGATCGACTCGTTAAACCACTTTTGGTTCAAGACTGCTACAGACAACCACCCAAGTGGACAAGATTAACCAAATCCCGTAGAAGTACCATTCTGTGGAATCAACTTGTCTTATTTTTTGGCCTCTAGTTCTAGCATATGGGTCGATCCACGACTGGGGTTATCCTCTAGGGCCCATAACACCTAGATAAGAATGCTTTCTTTCCTCATCCCTTAGCATTTATGAACCCACGACCTAATCGATCGACTCGTTCTGAACCCATGACCTAACTGGTCAACTTGTTTAATTTTTATAAATCCACGATCAATCTGGTTGACTTATCCATCATTTGTAAATTCATGACCTAACTGGTCGACTTATCAAACTATTTATATGCAAGGGATCAACGTACATATGCCTCCATGACTAACTGATTGTCCTCTACCCAGAGTTAGTTAGTGCCATGTCAATACCCTGACCTTGGACTTCATCATACATGCCCATTATGACTCGCAAACGTTTATCCCATACCAAACGTTGTGGTTAAACCAACTAAGTCAAATGAACATGAGACTTATCAAAGTACTACCCAGCAACAACCTAGAGGTGGGTCCCATACCATCCCTCATTACTAGATCTGATAAAGTCTTTTATCCAAACCAATTCTGTCAGACTACAATTGCTCTAAGACTTGCTCTGTGCAATATCCACACCTCAACAACATTGGGATTATCAATATCATAATCATCTTTCCTGATGAATAAAGTCAGTATCTTTACCAAAGTAAGGTCAAATTTATAACTTAACTTTAAAACTTATTGTGTGCACACCCGCACATCAAGTAGTTTGCTCATCCTTCCCGATGAGTTAGACCAAGAATTTAGCTGCAATTATAGCTAGCATTTGTCACTAAGACTCTAGATAGGATCCAATAAAATGATTCACATAATTTATTTCATTATCACCCAATTTCCAAGTTGGGCTTTATACTGCGACCAAGTCCTTATTTGTAAGGATTACTTCTATCTTTAACTTGGTTCTCAAGTTACATCTTCCAAGTTTTTGGGTTTAAAATTTTCATAACCAATTTACTCCACTAACGATAACTATATTTCATTTGCTTAATTCCAATGTTTGATCTTTGTCATAAACTATCTACCCAATGTATCATCTTCATCCTTCTCGATGAGTCATAATGAATAGTCAAAAAGGGTTCCAGTTTAAGGATGACAAATTGAACTCCAAATACTCTTTATTTAATTCATTAGTAATACCTTAATTGCTAGAGTTTTAATTGGTTGTCATTTTATATACAATCCTATCTAGATAAATCTACATCTCCTTACAAACATTGAGATAGGTTAAACCGTAATATAACCTTACCTTATTCAAAGTGGTTAACAAAGTATAATTTAAATAAATTAATATTGGGTATATACACTATTTTATTATTCATCCTTCTCAGTGAATAGTTCCATACTCCTCTCAATATGGGTTACACTAAGGATTATTGTTTCAATAAGCTAACTCCATCTTGCAAACCATTTTCAAGGTTTATAATTAAATTTCGTATATGCTTCTTTTCACCCAAACTCTGTATAATTTTTTTTTTTAATAAATTATATCAAGTATACAAATATCTAAAAAGTTCAAGGAGTTAAACACATTACTTAAAATACCAATCATTTTTCCAAATTTTCTCATATAAACATACTTTTTATACTAAACTAAATAACTAATCTATTGTGTCGGAACATCCTATATAATAATCTTTAAAATCCTTAAATAAAAAGGATTAGAATTTTTTTTTTTATGCTTTATTAAGTATTCAAAAACAACTTAAAAGAATACACATGTGGCATCTTTTAAATTAAAGTTACTTTGAAAGGAACTAAATAATGCTATCATGTTACCATAGTCATTCTATACACTAGGACTTCCAAAGAGTCTACTAAACTAAAGTCTAGTCTTACAATTAAACTTGGAGGGTTCCACTCTCACTCCTCTACTTCCAAGACCAAGCCCATAATTCTCACGAATAGACCCTTGACATTAACCAAACAACAGAGTATCTCTTCCAGGTTTCAAATGTGATAGGTTATTAATAGTGCAGACTGTTTAACAAGAACCCATTTCCGGTTCAACATCATTTTACACAGCAAATGATAAGTATTTAATTAGGCGTTTACTCTATCCTCAATGATAGAAGGGTGCTACTTAGGTTTACCAATGTTCGAAGTGGTCTTATTGGGAAACAGAATTCATTTAATTCACTTAATGATTTCACTCGAAAGGCTTATAGCTTGCTCAATCACATAATAGTAAGTATAAAAGAAGCTTTATAATTAAACAATATTGGCTTGGCCAAATATTAAACTTTGACATCATATAATAACACTGACAACCGATAATTCACATCCACGATGCTATGGTTTAAGTTTTTATATTCTACCATTTTCCACTTACATGCCCATTCGTCCAACTACGGCAGCAACTAGGCACGTCTTTGGAATTTATTCTGGAACATATAACTTGTTGTAAATATTGGCAAGTTTATTTTCCCAACTAGGTTCCATTATTCTAAAATACATTCACAGCATGCAGTACAAACTAAATTCAAGATAAATACAATTCCTTGTATTCGAAAGAGAAGTCCATACATATTTTGCATATTATCCTTCTAAAAGTTATACATTGAATAATCTTAAAATGATATGTGAACCCTTGTAGTTTTCCACCTCTTGTATCAAAAGGATTAACAATCATAAAATTTGCTTACAAAAAGGTACGATAGAATGAGATTCACTCTCTACTCAACGAATCACATCACAAGCATAAGCATAACCTCCTTCCCGGCTGCACGTTCCTTCCACTACCGCTGGTATGTTTGAATCATTGAAGATTGTATGGATGGGGGATCAGAATCGATTTCCTATATGAATGCATTTCTAAGTTTTACCACTATTTCAACATGCAACACATAAGCTATCACACACAATAAATATCAAAGATCTCTTATCTAATAATAATAATCAGTTCTCACTGTTAGACTGAGAAGAATACAGTTTTCAAACAATATAAATTTTCCAATTCAAGCATTAATATCTTTTATGCTTCCTTAAAGCTAATTTCAAATACATAACTAGCTTCCCATATGCACAATTCGCTTACACAGATTTCACACAACGAACATTTCTTTTCTTTCCCAAACATCTCTAAAACAAAAACGGAAACAAGCTTAGAATGCAAAACAGACTTAAAAGTAAGTTCATCAACATCCAACCTAAAGTTCGACGCTAGGTTTTTGTTATCCAGAGAGCTCTGTTCCAATTTTCTTTTCGCCCAATTCCCAGCTATTGCAGAAGTAAGTCCGTGTTATCTATTCCCTTGTGTCCACCAAGTATTTTTCCCTTGTGTCCACCAAGTATTTTTATCTCTTCTTTTTTTTAACAACCTTCCTCTCGCACCCACCAAACCATAAGGCAATTTCTCCGAAGCTGTCATTACCACTACTCAGTATCCCGTAATTTGCTCCGTCATCAAACTTCCACTCCATCACTTGGCCATGGGCAGCGGAGGTTAAAATTTATTTAAATGCACATTTACTTACCTATAAATAATTGTCTCTATTTATCTAGTTTATTGCCAAATATACTCAAGCAGTATCCATTCCATCAACACTTAATGAAGAACAAATTTATTATCAAATACACACAAGTAATCTCCACTTAATCAATAGGTAGACTCCCATGCCTTTGGCATTTTCATTGCCACCCTTCAATATATGGATACTACTCATCAAACAACCAACAAATATTTTACACAAAGCACACACCAAAATGCATTTCATTTCCAATGCACCTATATGACACTCATCCACGTGAACTTACTTGTAACTGAATCATCATTTCTCCCATTTACCTTTTCCTGTTGACTTCTCTTGCTTGTCGAAGGAATATCCTTGATCTTGCATACATAAAACCATTAGCAATACCATATTCTAAGGAAAAGGCAAGTATTTTTCTTTAATTCATTTGCTCAAAAATTGTTCAAGGAGGGTCGTTACATCCTCCCCACTAGAAACAAACACCGTCCTTGTTTTCATGCATGGCTAATAAAAACAAGTAGTAAATATTCTTATATTCATTCATATGACCAGCAGTAAAATTTTCATTCCCAATTCATACATCATATAGTCATATTCATTCACAATATATCCACAATTCACCATGTTTGCATAATCTATTCATTTGATGTTTCACTTTCCATTCAAGAAAACACCCATTCATAAACCAAAACATACATCCAAAAGCTACTCTACTCAGTAGTCCAGTTACACATCCATCTATATACATAGACATGTACATATACATCATCAATTTATATGAAATATTTTTAGAAAGTTCATGTGTTTTCAAAAAGGATAGGAAATTGTATTCTTTGAACTCCTTATACTTTTAGCCCTGAACCTCAACATCCCCAAGGTGAAAGAAACTTAACACCTCTCAAGGCTGCAACATGGTCTATTCTAGCTATCTTGCAGCTCTAGGTTTTGCACAGGTTGCAAGAGATTGCTCACTAGGTGCTTCCTTGTGATCAAACCTTTGAGGGAATTCATTAGCATAATTTTCCCTTCCACAAACATAACAACCTGTCTAAGGTGCTCGACATTTCTCTTTCTTTAAGCAATAAAATATGAGAAGCAATTAAACATTGGTTAATTTGGTAGGTCTACCCTAACCCGAACACAACCTTCCAACCATTAGCCAAAACCCTAAGTTTTTTTTCAACAAAGTCCCTCACCAACTAGTAGAAATAAATTAGCAATAGATCCACCATTTATTAAAATATGTGCATCTATATCATAAATTTTACCATTAAACAAAGGAAAATGGGTAATTTATCCATAAAGTACACACAAGCAATATCCACTTAATCAATCACTCAATGAAGGTAGACTCTCATGCCTTTGGCATTTTCATTTCCACCCTTCAATTTATGGATACTACTCATATCAAGCAACCAACAAATATTCTACACAAAGCACACACCAAGATGCATTTCATTTTCGATGCACCTATATGACACTCATCCACGTGAGCTTTCTTGTATTTGAATCATCATTTCTCCCATTTACCTTTTCCTGTCGATTTCTATTGCCTATCGAAAGAATGTCCTTGATCCTACATGCATAAAACCATTAATAGTACCATATTTCGAGGAAAAGGTAAGTAATTTTCTTTTATTCATTTGCTTTCAAAAATCGTGTGAGGAGGGTCATTACAACTAGCATCATGATATCATGGTATGTTTTTGGCCTATCCATTGGATCAAAGTATCTCATAGTGCATATATGGCATAGCTAAAGGATCTCCTACATGGCTCAAATAGAAGAGAAGGGAAGCACACACCCCTACTAGGAATCCATGTTTGAGTTAAAAAAACATAGGTCAATATGAATGATCTAGCCAAGGAAAATAGTTCTAGCTATTAAATCAATAGTTGGTGTTATTGTTTGTATCATAACAAATAACTATTATGCATATTTTCTTGTTGTTTGTGCATCCTAAAATGTCGTAGGAATCCATTCAACTTTCATGAATGTTTCAATTGTAGGCAAATGACTTGACACATCTACATAAGTGTATGCTTGTATGAATGTGTACATGAATGTATGTGCACGAATTGATGGTACATATAAATAAGATTTGTTGATTATGTGTTTGTCACATAGCGTTTTGTGTATGTGGCAACATCCATTTGTAATAATGTAACATAGGGAGGTATTTTAATTTTTAATGTAAACAGATGGTTTAGTGGTAGTTAGGCATTTGTCAATTACCCATTGATCCTATCATACTATAAGTACACATCTAACTTAGCCAATGCATATTGTTGGATAAAGTGTGTTGTTGGTCAAGGTACTTGTCAGTAGAGTTGTTTGTCGAGAACCATGATGTATTGCATATAGTTGTTATGCAAGATACATGTTATGTGTGCAATGTATTTGTACATTATTCTCATTGTGTAAATTTGTTTATATATTATAATAAAATTATATTGTAATGTGTTCTATTCCATTTCTACATTCTGATGTTGTTGCCTATATGAAGTTTGGTTGAATTTGGTAATATGGAGTTGTGACAAGCATATCGCTAATGAAGGTACACAACAAAAATGGGATTATTACAATGCAAACGATGAACGATGTTCTCTCTCAAGAGGATAGGAGATTAGAGTTTACAACTAAGTAAAAGTAATGTACACTTGTTTGTTGATGTCGATAAAGGACCAAGTGACAAAGATGTATGCGATTATGTGTGCATTGACATACACACAAATGTGGATGTGCGTGCAAACATAAACATCTTGATATTTTTTGCATTATATGATTAGCCTTCTATCATAATCATACTACAATATACTTTTAGCAATAGACCCTTTACCAAATTGATTTTGCATTCTAGTACTCCTTGCCAATTATTTTGATAAGAACCACTCATTGCAACCTGTCCACTCTTCAAGGTGTCAAATTTCTAGTAGGCTTGTTCTTTTTGCATTATCAAAATTTGATGTCATGTACTTTTCAAGTTAAACAATCATCAATCGAATGCCCATTTATTTCTTAAATATTAGTGTACGCTTTCTTTGGATAGTTAGCATTAGTATGACCTTTTATCTTGAAATCTAAAAATGATGCCCTTTTATTTTTTGTCCTTATCACCCTTTACATAGTTGATTACTTGCTCCAAGTCCTTCCTTAATGTTCAAATGGTTGCATTCAGGTACTTTTCATTGTCAGGGTCATTGTCTTCCCTACTCTAATTCACACTTCCTCTTGTAGACACAGTCTTCATTTCACTTACCAAGTTGAGTGCTTTGTTGAATGCCTCCTTGTACATCATTAGTGACACCACCTTCATTTTCTTCTTATATCATAGAAGGATTCCATCCAAAAACTACCATCTTTAGAGTCCATCTACTAGATTGTTCTCTATTAAATCAATGAGCTCCTTCAAACAACAGTTACACAACTTGATGTTTCCATCCTTCTACTTCATTGCATAGATCTCTCTAATGATCTTTATGTCAGCCCAAACTAGCTCGAACTTCCCAAACCTTATCTTCAATATATCCTATGAGGTGAAAGGTTGCTTACCCTTCAACTACCAATCCATCGAAATCCCCTACAACCTGGATAAAAATAAACACAACCATTGATCTTTGTTTATCACTCCCTTGGACTTCTATATGCTCACACACCTTTGATGATATTCCCTTTTATCTCTTGTGAATTTTAGGTACTTCTACTTGCCTATTCTAGCAACCATTCTTGACTGTGATGAAGTTTATCCTTGACTTTGGTGTGGTACTTATTATTGTTTGTTGTACTCTTACTCACTTGAGGAACTTGGCTTTGACAACTACTACGCGACCCCCTTCACATGTAAATGAGTGTCAAAATTGATTCTTGATATGAGAGCAATTGTGGTGTGGTGTGCCTGATGATTTGTGTGAGGATATGCATGAAGAAGGAGAGACATGTGAACAATTGTTGTCAATATCAAGTCAACCTATCACAACAAAGACCAATTTTGGTATATCATGTAAATGTCCAATATTTCGTGGAGGAGAAGCAAGGGACCCTATCAGGCATTGGAAAATCTACCTCATGTTGTGGAAAGTGAACGGGAAAAATTCTAATGAATATTGGTGGAGGTTATTCCCTACAATGCTTCATGAAATCATAAAGGACTGGTACATGAGATTGTTAGAGATTGAGTACCATACTTGGGATGAGTTGTGCAAAGCATTTGTGAAGGAATTTTGGTTGTTTCACAATGACGATGAGGTCACTACTAAAATTTATAGAGTGGAATGTGGTAAGAAAGAGCTTCTTCATTTGTACAACCAGAGGTTGAGTGGGTTGTTTACCCATCTAGAGGAAGATCCATTAGATGCATTGAAGAAAAGGTGGTTTGTGAAGGGACTTCTTCCTACATGCAAGAAGAATATTAGGATGGTCCATTCAACATCATATCAAGAGGCATTGGAGTGGACCTTGAACTTTTAAAGTCATGCAAAAACATCATTAAAATTTTGGGGTCATGTTAAGACAGAAGTGAGTGACCCTGAAGATGAAAGTGACTTTGATGTTGAGAATGACTTTGATAGTGAGAGTGATTATTTTGTGAATGAGAGTAGTTCATCATCCAAGTGTTGAGATAGAGAAATCAATTAAGGAAGTGAATTTGAAGAGAAGAACAATGAATTTGAATATAAGTGTGACTTGAAGAGCACAAGATCATTGCTACAAGAATATGCAACATAAAGGAAAATTGTACCAAGGGGGAATGCCATTGGCAATATAGTCTATGACAACTTCTAGAGAACTAGAAGATGTAGAATTGAGTATGCTACTAAGGGTAGATCCATTATGCAATGTTGACAATGTTATTTGTGAGGACACTTTGCATGTGAATGTCAAAGTGCTACAGATCAAGACAAACTAGTGAAGTGTATAGAGTTCAAAGCACCAAAGTACTTAGCTTTTCTTTTCTATAGCTAAGCTTACATTTCCATTATGTTGGGCACTTTTTTCTATCTCTATTGAAGTTGGTTGCTTGTATTTATTTCTTCGATGGACTCTTAATCTCTGTCTTTTGTTGGCCACTGACTACTCTCTTCTTCTCATTTATGTTGCTTAATGCTTCTTATATTTTATCCTTTCTTATTTATATTGCTCTCTACTTATCTCCTTCTTTGTATTTATTTTTCTTCTTCTTTGTATTGCTCTTTATACTTGCTTTCTTCTTTGCTATAATATTTCTCCATCTCACGTTGCTTTTGCTTCGTTGTACTCTATTCTGAATGGTTATTTCTCTTCTTTATTGAACTTAGAAACTGAAATTCTTCTCTATCTTTTTAGGAAGCTTATCAAAATTTTGTAGTAGTGTTGTTTCTCTTTCTATCTAAAATTTCAATGTCTGAGGTCATACCTAAGAAATCAATATGATTCTCCTCCTTACTAGAGAACCCAATATCAATGTTAGGGTGGCTTTGAATATCCCTGAATAATCAACTATATTTTGAGTTGATTCTACCTTAATCTTCTATTTGTAATATTCAATATGTAATCCTTCAAATCAATGCCAGGTGGATCTATCCTTGAATGACCGACTTTCACCTAATTGGGTTCTACCTATGAATATATCTAAGTCCTAATCTTCATTTTTTTTCCTTCAACCAAGTCGAAATACCATAGACTTCTCTACTCAATAAGACCTTTAAAAAATTAGTGTCTAATTCTACACTGCCTTTAAAGTGGACAAACCCTAAATTAACTTTATCAAAAGTGGATAAAGTTAATTAATAAAAGTGGCTAAATAAAATTTATCAAAATGGACAGATTTCGGTGGTAGATCTGATACCATTGTTGGCTTTTTAAGCCTTACTACCACAAAAATATCATAGGTCCTCAATATAAAATAGCCAAAATATTAAAGGTCAAAATAATCTTATAATTAATAGAATAATATATGAGCAAATTAATATGTATATCAAGGCTTATATAATACTAAAATAAATATTCATTTATATAATCAAATATGAATGTAAATGGCCTAAATCATTCATGAACTATGCATGAAGAAAACTTACAATATTAATTTCTCAAAAATTTGTATACAAGCTTTATTCCTTTTCTCCCTGTTACAACTCTATAATCTCACTTGGATTATCCTTTGATTGTTTTCTTCATGGAGTATGATCTCCATAATATAGCCATAGTAATGTGACTCTTCAAGTACTTGACGATTGCTCTCCATATGCCAAGTCTCATGAATCTTGGCTTATCATCTTGCCACTTGCATACTAGATGGGAACTTGACTCTACAACACTTGCACACATATACATGACTCTTCCACTCCTGCATGCACTCCTAATCTAGGACACTTGTGCACATCCTTATATTACATATTTGCACTCTTACATACAAGACACTTGTGCACATTCTCTCTTACATGACACTTGTGCATTTCCTGCACATTGCACTCTTACATGACACTTGTGCATTTCTTACACATTGATACTTACATAAAAGGGGAAATATAAATCACACTCTAAACTATATACTCAACCCTAATCTATTACATATTTACAATTGTATCATAAAGGTACCATGGGGGTACATTAGCATGTACCAAATAATGTAATATTCCTCAATATCCATCAACTATAACTTATTTTAACTTGTGATTCAACAACTCCATGTGGATCAATGTTAGCTTCTTTTTTACATCAATCATTAACACTGTTGGATCAACAAATTGATATTTTCTTATGTTGGTTGCTTCCTGTTGGCATCGTGGATCCACTAATTTCCTCATCAACATCATTTCTCCTACCATTGCATAAAGCTCTAGTATGGCACTAATTAAATTGAACACCTTCACTTCTACTGTCATGTTCAATACTTGTGTCACTAGTTGTTGTGTTGGCAACATCTCTTCTTCATCTTGGATGATCGGTTTCTTCAACTTCTTTTCCTAGAGGAGTCATTCTTGCTTGGTCTTCCTCATATCTTCTATTTTATCATGTTCTTCTTGCCATATCTCCTTCTCCTTGGTAGAACTTGGGTATTGCTACACTTTTCTTACCTCAGCTCTTCTTACTGCAAGCACATGTTTATCCTTGTTTTGTTGGTCCATTGGAGGATCTTCAATGTCAATAAAATTGACATTTTGCAAGTTACTCATGTTGGTAGTATTACATTATTTGGTACCTTGAGTACCATTGTAAATATTTAGATTAGGAAGAATGTGTTAATAGTAGGCATCAAGTTATGAAGAGTGTTTATATGTCATGTGTGCAATTGTGAGTTATGAGTGAAAGGTGTCATATGTGCAAGAGTGAGTTATGAGTGAAAGATGTCATGTGAGCAAGTTTGAGTTATGAGGTGTCATATGTATAAGTGAAGAGTCATGTAATATGTGTTAATATTAAAAGTAAGAAGTTATGAAATCATGAAGACTTTGTCATTATGTATGAAAGTCATATGAAATGTTGCATCTCCTGTGAGTTTAAGGAGAGCAAAAGTTAGAGGTATTGAAGAGTATTATGTAAAGTTATATATTGATGATAAAGATCTATGCTATGTAACTTGAATGTAAGATATTTTAGATTATTATCAATAAATATTATATTTTTTGTAATATTAGTGTTACTTTGATTAAATGCATGTGATTATATGATCTTGGAAAATATACACGTGATATTTTAGGTCCATTTGCTAACAGTGGTATCAAAGCTATCTTGGTTTAGATCTACATTGGTGAGTGAGCCATCTAGGAAGAAGGAGAACATTTAGAGATGAGGGGAAGATAAATATTAGAGTTGAGGAAGATTTTTGAGAGAATATTGTTGGAGAAAGATTTGAGAGAACGTGTGAAGGAGATATTGATGAAAGAAGATTTGTTGGAGATAATCTTGGAGAGAATGTTTGCTGGTGATATTGTTGATGATGATTTTTTGAATAAATATGAATTATTTGTTAAATTAGAAAGCTACTAGAGTAGAGGAGATAATGTGAGCTAGAATAGAGGAAGCACAGTGGATTGGATGAGAGTTTGAGTTGAGGAAGAATTGAAAGCTACAAGGAAGAGCTTGGAGAAGAGTGTGAGAGGTAGAAGAGTTGACTGTTATAACAAACTAGTGGAATGTTGATGGAGAAACATATTGAAGATGGTGCTATAACAAGCAGAGGGTCAATGGAATATTTATAGCAAATTGAAGAAATGATTGATGTGTAGTGATTTGGAGAGTAGAAGAAGAGCGCCTAAGGAACACTTGACAAGTATTGATTTCAAGAGCAAAAGAAGAGTGCCTAAGGAAAAATTGATGTGTAGTGATTTGGAGAGCAAAAGAAGAGTGATTGAATAATTATTAACGTGTAGTGATTTGGAGAAGTAGAGAAAGAGTGTTTGAGTCAAGGAAAGAGCATTAAAATTAGCTTGTGATGGTAGAACATCGAATAAAAGCAGCCTATGAGTAGAAGAATGAAAGCAACCTATGTACATAAGAGAGTCGAATGGAAGCAATCTATGACCATACAAGGAATAATGCCTAAGTGTATACATAAAAAATTAGCATTTTTCATAACATAATAAATTATAAATTAATATACCCAAATATTCCTTTTGTCACCTTACAAAATTATAATTATAATTATAATTAATATCTAAATTCCTCCTAATTGACACTCCTTGTATGAATCTTCTCATATGACTATCTTGGATTGCAACTCTACTTCACACCTTCATACATAGAACTTGTAAACAACCTACCAATCTACCTATTGCAAAAATATCATTAAGTGGAGGCACAATATGCAAATGAGGATCAAACTGAGGAGAACATTCATGTAAGTGGTGAAGGAAGCACCAACGTGGAACATGCTCAAGATAATATAGATCAACTGGTGATGTCAACATAAGTGCAGTGGATAGTACCTAGATATGTGGAGGATGGGAGTCAAGCACAAGGGAAACCATAGAAGATTATTCTCAAAAGACTAGAATTGATGCTCATGTATTTGCAAAGAATATTATAGTGTAGGTGCATAGGGAAGGAACCAAAGATTGTTTGCTAAAGACAAATCATCAAATGAATGTTTGTTGAGTGGAGAGCAACAACCAACTATGACAAACATTGCTACAAAAATAGGCAAGTAGAAGTGCCTAAAGTTTATAGGCAATGGGAGAGAAGATCCTGAATGCCATATTAGAATGTGTGAAATGATATGGAAGGCAAATGGTGTGACCAAAGAAGACACACGACTAAGATTGCTCCCAACAATATTATGTGGAGTAGCAATTGATTGATACCTAAAAAGAGAAGAACCATTTATGGACTAGACTGAGTTAAAGAATGAACTCAACAAGGAATTCATACTTCTTTGAGGTGATACAAAGATTATCGATGAGATCTATTCAATGAAGCAGATAAAGGATGAGAATATCAAATCATATAATCATCATTTGAAGGAACTCATCAGCAAGATGGAGGCTACAAAAGGGATGGAGGGAGGCCAAGCCAATAATTGGGCTATAAAAGGGATGGAGGCCAAGCCAATAGCTGGGCTACAAAAGGGATGATTCTTGGATGGATTGTTGCCAACTACAAAAGAGATGGAGGGAGGCCAAGCCAATAACTGGGCTATAAAAGGAATGGAGGCCAAGCCAATAGCTGGGCTACAAAAGGGATGATTCTTGGATGGATTGTTGCCAAATACAAAAGAGATGGAGGGAGGCCAAGCCAATAACTGGGCTATAAAAGGGATGGAGGCCAAGCCAATAGCTGGGCTACAAAAGGGATGATTCTTGGATGGATTGTTGCCAACTACAAAAAATATGGAGGGAGGCCAAGCCAATAACTGGGCTACAAAAGGGATGATTCTTGGATGGATTGTTGCCACATTACAAGAAGAAGATGAAGGTGGTCTTATACTTTCACCATTTTGCAGGAAATATTAAACTTGATTAACCATGGGTTTTCTTTACCTTCAAGGTTTTCCCTACTTGAAATCACCTTGTTCAGTGTTATTGTAGATGTGTCTATTTTGATTACTCCATGATTTTAAGATTATTCCACTTTGTTTATGGGATTTACATGGTTTCACAAAATTATAAGTAATTATAATCTTAAAACAAAATTATAATTAAAATATATTAAAAAACAACCATGAACCAAATAGTATAAACTAAATATTAATTTATGTTATGAAATACATTCAAATTTCAAGAAAAAAGTACAATAAAACATACATAAAGCAAATAAAATACAACAACAAAAGTAATCCCTAATTTGTGTTTATGTGGAATTCTTTACACATGTATGTCTAATTAATCTTCTTAATTTATGATATTTTTCTTCTTACACAGATTATTGTTACATATAATATATCTACTTAAATACCTATCATTATTTGTCATATTGCCTTTGAAAAAAAAACTATTTATAGAAAATAATTCAATGTTTAAGATTGTTTAACATATTAAGCTTTAAATCAACCGATTTCTCCCAGATTATTGTTACATATAATATATCTACTTAAATACCTATCATTATTTGTCATATTGCCTTAAACAAAAACTATCTATAGAAAATAATTCGATCTTTAAGATTGTTTAACATATTAAGCTTTAACTCAAACAATTTCTCCCGGTCTTCTTTCTTTCTGTGCGCAATTAAGTTAAATTGAACTATAATGAACTATATAAAAGATGTCAAAACTGAACATGTCGAGACATAATAACCAAAAAGGTCTGGAGAAAATAATTCAAGGGTCAATGGAATTGCAAATCTTATATCCAACATTAACGCCCCCCCACATTCTTTAAGTCCCATTCCAGCTACCAGCAGAGCGCTGATTTTTCCCGAAGGCTTACATATTTTTTCTTCAAACATAATGCCTGGAATCTAAAATTGACAGAGATCTGTTATCGTCCCTACAATAGCTTAAACCGACAAAATTCATGCAGTTAGAACCGGAGAGATAATGAAGATATTGTGCCAGATCACTATACCATAAACGTACCCTGTTAATGAAAAGGTGGGCATGTAAACCCACGAGGAAGGGTCATGCCACACTGAGCGAAAAGTTGAGCCAGTGCATGTGTGATGTTGACGTTGGGACTCTTAACCCTAACTCTGGTACAGATACAATCTGCTGCCTTCGCCTCAGAAACCCCCTTCAATAAAAGACAACACTGGGTAACAACTGGATCTCCGATACCAATGAGGAAATCAACGCAGGATCCCAACTTCAAAGCATCCAAAGGACATGTCCTTAGCTTTGAAGGAGAAGTACTAGCAGGGCTACCTCTGGCTGCCATCACCGTGGAGGGCATGCTCATTGTCATGGCTATCATCCCTATCACCAATATTGCTGCGGCCTTTCCCATTCTCAATTGCTTAATTGATTTCCTCAACCCTCACAGAAAAATAAAACACCGACTGTAAACTCAAGCTGTCTTGGAAATGAGCCATTGAACGGAATTTAGAGGCTATGGGTGGCAACTTCAGGTGCGTGGGCGTGTAACCGACAGAGCTTCATGTGTTCTGATACTTGATTGTATTGAATGCGGGTCATAATTGCCTACTCATATAAAAATTTTAAACGTATTCTCTTTAAATCTTATAACACTATCAATCATTAGTTTACCATAAAATGATTATAACTTTTATATAGATTAAGCAAAGAAGCTTATTGCCTACTTATATAAATTAACTTTTAAGTAAAGACTATATTTAAAAATAAAAATGATTAATAATTCTTTAAAATTATTTAAAGAATATTAAAATTTTCAATTAAAGATATTACATAAGTATATAGGATAATAAATTTTTTTAAAACCAATTATTTTAAAATTAGAATATTTTTTTCTTGTAATATAAATATATTTTTATTGGAGTTATCCAACTTACCTTTTTATTAAATATATTTTCATCTTTTTTTTTTGTTAAAGTTATTCTTCATCTTTCTCAAACTGTTATATTCCTAAAACTCTATTATATAAATTTGATTAAGAAATAAAATCTCACTAATCCAATTGTATTGTATAATTTAAATTTTGCTAAGATAAAGATCAACACTATGATTGACTAGATTATTTGTTATCCAATTTCTTTCTTTGTAGAAGTTTTGACATTTCTAAGATATTACCTCCAATAATAGTTGATGAATATCAACAACAATGTTATTTTTTATCCAATTTCAATATTCACTTTTGATGATAACAATAATAATAATTTGTGAATCACCCTCGATTGAAATATATTTTCATTATTTTAAATGAAAATTTTGATTTGTCCTAACCTTTGCATATTGATTAGTTGAGATTCCATATGATTATGAGTGAGATTTTTTTTTGTCTTCATTATTTCAAAAAAGTGCCACCTCTTTCAAAAATTTTCTAGATTTTATTTAAAAACATTAAGAGAATTGCTTTTGATAGACCCAACTTCTCAACGTCTCCATTTTACTATAAGTCGAAGCAAATCCTTTGTATTAACTTCATTGTCATAAATGACCATTCCGTGTATGTTCAATTCCTATATTCAAGAGGCTAACACTTATTTTCTTGTCCTTAAGACTTCCCATGATGAGCACCATGTCTAAAAAATTTGTAAGAAGTTCAATAATATGATTCCAAACTTGGGTGTAATTTCAATAGTTAATGATAATACCATTCCTCCATAGAATGCATAATGCTTTAGCTTTGAAACAAATAATTTAAAATTTCATCAACTCTTTCAATGTTGATGGAGCTAGCTAATACATTCTCATATTCCTAAAAAAATGGCTCCAAATATTGTAAGCAAAGGAATAATGAAGAAGTAAATAATTTGATGTTTCTAGATACTTCTCACACAAGGCACATCTTAAAAGGTTCATGATATCCTCTTCTTTGCATGCTCTTTCTCGTAAGAATCATGCTTTGGAGTTATAACTAAAGGAATGTTGGTGCCATAAGGAGGACGTTGAGTGACCAAAAATTCATCTAAATTGGAAATAGAAAAATTATGATTGCTTTAATCCTTATATCCCAAGTTGAGTTAGTATCCACCATATTTTGATAAATTCCAAACCAACTAGTCCTTTTGTGAAAAATGGATAAATAGAAATGGTGAAGCTCATCCACTATTTTCTTGAGGTCATCTCTTTCAACCAAGTTGCTAATAGAAATTCATGGTTTGGACTTATTGCTCATGGTAATATGATTTTTGATCTTTAGACCTTTGTAAGCTAAATATGCTTGAGACAATGGTTCCCATTTTGGATTAGAAATAATAAGATCCTATTAAGGCTTTAACCGAGCATAATACCAAACAATTATATAATCCCTCTCATTGGTTGAACATCTAATATGTTTCTTGATCAACTGTAAGTTATCTAATAAGAAGTTTCATGTTGTAGATGCTCTAGGTGGGTTTTATCTCCTTAACAATTTCATAGCATCAACAGAACCTATATTTTTTAATAATTTTTTTCCAACTCTTTCCTTGATCTTTGAATAATTTTTAACTAGATTTTGTCTCTAATGTCAAACTCAAAAGTATATAGTTATACAAGTCTCATTGTACAATATTATTTCCTTTATAAACCCTATTACAAATATGAAACCTAATTTTTTCCCATTCTTTTCAAAAAAAATATTTTTGAACTTTATTAAATTTGAATTTTTTTTTTGGGAATTAGGTAGAGATGGTTATAAGGTCCACAAACCTTTTACATAGTCAAAATGGACTGGTTCTAGCTCCAAGCCCGTATAATAAAAATACAAAATGGATCTTCTCAAGACCCACATTAAGCCATACTTAGAGTTCGCAGTCCTATACTTATTGCTAGACTGTTCAGGATAAAACAAAACCAGACAACACCTAGCACTTACTAAACATAACACTGGGTTGTTGTACCGTACACTTGTCACTTCCCAGGCCCCATCAAATGGGTTGTCTTTTGTCCCTCTGCCTAATTCCATCTGTCGGATTACTCCTCATCAACCACTCTGATCTCCTGTTGCTCTAACAGGCATGATCTTAGATCTTCTTTAGAATCCAACACCAGTAATTCTTGAGGGAAGTTATCCTTCCAAATTTGCATCTCCCCAAAAAAAACTACAATATTTGCCATTAGATCCGCCGCCTGGTTCCCTTCTCTGAAGGTGTGTTGGATTTGGGAACTAACCAAATAGGATTTATGAATCTTTGCTTCTAGGATAACCTTCGAGATGGTCCAACTAGGGTCTTTATCCTCCTTAGTTGCTTTGATTATATTAAGTGAATCCCCTTCAAATATTACTTCCTTATAACCCTCTATTTTGGCAATTCTCATTGCCTGCATGTAGGCTTGGGCTTCTGCAAAATGATTTGTTTGAGTTCCCAAAGGTTCCACAAAGGCAAGAACCACTTTTCCTTCCTCATTTCTCAGAACTCCTCTTGCTCCTGCAGCCCCCCAATTTCCTTTGGCTACCCCGTCAAAATTGAACTTAACCCACTTTTGTGTGGGGGGTATCCACTTGACACCATCCCATGGGTTGGTTGTAATGACTAGGTCTGGAGGTTCCTCTCCCCAGTTTCGCAAAATCCTCCTTTCCCTAGGAGACATGGTCTCATTTTTGAAGTAAAATATTTTCCATTTTTATTAGAGATCTGATTATTTTATTACCACACAAGGCACATCTTAAAAGGTTCATGATATCCTCTTCTTTGCATGCTCTTTCTCGTAATAATCATGCTTTGGAGTTATAACTAAAGGAATGTTGGTGCCATAAGGAGGACGTTGAGTGACCAAAAATTCATCTAAATTGGAAATAGAAAAATTATGATTGCTTTAATCCTTATATCCCAAGTTGAGTTAGTATCCACCATATTTTGATAAATTCCAAACCAACTAGTCCTTTTGTGAAAAATGGATAAATAGAAATGGTGAAGCTCATCCACTATTTTCTTGAGGTCATCTCTTTCAACCAAGTTGCTAATAGAAATTCATGGTTTGGACTTATTGCTCATGGTAATATGATTTTTGATCTTTAGACCTTTGTAAGCTAAATATGCTTGAGACAATGGTTCCCATTTTGGATTAGAAATAATAAGATCCTATTAAGGCTTTAACCGAGCATAATACCAAACAATTATATAATCCCTCTCATTGGTTGAACATCTAATATGTTTCTTGATCAACTGTAAGTTATCTAATAAGAAGTTTCATGTTGTAGATGCTCTAGGTGGGTTTTATCTCCTTAACAATTTCATAGCATCAACAGAACCTATATTTTTTAATAATTTTTTTCCAACTCTTTCCTTGATCTTTGAATAATTTTTAACTAGATTTTGTCTCTAATGTCAAACTCAAAAGTCTATAGTTATACAAGTCTCATTGTACAATATTATTTCCTTTATAAACCCTATTACAAATATGAAACCTAATTTTTTCCCATTCTTTTCAAAAAAAATATTTTTGAACTTTATTAAATTTGAATTTTTTTTGGGGGAATTAGGTAGAGATGGTTATAAGGTCCACAAACCTTTTACATAGTCAAAATGGACTGGTTCTAGCTCCAAGCCCGTATAATAAAAATACAAAATGGATCTTCTCAAGACCCACATTAAGCCATACTTAGAGTTCGCAGTCCTATACTTATTGCTAGACTGTTCAGGATAAAACAAAACCAGAAAACACCTAGCACTTACTAAACATAACACTAGGTTGTTGTACCATACACTTGTCACTTCCTAGGCCCCATCAAATGGGTTGTCTTTTGTCCCTCTGCCTAATTCCATCTTTCGGATTACTCCTCATCAACCACTTTGATCTCCTGCTGCTCTAACAGGCACGATCTTAGATCTTCTTTAGAAGCCAACACCAGTAATTCTTGAGGGAAGTTATCCTTCCAAATTTGCATCTCCCCAACAAAAACTACAATATTTGCCATTAGATCCACCGCCTGGTTCCCTTCTCTGAAGGTGTGTTGGATTTGGGAACTAACCAAATAGGATTTATGAATCTTTGCTTCTAGGATAACCTTCGAGATGGTCCAACTAGGGTCTTTATCCTCCTTAATTGCTTTGATTATATTAAGTGAATCCCCTTCAAATATTACTTCCTTATAACCCTCTATTTTGGCAATTCTCATTGCCTGCATGTAGGCTTGGGATTCTGTAAAATGATTTGTTTGAGTTCCCAAAGGTTCCACAAAGGCAAGAACCACTTTCCTTCCTTATTTCTCAGAACTCCTCTTGCTCCTGCAGCCCCCCAATTTCCTTTGGCCACCCCGTCAAAATTGAACTTAACCCACTTTTGTGTGGGGGGTATCCACTTGACACCATCTCATGAGTTGGTTGTAATGACTAGGTTTGGAGGTTCCTCTCCCCAGTTCCGCAAAATCCTCCTTTCCCTAGGAGACATGGTCTCATTTTTGAAGTAAAAGATTTTCCATTTTTTTCAGAGATCTGATTATTTTATTACCACACAAGGCACATCTTAAAAGGTTCATGATATCCTCTTCTTTGCATGCTCTTTCTCATAAGAATCATGCTTTGGAGTTATAACTAAAGGAATGTTGGTGCCATAAGGAGGACGTTGAGTGACCAAAAATTCATCTAAATTGGAAATAGAAAAATTATGATTGCTTTAATCCTTATATCCCAAGTTGAGTTAGTATCCACCATATTTTGATAAATTCCAAACCAACTAGTCCTTTTGTGAAAAATGGATAAATAGAAATGGTGAAGCTCATCCACTATTTTCTTGAGGTCATCTCTTTCAACCAAGTTGCTAATAGAAATTCATGGTTTGGACTTATTGCTCATGGTAATATGATTTTTGATCTTTAGACCTTTGTAAGCTAAATATGCTTGAGACAAAGGTTCCCATTTTGGATTAGAAATAATAAGATCCTATTAAGGCTTTAACCGAGCATAATACCAAACAATTATATAATCCCTCTCATTGGTTGAACATCTAATATGTTTCTTGATCAACTGTAAGTTATCTAATAAGAAGTTTCATGTTGTAGATGCTCTAGGTGGGTTTTATCTCCTTAACAATTTCATAGCATCAACAGAACCTATATTTTTTAATAATTTTTTTCCAACTCTTTCCTTGATCTTTGAATAATTTTTAACTAGATTTTGTCTCTAATGTCAAAATCAAAAGTCTATAGTTATACAAGTCTCATTGTACAATATTATTTCCTTTATAAACCCTATTACAAATATGAAACCTAATTTTTTCCCATTCTTTTCAAAAAAAATATTTTTGAACTTTATTAAATTTGAATTTTTTTTTTTGGAATTAGGTAGAGATGGTTATAAGGTCCACAAACCTTTTACATAGTCAAAATGGACTGGTTCTAGCTCCAAGCCCATATAATAAAAATACAAAATGGATCTTCTCAAGACCCACATTAAGCCATACTTAGAGTTCGCAATCCTATACTTATTGCTAGACTGTTCAGGATAAAACAAAACCAGAAAACACCTAGCACTTACTAAACATAACACTAGGTTGTTGTACCGTACACTTGTCACATCCCAGGCCCCATCAAATGGGTTGCATTTTGTCCCTCTGCCTAATTCCATCCGTCGGATTACTCCTCATCAACCACTCTGATCTCCTGCTGCTCTAACAGGCATGATCTTAGATCTTCTTTAGAAGCCAACACCAGTAATTCTTGAGGGAAGTTATCCTTCCAAATTTGCATCTCCCCAACAAAAACTACAATATTTTCCATTAGATTCGCCGCCTGGTTCCCTTCTCTGAAGGTGTGTTGGATTTGGGAACTAACCAAATAGGATTTATGAATCTTTGCTTCTAGGATAACCTTCGAGATGGTCTAACTAGGGTCTTTATCCTCCTTAATTGCTTTGATTATATTAAGTGAATCCCCTTCAAATATTACTTCCTTATAACCCTCTATTTTGGCAATTCTCATTGCTCGCATGTAGGCTTGGGCTTCGCAAAATGATTTGTTTGAGTTCCCAAAGGTTCCACAAAGGCAAGAACCACTTTTCCTTCCTCATTTCTCAGAACTCCTCTTGCTCCTGCAGCCCCCCAATTTCCTTTGGCTACCCCGTCAAAATTGAACTTAACCCACTTTTGTGTGGGGGGTATCCACTTGACACCATCCCATGAGTTGGTTGTAATGACTAGGTTTGGAGGTTCCTCTCCCCAGTTCCGCAAAATCCTCCTTTCCCTAGGAGACATGGTCTCATTTTTGAAGTAAAAGATTTTCCATTTTTTTCAGAGATCTGATTATTTTATTACCACATAACCTGGGATATTTCTTTCGTCCTTTAAATACTCTCTTATTTCTCTCATTCCATATCCCCCCTAAAAAATAGGGTAAGCTGAGCTTCGAGAGCCAAGTCAAAAGTTTCGCCCGGATGAGGGAAGCCCACTGTATGCAGAAGTTAGACATGCTATTTGGGTGGACCCAATCTATATGAAATTTGTACATAATCATTTGGAAGACTGCACAAGAAAATTCACAAGCTATAAAGATATGACTTACAAATTCTGTCGCTTTCTCACACAGGATACATTGATATTAAATTTGAATATTATACTTACTAGTAATCTTGGAAATGACTTTATATATAAGGATGAATTACAATGTAGTTTTCATAAGTTATTGCCTTTCAACCATGATTAGGAAATTGATTCCAAAAGCTTCTTATATCCTTTATTTAGTAATGGATTACCCAAATGTGTTTATGGTAATTTTCAACTTTAAACTCTAAAATACCTACAATAATCTAGTGCTAATATTAAAAATCTTGAATTTTGTAGTAATAAACAATTGTCCTAAACAAAAACATCATTAACAAATTGAAGATGAGATTAAAAGAGACCATTTATTGCAAGTGAAATATCTTTTATTTTTCCTTCCATTTTTATGCTTGAGAAGGCTCTTTCATTTCCTTGGCAAGAACACTAAATAAGTAAGAAGGTATAGATCACCTTGAAAGAATACTTGCTATATTATAAGTATCCAATAAAGATCCTTTAATCAAAAATAACATAATTTGAATTGTTATACAATAATATTTAATCCATTTACACCAACCTTAACTAAAACATATAACAAAATCAATCAAAATTATTCTTATATAACAAAATAAGATAATATATTAGAATATCTTAATAAAAGATATAGTCTGAATATCTAACCTCTTTGTTTTTTTTTTTTTTTTTTTTTTTTTTGTTAAATATATAATCTACCTAACCTCCTGTTTACAGATTCGATAGTCTTGCGTGCAATGTGCATAACATCTTTTAAAAAAAAAAAAATGTCGAGGATGAAGCACCTACATAGAATGAGCACGGCGTTAGGAAAAGCTCCGAGAATGGGCCTCCAATGATTCGAGGCCCCATGACCGCCAAGAGCAGCTGGTTCCCATTCGACATAAACATGGCCGCTGAAAACATGAGTATCCATACACCGCCAGCAGAAACAAATTTCCCAGGGCCCACGTCGTGGAGGTAAGGAAACGTACGTCTCCTAGCAGCTACTTGCCCTCAGCACATTCTCCCCAATCGACTTTACAATTATTTTTCGAGAAATCCACTCCGTCAGACACCCGATTTGACCCGCCACCGCTTTCTCCCCAATCGACTTTACAATTATTTTTCGAGAAATCCACTCCGTCAGACACCCGATTTGACCCGCCACCGCTTTCTGCAAAACCTCACTTCCGCTTTGTCCTGCGAATTGCAAGACCACAGAAACAAAATGATAATAAATTTCTTCATCTTCCGACTCCTCTTAGTCCAAGCCTTTCGATCTCTCATATCCTCGTATTCGTTTGTGTCGATTGGGTTCTATGTATTGTTAACATTGCATTGTCTGGAAAGTCAACAACGAGAAGGGCAGTTGAGACTGTTAGGCGGGGGAACGTGGGCAGGTCCTGTGGCAACTCAGTGTTTCGTGTTAGCCCACATCGTCTTCAGCTAAAAGTCTACTGGTTTTACTGATGACGGCAGAATCCAGTCAACAATACGGTTTGTTTTGAATGGAAAGTGTGCGCTCCGACATCGCCACGGTAGAGGACGACGTAGGAGTGTTTTGTATAATGGAAATATTATCATTTTTATTTATTGGCGAATATCCTCCTTGCCTCACCTAATAACAACATATTTTTTTTCATAGGATTTTTTTTATGTGTAACCTAATAACAACATATTTTTTTAATACAATTTATTTCTTTAAACCGTAATTTAAACTTTACACCTCTAAAAAACAAAAACAAATAACTGGACAATGATTGAGAGTACAAAGGCATGAACGAACTTTAATTTGCTTTGATGTTGGACGATGGAATTTCATTTATAATAAAAAGTTATAATTATATATAAAACTAATTGACAAGGAAAGAGTTTATATATTAAAACAACTTAGCTGTCTGTTCTTACTTGTGTAATATGGTAGTAGTTAAATAGTGTAGATTTATCGATATCACGGAATGATCGATTCTTACACTCGTGATTATGTTAAACAGAAAAAGGAGATTTAAGAAAGTTATTGTAATTGTTGTGAAACTTTTTCCGCAGATAATGGGTTGTGAAACTTATAAACGTGTGTTTTAAATTTGTATTTGTTATTAATATGTTTTTTTTAATAATATTTATTAATTATTTTATTTGTGAGATATTGTAATGTATGTTTTTGGGTTTATATATATAAAATAAAATTTAAACCATGATATAAGGAGATTTGTCCCTTTCAAAAACCTATATCTAAGAATACTCTAATGGTAACTTCTTGGGTTTTAACCCCATGTTCAAAGTGAGACCCCTCATAAAAACCCATGGTTTATCCTAATATTTTTAGTTTCCGCGAAAAATATTCCAAAGATCTAAGTTCAAACCCTAATACGAAGGGATTAGAGTCCCTTATAAAAAAAAAACTCACTCTTTATCCTACAACACTGTGATTAGGGCTTTGACTCTCTATAGGGAGATACAAGTTACCAATTCCCCTATTAAACAAAAGTGTTACCAATTCCCCTGTCCCATATTAGGCAAAGTGTTACCAATTACCTTATCTCGGGCAAAATGTTACCAATATATATATATATATATATTTATTTATTTATTTATTTATTTATTTTAAAAATAAACAAAAGTATTGTAGAGATGTTTTAGAAAGTCATTATAAATATATTATTTTGATAATTTCAATATAAGATAGAAAATAATATGTTCTTTATGAGACATAGAATTGTATGTCTTTAAACTTTCATTCAAGAGATGCAACTTCTAATCATTATAAATATATTATTTTGATAATTTCAATATAAGATAGAAAATAATATGTTCTTTATGAGACATAGAATTGTATGTCTTTAAACTTTCATTCAAGAGATGCAACTTCTAATCATATGAAGGGTGACCCTCATGGGCTTTTAATAAAAAACTCTATAATTATCCTAATAAAAATCATATTATATAATAAAAACTAAAAAAAAAACACCTTGGGGTGTATCTTAACTGTTCGGGCTTTGGCTCTTCTTCGGGAGGCCCAAGGTTCAAATTGTGGCATGGGCGAGTGTGTGAGGGGTGGGTGTGTGGTGTCTTTGTGTTAAATTCCCTGTTGATAAGTATAGCTCTCGACTTTACGAGGGGTCATGGTTGGGAGGAGACTGTTCAGCCATGTACATGGGTTAGGGTTATAAGGGTTTCTCATAATAACCAAATCTTAAGAAAAAAAAAAAAAAACTTTCTAACAATTGAAATGTAAAACAGTTCGGGCTTTGGCTCTTCTTCGGGAGGCAGCTCAAAAAAACATTTCTAACAATTGAAATGTAAAATAGTTCGGGCTTTGGCTCTTCTTCGGAAGGTTCAAGGTTCAAACCATGGCATGGGCGAGTGTGAGGGGTGGGTGTGTGGTGGCTTTGTGTAAAATTCCCTATTGATAAGTATAGCTCTCGGCTTTACGAGGGGTCATGGTTGGAAGGAGACTGCTGGTCATGGTTGGAAGGAGACTGCTCAACCCTGTAAGTGGGTCATAAGGGTTTCTCACAATAACCAAATCTTAAAAAAAAAAAAAAAAAAACACAAAAACTTTCTAACAATTGAAATGTAAATGAATGCTTTTGAAAATAGGGCCTTCAACATTTTGTCCTTATGAATGGTATTTTATTTAATAATGGATAACCTTACAAAGAAAATATATATATATATATTTTTTCATAGATGATATTTTATTTGATAACTAATGAAATTGGAATTAGAGTTTTATATTATAAATATATTATTTAGGTGAATTACATAATATAATTAAATATTACTTCAAAGAAGATGATAAAATAATATTTTTTTTCAACTTTTGACAAATATAAATGAATAATCTTAAAAATAAAGTCTTCACCATCTTATCTTTCTTAAAAATCAATAGACGGTCCCAAGTTAGTAAATAGTGACCTTCATACAACAACCATAAGGGTATGTATTCGATCCTTTGTTTTAGATGTCATATTTCCCATAAATACTTTATGTTCAACCTCCTTAAAACTATAAAATGCAAGTGCTATAGAGGCCTTAATAACAATTGCATCATTCGACATACCAAGGTTCTTTGAATTCAATGGCTTATTCTTTGATACCTATAGCTTCCATGAAAGCCTTATCTACTTTTGATGATAATGGGAATAAAATTACCATATATCATCTATATGATTTATCCACGCTAAATTCAGTACGGTAAATCCAAGAAGAAGATATCATGGTATAATTGTTGATTTATTCATTGAGACAAAGCTTTCATATGGTACCAAAGTCTACTAAACAATTTTGTTACTACTTAGACCTCCATAGTCGAGCCTTGTATCATGAGATTCCATGACCATAGAAAGGGATATTCCATCCTCTTTCAACTAAAGGTCATGCAAAGGTATCCCTAAGAGAATATCTATGACTACAACACTAGGTTAATTAGAACTTTATACCTAATACCCCAAATATCAGACCTTTAAATGAAAAGCTTACCTTACTATATCAAAAATCTATAAATGGACTTGGCTCCAATAATTTACAATACTAATTTGTATACCTTATCCAAAGTATTTGAATAGGTTGTGAGATCAGAATATGTGTTCATGAGAGTATGTAGATTTCCTCCTAATCCACCCATGGCTTATGCTGCATATGTAAATTCTAACCACGAATCCTCAAGTGCTTGGAGCACCACCTACCATTAATCATATTTCCATTATCCAAATCTAATTCACTGCAACACAATCTAATGCATATTCATATTTTTAAACTAATACTCTATATATAGTAACCTTCCCTAGCTAAAGTGCATCTAGTACCATAGTTTTTCAACCCTAGTTGTCATATTTACTCCTCCTCAAACATCTAAACTATACACCATCCCCATGTATCAAAACCAAAATAATAAAATTTAAGCTAGGTAAATGAAATCATGAAAGTGATGAAAGGTTTTGTAAATCAAACCAACTTAGAAAAGAGGTTAACAACAAGGTAATGAATGGCAAAATTTAGAGAATTGGTAACAAATGAGGACTCTATATCATACAAAAGACTAGATTCCTTCATAATCTACTAATCCACTAGGAAATTAAGTTTAGAATAACATGGTAAACATTAATATAGAAATGAACGCTCTTTGGTGCCTCACGTATAACGTTGGTCACAATACCTTGGATTGTGCAATTGTGATAAGGAATGTGCATACTATGATATATAATCAATAGGGTCGGATGTAATAAGAGAATAAAGGGTCAAATTTATATATCCCCAATACTAGTAGTCGAACAAACCACAATGCAATAATCTAACACAACGAACCCATCAAGGATGACACAATAATAGATTGCAAAGTTATCTAACACAAGGAATTATATTCCAACAAACTTTGTTGATTCAAGTGAAGAGGCAAGTTTTCCTTTTGAAGATCAAGAAATCCTTGTAAATCAACAAAGGGTCATCACTAGGAGCAAGAGGAAGACAATATAAGAGTAACCTATGACCTTAAATGTTTACATTGAACCATATAAATTGTTTGATCCTATTATGAAGGCTATCATTCTTAAGATAGGGTATCATCCTTTGCACATCGAAGCTAAGGGTCTAATAGCAACTAATCAAGAGGCAATTCCTAGGAAAGGACAAGAAGATATTACACCATAGGCCCCATGAGTATATTCATAGATGGGAAGGAGAGTAATAACATTAGAGAATAAGGTAAATGGGAAAGGTTACAAAAATATTGAAACAAATTTGAGGTGCCCTCATTGACTAGTGAAGGTAAAGTGGTAGCCACAAGATAGTTCCAAAATTATGTCCCTTGCAATAAAAATAATTCAACCAAAATTGGGTTCAATATTGGTTGAAGAAAAATACCAACTAAATTAAACATGCTAGAGGCATTGGCTAGCAAAGGGACTTGCTATAAGAAGCCTTGAAGAAATAGAAAAGGATCCATGCTAAAGAAAAAATGACTCTTACCTTTGATGCTCTATTTAATATGTCTAGGTAGAAAAATCTTAAATAGGATCTATCTAACATACAAGTAAATTCTTTTGATGTCTTGAATACTCCTAAGCTAAAAATAATGAATTTCCACCTTTCTATATCACTTTAATGATTAGAAAATACCTTTTGATAAGATGAATTATTGACTTAAGATCAGCCATAGCAATGATTCCTAAGATAGTTTGTAAAGAAAGGAAGTTGTCATATTTTAAAATATCTAGTAGTCCTATTCCAATGGATGGAATCCAAGGCAATGTGGTTTGTAAACAAAAGGATTCGGTGATGATTGTAGCTAAAATATTTAGAACTAGTGGTACTTTAGGAAGTGATATTAGTGGATCTCCCACCATATTTGGAATGTTGTTGTCTACATAATGGGCCAAAAAAATATTAGGAAATGGCTATCTAGTAATGGATTATACACATGAAGGTACTCAAGATGGAAAATTGATCAAGATAGAAGATGGACCCCTATACAACAATCTTATGCATAAGTTGGGTAATGATAGGGTAGTCAACAAGAATGAACTCCCAAAATTTATAAATGATAAGTCAATTGAAGGTAAGCTCAACTCAGGACTCAATATGATCATTGGGGTTCTTTAGGAGGAAGGTGAATTGCATGAAGAATCTAAACTTGGAAATTATTTAGTGTTTGAAGAACTGACCAAAGTCCCTACTTTAACAAGCCAACAGGGGTCAAACCCAAACTAGACTATGTACTTTTATGGTGAGAGAACATGAAATGGGGTAGGTGTTGGCATATAAATTATCAATCCATAAGGAGAACAAATGAATAATGCTTTTTGATTACTATTCAATTGCACTAATAACATAGTGGAATACAAAAAATTATGTACCAAGTCAAGAAAAGTTGAGAAATAAAAGAATAAAATTTTACCTTTGGTGGTTCAAAGTTAGTGGTGAATCACGTAGCCAAAAATAAACACCTAAAATCATATAGCCATTGAGTCTCATACCTCTTAAAAAATTGTGATACCTATTAGATTGCTATGATACCCAAAGAAACAAATGCAAAAGTAGATGAACTAACTACTTTAGTGGCTAAACTAGATCTCTTTATAGACATGTGGAATAATCTAAAAGACTTATAAGTGGTATTTAGAAAAATAGTTCTACACAATGTTGACCATTGGCAAGTGTTTAATAATGATGAGCAAATCATTGAATTCCTAGTAAAAGAGGCATAGTATGTTGAAGGTCAAAAAAAATATGGTGATGACATAAAAGATAAGGCAATTTAGTTGAAAACTAATTAGTTGCCTAAGGGGTTGATTACTTTAGAGAACTTGTTTAACCTAGATGAGTGTCTAAGAGGCCAACATTAATATGAATTCATCTTCTTATTATCCTTTACAAATCACCAAGGGGAAAAATATCTTAAGGGGAAAGAAGTGTATCAAGGAAGACGGTCATCTATTTTAAGAAGCCATGTGGTTGGCATAACAACATGATTAGTTGGAGCTATTAGGACTTAAAATTTTATGATAGGAGAATCATTGGGTATACGATCAAATTAGAGCCTATAACAAGGCCATTTCATAAAAAACATAGACCATTAAAACCAAAAATAGAAATCATGATGAAGAAAGAACTCTTAAAGTTGTTGAAAGCTTAGATTATATTCCCAATAAAGCATTTCACATTGGTGGCTAATCTAGTCCATAAAAGAAATATGAATGGAGTTGTCAGACTTTGTGTTGTTTTCAAAAACCTGAATAGAATTTCTGTGAAAGACCATTATCCATATTTGTCCATGGAACATATTATTTAAAAAGGTGGTAAGGTCATAGACTAGATAGTTTTTCAATATATAATTAGATTTGGGTAAATTATGATGATCAACATAAAAATGCTTTCATAGCCGTGTAGGGAACATTCGCTTACCAAAGAATATCATTTGGATTATTAAATGTAGGGGTAAAATTTCAAAGGGTAATGGATATTATTTTTGTAGGGTTGACTTATGAGATTATCCTAATTTATCTAGATGGTTTGACTATATTTTTGAAAGATATGTTTAACCATGTTTAGCATATAGAGGTATTTTTAAATAGATGTAGGGAGTTTGGGATATCTTTGAACCTTAATAAGTCTATTGTTTTCATGCATGAGTGAAAATAATTAGGCCATATGATATCTAAAGATAGACTTGCTATTAATGTGATTGTATCAAAGTTATCTAGGAACTACCAATGTCATCTTCAATCAAAGGCATTAGGTATTTTTTAGGTTACATTTTGTTTGTATCCAAATTTATCACTGTATTTGCATAGCTAGTCAAACCTATCACTAAGATGCTAAAGAAGGATACCAATTTTTTCAATATCAAGGAGCTTAAGAAAGCATTCCAAGAAATCAAGGTATCACTAAGGCACTAGTGCTCATCAATCCTAATTTTTTAAAGGACTTTAGGTTATATTAATTATGCACTACGAGAGTGTGTAAGCAATATTGACTCAAAAGGATGATAAATATGAGGAACATCCTATATCTTTTATAAGTCAAGTGCTTCATAATTACAAAGAGCGGTACACTTTCATAGAGAAGCAAGTGTTTGCTTTGATGAAAGCTTTGAATAAATACATGTATCAACTATCTCAAAGCAAGACCATTGTTTTTGTAGTGCATCTTGATGTTAGACCTATAGTTCTACATGGTGATTTGGGTGATATGCAAGTTGGGTTTATTAACAAGATACAGAAGTTTGATATCAATATTAAGCACACAAAACTAGTAAGAGAAATAACTCTTTGTGAGAATCTAGACATGGTCTATTCAAACAAACAATTGACATAGGTAAAAGATATTGACCTAGGGTAGTTGATCAAATGGATGGAAAACATAATGCAGTACATGTTGATTGATAACTACGAGGACGCTGTTGGTTAGAAAGTTAATTTTAATAAAATCAAGTTATATTTATTGAAAACCCCCATTCAAAGGCAAGGAAGGATTGTAGAAATTTTAGGGTGTGATATAGCAAACCTCACCACTTTGTATCTTGGTCTCCCTATTTTCATTGGTTCTCCGAGAGAGTCAATGTGGGACAGGGTTATTGAAAGAATTCAAAAAAAACTTGTTGGATGGAAAGGTCATCTTCTATCTCAAGCGAGAAAGTTGACCCTCACTAAGGCCTCTCTTCGAGCATTCTAGTCTATTTCCTCTCCATTTTCAAAGCCCCCGTGAAGGTTTTCCAAAAAATTCAGAAACTCCAAAAAGAATTTTTATGGACTGGATCAGAGGAGAAAAAAAGGATACACCTTGTAGGATAGACCAAAGTGTGCAGACCCAGGGAAAATGGGGGCTTAGGTCTAAGGAGAATTGCTCATATAAAGTTAGCTTTACTAGCTAAGCAGGCGTGGCATCTCATTTTTGGTGAAGAAAATGAATGGACAACCATAATCAAACGAAAGTATCTTCAAAATATAGAATTTCTAAGTGACTCAGTTCCAATCAGAGGTTCTGCTTTTTGGAAAGCAATTCTTAATTGTAAGGAAATCATCAAAAAAGGTTTAATATGGGTTTTAGGCAATGGTGAGAGGATAAATTGCTAGAATGACAGGTGGGCTAAGGACAAACCACTGATGCAATATCCTAACTTAGCCCGAATCAAAGATATCACGGAAGAACTCATTGGCAAAAAAGTCTTTGATTATATGGTTGAGGACAGAGGTAGAATGAAGTGGAAACAAATAAGAATTCAGGGATTTCAAGCGGAATCAAATGATCTTTGTAACATTCTCAGGAAATAGTTTATTCCCATGATACCCAAGGAAGATCAAGTGACCTGGGCTCCTACAGAAAATGGGCAGTTCATTGTTAAATCAGCTTACAAGCTTTTGCTTGATGACGAGGATTTTGTCCTCCAAAAGGACTTAGTTTGGATAAAAAATTTAATTCCAAAAATTGCAGTCTTTTCATGGTTGGTTATCCAAGGAAGAATTCTAACCATTGATAATATGATGCGTAAAGGTATTTGTATCACTAATCGTTGTTATTTGTGCAGGGCTAATTGGGATAGCATTTATCACATTTTCCTTGAGTGCCCTTTTTCCTTGACTGTCCTAAGTGGGGTTTTTCAGGCCTTCAATATTTCATGGGTTAAACCAGCCATCGTACTTGATTTGTTCGTCTAGTGGCCTTGCCCCTTTTCAATCTAAAGACTTAGATACATGTGGAAAATTTGTCTCAATCACTATCTTTGGCAGGTGTGGTTAGAAAGGAACCATAGAGTCTTTAATGATTCTATCCATGATCATCAAAATATCATTGCCAGGATCCTATCCTTTGCCAACGAGAATGTGAACCTTATCCCTTTTGATAGTTGTAAACCTCATCTGCAGGAGACCACGATTGCTCAATATTTAAGCTTAACCTTGTTAGATGAGTCTGTGCCTAGGGTAGTCAACCCCAGAGCCAATGTTAAGTGGTATCCACCTCCTACGGGTTGGTTTAAGCTTAATTTTGATGGAGCGACTAAGGAAAATCCTGGTAGAGCAGGCACTGGTGGCATTGTGCGAGATCATAATGGAAATATGATGCTTGCATTTTTAGAATATTTGGGAACAAGGAAGAACAACGAAGCTGAAGCTAGAGCTATGTGGAGAGGCCTTCAAATGACTCAAGATTTAGAAGGCAATTTGATCGTAGAAGGAGACTCTATGCATGTTATAAATCTCCTCAATAATTGGAAAACACCTCCTTGGAGGATTAAAACAATTGTTGAAGAGGCTAGGATCCTTTTCCAAGGAAGACAGGACAAAAAATCCCAACATGTCTTTCGGGAAGCTAACAAAATTGCTGATAAGCTAGCCAATTTGGGTGTCGATGGTGACGAAATTTTCAAATGGGAAAACGTTGTCCCGAGTGAAGTAGAGGAGCTTATTCAACAAGAATTCCAAGAATGATAGACGAATTTACCAACAAGGAAGGCACTGTAAGTTCGAAGGCTAGGAGTATTCCCGTCTCTTTTTTGAATTGGACTCACAATAAAAATTATTTGAGCTATCTGTCTTCATGGATGCTGCTTGAAAATACCACAAAGACTAATGGGGACAGTCATATGTCAGATAACATGGCTCCTAGTCGTCTTAGTAATTTGAGGTTGGTTGATAATCACAAGGAAGGAAAGAAACGACAATATAAGACTTTGAACCAAAGCCACGTGGACCACCAGTTAGCCACCACCATAAATCTAGCCAACAGGTTCACTTCTCCAAGGCTTATTGGCAAAGATAGCATGTGGTACCAAAGCATGTCATATACGGAAGAAAGCAATTACCAAAGAATTATTAAGAGTAACTGTCAATACAGAGCTTGTGGGAGTTTTTTTCAGTACTCTGCTATGTGTGTCTGCAAATTTTTATTTCTCCATTGTCTCAAGGAAGGGATCTGTGTCTGTTTCTTTTTTGTAATTATGATGCATGTGTGTTTTCTCGGGGTATACCCAAAATTTTGTATGGTAAGTTTCTTTTTGATAACAGACTATGTGCCTTACCGGATGTAATGGCTTTGGTGGCATGTAGATTTTACATATATAGGATCCTTAGTAAGGATATGTTCATCAAAATCCCTGGGCTGATTTTTTTTAAAGGTTTTGGGTCAACCTGTAAAACCCGGTATTAATGCTATAGTATCTTATCTACCAAAAAATATATATATATTCCTAGAGGCCTAACAATTAAATAGAGAGGGATATTGAAAAGAAAGGTCATGAACTACACCTAGATCAATGATACCCTTTTTTGAAATGGGTGTGAAGGAGTATTGTTAAGATGTGTCAAAGAAGAGAGGATTAAAATTGTGCTAATAGAATACCATGATGAAGGCATCCATTATTTAGCTCAAACAAAAACTCACAAATTCTTGAGAGGAGGGTATTACTAGAAAACTATATTCACATATTGTTTTTAGTGTGTAAAGGATTCTAAGGCATGTTGTCTATGCATAGGTTGTAGGAGAAGAGAACCTATGCTCTTGAATCCTATAATAGTAATTGATCTATTTGTGTAATGGAGGCTAGACTTTGTTGGAAATATCAATCCATTGTCTAGTGCAAGACACAATTGGGTATTCATAGCTCCAGACTATTTTACTAGGTGGGTCAAAGTTATTCTAGTTAAGAAAAAATTAAAAAATATTTATTATAAGACATAATAACAAGGTTTGGGACACCATGAATAATAATCACTAATAATGCTATAACATTTGTGGGGTAAAGTTGCTTCAATTCACACTAGAATACAAGCTCACTTTGAAAACTGCCTCAAATTACTACTCAATGTAATGGCTTGGTAAAGTCTAAAAATAAGAACATCATCATAATTCTAAAAAGGATAAGTGCTAATTCAAAGAGAGGCTAGAATACCAAGTTGGATAAGGCATTATGTATCTACTCCAAAATAATCCATTGGAACTTTCCCACACAAGTTGATGTTAAAAAAGGAAACAATATTAATGATTAATCTAGAAGTCCCTTCACTCCAAATATCCTAACAATTAGAGTTAGAAGAAACTAATATCCTTCCCATGCAGGCTCTCCTAAATTTCTTGGTAACACTAGAGGAGGATAGGGAGAAATCCTTATGAAAGTTTGTGCATAATCAAAAAACTTATCAAGAATCGGTTTGATAAATGAGCTACAAATGTTCAATTCAAGAAAGGATATTTGTTGATGAAATGGGATGAGGACAATACAAATCCTATTCAACATGGTAAAATCAATTCATTCTAGAATGGGTCATATCAAATCGACAAGTAGAAGCTTCAAATGTATATAGATTGCTTACAATAGAAAAATGAGCACTATCTATCTCAGTTAATGGGCAACACTTAAATCACCTTTAGAGATAAAATAAAATCCTCTTATAAATATGTACATAATATATTTTTCCATGTTCCCCTTTTCCTCTTTTTGTTTCCCTTTATTTATATTAAAAAAGGATCCCTTCTAGCTAAATGAAAATTCCAAAACACATGCTTAGTTCCCCTCCTCATGCAACTATTTATAATAGTTATCATATCAGAAGGTGACATAGGTTAAATGAAATGGTAAATTGATGTGAGATTTTTACCAAGACAATAATTTTTTGATTTATCAAAGTTGATCAATGATTTTCTAGATAGGTCAATTAATGTCACCTTTCATCAGTAGGGATTATGATGAAATTTTTAGAAAGTAATGGATCTAACAATTCATTGACTTTTTGGTGATTCACCAAAATGGATCAAACCTCAATAAGATGTAAGCTTGGGACTTCTTCTCAATCATCAATCCATAAACCAATAATTTGATCTATTAACACATGCCAAAAGAAAATTTGGATAACGTCATGCTAACTCAAATCCTAGCATTTAGGAGATAGAAAATAAAAGATGCTAAGTGACATTAATCTAATGAAGGTGTAATCCATTGATTTAGTAGGTTCTTAAGGGATGATATGATTTCAACAAGAAAAAATTCTGATGTTTCAACTTGGGGAACAAAGCGCAATAATAAGAAGATGACAACAAGCTCCCACCAAATCAAAATCTACTATTATGTCAACCTTTCTTGTGCATGCAACAAATTTTTTTTGCACATGACGAATTAATTTTATACATGCAAGGTTGGTCCATGGGGAGGCTATAAAAACCTATACTGGGTTACCCTCATTTCTATTTTCAACATCCAAAGCTCCCTCTACAACCTCCCATGACTGTGAAACCCTCTATGAATTATTACTAGAAAACTTACTTGGGCACAAAAAAACATGTTTAGCACTTGTCACAAGTGACTACAAGTCTCCAAGATTTGGTTGTTCATGCATGAATACATTCAATCTATTAGACTCATCAAATCCTCATGAGGATAGTAGTAGCAAAGAAGCTCGAATATTAGTTCTTCTTTCATAGCATGCTCACCAAAGTCTCAATTTATAATATGAAATTCAATACTTCCAAATGACCACCTCCTTTACCCCTTTAAACTAGAATCTATTATGGACTTATTTCTATAGTAGGGGGTCAAAGCTCGCACAACTTACTAGTTTGTTGTCTCTTACAATGCAACAATAGTAGCTACAAAACACAAGTAGGTAGATAATAACCTTCTTTCTTTTATCTCAATAGTTTCTTTTAAAGAGTCTTTTTTCACAAGTGAAAGAATCATCAGCATTCTCATTGATTTATTGGATTTTATAAGACAAAGCAATAGCAAAGGGGTCATTGAAACTAAAAAATCCTTCACTTCATCTAACTAGAATTTCATTGAAACTACTCATATGTTCATTAACTGATCAAATGAAATTAAAACAAAAGGGGGTTTGGAATAGAAATCTAATAGTTTGCAAAATTACCAATGATTTGCAAGTAGATGACTAAAATGAATTTAAAAAAAGAACCAGACCTAGAAATTCATTGTATACACTATCATTTTCATGTATTGGGACTTGGAATATTTGTTAGAAATATAAAAAAGACCTATGCACTGCAATTAACATTTGCATAGATGTGATAGAAGTATATATATGTGAAATCAATAAGGTATGAGGTTGGGAGTTACAAATACTTTTCAACTTCCTATAACCTTCAAAATCATAAGGTGAATATCTAATATTCATATCATTCCTCCCTTATTACATCAATGCTCAATTAAAGTACATACAAGAAATTTTTAAAAATTTTAAACTTTACATGTGCAAGAGACTTTGTCAAAATGTCTACATGTTCCTCCCTTGTGGAACAAAATTGAAGCTATATGTTCTATTATTGAACATGTTCATGTATGCAGTGGCACTAACCCTCAATGTGTCTTATGCAATCATGAAAAATTAGATTGTGAACAAGCTTTAAAACTCCTTTATTGTCACTACTCGTATTGTTGGTTTCTTTTGTGGGATGTCTATTCTTGAAAATATGTGATGTAACCATATTGTCTCACAAATAGCTCCTATGACACAATATTCAGCCTCAATGGAAGAATGAGTAACAACATATTGGTTCTTATTTTCCCCAAAAATTGGATCATATTCTAGAAAGAGTACATATCTACAAGTGAATCTCCTATCATCAATGGATCTTGCATAATCTAAATCTATGAAACCTATCAAGAAAAATTGGGTCATTCTTCTTGTACTCTAGACCATACTCAGTTGTACCATTGATATACTTAAGTGCCCTTTGCTACTTTCCAATGACGTACCTTTGGTTCTTGCATGAACCATAAAAAATTGCTCATAGCATAGCTAATGTTAGGTCTGGTGTATATTAGATAAATGAGACTTCCAATCAACTAATGATAGATAATTCCATTCACCTATGGATATGGATCATAACATAACAATTGCAACCTTGCTTCCATTGGAGTATCCATGGGCTTGCAATCTATTATCCAAAATTTCTTGAGCAATGTCATCGTATAATTCCTTTGTGGCATGAATACATGGTTCTTAGTTTGCCACACCTCCAAGCCAAGACACTAGTGAATTAGTCAAAGTCCAATCATGTTAAAAAAATGCTTGAATGATTTCTTAGTCACTTAAATTACCTTCATCAAAAATCCTATAGATGACCAAGTCATCAACATACACAATGATGATCACCTCTCTTCCTTTTCTCTTGAAGTATAACTTCAGATCATATTGACTATGATGAAATCCATGTTACACAAGATACTCACCAATTTTCACATACTAGGATCTAGGTGCCTACTTCATCCCATAGAGATATTTGATGAGCCTGCATACCTCATTCTCTTGACCAAGTATAATAAATCCCTCTGCTTATGTCATGATAACTTCTTCATTGAAGACAATATTGAGAAATGCACTCTTCACATCCATTTGATGCAACTTCCATCCATGTTATGCAGCCATTGCAGAAACCATGGAATATCAAGATGAGCGCTTTACTTTGAACTAAAGGGTTGTATATGTGTGTATCTAAGGACAAGCCACCATCTACCAACATGATTGAAAAACAAAAATAATGCGAGAAAGGAAGGATGACACTTATGGTGCCATCGCCTTGTATGTGGATAAAGAATTGGAATATCAACTTTAAAAAACTCAATGTTATTGCAATATGTGATATGTTCACAAATTTTTTTGACAAGGTTGATTCCACAAGTTAGCAAATTGGAAGCCAAGCTCACCATCTTGAAGCTAGATGATTTCAATTGTGTTGATAAGTACACCAATTTTTAACGTAGTTGCATGAAGATATCAAAGTTTTTGATAGGAAACTAAGAGACTCTATTGACTATATCAATATTGTTCTCCACAAAGTTTATACCAAATTTGACCAAGTTTCCACATTATCTAATATGTACTCCACATATATTTTCCCCTATCATATTCATCATTTGTCTATTTCTAGAAATATTAGCAAGACCACCCCCCAAGTCCAAGTTCATCAAAAGGAGGCTTCCAAGCATGAACCATGAAATCCTAAAGAGCCTGAGCCTAATGGAAAGAAGCATTCCAATAAAAACTCAAAGAAGTGTACTCATTGGTTTTGCAAACAAGAATTGCATTAAATTGAATATTTTAGGGTCCAAATAAAAATTAAAAAAAAAAAACTTTGAGGAAGTTCCAATTAATGTGGTTGTGATGCCTCACTCTTCATTGCCTAATGATATATTAATAATAGACCTCCCAAGTACATGTGATTTATTCAACCTATGGTTATATTTGTCATTTGGTGAGTGGATTGTAGATTCTCAACCTACAAGGCACATGACCAAGCATCATTAATATTTGTTAGGCTATATAAATCTAGATAATGGTGAGACTATGGTGATTGGTGGTGAATCTACCTTGTAGATATCAGGATGTGATGATACGACCATTAGATCCTCGAACTTTGATGAAGGCCTCTATGCTCTAGGTGTTGACCCAATTTTTCTCTCTATCAATCACATTACCTAGAAAAATGGGTGGTTAAATATATTGATGATGATTTCAAGTAGTTGCTTCAAAATATCATTATGGAACAAATCAAATATACAAAATTTGTAAGGCTCCCCTTCTTCCTCTTCCAAATCAAAAAGGATTTGTTGCTATGTTGTCTAGGTTCAATGACACCAATGAGTAGTGGCACCAAAAACTAGGGCACATACATTATGGATATTTGAGGCATATGAGTCGTCTTGGTATGGTTGATGGTCTTCCATGTATTTATCCACCTAGCAAAAAATGTGAGGGATGTGTTTAGGAGAAGCATCATTGTGAGTCATTTCCTAAATAAAAAGCTTGTCATGCTTTTCAGCATTATGAGCTTGTCCATAGTGACATTTTTGGACCTATGGCAGATCGTTCTCTTTCTAGGAACAAGTATATTCTCAATTTTATTGATGATTTTTCCACTTCTTATGGATTTACATTATCAAATCCAAAGACTAAGCCTTTGAAAATTTCAAGGACTTCAAAGCATTGGCAAATAATCAAAGTGGGAAGTAGATCAAATGCCTAAGGACCAACGATGGCGAAGAGTTTACTAGTCACGCCTTTGAGGATATTTCTTGCATCTCATGGCATTAATTGGGAACACAATATTTCCTTACACAACATATTAGAGTAACTAAGAAGAAGAATAGGACCATCATGTAAATGGATTATTGTATGATGGATGCCAAGCATATTGATTTTCTATTTTGCATCTTTATATTTTTGGTTCAATGGCTTGGGCTCATATTCTTGAGAACCAAAACAAAATTTATTTAGTCATTTTTACATTTTTATGGGGTACAATAAGCAGTAGCTTATGGCCTTTATGAACCAATTGTCCAATATGTCATCATTTGTTGTGATGTGAAACCTAGAGAGATTCCTTCTAGTCCTCTTCCAACTCTTCTTGTTGATCCCCCTCTCCTAATATCCTATTGATTCTTGGATTGGTCCCCTTTGTGTGACTGGTTCTTCTTTGTCTTTGGATCATGGTGATTAAACTTCCAATTAGTTGGTTCCTCCTGGATTTGTCATTGATCCTCTCTCTTCAAGTTCATTGCTTGAAGAGTGTGATCTTCACGAGCCTTGTCGTAAAGTGTTGAATGCCTCGTACTCCTGAGGATGTGGTGGATCCTATAGTTTTTGGTCTTGTTGCCATGCCTTCCCACCTATTGAGCCTCCTGGGTATTGCCCTATGCCCAAGTGGGATCAAACTCTTCTTCAAGATGCGGAGCCTATTCTACAAGAAGAGTGGCATCCAGTCCATATTCTACATTTGGGAATGGTTTTTGCCTGATTTCAGCTCTCAAATTATGTGCACTTTCAAATGGAAAAGGGAATTGACATCGTGCTGCATTATGTCCACATAGGACTCTCAAAAAATCTTCAATTTATCAGAAGGCAATTAAAGCAGTGTTGTACTAATGCCCACACACAACTCTACATTCATAGGACAACTTGTTCTTTCCAAGACTGCCTTTTCAGATATAATTCACTCTCCTGCATTTATAAGTTTAATTGTTCTTTCCAAGACTGCCTTTTCAGATATACTTCACTCCCCTGCATTTATAAGTTTGATTTTAAGCACACTAGAAGTCAATTTCTTGAGCATTCCTTTATCTTTCACTGATAAATGATTTGCCCTTGCCAAATATAGGATAGCGGCCTTACTAAAACAGAAGCTGGCCTCTCCCCTGCTCTTGATGATATTTGCTGAATTCTAGTGCTCTTGAAAACAGTTTGTTAAGCAGTTATTGAGACATTGAACTTAAGCTATACTCCTCTGATGGCAAGCAAACACAGAATAAAGCTACAAGAAAAAAACAAAGGCATTGTAGAATAACCCCAAATTTGAATTTGATCTCATATACCATACAAAGATTAGCCACATATTTTTACCTCGGATAAGATTTCCCATTGCCACCTCTTATCCGCATAGGAACTCTCAATATCTCCTTTAATACTTGATTTTATTTTCTAATTTTTAAATATTTTATTTTGACCTTTGTACATACACTTGCACATTAACGTTAAATTATGATCCACCATTAAGGACATCATCCCTGTGATTCACATTAATTCTGACAACCAACCACCAATAATTCAAGAATTTGTGCAGCAATTTGCAAATTTTTCCAATAGATATTGGTAAAAATGACAATAAAATATAGTAAAATGGCGAGCAAAATGGTTTACAAAGGTCAAAAGCTGATTTTTTTAGGTCACATCCAAGATGGAATACTTCCTGGATGTATGTATTTGTGTGAACAAGGTAAAGTTTTCAGTTTACCTTATTAGTTCAATACTGTACCTATTTTGGGTTTCGACCATTTGTTTGATGTCATTATAAATCACAAGTCTTGTCGATCCATCTATGCACAAGTTACTAAATCTATATTTGAAATAATATATAAATACCATGACAGTGCATGATGGTGCAGCAGAGCTTAAACTTGAAACCCACTGCACTCCGGGTTCAGGCATATTTTCCATGGATCAAATCACTCAGTGTCATGAATGGATCAGCCTCTTGGATGGTTTCTAGTCTGTACAGGCTCGGCCCACGTGCTAATGTCCTCTTACGAATATTATTGTTCTGCAATTGAGGGAAACAAATTATGGATAAGGTCTGCGACAGTTCAAACACAAATTTATTACTTAGTAGTATGTGCAATTTTAACAAAGATGCCATGTACCTGTAGGACAAACCAAGAATGACAAACAAATTTGATAACCATTATCCACAATTAGGAACATGTAATATTTTTCCTTGTGATTATAAGGCCACACCAAAGGGCAAAAGAGACACAAAGATGTTGAATATAATTTAGCTAGTAAATATTTTGTCTATGATTTGAGTTCCATACTGTTTATATTTATAGGATGCATGGCTTGTAATCATAATTATTTGTGGCACTAGCACAATGAAATTTGATAAAAGATTGGAAATTCTGGAAGCAAGATTTACAATTACATGAATGTGCATATATATGCTTCCAAGACAGGACACCAGAAATCAGCTGCTTATTGTAGAACTCTACAGAGCCTGTTCAATCTGGGAAGTTCCATTTACCAAAACATTAATTATTTTGCATAAAAAATACAATGAGCTTATCATTTAACACTACAAAATGAAAATGATGGCATCTGAGTTAAATCCATTCATTTATATGTAAGATTTCAAATTGTCACTGTCTACGACATCATGCACAAAGACAAATGCCTGTCTCTTCATGACCATCCTAAGATATAATCTAGGACATAAACAATGGCCAAAGTTAAAGGACACAAAAGGAAGGCAATGAAACTCATCCATAATGGGAATGTGATCTGAAAGCTACTTAGAAGGCCCATGACTAAAACAAGAATCCGTATCACCAATACCTCAGCTGAGAAGTCCCAATCCAAACCACGAATATAAACAATGGCTAATAAAACTCCCATACATTATGTATTGTTCATTGTTACCGCACCATATATCTGCAAGGCAAAGCATAATGAAATCAGACTCTCTCTCTCTCTCATAATTTGAAATCCTTGGAAGTTTATCAGATCAACAAAGACATGCCAAGGGATGTAAAGCATGATTTGATAGTTACTAGTTAGGCAATTATGAAATTGTTTACACTTCATTAATTCATATGTGAAGCAAGGAATTAGTTCTGTAATATTTCTGTCATGTTAGAGTAAAAGTTGACAAATTTGCTCTACTTGCATTGCTTGTATTGGGAAAGAGTTCCTGTGTAGCTGCTACTACTAGCTATTGTATTCTGGTTATTATTTATGAAGTGTCATGCTTCCAGTAAGAACGAAAGAATGCATTATATACAAAACTGACAGGAAACCTACAATATGGCTTCGTGCGGAAGTAAAATAGTATTACACGCATAGAAAACAAACTACAGAAGTAATAATTACTTGTCATAGCAAAATCCAATGAGACTTTAACTTGCTAAAAAGGGATGGAATGTGATATTATCGACATAATGTTCACAATCAAAAGCATAAGTGAGAAGCTCGAACTCTGCATGCCTATTTTTTTGCCCCAGACTTGATTCAGGGTATATATATATATAAAATTTCTCTGCTTCCAAGTCATGTGCCAAGTCGGGGCTGAGCCAAGTTGGCTGAAACTTAGACAGTTAACTAAAATCTTCAAAACTACCATGAATTTCTCAGAAATTAACAGGCTACACAGCTGCTCAAATTTCCTAGACTGACCAGCCCCAATTAATCAATGAACCTGAAAATTTAAGAAAGGATTTCCATGGAAGCATAGAGGTAAAACAGTGATTGTTGTTCTCAGAATTTTTATCTAGATCTTCTACCTCCATAGGAGCAGAATCTGGTTCTAATCAAGACCACAGATAACAACATACTATAAACTTGCCAACGAGGTTAACCTCTGCTTCTCAAGATCAGGAAAGTGTGCTCTGGCAGTAAAATTGACATTCTCTAACCTCAGAAAAATGAAGACTACAACCATAGACATAAGACCAGTGACTGATGCAGACCCTCGCTTTATCTCGCTTTATCTTTCCAGCTTGCAACGCTGTTTACCTGAAACAAGAATAACCAAAACAAAAAAGATATCAGAACTAACAAAAATGACAAAAGCACTTAGAACAAAAAACCAGAATTGTTTATTCCCAACTCCAAACTGCTTGGACAGACATACACAGTATATAAAACCCCCAAAAAAGCAAACCCTAATTAACTCCCATTTTTGGTACCACTAAAACAAAAAACAGAGCAAAGCTGTTACAAAAACAGAAATAGACCCACTAAATGAAGCGTGGGTGGAGTGGACGGCAGGGCTGTTACAAAAACAGAAATAGACCCACTAAATGAAGCATGGGTGGAGTGGACGGCAGAATGTTCCACATCATCCTCCCCAACTTTTAGAATTCTGAACCTCCTGGTTCAAAGCCCCGATTCAAAGTTATTCTTGGTGTATTTAAGCAAATCAACCTCTGAAATCCATGAATTATAGGAGTTTGGCAGCCCTTCCCATTTGACAAAATACAACTTGTATGACTTGGATCGCGTAGCCACCAATTTGGTATCCAACACTCATTCATTTTATCCTCTTTTCTTCTTCGGTAGGTTCTTGATCAAGCTATTATCTTCTCCTTCAAGTTGTTCAGTCTCCATCAATTCATCATTTGTCTCTACGGAGTGGGGATATAGGTCAGCCACATTAAAAATAGGACTAATTTCAAATTCTTTTGGGAGGTCTATCACATAAGCATTGTCATTAATCCTTTTTAAAATTCGGCAAGGTCCAAATTTCTTTGGTCTTAATTTGTGATAAGTCCCTTGGGGGTACCTCTCCTTGCATAAATGCACCATGACCATTTCCCCTTCCTGGAAAATTCTCTCCCTTCTATGCAAATCTGCTTGTTTCTTATACTGTTCATTCATTTCCTGCAATTTTTGCCTAACCTGTTCTTGTATCTCTTGAATATTCTACACAAAATCTGTAGCATCTTCACTGACATGTGGGTTTATTGGAAGATCAATTAAGTCCACAACTCCCTTAGGATTTGAACCAAAGACAATTTGAAAAGGTGACTTGTTAATACTAGAATTATAAGCAAATTCAGCTTGAGATATCACTAAATCCCATTGCTTAGGATGGTCACCAACTAAGCACCTCAAGAGATTGTCCAAACTCCGTTTCACCACCTCGGTTTGGCCATCAGTTTGGGGGTGGTATGCCGAACTATATTGCAGATTGTTGTCTTGTCCCTTCCAAAGTGTCCACTCAATCCACTAGAGTGCAATTCTCTCACTAACTTTTCGCTCCTAGATCCAAGAGGTATGCAAAGTTGAGTCCCCTTAAACAAGAATCCATCAACCAACAAATAACCTTCAAAGGAGTGCAAACCTGTATGGTCAAATTTACTGAGAGCTGCATAAATTTTACCAAAGTGTGAATCATCTGCATATCCATTCTTCATTTCTTCAAAGCCCTCCAACCTATTGCTCATTGCAATCAGCAAATGATGTCTCCTGCTTAATGCATCAGCCACCACACTGGTTTTACCACTTCTATGTTGTACCACAAAAGTATAGGTTTGCAAGAATGAAGCCCATTTGGCATGTTTGTGGGACAACCTAGCTTGGGAATTTATATACTTCAAAGCTTGATTGTTAGTCAACAAAATAAATTCCCTATGTAAAATATAATGTCTCCAATATCTTAATGCTTGTACAACAACATAAAATTCTTTATCATATGTGGTATATTTCCTTTTTGCATCATTCAATTTCTCAATAAAAAAAGCTACAGGTTTACCTTCTTCACTCAACACTCCTCCGATAGCTACTCCCAAAGCATCACACTCAACTGTAAAAAGCTTATCAAAATCTGGTACAGTCAGAATTGGAGATTCTGTTACCTTCCTTTTGAGTTGTTCAAAACTCATGTTCACTGCCTTTGTCCAAGTAAAGACCTTCCGTCTTGTGCAATCTGTCAAGGGTGCACAAAAATTTCTGATGAACCTTTTGTAAAATTTTACCAACCCATGGAAGCTCTTCACCTCTGTGATATTTTGAGGGGTAGGCCATTCAAGAATCGCCTTAACTTTTTTTGGATCCATGCTCAATCCATCAACTGAGACAACATTACTCAAGAATACAAATCTATCTTTGCAAAACTCACTCTTCCCAAGGTTGATAAACAATATTTCAGCTTTAAGTGTGTCAAGCACCACTTTCAAATGCTCTACATGCTCTTCCATAGTTCTACTGAAAATTAAAATATCATCAAAATAGACTATAACAAATTTCCCAATATATGGTCTAAATACCTAATTCACGGTTCGCATGAAGGTAGTTGGAGCATTATACAATCCGAACAACATCACCATCCACTCGAATAGGCCATCCCTGGTTTTAAAAGTTGTCTTCCACTCATCTCCTTCTTGGATTCGTATTTGATGATATCTGCTTCAAAGGTCAATCTTGGAGAAGATTTTGGCACCTGACAATCAATCTAATATATCATCCATTCTGGGTAAGGGATATCAATATTTCATAGTGATTTTTTTAATGGCTCTAGAATCCATACATAATCTCCATTCATGGCCTCCTTTCTTGGGGGAGAGTAAAGCAGGTGTGGCACATGGACTCATACTTTCCCTTATAAACCCCTTTTCCAATAATTCAGTAATCTACCTCTTCATTTCCTCATTCTCTAGAGGTGTCAACCTGTACGCATCCTAATTTGGGAGTTTAGCACCTGAAACCAGATCAATTTGATGGGTAATGCCTCTAGATGGGGGTAAACCAGCAGGTAGCTCAGATGGGGTCAATTCTGAATATTGACTTAGCAATTTTTGCACCTCTAATGAGACTGTTTGCTTTTGCTGATTAGATTTCTCTACCCCTCCAGGATATAAAAGATAACAAGTTCCTCCCTTTGACTCTTTGCGGAACTTTTTCCAGCCCATCGTAAACAAAGATAGGGTTGCTACTTCACTTGAGTCTTCACCTTTAAGAGGCTTCAAAATATGGCATCTATTCCCATGTTGAATTTCATAGGTATTTTATCTGCCATGGTGAATTACATTCTTGTCATACTGCCAAGGCCTACCTAATAACAAATGACATGCATCCATAGGTACTACATCACAAAGCACTTTGTCTTCATAAGGACCAATTTTGAAAGCAACAAGACAAGACATATTCACCAACACATAATGATCTTTTTTTAACCAAGATATCTTGTAAGGATTAGATTTTGGAATACAAGTAAGTTGCAGTTTGTCTACCATTTCTTTACTTACTAGATTGTCGGTAGACCCACCATCTACAATCACCTTGCACACCTTCTCTCTACACTTTCATTTTGTTCGAAAAATGCTCTTCCTTTTCCAATCATCTTCTAGGGTCTCTTTATCCCCTGATATTAGAGTTCTTCGCAGCATCAAGTTCTCTCCTGTTTCTGCTTCCACTTCATCAGTTGGAGGCTCTTCTCTTTCTTCTTCTTGGGCTACCATAGCCCTCTTGGGATTGTGTGGGCAATCCATGGCCTTGTGGATCACATATGAAACATCTTAAGGGTTTCCATTCTCCAAAATATTGTCGTCCCCTTCCTCTACCTCTAAAACCTCCTCTTCCTTCGAAGTCAAGCTTCATACTCCCCTCGGGCTCTTCTTCTTTGGTAGGTTTGGAGGATCTCCCTCTTTCTCTATTCTGGCTAACATCACCCTTTTTACTCATTTTGCTCTTTCGATTCAATTTCTCTTCCGCCTTTAAAGCATATTCATATGCCTCATCTACTTAGGTAACTTAAATAAGGCAAGCTCATCTTGGATTTGAAACCTTAACCCATTAACATATCTAGCTATTGCTTGTTCTTCTGCTTCTTGTAGATCAGTCCGAATTTGGAGCCTCATGAACTGCTCGGTATATGATTGTATGGATTGATCCCTTTGCCTTAGGTTTTGAAATTCCCTAAAAAATTTCTGCTGATAATCAGATGGAAAAAATCGAGTCCTTAAGTGTTTCAACATCTTGGGCCACAATCCAATTTTTTCCTTTCCTTGCCTTCTCCTAGAGCTCTGCAAGTTCTCCCACCATAGGCCAACATGAGACTTCAACTTGTAGGCTGCAATCTTCACCCTTTTCGGATCATATTCATCCATATCTTCCATTTCAAAATACCTTTCCAACTCCTGAATCCAATCCAGGAATAAGTTTGGATTAAGTTCGTTAAAATTTGAAATATCAACCTTCATTTTGGAGCTTTGCTTGGACATAGCTTCAATAAGCCTCTCCATAGGGTCTACTACCTTGGGTACATTTCCCTGATCTTCTTGTTCATATTCATAATCAATCAAAAACAATCTTGCCTCAATGGCTTCTAACTTCCTAAGCCATTCGTCTGCATTGTTCCTTCTTGGACCTGCATTCCTCCTGCCTCTTCCTCCCCAATTCAGACGGATTCCCCTCTAGGCCATCTTGAGATGCTCTGATACCAAACTGATGCAGACCCTCGCTTTATCTCTCAAGCCTGCAACCCTGTTCACCTGAAACAAGAATAAACAAGACAAAAAAGATAGCAGAACTAACAAAAATGACAGAAGCACTTAGAATAAAAAACTAGGATTGTTTATTCCCAACTCCAAGCTGCCTGGACAGACATACAACACAGTATATAAAACCCCTAAAAACTCAAACCCTAACTAACTCCTATTTTTGGTACCACTAAAACCAAAAACAAAGCAGAGCTGTTACAAGAGCAGAGTTGTTACAAAAACAGAAATAGACCCACTAAATGAAGCATGGGTGGAGTGGACGGCAGAACGAAGCATAGAGGTAAAACAGTGATTGTTGTTCTCAGAATTTTTATCTAGATCTTCTACCTCCAGAGGAGCAGAATTTGGTTCTAATCAAGACCACAGATAATAACATACTGTAAACTTGCCAACGAGGTTAACCTCTGCTTCTCAAGATCAGGAAAATGTGCTCTAGCAGTAAAATTGACATTCTCTAACCTCAGAAAAATGAAGACTATAACCATAGACATAAGACAAGTGACGCATCATTTTCAACTGAAGAGATGACATACGTACCTTTGGCTTTAGCAGCAGACATGCCAGCAGTAGCAGACAGCCTTAATTTTTCAGAATTTACCACAGCCATATTGAAGTGCTTGACAAAATTGACGCCGGGTGACTTATCAAGCAGGCCCTCTTAGAGCTTGAGCAAGTTGGTGACAGTAATTGCAGTCTCAAGCTCCAAATCATCTAGCTTCTTTGTAATTTCCTTAAGCAAAAAATGCAAGATTTGGATCTTCATGGTGTTGACGCGATGGTCCCCCATTTTAAATTAGGGTCTTTCATGGATGACTGAGACATGATAGGACTAGAGTCCCCATATGCCCCACCACCCATGAAGTTGTCATTAAGTGCTTCCCCTACGACTAATATAGCTTATCCACTTTCCTTTCCTTGAAGCTCTTTGGTTGCACAAGCCACAACGAATTTCCTTTCCTTCAACCTCAACCTGATCAAAGACTGCATATCATTGAAAGTGAGATCTTTGGCAACTCAGAATGCACATAGGATGAGTCCTTTTGTATGGAGGGGATCCTCTTCAAGCAGTCATACAACATCTATCTCCACAACCACTTCGTTAGCCTTGGTTTCATGCTCTTCCACATGATACACTTATAAAAATAATCCGTGTCTTCTTCTTTGGTGGTAAATTTATCCTTATCACTCCACCCAGAGACCACTTTCCTCATAAAGAAACAATTGCAGTGTTCCAATATTAAGGTTCTCTCTTTGTGTTGACAGATGCAGGACCTACTATGGATGAGTCTAGAATGGGAATAGGCAATTGCAGCATGAGGTCCACCTTCAAACTTCTCAAAGGCTATAGAGAGAGGAGACCCTGTCTAAGCTCTTAACAAGAAGGAAAGAAGTTGAAAGATAGAAACCCATAGGGTGTCAACATCACTAACAGGTAATGGAGCGAAGTCACTAAAGGGAGGAGGAAGAAACTGAAGACAACTCATCATTATCACCTTAACACCATACTGTTTTTCCCACTGTAACACCTTCATGCCACTCTATTTTTCCCATTGTAACACCTTTGTGCCACAGTTTTTTCCCATTGTAATAACATATTGATTGCAGATAAGACTGCTCCAACACAGATCATACTGGTGGATATGATAGTCATTAAGGGAAAGCATGTTATCACAAGTAAATGAAAATGGGAAAATTGCTTTCTCCAAGGCTGTTTCCTTCTTGCAATTGCATGTTTTCCCCAAATGCTATCATGTTGCCTACAAATTCCAATGTGGCTTGTCAGGGAATGCCACCTCACAATACACTGTTGTAATAAAAAAATACTTCAAAAATAATCTAAACTTGAGTAAAGAAATGGGAATGAATTACACTAAAGTGGAACAAATGTATGGCATTAGATTACAGCCTCTAGGGTTGGACTCAAAAATAGGTGAATCCTAACAGTAATGATGAAGAGAAGAGAGAGCAAGCAATCAAGGTAAAATAGAGATAGAAAAGAGCTTAAGTGGATCCAAGCCCCAACCATATTCTATAGTGGGATGTAAAGTAGAAAGAAAGTGGTCATCGTTGATTCATCACCAACCATCTTAAAAGGTCCAACACAAGATCTTATGATGCTCCAACTCTTGTTGGAAACAATAGGGTAAGTTGATAATAATTAACCTAAGATATAAGTTGCATCAAAGGTAGAATCATTAGAGTTAATCTAAACAGATGTACAACATTTATTCAATGATAGTAATGGCCTATTTACAAAGAATTATTATATTGCAAGATTGGCTATGGATGTGGCAATATCACCAAAATTGTGAATAGAAATTAGTCTCCAGGAGTCCCAAAAGATGAATGAAAGAAAATATAGAAACACAACAATCTCAATAGTGCCAAATTGTGATTGATTAGATGTTTAGACTACGAAAGAAACCAGTTCAAGGCCTCTGCACACTCTCCATCAACCTGGGATCACTCATGGTCCAATTTCTACAATTGAAGATAATAGATTCCAACTGCAGTAAAGGATCAGTTCTTCTCCATGATCATGTCAGATAGTTTATTAGGGTTCAACCATTCACAAGGCATTTACTTGTAAAGATCTGATTCTCCATATTGCCTTCCATAACTGTTATATTTGTACAATATAGAGTGAGCTCCATCTTATATTCTGCTTTGCTGATGATTCAATCACATCTAAAATGCAGAATTCCATTTACACCATTTCATGTCAACACAAAGATACAAAGGGTCATTGATCATGGCCATCGTTTTCCTTCAAGCAATTTCATAAAAAATAGATTTTTGAGGCAGTCTGATGAAAATGTAGATTTCTGAGCATTTATCCTACTCAGGACAATGCTTTAAGGTTGTCTAATGCCATTTCTTGTATTTGTCCCTTATATTCTTTTCCTATATCTGTCATCTACCCAATCTGAAAATCACCACATCTATACCATCCATTTATTTGTGTACCTTTCTAGTCAGTTGTGACCATGATTTTTGCTAGTTTTCCCAGACAATATAGCTCATGCAGCTTGTTGCAGAGAAGTTGTAATTACAACCTTTTGATTACTAGCTAAAAGTTTTTCCAGAAGCTTGTAATGTTATGTTCGTTGTAAAATTTGCTCTGAAAAACGTTTCTCAAATTAGAAAGATGGAAAGATACACTGGTTCACTTAAGGGCATAAACACATGTAACCACAATCCAAAATTCTCAGGGAATAACCTCAGAATAAGTAAGGAAGTGTCCTCTTGGTCTTGCGGCTTGCAAAAATGAGTGCTGAAACAGTCTCACTGGAGGTAGTACCCAAAGCTATTGCTATAAATGATATGCAGAAGGAAGGAATGTTCGTTGCATCAGAAAAATTGTCGACGGCATCTACAAGCGGATCTACAAATATTCCTGCTAGAATGGCACCTCCAAGCATCAGCAACACTGCTTTCAGGTACACTTTCTATGGACTATCAACTTCAGTTACTTCTTTCTTGTTGTTTTCAAGATTTTCTAATTCCTCTCTCGTTCTCTGCAGCATTAGTATGAGCATAAGTGGTTAATTAGTTTACCAAAACATCATCAAGGGCATAACTAGAATAAATTAGAAAATACATACAGACTCCAAAATGGATATCTTTTTTGAATATCTATCTGATTGATCAACTGTGGATGTTGCAACATGAAGCCATGAAAGCTTTCCCTCTTTGAACTCCTTCAAGTCAAGTTGATTATCTCTTGTATAATCAAACTCTGACATTACTTTGTCCAGGGCATCATCTCTTGCAGTGTGTCAATCCTGTAATTCAAGACCAAGAAGAAGCCCAGGCAGCTCACCTTTTGACAATACTCCATTTTTATCTACGTCTAATTCATTGAATGTTGTGCATTTCAAGCAAGATCAAAGGCATTATAGCGTGCAGAAGGCACATATTTGTATAGATCTGGCCAAACAGGTTTTTGATGCTTACTTATCAATAACATCAAGATCAGGTTGGCCATCTTTTCTGAGAAGTGTTCCCATATGTTTCATTTTAGAATGTACATTATGCAGGATAGCTGATATCATATGTTTATGCTTAACATATGTTATTCATCTTTTCTGAATCCAAGGTTCTAAGACCTGCACATGGAACACAGGAAATAATTCAGAGAAGCCAATAACATCTACCTATAAAACGCATCCCTTTTCTTTTCAGATATCATGAGTGATGACATAGATATATACAGTAGCACTGAAATGCAATGCCTGACTGCTGTTCAAAGAAATAAAATTTATGCCACTATGAAAAACTTAATAAAACAGCTAATATGCTCTGGCTCAAGGTCTAAATAGAAAAGAAAACAAGTTGCCAAATTATTAGAAAATAAGAAACAAGTATCATGTACGCATGAAATATAGTACAGTGGTGACCATTTGTGATAAAGAATATCATATAGATGCAAGTTCCAATTACAGTCCATTCTTTCTCTTTGTTCATTAATATTGTCTGTTATCATTCATTAACATGTCAGAAAGAAACAATAATATCATGGTTGCAGGCCAGATGTGGAATGCTCAATGTGTACACTGTAGTCCCAGTTTTTGTAAGCACACAAGAAAGTATGTTTGCAGACAATAGATACGCTTATGATTAAGTTATTCTAGACTGATTTCATCCAAAGCAAAAATATGTACATTCTTGCTTGTAACCTTCTAGACTTAAAATGTTACCAAAGGAAAGCCCACACACCACACATAATACATAGGTAATGGTTACCCATTAAATAATGAACATGGAATATACAACTGAATTACTTTAGGATATGGAGGAGATATCAGACCTTAGGGTAAGTCATTGACTATTAGCGATCAGATACACAAATACTGCTTTCCAAAACTGCTCAAAGTATTGCAAGGTTTTAGAGTTTCAAATAGAATCCTTAAATATTAACATTAATGCTTGCAAAAACTAGAAATTAGTACACAGAGTCTATGCTGACGTTCACGAGTATCCTGGAAGCAACTTTACAAACTGAAACAGTCTGCAAGTACTAGTCTAACTCTGAAGGAATCTTAAGAAATAAAAGCTACAGAAAATCATCGAAACCAATTATGATTGCACATATTCACTCACCCAGAAAAACCAAACATCAAGTAGATAAAATATAAAAGGTTGAGATATTGTTGCGAACAACTATTAACATGGCACTATCTACTCTTCCTGTGTGCAGCTATTAGTATTTTACTTTCCAACTTGGTAACAATCTTAAAATTTTGAACTTGCATTTGTGTTTTTCAATCATGACAAACATAAAAGCAAAATGTTTCTCTTTTTGATGACCAATAGAACTAGGTTGGAAGTTGTGTGTTATACTCCCCCTAGTGCTGCTTCTAGCATCCAAGGTCATAGAACCGTTGGTAGAAAGGAATCAAGTATTGCTCGTCTGCAACTGGGCTTATTTAAGCCCTGAAGTGATGAGAGACAGAGTTACCTCGTCTAGATTGGAATGCAAGGCGCAAACAGTCCCATAGTGGTAGTAACAAGAGAAAAGCATCACCTCATAACCCTATAACTGCCCAAAATCACAATAGAGAGAAAGGTGCAAGAATTATTACATTGTGTATACACCCAAAGTGTACCTATGGTGTTATATTTCAATTACCCACTGATGAAATTAGTTATACTCCACCACATAACCATTGTTGCATGTTTTCACCTACTTTCAACTCATATTTACATTGTCATGATAGGATTAACAGAAATTTTCCTAATTCTTAAGGCAAACTTGATCAACTTTTGCTTCACTGTTGTTCGATTTCGACTCTGTATGATCCATAAATGACCATTTTAATTACCCAAGCTTTCATTCCCCACAATAGTGTTTGAAGAAATTTTAATTTTTTTGTTTTGCCATCAGAAGCGATGCCGAAGTCTGGGAGCGCAATGCGAAAGATGGAGGGCCCGAAGTCGGGGTGCGCAGCCGCAATCTGGTTGCGCTCCCAAAACTGGCGCAATCGGGTTGCACTCGGAGGAAAGTGCGCAGTGGAGGGCCCGAAGTCGGGGTGCGCAGCCGCAATCTGGTTGCGCTCCCAAAACTGGCGCAATCGGGTTGCACTCGGAGGAAAGTGCGCAGTCGGGTTGCGCACGAAATATGTACGCAATTGGGCTGCGCACGGAAAAGAGTGATAAGTAGGGGAGCGACTGGTCAACGCCCGATTGTGCTGGTCAACGCCCGGAAGTCGGGAGGACAGCTCTAGACTTAGCCAAATTTCTGGGGAGTGGTTGGTCAACGCCCGACTGTGCTGGTCAACGCCCGACTGCGCTGGTCAAAGGCAGCGAAGTCCGACTTCGCTGCGAAGTTCGAAGTGCAATCCGACTGAGGCATGAAATCTGGGTTAATATTTCTAACAAATAGCACCTTTGCTTGCCAAAAAGAGTGTTATTGGTTCAATGTCTCTAAACCAATCTTTATCGATCAAAGCCACTTTTGTTAACCCTACATAGCATCCTGACCCCCAAATTTTGAGAAAATCCCTCCCATGTCAATCATGCTCCATTTGAAGATCCTCTATGATAAATAGAAGCATTATTGGACCAAAGCTCCAGATTAACTCCTTATTCCTTAGATCATTTCCCATGTGCCATTATGCCTCTAAGACCTTCAAATTCCATGTATGCCCCTCATGCCAATAACAACCTATTATTACAATTTTACGTTTTCACACAGCTAACAAAAGCCAATATTGGTCATTTTCTATTTTCAGAAAATGGCAACCATTAAGCTCTATTTCTGAGTTTATAAATACCCATTTCTCTCATAATATCAAGATTTTTCCAAGTCATGTCTCTATAGACTCACCTTTGACTTGCATTTTTCCCATGTCTTTGTCAATCACTCACAGCTTACAACCTATCCTTGCCCATGGCTTATAACTCATTTCCTGCTTGAAAGAGAATCACAGTAGTCCCATCTATGAGCTATCATCTTCTCAAGCTCAGGCCATGATTTCACATTCACTTCATCCCATCAACAAACACCCATCCCATTGAGGTTTTATCATGTGAAAGAAACCCAACACAAGGACTAACGACACCATCACAAGTCATCACTTTCTATGAAAAGTTTAAGGGTATGTTACACTATAGCAAGCAAAAAGGCCATCCATTGATACGCATGTGGATTTCGCTTAATTTTGTTGGTGTAATCTATCAGTTTGTTGTATGTGTTTTAAGTTTTCCCACATTTTGACAAAATTGGTTACTAACCAATTCCGTTATATTTATTAGTGTTACACAAGTTAAGCTTAACTTGGAACGGGAGATTCCTGCACTTGATATTATTGCATTTATACTTTTGTGTAGAGTATCCTCAAGTTTAATTGTGCATATCATCAAGTGGAAACAAAAGTTTTAAGTGAAGTCTCAATCAACAATTATCTATTGCCTCCGAAGGCATTAGTGATAGATCCTAATGATTGTTAATTTATTTGAAACTATTATCATTTAATTCCTTAAACTAGAACCAAGTTTCAGCGGTTGAAAAAAGGTATCAGAGTGGGTTCCATATAACCTAAGGTGTGTCTTCATTCATGTTGTCATTTTGAGTTTCCTACACGAACAGGAATTTTGATTGTTGTCAAGAAGGTCCACCTCATTGCTTTGCACCCAAGATGTACACCAACCCCTTTGTAGTATTCGTGTTTTTTTCTGCTCATGAAGTTTAGAGCCCTCTCTAGCTGATCTAGATGTTCAAAACAGTGATAGAAAACTCTCCCATTTCTCGTGAGTTAATGATTTTCTCACAAAAAATCGACTCACCAATAAATTGCCGAGAATTTGGTAAAACTTGGCCACGTGAGGAAAAACACAGAAAATACAAAACACAAAACTCATTGAGATATTTTGTACATTGCATTTCATTGGTTTTGAGAATTAAGAATTGTAATTGAACTCATTTTTATGAAAATCTAATAGAAAATCGGCTTTTTCGATTTTCAATTTTTTTTTTAAATGTATTTCTTTAATTTAAATTATTTTCTTTGAATTTTTTATGGCTGGGTTTTTGTGAGTTTCCACCAAGTTTTCCTGGAAACTCTCTAAAATTGGAGTGCCAAGTTTTTTCCGAGTTGTGAGTTTTCCAATTGTGGTTCAAACAAGGCATTGACCATCATAGTGAAATCAAGCCTGCTTTGACAATCAAACACACTCTTCCTTGCAACATGAATTTTGTCTCCATCTAACCGTCAACATGATCGAGTCTCCTATCAATTCGCGATTACCTTGATGCTGGGATGCACTTCATCTAAGCTCATGCTTAGAGCAACAACCACGATTATTACCTTCATCGATGTAGGTTGTGGATGTCATTTCATGGCACTAGACCTCAAGTAGGATTAAAGAAACTACTATTGGTATAACAACCCAAGTCTACTCACCTGGTTGTACCTAAAAAATGAGTTAAGCATTTCTTCAAGATTTTAATTTTGTGTTTAAGTAAAGCATGTTCATAGCAATTATGAATGTGCTTCCATGTTCATAGCAAATATGATTATGCTTTCAAGGTCACAGCATAGCAATTATGTTTCACCCAATGAACCATTAATATAATTGTTTAATCAGTACAGGCATTTCAAATCACTTTTGGTTCAAGACTGCTACAGACAACCACTCAAGTGGACGAGATTAACCAAATCCCATAGACGTACCATTCTGTGAAATCAACTTGTCTTATTTTTCAGCCTCTAGTTCTAGCATATGGGTCGATCAATGACTGGGGTTATCCTCTAGGGCCCATAACACCTAGAGAAGAACGCTTTTTTTCCCATCCCTTAGCATTTGTGAACCCACGACCTAATCGATCGACTCGTTCTGAACCCATGACCTAATTGGTCGACTTGTTTAAAATCCTATATAACAATCTTTAAAATCCTTAAATAAAAAGGATTAGAATTTTTTTTTTATACTTTATTAAGTATTCAAAAACAACTCAAAAGAATACACATGTGGCATCTTTTAAATTAAAGTTACTTTGAAAGGAACTAAATAATGCTATCATGTTACCATAGTCATTCTATACACTAGGACTTCCAAAGAGTCTACTAAACTAAAGTCTAGTCTTACAATTAAACTTGGAAGGTTCCACTCTCACTCCTCTACTTCCAAGACCAAGCCCATAATTCTCACGAATAGACTCTTGACATTAACCAAACAACAGAGTATCTCTTACAGGTTTCAAATGTGATAGGTTATTAATAGTGCAGACTGTTTAACAGGAACCCATTTCCGGTTCAACATCATTTTACACAGCAAATGATAAGTATTTAATTAGGCGTTTACTCTATCCTCAATGATAGAAGGGTTCTACTTAGGTTTACCAATGTTCGAAGTGGTCTTATTGGGAAACAGAATTCATTTAATTCACTTAAGGATTTCACTCGGAAGGCTTATTGCTTGCTCAATCACATAATAGTAAGTATAAAAGAAGCTTTATAATTAAACAATATTGGCTTGGCCAAATATTAAACTTTGACATCATATAATAACACTGACAACTCATAATTCACATCCACAATGCTATGGTTAAGTTTTTATATTCTACCATTTTCCACTTACATGCCCATTCGTCCAAATACGGCAGCAACTAGGCACGTCTTTGGAATTTATTCTGGAACATAAAACTTGTTGTAAATATTGGCAAGTTTATTTTCCCAACTAGGTTCCATTATTCTAAAATACATTCACAGCATGCAGTACAAACTAAATTCAAGATAAATACAATTCCTTGTATTCGAAAGAGAAGTCCATACATATTTTGCATATTATCCTTCTTAAGTTATACATTGAATAATCTTAAAATGATATGTGAACCCTTGTAGTTCTCCACCTCTTGTATCAAAAGGATTAACAATCATAAAATTTGCTTACAAAAAGGTACGATAGAATGAGATTCACTCTCTACTCAACGAATCACATCACAACCTTTTTATGAATGCATTTCTAAGTTTTACCACTATTTCAACATGCAACACATAAGCTGATAGAATGAGATTCACTCTCTACTCAACGAATCACATCACAACCTTTTTATGAATGCATTTCTAAGTTTTACCACTATTTCAACATGCAACACATAAGCTATCACACACAATAACTATCAAATATCTCTTATCTAATAATAATAATCAGTTCTCACTGTTAGACTGAGAAGAATACAGTTTTCAAACAATATAATTTTTCCAATTCAAGCATTAATATCTTTTATGCTTCCTTAAAGCTAATTTCAAATACATAACTAGCTTCCCATACGCACAATTCGCTTACACAAATTTCACACGACGAACATTTCTTTTCTTTCCCGAACATCTCTAAAACAAAAACGGAAACAAGCTTAGAATGCAAAACAGACTTAAAAGTAAGTTCATCGACATCCAACCTAAAGTTCGACGCTAGGTTTTTGTTATACAGCGAGCTCTGTTCCAATTTTCCTTTCGCCCAATTCCCAGCTATTGCAGAAGTAAGTCCGTGTTATCTATTATTCCCTTGTGTCCACCAAGTATTTTTATCTCTTCTTTTTTTTAACAACCTTCCTCTCGCACCCACCAAACCATAAGGCAATTTCTCCGAAGCTGTCATTACCACTACTCAGTATCCCGTAATTTGCTCCGTCATCAAACTTCCACTCCATCACTTGGCCATGGGCAGCGGAGGTTAAAATTTATTTAAATGCACATTTACTTACCTATAAATAATTGTCTCTATTTATCTAGTTTATTGCCAAATATACTCAAACAGTATCCATTCCATCAACACTTAATGAAGAACAAATTTATTATCAAATACACACAAGCAATCTCCACTTAATCAATAGGTAGACTCCCATGCCTTTGGCATTTTCATTGCCACCCTTCAATATATGGATACTACTCATCAAACAACCAACAAATATTTTACACAAAGCACACACCAAAATGCATTTCATTTCGTCCACATGAACTTACTTGTAACTGAATCATCATTTCTCCCATTTACCTTTTCCTATCGACTTCTCTTTCTTGTCGAAGGAATATCCTTGATCTTGCATACATAAAACCATTAGTAGTACCATATTCGGAGGAAAAGGCAAGTATTTTTCTTTAATTCATTTGCTCAAAAATTGTTCAAGGAGGGTCGTTACATCCTCCCCACTAGAAACAAACACAGTCCTTGTTTTCATGCATGGCTAATAAAAACAAGCAGTAAATATTCTTATATTCATTCATATGACCAGCAGTAAAATTTTCATTCCCAATTCATACATCATATAGTCATATTCATTCACATTATATCCACAATTCACCGTGTTTGCATAATTTATTCATTTGATGTTTCACTATGCATTCAAGAAAATACCCATTCATAAACCAAAACATACATCCAAAAGCTACTCTACTCAGTAGTCCAGTTACGCATCCATCTATATACATATACATGTACATGTACATCATCAATTTATATGAAATTTTTTTAGAAAGTTCATGTGTTTTCAAAAAGGATAGGAAATTGTATTCTTTGAACTCCTTATACTTTTAGCCCTGAACCTTGGCATCCTCAAGGTGAAAGAAACTTAACACCTCTCAAGGCTGCAACATGGTCTGTTCTAGCTATCTTGCAGCTCTAGGTTTTACACAGGTTGCAAGAGATTGCTCACTAGTTGCTTCCTTGTGATCAAACCTTTGAGGGAATTCATTAGCATAATGTTCCCTTCCACAAACATAACAACCCGTCTAAGGTGCTCGACATTTCTCTTTCTTTAAGCAATAAAATGTGAGAAGCAATTAAACATTGGTTAACTTGGTAGGTCTACCCTGACCTGAATGCAACCTTCCAACCATTAGCCAAAACCCTAAGTTTTTTTTCAACAAGTCCCTCACCAACTAGTAGAAATAAATTAGCAATAGATCCACAATTTATTAAAATATGTGCATCTATATCATAAATTTTACCATTAAACAAACGAAAAAGGGTAATTTGTCCATAAAGTACACACAAGCAATATCCACTTAATCAATCACTCAATGAAGGTAGACTCCCATGCCTTTGGCATTTTCATTTCCACCCTTCAATTTATGGATACTACTCATATCAAGCAACCAACAAATATTCTACACAAAGCACACACCAAGATGCATTTCATTTTCGATGCACCTATATGACACTCATCCACGTGAGCTTTCTTGTAACCGAATCATCATTTCCCCCATTTACCTTTTCCTATCGATTTCTCTTGCCTATCGAAATAGTGTCCTTGATCTTGCATGCATAAAACAATTAACAGGACCATATTCCGAGGAAAAGGTAAGTAATTTTCTTTTATTCATTTGCTTTCAAAAATCGTGCGAGGAGGGTCATTACAACTAGCATCATGATATCATGGTGTATTTGTGGCCTATCCATTGGATCAAAGTATCTCATAGTACATATATGGCATAGCTAGAGGATCTCCTACATGGCTCAAATAGAAGAGAAGGGAAGCACACGCCCCTACTAGGAATCCATGTTTGAGTTTAAAAACATAGGTCAATATGAATGATCTAGCCAAGCAAAATAGTTCTAGCTATTAAATCAGCAGTTGGTGTTATTGTTTGTATCATAACAAATAACTATTATGCATCTTTTCTTGTTGTTTGTGCATCCTAAAATATCGTAGGAATCCATTCAACTTTCATGAATGGTTTCAATTATAGGCAAATGACTTGACACATCTACATAAGTGTATGCTTGTATGAATGTGTACATGAATGTATGTGCACGAATTGATGGTACATATAAATAAGATTTGTTGATTATGTGTTTGTCACATAGCATTTTGTGTATGTGGCAACATCCATTTGTAATAATGTAACATAGGGAGGTATTTTAACTTTTAATGTAAACAGATGGTTTAGTGGTAGTTAGGCATTTGCCAATTACCCATTGATCCTATCATACTATAAGTACACATCTAACTTAGCCAATGCATATTGTTGGATAAAGTGTGTTGTTGGTCAAGGTACTTGTTAGTAGAGTTGTTTGTCGAAAACCATGATATATTGCATATGGTTGTTATGCAAGATACATGTTATGTGTGCAATGTATTTGTATGTATTTGTAAGTTATTCTCATTGTGTAAATTTGTTTATATATTATAATAAAATTATATTGTAATGTGTTCTATTCCATTTCTACATTCTGATGTTGTTGCCTATAAGAAGTTTGGTCGAATTTGGTAATATGGAGTTGTGACAAGCATATCGCTAATGAAGGTACACAACAACAATGAGATTATTACAATGCAAACGATGAACGATGTTCTCTCTCAGGAGGATAGGAGATTAGAGTTTACAACCTAGAAAAAGTAATGTATACTTGTTTGTTGATGTCGATAAAGGACCAAGTGACAAAGATGTACGCGATTATGTGTGCATTGACATACACACAAATATGGATGTGCGTGCAAACATAAACATCTTGATATTTTTTGCATTATATGATTAGCCTTCTATCATAATCATACTACAATATACTTTTAGCAATAGACCCTTTACCAGATTGATTTTGCATTCTAGTACTGCTTGACAATTATTTTGATAACCACCACTCATTGCACCATGTCCACTCTTCAAGGTGTCAACTTTCTAATAGTCTTGTTCTTTTTGCATTATCAAAATTTAATGTCATGTACTTTTCAAGTTAAACAATCATCAACCGAATGCCCATTTACTTCTTAAATATTAGTGTACACTTTCTTTGGATAGTTAGCATTAGTATGACCCATTATCTTGAAATCTAAACACCATGTCCTTTTCTTTTTTGTCCTTATCACCCTTTACATAGTTGATTACTTACTCCAAGTCCTTCCTCAATGTTCAAATGGTTGCATTCATGTCCTTTTCATTGTCATGGTCATTGTATTCCCTACTCTAATTCACACTTCCTCTTGTAGACACAGTCTTCATTTCACTTTCCAAGTTGAGTGCTTTGTTGAATGCCTCCTTGTACATCATTAGTGACACCACCTTCATTTTCTTCTTATATCATAGAAGGATTCCATCCACAAACCACCATATTTAGAGTCCATCTGCTAGATTGTTCTCTATTAAATCAATGAGCTCCTTCAAACAATAGTTACACAACTTGATGTTTCCATCCTTCTACTTCATTGCATAGATCTCTCTAATGATCTTTACATCATCCCAAACTAGCTCGAACTTCCTAAACCTTATCTTCAATATATCCTATTAGGTGAAAGGTTACTTACCCTTCAACTACCAATCCATCGAAATACCCTACAACCTGGATAAAAATAAACACAACCATTGATCTTTGTTTATCACTCCCTTGGACTTCTATATGGTCACACACCTTTGATGATCTTCCCTTTTATCTCTTGTTAATTTCAGGCACTTCTACTTGCCTATTCTAGCAACCATTCTTGACTGTGATGAAGTTTATCCTTGACTTTGGTGTGGTACTTATTATTGTTTGTTGTACTCTTACTCACTTGAGGAACATGGCTTTGAAAACTACTACACGACCTCCTTCACATGTAAATGAGTGTCAAATTTGATTCTTGATATGAGAGCAATTGTGGTGTGGTGTGCTTGATGATTTGTGTGAGGATATGCATGAAGAAGGAGAAACATGTGAACAACTATTGCCAATATCAAGTCAACCTATGACAACAAAGACCAATTTTGGTATATCATGTAAATATCCAATATTTTGTGGAGGAGAATCAAGGGACCCTATCAGGCATTGGAAAATCTACCTCATGATGTGGAAAGCGAACGGGAAAAATTCTAATGAATATTGGTGGAGGTTATTCCCTAAAACGCTTCATTAAATCGTAATGGACTGGTACATGAGATTGTTAGAGATTGAGTACCATACTTGGGATGAGTTGTGCAAAACATTTCTGAAGGAATTTCAGTTTTTTCACAATGACGATGAGGTCACTACTAAAATTTATAAAGTGGAATATGGTGATAAAGAGCTTGTTCATTTGTACAACCAGAGGTTGAGTGGGTTGTTTACCCATCTAGAGGAAGATCCATTAGATGCATTGAAGAAAAGGTGGTTTGTGAAGGGACTTCTTCCTACATGCAAGAATAATATTAGGATGGTACATTCAACGTCATATCAAGAGGCATTGGAGTGGACATTGAACTTGTAAAGTCATGCAAAAACATCATTAAAATGTTGGGGTCATGTTAAGACAGAAGTGAGTGACCCTGAAGATGAAAGTGACTTTGATGTTGAGAGTGACTTTGATAGTGAGAGTGATGATTTTGAGAATGAGAGTAGTTCATCATCCAAGTGTTGGGATCGAGAAGTCAATGAAGGAAGTGACTTTGAAGAGAAGAACAATGACTTTGAGGATGAGTGTGACTTGAAGAGCACAAGATCATTGCTACAAGAATATGCAACATAAAGGAAAATTGTACCAAGGGGGAATGTCTTTGGAAATATAGTCTATGACAACTTCCAGAGAACTAGAAGATGTAGAATTGAGTATGCTACTGAGGGTAGATCCATTATGCAATGTTGACAATGTTATTTGTGAGGAAACTTTGCATGTGAATGTCAAAGTGCTACATATCAAGACAAACCAGTGAAGTGTAGAGAGTTCAAAGCACCAAAGTACTTAGATTTTCTTTTCTATAGCTAATCTTACATTTCCATTATGTTGGGCACTTGTTTCTATCTCTATTCAAGTTGGTTGCTTGTATTTATTTCTTCGATGGCCTCTTAATCTCTGTATTTTGTTGACCACTAACTACTCTCTTCTTCTCATTTATGTTGCTTAATGCTTCTTATCTTTTATCCTTTCTTATTTATATTGTTCTCTACTTATCTCCTTCTTTGTATTTATTTCTCTTCTTCTCTGTATTGCTCTTTATACTTGCTTTCTTTTTTGCTATAATATTTCTCTATATCACGTTGCTTTTCTTCTTTGTACTCTATTCTAAATGCTTATTTCTCTTCTATATTGAACTTAGAAACTGAAATTCTTCTCTATCTTTGTAGGAAGCTTATCAAAATTTTGTAGTAATGTTATTTCTCTTTCTATCTAAAATCTTCAATGTCTGAGGTCATACCTAAGAAATCAATATGATTATCCTCCTTACTAGAGAACCCAATATCAATGTTAGGGTGTCTTTGAATATCCCTAAATAATCAACTATATTTTGAGTTGATTCTACATTTATATTCTATTTGTAATATTCAATATGTAATCTTTCAAATTAATTCTAGGTGGATCTATCCTTGAATGACCGACTTTCACCTGATTGGGTTCTACCTATGAATATATCTAAGTCCTAATCTTCATTTTTTTTCCTTCAACCAAGTGGAAAGACCATATACTTCTCTACTCAATAAGACCTTTAAAAAATTAGAGTCTAATTCTGCACTGCCTTTAAAGTGGACAAACCCTAAATTAACTTTATCAAAAGTGGAAAAAGTTAATTAATAAAAGTGGCTAAATAAACTCTATCAAAATGGACAGAGTTCGGTGGTAGCTCTGATACCATTGTTGGCTTTTTAAGCCTTACTACCACAAAAATATCATAGGTCCTCAATATAAAATAGCCAAAATATTAAAGGTCAAAATAATCTTATAATTAATAGGATAATGTATGAGCAAATTAATATGTATATCAAGTCTTATATAATACTGAAATAAATATTTATTTATATAATCAAATATGAATGTAAATGGCCTAAATTATTCATGAACTATGCATGAAGAAAACTTACAATATTAATTTCTCAAAAATTTGTATACAAGATTTATTCCTTTTCTCCCTGTTACAACTCTATAATCTCACTCGGATTATCCTTTGATTGTTTTCTTCATGGAGTATCATCTCCATAATATAGCCATAGTGATGTTACTCTTCAAGTACTTGACTATTGCTCTCCATATGCCAAGTCTCATGAATCTTGGCTTATCATCTTGCCACTTGCATACTAGATGGGAACTTGACTCTACAACACTTGCACACATCTACATGACTCTTCCACTCCTGCATGCAAACCTAATCAGGGACACTTGTGCACATCCTCATATTACATATTTCAACTCTTACATACAAGACACTTTTGCACATTCTCTCTTACATAACACTTGTGCATTTCCTACACATTGCACTCTTACATGACACTTGTGCATTTCTTACACATTGACACTTACATAAAAGGGGAAATATAAATCACACTCTAAACTATATACTCAACCCTAATCTATTATATATTTACAATTGTACCATAAAGGCACCATGGGGGTACATTAGCATGTACCAAATAATGTAATATTCTTCAATATCCATCAATTATATAACTTATTTTAACTTGTGATTCAACAACTCCATGTGGATCAATGTTAGCTTCTTTTTTACATCAATCATTAACACTGTTGGATCAACAAATTGATATTTTCTTATGTTGGTTGCTTCCTATTGGCATCGTGGATCCACTAATTTCCTCATCAACATCATTTCTCCTACCATTGCATAAAGATCTAGTATGGCAATAATTAAATTGAACACCTTCACTTCTACTGTCATGTTCAATACTTGTGTCACTAGTTGTTGTGTTGGCAACATCTCTTCTTCATCTTGGATGATTGGTTTCTTCAACTTCTTTTCTTGGAGGAGTCATTCTTGCTTGGTCTTCCTCATATCTTCTATTTTATCATGTTCTTCTTGCCATCTCTCCTTCTCCTTGGTAGAACTCGGGTATTGCTACACTTTTCATACCTAAGCTCTTCTTACTGCAAGCACATGTTTATCCTCATTTTGTTGGTCCATTGGAGGCTCTTCAATGTCAATAAAATTGATATTTTGCAAGTTACTCATGTTGGTAGTATTACATTATTTGGTACCTTGAGTACCATTGCAAATATTTAGATTAGGAATAATGTGTTAATAGTAGGCATCAAGTTATGAAGAGTGTTTATATGTCATGTGTGCAATTGTGAGTTATGAGTGAAAGGTGTCACATGTGCAAGAGTGAGTTATGAGTGAAAGATGTCATGTGAGCAAGTTTGAGCTATGAGGTGTCATACGTATAAGTGAAGAGTCATGTAATATGTGTTAAGATTAAAAGTAGGAAGTTATGAAATCATGAAGACTTTGTCATTATGTAAGAAATTCATATGAAATGTTGCATCTCCTATGAGTTTAAGGAGAGCAAAAGTTAGAGGTATTGAAGAGTCTTATGTAAAGTTATATATTGTTGATAAAGCTCTATGCTATGTAACTTGAATGTAAGATATATTAGATTATTATCAATAAATATTATATTTTTTGTAATATTAGTGTTATTTTGATTAAATGCATGTGATTATATGATCTTGGAAAATATACACGTGATATTTTGGGTCCATTTTATAACAGTGGTATCAAAGCTATCTTGGTTTAGATCTACATTGGTGAGTGAGCCATCTAGGAAGGAGGAAAACATTTAGAGATGAGGGGAAGATAAATATTAGAGTTGAGGAAGATTTTTGAGAGAATATTGTTGGAGGAAGATTTGAGAGAACGTGTGAAGGAGATATTGATGAAAGAAGATTTGTTGGAGATAATCTTGGAGAGAGTGTTTGCTGGTGATATTGTTGACGATGATTTTTTGAATAAAGATGAATTATTTGTTAAAGTAGAAAGCTACTAGAGTAGAGGAGATAATGTGAGCTAGAAGAGAGGAAGCACAGTGGATTGGATGAGAGTTTGAGTTGAGGAAGAATTGAAAGCTACAAGGAAGAGCTTGGAGAAGAGTGTGAGAGGTAGAAAAGTTGACTGTTATAACAAACTAGTGGAATGTTGATGGAGAAACATATTGAAGATGGTGCTATAACAAGCAGAGGGTCAATGGAATATTGATAGCAAATTGAAGAAATGATTGATGTGTAGTGATTTGGAGAGTAGAAGAAGAGCGCATAAGGAACACTTGACAAGTATTGATTTCAAGAGCAAAAGAAGAGTGCCTAAGGAACGATTGATGTGTAGTGATTTGGAGAGCAAAAGAAGAGTGATTGAATAATTATTAACGTGTAGTGATTTGGAGAAGTAGAGAAAGAGTGTTTGAATCAAGGAAAGAGCATTAAAATTAGCTTGTGAGGGTAGAACATCGAATAAAAGCAACCTATGAGTAGAAGAATGAAAGCAACCTATGTACAGAAGAGAGTCGAATGGCAGAAATCTATGAGCATACAAGGAATAATGCCTAAGTGTATACATAAAAAATTAGCATTGTTCATAGCATAGTAAATTATAAATTAATATACCCAAATATTCCTTTTTTCACCTTACAAAATTATAATTATAATTATAATTAATATCTGAATTCCTCCAATCATAAATTAATATACCCATATAGCATTGAATCTTCTCATATGACTATATTGGATTGCAACTCTACTTCACACCTTCATACATAGAACTTGTAAACAACCTACCAATCTACCTATTGCAAAAATATCATTAAGTGGAGGCACAATATGCAAATGAGGATCAAATTGAGGAGAACATTCATGTAAGTGGTGAAGGAAGCACCAACGTGGAACATGCTCAAGATAATATAGATCAACTGGTGATGTCAACATAAGTGCAGTGGATAGTACCTAGATATGTGGAGGATGGGAGTCAAGCACAAGGGCAACAATAGAAGATTATTCTCAAAAGACTAGAATTGATGCTCATGTATTTGCAAAGAATATTATAGTGTAGATGCATAGGGAAGGAACCAAAGATTGTTTGCTAAAGACAAATCATCAAATGAATGTTTTTTGAGTGGAGAGCAACAACCAACTATGACAAACATTGCTACAACAATAGGCAAGTAGAAGTGCCAAAATTTTATAGGCAATGGGAGATAAGATCCTGAATGCCATATTAGAATGTGTGAAATGATATGGAAGGCAAATGGTGTGACCAAAGAAGACACATGACTATGATTGCTCCCAACAATATTATGTGGAGTAGCAATTGATTGATACCTAAAAATAGAAGAACCATTTATGGACTAGACTGAGTTAAAGAATGAACTCAACAAGGAATTCGTACTTCTTTGAGGTGATACAAAGATCATCGATGAGATCTATTCAATGAAACAGATGAAGGATGAGAATATCAAATCATATAATCATCATTTGAAGGAACTCATCAGCAAGATGGAGGCTACAAATGGGATGGAGGGAGGCCAAGCCAATAACTGGGCTATAAAAGGGATGGAGGCCAAGCCAATAGTTGGGCTACAAAAGGGATGATTCTTGGATGGATTTTTGCCAGCTACAAAAGATATGGAGGGAGGCCAAGCCAATGACTGGGCTATAAAAGGGATGGAGGCCAGCCAATAGCTGGGCTACAAAAGGGATGATTCTTGGATGGATTGTTGCCACGTTACAAGAAGAAGATGAAGGTTGTCTTATACTTTCACCATTTTGCAGGAAATATTAAACTTGATTAACCATGGGTTTTCTTTACCTTCAAGGTTTTCCCTACTTGAAATCACCTTGTTGAGTGTTATTGTATATGTGTCTATTGATTACTCCATGATTTTAAGATTATTCCACTTTGTTTATGGGATTTACATGGATTATAATCTTAAAACAAAATTATAATTAAAATATATTAAAAAACAACCATAAGCCAAATAGTATAAACTAAATATTAATTTATGTTATGAAATACATTCAAATTTTTAAAAAAACCGTACAATAAAACATACATAAAACAAATAAAATACAACAACAAAAGTAATCCCTAATTTGTGTTTATGTGGAATTATTTACACATGTATGTCTAATTAATCTTCTTACTTTATGATATTTTTCTTCTTATACAGATACATATAATATATCTACTTGAATACCTACCATTATTTGTTATATTACCTTAAAAAAAAAAAAAAAACTATCTATAGAATATAATTCAATGTTTAAGATTGTTTAACATATTAAGCTTTAAATCAAACAATTTCTCCCAGATTATTGTTACATATAATATATCTACTTAAAAACCTATCATTATTTGTCATATTGCTTAAAAAAAAAAAAAACTATCTATAGAAAATAATTCAATCTTTAAGATTGTTTAACATATTAAGCTTTAACTCAAACAATTTCTCCCAGTCTTCTTTCTTTCTGTGCGCAACTAAGTTAAATTTGAACTATCATGAACTATATAAAAGATGTCAAAACTGAACATGTCGAGACATAATAACCAAAAAGTTCTGGAGAAAATAATTCAAGGGTCAATGGAATTGCAAATCTTATATACAACGAAAATTTTGTATTATTTCTTTTTTTGTTATATGTTCTTTTATATAATAATGTAAAAGAACCTAAGTTCCAGTAATCAATTTGCTGGAAGGATGGATCCACCGTCACCGTATGTAAAAAAAAAATAGTATTCCATGCGTAATTCGGTAACAATTGTAAGACGCCCCCATGAATTAGGTTCTATTCCATATAATCCACAGCAACAACATTAACGGCCCCCCACCCCCCCCCCCCAACATTCTTTAAGTCCCATTCCAGCTACCAGCAGAGCGTTGCTTACATATTTTTTCTTCAAACATAGTGCCTGGAATCCAAAATTGACAGAGATCTGTTATCGTCCCTACAATAGTTTAAACCGACAAAATTCATGCAGTTAGAACCGGAGAGATAATGAAGATATTGTGCCAGATCACTATACCATAAACGTACCCTGTTAATGAAAAGGTGGGCATGTAAACCCACGAGGAAGGGTCATGCCACACTGAGCGAAAAGTTGAGCCAGTGCATGTGTGATGTTGACGTTGGGACGCTTAACCCTAACTCTGGTACATACACAATCTGCTGCCTTCGCCTCAGAAACCTCCTTCAATAAAAGACAACACTGGGTAACAACTGGATCTCCGATACCAATGAGGAAATCAACGCAGGATCCCAACTTCAAAGCATCCAAAGGACATGTTCTTAGCTTTGAAGGAGAAGTACTAGCAGGGCTACCTCTGGCTGCCATCACCGTGGAGGGCATGCTCATAGTCATGGTTATCATCACTATCACCAATATTGCTGCAGCCTTTCCCATTCTCAATTGCTTAATTGATTTCCTCAACCCTCACAGAAAAAGAAAACACCAACTGTAAACTCAAGCTGTCTTGGAAATGGGCCATTGAAACGAAATTTATAGGCATGGGTGGCGAGCGCGGGTATTTAACGCTTTGCCGTAACGAACCAGCCTTCATGTCTTCTGACACTTAATTGTATTGATTGCGGGTCATAATTGCTATGGACATGACATGCGCCCTAACTTCACGTGGAACTAATTGTCATTATTTTATATTTCATTGTCGGCACTTATCCTGCGAATAATTTAATGCTTTGCTGTAACTGTCACAGTTTGCGTTCTGATAATTAATGCATTTACTGGTCAATAAGCAGCTGCTGGCATTAAAATTTTATTTTATTTCTTTTACTCAATTAGAGTTTGAATTGGTTGATTATGTGCATGCACCTTAGAGAAAAAAATGTTGATTATTTATTTTACTCAAATGATGCGTTTTCATTTGAAGTTCCGTATTGGACAAAACCTTCGGAAAAAACAACAGATCAAAGTTCAACGCCTTATTGTCGAATGTTTCGTGGGGACGGACAAAGGACTAAACCTGACGATTCTGAGGTTACTATCACAGCTTTATCAATCGACAGCTGGGTTACTTTCACCTTAAATAATACCTTTATAATAAGATAACGTCATCAATATTCTTAAAAGAAAGGAATAATTCTCTAAGACTAAAGGGTCATTTAAAGAGCTTAAAGTCATAAACTACTTTTTAGCCAAGGATAGAGATAATATTTCTTGACAATATTTTATATATATACCCATCTTCTAATTTTAATTTTATTTTAAAAGTTTACATTTAAATTATTATCTTACTTATTTTTGTTTAGTTATTGTTATTTTATTATTATAATATAATATAATAATATAATTATTGTGTAATTTATGTTAACAATTCATAATACTTTTATGCAATATAATATCTTATCTCCATATACATATTCTTAAGCACCATAACAAAAAAAATCCATTGCTAACGAATTAATATAATCTAATTTTACTTATAAAAAATCTATTGTTAATATATTGTCTGCACTTAGAAGATTTCGGGTCCCCAAGGTTTGAATCTAGGTCTCTTCTTAGTAAGTGCCCACCTACACTTGCCAATCCACGTAACTTTTAAAGGTAACTTTCCATGAATTTGAAAAATATTTCTATATTCTTGTATAACTATTTAAATTTGAAATATATATATTTTACCTAAATTAAAATAGGTTTAAATTTTGAAAAAATCAAAATCCTTTCAACACCCGCAAGCGTACGAACTTCTAACGATGCACAGTCAGTTATGGCCACTTGGGAGTATATCCGACGATTTCTACGTGAATGATTAAGGTGTGCCCCATTTCTAAAAGCATGTCCATAGCAAACGAACACAGAGTGCGGCTAAAAATATACTAATATCTGACGTTATGGCTTTGCATAAATGGCGATTCGCATCATCCTTTAGCATCGATGCTGTTATGGAGAAAAAACAATTCCCCTAGAATTTAGAAATAGTTACGGTATATATATAATTGTTTTTTAATATTATGGAAATAGTAACATTTTTTTATTTTTAATAAGTGGATATTAGGTGTCAGACATTCTTTCCTAGGTTTTTGTCTTGGTCAAATTTTTGAAGTTGTTTCCATAACCTCTGCTTTTCCTCAGTGAGATTTTTTTTTGGCTCATGGCACTTGTCAAATTTTTGAAGCTGCCTCTATAACCTCTGCTTCTCCTCCCGTTTGGCTCATGGCACTCAATGGACTCAAGTCAGACTACTACTACTTTGCCCTTCTCCTCGGTGAGATCTTCTTTATTCATGGCACTCAATAGACTCAAATCAAACTACTACTAATTTACCCTTATTAAACATACACCAACATTAAAAACCTAAACCTAAATTCTTAGCAATCCATAAATGTTCAATGGATGCGGCTGCATTAAGAATTTCCGCGCGAGGAAAATAATTTGTCTAGTAAAGAGTGCCCGCGGTTCGAACGCGAACCAGCCACGCTTGCCAGAGATCAGCGGGCCATCCACAGTATTAGACAGAAACAAACGGTCCGCTTTCCCCGAGTTAACATTCTGTTGTAAAGTTAGACGGCAAGTTAATTTCTTTTTTTCTTAAACATCGGAGCACAAGATTCAAATTATTTGCCTGTTTTTAACGGCGTTTGCTTTGACTTTATGGTTTCTGCACAAGTCCTTAATTACCAGAAATTGTTGCAGCAGCATCAGGACGAAATTTCTATGAATATTTTTTTAAGTATATTTGGGATACTCCATCCTTCAGCCTCCCACGGGATAGAGCAATAGGAAATAGGGCTTATAATTTTCGGCCATTTGCTTGGCAAGCTGTGTTGCTACCCTTTGGTTTGGCTGGTTCTTCATCTGCGGCCCTGTACATGCGAAACTAAAGGGATTCAAACGAAATAGCCAAGTCATCAACACGGGACAGGAGAGGGAGACCACCGGATATGCACAAAACAGACCGCCATCACCAATGATTTGAATCAGACTACTAGCTATGCATGGGCATGGACACGCCCGTGAGATTGGAACCTAGGCCCCAGCTTACCAATTCATTAACCTCATGGACTAAACAAACAATTATCAATCCACTTAACCTTTGAGGTCAAAATAAAAACTTTAATCTGCTTCAATGTTTTTTTTTTTTAATTTACATGGTGGAATCAGTAGCCGCCATGAATCTGGGCAGGCTGTCCAGCTTTTTATGGCTGACACAGTATTCTGCGTTGTTCTTTGTTCGTCGTTCGTCCCAAACCGCCACACCATTCCGCCCCTATAACCACCATGCCACAGTCATTTTAAACCTTTTACATCGTTGAAAGCACCAGAAAAGGGACAAGCGTTCATTCCGACAAGGCCTGAATCTTGACCACTGCCAATTTACTTCAGAGTTAAACAATAAAATTTTAAAAATAATAATAATGAAAACTATATAATTAATTAATTAAGAAAGAACGAGTTTATATATGAAAATTAATACGCCTTACATATCGCTTCTTGTTGGCGTAATATGTTAATATTTAAATTGTGTAGATAATAGATAGGTATAAGATTCTCTTATTTGTAAATAATTAATTTTTTTTTCAATAATTTATATAAAATTTAATTAATTTTTATACTTTTGAATATTTAAAATAAAAAAGAAAATTTAAGAAAGTTTTTTTGAATAATATTTCTTATACACATCCATTATGGGGTTTAAACCTGTGTCGAGTCACAATAGATAATGCAAGTAAAATTTAAGAAAGTTATTGTAATGGTTGTGAAACTTATAAACATCAAATTTGTATTTAGCATTTTTGTAGCTGCTTTTGTTAGAATTTTTTTTAATTATTTTTAAATTTAATTTATTATAAAAATTACAAATATTAAAATAAATAAAAGTATTGTAGAAATGTTATGGAAGTTTTTATAAATAAATTAGTTTAAGAAATTAAAAATAATTTTAATATTAAAGGAAAATGATATTAAATAATATTTTTTTAAGTTTAAAGTTTTTAATATTTTTTAATTATTTTAAATATATAAAGGGTAATATTATAAACAATATTTTATTTAATATCATTGCTAATATAAATAACATTTTATCCTTTTATTTAACAATTAATAACTTTAAAAATAAAGTCTCAACATGTAAACTTTATAGATGGTATGGTATTTTATTTTATAATTAATATTCTTTGAATTAAAATTTTATAATATAAATATATTATCTAGATGAATTATATAATATAACTAGAAATTACTTTAAAGATGACTTTAAAATAATAAAAACTTTTAACAAATACAAACAAATAATCTTAAAAATAAAATCTTCACTATCTTATCTCTTAATTATATTTCATTTAAAAATTAATTCATCAACTTAATTTAATTGATTGGTTGTCACACAAGAACTAATACAAAAAAAAATTAAACATTTTATAACAACGAATTCTCTTTAAATCTTATAACACTATCAATCATTAGTTTACCATAAAATGATTAAAAATTTTATATCTTAATATAAAAGATATTAGAATATCTTAATAAAAGATATTGTCTGAATATCTAACTATGTTTTTTTGGTTAAATATATAATCTACGTAACCTCCTGTTTACAGATTCGATAGTCTTGTGTGCAATGTGCATAACATCTTTAAAAAAGCAAAAAAGTCGAGGATGAAGCACCTGCACAGCGTTAGGAAAAGCTCCGAGAATGGGCCTCCAATGATTCGAGGCCCCATGACCACCAAGAGCAGCTGGCTCCCATTCGACATAATCATGGCCGCTGAAAACATGAGTATCCATACGTCTCCTTGCAGCTACTTGCCCTCAGCACATTCTCCCCAATCGACTTTACAATTATTTTTCGAGAAATCCACTCCGTCAGACACCCGATTTGACCCGCCACCGCTTTCTGCAAGACCTCACTTCCGCTTTGTCCTGTGAATTGCAAGACCACAGAAAGAAAATAATAATAAATTTCTTCATCTTCCGACTCCTCTTAGTCCGAGCCTTTCGATCTCTCAGATCCTCGTATTCGTTTGTGTCGATTGGGTTCTATGTATTATGAACATTGCATTCTCTGGAAAGTCAACAACGAGAAGGGCAGTTGAGACTGTTAGGCGGGGGAACGTGGGCAGGTCCTGTGTCAACTCAGTGTTTCGTGTTAGCCCACATCGTCTTCAGCTAAAAGTCTACTGGTTTTAATGATGACGGCAGAATCCAGTCAACAATACGGTCTGTTTTGAATGGAAAGTGTGCGCCCCGACATCGCCACGGTAGAGGACGACGTAGGGGTGTTTTGTATAATGGAAATATTATCATTTTTATTTATTGGCGAATATCCTCCTTGCCTCACCTAATAACAACATCATTTTTTTTTCATAGGATTTTTTTATGTGTAACTTAATAACAACATTTTTTTTTTTTGGAATTTTTTACATAAGAAAATCGATAATATTAATTGATGTTGTTTGTATAAATCTTAATACTTGGATACACTGTTGTTTGTATAAATCTTAATACTTGGATACAATTTATTCCCTTAAACCATAATTTAAACTTTACACCTCTCAAAAAAACAAAAACCTATCTTAAAACTTATAAACCTGTGTTTTAAATCTGTGTTATTAATATGTTTTTCTTTAATAATATTTATTAATTATTTTATTTGTGAGATATTGTAATGTATGTTTTTGGGTTTTTATATATAGAATCAAATTTAAACCATGATATAAGGAGATTTGTCCCTTTCAAAAACCTATATCTAGGAATACTCTAATGGTAAGTTCTTGGGTTTTAACCCCATGTTGAAAGTGAGACCCCTCATAAAAACCCATGGTTTATCCTAATATTTTTAGTTTTCGCGAAAAATATTCCAAAGATCTAAGTTCAAACCTTAATACGATGGGATTAGAGTCCCTTATAAAAACCCACTTTTTATCCTACAACACTGTGACTAAGGCTTTGGCTCTCTCTAAGGAGATACAAGTTACCAATTCCCATATTAGACAAAAGTGTTACCAATTCCCCTGTCCCATATTAGGCAAAGTGTTACCAATAAATAAATAAATAATATATATATATATATATATATATATATATATATATATATATATATATATATATATATATATATTAATTTATTTTAAAAATAAACAAAAGTATTGTAGAGATGTTTTGGAAAGTCATTATAAATATATTATTTTGATAATTTCAATATAAGATAGAAAATAATATGTTCTTTATGAGACATAGAATTGTATGTCTTTAAACTTTCATTCAAGAGATGCAACTTCTAATCATATGAAGGGTGACCCTCATGGGCTTTTAATAAAAAACTCTATAATTATCCTAATAAAAATAAATAAAAATCATATTATATAATAAAAACTAAAAAAAAAAAGCACCTTGGGGTGTAGCGTAACGGTTCGGGCTTTGGCTCTTCTTCGGGAGGTCCAAGGTTCAAACCGTGGCATGGGCAAGTGTGTGAGGGGTGGGTGTGTGGTGGCTTTGTGTTAAATTCCCTATTGATAAGTATAGCTCTTGACTTTACGAGGGGTCATGGTTGGGAGGAGACTGCTCAGCGCTATACGTGGGTTAGGGTTATAGGGGTTTCTCACAATAACCAAATCTTAAAAAAAAGAACAAAAACAAAAACTTTCTAACAATTGAAATGTAAAACAGTTTGGGGTTTGGCTCTTCTTTGGGAGGTAGCTCAACAAAAAATTTCTAACAATTGAAATGTAAAACAGTTTGGGCTTTGGCTCTTCTTCGAAAGGTCTAAGATTCAAACCATGACATGGGCGAGTGTGAGGGATGGGTGTGTGGCAGCTTTGTGTAAAATTCCCTATTAATAAGTATAGATCTCGACTTTACGAGAGGTCATGGTTGGAAGGAGACTGCTCAACCCTATAAGTGGATCATAAGGGTTTCTCACAATAACCAAATCTTAAAAAAAAAAAAAAAAACAATAACTTTCTAACAATTGAAATGTAAATGAATGCTTTTGAAAATAGGGCCTTCAACATTTTGTCCTTACTAATGGTATTTTATTTAATAATGGATAACCTTACAAAGAAAATATTAACTTCATAGATAATATTTTATTTGTTAACTAATGAAATTGGAATTAGAGTTTTATATTATAAATATATTATTTAGGTGAATTACATAATATAATTAAATATTACTTCAAAGAAGATGTTAAAATAATATTTATTTGACCCAGGTGTTGTAGGTGAGTTGGAGAGGAGAGGGAAATCCTCCAGGAGAGGTCCCAGGTTCAAATCTCCACCCTACCAAAAAGCTGAATTGGGTATCCAAAATCTAATTGATAATGTTGGTGCGGGCAGGGTCGGGTGCGACTCCTGGGTGACTTTGACAGTGTAGAACCCCCTATTTGTGGTCTCTCAGACCAAGGCGGCCCCACAAGGGGTTTTTCGCTTTAAAATAAATAAATAAATAATATTTATTTATTTATTTTATTTTTTATTTTTTTTCGAATTGTATGAGACTAATATTGGATATTAGATGGATGAGGGAAAAAAGTAGAGAGGGGAGGGTCCCGGTTCCTTCCCTGCTCCCTCTTCCCTGGTTCCTGCCCATGTTAGCGTACTAATGTATTTTGTCTTGATTACATAGATTAGCTAATTGTTACAACTGCGTAACATATTCAGTTTTCCTGTAATAGTTCCGGTGACTATTCTCGGATGTTTGTTTGTAACGCAATATTATTTAAACACTGCTAATCAATAATACAAGTTGCTCATTGCGTTTAACATGGCATCAGAGCTGTTCGCAAATTTTTTTCCTGGGCGTGATTTGAAGCGAAGCGCGTCAGTCGCCGGGCAGTGAAGTGGGAAGAACCCCGGTTGAAAGCGCACTGCGTTCGTTGCTCCGGGAAGAACGCGCGCGGCGGAGAGCGAGAGGGACAGCCGTCCGAGGACGCCAAGCAGACGTCCCGAGGTCTGCGACGTCACGCAGACGCTCGGCGCGCTGCGTCGGAGGAGGCGTCCCGCCCCCCGCCCGAGGACGCAGGGTCCCCCGTGCGCATCCCCGCACGCAGGCAGGGCCAGGATGTGACACGCGTCATCGCATCTTCGCATCTTCGCACACAGGCAGGGCCAGCACACGACACGTGCCGCATCCCTGTCGTGCGTGGCAACGCAGGCAGGGCCCCTGTCGCGCGCGGCCCCGCACGCAGGCAGGGCCACAGCGTGACACGCGCGCAAGGGAGAAGGCCCCCCCCTCCCCACCCCCACGCGGGAATTTTAAATTCTGCCCGGGCGGGAATGGAAGGGGGTATAAACCCCAACCCTCCCAAAAGCCCATTTGCGCGCGTGCGCGAATCACGCCGCGCGCCCCCCGAACCAATGCGCGAGCACCCCCCCGAGACGTCATTAAAAAAAAAATGTCAACGACTGGGGAAGTGGCTTCGAGACCGGAGGCAGCCGCAGAGAGGAGCGCCAGGGAGGCGGAAAGTTTTTTTTTTAAATCGGAGCGGCGGGAAGAAGCAGGGCGTGAGGCCGCAGCAGAGGAGGAGGAGGAAGAAGCTGTTCAAAAAGGAGGAGGCTCTTGATCTCTTCGGATCAGCCCGCCAGCTCACGTGGTCGTGAGCCGTGCGGTAAGGCTCGGGGAGCCTGCAGGTCGGGGGTTCAAATCCCGCCGACTCCCCCCAAGGTATAATTTTTTTTTAAAGTCATTTTTTTAATTATTAATTTTTAATTAAAATTTTTAATTTTAATTTTTTTAATAGTTTTTTAACTTTATAAATTAAAATTTTAATTTTAATTTATTTTTTATAAGTTTAAAAACTATATAAATTAAAATTATTTATTTTTAATTTTAAATTTATAATAATTATTAAAATGCTTTGTTAAAGAAAGCCTTTTAAGGGGGATATTTTTTTCAAAAAATCAAAGGGGGATAGTGAGTAATTTTTCGAAAAATAGCAATTTGGCAAATTGTAAAAGGTGCATTTTCGGCTGTGACCGACACCTTGTGGGTTATTCTTGTGGGCATATTTTTTATGTTGTATGTTGCATATTTCATTTTTGCACTATAACATTAAAAACTTAAAATCAAAACACTCCCTAAGTCCCCGAAATATAAAACCCATCCGTACAATTTTATTGCCTTTGCGGCGTTCGGTATTTGTGATACCTACGGCCGGCACTTACGGGTAAAGCTGTCGTGATTTGGCTCCTGTATCCGCCGCCTAATATAGTTGCTACAACGACGTCTGAGCTTGTTCTCTATAAATCGTCGGGGAGGAATAAGTACGCCATTTTTGCATTTTTTTACTCCATCCACTACCCTTTATCGCACTTGTGTTTAGGCGTAAATCCTGACGAAGTATTCTTCATAGTGTTTAGGGGAAGTTACGCCCCACGCATGAGAAGAATCTTCTATGGTAGGTGCCATCAACAAGGCGATTCCCTTTCCGTACCGCTTATGTTCCACGTATCGTATGATCTCTAAAACTCACCTATAGTCTCCCTCACGTAAGGGCGGGTGATTTTTGTTGATCTTTCTAAATACCTATAGTTTCCCTCACGTAAGGGCGGGTATTTTGTACGGTATATTGGCCTAGCAAAAGGTATATCGAAAGGGGGACCAATTGGTGATATAAGGAACCTTCACTATGGCCGTTGTTGCAAAGTTGATGGCTGATCCGCATCGGTTATTGAAAGGTCCAAATTATACACCATGGAAACATAAGATGAAGGCTATTCTCCAAATGGAAGATTTGTGGGATATTGTTACTTGGAGTAGCAACCTAGGCCTTCACCAACGAGGAGGATCCACGGGTCCTTCGGCGAGATCGAGATAGCTTTTGACAAGAAAGACGGTAGAGCAAAGGTGCTCATTTTGTTTCGTTGTTTCGGATGAAGTGCAACCTCATATAGATGACAAAGCAAGTGGTAAAGAGGCATGGGATGCCCTTAGAACCATCTATGAGGGGAAGAATGAATCCACCATTCTTCATCTTCAACAACAACTTCATAACTCTGAGTTTGAGGCGGGGTGAAACAGTTGAACTCTTTACGTGCAGAGTGTACGAGTTGAAAGAGAAATTGAGTTCTCTGGGAGATACTGTGGACGAAAAGCTTCTCATTTCACTTGTGATGAGAGCTTTACCTTCTTCATTTGATATGTTGATAACCTCCATCCGGGTGTCTCAACGACAAATTACCTACATCGAGTTGGTCAATCTGCTTCAACAACGGAGGCACGCCAACTTCACAAGGATGATTCTTCCAATACAGCCCTATACACCAACGGGGCGGGGTTCTAGGAAGAAAGGTAATGGGCAAAAAGGAGGCAACTTTCGGAAAGGAGGAAATTCTCAACGGGATACGAAAGGAAAAGGCAAACAACCTCAACGAGAAGAAGAGGTGGTGCAAGATGTGTGAGAAAGACAACCATGACACCAACGGGTGTTGGCATAAGAACAAGCGAAAAGGCCAAAACAAACCACAAAATAAAAACAAGCAACCCCGAGGTGAATGTTGTTGTTGAAGAATCGACTCAGATTACGAATGGGCACACAAGGTGCTCATGACTACCACAGATTCCACACGAGAGGGATCCTATTTGGTATGTCGATTACGGAGCTAGCAAACATATGAGCGGCGACGGATCGTGGTTTGAATCATTTGTGGCCAAAGAGGGCAAACCTGTCACCATTGCGATGATAAAACCTACGGGGTTCGGGGAGAGAGTACGGTTTCGAGTCACTCTTCACGATGGCAAGTGTCAGATTGACAAAGTCCTCTATGTTCCGGGATTGGCCAACAATTTGTTGTCAGTGACACAAATCCTGGACAGAAATATGGTTGTCAACTTTCGTGTTGAGAATGGAAAGAAGTGTTGTACCATTACCAGGAAGGGTAAGCGGTTGCAACGACTTCATATAAGCACGGCTTATTTGCACTAGATGCTATCTCTACTCCACATGTTGCCATGATTTTCTCTACCAAGGAGGCAACTTCCCTATGGCACAAGAGATATGGGCATCTTAGTTACGGCTACTTACTTGAGCTCGGCAAGTATGAGATGGTAAAGGGTCTTCCTTCCCTTTACGCCACATTGCCGGTGTGCTCGGCTGCTTGGCGGGAAAGCGGCATAGAGTACCATTTGAGAAGAGCTCTACAAGAGCACGAAAACCTACGGAGTTAATTCACACCGATCTATGCGGTCCTTTCACACCCAACGGTTGTGGAGGGAAGAGGTACTTTCAGTTATTCGTAGATGACTACTCACGAAAGATGTGGGTTTTCTTTCTCCAAGCTGAAATCCGAAGCTTTCGCATTCTTCCGGCGAGTTCAAGAAATCCGTTGAGAAGGAGTCGGGAGCTTCTATTAAAACCCTCCGCTCGGATCGAGGGGGAGAGTTTACCTCTAATGAATTTTTTGCATTCCTAGATAAGCATGGGATCAAGAGACAGGTAACAACTGCCTATACTCCTCGGCAAAATGGAGTTGCTTGAGAGAAGGAACCGTTCTATCATGGAAATGGTTCGTTGTATGCTCACGGGAGCTACTCTTGGGCAACAATATTGGGCAGAAGCTGTCACCACTGCAGTGTATCTGTTGAATAGGGCACCCACAAAGGCCCTAAAAGGAATGACTCCACGGGAAGCATGGAGTGGTCGAAAACCCTCCATATCTCATCTACGTATTTTTGGGTGTCAAGCTTTCATGCACATACCGAAAGAGAAAAGGAAGAAGCTAGATGAGAAAACACTGAGATGTATTTTTCTTGGTTATTTTGAGCACTCTAAAGGATATCGGTTGATAGATCCTTTGACCAAGAAAATTCATATCAGCAGAGATGTTGTCTTTGATGAAGCTTTCACATCACAGAGCACATCTAAAGTACACCAAGATATTGTGGAACCTAAGGAAGAGAAGATTCCTCGTCGACTCAGACAGGAGGTCCTTCTACATCTTCTTCACCACCATCGAAGAAGAATCCTAAATGGTGTACAAATACAATCGAGAGATGCAAATTTATCCACTCCTCCCAATTTGAATTTGGATAGACCTCGTACACGCGGTATGGCTCAAAAGGAAAGAGAAGCCAGAGAAACTGGTGAGGTTGATGATCTTTGTCAATCTTTTGAGGAACTTTACGTGACTCCAAGTACAGAAGTAGAGGATATGGATATTGATGATGACGGGGCATTCATGTCTACCATAGATAGTCTTGAACCTGCATCAGTGCAAGATGCTCTTAGTGAGCCTCAGTGGAAGGCCGCTATGGATACAGAGTATGAGTCTACGATGAAAAATAAAACTTGGAAGCTTGTTGATCTGCCGCATGGAAAGAAACCTATTGGCTGCAAATGGGTATACAAAGTCAAGTACAAGGCAGATGGAACAATTGATAAGCATAAGGCCCGTCTTGTTGCAAAGGGCTATGCTCAAAAAGAAGGCATTGACTACGAGGAAACTTTTGCACCTACTTCTCGGATGACCACAATTCGGGTTATGTGTGCTATGGCAGCACAATATGGGTGGAAAGTTCACCAGATGGATGTCAAAAGTGCCTTTCTAAATGGTGATCTCCAAGAAGAAGTCTATATGACTCGGCTGAAGGATTTGAAGTGGAAGGCCAACGGCAGAAAGTTTGCAAATTGGTCAAATCCTTGTATGGTCCGAAACAAGCTCCTCGAGCTTGGTATATAAAAATGGACAATCACCTTATGCGGCATGGATTTAAGAGATGTCCAGTCGGATGCAAACCTCTATTTCAAGAAACGGGGTTACGAGATAGTGTTGCTTGTACTCTATGTGGATGATCTGCTCATTACGGGGAGTTCGAAACTATGATCTCTCTTGTCAAAAGAAACTTGTGCAAATCTTTTGAGATGACGGATCTCGGACTTCTCCATTACTTGTCTTGGTCCGGAATTCAGCCGGAAGGAGCACTCCATCAAAGTGTCTCGAGAAAAAGTATGCCAAGACATTCTTTGGATAAATATCGCATGATTGATTGCAAGCCAATGGCAACTCCAATGGAGAATGGACTTCGGTTATCGCGATATGATGACTCACCTCGGGTAGATGGTACTCTCTATCGACGGTTGATTGGGAGTCTCATATATCGACCAATACTAGGCCGGATCTCGTATTTCCTTGTCAACTATCTTTCGAGGTTCATGCGGGAGCCTAAGACCACTCATTGGAAAGCGACAAAACGTGTTCTTCACTATGTCCGTGGTACTATGGAATATGGCCTAGAATACAAGAGGAACAACAAATTCTTCTTGCAAGGATACACGGACTCCGACTATGCCGGATCATTTGATGATCGCAAGTCAACTTACGGATACATTTTTCATCCGGGATCCGGTCCTGTCTCTTGGCACGACAAGAAGCAACAGGTGGTTGCTATTTCATCAACGAGAGGCGAGAATATCGCGCCGCACGTGAAGGTGTGTGCGAAGTGATATGGTTACGTCGCATTCGGACAAGTATGGGCCATCCATCAAAATCTCCAATACACTTGTTTTGCGACAATCGGGGTGTTACGAACCTCGTCAAGAATCCGAGTCCATCATGAAAGAACAAAGCACATTGACACACAATGTCATTTCATTCGAGATGAAGTTCCAAAGCACCGAATTCGGCTTCGACACATTCCCACCGATGCTCAAGTTGCGAGACATTTTCACTAAGGCACTTGGACGTGTCAAATTTGAATTGTTTCGTGAGCTCACTTTGTATTGCAAAATGATGTAAGGGGATGTTAGTAGTCTAGTATAGCTATTAGTTATTACATTACCCAAATAATGTAATAAAGGGGGATGTTAGCGTACTAATGTATTTTGTCTTGATTACATAGATTAGCTGATTGTTACAACTGCGTAACATATTCAGTTTTATTATAACAGTTCCGATGACTATTCTCGGATGTTTGTTTGTAACGCAACATTATTTAAACACTTCTGATCAATAATACAAGTTGCTCATTGCGTTTAACAGCCCAGTCCTTGGCTCTTCCCAGGTCATCCCTCCATGGGATTGTTTGTTGCAAATGATCTCCTTGAGGGAGATCCTTCTCCTCTTTCTGCACCTCTCCCAGTTGGTCAGGGTTCCCTTGTTTGATTTTTTGGCCTGGTGCTTCCCAGGGTTCCTTGCTGTTTTCGGGATCCCTTCCCTTTTTTTCCCTTAGGCTTCCCCCTGGGGTTTTCTGCAGGTTTTTGGCATGGATCTGGTTCCCTGCGGTTTTCTGGGTGGTGGGGGTGATTGGTTGGGTTTTTGATGGCTTCTTGGGGTTTCCTTTGAGGTCCTTACTACTTTGGGGGTGGTCTGGGGGGCCTCTTTCCCATTTTTGCTAGTGAATCCTCTCTGGGATCCTGTGGCTGTTGTTGGTCCCGTCCCTATGGGGAGGGCCCTCTTCGATTTCTCGCTTGGAGGCTTCTTCGTGCTGGTTCTGCTCCTTGGTGGACACCCTGGGCATTTGTTTGGCCTTGGGGGGGATTTTTCTCTGCCTGGGTTGTTCCCAGCCTCAGTCCCAGTTCCCTGAAGTTTCTCCTGTGCAAGGATGGGATTCTTGGCCCCTATTGTTGGGGTTCTCTGGGTTCTGCTACATTTTTCAAATCTTGGGGGGATCTGATCTATGCATGCAGACCCTGGATCCCCCAGGCTAGGCTCCCAGGGATCCCATCTTTGTGGTTGTTACCTCTTCTCGCCTGGGATCCCCAGTCCCTGTATCCCTGGTCCCTTAACCTATTGTCTTTTCCTGCTGGTTGTCCTGGGGGCGGGATTCTCTTGGTGGTGCTTTCTGGCTGCTTCCCGATGGGCGGGATCTCCTCTTTGCTAGTTTTTAGTTGCTTCCTACTGGGTGGGATTCCCCATTTTTTTGGGCAAGATGGTTTCCCGCTGGGCGGGATGGTTTCCCACAAGGTGGGATTCTCCAAAACCGTTGGGTTTCCCACTGGGCGGGTTTTTCTCATTTCTTGTTGGTTTTCTCGAGAGGCGGGATTCACTTGGTAGAGGTTTTTGTTGCTTTTCATTGGGTGAGATCTACACTGGGATGAATTTTTGCTATTTCTTTTTGGGCGGGATTCACTCTTTGGTGGTTTTTCGACTGCTTCCCGCTAGGCAAGATTTATATTATAATGGTTTTTTGCTACTTCCTGCTGGGCGGGATTTACACGATGGCGGTTTTTAGCTGCTCCCCGTTGGGCGGGATCTTCAAACTTACCTTCCTTCGAAATTGGTGGTTTCCCACTGGGCGGGATTGTTCAAATTTACCTGTTCTCGTTGGGCGGGATTTCTGTTTGTTTTTCATTTTCAGGGTATTGGTGCCTTGGGCCCAGAATTTTGTTGTAATGGCTTATTCTCGACATGTTATTACCAACTCTTATGTAATCAGGTTTTGGGATCCTAGTTAAAACCAGCTGTAAATACAAACGCTACTTAACAAAAATAATAATAATATTTTTTTCAACTTTTGACAAATATAAATCAATAATCTTAAAAATAAAGTCTTCACCATCTTATCTTTCTCAATATAAGTTGTTTATTTCTAGCGGCATATTCCTATGTTGGAATTTAGTTCCACTTTAATACCTCTCATTCTTCAATCATATTTTATTTAACCTCACCATTGGGTTCTACCAGCCCTACCAGATGTCAATTAACCTCACCATTGGGTTCTATCATAAAATATCCCAAGTAAGTGTAAGTACTATGATGTCCATCCCTATGAGCCAATTGATAAATCCACTAGTGTTCCAAATAATCCAAGGCCTATTGTTTGGGTTGAGCATCCAAATTAACCTAAATCTCTTACAAGTTGGATTTGGATTTCAAGTAAATATAATCCAACAATTGGTTATCTAGAGTAGATGTTAATCCCTCCTAGTACCTCATCTCAACTACTTGGGTGATCCATCTAATAGGTAGCTTAGGCCCCTATTATAAACCAAGGATCTCAAGGATTGCAAAACATCAACATCCAATGATTATAGAATCCATAAAAACCTAACATGTCCTAAGGTGCATTAAATCAATCCCTATCTAATTTACCAATAAATAAAAATATCACCCAAAATTTGTAAACTCCACCTATATAAATATCTCAAAACCTTGTGTTCCCTTCATGGGGTTATCCTATGCAATATTTCCATTCATTGTCATTTAACCCATGATTTCTTCAAGAGTTCTAGGGGGTAAAAAATAACTAACATAACCCAACTTACCTTTGCCTCTAAAAACTAACCCTTATAAGTAGGTAACCCTAAATCCACCTCCTATCCAAAATCCTTATCAATAACAAGTTCCCTAAGTATAATTAGCCCCTAAAAATCAATAGACAGTCCCAAGTTAGTAAATAGTGACCTTCATACAACAACCATAAGGGTATGTAATCCATCCTTTGTTTTATATGTCATATTTCCCATAAATACTTTATGTTCAACCTCCTTAAAACTATAAAATGCAAGTGCTATAGAGGCCTTAATAACAATTGCATCATTCGACATACCAAGGTTCATTGAATTCAATGGCTTATTCTTTGATACCTATAGCTTCCATGAAAGCCTTACCTACTTTTGATGACAATGGGAATAAAATTACCATATATCATCTATATGAGTTATCCACTGTAAATTCAGTACGGTAAATCCAAGAAGAAGATATCATGGTATAATTGTTGATTTATTCATTGAGACAAAGCTTTCATATGGTACCAAAGTCTACTAAACAATTTTGTTACTACTTAGACCTCCATAGTCGAGCCTTGTATGATGAGATTCCATGACCATAGAAATGGATATTCCATCCTCTTTCAACTAAATGTCATGCAAAGGTATCCCTAAGAGAATATCTATGACTACAACACTAGGTTAATTAGAACTTTATACCTAATACCCCAAATATCAGACCTTTAAATGAAAAGCCTTACCTTACTATATCAAAAATCCATAAATGGACTTGGCTCCAGTAATTTACAATACTAATTTGTATACCTTATCCAAAGTATTTGAATAGGTTGTGAGATCAGAATATGTGTTCATGAGAGTATGTAGATTTCCTCCTACTCCACCCATGGCTTATGCTGCATATGTAAATTCTAACCACGAATCCTCAAGTGCTTGAAGCACCACCTACCATTAATCATATTTCCATTATCCAAATCTAATTCACTCCAACACAATCTAATGCATCTTCATATTTTTAAATTAATACTCTATATATAGTAACCTTCCCTAGCTAAAGTGCATCTAGTAGCATAGTTTTTCAACCCTAGTTGTCATATTTACTCCTCCTCAAACATCTAAACTATACACCATCCCCATGTATCAAAACCAAAATAATAAAATTTAAGCTAGGTAAATGAAATCATGAAAGTGATGAAAGGTTTTTTAAATCAAACCAACTTAGAAAAGAGGTTAACAACAAGGCAATGAATGGCAAAATTTAGAGAATTGGTAACAAATGAGGACTCTATATCTTACAAAAGACTAGATTCCTTCATAATCTACTAATCCACTAGGAAATTAAGTTTAGAATGACATGGTAAACATTAATATAGAAATGAACGCTCTTTGGTGCCTCACGTATAACGTTGGTCACAATACCTTGGATTGTACAATTGTGATAAGGAATGTGCATACTATGATATATAATCAATAGGGTCGAATGTAATAAGAGAATAAAGGGTCAAATTGAAATATCCCCAATACTAGTAGTCGAACAAACCACCATGCAATAATCTAACATAACCAACCCATCAAGGATGACACAATAATAGATTGCAAAGTTACCTAACACAAGGAATTATATTACAACAAACTTTGTTGATTCAAGTGAAGAGGCAAGTTTTCCTTTTGAAGATCAAGAAATCCTTGTAAATCAACAAAGGGTCATCACTAGGAGCAAGAGGAAGACAATATAAGAGTAACCTATGACCTTAAATGTTTACATTGAACCATATAAATGGTTTGATCCTATTATGAAGGCTATCATTCTTAAGATAGGGTATCATCCTTTGCACATCGAAGCTAAGGGTCTAATAGCAACTAATCAAGAGGCGATTCCTAGGAAAGGACAAGAAGATATTACACCATAGGCCTCATGAGTAGATTCATAGATGGGAAGGAGAGTAATAACATTAGAGAACAAGGTAAATGGGAAATGTTACAAAAATATTGAAACAAATTTGAGGTGCCCTCATTGACTAGTGAAGGTAAAGTGGTAGCCACGAGATAGTTCCAAAATTATGTGCCTTGCAATAAAAATAATTCAGCCAAAATTGGGTTCAATATTGGTTGAAGAAAAATACCAACTAAATTAAACATGCTAGAGGCATTGGCCTTGCCTAAGCAAAGGGACTTGCTATAATAAGCCTTGAAGAAATAGAAAAGGATCCATGCTAAGGCAAAAATGACTCTTGCCTTTGATGCTCTATTTAGTATCTCTAGGTAGAAAAATATTAAATAGGATCTATCTAACATACAAGTAAATTCTTTTGATGTCTTGAATACTCCTAAGCTAAAAATAATGAATTTCCACCTTTCTATATCACTTTAATGATTAGAAAATACCTTTTGATAAGATGAATTATTGACTTAAGATCAGCCATAGCAATGATTCATAAGATAGTTTGTAAAGAAAGGAAGTTGTCATATTTTAAAATATCTAGTAGTCCTATTCCAATGGATGGAATCCAAGGCAATGTGGTTTGTATACAAAAGGATTCGGTGATGATTGTAGCTAAAATATTTAGAACTAGTGGTACTTTAGGAAGTGATAGTAGTGGATCTCCCACCTTATTTGGAATGTTGTTGTCTAGATAATGGACCAAAAAAATATTAGGAAATGGCTATCTAGTAATGTATTATACACATGAAGGTACTCAAGATGGAAAATTGATCAAGATAGAAGATGAACCCCTATACAACAATCTTATGCATAAGTTGGGTAATGATAGGGTAGTCAACAAGAATGAACTCCCAAAATTTATAAATGATAAGTCAATTGAAGGTAAGCTCAACTCATGACTAAATATGATCATTGGGGTTCTTTAGGAGGAAGGTGAATTGCATGAAGAATCTAAACTTGGCAATTACTTAGTGTTTGAAGAACTAACCAAAGTCCCTACTTTAACAAGCCAACAGGGGTCAAACCCAAACTAGACTATGTACTTTTATGGTGAGAGAACATGAATGGGGTAGGTTTCAGCATAAAAATTATCAATCCATAAGGAGATCAAATGAATAATGCTTTTTGATTACTATTTAATTGCACTAATAACATAGTGGAATACAAAAATTTATGTACCAAGTCAAGAAAAGTTGAGAAATAAAGGAATAAAATTTTACCTTTGATGGTTCAAAGTTAGTGGTGAATCACGTAGCCAAAAATAAACACCTAAAATCATATAGCCATTGAGTCTCATACCTCTTAAAAAATTGTGATACCTATTAGATTGCTATGATACCCAAAGAAACAAATGCAAAAGTAGATGAACTAGCTACTTTAATGGCTAAACTAGATCTCTTTATAGACATGTGGAATAATCTAAAAGACTTAGAAGTGGTATTTAGAACAATAGTTCTACACGATGTTGACCATTGGCAAGTGTTTAATAATGATGACCAAATCATTGAATTCCTAGTCAAAGAGGCATAGTATGTTGAAGGTCAAAACGAATATGGTGATGACATAAAAGATAAGGAAATTTAGTTGAAAACTAATTAGTTGCCTAAGGGGTTGATTAATTTAGAGAACTTGTTTAACCTAGATGAGTGTCTAAGAGGCCAACATTATTATGAATTCCTCTTCTTATTATCCTTTACAAATCACCAAGGGGAAAAATATCTTAAGGGGAAAGAAGTGTATCAAGGAAGAGGGTCATCTATTTTAAGGAGCCATGTGGTTGGCATAACAACATGATTAGTTAGAGCTATTAGGACTTAAAATTTTATGATAGGAGAATCATTGGGTATACGATCAAATTAGAGCCTATAGCAAGGCCATTTCATAAAAAACATAGACCATTAAAACCAAAAATAGAAATCATGATGAAGAAAGAACTCTTAAAGTTGTTGAAAGCTTAGATTATCTTCCCAATAAAGCATTTCACATTGGTGGCTAATCTGGTCCATAAAAGAAAGATGAATGGAGTTGTCAGACTTTGTGTTGTTTTCAAAAACCTGAATAGAATTTCTTTGAAAGACCATGATTTATATTGTCCATGGATCATATTATTTAAAAAGGTGGTAAGGTCATAGACTAGATAGTTTTTCAATATATAATTAGATTTGGGTAAATTATGATGATCAACATAAAAATGCTTTCACAGCCATGTAGGGAACATTCGCTTACCAAATAATATCATTTGGATTATTAAATGTAGGGGTAAAATTTCAAAGGGTAATGGCTATTATTTTTTTAGGGTTGATTGATGAGATTATCCTAATTTATCTAGATGGTTTGACTATCTTTTTGAAAGATATGTTTAACCATGTTTAGCATCTAGAGGTATTTTTAAATAGATGTAGGGAGTTTGGGATATCTCTAAACCTTAAGAAGTCTATTGTTTTCGTGCATGAATGAAAATAATTAGGCCATATGATATCTAAAGATAGACTTGCTATTAATGTGATTGTATCAAAGTTATCTAGGAACTACCAATGTCATCTTCAATCAAAGGCATTAGGTATTTTTTACGTTACATTTTGTTTGTATCCAAATTTATCACTGTATTTGCATAGCTAGTCAAACCTATCACTAAGATGCTAAAGAAGGATACCAATTTTTTCAATATCAAGGAGCTTAAGAAAGCATTCCAAGAAATCAAAGTATCACTAAGGCACTAGTGCTCATCAATCCTAATTTTTTAAAGGACTTTAGGTTATATTAATTATGCACTACGAGAGTGTGTAAGCAATATTGACTCAAAAGGATGATAAATATGAGGAACATCCTATATCTTTTATGATTCAAGTGCTTCATAATTACAAAGAGCGGTACACTTTCGTAGAGAAACAAGTGTTTGATTTGATGAAAACTTTGAATAAATACATGTATCAACTATCTCAAAGCAAGACCATTGTCTTTGTAGTGCATATTGATGTTAGATCTATAGTTCTACATGGTGATTTGGGTGATATGAAAGTTGGGTTTATTAACAAGATACAGAAGTTTGATATCAAGATTAAGCACACAAAACTAGTAAGAGAAATAACTCTTTGTGAGAATCTAGACATGGTATATTCAAACAAATAATTGACATTGGTAAAAGATATTGACCTAGGGTAGTTGATCAAATGGATGGAAAACATAATGCAGTACATGTTGATTGATAACTACGAGGACGTTGCTGGTCAGAAAGTTAATTTCAGTAAAATCAAGTTATATTTCTTGAACACCCCCATTCAAAGGCAATGAAGGATTGCAAAAATTTTAGGGTGTGATATAGCAAACCTCCCCACTTCGTATCTTGGTCTCCCTCTTTTCATTGGTTCTCCGAGAGAGTCAATGTGGGACAGGGTTATTGAAAGGATTAAAAAAAAACTTGTTGGATGGAAAGGTCATCTTCTATCTCAAGCGGGGAAAGTCGACCCTCACTAAGGCCTCTCTTCGAGCATTCTAGTCTATTTCCTCTTCGTTTTCAAAGCCCCTGTGAAGGTTTTCCAAAAAATTCGGAAACTCCAAAAAGAATTTTTATGGATCGGATCGGAGGAGAAAAAAAGGATACACCTTGTAGGATAGACCAAAGTGTGCAGACCCAAGGAAAATGGGGGCTTAGGTCTGAGGAGAATTGCTCATATAAAGTTAGCTTTACTAGCTAAGCAGGCGTGGCGTCTCATTTCTGGTGAAGAAAATTAATGGACAACTATCATCAAATGAAAGTATCTTCAAAATATGGAATTTCTAAGTGACTCAGTTCCAATCAGAGGTTATGCTTTTTGGAAAGCAATTCTTAATTGTAAGGAAATCATCAAAAAAGGTTTAAGATGGGTTTTAAGCAATGGTGAGAGGATAAATTGCTAGAATGACAGGTGGCCTAAGGATGAACCACTGACGCAATTTCCTAACTTAGCCCGAATCAGAGATATCACAGAAGAACTCATTGGTTGAGGACAAAGGTAGAACGAAGTGGAAACAAATAAGAATTCAGGGATTTCAAGCAGAATCAAATGATCTTTGTAACATTCTTGGGCAATAATTTATCCCCATGAGACCCAAGTAAGATCAAGTGACCTGGGCTCCTATAGAAAATGGGCAGTTCACTGTTAAATCAGCTTACAAGCTTCTACTTGATGATGAGGATTTTTTCCTCCAAAAGGACTTAGTTTGGATAAAAAAATTAATTCCAAAAATTGTAGTCTTTTCATGGTTGGTTATCCAAGGAAGAATTCTAACCATTGATAATATGATGCATAAAGGTATTTGTATCACTAATCGTTGTTATCTATGCAGGGCTAATTGGGAGACCATTTATCACATTTTACTTGAGTGCCCTTTTTCCTTGACTGTCCTAAGTGGGGTTTTTTAGGCCTTCAATATTTCATGGGTTAAACCAGCTATTGTACTTGATTTGTTTGTCTAGTGGCCTTGCCCCTTTTCAAGCCAAAGACTTAGATACATGTGGAAAATTTGTCTCAATCACTATCTTTGGCAGGTGTGGTTAGAAAGGAACCATAGAGTCTTTAATGAGTCTATCCATGATCATCAAACTATCATTTCCAGGATCCTATCCTTTTCCAACGAGAATGTGAACTTTATTCCTTTTAATAGCTGTAAAACTCGTCTGCAAGAGACCACGATTGCTCAATATTTAAGCTTAACCTTGTTAGATGAGTCTGTGCCTAGGGTAGTCAACTCCAGAGCCAATGTTAAGTGGTATCCACCTCCTACGGGTTGGTTTAAGCTTAATTTTGATGGAGCAACTAAGGACAATCCTGGCAAAGCAGGCACTAGTGGCATTGTGCGAGATCATAATAGGAATATGATGCTTGCATTTTTTTAATATTTGGGAACAAGGACAAACAACGAAGCTGAAGCTAGAGCTATGTGGAGAGGCCTTCAAATGAATCAAGATTTAGAAGGCAATTTGATCGTAGAAGGAGACTCTATGCATGTTATAAATCTCCTCAATAATTGGAAAACAACTCCTTGGAGGATTAAAACAATTGTTGAAGAGGCTAGGATCCTTTTCCAGGGAAGACAGGACATAAAAGCCCAACATGTCTTTCGAGAAGCTAACAAAATTGCTGATAAGCTGGCAAATTTGGGTGTCGATGGTGATGGACTTTTCAAATGGGAGCACGCTGTCTCGAGTGAAGTAGAGGAGCTTATTCAACAAGAATGCCAAGAATGATAGACAAATTTACCAATAGGGAAGGCACTGTAAGTTCGAAGGCTAGGAGTATTCTTGTCTCTTTTTTAAATTGGACTCACAATAAAAATTATTTGAGCTATCAGTCTTCGTGGATGCTGCTTGGAATTACCACAAAGACTAATGGGGACAGTCACATGTCAGATAACATGGATCCTAGTCATCTTAGTAATTTGAGGTTGGTTGATAATCACAAGGAAGTAAAGAAACAACAATATAAGACTTTGAACCAAAGCCACGTGGACCACCAGATAGCCACTGCCATAAATCTAGCCAACAGGTTCACTTCTCCAAGGCTTATTGGCCAAGATAGTATGTGGTACCAAAGCATGTCATATACGAAAGAAAGCAATTACCAAAGAATTATTAAGAGTAACTATCAATACAAAGCTTGTGGGAGTTTTTTTCAGTACTCTGCTATGTGTGTCTGCGACTTTTTGTTTCTCCATTGTCTCAAGGAAGGGATCCGTGTCTGTTTATTTTTTGTAATTATGATGCATGTGTGTTTTCTTGGGGTATACCCAAAATTTTGTATGGGAATTTTCTTTTTGATAACAGGTTATGTGCCTTACCGGATGTAATGGCTTTGGTGGCATGTAGATTTTACATATATAGGATCCTTAGTAAGGATATGTTCATCAACAGCCCTGGGTTGATTTTTGTTAAACGTTTTGGGTCAACCTGTAAAACCCGGTATTAATGCTATAGTATCTTATCTACCAAAAAAAAAATAATGTTCTTAGAGGCCTAACAATTAAATAGAGAGGGATATTGAAAGGAAAGGTCATGAACTACACCTAGATCAATGATACCATTTTTTGAAATGGGTGTGAAGGAGTATTGTTAAGTCAAAGAAGAGAGGACTAAAATTGTGCTAATAGAATACCATGATGAAGGCATCCATTATTTAGCTCAAACAAAAACTCACAAATTCTTGAGAGGAGGGTATTACTAGCAAACTATATTCACATATTGTTTTTAGTGGGTAAAGGATTCTAAGGCATGTTTTCTATGCATATGTTGTAGGAGAAGAGTAAACCTATGCTCTTGAATCCTATAATAGTAATTGATCTATTTGTGTAATGGAGGCTATACTTTGTTGGAAAGATCAATCCATTGTCTAGTGCAAGACACAATTGGGTATTCATAGCTACAGACTATTTTACTAGGTGGGTCAAAGTTATTCTAGTTAAGAAAAAATTAAAAAATATTTATTATAATACATAATAACAAGGTTTGGGACACCATGAATAATAATCACTAATAATACTATAACATTTGTGGGGTAAAGTTGCTTCAGTTCACACTAGAATACAAGCTCACTTTGAAAACTACCTCAAATTACTACTCAATGTAATGGCTTGGTAAAGTCCAAAAATAAGAACATGATCATAATCCTAAAAAGGATAAGTGCTAATTCAAAGAGAGGCTAGAATACCAAGTTGGATAAGGCATTATGTATCTACTCCAAAATAATCCATTGGAACTTTCCCACACAAGTTGATGTTAAAAAAGGAAACAATATTAATGATTAATCTAGAAGTCCCTTCACTCCAAATATCCTAACAATTAGAGTTAGAAGACACTAATATCCTTCCCATGCAGGCTCTCCTAAATTTCTTAGTAACACTAGAGGAGGATAGGGAGAAATCCTTATGAAAGTTTGTACATCATTAAAAAAATCATCAAGAATCGGTTTGATAAATGAGCTACAAATTTTCAATTCAAGGAAGGATATTTGTTGATGAAATGGGATGAGGACAATACAAATCCTAGTCAACATGGTAAAATCAATTCCTTCTGGAATGGGTCATATCAAATCGACAAGTAGAAGCTTCAAATGTATATAGATTGCTTACAATAGAAAAATGAGCACTATCTATCTTAGTTAATGGGCAACACTTAAATCACCTTTAGAGATAAAATAAAATCCTCTTATAAATATGTACATAATATATTTTTCCATGTTCCCCTTTTCCTCTTTTTTTTTCCCTTTATTTATATTAAAAAAGGATCCCTTCTAGCTAAATGAAAATTCCAAAACACATGCTTAGTTCCCCTCCTCTTGCAACTATTTATAATAGTTATCAGATCAGAAGGTGACATAGGTTAAAGGAAATGGTAAATTGATGTGAGATTTTTACCAAGACAATAATTTTTTGATTTATCAAAGTTGATCAATGATTTTTTGGATAGGTCAATTAATGTCACCTTTCATCAGTAGGGATTATGATGAATTTTTTAGAAAGTAATGGATCTAACAATTCATTGACTTTTTGGTGATTCACCAAAATGGATCAAACCTCAATAAGATGTAAGCTTGGGACTTCTTCTCAATCATCAATCCATAAACCAATAATTTGATCTATTAACACATGCCAAAAGAAAATTTGGATAACGTCATGCTAACTCAAATCCTAGCATTTAGGAGATAGAAAATAAAAGATGCTAAGTGACATTAATCTAATGAAGGTGTAATCCATTGATTTAGTAGGTTCTTAAGGGATGATATGATTTCAACAAGAAAAAATTCTGATTTTTCAACTTGGGGAACAAAGCGCAATAATAAGAAGATGACAACAAGCTCCCACCAAATCAAAATCTACTATTATGTCAACCTTTATTGTGCATGCAACAAATTTGTTTTGCACATGACGAATTAATTTTATACATGCAAGGTTGGTCCATGGGGAGGCTATAAAAACCTATACTGGGTTACCCTCATTTCTATTTTCAACATCCAAAGCTCCCTCTACAACCTCCTATGACTGTGAAACCCTCTATGAATTATTACTAGAAAACTTGCTTGGGCACAAAAAAAACATGTTTAACACTTGTCACAAGTGACTACAAGTCTCCAAGATTTGGTTGTTCATGCATGAATACATTCAATCTGTTAGATTCATCAAATCCTCATGAGGATAGTAGTAGCAAAGAAGCTCGAATATTAGTTCTTCTTTCATAGATGCTCACCAAAGTCTCAATTTATAATATGAAATTCAATACTTCCAAATGACCACCTCCTTTACCCCTTTAAACTAGAATCTATTATGGACTTATTTCTATAGTAGGGGGTCAAAGCTCGCACAACTTACTAGTTTGTTGTCTCTTCCAATGCAACAATAGTAGCTACAAAACACAAGTAGGTAGATAATAACCTTCTTTCTTTTATCTCAATAGTTTCTTTTAAAGAGTCTTTTTTGACAAGTGAAAGAATCATCAGCACTCTCATTGTTTTATTGGATTTTATAAGATAAAGCAATAGCAAAGGGGTCATTGAAACTCAAAAACCCTTCACTTCATCTACCTAGAATTTCATTGAAACTACTCATAGGTTCATTAACTGATCAAATGAAATTAAAACAAAAGGGGGTTTGGAATAGAAATCTAATAGTTTGCAAAATTACCAATGATTTGCAAGTAGATGACTAAAATGAATTTAAAAAAAGAACCAGACCTAGAAATTCATTGTATACACTATCATTTTCATGTATTGGGGCTTGGAATATTTGTTAGAAATATAAAAAAGACTTATGCACTGCAATTAACATTTGCATTGATGTGATAGAAGTATATATATGTGAAATCAATATGGTATGAGGTTGGGAGTTACAAATACTTTTCAACTTCCTATAACATTCAAAATCATAAGGTGAATATCTTATATTCATATTATTCCTCCCTTATTAAATCAATGCTCAATTAAAGTACATACAAGAAATTTTTTTAAAATTTTAAACTTTACATGTGCAAGAGACTTTGTCAAAATGTCTACATGTTCCTCCCTTGTGGAAAAAAATTGAAGCTATATGTTCTATTATTGAACATGTTCATGTATGCAATGGCACTAACCCTCAATGTGTCTTATGCAATCATGAAAAATTAGATTGTGAACAAGCTTTAAAACTCCTTGATTGTCACTACTCATATTGTTGGTTTCTTTTGTGGGATGTTTATTCTTGAAAATATGTGACGTAACCATATTGTCTCACAAATAGCTCCTATGACACAATACTTAGCCTCAATGGAAGAATGAGTAACAACATATTGGTTCTTATTTCCCCAAAAAATTGGATCATATTCTAGAAAGAGTACATATCTACAAGTGAATATCCTATCATCAATGGATCTTGCATAATCTAAATTTATGAAACCTATCAAGAAAAATTGGGTCATTCTTCTTGTACTCTAGACCATACTCAGTTGTACCATCGATATACTTAAGTGCCCTTTGCTACTTTCCAATGACGTACCTTTGGTTCTTGCATGAACCATAAAAAATTGCTCATAGCATAGCTAATGTTATGTCTGGTGTATATTAGATAAATGAAACTTCCAATCATGATAGAGAATTACATTCACCTATGGAGATGGATCATAACATAACAATTGCAACCTTGCTTCCATTGGAGTATCCATGGGCTTGCAATCTATTATCCAAAATTTCTTGAGCAATGTCATCGTATACTTCCTTTGTGGCGTGAATACATGGTTCTTAGTTTGCCACACCTCCAAGCCAAGACACTAGTGAATTAGTCAAAGTCCAATCATGTTAAACAAATGCTTCAATGATTTCTTAGTCACTTAAATTACCTTCATCAAAAATCCTAGAGATGACCAAGTCATCAACATACACAATGATGATCACCTCTCTTCCTTTCCTCTTGAAGTATAACTTCATATCATATTGACTATGATGAAATCCATGTTACACAAGATACTCACCAATATTCACATACTAGGATCTAGGTGCCTACTTCATCCCATAGAGATATTTGATGAGCCTGCATACCTCATTCTCTTGACCAAGTATAATAAATCCCTCTGCTTATGTCATGATAACTTCTTCATTGAAGACAATATTGAGAAATGCACTCTTCACATCCATTTGATGCAACTTCCATCCATGTTATGCAGCCATTGCAGAAACCATGGAATATCAAGATGAGGGCTTTACTTTGAACTAAAGGGTTGTATATGTGTGTATCTGAGGACAAGCCACCATCTACCAACATGATTGAAAAACAAAAATAATGCGAGAAAGGAAGGATGACACTTATGGTGCCATCGCCTTGTATGTGGATAAAGAATTGGAATATCAACGTTAAAAAACTCAATGTTATTGCAATATGTGATATGTTCACAAATTTTTTTGACAAGGTTGATTTCACAAGTTAGCAAATTGGAAGCCAAGCTCACCATCTTGAAGCTAGATGATTTCAATTGTGTTGAGAAGTAAACCAATTTTTAAAGTAGTTGCAAAAAGATATCAAAGTTGTTGATAGGAAACTAAGAGACTCTATTGACTATATCAATATTGTTCTCCATAAAGTTTATACCAAATTTGACAAAGTTTCCACATTCTCTAATATGTACTCCACATATATTTTCCCCTATCATATTCATCATTTGTCTATTTCTAGAAATATTAGCAAGACCATCCCCCAAGTCCAAGTTCATCAAAAGGAGGCTTCCAAGCATGAACCATGAAATCCTAAAGAGCTTGAGCCTAATGGAAAGAAGCATTCCAAGAAAAACTCAAAGAAGTGTACTCATGGGTTTTGCAAACAAGAATTGCATAAAATTGAATATTTTAGGGTCCAAAAAAAATTTAAAAAAAAAAACTTTGAGGAAGTTCCAATTAATGTGGTTGTGATGGCTCACTCTTCATTGCCTAATGAGATATTAATAATAGACCTCCCAAGTACATGTTGTGATTTATTCAACCTATGGTTATATTTGTCATTTGATGAGTGGATTGTAGATTCTCAACCTACAAGGCACATGACCAAGCATCATTAATATTTGTTAGGCTATATAAAGCTAGATAATGGTGAGACTATGGTGATTGGTGATGAATCTACCTTGTAGATATCAGGATGTGATGATACGACCATTAGATCCTCTAACTTTTATGAAGGCCTCTATGCTCTAGGTGTTGACCCAATTTTTCTCTCTATCAATCACATTACCTAGAAAAATGGGTGGTTAAATATGTTGATGATGATTTCAAGTAGTTGCTTCAAAATATCATCATGGAACAAATCAAATATACAAACTTTGTAAGGCTCCCCTTCTTCCTCTTCCAAATCAAAAAGGATTTGTTGCTATGGTGTCTAGGTTCAATGACATCAATGAGTAGTGGCACCAACAACTAGGGCACATACATTATGGATATTTGAGGCATATGAGTCGTCTTGGTATGGTTGATGGTCTTCCATGTATTTATCCACCTAGCAAAAAATGTGAGGGATGTGTTTAGGAGAAGCATCATTGTGATTCATTTCCTAAAGAAAAAGCTTGTCATGCTTTTCAGCATTATGAGCTTGTCCATAGTGACATTTTTGGACCTATGGCAGATCGTTCTCTTTCTAGGAACAAGTATATTCTCAATTTTATTGATGATTTTTCCACTTCTTATGGATTTACATTATCAAATCCAAAGACTAAGCCTTTGAAAATTTCAAGGACTTCAAAGCATTGGAAAATAATAAAAGTGGGAAGTAGATCAAATGCTTAAGGACCAACGATGGCGAAGAGTTTACTAGTCACGCCTTTGAGGATATTTCTTGCATCTCATGGCATTAATTGGGAACACAATGTTCCTTACACAACATATTAGAGTAACTAAGAAGAAGAATAGGACCATCATGTAAATGGATTATTGTATGATGGATGCCAAGCACAATGATTTTCTATTTTGCATCTTTAGATTTTTGGTTCAATGGCTTGGGCTCATATTCCTGAGAACCAAAACAAAATTTATTTAGTCGTTTTTACATTTATATGGGGTACAATGAGCAGTAGCTTATGGCCTTTATGAACCAATTGTCCAATATGTCATCATTTTTTGTGATGTGAAACCTAGAGAGATTCCTTCTAGTCCTCTTCCAACTCTTCTTGTTAATCCCCCTCTCCTAATATCCTATTGATTCTTGGATTGGTCCCCTTTGTGTGAATGGTTCTTCTTTGTCTTTGGATCATGGTGATTAAACTTCCAATTAGTTGGTTCCTCCTGGATTTGTCGTTGATCCTCTCTCTTCAAGTTCATTGCTTGAAGAGTGTGATCTTCACGAGCCTTGTCGTAAAGTGTTGAATGCCTCTTACTCCTGAGGATGTGGTGGATCCTATAGTTTCTGGTCTTGTTACCATGCCTTCCCACCTATTGAGCCTCCTGGGTATTGCTCTATGCCCAAGTGGGATCAAACTCTTCTTCAAGATGCGGAGCCTATTCTACAAGAAGAGTGGCATCCAGTCCATATTCTACATTTGGGAATGGTTTTTGCTTGATTTCAGCTCTCAAATTATCTGCACTTTCAAATGGAAAAGGGAATTGACATCGTGCTGCATTATGTCCACATAGGACTCTCAAAAAATCTTCAATTTATCAGAAGGCAATTAAAGCAATGTTGTACTAATGCCCACACACAACTCTACATTCATAGGACAGCTTGTTCTTTCCAAGATTGCCTTTTCAGATATAATTCACTCTCCTGCATTTTTAAGTTTAATTGTTCTTTCCAAGACTGCCTTTTCAGATATACTTCACTCCCCTGCATTTATAAGTTTGATTTTAAGCACACCAGAAGTCAATTTCTTGAGCATTCCTTTATCTTTCACTGATAAATGATTTGCCCTTGCCAAATATAGGATAGCGGCCTTACTAAAACAGAAGCTGGCCTCTCCCCTGCTCTTGATGATATTTGCTGAGTTCTAGTGCTCTTGAAAACAGTTTGTTAAGCAGTTCTTGAGGCATTGAACTTAAGCTATACTCCTCTGATGGCAAGCAAACACAGAATAAAGCTACAAGAAAAAAACAAAGGCATTGTAGAATTACCCCAAATTTGAATTTGATCTCATATACCATACAAAGATTAGCCACATATTTTTACCTCGGGTACGATTTCCCATTGCCACCTCTTATCCGCATAGGAACTCTCAATATCTCCTTTAATACTTGATTTTATTTTGTAATTTTTAAATATTTTATTTTGACCTTTGTACATACACTTGCACATTAACGTTAAATTATGATCCACCATTAAGGACATCATCCCTGTGATTCACATTAATTCTGACAACCAACCACCAATGATTCAAGAATTTGTGCAGCAATTTGCAAATTTTTCCAATAGATATTGGTAAAAATTACAATAAAATATAGTAAAATGGCGAGCAAAATGGTTTACAAAGGTCAAAAGGTGATTTTTTTAGGTCACATCCAAGATGGAATACTTCCTGGATGTATGTATTTGTGTGAACAAGGTAAAGTTTTCAGTTTACCTTATTAGTTCAATACTGTACCTATTTTGGGTTTCGACCATTTGTTTGATGTCATTATAAATCACAAGTCTTGTCGATCCATCTATGCACAAGTTATTAAATCTATATTTGAAATAATATATAAATACCATGACAGTGCATGATGGTGCAGCAGAGCTTAAACTTGAAACCCACTGCACTCCGGGTTCAGGCATATTTTCCATGGATCAAATCACTCAGTGTCATGAATGGATCAGCCTCTTGGATGGTTTCTAGTCTGTACAGGCTCGGCCCACGTGCTAATGTCCTCTTACGAATATTATTGTTCTGCAATTGAGGGAAACAAACTATGGATAGGGTCTGCGACAGTTCGAATACAAATTTATAACTTAGTAGTATGTGCAATTTTAACAAAGATGCCATGTACCTATAGGACAAACCAAGAGCGACAAACAAATTTGATAACCATTATCCACAATTAGGAACGGCCACACCAAAGGGCAAAAGAGACACAAAGATGTTGAATATAATTTAGCTAGTAAATATTTTGTCTATGATTTGAGTTCCATACTGTTTATATTTATAGGATGCATGGCTTGTAATCATAATTATTTGTGGCACTAGCACAATGAAATTTGATAAAATACAATACAAGAAAAAGATTGGAAATTCTGGAAGCAAGATTTACAATTACATGAATTTGCATATATATGCTTCCAAGACAGGACACCAGAAATCAGCTGCTTATTGTAGAACTCTACAGAGCCTGTTCAATCTGGCAAGTTCCATTTACCAAAACATTAATTATTTTGCATAAAAAATACAATGAGCTTATCATTTAACACTGCAAAATGAAAATGATGGCATCTGAGTTAAATCCATTCATTTATATGTAAGATTTCAAATTGTCACTGTCTACGACATCATGCACAAAGACAAATGCCTGTCTCTTCATGACCATCCTAAGATATAATCTAGGACATAAACAATGGCCAAAGTTAAAGGACACAAAAGGAAGGCAATGAAACTCATCCATAATGGGAATGTGATCTGAAAGCTACTTAGAAGGCCCGTGACTAGAACAAGAATCCATATCACCAATACCTCAGCTGAGAAGTCCCAATCCAAACCACGAATATAAACAATGGCTAAGAAAACTCCCATACATAATGTATTGTTCATTGTTACCGCACCATATATCTGCAAGGCAAAGCATAATGAAATCAGACTCTCTCTCTCTCATAATTTGAAATCCTTGGAAGTTTATCAGATCAACAAAGACATACCAAGGGATGTAAAGCATGATTTGATAGTTACTAGTTAGGCAATTATGAAATTGTTTACACTTCATTAATTCATATGTGAAGCAAGGAATTAGTTCTGTAATATTTCTGTAATGTTAGAGCAAAAGTTGACAAATTTGCTCTACTTGCATTGCTTGTATTGGGAAAGAGTTCCTGTCTAGCTGCTACTACTAGCTATTGTATTCTGGTTATTATTTATGAAGTGTCATGCTTCCAGTAAGAATGAAAGAATGCATTATATACAAAACTGACAGGAAACCTACAATATGGCTTCATGCGGAAGTAAAATATTATTACACGCATAGAAAACAAACTACAGAAGTAATAATTACTTGTCATAGCAAAATCCAATGAGATTTTAACTTGCTAAAAAGGGATGGAATGTGATATTATCGACATAATGTTCACAATCAAAAGCATAAGTGAGAAGCTCGACCTCTGCATGCCTATTTTTTTGACCCGGACTTGATTCAGGGTATATATATATATATGAAATTTCTCTGCTTCCAAGTCATGTGCCAAGGCGGGGCTGAGCCAAGTTGGCTGAACCTTAGGCAAGTTGGCCAATTCTTCACCTAGTCATCCCAGAATGGCTTTCCAGAGCCCACACGGCTCACTGACTCATAAACTTGGAAATTTGCAGGGATATTGAATGCTACGATAAAAAGTTAAATAAAATGCAGAGTACAAGAAAGCCCCCAGTACATGCTCCATTGCTAACCAGGCTGCAGCAATTTGGAAATACTTTTGTAGTCAGATCACAAAAATGACAGCTAGTGTAGTTTTTTATTCCTCGTGGATATTCTGAAGACTCTTTCAAATGTCAAACGTTGTATTACTATTGGAAGAATCAGCAAACACATTTGACATAGGATCACATCCAGTTCATTACAAATATCCAAAAAATCTCATTTCCGTCAGAAGGCCCAATAAGAGACAACAAGCGCTTATACACTGAAAGAAGATGAAAGAAAGAAAATGGTGGATAACATTAAAAAAGGCACATTTGCTAAGATGGTAAAATCCAAAAGAAGCAAAGGAAAAATCACAGGAGCATTATTATTATTATTATTTGGGGAGCTATTTATCAGTTTAGTTCCATGTATGCCACAAGCTATGAGCTAGATACCAACATGGTATCCATATAATCCAGGGGGGCTGTAAAGCCCCTTCCACTACATGCCATTTATTAAGCAGAACATTACGACAGTTAACTAAAATCTTCAAAACTACCATGAATTTCTCAGAAATTAACAGGCTACACAACTGCTCAAATTTCCTAGACTGACCAGCCCCAATTAATCAATGAACCTGAAAATTGAAGAAAGGATTTCCATGGAAGCATAGAGGTAAAACAGTGATTGTTGTTCTCAGAATTTTTATCTAGATCTTCTACCTCCATAGGAGCAGAATCTGGTTCTAATCAAGACCACAGATAACAAAATACTGTAAACTTGCCAACGAGGTTAACCTCTGCTTCTCAAGATCAGGAAAGTGTGCTCTGGCAGTAAAATTGACATTCTCTAACCTCGGAAAAATGAAGACTACAACCATAGACATAAGACCAGTGACTGATGCAGACCCTCGCTTTATCTCTCCAGCCTGCAACCCTGTTCACCTGAAACAAGAATAACCAAAACAAAAAAGATAGCAGAACTAACAAAAATGGCAGAAGCACTTAGAACAAAAAACCAGAATTGTTTATTCCCAACTCCAAGCTGCCTGGACAGACATACAACAGTATATAAAACCCCCAAAAACTCAAACCCTAACTAACTCCTATTTTTGGTACCACTAAAACCAAAAAACAAGAGCAGAGCTGTTACAAAAACAGAAATAGACCCACTAAATGAAGTGTGGGTGGAGTGGACGGCAGGGCTGTTACAAAAACAGAAATAGACCCACTAAATGAAGCATGGGTGGAGTGGATGGCAGAATGTTCCACATCATCCTCCCCAACTTTTAGAATTCTGAACCTCCTGGTTCAAAGCCCCGATTCAAAGTTATTCTTGGTGTATTTAAGCAAATCAACCTCTGAAATCCATGAATTATAGGAGTCTAGCAGCCCTTCCCATTTGACAAAATACAACTTGTATGACCTGGATCGCGTAGCCACCAATTTGGTATCCAACACTCGTTCAATTTGTCCTCTTTTCTTCTTCGGTAGGTGCTTGATCGAGCTATTATCTTCTCCTTCAAGTTGTTCAGCCTCCCTCAGTTCATCATTTGTCTCTACAGAGTGGGGATATAGGTCAGCCACATTAAAAATAGGACTAATTTCAAATTCTTCTGGGAGGTCTATCACATAAGCATTGTCATTAATCCTTTTTAAAATTCGGCAAGGTCCAAATTTCTTTGGTCTTAATTTGTGATAAGTCCCTTGGGGGTACCTCTCCTTGCGTAAATGCACCATGACCATTTCCCCTTCTTGGAAAATTCTCTCCCTTCTATGCAAATCTGCTTGTTTCTTATATTGTTCATTCATTTCCTGCAATTTGTGCCTAACCTGTTCTTGTATCTCTTGAATATTCTCCACAAAATCTGTAGCATCTTGACTGACATGTGGGTTTATTGGAAGATCAATTAAGTCCACAACTCCCTTAGGATTTGAACCAAAGACAATTTGAAAAGGTGACTTACCTGTAGACCTGTTAATACTAGAATTATAAGCAAATTCAGCTTGAGATATCACTAAATCCCACTGTTTAGGATGGTCACCAACTAAGCACCTCAGGAGATTGCCCAAACTCCTATTCACCACCTCGGTTTGGCCATCAGTTTGGGGGTGGTATGCCGAACTATATTGCAGACTGTTGTCTAACTTCTTCCATAATGACCTCCAAAAGTGGCTTAAAAATTTGGTATCTCTATCACTGGTTATGGTTTTTGGAATACCATGTAACCGCACTATATCTCTAAAAAACAAATGGGCTACTTGGCTAGCATCATTGGTCTTCTTACAAGGTATAAAGTGTGCCATTTTTGAGAAGTGATCTACCACAACAAACACTGAATCATTGCTCCTTTGAGTTCTAGGTAGGCCCAACACAAAGTCCATGGAAATATCAGTCCACGGTTCTTTGGGCACAGGTAGTGGCATATATAGACCTGTATTTTGTTGTCCCCCTTTTGCAATTTGACACACCCTACAAGCAGTAATAAACCTATGCACATCTCGTCTCATACTAGGCCAAAAGAATTTTTCATTCACCAACCCAAAGGTCTTGTCCCTTCCAAAGTGTCCACTCAATCCACTAGAGTGCAATTCTCTCACTAACTTTTCTCTCCTAGATCCAAGGGGTATGCAAAGTTGAGTCCCCTTAAACAAGAATCCATCAACTAACAAATAATCTTCAAAGGAGTGCATACCTGTATGGTCAGATTTACTTAGAGCTGCATAAATTTTACCAAAGTGTGAATCATCTGCATATTCACTCTTCATTTCTTCAAAGCCCTCCAACCTATTGCTCATTGCAATCAGCAAATGATACCTCCTGCTTAATGCATCAGCCACCACATTGGTTTTACCACTTCTATGTTGTACCACAAAAGTATAGGTCTGCAAGAATGAAGCCCATTTGGCATGTTTGTGGGACAACCTAGCTTGGGAATTTATATACTTCAAAGCTTGATTGTCAGTCAACAAAATAAATTCCCTATGTAAAAGATAATGCCTCCAATATCTTAATGCTTGTACAACAACATAGAATTCTTTATCATATGTGGTATATTTCCTTTTTGCATCATTCAATTTCTCACTAAAAAAAGCTATAGGTTTACCTTCTTGACTCAACACTCCTCCGATAGCTACTCCCGAAGCATCACACTCAACTGTAAAAAGCTTATCAAAATCTGGTACAACCAGAATTGGAGCTTCTGTTACCTTTCTTTTGAGTTGTTCAAAACTCATGTTCGTTGCCTTTGTCCAAGTAAAGACCTTCCCTCTTGTGCAATCTATCAAGGGTGCACTTATCCCACTGAAATTTCTGATGAACCTTTTGTAAAAGTTTACCAACCCATGGAAGCTCTTCACCTCTATGATATTTTGAGGGGTAGGCCATTCAAGAATCACCTTAACTTTTTCTGGATCCATGCTCAATCCATCAGCTGAGACAACATTACCCAAGAATACCAATCTATCTTTGCAAAACTCACTCTTCTCAAGGTTGATGAACAACCTTTCAGCTTTAAGTGTGTCAAGCACCACTCTCAAATGCTCTACATGCTCTCCCATAGTTCTACTAAAAATTAGAATATCATCAAAATAGACTATAACAAATTTTCCAATATATGGTCTAAATACCTGATTCATGGTTCGCATGAAGGTAGTTGGAGCATTGGACAATCCGAACGACATCACCATCCACTCGAATAGGCCATCCTTGGTTTTAAAAGTTGTCTTCCACTCATCTCCTTCTTGAATTCGTATCTGATGATATCCGCTTCGAAGGCAATCTTGGAGAAGATTTTGGCACCCGACAAACAATCTAATATATCATCCATTCTGGGTAAGGGATATCGATATTTCACAGTGATTTTGTTAATGGCTCTAGAATCCATACATAATCTCCATTCATGGCCTCCTTTCTTGGGGGAGAGTAAAGCAGGTGTGGCACATGGACTCATGCTTTCCCTTATAAACCCCTTTTCCAATAATTCAGTAATCTACCTCTTCATTTCCTCATTCTCTAGAGGTGTCAACCTGTACGCAGCCTGATTTGGGAGTTTGGCACCTAGAACCAGATCAATTTGATGGGTAATGCCTCTAGATGGGGGTAAACCAGCAGGTAGCTCAGATGGGGTCAATTCTGAATATTGACTTAGCAATTTTTGCACCTCTAATGAGATTGTTTGCTTCTGCTGATTAGATTTCTCTACCCCTCTAGGATATAAAAGATAGCAGGTTCCTCCCTTTGACTCTTTGAGGAACTTTTTCCAGCCCATCGTAAACAAAGATAGGGCTGCTATTTCACTTGAGTCTTCACCTTTAAGAGGCTTCAAAATATGGCATCTATTCCCATGTTGAATTTCATAGGTATTTTCTCTGCCATGGTGAATTACATTCCTATCATACTGCCAAGGCCTACCTAATAACAAATGACATGCATCCATAGGTACTACATCACAAAGCACTTTGTCTTCATAAGGACCAATTTTGAAAGCAACAAGACAAGACATATTCACCAACACACTATGATCTTTTTTTAACCAAGAGATCTTGTAAGGATTAGATTTTGGAATACAAGTAAGTTGCAGTTTGTCTACCATTTCTTTACTTACTAGATTGTCGGTAGACCCACCATCTACAATCACCTTGCACACCTTCTCTCTACACTTGCATTTTGTTCGAAAAATGCTCTTCCTTTTCCAATCAGCTTCTGGGGTCTCTTTATCCCCTGATATTAGAGTTCTTCGCGACATCAAGTTCTCTCCTGTTTCTGCTTCCACTTCATCAGTTGGAGGTTCTTCTCCTTCTTCTTCTTGGGCTACCATAGCCCTCTTGGGATTGTGTGGGCAGTCCATGGCCTTGTGGGTTTCATCACATATGAAACATCTTAAGGGTTTCCATTCTCCAGAAGATTGTCGTCCCCTTCCTCTACCTCTGAAACCTCCTCTTCCTCTGAAGTCAGGCTTCATACTCCCCTCAGGCTCTTCTTCTTTGGTAGGTTTGGAGGAACTCCCTCTTTCTCTATTCTGGCTAACATCACCCTTTTTACTCATTTTGCTCTTTCGATTCAATTTCTCTTCCACCTTTAAAGCATATTCATATGCCTCATCCACTGTAGGTAACTTAACTAAGGCAAGCTCATCTTGGAGTTGAAACCTTAACCCATTAACATATCTAGCTGTTGCTTGTTCTTCTGCTTCTTGTAGATCAGTCCGAATTTGGAGCCTCATGAACTGCTCGGTATATGATTGTATGGATTGATCCCTTTGCCTTAGGTTTTGAAATTCCCTAAACAATTTTTGTTGATAATCAGATGGCAAAAATCGAGTCCGTAAATGTTTCAACATCTTGGGCCACAATCTGATTTTTTCCTTTCCTTGCCTTCTCCTGGAACTCTGCAAGTTCTCCCACCATAGGCCAACATGAGACTTCAACTTGGAGGCTGCAATCTTCACCCTTTTCGGATCATCTTCATCCATATCTTCCATTTCAAAATACCTTTCCAACTCCTGAATCCAATCCAGGAATAAGTCTGGATTAAGTTCTCCTTTAAAATCTGAAATATCAACCTTCACTTTGGAGCTTTGCTTGGACACAACTTCAATAAGCCTCTCCATAGGGTCTACTACCCTGGCTACATTCCCCTGGTCTTCTTGTTCATCTTTAGAATCATCCAAATGCAATCTTGCCTCAATGGCTTCTAACCTCCTAAGCCATTCATCTGCATTGTTCCTCCTTGGACCTGCATTCCTCCTGCCTCTTCCTCCCCAGTTCAGATGGATTCCCCTCTGGGCCATCTTGAGATGCTCTGATACCAAACTGATGCAGACCCTCGCTTTATCTCTCGAGCCTGCAACCCTGTTCACCTGAAACAAGAATAACCAAAACAAAAAAGACAGCAGAACTAAAAAAAATGGCAGAAGCACTTAGAAAAAAAACCAGAATTGTTTATTCCCAACTCCAAGCTGCCTGGACAGACATACAACACAGTATATAAAACCCCTAAAAACTCAAACCCTAACTAACTCCTATTTTTGGTACCACTAAAACCAAAAACAAACAGAGTTGTTACAAGAGCAGAGCTGTTACAAAAACAGAAATAGACCCACTAAATGAAGCATGGGTGGAGTGGACGACAGAATGAAGCATAGAGGTAAAACAGTGATTGTTGTTCTCAGAATTTTTATCTAGATCTTCTACCTCCAGAGGAGCAGAATTTGGTTCTAATAAAGACCACAGATAATAACATACTGTAAACTTGCCAACGAGGTTAACCTCTGCTTCTCAAGATCAGGAAAATGTGCTCTGGCAGTAAAATTGACATTCTCTAACCTCGGAAAAATGAAGACTACAACCATAGACATAAGACAAGTGACACATCATTTTCAACTGAAGAGATGACATACGTACCTTTGGATTTAGCAGCAGACATGGCAGCAGTAGCAGACAGCCTTAAAATTTCAGAATTTACCACAGCCATATTGAAGTGCTTGACAAAATTGAAGCCGGGTGACTTATCAAGAAGGCCCTCTTAGAGCTTGAGCAAGTTGGTGACAGCAATTGCAGTCTCAAGCTCCAAATCATCTAGCTTATTTTTAATTTCCTTAAGAAAAAAAATGCAAGATTTGGATCTTCATGGTGTTGACCCGATGGTCCCCCATTTTAAATTAGGGTCTTCCATGGATGACTGAGACATGATAGGACTAGAGTCCCATCCGCCCCACCACCCATGAAGTTGTCATTAAGTGCTTCCCCTATGACTAATATAGCTTATCCACTTTCCTTTCCTTGAAGCTCTTTGGTTGCACAAGCCACAACGAATTTCCTTTCCTTCAACCTCAACCTGATCAAAGACTGCATATCATTGAAAGTGAGATCTTTGGCAACTCAGAATGCACATAGGATGAGTCCCTTTGTATGGAGGGGATCCTCTTCAAGCAGCCATCCAACATCTATCTCTACAACCACTTCGTTAGCCTTGGTTTCATGCTCTTCCACATGATACACTTCTAAAAATAATCCGTGTCTTCTTCTTTGGTGGTAAATTTATCCTTATCACTCCACCCAGAGACAACTTTCGTCATAAAGAAACACTTGCAGTGTTCCAATGTTAAGGTTCTCTCTTTGTGTTGACAGATGCAGGACCTACTATGGATGAGTTTAGAATGGGAATAGGCAATTGCAGCATGAGGTCCACCTTCAAACTTCTCAAAGGCTATAGAGAGAGGAGACCCTGTCTAAGCTCTTAACAAGAAGGAAAGAAGTTGAAAGCTAGAAACCCATAGGGTGTCAACATCCCTAACAGGTAATGGAGCGAAGTCACTAAAGGGAGGAGGAAGAAACTGAAGACAACTCATCATTATCACCTTAACACCATACTGTTTTTCCCACTCTAATTCCTTCATGCCACTCTATTTTTCCCATTGTAACACCTTTGTGCCACAGTTTTTTCCCATTGTAACAACATATTGATTGCAGATAAGACTGCTCCAACACAGATCATACTGGTGGATACGATAGTCATTAAGGGAAAGCATGTTATCACAAGTAGATGAAAATGGGAAAATTACTTTCTCCAAGGCTGTTTCCTTCTTGCAATTGCATGTTTTCCCCAAATGCTATCATGTTGCCTACAAATTCCAATGTGGCTTGTCAGGGAATGCCACCTCACAATACACTGTTGTAATAAAAAAATACTTCAAAAATAATCTAAACTTGAGTAAAGAAATGGGAATGAATTACACTAAAGTGGAACAAATGTATGGCATTACATTACAGCCTCTAGGGTTGGACTCAAAAATAGGTGAATCCTAACAGTAATGATGAAGAGAAGAGAGAGCAAGCAATCAAGGTAAAATAGAGATAGAAAAGAGCTTAAGTGGATCCAAGCCCCAACCATATTCTATAGTGGGATGTAAAGTAGAAAGAAAGTGGTCATCGTTGATTCATCACCAACCATCCTAAAAGGTCCAACACAAGATCTTATGATGCTCCAACTCTTGTTGGAAAAAATAGGGTAAGTTGATAATAATTAACCTAAGATATAAGTTGCATCAAAGGTAGAATCATTAGAGTTAATCTAAACAGATGTACAACATTTATTCAATGATAGTAATGGCCTATTTACAAAGAAATATTATATTGCAAGATTGGCTATGGATGTGGCAATATCACCAAAATTCTGAATAGAAATTAGTCTCCAGGAGTCCCAAAAGATGAATGAAAGAAAATATAGAAACACAACAATCTCAATAGTGCCAAATTGTGATTGATTAGATGTTTAGACTACGAAAGAAACCAGTTCAAGGCCTCTGCACAATATCCATCAACCTGGGATCACTCACGGTCCAATTTCTACAATTGAAGATAATAGATTCCAACTGCAGTAAAGGATCAGTTCTTCTCCATGATCATGTCAGATAGTTTATTAGGGTTCAACCATTCACAAGGCATTTACTTGTAAAGATCTGATTCTCCATATTGCCTTCCATAACTGTTTTATTTGTACAATATAGAGTGAGCTCCATCTTATATTCTGCTTTGCTGATGATTCAATCACATCTAAAATGCAGAATTCTATTTACACCATTTCATGTCAACACAAAGATACAAAGGGTCATTGATGATGGCCATCATTTTCCTTCAAGCAATTTCATAAAAAATAGATTTCTGATGAAAATGTAGATTTCTGAGCATTTATCCTACTCAGGACAATGCTTTAAGGTTGTCTAATGCCATTTCTTGTATATGTCCCTTATATTCTTTTCCTATATCTGTCATCTACCCAATCTGAAAATCACCACATCTATACCATCCATTTATTTGTGTACCTTTCTAGTCAGTTGTGACCATGATTTTCGCTAGTTTTCCCAGACAATATAGCTCATGCAGCTTGTTGCAGAGAAGTTGTAATTACAACCTTTTGATTACTAGCTAAAAGTTTTTCCAGAAGCTTGTAATGTTATGTTCGTTGTAAGCTTTGCTCTGAAAAACGTTTCTCAAATTAGAAAGATGGAAAGATACACTGGTTCACTTAAGGGCATAAACACATGTAACCACAATCCAAAATTCTCAGGGAATAACCTCAGAATAAGTCAAGGAAGTGTCCTCTTGGTCTTGCGGCTTGCAAAAATGAGTGCTGAAACAGTCTCACTGGAGTAGTACCCAAAGCTATTGCTATAAATGATATGCAGAAGGAAGGAATGTTCGTTGCATCAGAAAAATTGTCGACGGCATCTACAAGCGGATCTGCAAATATTCCTGCTAGAATGGCACCTCCAAGCATCAGCAACACTGCTTTCAGGTACACTTTCTATGGACTATCAACTTCAGTTACTTCTTTCTTGTTGTTTTCAAGATTTTCTAATTCCTCTCTGGTTCTCTGCAGCATTAGTATGAGCATAAGTGGTTAATTAGTTTACCAAAACATCATCAAGGGCATAACTAGAATAAATTAGAAAATACATACCGACTCCAAAATGGATATCTTTTTTGAATATCTATCTGATTGATCAACTGTGGATGTTGCAACATGAAGCCATGAAAGCTTTCCCTCTTTGAACTCCTTCAAGTCAAGTTGATTATCTCTTGTATAATCAAACTCTGACATTACTTTGTCCAGGGCATCATCTTTTGCAGTGTGTCCATCCTGTAATTCAAGACCAAGAAGAAGCCCAGGCAGCTCACCTTTTGACAATACTCCATTTTTATCTACGTCTAATTCATTGAATATTCTGCATTTCAAGCAAGATCAAAGGCATTATAGCGTGCAGAAGGCACATATTTGTATACATCTGGCCAAACAGGTTTTTGATGCTTACTTTTCAATAACATCAAGATCAGGTTGGCCATCTTTTCTGAGAAGTGTTCCCATATGTTTCATTTTAGAATGTACATTATGCAGGATAGCTGATATCATATGTTTATGCTTAACATATGTTATTCATCTTTTCTGAATCCAAGGTTCTAAGACCTGCACATGGAACACAGGAAATAATTCAGAGAAGCCAATAACATCTACCTATAAAACGCATCCCTTTTATTTTCAGATATCATGAGTGATGACATAGATATATACAGTAGCACTGAAATGCAATGCCTGACTGCTGTTCAAAAAAATAAAATTTATGCCACTATGAAAAACTTAATAAAACAGCTAATATGCTCTGGCTCAAGGTCTAAATAGAAAAGAAAACAAGTTGCCACATTATTTGAAAATGAGAAACAAGTATCATGTACGCATGAAATATAGTACAGTGGTGACCATTTGTGATAAAGAATATCATATAGATGCAAGTTCCAATTACAGTCCATTCTTTTTCTTTGTTCATTAATATTGTCTGTTATCATTCATTAACATGTCAGAAAGAAACAATAATATCATGGTTGCAGGCCAGATGTGGAATGCTCAATGTGTACACTGTAGTCCCAGTTTTTGTAAGCACACAAGAAAGTATGTTTGCAGACAATAGATACGATTATGATTAAGTTATTCTAGACTGATTTCATCCAAAGCAAAAATCTGTAAATTCTTGCTTGTAACCTTCTAGACTTAAAATGTTACCAAAGGAAAGCCCACACACCACACATAATACATAGGTAATGGTTACCCATTAAATAATGAACATGGAATATACAACTGAATTACTTTAGGATATGGAGGAAATATCAGACCTTAGGGTAAGTCATTGACTATTAGCGATCAGATACACAAATACTGCTTTCCAAAACTGCTCAAAGTATTGCAATGTTTTAGAGTTTCAAATAGAATCCTTAAATATTAACATTAATGCTTGCAAAAACTAGAAATTAGTACACAGAGTCTATGGTGACGTTCACGAGTATCCTGGAAGCAACTTTACAAACTGAAACAGTCTGCAAGTACTAGTCTAACTCTGAAGGAATCTTAAGAAATAAAAGCTACAGAAAATCATCGAAACCAATTATGATTGCACATATTCACTCACCCAGAAAAACCAGACATCAAGTAGATAAAATATAAAAGGTTGAGATATTGTTGCGAACAACTATTAACATGGCACTATCTACTCTTCCTGTGTGCAGCTATTAGTATTTTACTTTCCAACTTGGTAACAATCTTAAAATTTTGAACTTGCATTTGTGTTTTTCAATCATGACAAACATAAAAGCAAAATCTTTCTCTTGTTGATGACCAATAGAACTAGGTTGGAAGTTGTGTGTTATACTCCCCCTAGTGCTGCTTCTAGCATCCAAGGTCATAGAACCGTTGGTAGAAAGGAATCAAGTATTGCTCGTCTGCAACTGGGCTTATTTAAGCCCTGAAGTGATGAGAGACAGAGTTACCTCGTCTAGATTGGAATGCAAGGCGCAAACAGTCCCATAGTGGTAGTAACAAGAGAAAAGCATCACCTCATAACCCTTTAACTGCCCAAAATCACAATAGAGAGAAAGGTGCAAGAATTATTACATTGTGTATACACCCAAAGTGTACCTATGGTGTTATATTTCAATTACCCACTGATGAAATTAGTTATACTCCACCACATAACCATTGTTGCATGTTTTCACCTACTTTCAACTCATATTTACATTGTCATGATAGGATTAACAGAAATTTTCCTAATTCTTAAGGCAAACTTGTTCAACTTTTGCTTCACTGTTGTTCGATTTCGACTCTGTATGATCCATATATGACCATTTTAATTACCCAAGCTTTCATTCCCCACAATAGTGTTTGAAGAAATTTTAATTTTTTGTTTTGCCATCAGGAGCGATGCCGAAGTCTGGGAGCGCAATGCGAAGGAGGGAGGGCCCGAAGTCGGGGTGCGCAGCCGCAATCGGGTTGCGCTCCCAAAACTGGCGCAATCGGGTTGCGCTCGGAGGAAAGTGCGCAGTCGGGTTGCACACGAAATATGTGCGCAATCGGGTTGCACACGAAATATGTGCGCAAACAGTCCCATAGTGGTAGTAACAAGAGAAAAGCATCACCTCATAACCCTATAACTGCCCAAAATCACAATAGAGAGAAAGGTGCAAGAATTATTACATTGTGTATACACCCAAAGTGTACCTATGGTGTTATATTTCAATTACCCACTGATGAAATTAGTTATACTCCACCACATAACCATTGTTGCATGTTTTCACCTACTTTCAACTCATATTTACATTGTCATGATAGGATTAACAGAAATTTTCCTAATTCTTAAGGCAAACTTGTTCAACTTTTGCTTCACTGTTGTTCGATTTCGACTCTGTATGATCCATATATGACCATTTTAATTACCCAAGCTTTCATTCCCCACAATAGTGTTTGAAGAAATTTTAATTTTTTTGTTTTGCCATCAGGAGCGATGCCGAAGTCGGGGTGCGCAGCCGCAATCTGGTTGCGCTCCCAAAACTGGCGCAATCGGGTTGCGCTCGGAGGAAAGTGCGCAGTCGGGTTCCACACGAAATATGTGCGCAATCGGGCTGCGCACGGAAAAGAGTGCTAAGTCGGGGAGCGACTGGTCAACGCCCGACTGCGCTGGTCAACGCCCGACTGCGCTGGTCAAAGGCAACGAAGTCCGACTTCGCTGCGAAGTCGGGAGGACAGCTCCAGACTTAGCCAAATTTTTGGGGAGTGGTTGGTCAACGCCCGACTGCGCTGGTCAAAGGCAGCGAAGTCCGACTTCGCTGCGAAGTCGGGAGGACAGCTCCAGACTTAGGCAAATTTTTGCCTTGCGAAAAATTTCCTGTCCGGAGGCTTGCGCGGCTACAGCGATGTTTTGCCTGGCTTGGCAAGAAATTGATGAGAGGAGAGAAACACCGAATCTGAATGCACTATTTCAGATCTGAGCACAAACTTATAGAACCCGAAAGAAAACGCTCTGAGGCGATTATACAGACAACAACTGATTTTGTGCCGACAAAGATAACCGCAAACCCTACAGATGCCTTAAACAACAACACATTTTATTCATATAAGACGACGGTTACAAAAGTCCTCAACTAAGGAAAAACAAACATCTGTAGACTAAAGCTGCAGGATAAACTGAAGGGGAAAACAAATGTCGAGTCTGCTGCTCGGACATTAAACAGATGAGCTACACTGCTCACTGAAACAATCTCTTTCGCTACTCTGCGAATGATTGTTTTTCCAAGTTTCCCCCACTCTCCTCTCTCTCTGCTCTCTTTCTACTACTTGTCTGAAGACCCGAACTGCCTTATATATCCGCGAGGAGAGGAAGATAGAGGTTATCCTCTGACAGGTTCTGACAGACCCTCAACTAGGGTTTCTAACCAATCGCCAAACTGGCATTAACTTCTGTGGCGATCGGATCTGTCAGACATCACATCTGTCAGAGGGTAGGTTCGACATCATGTCAAACTTTTGTCGGGATCCCTCTCGCGCAGTCCGACTTCGCCCAAGTTCAAAGCGCAGTCCGACCGAGGCGTGAAATCTGGGTTAATATTTCTAACAAATAGCACCTTTGCTTGCCAGAAGGAGTGTTATTGGTTCAATGTCTCTAAACCAATCTTTATCAATCATAGCCACTTTTGTTAATCCTACATAGCATCTTGACCCCCTAATTTGAAAATCCCTCCCATGTCAATCATGCTCCATTTGAAGATCCTCTATGATAAATAGAAGCATTATTGGAGCAAAGCTCCAGATTAACTCCTTATTCCTTAGATCATTTCCCATGTGCCATTATGCCTCTAAGACCTTCAAATTCCATGTATGCCCCTCATGCCAATAACAACCTATTATTACAATTTTACGTTTTCACACAGCTAACAAAAGCCAATACTGGTCATTTGCTATTTTCAGAAAATGGCAACCATTAAGCTCTATTTCTGAGTTTATAAATACCCATTTCTATCATAATATCTAGATTTTTCCAAGTCATGTCCCTATAGACTCACCTTTGACTTGCATTTTTCCCATGTCTTTGTCAATCACTCACAGCTTACAACCTATCCTTGCCCATGGCTTATAACTCATTTCCTGCTTGAAAGAGAATCACAGTAGTCCCATCTATGAGCTATCATCTACTCAAGCTCAGGCCATCAGGCCATGATTTCACATTCACTTCATCCCATCAACAAACACCCATCCCATTGAGGTTTTATCATGTGAAAGAAACCCAACACAAGGACTAACGGCACCATCACAAGTCATCACTTTCTATGAAAAGTTCAAGGGTATGTTACACTATAGCAAGCAAAAAGGCCATCCATTGATACGCATGTGGATTTCGCTTAATTTTGTTGGTGTAGTCTATCAGTTTGTTGTACGTGTTTTAAGTTTTCCCACATTTTGACAAAATTGGTTACTAACCAATTCCGTTATATTTATTAGTGTTACACAAGTTAAGCTTAACTTGGAACGGGAGATTCCTGCACTTGATATTATTGCATTTATACTTTTGTGTAGAGTATCTTCGAGTTTAATTGTGCATATCATCAAGTGGAAACAAAAGTTTTAAGTGAAGTCTCAATCATCAATTATCTATTGCCTCCGAAGGCATTAGTGATAGATCCTAATGATTGTTAATTTATTTGAAACTATTATCATTTAATTCCTTAAACTAGAACCAAGTTTCAACGGTTGAAAAAGAGGTATCAGAGTGGGTTCCATATAACCCAAGGTGTGTCTTCATTCATGTTGTCATTTTGAGTTTCCTACACGAACGGGAATCTTGATTGTTGTCAAGAAGGTCCACCTCATTGCTTTGCACCCAAGATGTACACCAACCCCTTTGTAGTATTCGTGTTTTTTTCTGCTCATGAAGTTTAGAGCCCTCTCTAGCTGATCTAGATGTTCAAAACAGTGATAGAAAACTCTCCCATTTCTCGTGAGTTAATGATTTTCTCACAAAAAATCGACTCACCAATAAATTGTCGAGAATTTGGTAAAACTTGGTCACATGAGGAAAAACACAAAAAATACAAAACACAAAACTCATTGAGATATTTTGTACATTGCATTTCATTGGTTTTGAGAATTAAGAATTGTAATTGAACTCATTTTTATGAAAATCTAATAGAAAATCAGCTTTTTGGATCTTCAATTTTTGTTTTAAATGTATTTCTTTAATTTAAATTATTTTCTTTGAATTTTTTATGGCTGGTTTTTGTGAGTTTCCACCAAGTTTTCTTGGAAACTCTCCAAAATTGGAGTGCCAAGTTTTTGCCGAGTTGTGAGTTTTCCAATTGTGGTTCAAACAAGGCATTGACCATCATAGTGAAATCAAGCCTGCTTTGACAATCAAACACACTCTTCCTTGCAACATGAATTTTGTCTCCATCTAACCGTCAACATGATCGAGTCTCCTATCAATTCGCGATTACCTTGATGCTGGGATGCACTTCATCTAAGCTCATAGAGCAACAACCACGACTATTACCTTCATCGATGTAGGTTGTGGATGTCATTTCATGGCACTAGACCTCAAGTAGGATTAAAGAAACTACTATTGGTGTAACAACCCAAGTCTACTCACCTGGTTGTACCTAAAAAATGAGTCAAGAATTTCTTCAAGATTTTAATTATGTGTTTAAGTTAAGCATGTTCATAGCAATTATGAATGTGCTTCCATGTTCATAGCAAATATGATTATGCTTTCAAGGTCACAACATAGCAATTATGTTTCACCCAATGAATCATTAATATAATTTTTTAATCAGTACAGGCATATCAAATCACGTTTGGTTCAAGACTGCTACAGACAACCACCCAAGTGGACGAGATTAACCAAATCCCATAGACGTACCATTCTGTGAAATCAACTTGTCTTATTTTTTGGCCTCTAGTTCTAGCATATGGGTCGATCCACGACTGGGGTTATCCTCTAGGGCCCATAATACCTAAAGAAGAACGCTTTCTTTCCCCATCCCTTAGCATTTGTGAACCCACGACCTAATCAATCGACTCGTTCTGAACCCACGACCTAACTGGTCGACTTGTTTAAAATCCTATATAACAATCTTTAAAATCCTTAAATAAAAAGGATTAGAATTTTTTTTTATATACTTTATTAAATATTCAAAAACAACTCAAAAGAATACACATGTGGCATATTTTAAATTCAAGTAACTTTGAAGGGAACTAAATAATGCTATCATGTTACCATAGTCATTCTATACACTAGGAATTCCAAAGAGTCTACTAAACTAATGTCTAGTCTTACAATTAAACTTGGAGGGTTCCACTCTCACTCCTCTACTTCCAAGACCAAGCCCATAATTCTCACGAATAGACTCTTGACATTAACCAAACAACAGAGTATCTCTTACAGGTTTCAAATGTGATAGGTTATTAATAGTGCAGACTGTTTAACAAGAACCCATTTTCGGTTCAACATTTTACACAGCAAATGATAAGTATTTAATTAGGCGTTTACTCTATCCTCAATGATAGAAGGGTGCTACTTAGGTTTACCAATGTTCGAAGTGGTCTTATTGGGAAACAGAATTCATTTAATTCACTTAATGATTTCACTCGGAAGGCTTATAGCTTGCTCAATCACATAATAGTAAGTATAAAAGAAGCTTTATAATTAAACAATATTGGCTTGGCCAAATATTAAACTTTGACATCATATAATAACACTGACAACTCATAATTCACATCCACAATGCTATGGTTTAAGTTTTTATATTCTACCATTTTCCACTTACATGCCCATTCGTCCAAATACGGCAGCAACTAGGCACGTCTTTGGAATTTATTCTGGAACATAAAACTTGTTGTAAATATTGGCAAGTTTATTTTCCCAACTAGGTTCCATTATTTCTAAAATACATTCACAGCATGCAGTACAAACTAAATTCAAGATAAATACAATTCCTTGTATTCGAAAGAGAAGTCCATGTACAGATTTTGCATATTATCCTTCTTAAGTTATACATTGAATAATCTTAAAATGATATGTGAACCCTTGTAGTTCTCCACCTCTTGTATCAAAAGGATTAACAATCATAAAATTTGCTTACAAAAAGGTACGATAGAATGAGATTCACTCTCTACTCAACGAATCACATCACAACCTTTTTATGAATGCATTTCTAAGTTTTACCACTATTTCAACATGCTTAGGATAATGTATGAGCAAATTAATATGTATATCAAGGCTTATATAATACTAAAATAAATATTCATTTATATAATCAAATATGAATGTAAATGGCCTAAATAATTCATGAACTATGCATGAAGAAAATTTACAATATTAATTTCTCAAAAATTTGTATACAAGCTTTATTCCTTTTCTCCCTGTTATAACTCTATATCTCACTTGGATTATCCTTTGATTGTTTTCTTCATGGAGTATCATCTCTATAATATAGCCATAGTGATGTTACTCTTCAAGTACTTGACTATTGCTCTCCATATGCCAAGTCTTATGAATCTTGGCTTATCATCTTGCCACTTGCATACTAGATGGGAACTTGACTCTACAACACTTGCACACATCTACATGAATCTTCCACTCCTGCATGCACTCCTAATCGGGGACACTTGTGCACATCCTCATATTACATATTTGAACTCTTACATACAAAACACTTGTGCACATTCTCTCTTACATGACACTTGTGCATTTCCTGCACATTGCACTCTTACATGACACTTGTGCATTTCTTACACATTGACACTTACATAAAAGGGGAAATATAAATCACACTCTAAACTATATACTCAACCCTAATCTATTACATATTTACAATTGTACCATAAAGGTACCATGGGGGTACATTAGCATGTACCAAATAATATAATATTCCTCAATATCCATCAACTATAACTTATTTTAACTTGTGATTCAACAACTCCATGTGGATCAGTGTTAACTTCTTCTTTACATCAATCATTAACACTGTTGGATGAACAAATTGATATTTTATTATGTTGGTTGCTTCCTGTTGGCATCGTGGATCCACTAATTTCCTCATCAACATCATTTCTCCTACCATTGCATAAAGCTCTAGTATGGCACTAATTAAATTGAACACCTTCACTTCTACTATCATGTTAAATACTTGTATCACTAGTTGTTGTGTTGGTAACATCTCTTCTTCATCTTGGATGATCGGTTTCTTCAACTTCTTTTCCTAGAGGAGTCATTCTTGCTTGGTCTTCCTCATATCTTCTATTTTATCATGTTCTTCTTGCCATCTCTCCTTCTCCTTGGTAGAACTTGGGTATTGCTACACTTTTCTTACCTAAGCTCTTCTTACTGCAAGCACATGTTTATCCTTATTTTGTTGGTCCATTGGAGGCTCTTCAATGTCAATAAAATTGACATTTTGCAAGTTACTCATGTTGGTAGTATTACATTATTTGGTACCTTGAGTACCATTGTAAATATTTAGATTAGGAAGAATGTGTTAATAGTAGGCATCAAGTTATGAAGAGTGTTTATATGTCATGTGTGCAATTGTGAGTTATGAGTGAAAGGTGTCATATGTGCAAGAGTGAGTTATGAGTGAAAGATGTCATGTGAGCAAGTTTGAGTTATGAGGTGTCATATGTATAAGTGAAGAGTCATGAAATATGTGTTAAGATTAAAAGTCATATGAAATGTTGCATCTCCTGTGAGTTTGAGGAGAGCAAAAGTTAGGAGTATTGAAGAGTCTTATGTAAAGTTATATATTGATGATAAAGCTCTATGCTATGTAACTTGAATGTAAGATATTTTAGATTATTATCAATAAATATTGTGTTTTTTGTAATATTAGTGTTATTTTGATTAAATGCATGTGATTATATGATCTTGGAAAATATACACGTGATATTCTGGGTCCATTTGCTAACAGTGGTATCAAAGCTATCTTGGTTTAGATCTACATTGGTGAGTGAACCATCTAGGAAGGAGGAGAACATTTAGATATGAGGGGAAGATAAATATTAGAGTTGAGGAAGATTTTTGAGAGAATATTGTTGGAGAAAGATTTGAGAGAACGTGTGAAGGTGATATTGATGAAAGAAGATTTGTTGGAGATAATCTTGGAGAGAATGTTTGCTGGTGATATTGTTGATGATGATTTTTTGAATAAAGATGAATTATTTGTTAAAGTAGAAAGCTACTAGAGTAGAGGAGATAATGTGAGCTAGAAGAGAGGAAGCACAGTGGATTGGATGAGAGTTTGAGTTGAGGAAGAATTGAAATCTACAAGGAAGAGCTTGGAGAAGAGTGTGAGAGGTAGAAGAGTTGACTGTTATAACAAACTAGTGGAATGTTGATGGAGAAACATATTGAAGATGGTGCTATAACAAGCAGAGGGTCAATGGAATATTGATAGCAAATTGAAGAAATGATTGATGTGTAGTGATTTGGAGAGTAGAAGAAGAGCGCCTAAGAAACACTTGACAAGTATTGATTTCAATAGCAAAAGAAGAGTGCCTAAGGAACGATTGATGTGTAGTGATTTGGAGAGCAAAAGAAGAGTGATTGAATAATTATTAACGTGTAGTGATTTGGAGAAGTAGAGAAAGAGTGTTTGAGTTAAGGAAAGAGAATTGAAATTAGCTTGTGAGGGTGGAACATCGAATAAAAGCAACCTATGAGTAGAAGAATGAAAGCAACCTATGTACAGAAGAGAGTCGAATGAAAGCAATCTATGAGCATACAAGGAATAATGCCTAAGTGTATACATCATAAATTAGCATTGTTCATAGCATAATAAATTATAAATTAATATACCCAAATATTTCTTTTGTCACCTTACAAAATTATAATTAAAATTATAATTAATATCTAAATTTCTCCTAATTGGCACTCCTTGTATGAATCTTCTCATATGACTATCTTGTATTGCAACTCTACTTCACACCTTCATACATAGAACTTGTAAACAACCTACAAATCTACCTATTGTAAAAATATCATTAAGTGGAGGCACAATATGCAAATGAGGATCAAATTGAGGAGAACATTCATGTAAGTGGTGAAGGAAGCACCAACGTGAAACATGCTCAAGATAATATAGATCAACTGGTGATGTCAACATAAGTGCAGTGGATAGTACCTAGATATGTGGAGGATGGGAGTCAAGCCCAAGGGCAACCATAGAAGATTATTCTCAAAAGACTAGAATTGATGCTCATGTATTTGCAAAGAAGATTATAGTGTAGGTGCATAGGGAAGGAACCAAATATTGTTTGCTAAAGAAAAATCATCAAATGAATGTTTTTTGAGTGGAGAGCAACAACCAACTATGACAAACATTGCTACAACAATAGGCAAGTAGAAGTGCCTAAATTTTATAGGAAATGGGAGAGAAGATCCCGAATGCCATATTAGAATGTGTGAAATGATATAGAAGGCAAATGGTGTGACCAAAGAAGACACACGACTAAGATTGCTCCCAACAATATTATGTGGAGTAGCAATTGATTGATACCTAAAAAGAGAAGAACCATTTATGGACTAGACTGAGTTAAAGAATGAACTCAACAAGGAATTCATACTTATTTGAGGTGATACAAAGATCATCGATGAGATCTATTCAATGAAGCAGATGAAGGATGAGAATATCAAATCATATAATCATCATTTGAAGGAACTCATCAGCAAGATGGAGGCTACAAAAGGGATGGAGGGAGGCCAAGCCAATAATTGGGCTATAAAATGTATGGAGGCCAAGCCAATAGCTGGGCTACAAAAGGGATGATTCTTGGATGGATTTTTGCCAACTACAAAAGATATGGAGGGAGGCCAAGCCAATAACTGGGCTATAAAAGGGATGGAGGCCAAGCCAATGGCTGGGCTACAAATGGGATGATTCTTGGATGGATTGTTGCCAACTACAAAAGAGATGGAGGGAGGCCAAGCCAATAATTGGGCTACAAAAGGGATGATTCTTGGATGGATTGTTGCCACGTTACAAGAAGAAGATGAAGGTGGTCTTATACTTTCACCATTTTGCAAGAAATATTAAACTTGATTAACCATGGGTTTTCTTTACCTTCAAGGTTTTTCCTACTTGAAATCACCTTGTTCATTGTTATTGTAGAGGTGTCTATTTTGATTACTCCATGATTTTAAGATTATTCCACTTTGTTTATGGGATTACATGGTTTCACAAAATTATAAGTAATTATAATCTTAAAAAAATTTTATAATTAAAATATATTAAAAAACAACCATGAGCCAAATAGTATAAACTAAATATTAATTTATGTTACGAAATGCATTCAAATTTAAAAAAAAAGTACAATAAAACATACATAAAGCAAATAAAATACAACAAAAGTAATCCCTAATGTGTGTTTATGTAGAATTCTTTACACATGTATGTCTAATTAATCTTCTTACTTTATGATATTTTTCTTCTCCTTATACAGATTATTGCTACATATAATATATCTACTTAAATACCTATCATTATTTGTCATATTACCTTAAAAAAAAAAAATTCAATGTTTAAGATTGTTTAACATTATAAGCTCTAAATCAAACAATTTCTCCCAGATTATTGTTACATATAATATATCTACTTAAATACCTATCATTATTTGTCATATTGCCTTAAATAAAAAAACTATCTATAGAAAATAATTCAAACTTTAAGATTGTTCAACATATTAAGCTTTAATTAAAACAATTTCTCCCAGTCTTCTTTCTTTCTGTGCGCAATTAAGTTAAATTGAACTATATAAAAGATGTCAAAACTGAACATGTCGAGACATAATAACCAAAAAGTTCTGGAGAAAATAATTCAAGGGTCAATGGAATTGCAAATCTTATATCCAACGAAAATTTTGTATTATTTCTTTTTTGTTATAAGTTCTTTTATATAATAATGTACATAAACCTAAGTTCCAGTAATCCATCTGCTGGAAGGATGGTTCCACCGTCACCGTATGTGAAAAAAAAATAGTATTCCTTGCGTAATTCAGTAACAATTGTAAATTCCATATAATCCACAGCAACAACATTAACGGCCCCTCATATTCTTTAAGTCCCATTCCAGCTACCAGCAGAGCGCTGATTTTTCCCGAAGGCTTACATATTTTTTCTTCAAACATAATGCCTGGAATCTAAAATTGACAGAGATCTGTTATCGTCCCTACAATAGCTTAAACCGACAAAATTCATGCAGTTAGAACCGGAGAGATAATAAAGATATTGTGCCTGATCACTATACCATAAACGTACCCTGTTAATGAAGAGGTGGGCATGTAAACCCACGAGGAAGGGTCATGCCACACTGAGCGAAAAGTTGAGCCAGTGCATGTGTGATGTTGACGTTGGGACTCTTAACCCTAACTCTGGTACAGACACAATCTGCTGCCTTTGCATCAGAAACCCCCTTCAATAAACGACAACACTGGGTAACAACTGGATCTCCGATACCAATGAGGAAATCAACGCAGGATCCCAACTTCAAAGCATCCAAAGGACATGTCCTTAGCTTTGAAGGAGAAGTACTAGCAGGGCTACCTCTGGCTGCCATCACCGTGGAGGGCATGCTCATTGTCATGGCTATCATCCCTATCACCAATATTGCTGCGGCCTTTCCCATTCTCAATTGCTTAATTGATTTCCTCAACCCTCACAGAAAAAGAAAACACCGACTGTAAACTCAAACGTCTTGGAAAGGAAATTATAGGCTATGGGTGGCAACTTCAGGTGCTCGGACGTTTAATGTATTGATTGTGGGTCATAATTGCTATGGACGTGTCATGCGCCGTAACTTCACGTGGGTTTAATTGTTATTATTTTATATTTCGTTGTCGGCACTTATCCTGCGAATAGTTTAATGCTTTGCTATAACTGTCACAGATTGCGTTCTGGTAATTAATGCATTGACTGTTCCGTCGTATTGACCAATCAACGGACGCGAATGTTTTGTGGGAACGGACAAAGGAGTAAGCGAAATTTGAGGGTAACCTTTGAATACCGCACGAGTTGATGATGACTTACTCTCACGGTTCACGTAACAGTTTGCAACGAGTTGATGATGACTACTCACACTAACAACTTTTGCATGATATTATATTAGGTCTTTACGAAGCAGCAGCTGGCATTAATTTTATTTTAAAAACTTTACATTTAAACCATTATCTTACTTATTTTTTTGGTTTGGTTATTGTTATTTTATTATTATAATATAATATAATAATATAATTATTGTGTAATTCATGTCAACAATTCATAATACTTTTATGCAATATAATATCTTATCTTCATATACATATTCTTAAGGACCATAGCAAAAAAAAAAATCCATTGCTAACGAATATAATCTAATTTTACTTATGAAAAAATAAAAAATCCGTTGTTAATGTATTGTTTGCACTTAGAAGATTTCGGATCCCCCAAGGTTTAAATCTAGGTCTCTGCTTAGTAAGTGTCCACCTACACTTACCAATCCACGCAACTTTTAAAGGTAACTTTCCATGAATATGAAAAATATTTCTATATTCTTGTATAACTATTTAAATTTGAAATATATATATTTTACCTAAATTAAAAAAAGTTTAAATTTTGAAAAAAACAAAATCCTTTCAACACCTGCAAGCGTACAAACTTCTAACGATGCACAGTCAGTTCTGGCCATTAAATGGGTTGTTTTTTGTCCCTCTGTCTAATTCCATCTTTCGGATTACTTCTCATCAACAACTCTGATCTCCTGCTACTCTAACAGGCTTGATCTTAGATCTTATTTAGAAGCCAACACCAGTAATTCTTGAGGGAAGTTATCCTTCCAAATTTGCATCTCCCTAGTAAAAACTGCAATATTTGCCATTAGATCTGTCGCCTGGTTCTCTTCTCTGAAGGTGTGTTGGATTTGGGAACTAACCAAATGGGATTTATGAATATTTGATTCTAGGATAACCTCCGAGATGGTCCAACTGAGGTCTTTATCCTCCTTAATTGCTTTGATTATATTAAGCGAATCCCCTTCAAAGATTACTTCCTTATAACCCTCTAGTATGACAATTATCATTGCTTGCATGCAGGCTCGGGCTTCTGCAAAATGTTTTGTTTGAGTTTCCAAAGGCTCCACAAAGGCAAGAACCACTTTTCCTTCCTCATTTCTCAAAACTCCTCCTGCTCCTGCAGCCCTCAGATTTCCTTTGGCTGCCCTGTCAAAATTGAACTTAACCTAATTTTGTGTGGGGGGTATCCACTTGACACCATCCCGTGGGTTGGTTGTAATGACTAGGTTTGGAGGTTCCTCTCCCCAGTTCTGCAAAATCCTCCTTTTCCTAGGAGACCTGGTCTCATTTTTGAAGTAAAAGGTTTTCCAGTTTTTTTCAGAGCTCTGATTATTTTATTACCACATAACCTGGGATCTTTCTTCCATCCTTTAAATACTCTCTTATTTCTCTCATTCCATATCCCCCATAAAAAATAGGGTAAGCTAAGCTTCTAGAGCCAAGTCAAAAGTTTTGCCCGAAAGAGGGAAGCCCACCGTATGCAGAAGTTAGACATGCTATTTGGGCGGACTCAATCTATATGAAATTTGGACATAATCATTTGGAATATTGCACAAGAAAATTCACAAGTTAGAAAGATATGACTTACATATTATGTCGCTTTCTCACACAGGATACATTGATATTAAATTTGAATATTATACTTACTAGTAATCTTGGAAATGACTTTATATATAAGGATGAATTACAATGTAGTTTTCATAAGTTGTTGCCTTTCAACCATGGTTAGGAAATTGATTCCAAAAGCTTCTTATATCCTTTATTTAGTAAAGAAATACCGAAATATGTTTATGGTAATTTTCAACTTTAAACTCTAAAATACCTACAATAATCTAGTGCTAATATTAAAGATCTTGAATTTTGTAGTATTAAACAATTGTCCTAAACAAAAACATCAATTTAAAAAGGACCATTTATTACAAGTGGAATATCTTTTATTTTTCCTTCCATTTTTATGCTTGAGAAGGCTCTTCTATTTCCTTGGCAAGAACACTAAATAAGTAAGAAGATATGGATCACCTTGAAAGAATACTTGCAATATTATAAATATTCAATAAAGATCCTTTAATAAAAAATAACATAATTTAAATTGTTATACAATAATATTTAATCCATTTACACCAACCTTAACTAAAACATATAACAAAATCAAACAAAATTTTTCTTAGATAATGTATTAGAATATCTTAATAGAAGATATTGTCTGAATATCTAACTATTTTTTTTGGTTAAGTATATAATCTACCGAACCTACTGTTTACAGATTCGAGAGTCTTGTGTGCAATGTGCATAACATCTTTTTAAAAAAAAAAATGTCGAGGATGAAGCATCTACCTTGAGTATCCATACACCGCCAGCAGAAACAAATTTCCCAGGATTCCCAGGACCCACGTCGTGGAGGTAAAGAAACCGTACGTCTCCTTGCAGCTACTTGTCCTCAGCACATTCTCCCCAATCGACTTTACAATTATTTTTCGAGAAATCCACTCCGTCAGATACCCAATTTGACCCGCCACCGCTTTCTGCAAAACCTCACTTCCGCTTTGTCCTGCGAATTGCAATACCACAGAAAGAAAATAATAATAAATTTCTTCATCTTCCGACTCCTCTGAGTCCGAACCTTTGGATTAATCAGATCCTCCGAAATTTCTTCATCTTTCGGAACCACCGAAATTTCTTCATCTTTCAGATCCTCCGTTTGTATCGATTGGGGTCCAAAAAGTCAACAACGAGAAGAGCAGTTGAGACTGTTAGGCGGGGGAACGTGGGCAGGTCCTCGGTCAACTCAGTGTTTCGTGTTAGCCCACATCGTCTTCAGCTAAAAGTCAACAATACGGTTTGTTTTGAATGGAAAGTGTGCGCCCCGACATCGCCACGGTAGAGGACGACGTAGGAGTGTTTTGTATAATGGAAATATTATCATTTTTATTTATTGGCGAATATCCTCCTTGCCTCACCTAATAACAACATCATTTTTTTCATAGGATTTTTTTATGTGTAACCTAATAACAACATATTTTTTTGGATTTTTTTACATAAGAAAATTAATAATATTAGTTAATGTTGTTTTAGTTAATGTTGTTTGTATAAATCTTAACACTTGAATACAATTTATTTCTTTAAACTCTAATTTAAACTTTACACCTCTTAAAAAACGAAAAAATAACAGAGTATAAAGGGATGAACGAACTTTAATTTGCTTTGGTGCTGGACGATGGAATTTCATTTATAATAAAAAGTTATAATTATATATAAAACTAATTGACAAGGAAAGAGTTTATATATTAAAACGGCTTAGCTGTCTGTTCTTACTTGTGTAATATGGTAGTAGTTAAATTGTGTAGATTTATCGATATCACGGAATAATCGATTCTTACACTCGTGATTATGTTAAACAGAAAAAGGAGATTTAAGAAAGTTATTGTAATTGTTGTGAAACTTTTTCCGCAGATAATGGGTTGTGAAACTTATAAACGTGTGTTTTTAATCTGTATTTGTTATTAATATGTTTTTTTTAATAATATTTATTAATTATTTTATTTGTGAGATATTGTAATGTATGTTTTTTGGGTTTTTATATATAGAATCAAATTTAAACCATAATATAAGGAGATTTGTCCCTTTCAAAAATCTATATTTAAGAATACTCTAATGGTAAGTTCTTGGGTTTTCATGAAGAACCCCATGTTCAAAGTGAGACCCCTCATAGAAACCCATGGTTTATCCAAATACTTTTAGTTTCCGCGAAGAATATTCCAAAGACCTATGTTCAAACCCTAATACGAGGGGATTAGAGTCCCTTATAAAAACCCACTCTTTATCTACAACACTGTGACTAGGGCTTTGGCTCTATCTAGGGAAATACAAGTTACCAATTCCCCTATTAGACAAAAGTGTTACCAATTCCCCAATTCCTGTGTTACCAATTCCCTGTTATATATATATATATATATATATATATATATATATATATATATATATATTTAACAAAAGTATTGTAGAGATGTTTTGGAAAGTCATTAGAAATATATTATTTTGATAATTTCAATATAAGATAGAAAATAATATGTTCTTTATGAGACATAGAATTGTATGTCTTTAAACTTTCATTCAAGAGATGCAACTTCTAATCATATGAAGGGTGATCCTCATGGGCTTTTAATAAAAAAATCTATAATTATCCAAATAAAAATAAATAAAAATCATATTATATAATAAAAACGTCCGTGGGTCTAGGTGGATTGGTAAGTTGGGGCGCTTACCGAGAGGAGACCTAGGTTCCAATCCCACGGGCTTGCCCATGCACAGACAGTAGCCCAGATCTGATTCCTCTGAGTGGTGCGCCGATTGATGACGACGGTGCAACCCCTGTGCGTCCGGCGGTCCCCATCTCACGCCGGGTTACCATGTACCGAGACGGTGGAAGTCCTAGGAGCCTTCGTAGATAGTTTGAACCCTACCAGTTTGTCTGGTAGTTACTAAAAATCGTGATTGTAACCATTGCTTCTATATACCAAAAAAAAAAAAAAAAAAAAAAAAAAAATATTATATAATAAAAAATAAAAAAAAAAAGTGCCTTGGGGTGTATCGTAACGGTTCGGGCTTTGGCTCTTCTTCGAGAGGTCCAAGGTTCAAACCGTGGCATGGGTGAGTGTGTGAAGGGGGTGGGTGTGTGGTGGCTTTGTGTTAAATTCCCTATTGATAAGTATAGCTCTCGAATTTACGAGGGGTCATGGTTGGGAGGAGACTACTCAACCCTGTGCGTGGGTTAGGGTTATAGGGGTTTCTCACAATAACCAAATCTTAAAAAACAAAAAAACAAAAACTTTCTAACAATTGAAATGTAAAACAGTTCGGGCTTTGGCTCTTCTTCGGGAGGTAGCTCAACAAAATTTTTTCAACAATTGAAATGTAAAATAGTTCGGGCTTTGGCTCTTCTTCGGAAGGTCCAAGTTCAAACTATGGCGTGGGCGAGTGTGAGGGATGGGTGTGTGGTGGCTTTGTGTAAAATTCCCTATTGATAAGTATAGCTCTCAGCTTTGGTTGGAAGGAGACTGCTCAACCCTGTAAGTGGGTCATAAAGGTTTCTCACAATAACTAAATCTTATAAAAAAAAAAAAAAAAACCAAAAACTTTCTAACAATTGAAATGTAAATGAATGCTTTTTAAAATAGGGCCTTCAATATTTTGTCCTTATGAATGGTATTTTATTTAATAATGGATAACCTTACAAAGAAAATATTAACTTCATAGATAATATTTTATTTGATAACTAATGAAATTGGAATTAGGGTTTTATATTATAAATATATTATTTAGGTGAATTACATAATATAATTAAATATTACTTCAAAGAAGATGTTAAAATAATATTTTTTTTTCAACTTTTGACAAATATAAATGAATAATATTAAAAAAAAAAAGTCTTCACCATCTTATCTTTCTCAATATAAGTTGTTTATTTCTAGTGGCATATTCCTATGTTGGAATTTAGTTCCACTTTAATACCTCTCATTCTTCAATCATATTTTATTTAACGATTAATCTAATTGGTTAAATTAAGTATTAAACTTTTTAAAGATATCTAATATACACAAACTATAAAATTTTCCTAGATTTTTTTTGAAAGCTTAATCAAAATTATTTTTAATAAACCCCACTTCTCAACATTTTCATTTTTCCATAAAATTGAAGCAAATCCTTTGTGTTAACTTCATTGTCATAAATGATATTTTCATGTATATTCAATTCCTATAAATAAGAGACTAGCACATGTTTTTATCATACTTAAGCCTTCCCATGCTTGCACCATGTGTAAAAATTTTTGTAAGAAAGTCAATTATATGATTTCAAATTTGGCATAATTTAAAATTTAAATAATCCTTTTCAAACCATAAATTCTAGTAATGCATAATGATTTAGCTTTGAAATAAATAATTCAACATTTTATTAAATTTTTCATTGTTGATGGAGTTACCCAATACATTCTCATATTCCTAAAAAAGTAACCCCAAATTTTGTAAGTAAAGGAATAATAAAGAAGTAAATAATTTGATGTTTCTAGATCCTTCTCATATAAGGCAAACCTAAGAGGTTCACGATATCCTCTTTGCATGCTTTCTCTCATAATAATTTTTCTTTGGAGTTCTAACCAAAGGAATGTTGATACCTTAGGGAGGGTCTTGAGTGACCAAAATTTCTTCAAAGGGAAATAATTGGGAATAGAAAATTATGATTCCTAAGTTGAGTTAGTATCCACAATTTTTTAATATATTCCAAACCAACTCATTCTTATATGAAAAAATGGGCAAATAGAACTCTTGAAGCATATTTTGAAGCTCATCCACTATATTCTTGAGGTCCTCTCCTTCAACCAAGTTGCTAATAGAAATTCATGACTTGGAAATGTTTCTCATGTTAATGTAATTTTTGACCTTTGGACCTTTGCAAAATAAATATGCCAAAGCCAATGGTTTCCATTTTGAATTAAAATAATAGTATTAGGATTTAACCAAACATCATCAATCCAAAAAATTATAGAATCCCCCTCATTGTTGAACATCTAATATGTTTCTTAATCAATTGTAAACTATCTAGTATGAAGTTCCATGTTGTTGGTACCATAGGTAGGATTTATTTCCTTAACAATTTCATAGCATCAAGAGAACCTATATTTTTTGAAGTAAAAATTTTTCCCAACTCTTTCTTTGATCTTTGAATAATATTCAACTAGGTTTTGCCCCTAATTCCAAGCTTATAAGTCTATAGTTATACAAGCCTGCTTGTACAATACTCTTTCCTTTATAAACACTATCCCACTTACAAAGAGAAAACCTAAAATTTTCCTCCCATTGTTTCTAAAGATTTTTTTTTTGAATTTTATCAACTACCAATATTGAAAATGACATTATATATAGGGATGGATTACAATGTAGTTTTCATGAGTTGTAGCCTTCCAACCATGGTTGAGAACTTATATTTTATTTTTCTAAACAATATTTTATTCTATCTAAAATTGATTCAAAAAGATCCTTCTTGTTTCCTATATTTGACAAAAGAATACCCAAATATGTTGATGGTAATTTTCAACTTTAAATCTTAAAATACCCATAATAATCTAGTGTAAATCTAATGTAGTGTTAATTAAAAATATATTGGATTTGTAGTATTAAATAATCACCCAACAATATTCTCATATCATGATCAATTTATTTAGACTTCATGGCTTTATTGATTGAAGGATGACCCAAAACAAAAGCATCAATAAAAAATTGGAGATGAGATTTGAAAGGACCATTTGTTGCAACCAGAATGATTTGTCCTTCCTTTTTTATGCTTGAGAAATCTATCCCCATTGCCTTAGCAAGAACAATAATAGGTAAGAAGATATGGGTCACCTTAAAATAGTCCTTGTTATGATACAAAGTATCTCATAGGGGGTGCTTTGGTCAAAAAAAATATTTTGGATTGCTATATAATGCAATCTAATCCATTCACACCAACCTTGACCAAAACCAATATTTTCAGTAATATCATGTAGAAATATCAAGCAAACCCTATCACATGTTTTGTTCATATATGATTTTACAAGCATACCTAGTTTTTAAATGGAATGAAGAAAATATATGACCTCTTATGCAAATATCATACCATCAAGAAAGCCACCTTGTTCCTTTAGGATAACACAATCTAGAATGCTTTTAATCTATTTGCCACAATATTTGAAATTATCTTATAAATCATATTACAAAGGTTTATTGAAAAAAAACATTTTGTGTTGTCTTTCTTAGAAAATATAGTAGCTTGGCTACTACTTTAAACTCCAACAAGGAATTTGCTCTGAAGGACAAGGGAGAAAGAATTTTGTAGCCCCAAAAGTAGTGTGAATAGGAAATTTTGGAGTTTTTTCAAAAGTTTGGCTAAGTCTCAAAATTGCAACCTACTCTAAGGTGTGAATTGATACTATCAAAGAAAAAATCATATTTTTGGTAAAATTATGAATTTCTCCTCCAAAAGGGCAAATCATGTTCTAAGGCATGAATATGGATAAGGGTTGCACAAAAAATGAGGAAACAATTTGGAAAGTGATGTTTTATCTTGATATGACGCCAATAAAGTTTTATAAGGCTACTAAAGGTATTTAGGGGTAATTTAAATGCATGTAAGTTTAGTGATGGATCATTTTACTAAAGATATCACTAAACTATAGAATTTACTAAGAGTAGAAAGAATTTACCTCAAATTACTCTTAGGTGAATAATTTGCTATAAATATAATATAAAGGTTCCATCATAAACATATTTTAGCCATTTTAGAAATTTAGAGCTACTCATTATGAGTCCTAGTAATACTTATGAACTTATACTACCATTAATAGAAATATTGTTTATGTCATTTATAATTTTATTTTGTTATTGACCTTTTCATTTGTGGATGCATAGTGATTATGACACTATCCTTTAAATTTCTATTACTACTTTCTTATATTATGGTGACACTAGTGTTATTTGATTCCTTCTAGATATATTTATTGATCAACATTTATCTTGCTATGGTTATGAGCATATTTATTTTCCTTCATTTACTTTGCTTTCTCACACCCTTTCGCTTCCAAATTCACTTTTATGTATTTTGATTAATTTAATTTAACTTGAAATTGGAGGTTAAAGAGGATACATCCTTTCCTATCAATTATTAAAACATCATATTGTGGGATACATCCTTTCCTATCAATTTTTAAAACATCATCATCAATGGTTTCTAGCATGCTTAGCGGGACCAAAGGCTTGATATCTACAAGAATCAAGCCTAGTCCATTTCCACCTGTTGGTCACGAATCTGCCACAGGAAAGGATTTTACAGAAAATGCACCCTAGACCCGGCCAACATTGAAATGCTGGGAGAAAGAAATGTCTCCCAAACCAATCTCCATAGTGGGCTGGTTCCCTTACTATTCTAAGCTTGTTTTTAGATCAAAGTTACAGGAAAGGAATTGTAAAGATGCGAAAAGAAACAGGAAATATAGCCGTAGGCCGAATTTATCTGATCGGGAAAGAACAACAATAGATAACTCTAAGTACGCAAACAACAAATAACAGAAGACAGTGACGTGATTCACTCACAACCTTGTGTGGATGACCTCCAAGATAACATTCCAAAACTCACTCCCTTACTAGCAAATGTTAAAACTCAATACAAAATTAAAACTAAGCAGCAAATAAGAAATGCGAGCACAAATTAGGAATGCAGAATACAGAAGGGAAAATACATAGAAAATTGCTTGCGAAACCAGAGAGCCGAATGCCTTATATTCATGCAAAGTACTTGAAAAGCTTTTAGCAAAAGTATCTCTCAAACTCCCAATCCTTGTTCTTGAAATTTACATTGATTTATATAGAGGTCTTGCCTCTTTGCAGCATTAAAAATATGAAACGGACCTCCTCGAGATCTACAAATTATGCAATAGAAACAAGGAGATGATATCCTTAAACAGCCTCGAAGAAACCAAAAATTAAATGCTATAAGGAGGAGTCAGTCGTCTTCATTAAATTGTTGTTCTTGAAAATATACTTGAAACCGCTAGAAAAATTGCGAACAACAGCTTCAAATAATGGAAATATTCAATTCTGGTAGCTTGGGCACGTTCTTCTACCTTGACCACATTGAAAAGCAGCAACACATTTAATTCTGGAGCATTTTGAATCATCGAAACTCACAAAACTGCATCTGGTCGTTTAAACCGCTTTCTGGCGCGAAACTGTAACAGGTCACGAAAACGCGACAGGTCACGAAATCGCGACGTCTTTCTATTGCTTGGACTCATTCTCAAAAGTGTCATGATATCACTATGGTTTTCTGCCTTAGACTCTTTTCATTCACCTGAACCGCGATCACGCAACATGTAGCGATTTCGCTACATCTTCTGCCTTTCGGGCTATGTGCCATATTTTGTCGTGATTTCGTGACATATTAATGCCTTAAACTTTTCTGTCCATCCATGCCACGAAAACGCGACGCATCACGATTTCGTGACAACTTTGTCGCTCAACCTCCGTTGACCATTTTGACCACGAAAATCCAACACGTCGCGATATCGCGACGGTTTTGGCCCTGCTGCCGTTGACTACGCTGACTGCGATTTTCTAACACGTCGCGAAATCATGACAATTTTGCGTTTGTTTTCTCTCTCCTCATTCGACCCATGATAACACGACATGTCGCGATATCGCGACGATTTTCAACTTTGGCTCTCCATGCTGTCTTTTGTCGCGATTTCGCGACAATATTTGGACTTAGTCTTTTTTTTGCATCAAAACTTGCAGAGGAGTTAGAATTTCAACAGCTTATGCATGAATAAACAACAATCAAATAAATGTGGCAAAAATGCCAACATTCTTGGTGACTCGCGGGGGATACATTTCTGTTGTATGCACGAATCCCAGGCCTGAATCCATTGGGCAACAGAGTCATGAAAACTTAGAACAGAAAGCTGGCTGCTAGGGTACATCTCGGTGGACTACTGCAACAACTTTTGCTGAATAACTAAAAATTAAAAAATCTACACTTGGCTTAACTGATCCGGTGCTATAAAATAATCTCCATGAAAGCACCAGGGACACAAAAACAAAAATGAATGGAATGAGATCCTACGGATGCGTAGGCGGTGAAATACGAATGGAATAGTGATATTATGGAATGGTGTAGAGGAGTGATGCGGTAGGTACAATAACAGAATGCTTCTGTGCTACCAGCTACGACATAAGGGGAATGGAAGTAAATGAACTAATGGAATGGAAGTGGAATAAATGATGAGAAAGGTGTGAACCATGAATAAACTGTGATAAATGCTAAAATGACAGAGAACTTAGAAGAAAGGGATAAAAAGAAGCGGGAATAACAAGAAGGGAAAAAGAAACAACAGCAGTGGCTTTTTTACTACAGAATAAAAAGGAGTAGGAGAAGGAGGAAAATGAAGAAGGGAAGGGAAGAAAAATGAAGGAAAGGAAGAAATTGATAGGAAGCCACGAACTTCTGGGAAAGAAGAAGAAAAAAGAAAGAAAAACACGTACCTGCAGGCTCGCATGCAAAAAGAGCCGAAGTGGACAAATAAAAACAATACTTTTTTTTTCTCTTTTTCTCATTTTATCGTATTTTTTTTTTTTTGCTATATACACAAGTTTATGACATGATTGGCATGTCGCCACCACAAACCCAGCCTCAGAGGGTTATCCGGTAAATTGACAATGTCCTGACCAGATCCGATCATACTTGAGTCGATCCTTAAAATTAGGATGACCCCTTCCTAAAGTCCTCCATGTTGCAAACACGGGCAAGTTATCCTGTATGCCAGTACCCACACAATCGACACATAATGTAGCAAAAAAATTTGCCACATGGAGGGCTCCTGTAGGTACTAGTTGTAGTAATGACTAAAGCCAATACCACCATTGTGGAGGGTTCCCTGGTTGTGAACTGAGAACAGGTTCCTCTAACTCCTGGATTTGATCACAGAAATTGTCCAACAACAGTACTTTCTCCAAGATCTTGTTAGGCTCCTCCTCTTGATCTGGCATGCTCAATAGATTCTGGCTAAATGCTTGCACGCTGTGCAAAGTTATGTCCTCTTGGTGATTAGGTTCTGGAACTTGAATCTATTTCTCTCCTTGGTCCATCTCTTGAAAGAAATTACAAGCAACCATATCATCCATGGCTGGGACAATGCTTGCATATTCCCATCATTTTGGGATGAAGTTTACCTCTTGAGTTCCACACAACTACATTTCAGGCTGCACAGTATGTAGGATCTGACATGAATACTACATAGGGTAGAGAGGAGTGGTGACTATCGGATAAGGTAATGGAACTTCTCCCCATGGTAATTTCTTGGATAAGAGCAAAATTTGCTCCGCATGTAATGCTTCCTTAAAGATTTGAGGGAATCTACGTTTGCCTGATTGCAACAAGAGGAGGCTTATGTTTGGATGAAAAGCTCGAACATAGAAGAAGTGGGCTTGGGCGGGTGTGGGTCGGATCATCTCTGGAATTCTCCTCCAACTTCTGTTGAATCAAACATTGAAGTCAGTGATACTCTCCAGGGGTGCTCTCGTGATGTACATGAAAAATTGAAAGGGATCCTGAGAGCTGTAAAAGAGATCCTCATCGAATCTTTTGATTAGCGCTCCCGCTAGATCATCCCATGAGCTGATGCTTTGACACCTGAGCAGTCTGTACCACTGTAACGCCCTTCCTTGCAAAGACAAAACTAGAAGTCTGAGCATAACATCTTCGTGAACTATATCATGTAAAGTCGACAAAGCGGCAATATCTTCAACATGCTCTTGGGCCATTCCTTGGGTGCCATTATATTTTGTTAGGGCTTTCAAGGCACTTTTGGGAATATCATGCTGAATTTGGAGATTCAGAGGGCCAGGATCATCCCATCTAGGACAGCTTACCCTCATCATTATGTATCTTCCCTAGCTTGAAGAAGGCAGGCATCCACGATCAAGAAATTCGGATCTTCAACTCAGCAAAGTCGCCAGATGAACTTACAAATCTCTGCTATGAGGTCAAGATAGCTCATCAAAATCTTGAGACCTCCGGGTATGAAACAATAAAACAATCAATTTCACCGATTATGGATCTTTTGAGACAGAAGAAGTTTGTCCCACCAGGCGTGCCAAAAACTGTTGGTCACGAATCTGCCACAGGAAAGGATTTTACAGAAAATGCACCCTAGACCCGGCCAACATTGAAATGCTGGGAGAAAGAAATGTCTCCTCACCAATCTCCAGAGTGGGATGGTTCCCTTACTATTCTAAGCTTGTTTTTAGATCAAAGTTACAGGAAAGGAATTGTAAAGATGCAGAAAGAAACAAGAAATATAGTCGTAGGCCGAATTTATCTGATCGAGAAAGAACAACAACAGATAAATCTAAGTACGCAAACAACAAATAACAGAAGACAGTGACGTGATTCACTCACAACCTTGCACGGATGACCTCCAAGATAACATTCCAAAACTCACTCCCTTACTAGAAAATGTTAAAACTCAATACATAATTAAAACTAAGCAGCAAATAAGAAATGCGAGCACAAATTAGGAATGCAGAATATAGAAGGGAAAATACACAAAAAATTGCTTGCGAAACCAGAGAGCCGAATGTCTTATATTCATGCAAAGTACTTGAAAAGCTTTCAGCAAAAGTATCTCTCAAACTCCCAATCCTTGTTCTTGAGATTTACATTGATTTATATAGAGGTCTTGCCTCTTTGCAACATTAAAAATATGAAACGGACCTCCTCGATATCTACAAATTATGCAACGAAAACAAGGAGATGATATCCTTAAACAGCCTCGAAGAAACCAGAAATTAAATGCTATGAAGAAACCAGAAATTAAATGCTATAAGGAGGAGTCGGTCGTCTTCATTAAATTGTTGTTCTTGAAGATATACTTGAAATCGCTAGAAAAATCGTGAATAGCAGCTTCGAATAATGGAAATATTCAATTTTGGTAGCCTGGGCATGTTCTTCTACCTTGATCGCATTGAAAAGCAGCAACACATTTAATTCTGGAGCGTTTTGAATCATCGAAACTCACAAAATTACATCGGGCCATTTAAACCGCTTTCTAGCACGAAACTGTAACAGGTCGCGAAAACGTGACAGGTCGCGAAATCATGACATATTTCTCTTGCTTGGACTCATTCTCAAAAGTGTCGCGATATCGCTATGATTTTTTGCCTTAGACTCTTTTCATTCACCTGAACCGCGATCACGCAACACGTAGCGATTTCGCTACATCTTCCGCCTTTCGGGCTATGTGCCATATTTTGTTGCGATTTCGTGATGTATTCATGCCTTAAAATTTTCTGTCCATCCATTCCGTGAAAACGTGACGCGTTGCGATTTCACGACAACTTTGTCGCTCAGCCTCCGTTGACCATTTTGACCGCAAAAATCCAACACGTCGTGATATCACGACGGTTTTGCCCCCTGCTGCCGTTGACTGCGCTGACCGCAATTTTTTGACACATCACGAAATCGTGACAATTTTGCATTTGTTTTCTCTCTCCTCATCCGACCCGCGATAACGCGACATGTTGTGATATCGCGACGGTTTTCAACTTTGGCTCTCCATGCTGTTTTTTGTCCCGATTTCGCGACAGTCTTCGGACTTAGTCTTTTTTTTTGCATCAAAACCTGTAGAGGAGTTAGAATTTCAACAGCTTATGCATGAATAAACAACAATCAAATAAATGTGGCAAAAATGCCAACAACACCTAATTTTTCAAATCTACATAAACCAAATTAGAAGCTTATCAAATATATTAATGAGTTTGTTCATCAATCTAATTCAAACATAACCTTAAATTATTTTGTCATATCTGCTTGATATAGCTTGAGATCTATTCACTTTTCATTTATTAAAATAGAGTACTTCATTTAATGGTGACTTTGTTGTGAAAAATCAACAAGTCAAAATCTTTATTCAAAATTACAAATATTTTTTCATTAATTTAGTGTTTCTCATGCAAATTTGTTTGATTTTATTTTTGTCGGTCGAAAAACATGATTCATCCTTTCAAAGTTTTTATTAAGTGCAAAAATAGAAATTCACTTTTCTAAGGCTATGATTCACTCCTTAAAATAAGTGTAAAATATTTCCAAGTTTAGAAAGGATGAATTGACCATTCTAATAGTGATTCACACTTGGGATAACTAGAAAATCACATTTTCTAAGAGACATAGTGATTCACTACTTTAATAGGATTTTATAGGCTTTGAAACATTAAAACTTTCAAACTTAGAAAACTATGATTTGCCTATCTGAAAAAGATGATTAAATCATTTTTTAGAAAGATAAAATTTTACAAAGGACAAGTTTGCTCTCCTTGGAAAAAGATATTTTTTCCAAAAAAGTGTGATTTGCTCATTTTTTCTAGAAAGGGTAAATTTTGCTCAAGCAAAAAAAGTACAATTCACTTAAAATGAAATTGTGATTCGATCCACAAAGGAGTGATTCACTCTTTCTCCTTATTGAAACCCAATTTTGTGTGTTAGGCTAATCGTAAATCCACCATGACCCTCATCAATCAGTTCTTCAATCAACCAAATTAAATCAATCAACTCCAAGACCAAATTTAGAGCATTTATTGCTCCTAAGCAATTGTGTTAGTAGATCATTTTTTTAAGCGAAAAACCCCTTGTGGAGCCACCTTGGTCTGGGAGACCACGAACAAGGGTTCTACACCATCAAAGTCAACCGGGGGTCGCACCCGACCCTGCCCGCACCAACATTATCAATTGGATTTTGGATACCTAATTCAGCTTTTTGGTAAGGTGGAGATTTGAACCTGAGACCTCCCTTGGAGGATTGCCCTCTCCTCTCCAACTCACCTACAACACCTGGGTTAGTAGAGCATTTTCACTAGAAGATGCATTTGCCATTTTGAATTTTCTTGCCTAAATTTGACCTATAACATTCACCTGTATTTGCATTGGTAGGACAAATGCAGACAGTACAAATTCTCTAGCATGAGTGAAACCCTAGAATCATACCTCTCAAGCACACTTGATCCACCCTCCACTCCATGGGATGTTCACATGTGTTGATATTCGAAACATGCCTAAACCTTATTAATCCGTCTAGCATCTTCCCTCTAAGAGACCATAAAAATTTAAAAATGCAACCCTTAATGAGGGTGTTTAAACTAAATTTTTGAAAGCACTAAAACTCTGCCAAAATATATCTTGTTCATTAGCCCTCATTAAAAAACCTCTACCATTTTTTCTTAGAATCACGGTCATAGTTTAGCTACCAAACTTGTATCCTATTAGACACTTGATTAATTATATCAATCAAGTATAGGATCTTCTAAGGCTAGCAATCAACACTCTTAGTAAGCATCAAGGGATCTATAATCGATAGCCAAGAAGAGGCAACCCCTAGGTCTTGTGTTGTATCATTCTTTCTCCTCTCTTGCTCATTAGATACCTTATATTTACATATTTTAATCTAACCTATCTTTTTATATTATCATATTTTGTTGATTATAGGCTTGGCTTACCATGACTAATGCTTTATGTTTATTTGCAGCTGATTAGTACCTTCATTGTGTTCATTATTACATAATCTCTTTATCATTACTTATTAACTAGTATTTGATCTAGTTAGTACTTGTTATTTATATTATTTATATCGCATATCATGGTACTTGTCCTCTTGGGATAGTCACCTTTCTTTGTATATTAGTCATACCTATATTATTTTGTATTTTTCCAATCTATTTTGATCTTATAATCATTTGCATTGCTTGATTATAGGTAGGTAGCGGAAATGTTATTAGTACATTTATATCATATTTTTGGATTTTTTATCGGTTTATCATACTAGAACAAGGGCTTGATCAATTTTACAAGCAATCCTACTATTTCCCCTCTAATTAGGCATACCCATTTATAGTAATCTCAAAGTTTATTTTCTATGTTTTTACATTTACGCTACCTAAAAATATTTTCATTTTTAGTGCAACTATAAGCTAGTTAGGATGTTTGATAGGAAACACATTTGTAGGATGGGAAGTGCATTTGCCTCTATGGAAATATTGGGTGTTTTTGCCCTAGATATTTTATTTCCTTTCCTATAGCTTAGTATTTGTCTATTGTCTATTGCAGTTAGGTTTTTGTTTCCTATTTATCATCAATTTAATAAAAGGAAAATCAAGGAACCTAGCATAGTTTAATCACACAAAAGAGGATATCATATTGTTTTAATCTTAGGCATAAATCTTAGACATAGATTAAATTAGTCTATCTTGTTTGTTGCATATTCCCTTGCAACTTTGCTTAAAATAAAAATACCTTATTGCTATATTTTAGCTCACCGTTGAATTTGGAAATATCATTTTATATTAGACCTTATGTGCTTGTATCTATTGTTTGCTACATTTTAGGCTAGATTAAGGTATTGGTTAGGAAAATAGAGATCTCTAGTACAAATTTTTTATTTTCCCTTAGAAACGTAGGTGTTTGCAAATAAAACCACTAAACATAGTCTTAGAATCACATTGTATCCCTTAATCCTTTAAGTGAAAAGAGGGAGAAGTGTGTGTGGGATACCCTATCCAAATCTTCACATATTTTTCTTCTTCCCTCTCATATTTTGGTGAACTCGATGTGAACATCATTGTAGTTTCAAAGATCTCTTTTTACCTAGCCTAAACCTTACTCAAGATAAAATAAATCACACATAAGCAAATCCATTTAAGTTTTATTTTCTTAGTGTAGCACATATTAACCATAGTACAAGTCTTTAAGCTACATTGGGTATATTATGATCCTGGGCTTCCAGATTCTTACACAAGGTCTCACGTATACTTTAAGCCTATTGAGGAGTATAACATGGTGGACTAGTGGGAGTCATAAGGAGGGTTTTTATTAACTCTCATGTACCATCTTGGATCACATACCCAGAAGGTCACTTCCACATATTGTTTTCACCCCACATACAAATTGTCTCTCATGTACCAATGAGTATGTTAGGTATATAGGGACCTTTGGTATATAAGGAGGCCCCTAAGGTATATCGAAAGAAGGTGATATCAAAAGTTAAAACATATTATTATTCTCATATTTTAATCAACTCTATAAACTTTGAAAATGCTAATTAATTAAACTTCCCTTTTCCCAAACCAATCCAATGGCCTAAAGGCATTGTATGACTTGTAGTGTAGTACAATAGTTGGCCATTCATCTTAATCCTTTGGTGGAAGATACTAAAGACCCACTTGCTTTGTAGAACCAAAAATTTGAGGAAGAAGATGAGAGTGCCTCATCCTTGGGTTCTCTAACCCCTCGTCATGATAATTTAAAAGAGTAATCTTTTGATCTATTGATCACATGACATCCTTCTTACAAGAACATAGAGATGTTGTGTTAGTTATCCTTAGATATAAAAAAACTAATTAAGCTAATTTTGTTAGGAAGGATTATATTTTAGAACTTCCACAACAACCAAATACTAATCCCTCGTCCTTAAATCAAACAAAGACAAACCATAATGCATTAACCACAACTTTTATTGACTCTACTCCTATAATTACCACTTCCATGTGTGGTGGGATGCAATATATCCCATCATCCTTGGGATATCACTCATCCTCCCTACCTCTTGAAGAATTATTAAGGTTCAATATAAGTTGTCCTACATCATGACAAGCAAGCATTGACTACATTCCTATCTTGGATGTACCTCCTAATGCTTTAATTTTGATCCCTTTATCAATACTCTTTCTTCCAATCCCATTGACACAAATGTGATTTTTACTCAAAATTCCATTCCCATAATATCTCATCATGTCTCCACCAATCCTTTTATTCCAAATAATCTGGGTATGCATCACACAATACTACATTCACTGTCATATACCTAAATACCTCAACCTTACTCATACATTGACTATCAAGGTCCTCTCATCTCATAACACATGCCTCAAGTGTCATCTAATCCTATTTCTTTTGAATTTAAATCTCTAAATTCATAATTGGAATAACTAAAGCAATAAATGGCCTCGATCCAAGGGCCTTCATCCAACCATAAGTACTCCTATAAAGACTTGTGTAACTAACCCTTAGACCTCATCATAACCAGTCATCCTTTCCCTTCTTATTTTGAGATGCCTAAGTTTCAAATGTATAAGAGGAAGGAAGATCATATTAACCATCTTAGGCTCTTTTGAACTACTTGTAGTGACATCACATATGATGAAATTTTATTGCTTAAAATATTTTCTAAAATATTTGGTGGTCTTGCATTAGAGGTGCTATCTATTACCACAAAATTCCCTAAAAAACTTCAAGGACCTTTTTGATTTGTCAAACAATTATTTTTTTACATCAATTATGACCTATACAAGCTTAAGCAAATTAAAGATGATATTTTCATGGAATTTTTGGCAAAGTGACAAGCCTTAATGGGGAGAATCTAGTATGTCCCCTCTCCAAAAGACCTAGACATATTTATAGGAAATATCAAAGAGTAACTATCCTTCTACTTAGAAACCACCAATGTATCTTCATTTGAGGATGTGATGGAACTGGCCAAAAGAATAGAAACTACCCTTCTCAAAAGGGAAAATTAAAATACAATACCCATGAGGAGGAAAAATCTTTCATTAGAAGTTTTAGTACAAAAATAACATGTTGTAAGGGATGACATTATCAATTTTCATTAGACCAATAACATGAGTTTTATAGAAAACCTTCAAAAACCTGTCATAAAAAATATCAACAATCCAAGTTTAATAGAAACTTTACTAAGCTATTCCAACCTCCTTTTATTATCCTAAGTTAGCTGTATGAAGCCAAAATGATAGATCTTCCACCCATTAAACCTATAGATCTTGAAAGAGAAAAATACCTTGGTTTTACCCCAAGGAGTGGCACACCTTTGATTGCATCAATGATCATTTGACCAATAGATGTAATGGCATCAAAAATACTATCTAAGACTTGATTGATAATGTCCAAGTTATCCTTAGTGGTTTTGAGTCCCAATATTCTTCTAATTATGACCTTGGATTTTCCAAGATCTATTGCTGAATCATGACAAAAATCAAAGGACAATAAATAATATTCATTATGCAATATTCTCCCTCTAAATCAAAATACAATGGGAATGATATCTTCTCCCAATCATCCTTACATCTGTTTGTGACTAGGCAACAACACAAGAATGACCATCTGATGAACCTCCCAAACATCCCTTGGTCCTTCACTCCAAAATAACTACTAGAAAACCACCACTAATTATCCAATCACAAAGCAAAGATAATTATGTTTTCAATTTATGCTAACAAATAAAAATTAGTCTAGCAAAAATTTCCCTCCTTGAACTTCTTAGGACTTATCTAATACACAAATATACCTTGCTCAAACTCTTAAGTGAAGAAGTCATTTTCTAAGACCTTAAAATTAATAACCTCCCTATGATAGTAGGGTCCATTAGGTTTAACCATGCTACTATCTCATTCTTTGAGGTGATATTATCCCATCCTCTATGGTTGGATAGCTTCCTCTCTACATTACAATCCATATCAATGAAATGCTCATAAAATAATTCTTGTCAATAATGGCTCAGGTCTCAATGTGTGTAGCCTAAAATTACTTAGCAATTTTAGGTTGACTAAGCAAGATTTGTAGAAATATGATCTTGTAATGAGGATGTTTAACACTAGGTAATGTGAGGCCACTAACACCATAATCCTACCTCTCAAATTTGGACCTTGTATCCATAATACTCTCTTTTATGTCATGCCTTGTGATCTAACCTACAACATTATGCTAGGGAGGCCATGGATCCATATGATGTAGGTCATCCCCTATACCCTCCATAAATATCTCAAGTATGAGTATCAAGGCAAAACCTATCATATTCCATCTAATTTTGAACCTTTCACTTATTGTTAAATAATCAAATTCAATGATTCAAAATATTGTCTTTGCCCTTCGCTCGACCCATTTTTATCATTAACTTCTTTGTCTCCTTAGATCATTGATGCATTAAGGGCTTTAAAACCAAATTATCAAACTAGTAATAACCAAGCTATTACTAGATTTCTAATCAAACTGATCAGGATGATCCAAAACTAGAGAGTCAAGATAATATTCGATCTTTTTTGGACCTAGCCAAGCTACCTCCTTTTACCCAAACCATAGACTTACCTTATAGTAAGGGTCAAATGGTACAAATAGGAAGTAATTTCTTTATTTATGCCAATATTTCCCATGAGGAACGAATATGTGACAACAACCCTATCCCAAATGAGTGGTAATATACTTTATATTATCTACCAAACTCATTTATCATTCCAAAGTAGATGCTTTCCAATATCGGATATTAAGGTAAATATTTAGATCTTCATGAACAAGCTATCAAAGAACCCTTAGAGGCTGAAGCCTGGTTGGGATACTATAAGATAGGATATATTCCTAGCCATAGTCATCCTTTTCCTACTTCTCTTTTGTTCAATAATGACAATTAAGCCAATTTTTTCTTTTGAGAGTCCCATGAAAATAACATTTCTATAAATGGTTTGGATTAGTATGAGGACAATGAGGGTCTTTTCTCCTCATTGATCCTAACTCTACCTGACTCACAAATTTTGCTTGTGTAAATCTCATCACTTTTCTATCCAAAATTAATCACCATTGAAAGAATCTATGATAGGGAGGACATCCCACATGATCCTCATTAGGATGATTCCTCAGACTATCTTATCCAAAACAACTTCTATTTAAAGTTTCATTCCACCAAATAGCCCATGCCACCATCTCATAGTCTGTTGATCATGATCAATTATCTCTTAACCCTATAGATCTCAAAATCCTGGGAGTATTACCTTCTCCCCTTCAGTTAGAAGATAAATATTATTTTCTAATTGAAGAAACTATAGATATAGGTAATGGAACCCCTAATATTTCAAAGCGCTTAAGTTAGGTAAGGTTTTGACCCCTATTAAATGTGATAAATATATCAAGTTTTAGAAAAAGTTTAATAATATCTTCATCTAGTCCTATGCTAATATGAAATGTCTTGATCCCTCCTTAGTTGTCTAGCATATCGTTCTCAAAATAGATACAAAAGCATCAAACAAAAGCTATGAAAATGCATCCAAAACTTGCCTTGCTAGTCAAAGAGGAGATTCAAAACATACTATATGAATGATTCATCCAAGTAATTGACTATTCTAACTATATTTCTAAAATTTTCCCTATCACTAGAAAATAAGGAAGTGTTAGAGTATGTATAGATTTTTGGGACATCAATAAAGCATATCCCAAGGATGACTTCCCCTACCTAACATCAATATGATCATCAATTGTTATATATGGGATGTTATCCTTAATGACAATGTTTTAGGTTACAATCAAACAAAAATAACTCCTGAGTATCATTCCAATATGGATTTCACTACCCCTTGGCAGACCATCTATTATCAAATATTATATTTCAACCTAAAAAATGCTAGTGCAAACTATCATAGAGCCATTGCGTATATCTTCCACAATATGATGCATGATATCATGGAGGATTATGTCGATGATCTTCTCAATATGTCCCTAAATCAATATCATGTTTAAGATTTAAGACATATATTTGAATGGCTAAGTATAAAGTATACCTAAATCCTCAAAAGTTCATATTTGTGGAGACATCAAGTAAACTGTTTGAATTTATCGTATCTTAACGAAGAATCAAAGTGGATCCTAATAAGATATTGGATATCATCAATATGCCACCCCATAAAAATTTAACCAAGCTTTAGAGTCTCCAAGACAAGCTTAAAACCATTTAGAGATTCATATTCCAGCTCATTGAAAAGTGCTAACCCTTCTTTAAATTCTTAAGGAAGGATAACTTTTAATGGGATGTTGATTGTCAAGTGGGATTTGATGCTCTAAAATCCTATCTTGTATCCCTTCTTATCCTCATCCCTCCTAGTCCATCAAAATATTTGTTGTTTTATATTATTGTAACTAACCATACCTTAAAGGTCCGAGATGTAGACCAACTGGTTCTTCCAAACCCCATAAGGGGGGCGGAGGTCCAAGGTTCAAATATCGGGCCTCACTAGACTTAACGCTTGTCCCTTTCCTGGTGCTTTTAGTGGCGTAAAAGGTTTAAAATTTTTGTGGCATGGTGGTTATAGGGGCGGACTGCACGAAGATCTGTGTGGCAGCTTCTGGGGCAGACAACTCAGAATACTATGGCGGCCATAAAAGCTAGACAACCTGCTCGGATTCGTGGTGGCTATCGATTCCACCATGTATTAAAAAAAAAAAAAAATAACCATACCTTAGGTGCTATGATGACATAATATTATGATCAACATAAGAAAAGATCCATTTATTACATCGATAAGACTTTGGTCAATTAAAAAGTCTACTTTACCTCAATATAAAAGCTCTATCTTGTTATAGTATTTGCTTTCTAAAATCTCCAACATTATCTGCTTAGCCATAAAAACTTTGACATACAAAGGATTGACCCCTTGCGATATCCCATGTCAAAGCCATATCTCTTTGGGAAAATTACCAAATTGGTGATCACTTTTAGCAAATTTAATCTTAAATTTATTAATCACAAGTTAGTGAAAGGATAAATTATTGATGATTAGCTAGAATCAACACCTCTCTATGCTAGCCATTTTCTAGTTGTAGAATCCCTAGATGAATTGGTCCTCATTTTAGAGGAAGATCAACTTGATTCTTTGACACTTCAATGGTGGTTGATGCGTAGAAGCAAGGGCAAGGATTATCTTGGTTGCTCCCAAAAACAACTAATCCCTCTATCCTTCAAGCTTAAATTATCTTGAACAAACAATACTACAAAGTGTGAGGCCCTTATCCTAGGGGTTTGCATAACTTTATACTTATAGGTTAGAAAAATCTCCAATTTTAGAGATTCCTAGATTGTAGTTAACCATGTCAACAATGCTTATCAAACAAAGGATGAAAAATTAATACCATACAAAGAAATTGTTGATAAGGTAATTGCCTCTTTTAACAAGGTCATATTTGATGATATCCCATGGTTAAGCAATCACAATGTCGATGTTATGGATTAAAATACATCCCTCACCCTCTTATAATTGGATGGTGAATAAGCCACAATCATTATTTTGTAGATCAAAGAACCCTCAACTCTAGTCTAGCCAATTTCCTGTAGAGGTCTTTGTAGTAGAGGTATCTTTACCTTTGATCCTTTATATGAGGACATCATCATATTCTTAAAGGATGACATGCTACCCAACAATTTTAACCATAATGAGGAAAATATCTTTAGACAATGCACTTATAAATTTTTAGCTTTTGATGCAGTGTGCAATGGGAGATAGCAATCACAAGATGCAAAATAATATGAAAGAAAGTAAATCTGCGAGATGACTGAAATATGCTATAAATAGAAATGAAGAAAATGAATACAATGTAGCTATGGAGGAAATGGACACTCCATGAACAAAGCTATTGGACTACATTGCACCCATCACCAATATATGGTGATCTACACAACACTATGCTACTACCTACGAATATGCTCTGAGCTTCTATATTCTACTTGTTACAATGAGACCCTTTTTATATAGGAAGATAGGTTCCTTGGCCAACACTCTACCTAGCTGTGCAAGGGACACCTTGCACATATACAACTTGCACATTGACACTTGTGCATTTATTACATTGCATGAAGTAACTAGATAACTTCCCCTAAAGTAATCTAATGTCCTAAGTATGTACCTAGGAAGGTACATTTACATGACCCAAATGATGTAATATAATCTATTTCTAACACCCCCTGTATTACATTATTTGGGTATTGAAGACTTTAGTCTTCAATGTGGATCTCCTTCCATTGGATAATGGAATTTGTATTCTTCTTCATCGCTTACTGTGTCTTCAGATGATGCAGAGTAAGTTGTAGTTGTAGCTAAAGGTTCTTCTTTCAATTGACTTTGCATTGTATTCCTCCTTTATCTACTTCATCTTCTTCTTCATCTTTAGCTTTGCCTTTGATTTTGATTTTTGTGCTCTCATAGGTGGTTGTGTTGCTACTTGGTTCTTGTAAGGAAGATTCTCCTTTCCTATCTTCAATCTGTATAGAAGCTTCTGAACAACCACTTAAGGCATCATGATAAGATCTTGAGTTAGTAGAACCTGAAGTGCCAATGTTGCATGAGGATTGAAAAAGCTTTTCTAGATATGATTCATTAAGTTCTGCCTTATTTTTGAGTAGTTCTATCAATCCTTTTTGTTCTACATTTTCATCCTTGTAGTGTTTATATGTGAGCAATGCCATGTATAATATGCTCACAAAGTCTAAGGAAAGTGAAATATCACTTTTTCCATTGTCAATTGCTTCATTGATATGGGCTTGAAGATAGCATTCCATAGTATAAAAATTATCTTCTAAGGCTTCACTATGGATTACTTTTGAAGTTAGGTCTAACATTCCTTCAGATTTCATGAGTAGATTCATGATCCCAAGTTTTATGGCACTAGATTTTTCCTTTCTGAAGCAATTATTCTTATTGGTGTTTGCAGTATTTTGGGAAGTAGACATCCTTATGGCTCCCTAGTTTAGGATATAGAAAGCTATTATCTTATGGCTTCCTAAATATATAAGCTTGATTTTATAAAACCTTTATCAATCCTTAGGTTTTGTAGACTTCCTTATATCTCCCTAGTGATGAGAGTATATAAACCTAATGGAATTTTAGGTTTTGTAGAAAGCTTATATTTTCCCAATGGATTTACAACTTGATAATCTTTGATAAATGCTGATATACCAGTTTTAGACCTCCCCCTCTTTTGAATGAATATAGTGCTTTTGTAAATTGTAGTTCAATTTTTGGTTGATTTTGTAAAGTTTTGTAAATATCAAAATCAACTTTTCTAACACCTTATTACTCCTATTGAACTAAGCACTTTTCCAATTTTGAAGAGGTTTTAATGTTGGATTTCTTTTGTCCCTTTTTGAGAAATTTTGAGACAAGAATATTATAAATTTCCAACCTTAGAAAAAACCTTAATAACCTCTTTTAATATCCCTTTAGGATTTGATTTTAGTGTTTCTAATTTTCAATAACCTAATTTGGTGTTGTAATCCTTATAGCTCCCAAATATAGAAAATTAGAACACAATAATATTTGCAAATATTTTAAAATCAATTTCCAGTAGAAACCCTTATTACTCCTAAGTTTAATATTGCAAATATTATATTGATTTGATAAATTATTCCCTTTGATGATATGGCTTTCAATATGGTTAAATTCTTCTAAGTTTAACCTTGATTTATCAACCTTATAACTCCTAAAAATGAAAGCACATTTAAAATGGGAATAAATCTTACCTTGCACTATACAAAGACCGCAATAATCGATGCTAATTTTGGGTGTGCAAGGGCTGCAATATTAATATCTCTACTTTGGTCATTCCCTCCAATAGAATGCTTGGAATCCTCCTTGGATTTAATGCTCCAAATATGGTACCTTTAATCTCTACCTTTGACCTCCCTTGACTAGAGCATTAAAGGCTCTTCTCCTTGCTTCCACACTAAAAATTTGGCCTTGTGCATGAAAGACTATGGAGTGTTGAATGAGGATGAGTGAATGCTTTAAAGTCCTTGGTCTTTGGTACCCTTTAAATGGAATGGAATCTTTATTTAAGTGCCAAGTGGCACATCCATTTTCTTCTTGAGTGCTTGAGGAATGAAAGATGCTAGATGACACTTGTAGCCTCTTGTAAGTAATGCTTGGGAGTTACATTCTTTAGGTGAGTGCTTGTTCTCTTTGTAGACAAGTGTCTCATACATTCTCAACGTACCAACCTACTGTTAGTAACATTTCTTTGACCAAGATGAGCGCTCATGTATGGAATATTAGGGTTTTATTTCAAGTGACAAGTGTCACTTCCTCCTTGTGCATGGGCCTTTGCTCCTTGAATGTAACCCTTCACTATCCTTATTAGAAAATATTTGTATTTTTATTTTATTTTCTATAGATGCTTTTGATGGTGCCTTGAGTGAGAAGCAATGCTATGGTGGAGCTTTGGTGGAGCCTTTGTGGAGCTCCAATAATGGTATAGAGTGCTCCTATGGTACATCTTACTTTGCTTCCTTTCCTTCACACCTATTATGTCTCCTCTTTTGTAGAATTCTCTTGAATATAATGCTTCTCCTTTATTTGCTTTTGTGCCTTTATTGCTTGTAGGTTCAGTTGTCCAAGAAGTAGGGAATATAACCCTTCTATGGTGCTCTTTTGCCTTGCTTGGAGTGTGCAAGTATTCGGCTATCATTGGTTGGTTTACCCTATGGATATTGTGCCTTTGAGGCACCTTCAAATCTGCCCTCTTTCCTGTATAAACTAGATTAGGATAGTGCAATACAATGTAACAAATTTATGTATAAAATAACCTTTATTGCACCCTCTTTTGCACTCCTTTTTTTAGGTCTGAATTTCTGGTTTTGTGGCAGAATTTTTGAATGCAATGTAGGGGTTTTGAGGTTGTCTCTTTGATTAGACACCTTCCCCTTTTTGCTTGGATACTTTGATGACAAATCCAAGCTTAGATAGAAGTAGATAGAAGCTCCTTATTTGATGCAATTTTCTGCACTTTTCTCCTTGCAACTAACCCTATAATGCTTTGGATTTGAGACTCACCAAGTCTCAATATTTGAAGCTTCTATTTCTGATTTTGGTTAGTTGTCTTCTTCTCCAAGTTTTGGAGGATTCTAACCTATTTTGGTGGCTTCACTTGGCCACTATGTGTTGCAGATTTTTATGCACTAATAGTGTCTTTAGACACTTTGTCAAATTCTGATTTTGTGCCTTTCTCAAGAACACAAACACTAATATTTTTGAGAGTAATAGAGTAGTGCAAATGAATCTAATAATATTTCACTTTTAATGCACTAAAAATCACACCTTATCACTCCAATAAACTCTCAAAATAACTTATAAATGCACTTAATCAATTTACTGCAACTAATCAAGAATAATCTGAAATGAATCTTCAAGAGTTATTTTGCAATTTCACTACAAATAAAGTTGTAGGACCTAGTCTTCTTTTTATTTCCAAAGTAGATGATAGGTAGTTGATAGATAGTTGTAATTTTGTAATCTAATCAACTCCAAAGCTAATGTGCAAATGAACCTTAAAAGGAACTTTTCCCTTTTGCACTTTTGAAGACTGTAATTCAATTTTCCTCTTTTGCAACTCTAATCCAAATTAAGGTGCTTTAACAAATCTGATAAGTAATCCAATTAATGAATCTACTTGCACCAATAGTTGCTTAACTTTTTTGAAATCTTTTGTAGAGGATGTAGCTTTTGTAGAGGATGTAGATCTTGGTGTCTAAGATCACCAAGTTGTTACCTTGAGTAAGATCTTGCAACTCTTTGTAGGTTATCCTAAACAACTCCTTCACCAAAAGATGGTCTCAAACTTTCTTTCATGAGCCTAGGATTTTGTGGCTTGTTCTCCTCTTGTAGTCTCCTCCTTTTTGCTATAGATTTTTAGAAGTCTTTATATCAAAAAATAATGCCTTCTTGTTGTGAGAGGTAATCTTCAAATCTCTTGGATTTGGTAGGCTTCTCCTATCTTCAAGTCTTCTTGTCAAATTCTAACTTCAAGCAGGATCTTCTTCTCAAGATTTTAAATGTCTTGAGGTCTTCTGAGATTTGGCACTCCTTGCCAAATTCTTCTTCTTATTTTGGGCTTGTTTTTGGATGGTGACAATTGTCCCAAATATTTCACTATCTTTTTATAGTGAATTTCTCCAATGAGTTCTCCTTTGATGATTTCTTCAGTAAGGCTCTCCAAGCCTTTTATTGGATGCTCATTGAGACCTCCCCAAGGTCTTTGATCTTGCAGCTTCTTCTAGTCTTCCTTGAGACATTTTCTTCAACCTTCTACTCTTGGAAGTGTTGGTGGTGAGATCTTCTTCTAGATCTCTGATTCTACTGCTTCTAGATTTGAGCAGGACTCTCCTAGTCCTTCTTCTTCCAAGACTGGAAGTTCTTCAATGAGATCTTCTCCTGATCTCTTTACCTTCAATTTTGCTTCAGGTGTTAGATTTATTCTGAAGAAGATACTCTTCCTAACTTTCTTGTAGGAAGTTTCCCAACTCACTGAATCTCCTTTCCCTACAACAAAGTATTAGTACTAAAATCTTAATCTACTTCTGAATCAGATACTCTCTTCTGGAGTCTTCTTCAGGATCAAGGCTTTTATGGCCTTTTTTTTAGTATCAAGGCTTCTATGGCCTTTTCTTCAATATCAAGGCTTTTGTGGCCTTTTCTTCAATATCAAGGCTTATGTGGTCTTTTCTTTAATATCAAGGCTTTTATGGCCTTTTCTTCAATATCAAGGCTTCTATGGCCTTTTCTTCTAGAACAAGGCTTCTATGGCATTTTCTTCTAGATCAAGGCTTCTATGGCATTTTCTTCTTATATGAAGTTCTCAATCTAGCAATGGAGATCTCCAGTCTCCTAACTTCACCATGACTCTTCTCCAGAAGTCTTCTTCCATAGTATTCTTTTCTTGCACAAGGAACTAATATCTGCACTATGAAGGCACGCTGACCTTTGGGCAACGAAGTTGAAGTCTCCTAGATTTCTATTGTAGGAGGTGTCCCAATCATCTAAGAATTAATTTTTTACAACAAAAGAAACTTTGGGCAATAGTTAACAAATTCTAGATATCCTGAATGATCTTCACTAGTTGATTTGTCAATCTAGTGGATTGAATGTTGAGTCCTAGTCTTCATGAGTTTTTCCTACAACTCTATGGAAAGACTCTAGCCAAATGTAATCTCAATATTTTTGGAACTAAGATATTTCTTTAGTCCTCACTTGTGGCTCTCCCTAATTCTACCACCTAGACTCTTTTGAGAGTTTTTGATAGTGGTTGGTCCAACAACGCATCAGGTTGATAAAAAACTCAAGCTCAATGATAATGGTGGTTTTCCTATTGATCTATTGTGGCTAGATCTACCATGGCTCTGATACCACTGTTAGCTTTTGATGCAGTGTGCAATGGGAGATAGCAATCACAAGATGTAGAATAATATGAAAGAAAGTAAATCTACGAGATGACTAAAATATGCTATAAATAGAAATGATAAAAATGAATACAATGTAGCTATGGAGGAAATGGACACTCCATGAACAAAGCTACTGGACTACATTGCACCCATCACCAATATATGGTGATCTACACAACACTATGCTACTACCTACGAATATGCTCTGAGCTTCTATATTCTACTTGTTACAATGAGGTCCTTTTTATATAGGAAGATAGGTTCCTTGGCCAACACTCTACCTAGTTGTGCAAGGGACACCTTGCACATATACAACTTGCACATTGACACTTGTGCATTTATTACATTGCATGAAGTAACTAGATAACTTCCCCCTAAAGTAATCTAATGTCCTAAGTATGTACCTAGGAAGGTACATTTACATGACCCAAATGATGTAATATAATCTATTTCTAACATAAATATGCTATCATTGGTGATATTCTATATCATTGATCCTTTGATGAAATTCTCCTTAGATGCCTAACATTGACCAAAGCTCAAGTAGTCATCAAGGAGGACCATGAAGGATCCTATGGTGTTCACTTTAGTGGAATTATCATTGCTAAGAAAATCCTATGAGTGGGATATTACTAGCTATCCATAGAGAAACACTCTTGTGATTACATTAGGAGGTGTGATAAATGTCAAAAACATGACAACCTTATTCATGTTCCATACCAAGAACTTCAACCAATAACTTCCCCTTGGAATTTTTCCATCAAGGGCTTGGATATTATTAGGAAGACCTACCTAACATCGTTTGATGGATATAAGTTAATCATTATAGCCAACGGATATTTCATAAAATAGATTGAAGACATATCCCTATCCTTAGCCACTAGAGTACACGTATCCAAGTTTATACTTAATTAGAGTCTTTGACATTATGGTATTATGTCTTACTAATCTCAAATAATAGAACACCCTTTAAGAACAAGGATGTTCATAAGATTTACATTAAGCACAAGATCCAAAAAAATGGTCCATGGCTTATTATCCTCAAGGTAATGAACAAGCAAAAACTTCTAATAAGATGTTGATCAAAATTCTTAATAAACTTGTTTGAGATTGGCATCTTTAGCTCTATCCTACTTTTTGGGCCTATTGCACTAGTATCCGAAATCTCACTGGATTAATGCCCTATGTTTTGGTCTATGAGGCTAAATTTATTTCCTATTTCAATATTGAGGTTCCTTCCTTGTAAGTATTACTATAAGAATCTTTTGTTGGAGATGAATATTGTCTCGCTTGTCCTAGCCAATTTGAACTACTTGACAAAATATGGATTCATATCTTAGATAACATATGGGTCTACCAAAATAGTATTAAACATGCCTATGAAAATAAGGTAAAATATTTCTACTTTAAGGCTTGTGATCTTATCCTCAAGGAGAACCAAAAGAAAATGAAAATCAATGCCAAGCTCAAAGGCAAGTTTAAACCCAATTGACTAGTTCTGTTCATCATCACTACTAGGTTCAACTGAGGAGCTTTCTACCTTGTCACACTTGATGCTAAGGAACTTAAAGAACTAATTAATATCATGCAACTTTAAAATTATTATATTTTAGTCTACATTGATTGCTTATTCATTAGCTTACTTGTATTTGCTACTTGCCTACATGATTTCTTGATTCCATACCTACTTGCATTAACATTCTTGTATCTACTTGGACTACCTAATGCTTATTGAGTTAGGAGATCCGTGTTGATTCAAATGATGAGACTATTTAGGATAGTTCATTTTGCTAGGTGACTAATGTGAATAGACTCTCCTATTCCCTTCAGTTTGAAACAAAATTATGATTCATATAGCTTACTCCTAGCAATTCTTCTTTCTCATCTTCTCTCAATCCTTATCTAATTTATCTCAAAATTAAATGATTCTTCTAGCATCATAGTTTGATTACTCTTGGAAACTTTATAGATCCTCAAGGGGATGTAGTATGTAGATCCATTGCATGTCATGTGTATAAGATCTTATAAATATGTCATACAATGGGTCAACATCTAAGAATGACCTACTATGCATCCTATGACTATGGTACAATATTCATGATATTGATAGTAAATATTCTTATATTATATTATTCAATTTCATCATGGGCTATATGATTTCCATCATGATATTTCATGGTTATGACAACCCAATCACCCCAATTCTTCTATCTCATTACGAGCTATATTATTGCCTCTATGATCTTCCATGGTGATAATAGTCCAACCCTTCTCCATCCCTCCTATATCATCACTAGCTATATGATTTATACCATGATAATCTATAGGTAATGATAGCTACATAAATATTACTATCTACTTTCACACCCATAATCTTAATGAATGGGGAAACAAACCCTCCTAACTAGAAATAGTAACAAGCCTTGATATCAAATCTACAAAATGTTTCCTTTAGGCCATCACCTAAAGATTAATTATTTCAAAAAGTTCCCTTTAGGACCTTTCTTAAAGGTTAATCAGTTCAAAAAGTACCCTTTAGGCCCTTGATTAATAGTTAATCAGATCATAAAAGTACCTTTTAGACCCATAACTAAATGTTAATCAGTTTAAAAAGTGCCCTTTAGGCTTTTTACAAAAGGTTAATCACACCAAAAAGTTTCATTTAGGTATTTGCATAAAGGTTAGTCAAATAAAAAAGTATCCTTTAGGCTCTTGCCTAAAGGTTAATTAGTTCAAAAAGTGCCCTTTAGGACCTTTCTTAAAGGGAAAGTGCATTTGAGACCCATGCCTAGAGGTTAATCAGTTTAAAAAGTACCCTTTAGGCTTTTGCCTAAAGGTTAATCACACCAAAAAATTCCATTTAGGCCTTTGCCTAAAGGTTAATAAGATATAAAAGTATCCTTTGGGCCCTCAAAAATTTTCCTTTAGACCTTTAGTGATGAATCACTACAATATAATTAGATATTATATGAAGATTATGCAAATCCTAGAGCAAATATAGAGGTATTTCAATCATCAACAACTTGCATGAAGTCCATGTCAAAAATCACCAAATAGATAACTCCAAAGGGTGAAGACAATAAAAAACCTCACACTATGTGGTCATGTCTATAACCAAACCATCATAAGATAATGGTTTGTAGTGATTTTTCCTAGCATTTTTTGGTGATATTTGAACCAAACCCCACTCTTGATGGAAGGTTATGGGCATTTTTGGTGATAACTAAAGAAGCTCCATCATTAGTGGAGGTTCAACCCAAACAATGGTTGTGGATTAGTGAATAAAATTAGCTCTTGTTTATATTTTTTATGGTATTATGCTCTTCATGAGTCATATCTCCACCACATCCACAAGGTAATATCTAGTGGTGAGGGGTGGATAAGAGAATTTCAACAACTAGGGGAACAAGATAACTTGAAATCACTCTACATCAAGAAATATCATAAAGTATCTACTTTCCTACACCCATCAAAAGAGATTTCTAGGGTGAATCTTCTTTTCACCAACCACTCATCCAACAGGAAGAGTGAATCAAGATGAAAAAAAGTGGTAGACATGGAAAGATCCTAGATATAAATTCCTATAGATTAATATTGTCATCGATAGTTCATACCACATGGGACTTTGAAGGATATTGCCTTGGAAAGAAAATTAGGAAAGCATCTAATCAAAAGTTAAAAGTTGGTGTGAGTAGAAAAAGAGCTAAATCAAGACCATCCTAGAAGGACATGTTAAGGAAAAGGGGAGGATCCAATTTTTTTGAAGAAAGCTTACCAAGGCAAAAGATGAAATTCTAACAACACAACCTAGGAAGTTGAAGATAACATGATTGGGACTTTTGAAATTTTTGAGACAAGAAAATAAATAAAAGTATTGACAAGTGGATTCTTCAAGATCAAAATCCTAAGAAAGAAACAATTAAAGTTCCAAAAATATGGAGAGACACTTTGATAAGTAGAGAATATCAAAATAAGAAGGCATGCATGGGTAATGATGCACAAATTTTTAGGAAAGGTAGATGATCCAAAGTAATGCACCATTACTAATAAAAATATAGATGGAATACCAAGGACACTTAAATTTATTACAAAGGAGGTAGAGGTTCCATTAAAGATAAAGAGATGACACCTACAATAGCACTAGCTCAGGACTAACAAAAGTAATGGCGATAAACATTTTCATTCAATTTTTAGAACCCCTAGAAGTAGTTGAGAGGGTCATATCATCCTATAATTTTTGGAGGGAAAATTTTCCCATTATAATCTATAAATAGCAATAGTTTAGGATATGCAAAGGATCAACAAGTTTGCATCTGCAAGTTTTGTAAGCTTTCCTTTCATTTATTTCTATATAGCAGTAAGCTCTTGAGCCACTTGTGGGAAAATTGAACCCTTGATTCTAGAAAAATATTTGTAATGTTGTTTGCACATATATATTGGAGGCATATGCATCTATTTTGGGTAGACATATATGGTTCTCATGCTTTGATCCGTCTTTGTATGTATGTGTGTTTTTGTAGTCTTTACTTGTTTTAAAGTTTTACTTGCGTATGTGTGTATATGGGAGGCCTACACATCTATTTTGAATAGCCATATATGGTTATCATGCTCCAACATATATCTTTAGGCCTGTGTATATATGTAACTCTCATTTGGTCTCATCTACATTGATGAGAGGAAGTGTTCACCACTAGCACATAATATTCAAGCTTGTTATGTAGGGAGATCTTATTTGGTCTTTGGTGCATTGCCACCTTATTTTTTTAGCTTAGGTTTTTATCCTTTTTTAGTATTTTTATGTTATCTCTCATATAACTTTTTCATTTGAGTTTAAATTACACCTAAAAATCATATTTTAACAAGGATCCAACCTTGTAAAATACTCCTAAAGACCCCCAATTGAGCCAAACCCTACACTCTTAGGAGAGGCCCTATTGTGTTGCTTCATGTGAGTTGTTATTGTCTATTAGGACAATAAAATATGGCAATAGTTTAATTTCATGCCTAATATGACCCAAATGACATATCATTGGTCCCAAAATCACAAAAATAAGTTGGGCCTAGACTTGGTGAGGGTCTTTGCCTATTTTTTCTTATTAAAGCACCTCAGAATCACCTGACAACTTTGCTCTACCAAAAATACCTAGAAGAATATGCTATTTGAATATATTAGATTGAGGTTATGATGAAGACCCCAATATCTCTACTCCTAGTTAAAAATTTACATTCACTTGGCAATTCCATTTCAAACAAAAGGGCTTAGAGATATCTTCACAAAAAACCTACTATCGAGTTCTAAATTGTGAAAATTTACAAGAGTTGCTACCACCGTCCACCATAATTTTGCAAAGAATATTCATAGTTCATAATATGGCTACTCCACCACCACCACCCAAAAAATCCCTTACCTAGAATTATAGAGGTCTATTGGCACACCCAACTATGCATGAAGTATGGGAGGAGATACCTCAATCTACTTTAAAATCCCCCACTTACTTCACTAGGGAGGATCACACTACCCCCATTGAGAATTTGAACCATATGGTAAGTTTGTGCATAATTATAATATGTTAGAGCAAAACATAGATCTAATATTAATGGCAACCTCTTTTAGGGGAAGGGCTTATGAATGGTATCTCACACTCCAGTCAAGTTTGATAGCCAACTAGGATTATCTTGGTATTGTATTTGTTAAAAGATTCAAATAAAAAATAGATGTGGTGCCACTCCTAGAATAATTATCAACCATAAAAAGTGCTCCCATGGATGCAATAGAGGATTTCAACCTTAAATTTCATGTCTTGGGACATAATATCTAAAGAGCTCTATCTTCCCCTAGGTAGGGCATTTATATATTATATAAAAGGCTTAGATTTTGAAATTGTAGACACCTAAAAATGTTCATATTGGAAATGGTTAAATGTTAATATTTAATAAATTTGTTATTATTTTAATTAATACATTACAACCTTATAAATATCAGTGTTGACTATCCTAACCCCTTTGACCATCCTAAGCACCTTCTTATTGTTTATCATGGTCATCATAAGACCATCCCTTTATTTTAACCCCAATCCACCTCACTCTAGTTGGAAGTTAATACCTTCTTTCCTCCACATTCCAAGCCCATTAATGCACATGGGTCAGGATTCCTTCCACCCAAGCACATTTATGAGGTATGTCATTTTGGTGGGTGAGAATTCTCTCCATACAAGAGCATTAATACTGGATATCATAGCATGACATAGTGTGTCATATACCAAATAGATAATGTTGCACATTTTTCCATCCAAGCAATCAAGTGGGGAAAGTCAATATCCTCCCTTTCTCTCACCATACCACTTGTCGGTAATGCTCCCTCATCTTCATAAATCCCCTCACCCTTGGGAAATATTACAAATATGCTATCATTTAATTTGTAAGAGAGAGTGCATAAAAAACTACTAAATATATGCCCATATTTTGTTTGGCCCTCCTTGCATATTTATGAATTTGTAAATGTAGGTACCTCATTCAAAGAACTTGATAATATCAACCATGGAGTCTCTTTGGAATGCATGTTAACCTTTGTTTTGTAGCTACGCTCATCTTCGACAACCAAACAACACTAGATATGCATTAGAAGCCTTAAAACATTTCCATAAAGGTCTAGATCTAAGTTTGAAACCCCTTCCTAGAACATAGTTCCAACTACCCTAGGTGGTTACATAGAGCCAACCACCCTATGCGGTTACATAGAGCCAACCACCCTATGCGGTTACACAAAGACAACCTCCATGGGTGGTTGAGTCTCAAAGTTAGAAATAGACTCCAAATTAGTAGTAGGTAACTAAGCAAGGTAAAATAAATCATTTTATAAGGTCTTGTAACCTCTTTGAACACTTTTGTAACTTTTGTTAAAGGTTTTGTAAGCTTTTTGTAACCTTTTTTCATGATTTTAGGCCTTAACTAAAAGGCTCAATAAATGCTCCTTATGATTTTATTTTAGGCTTGTGTGTAGGTACTGGGATCTGCATAGAGGCTCAAGAGGTCAAGCAAAGATACTTAAAAAACCTCACAAAAACTTGTTGTGTAACCAAGGAGGTCCATTATAATAAAAAAGGCTGATTTGTAACAAACAAAGTCCATGAACGCAAATATAAAATTTCCATTTTTCTATTTACATGTTATGGTGCATTTCCTTAGTCACATAAATGGTGATCATAGTAGGACCTGATTGCCCTTAATGCACTTGACATTCATTTTTTTGCTTAGGTTATAGGACTTGCATATAACATAGTATACATTTTGTATTTACTTAGGGTTCCTCATGCTTTCTTGCTTGTTTTGATTACTTTATTATCTTTTTGTTTTTTCCACAAGTGCTTAGGAGTAGAAATGACACAATCACATCATTAAAAATAGGGCTCAATCTTGCAATATCTACCCACCCAGACAAAAAAAATCACCTAGGTTGGGTATGTAGACACAAGCAACCACCCAATGCGACTAAACAAGCATAGACAACCATCCAATGTGGCTACATAGACTCAAACACAATCATCCAGGGTGGCTACATAGACTCAAATGCAATCACACTGATATATACACAAAGGCACAATAGGTTAGTTTCTTTTATTTCTAGCATAGGATTACAGGTTAGTATCTTATGTTCCTTGGTTTTACATAGAGGCTCATGTCATAGTTTATTTCTTTGTCATTGCTTGTTTGAATTGCAAATTGGTTTTAGTCATATCTTAATTTTCCATAGGTATTCCTCTCCTTAGCATAGTTCTTTAGTCTTTTTTTTAGCACCCCCATAAGCTTTTCTTCTATAAATTAATTGCACAACAAAATTTATTTAGTTTAAAAGATCTTCCTATTCAAAGTCTAAACCTTTCCTCCTTCTTCTTTAGATTTCCAATAGCTTAGCATAGTTGTTTTATAATTTTTGCACAAAGACTCAAGGCTCATTGTCTCAATCATTGTTGTTTTATGACTCATTAGATTAAATTAAAGACTCAAGGCTCATTAGTTTAGTTGTCATTTTATTTCAAGGCTCATTAGTTTAACTGTCATTTGATTTCAAGGCTCATTAGCTTAGTTGTTATTTATTTTTAAGTCTCATTAAATTAATTGTTATTGCTTTCATGGCCCATTATATCAAGTTTTCTTTTCATAGCTCATTATGATAAAGGTTATTGTTTTCATTGCATCCTTAGGGTTAGCTTTAGATTTGCATGGTAAATAGGTATTCTTAGCATCAAAAAAAATCAAAACAAAAAAAGCAAATCAAATCAAGCACACACTTTGCATGATATATTTCACAAATATTTTGTGAGGACAACCAATCGGTGATGTTGGATTTCACCACCAACCATCGATCCTTTAGATACCATAGTTAGATGTCATAGTTTCCTAGACTTCATAATTGAGAAGCTGGTTACCCTTGGGATTAGCTTGGGGTAATATGAGGTTAGATGCCCTTTTTTTCATAGGGCTCAATAAGTTTTGGATTCACAACTATCATTTTTATCCAATCTTGATAGAGGGTGAAGTGAAATCCTGACTAGAAAAATAAAAGGACTTAGACAATGCGTCTCTCTCAAGATGTTTGTTATACCCCCTTAGGATACTCGAAGTTGACATACCATCCTAGGAAGCCACATTAGCCATTTGTGTCTCATTTATCATAAGGGAAGTGGGCATGAACTAACACTTATAGATTTCATTCCATCACCCCTTCATAGTTCCTATATTTAGAAAACATAAAAACAAAAAAAAGAACAACATTGCAAAAACATAAAAAATTACAAAAGCATTGCAAAACATCAAAAATATAAAAAACAAAAACCAAAACAACCATTGTTTATTTAATTAATTGCTTGACTTTTTATTTGTATACATAGTGTATTTTTATTTCAAGAAAAAAAGGAAGTCACCACAAGCACCGTTATTGAGAACCTATGATTTGCATCCCACTTCTTTCATGATAGCCTATGGTATCGATCCATAGTTAAGCCAAGACCCAATCCCAAGACCAAGTCTCCATGGAGTCATCATGCCACCCATATTGTCCTTCCTGAATTATCTGGATCCAAGAATCCCTTCTCTCTAGCCAATCCCATGGTCACTCGTATTAATATTGATGTTGCTCACCTTATCTTTACCAATATGATCTATCATACCCAATCACCTTATACTAACTAGGATCCTTTCTCATCACATATTCCACCACTTAGTTCACCACGACCATCCTTACCCCCACTGCACATTCCTACCTACACTAAACCCCCACTCTCCCAAGTGTAATATTATAAACCCTATCATCCTCCATCGCCTCCCACATCTTCTATTAGTTTTCACCACACCTTGAGAGTGACAAATTTTGGAATTCCATGAGAATTATTCCCACTTGAGGGAACTAATCTCACACCCCCTCAACAAATGACATGCCTAATGTTGGTAGCCACTAATCCAAACCACCCATCTTCTTCCAATCACATTCGTTCATCTCAATGTTAGCACACTTCTACCCTATCCTCCTATATTGTGCATAGTTCTCACCAACATCATCATGCCCAAGTTAATGTTGCTTCTCACCAACACACATCTAGTCCTTCTGCCTCAATAATCCACCACTCTAAATGTTGCTCCTTCCACAACTTACCCTTCATCCACTACCATTCATATCACTGGTGCACATGTTACATGTCTTTATACCTTCTATTATACTTGTCCTTCTCAATCTTACGATTCTATTGTTTCTTATTATCATCAATATTTACAACAAGTGCCCTCTAAAAATTATCCATGTCACATTCACTCTTCACACACTACTCATATTCCTCAATAGCCATATTATATCCTAAATTATCGACCTCATTCATCTGCCAAGGGCTCCTTCTTTCCCCAATATCCATTATGGGTCTCCTCGCCACCCATGATATCCATGATATATTCCCACTCTCATGATTCTTACCAGGAGCTAGTGACACAGTCATAAAAACCACACCAATATCAACCACTACTTAACCAATACCAATACACCCTCAATCAATACCAACACCACTCTCATCAACATCAATAACAACTACCTCCAAACCAAAATTAGTCTACCCTACAACCATACCAATCACATTAAACCCAAAAACCACAACATTTAGATTCCATACAACCCCCCCATTCATATCAACCCTTGTATACTCAACCCCAACCACCCCTTGCAAATCATCAATGTCTAGCTCATCAATCGCCATAAATACCCACAAATACGCATAACCAATATCATCAACCACATAAATACCCACCCTCGGGTTACCAGGTTTGCAAAGTACCATCCTCTGACCTCAATCAACATCATTACCATTAAATTCATTCACATCAATCATATCCCCCTTTTGAGCCATCCCATTTGAATCATTCTAGTGTATTCCATTTAGCTCCCTAGGCAACTCCAGATGTATTTCAACTATTGGATAACAAGGTCAATAGTTTAAAATTACAAATTATTGGCATTGGATACCAAAAGCTAGCACTGAGTCAACTACAAAATTAACCCATCCACCATTTGGTACTAGCACTATCATACCGTCCCTTGTTTTAAATACCCAAATTTAAAAAATTCAAGGGAAAAGAATATCCTCAAGATCATGTGAGCACTTTCATCAATACCTGTTATCTCATCAATGAGATAGACCCACTCATGATCCGTACTTTTTTGTTATTTATTATGGGAGGAGTCTTGGATTGGTATAACCACTTTTCCAGACACAATATTTATAATTTTGAACAATTGGAAAATATCTTCTTAGATCGCTTTGCTCTAAATATATAAAAAAAAAATCACATTGATGGATATTAATAATATTTTCCAATTTGATGATGAATTTGTCCTTGATTATGGCAATCAATGGAGAGCTATATTAAAGAAATTACCATTTTATATCCCCATCACTAAGCTAACTTTAATGTTCACCTGGAGTTTTTCAAAATCAATACCCCTCTTGCTTCAACTCCAACAATATCAAACTCTAGAGGAAGCCTTGATCTAATCCAAGATCATCAAAGACACCAAAATTCAAGAGGGAGATATCAAGCTCTAAAATAAATAATAGCCAAATAAAAATGCTAAAGGAAATAACAATATTAATTAATCTAGGCCTGCCTAGGTCAACCAGGTAGTGTTGAGTAGTCCAACCACTTAGCCCCCACAACCTCAATATCCACCACAACAACCTTCATATCCATCATAAAAAATACCACATACAATGATGTGCCAACCCCCACTCAACTTCACAATCCCAACAAACCCCCCTATCATACCTAGTGCAATCAACAACCCCCATATAAATTCATTCATCTTTAAGAGCCCTTGTTAATCATATTCCAAAAACTTATGGAGGTGCAATTGATCTCTTTACCAAAAATAAGGCATGAATATCCAAACAAACCCAAAGGTAGAGGGTATAGAGAAGATCATTACTATATTTTTCATCGATAGAAGGACCATAAAATCAATGGTTGCATTCACGTCAAGCACATAGTATAGGATTTGATTGAAAAAGTATCTATTGAAGTTGCCAATCCTCTTTACCAAAATAACCAAAACCTTGATATTTACCAAACTCCCTTACCACAAAATTGGGTAATACAACCAAAAATGAGGATTCAACATTTGCCTCTCAACCAAATCAAGTCAATCACGTCAACATTATACTAAATTACCAAGTTTTTGTTAGTATGATCCATGTTGTCACCAAAAAATTATGGTACCCTAATCAACTAGCACTACCAACTAACCCTTCAAATGTGCCTTTCTCATCCACTTTTCCACCTCCACTAGTGTAAGCCACAACATCTCAATATCGACCAATCCTCCATATTAATAGCAGGATCACTCATAGCCTCAAAATGAAATTGACTAAGCTCTTGATTTATGAACTAATCTAGCAATAACCTACCCACTAAGAGGTATTAATGTATATCCTTAGGTCCATAGAGCTACAAACCCATGATCCCAATGCCTTTGCTAATTTTATGGGTAATGTTCAAACTTGCATGTTGTCGACCATTATCTTTTATGATCAAGAAATCAAAACTATTTTGATGGAAGAACTAGATCTGCCATTGCATATTATGGCTTACATAGATGGCAAAGCTTTTAAACGTATATTTATTGACACCAAATATTTAATAAACATCATCACATCTACCACATTCAAACACCTCAACCTTCCACCCACTCATATAGTTGATTCCACTTTCACTCTATGGGCCTTCAATAATACCTTGTGCTCAAAACTTGGAACAATTGTTCTCCCTATTCAAGTAGGGGTCCAAACCATCCACACCTTGTGTCATGTCTTGGATATAGAAATGTAATATAATGTGCTCCTTGGTAGACCGTGGATATAAGATATGTAGTGTGTACCCTCAACATTACATCATTACCTCAAATATACCCATGAGGGTTGCATACACTACATTCTGGTGGACGATGAACCTTTCAAATATTATCACATGGTCACCCACCCACATGATTCTCCCTTACCTTCCACACATATATCCCTCACTTGTCTCCCACTCAACTCATCTTACCACTCAACCACATCTTGCCCTCCCTCACCTGCATCACCTATACCCAATTTGCAACCTACCCACTCAATTCCACCTAATCTGATTCCTCCTTCCTCATCCTTGGGCACTAACCATGCTCCTCATATCACCCCAAATCAAACCCATACAACTCCTCCATATTCCTTCACATCTCTCTCCCCAACACTATCCATATTTCTTCCACCCTTCTCCCAATGCTCAACCATTCCACCCTTCCTCTAGCACTCAAGTCACTCACTCTCCTCCCCAACCTCTCCATTCTCCATATTCTTCTCATACCCCTTCTTCATCTATAGTTACTAGACATCCATCATCGACCCTTCCCATATTACCCACACCACTTCATCCCCCTCTCTCTATCCCCTTTTGTCCATTACCCCCCACCAACTCCATCTAGACCACACCTTTCTACTTATATAAATCCTAACAACTGCTCCATGACCCCTCTATCCACTCCCATCACTTGCATCATTGAACAAGTTACTACCACCATCAATCCTACTGCTATTTTACTTCCTACCTCCACCATACCCACACCCACATAATCTTCCCAAACCATATCTTCTTCCATGACGCTTGACCTACCCCCACCTCCAAATTTATCTGATGAGAACCCATCCATCCTTGACATGGTTCAAGTGACCCACACTCCTTTTTTCACCACCCTTATCTTCATCCCCATCCCCTTCCATGGACAACACTGAGCCTTCATCCTCATCCACCTCTCCAATACCCCCATCTCAAACTGCTAGTATCATTGTACATATGACTACTCCTAGCATAGGAGAATATCTTGTACATAGTGTCACATTTATACCTCTAGTTATAGAGTTAGTTAGGGATTTTGGTCACCCTAGTCCATACCCCCATTAACCATAGATGTTGTTGTCCCTATGGGATCCTCCTCTAATCACATGAATTTCATGTATGGGGGAATCAATTCATCATTAGACAAACCTCCTGATAAAGAGCCCAAAGTGTCATTTTTTGGTAACATCAATTTTTTGGATAACCCCTCATTTACCATGAGGTATTTTCAATGCTTTAATTGGTGAGGATGTGGTCTTGGATGCTATGAGAAAGGAACACACACTATTTTAGAGCCTCATTCTTAACCCCCTCAAGACAAATCTAGCTTAGGATAGGATCAACATTCTCCGATAGACCTCCTCGAAGATGATATTCAATGCATTACCCTTGGCCTCAAGGAGGATAGTGATGATAAGTACATTGTCCTTGAGTATGCTCACCTATAGCCAAATAAAATTTTCCAAGTTTCCACTATTCATGCCATTCCATATGACACCTCGAAAGATGAATTTGAAGAGCCATTTGAGGCACTTTTGATTGCCTCTAATAGCTTCAAAGAAGAATCATCTCCCATTGTCCCCATTACAGATGTGAATAATTTTTACCTATGTATCTTCGTCATTCTACTTCCCATATTTCCTATGCTCCTCCCATTGGAGTACCCTAATGCACCCATTCATCCCCTACCTCTACCATGGCCACCTCCACCTAATCCTCACCCACCCATTCTAAATCAACTTCTTCCTCATGAGCATGTACAAGGGAACCCAACCTCTAATCCACAATCCCCTTCATTCCCCCAAGTCAACATGATATCCATTGACTTATGCACACCCCTCCATAATCCAAATGACCTTGCACACCCCATCCCCATCGACACCAGTCTCATCGAATTTAAGTGGATCTCATCCCCTTCATCTATCTTTAATTTCCTTCCCTCTAATCAATTACTTAGAGACTCAAATGTTTACTTTCCTCCTTCTCCCCCTTCCTCACCTTATTTTATTTATACATCTAAATTTAGTGATACCACACCAACCCTCTTTGATAATTCCATAGATGACATTCACCTCATTCCCACCCCTCATCAGCTTGAGGAGGGTTCCCACATGCTCATTGAGGAAACCATCGATATCAACATCAACACCGACCCTGACAATCCCAAAATCCTTAAACTTAGAAAAAGTCTCTCATCTAAAGAGCAACAATATTTTATCACCCTCTTGATAGAATACCAACAAGTTTTCACATGGTCCTACAAAGACATGCTTGGCCTTGATCTGAATCTCATTGTCCATAATCTCACATTAAATCCCAATGCCAAATTGGTCAAACAAAAGTTGAGGAAACTTCATCCTACCATTGTCCTCATGGTTAAAGAAGAATTGCAAAAGCTATTAGATGTGGGATTTATCCAACCAATTGATTATCCATAATGGATTTCAAACATGGTGCCCATTGGTAAATCCCAATGGGGGGATACACATTTGCACTAATTTTTGTGACCTCAATAAAGCATGTCCCAAGGATGATTTTCCTCTTCCCAACATCGATACGCTCATGGATTCCACCGTTGGCCATGAAATGCTCTCCCTCATGGATGGTTTTTTAGGATACAATCAAATTTGAGTCAATCCTGATGACCAACACAAGACAACCTTTACAACTCCTTGGGGGACATTTTGTTACAAAGTCATGTCATTTGGTCTCAAGAATGTAGGAGCTACATACCAATGTGCCATGAATTACATCTTCCATGATTACATGCACAAAATCATTAAATATTATATGGATGATCTTTTGGCCAAATCTAAAACTCACCATGAGCACATCAATGTTTTACAAAAAGATTTTGACTACTTACTCGAGCATAATGTGAGACTCAATCCTAAAAAGTGCATCTTTGGTGTCACTTCAAGGAAAATTTTAGGGTTCATAGTCTCCAAACGAGGTATTGAAGTGGACCCTAATAAAGTCAAGGCCATTGTCAAAATGTCACCCCCTACGACCCTCAAAGAACTTCGTAGCTTGCAAGGAAAAATTCAAGTGATCCATTGCTTCATTACTCAATTATCAAACAAATGTAAGCCATTTAATCATCTTTTGTAAAAGGGGGTCATATTTCAATGGACCACAAAATATCAAGAGGCTTTTGATACCATTAAGCATTACCTTGCTTTCCCACTAGTTTTATCACCACCTCAACCAAGCATTCCATTTCATTTGTACATATCCACTACTGATTTTGCTCTAGGGACTATGTTGGCTCAGAAAAATGATGCCAATCAAGAACAAGCCATCTATTACATTAGTCATACATTGGTGAGTTACAAAACTAAATATGCATATATGGAGAAGCTATACCTAGTTGTCATATTCACAACCAAAAAGCTTCACCACTACATGCTCAATCATACAACCTATGTCATTGCCAGAGAAAATCCATTGCGTTATATGATGAGTCACACTTACACCAATACCCACACTACAAAATGGATAATGCTCTTAATAGAATTTGATCTTGAATTCATAAGTCAAAAATCCATAAAGGGTCAGGTCATTGTCGACCAGCTTGCTGAAGCTCCTCTTCAAGATGATCAACCACTTATCATAGAGCTTCCAGATGATTCCATCTTCAGTGTTACCAAGCTCGAAGAGCATGTCGAACCTGAGGATGAAGTCGATATTACCCTTTTCTTCGATGGGTCTAAGTGTGAACAAGGGGGAGGTGCTAGAATTATTTTCTTCATACCTCAAGGGGTTCTCATATCCTTTTTCATTTAAGCTCAACTTTCCCTGCACTAATAATAATGTTAAAGTCTTATAAATAAATTATCGATAAATTGCTAACCAACTTTGATTGGTATGACATTGAAGCTTTTCCAAGGTCATCTAATCATTTTACAGATACCATGGCCTCTCTCGGGTCCCTTATTCCACAAAACCCCATTGATAGCATCACTCACATTCAAGTTACCATGCTTTCCCAATTGGCTATCACTCGAGAATCTTCTAATGATGAACAAGATGTCCATCTAGTTTAGGTAGAGCCTTACCATGATGTATTTGCTCAAATCAAGGATTTCCTAAAACTTGGTACCCTTCCTATGAAATTGACATCAGACACTAAACGCACTTTCAAATAAAAAGTGGATTTATATACTCTCTTAGGGGATGTGCTTTATCATCATGGCTATGATGGTGTTCTTCTTCATTGTCTCAAACCACAAGAGGCAAGTTGGGTGATATCTCAAGCCCATGATGGTACATGTGGTGGTCATTTTAGTGGGATGGCCATCACAAAGCATATTTTATGCATGGGTTATTATTGGCCCACCATGGAACATGATTGTTGCACATATGTTAAGAAATATCCTAAATATCAACATCATGCCAATTTGACCCATGTTCCATCACAAGCATTACAACCCATTCAAGCCTTGTGGCCATTTTTGTAATGGGACCTGGATCTTATCAAGAAAATATCCCCTCCATCCTTGGGATATCATACATTCATCATCACAACCACAAAGTACTTTACCAAGTGGGTTGAGGCTATTCCTCTCACCAATATGATAAGACCTCGAATTATAGAGTTTATACTACAACACATCATTTGTCATTTTGGTATCCCTTCAAAGATCATATCTGATAATGGTCCCCCATTTAAAAATAAGGATGTTCGAGCACTGTGCAACAAGTATCATATCCAACATAGCTTCTTGACACCCTATTACCCCTAGAGCAATGGATAAGTTGAAGCTACCAATAAGACTATATGTGCCATTCTCAAGAAAACTATACAATAAAATCACAAATATTGGCACCTTCAACTCCCTTTGGTACTCTAGGCTTATCGCACAAGCATTCACATACCGATAAAGGCAACACCATTCTCACTAGTCTATGGTGTCAAAGCCATCATGCCTCTTGAGCTTGAGATCCCAACCCTATGCATATCCTTGCAGGAATTCATGGATGAGGACACAACCCACCAAGCAAGGCTCGATCAACTCACTCTCCTTGATGAATGTTGAATCAATGCTCTTGAGCACCTTTGCATTTATCAAGATTGAATCAAAAGAGCCTATGATCACAAAATCCATCCACAAGAATTCCAATTTGGTGACCTCATACTCAAATAAAATCAACAAAACTCAAATCTTCCACCTCATTTATATGATAAGTTTGCTACCAACTGGCTTGGTCCATTCATTGTCACATAAACATTTGGCTCAAGGGCCTATAAAATTTCCACTCTCAAGGGAATTGAGGAACCTAAGCCCATCAATATCCTTCATTTGCACACATTTTATGCCTAGCTCATATTCCACTTTGTCTTCTTGTACATAATCAATTTCAAAAAAAAATCAAAAAAAAAAACAAGTAAAATCAAACAACAAGCTCATGTCACAAGCACTCTTCACTTTCCAATCAGTTCACTTTCTCACCATGTTCTCATTATTTTTATTTTCTCTAATTCCTCGCACATCACTCCTAGTTGTATGGTCACGCTTCGAGTGGCTACGTACCATGGACCGATGTGTTCCTCTCTTTCCTATTTTCCTTCCTCTCTCCTCTTTCTTATTTCTTATTATTTCCTCTTCTTCTCTTTCTCCTTCATTCTCTGTCATCTTTCACTCCATCACCATCTAATTACTTTTTCCATACTTCATTTTTTTTAATCTAATGCTACCTTGGTCATCATTTGGTTAAGTTTGACATGTATCATTATGAAGGATTTTGGTTGTATTAATCAAGGGCATCTTCATAGTCATAGTTGTCTAACCTCTTTACATGCACTTTTCCACAATATCCACTATTCCCACATTCATAGCTCACCATGCTTTGTCTCTTTCCTCTCTTAGGTTTGGAGAATATTTGGGTTATTTCAGTCATTCAACCATACCTAGTGTCTCAATCAACCTTCATTGAAAGTCATTTATCCCTTGAGTGCTATAAGCCTTCCTAGTTACCTCAGGTTTTCTCTTGGACCATGCACACATCTCATACATTAATCATATTTTGAGTCTAGGAAAGATGAAACCAAGCATCCCTCTCACCATAAAGCGAATGATTTTCCCCTGCTCATGCACATAATATGAGCCTAAGGATCCACATAGTATGTGTACAAAAAATAATCACTCAAAATCAATATCAAAAAAAAAAAATAAAATGATATTTTATCATGGATCCTTAGGTATTTTAGATGTCTCCACCAGGGCTATAGATGCCTAGTTGGCAGTGGAGCAATATCGAAGGATTATGGGGCTATCTCCATCGGGGCTATAGATGCCTAACTAGTAGTGGAGTATACCCTCCGCATGGTGACATGTTTATCACATTAGTGACCTTCTTTTGTATAGACCTATGTATGCTCATGGATGAGCTAGCTTATAATGGCTTGAGTCATAATTGGTCAGTCCTACCTCACTCAAAATAAAAAATGAACATCACTGCACACACTTTGGTCTTTGAGCAACTTGACTCCCTTGGTTGGTCTTAGTATCTTCAAGCACTTATTTGATTAGTAGATGAGTTTGATTGATGTCACTAGGGTGTTTGAGCTTCCTAAAAGCACTTGTCGATCCTTCCTTCCTAGGATAGGTGAAATGACAAGTCATGCCACCTTTTCTCTTACAGTTTATTTATCTCCTGTATCCATAGTGTCACATTCACTCCATTCCATTCTATAGTTATGTCAGTACCATTGTGTTGATGCCCTTGATTAATTAATCAATTCATGAGTAGCGATGTGTCATTAGGCCTTTTTAAATGATAATCAAAATATAGGTAGATATAGATACTATAGAAATATATATAGGTATATATAGATATACAAACTATATATATAAATATATATATATATATATATATATATATATATATATATCCATATTATTACATTCATCAATTCATAACCATTACATCTCACATTAGCCATATTTATCATTTCATAATTTGAATCATCTATTATGAGTATCATCACATGCATCTCATTACAATCATTATATCCATACATACATCATCATAAGACATCATACATTCATCACACATCACATTATCCCACACACTACACATCATTTTCCACAACACGTATATATATCATATCATATCATAAAGATATCATACATCATATAAATGATAAAAATATGCACCATGTAAAACCAAGTAAATAAAAGCAAGAAAATATGTATGTATTATGTGTGTATACTTTTTGTCTTGTCTTATTACAATATTAATCCTAGCAAGGGTTATACAAATATTAAAGGACTGATTTACTTTTTACAAATAATAATGGTGCATCAATCCTTTTATTCCTACAACATTGAAGAGATAGGTTTCTCGTGATCATTGCTTTTGCTGGATCTGGGTATTTGCATCTGGGTCTAAGTTTGCATCTATTCTTAGTGGATCTACATATAGATGTTGAATATCAGAGGGGCAAATGACCATGTGCTCTGACCATATTGGCACCAGATAATTGAGATCTTCAACCATTTGGGGTCGAACGATCAGAAATTAGAGTCGGTTACTGCATTTGGGTCAGCTCACTCTAAACTTGTATACCTACACACAAGTGAGATGCAATCGATAAGTAATACCTATAAGGCCTCCTAAGATGAGGATCGGTTCTCAAAATATATTAGAAACCAAAGATATAGAAAGGGAATGAAGATATATAAAATAACAATATTGAATGAAACATAAATTGTTCTTACCTTTATTTTGCTACCATTGCTATTTCTATCATTGTGTTGTGTCATGTCGAGTAGCGCTATGCTACATCTAGAGGTTTGTGCATGGGATGGATGATGATTTTATGGGTCTATATGACCATGAACCAAGATCATACAAGGTCAGATGATCATGGGCCGTGACATCCTTTCACTAAAGAAAGCTAGATTCAAGTCTGCTGGGTATTATGATCAGGATCTGGCACAGGACGAGGATGGTTGTGTAGGATTTATTTTGGGTGCAAAATATACTCAAGATTTTATTAGTGATTTAATGCATATACCATCCTCCTCATAATGTAGATAAAAGGGGTGCATTTATAGAAATTCAATGGAGGAATGGATGAGGTGGTGGCTCAACCAGTTAAGTGAGATTAACTAATGTTTCACTTCTGCATTGATTTTATCACTAAATATTCATACGTGCAAAAGGGAAGATAAGCTCACCTTGTAATTATCATCAGATATGTGTGCAGTTGTAAACTAGATGTGCATGATGAATATATATTAAGTGATCTTATTGAACTAACTGTGCATGTTGTGAATATTGAGTTAAGTGATCATGTTGAACTGAGTGTGCATTTAAAATATTATGTGTAGATAGAGGTGCAACTACAAGTTCTTAGAGTTCAATTTGTGGAAAAAGAGTGATTCTTTCCTATGCATGACTGATCATGAGATATGGGAGGTGTAACTAGAATGAACTGTGGATGATGTGGCCATGGGGGATGGAAGGGTGAGTGGTCCCGTTGAGGAGGGGTGAGTGGTTGTGTAGCTTAGGTAATAATTAATCAATTATTTAATAAATAAATAAATAAATTAATACTTAGGCAAATGCATATTAATTTAATATTAAATATACTAATTAATTAGTGTTTATTACACTTGATTTTGGTGTCTACAGATACCCCTTTTTGTATTGTGTTATTTGAAAACACAATGCAATGCAAAAATAAATGATATCTATCACGTTGCACATGAAAAAGTATTTTTGTGCTTAAGGGGTTGATGTTTGATTACCCCAAATTGAGAACAATGTAGGATGCCCCAATGATGGAGACAATGAATATCTTTGAACCTTGTCATTGAAAAATTGATGAGCACATGAAGATGATAATAAATAACTAAACTATTGAGACCTAGAGTCTCTATGCTAGAAACTGTGCTAATGTGACCTGAAGCCACTATGCAAAAACTAAAATGATATTATGCGAATGATAGTCTCGAACAAGGTTCTTGGACAAACATCAAGTCCAACATGGGTGTTTGATTATTGAACTTGTTTGGAGTAATTTTGTTGGTATTGTCTACCCCCTCAAGCAATGAGTCAATGAAGGACAAAATGGATGACAATGACAAGGCGATTGACCTCAGTGGGATTGGATATGGGTTGGATGGATGAAATGTGGCTAGTGGTAGTTTTGTTTTTTTAAAAGATGATCATTTGGGATGATCAAAATCCTAGACCATCTAGGATGATCGTGATGGGATTGTCTTAGGTGATTACTCATTGAAATGTATAAATAGAATTTTGGGCGTGCGAGTGATCATTTTACCTATTGTGAATGAGGGATGAGGGGAGAGTGAGGTGTGTGAGTGGAAAATTGACACAAAGATCTTACCTATTTTTGGGTGGGGACGATTTCATGGCTTTGAGAGTCAGAGAAATAGGTATTTGATGGAGTGTGCGGTTAGTAAGTAACATAAGTTACCCTTTCTCAAATTCATGTTGGATAAAATGAACCCATGGTATGTTTGTTTGCTTACAATTGCATGTGATTATTGCTTGTGTGTGATTGTTGTAATATTTGAAATTTTTTGTGTTTTGTTGTTTTTTTTTTTTATGCTAAACATGTGTGGTGGCCATTATGGGACCAGATGGTTAGTTATTGAGGTTGTCTATGTCATAAACGATCGAAATATATATATATATATATATATATATATATATATATATATATATATATATATATATATGATTTTTTTTTTGTATAGCATGGTGCTGTTGTGATCATTCGTGGTTTAGATGATAATGGTCGAAGGCCATCCGTTTGTCGAATGGTTGGGTTGTTTTTATTTTTATATTTATTTTTTTTATGTAGCATGGTGTTGTTGTGACCATCCGTGGTCTGAATGGTGAAGGTCAAAGGTCATTTTTTATCGGATGGTTGAGGTGTTTTTTTTCTTGATATATAGCATGATGTTGTTGTGACCGTCTGTTGTTTGAATGATAATGGTCTAAGGTCATTTGTTTGTTGGTTGGTTGTTTTTTAATGTATAGTGTGATGTGGTTGTGACTGGTCATGGTCCAGATGATGATGATCAAATATCATTAATTTATCGAATGATCAAAATGTTTTTGGTTCTTTTTTATGTATAGCATGGTGCTAATGACTTGATGTGATTTATTTGTTATGTAGTGAAGATTATTGATATCGAGGCATCGATTCAAGGGTGTGTTTTATAAATATTGACAATGAATGTGAAAGGTGGACTAGTGGATGTGATTAGGCTACAATTTGTAGTCAAGTTAGAGAATGTACATGTGGATCATGCATATTTGACCGCATTATTAGATAGGTGGGATCTCGATACATGCACCTTTCACATGCCCACGTGGGAGATCACGATCACACTCGAGGATATTTATTTAATTTTTTGAATACCAGTAGAGGATGATAGGATTAAGATAGCACCTACGTATCAAAGGAAGGACCTGCTACAATAGGTGTACAAGAACCATTGGGTAATGATTATTGTGGATAGTGGGAGCATGGATGTTGATAGTCATTATCGATTTTGGTGGTTGATAGTGAGGCATATGCTTTTAATGACATTAATCTCCAATGTCATACTACCAGATTCATCAGGTAGTGCAAAATTTGGTAGAGGAGCATAAGGTGATGGTATGGGTTCCAGTGATGCTAGTGCAGATTTTCTGAGCTATACAAGATATGACACCAAGGTAGATTCAATTTGGCTTGTTGTTTACTACTATAGATTTGGGTATGGGATTACTTTGTAATTATATGATCTAATGGGTTGCCTTGGTTAGAGGTAAAGGAAATGGGTGCTGACACTTCTTACACCATGCGATGGAGTAAGAATTGGAAGGAGGGTAGAAGCCACCCATTCAAAGGGGTATGGACATATTATGACAATTTATTTTTGTGATTGAGTTTAGGGGAGGTGATGTGGAGGCATTGGATGGAGGGTTCAAGCTAGCTAGAGGATGGATTGTATTTGGTATGGGTTTATTAGGGGATATGGATGGTGGATCACCACTATATCGAGTAAAAGTTTTTTTAGTATGGTCATGTGTTGTGGTAGTTTAGGTTACCCTGGGTATTCCTTCATATCTTGTAGTATATAGATGATGGCATGCTAAGACAACCGTTGATCCAAATTATGAGCATGTAGGGGTAGATTTGGATGCATTGCCAACTATAGAAGATGTGGATGATGTAGGGATGATGCGAGAGTATGATGTGTAGGTTGGTGTACAGGAAATATAACTAAAGATAGGGGGTGGTATCGTAGGATATGGGGAGGCAAGACCTAAGGATCCTATAGGATGGTAGGTACGATGGTGGATGGATCTTGGGGTAGGATCATCATGAGATGATAGGAAAGGAGTCATAGAGGATATATTTTGTGGGGAGGGGTACAGTGATAGTAGTGCCTTTACAAAAAAATATGCTATTATGTCATATCCGATGAGGGTGTTGGAGAGGCAAAAGCTGGAGTTGGAGACTACCATTTCTTAGGAGTGAAGTAAATGGTATGGGGAGATCCAGTGGTGGCAAATATGGGAGGAGGAGTAGGATAAATTATGGTCTCAGGTGCAGAGCCTATAGGAGGAGTGGGATAGGCTAGTAGCCAAGCGTGATGTGCTATGGATTGAGTAGGATGTGCTATGAGAAGAGTGGGATTCACTATAGATGGAGAGGTCATAGAGAATTGGAGTGAGTCAATAATCAAGGGTATTGATGTAACATTTAGAGTAGTAGAGGGATTATATGAGGTTACTGGAGAACATCTTACTATTTAATAATATAGCAATACCATCAATTTCATCCTCCTAATCCTCGTAGATTCGAAGGAGTGGAGTGTTGGGTGCTCCTTTAGTAGTCTACGTGTACCTCATTTTGTAGATGCATTTCCTTCTCGAGCCTCAGGGGTAGGGATATCTCATGGCAAGAGTCAATGACATGGCAATGATAGTCAGTAAGCCTGAGGAGATTAGGTCAAGGGTAGCAAGGAGAGCGACGAGGATGAGGATTGACATGTGGGCATCGAGATTTGTAGGATATTTTTGCAGATACTTTGTATCTCTTTTTATGAGGATGATGAATTGGATAACTTTGATATATGTAGCCTATGGGCAAGACTATGTATGTACCTTTTTTATGATATATATATATTTTTGATGTGCATTTTATTGATATGATGTGTGCTTATTTTGTGTGTAATGCTTATTTATTTGTGATGTGATGTAATGTTTTATTTAATGCATGAATGTATTATGGGTGAAATGAATGTATGCATATACTTTTGATTAAATTTCAAAAAATGCATAAACTTGTATCATTAGTCATGAATTTAATCAATTAATAAAGGGCGTCAACTCAAGGGTATTGAATTTCATGTGGAATGGATGTAATGGAGTTTTATGTGATGGTTTACAATAACTATGCTATCGTGAAGGTAAATATGACATGATTTGTACTTTTTCATGTCCTAGGGATAAAGTTTTTGAAAGGGATTTCATTATGTTCAAAAACCATAGTGACATCAATCAAACTCATTTATTAATCAAATAGGTATTTAAATATGCTAATATCATCCAAGTTATTCAAGTTGCTCAAATACCAATGTGTGTGCAGTGATTTTTTGATTTTGGATGAGGGACTAATCATTTGTGACTTATGCCAATAAGCTAGCTCATTTGTGAATGTACATAGGTTTGGACAAAAGAAGATCACTAATGTGATAGACATGTCACCATGCAAGGTGTACTCCATGTCTAGTTAGAAGTCTATAGCCTCGATGGAGGTTAACGCCATGATCTAATGACCTAAGAATTCTAGGGATTCAAGATTTTTATTAGCTCTTTTTTTGAAAACTTTTATCTTTTGGCTTTGTGCTTGTACTTTTTCCAATTCTTTGGGTTAGATCATGTGCATGATAGGATGATTAGGGTAAACAATTCACTTTATGGGGAGAGTGACTCATGATTTCATCTTTCTTAGGCACCAAAATTTTATTTAATGTGTGATTTGTGCATGGTATTTAGAGAAAACTTAAGGTCACCAGGAAGACCTATAGCATTTAAAGAACTAATGATGTTCAATGGACATTGAATGAGACACTAGGTATGGTTGAATGGCCAAAAGAACCTAAAGAGTCTCCAAACTAGGGACTTGAAAAGTCAAGATGTCATCTGTGTATTATGAATGGGTGAATGTAGAGGGGGGGTGTGGTGGATGTAGAACAAATGTGTATAATTATGGATGATGCAATACAAGTACCATAAGAATGATATCCTTGATTAACGTGACAAAATAAATCCTAGAAAATGGGTAAAAGTATGGATCGAATGATAACCAAATTTTTATTGGTGATGATGGAATAATGTGATGTGTGTGAAAGCAACACATTTTTTAACAGTGTGAAAATTTATTGCTTGTTGTTTTTGGTTGTTGTTTTTTTTTTACCATATTATTATCAGATGATTTGTGATTATGGTTGTCCATGGTTTGTATGTTTTTTGTTTTTTTGGTGTATTTTGTTTTTTTTTTTTATATTTTTGTGTTTTGATGTTTTTTTAATGTTTTTATGATATTTTTGTATTTTCAATGATTTTCGATAATGTTATATATGATCTAAACATAGAAGGTACATAATTGAAGGATATTAATGGGTTCAGGTTTCTCAATTCCCTCAAGAGTGGTAATTTTGTATGCTTTGATTCCAAATATTTGCATGATGATGAATGGACCAAGCTAGTTGGCCATAAAATTATCACACAAGTGTAGGGGAAGGCTCAAATTCTATTGATTTTCCTTGAGAAATAGATCCCCTACTTGGAATTCTTGAGGATGCACTTTGTTATTGTAAGTGCGTTTGACCCTATCTTGATAAATGTGAATATGCTCAAGTACATTGATTCATCATTCATCAAGCAAGTTTAATTGGTCAAGGTGTGCTTGCCATGTGGTATCATCATTGATAAATTCTTGTAAATATACATGCAATAATAGGATTTCAATCTCAAGGGGCATGATGGCCTTAACCCCATAGACTGGTGAGAACAATGTTGCCCTAGTTGGCATGTGTATACTTTTTTGATAAGCCCATAACACCAAGGGGAGTTAAAGATGCCAATATTTATGATTCTCTTTGATTGTTTTCTTTAGAACGCAATGATATTCTTGTTGTTGGCCTCAAATTATCCATTACTCTACAGGTAGTATGGAGTCAAGAAAATGTGTTGAATGTTATATTTAGTGCAAAGTGCTTGAACATCCTTATTTTTGAATGGAGTGTCATTGTCAAAAATAATTTTGGATGGTATACAAAAATGACAAATGATGTGATGGAGTATGAACTTCGTGATTCAAGGTTTGACCGTGTTGGTTAGAGGAATTACCTCAACTTATTTGGTGAAGTACTCATTAGCTGTGATGATGAACATATGGTACCCCAAGGAAGGAGATATTTTTCTTATGAGATTAAGATCTCATTATGAAGAGGTCCAAAGGGCTTGAATTGATTGCAATGTCTATGATGGTACATGGGTTAAATTAGCATGATGTTGATATTTTATAAATTTCTTGACAAATATGCAATAATAGCGTTTCATGGTGGGCTAATAGTAATCCATGCATAAAATACGATTTACGATGGCCATACCACTAAAATGACCACCACAAGTTCCATCACGGTCTTGAGAAATGATCCAATTGAAGAACATGTGCTTATACTGAGAGGGGGGTGAATAGTATAAGATAAATATTTTTGCTTTTTAATCCAAATAATAGCATCAACAATATTAAAGTAGTAAACATCACACAAAGCATCACACACATGAGAGACATGATTTTACGTGGTTCACCCAATGTGGGCTACTCCATGGAGAAAATATTTCTTATAAATTTTTCTCAAATAAATTCTCTTGGGAATCCTTTCCCTACAATGTTTATGGACCTCTATCCAAAGGAGACACCAATCCCCTTGATCAAGTTAGTGGATCTCTATCCACAGGAGACACCAATCTCCTAACTCTGCTCTGGCTGGTGATCCTCTAGAAGACCTCTACCTCCACTACCCTTAGCAAATGGAACTCTATCCATAGAAGACACCTGTCCTCCCTGCTCTGGCTGGAGACCTCTATCCTCAACTCTGTCACCTCCAAAGATCTATCTCAAATCTGTACTAAACATAGTCCTTCGATCTAGCACAAATCTATCCTCAATATCTATCTCTGGTCTGGCACAAACCTATCCTCAAATCTGCACCAAAATCTATCCTCGAATCTGTCCTCAAGCCTTAACTCAAAGCTTGACTCAATCTCAAATCAACTCTGTTGGATCTGCCCCAAACCTTAACTCAAGGTTTGAACAAATCAATCAATCAACTCTGCTCTCAAGTCTTCTCAAAGACTTGTCTCAAATCTGCCTTGTAAGCTTCCACAAAAGCTCACACCAATCTATCCTCAAGTCCTCTCTAGAACTTGTCCAATCTGCTCAATAAGTTCTCACAAGAACTTATCCACATCTGCTCTCAATATGTATTGTAAGCTTCCACAAAAGCTTACCCAAATCTATCCACAAGTCTTCTCAAAGACTTACCTCAAATCTGCTCAACAAGTCCACACTAGAACTTGTCCAATCTCATAGAAACATAAAGAGAATTGTTAGAGACTCAATATATTTCACACTCATCAATACTCAATCTCTTTCTCAAATCAATTTAGAATATAGAATAGTTTGTTTTATAGAACTTGAACAATCACTTCACACATCCACTTAACTAGGCTCAACCAACTCTACTCACCAATCACTCAATGAAACAATCCTTGCTTACAATCCCTAGTCCAAGCATATGAACCTTCACTCAAAATGTTTCCAACAATGCTTATCAACCAATCTCACATAACAATGATACTCATGTTCTTTTCAAACCCTAGTTCAAGTTCTTCACACAACCAATGGCTTCAACAACAATGCTTATAAAACAAGGTTTTAACAACAACTCTTTATTCCAGAAAACCTTGAAGCATTAACTCAACACACTCAATAAGGAGACCTACTTAAGTCCTTTTCACTCCAAACTTGTTTTCCAGAAAACCAACCAATCAACTCAACTATGGAAGAATATGCCCATACCTTTTTCTTGATGATGAAGGAACCTCAAAAATCTGCCACAACCACAAACACTTCTTTGCCAAGCTCAAAGAAGTTATAAGATGATAAACTCTCTCAAAGATACAATGTAAATATCAAAACTTACATACACCTTATTACTCCATCTTAAAGAAATCATCCATCAACAATAATTGACCAAACACACCTTACTCTTCTCAATATTGCAATAATTGATTAAGTCACTTTACCAAATATATGCAATAAATCAATTTTTAATTCCCTAAGGTAAAAAGAATATTACCCTAGTAAATTTCCATTTACCACTTAGGTAAATATCATAACCAATTTACCCCTTATCTCTCCCTAGCCTTAGCAAAGCAAAGAATAATTTTTATTTCTATTAACAACCCTTATCTCTCCACAACCTTAGCAACTTAATTAAAAATTAAATAAAAAATATAAAAACCTTTTTATATCTCCCGCTCCGCATTTCATGGGATTCGATCTTGCACTCTCTCCCTTGCTAGCGCCTTGGCCACGACTTGCTAGCCGTGTGAGCCAAGTGCTCACGTGCCCACTAAAAGTGCAGAAGGTGCTTTAATATTTCGTTGAATCCTTTAGAGCCCTTGGCTCCCTTCTCCTCTTGCCACGTAGCATGTTCGATGCATTCCTTTCTCACTGAATGCACGAGCCTTTTGTTCGCTGCTCCTTGGCACTTTCTCCATGAATCTTAGCATGATTTTCAATGCAAAAATAATCGAAGGAAATTTGAATGCTTGGTTTTGAACTTAGGCAAAGGTTTAAATACCTTTTGCCTTCCAAATATTGCACATCGACGGTGTATTAAACTTGGACGTCGACACCTTTATAATATGCATAATTAATTTATAAATCATTTAAATTCTATTTAGAATTTAAATTTTATAAATTAACTTTGTAACCTTTGGCTTTATAAAAATTAAAGCCTCCTTGGGGGTTAAATAAAAACTTTTTGTTGCTCATAATGATTTAATAAAAAATCATTTTGCCACCATGGTTTTAATAAAAACCCTTTATTTTTGCCTCACATAATATAAAAATAATATTATGACATCTTTTCAATCAACCTCTCGCATTATTCCTTTTGACATTTTGACATCAACTGTAGCTTATTCCTTGACATCAATGACAACTTCATTCCTTGACATCAATGACAAATTTGACTCAAAATGTCCAACAATCTCCCCCTTTGTCATTGATGGTAACCCAAATTATTTTTACCAAAAACTTAACCTTTTCTTTGTTCTACTCCCCCTAGGACATTGCTCCCCTAGCTCAATGCTCTCTTCAAATCTCTCCTCTTTACTCAAATACCAAATCTCTCCCCCTTACTCAAATCTCTCCCCCTTTGACATCAATGGCAAAGGGTCACCTTTGGGGCTCGGGGCTAAGAATGAGTCTCTTAGCTTAGCCCCTCCCCCACCTCCTCTTGAGGTGGTTAGTTCTAGGGTGGGAGTCTTACTCCCAGTTTTCCTCGAAGATACTCAAAGGTTTCCTTTGAGAGTGGCTTAGTGAAAATATCTGCTATCTGTTCCTTTGTAGTAACATATTCCAACCTGACCTATTTATCTATCACCTGTTCTCTCAGAAAATGATACTTAATCGGAATGTGCTTTGTCCTGGAGTGCATCACTAGATTTTTTGAGATACTTATAGCACTTGTATTATCACATAGTATGGGAATAGGATGATCATGTTTTATCTTGAAGTCTTCTAGAGTTCGCTTCATCCATAACACCTGTGTACAACTGGCTACTGCTGCAATATATTCTACTTCTATTATAGATAAGGATACTGAAACCTACTTCTTACTTAGCCAAGAGACTAAATAGTCTCCAAGAAAGAATGCTCCTCCACTTGTGCTTTTTCTATCATCAATGTTGCCAGCCCAATCTGCATCTGTATATGTTGTCAGTGTGAAACTATCACTTTTGGGATACCAAAGCCCAAAATCCATAGTCCCTTTTAGATACCTAAAAATTCTTTTTACCGCTACCACATGTGTTTCCTTAGGTGCTGCCTGAAACCTTGCCACTAATCCCATTGACTGTACTATGTCTGGTCTTGTAGCTGTAACATACAATAAGCTACCAATCATAGATCTGTATAATCTCTGATCTACCTCTAGAGATTCATCATCCTTACTTAACTTGCATCCTATGACCATGGGGGTACTTACCAGTTTACAATCTTCTAACCTGAATTTCTTTAACATTTCTTTTATATACTTGGCTTGTGAGAGAAATACCCCTTTCTATGATTGTGAAATCTGAAGTCCAAGAAAGAAGGACAATTCACCAAGCATAGACATCTCAAATTCATTTTGCATGTTCTTAGAAAATTATTTACACATCTTATCATTGTTTCCCCCAAAAATGATGTCATCAACATAAACAACCACAATTAGTAGATCATTCCCTTCATTTTTGATGTATAAATTGTTGTCTGCTATTCCTTTTCTGAATCCCTGTTCCTGAAGATACTTATCCAATCTTGAGTACCATGCTCTCAGAGCCTGCTTTAGACCATACAATGCCTTTTTCAATCTGCATACATGATCTGGTTTATCTTCTAATATGAATCCCTCTGGTTGTTCAATATAAACTTCTTCTTCTAGAACACCATTTAGAAATGTTGACTTAACATCCATCTGATATACCTTGAAGTTTTTGAAACTTGAGAAGGCTAAAAATATTCTTATGGCTTCAAGCCATGCAACTGGAGCAAATGTCTCATCAAATTCAATTCCCTCTACCTATGCATAACCTTTGCATACTAACCTTGCTTTATTCCTGACCACCTGTCCATCTTCATTTAACTTGTTTTTGAATACCCATTTTGTGTCGATCACATTTTTGTCCTTTGGTCATGGAACAAGTTCCCAAGTCTTGCTTTTCTCTATCTGATCTAATTCCTCATCCATTGCCTTAATCCAAAACTTATCCTCACTTGCCTGAGTGAAGTCTTTTGGCTCAATCTTAGATAGCAAAGAAAAATTTGCTTGTTGAGATGGTGTTATTATCCTTCTCCTTGTCTGTCTTTCATCTGGATTCCCAATGATTTGCTCTTTTGGATGATGCTTCTGTACATATCTGGATGGAGTTTTAGGAAGAAGTCTTTGTGTTTCTTCTTCTTCTTTATCTGATTCCTCATGAAACTCCTCTTGACAACTTCCATCTTCCTGATACACAATTTGTTGAACTGGTTCTCTTGAATCTATCTTCTCATCAATTGTTACATTTATACTTTCTACCATAGTACGTGTTCTCTTGTTGAAGCATCTATAGGCTTTACTCCTTGAGGAATAACCAAGAAAAATTCCCTCATCACATCTTGGGTCAAACTTGCCTAAGTTTTGATCTTCTCGTCTTATGTAACACTTGCTTCCAAAAATTTTGAAGTGTTTTACAGTGGTCGATCTTCCTTTCCAAAGCTCATATGGAGTCTTGTGATGGTTTACCCTCATTTGAGCCCTAGTGATTATGTATACTATTGTGTTGACTGCTTCTCTCCAAAATCCATCTGAGAGCTTAGACTCATTTAGCATAGCTCTAGCCATATTCTCAACAGTCCTATTTTTCCTTTCAACTACTCCATTTTGTTGAGGAGTTCTTCTTTGTTGAGTATTCTCTTTTGATTCCATGTTGTTCACAAAACTCTACAAATTCATTTGAGGTAAATTCTCCTCCTCTATCAGATCTCAGACACTTAATCCTTTTGCCAGTTTCATTTTCAACCAATTCCTTAAATGCTTTGAATTTTTCAAAAGCCTCTGACTTCTCTTTTAGAAAAGCTACCCAAACCATTATGGAGTAATCATCTATAAACAATATGAAGTAACTTTCACCCTGAATACTTTGTGTTCTGGTAGGACCACATAGATCAGTATGTATTAGACTCAATGGCTCAGATGACATATATCCTTTTGACTTAAAACTTGTTCTAGTTTGCTTTCCATGTTGACAAGGTGCACAGATTGTGTTTTGTGGTCTTCTTATCTTGGGTAAATCTCTGACAGCCTGCTTATTGCTTATGTTGACTATGTTGTCAAAATTCAAGTGACCCAATCTTCTATGCCATAACCAACTCTCATCTTCTTGTGATAGAAAGCACTTTTCCCCTTTGATCTCACTAAGCATGTATAGATTATTTGGAGTTCTTTTTGCATTGGCAATGACTTTCCTAGTTTCTGATTTTCTTGTCTCACATCTATCTGGGTGGAAAGTAACCATATACCCCTGATCACAAAGTTGACTTATACTTAGCAGATTATGTTTTAACCCTTTAACATACAACACATTTTCTATTTTTGTTTTCCCATTATCTAAACTTAGAGTTCCTCTTCCACCAATCCTTGTTGATCCATTATCACCAAAACTTACTGATCCTCTATTGGTTTCTTTTAGAACAATGAATTTGTCTTTGTCTCCTGTCATGTGACTAGAGAAACCACTATCAAGATACCATTGTTCTTCCTTATCCTGAGCATGAAGGGTTGTTTGAACTAACATTGATCTAGCCTTAACATTTTCCCTTCCATATTTCCTAGTTGTTGAGATTGTTTTTCTAGACTCAGGAAGTATCATCTTACACCATCTAGCCTTGTGCCCAAAATTATTGTATTTGTAACATATGATATCATTATCCATAAGAGGTGCAAAAGAATTGAAATTTCTATTGACATTGTTTCTTGCATGACTAATACAGTGTACTGCTCTATGACCATATTTATTACAAGAAAAGCAATGACCATGGAAGAAATTTTGTAACCTGCTTGGATGCCTTTTGGATTGTGGTGGAGTGCTTCTCCTTTTGGAATTAACTCTCATCCAAGGTTCTTCTTTGCTTTCTTCCTTAGCTTACCTATCTTTGTTTGAAGTTTCTGCTTCTTGAAGACTTGATTCCTCTTTCTGTTTCTCATACTCTACATCTTGTAGTGCCTTGGTCCTTTCAACTTCATTCCTTAGGTAGACAATTTCTGCTTCCAATATTTCACATTCTATTTCTCTGGCTCTTAATAGATCTGTTATATCCTGCTCAATTTTCTTTCCTTCTTCTACCTTTACCTTGAGTTCTGTGAGATTTTGTAGAAGTTCTATCCTTGTTTCTTCCTCCTCTTGAATTTGTTCCTTCAAGCTTGAATTATTTTCTCTAATTCTTTCCAATTTTTTGAGAGCAACAAAGAATTCTTATTTTATATCAAACATGGTCTCTTCTTCATTTTCTGAAGTCATGTGTGTTTCTGATGGATCCTCCTCCAAGCTATTAGTCTTTTCATGGAGAGACCCACTCTGATACCAATTGAAGAACATGTGCTTATACTGAGAGGGAGGGTGAATAGTATAAGATAAATATTTTTGCTTTTTAATCCAAATAATAGCATCAACAATATTAAAGTAGTAAACATCACACAAAGCATCACACACATGAGAGACATGATTTTACGTGGTTCACCCAATGTGGGCTACTCCACGGAGAAAATATTTCTTATAAATTTTTCTCAAATAAATTCTCTTGGGAATCCTTTCCCTACAATGTTTATGGACCTCTATCCAAAGGAGACACCAATCCCCTTGATCAAGTTAGTGGATCTCTATCCATAGGAGACACCAATCTCCTAACTCTGCTCTGGCTGGTGATCCTCTAGAAGACCTCTGCCTCCACTACCCTTAGAAAATGGAACTCTATCCATAGAAGACACCTATCCTCCCTAATGGTGGAGACCTCTGTCCTCAACTCTATCACCTCCAAAGCTCTATCTCAAATCTATACTAAACACAGTCCTTTGGTCTAGCACAAATCTATCCTCAATATCTGTCTCTGGTCTGGCACAAACCTATCCTCAAATCTGCACCAAAATCTATCCTCGAATATATCCTCAAGCCTTAACTCAAAGCTTGACTCAATATCAAATCAAATCTACTAGATCTGCCCCAAACCTTAACTCAAGGTTTGAACAAATCAATCAATCAACTCTACTCTCAAGTCTTCTCAAAGACTTATCTCAAATCTACCTTGTAAGCTTCCACAAAAGCTCACACCAATCTATCCTCAAGTCCTCTCTAGAACTTGTCCAATCTGCTCAATAAGTTCTCACAAGAACTTATCCACATCTGCTCTCAATATATATTGTAAGCTTCCACAAAAGCTTACCCAAATCTATCCACAAGTCTTCTCAAAGACTTACCTCAAATCTGCTCAACAAGTCCACACTAGAACTTGTCCAATCTCATAGAAACATAAAGAGAATTGTTAGAGACTCAATATATTTCACACTCATCAATACTCAATCTCTTTCTCAAATCAATTTAGAATATAGAATAGTTTGTTTTATAGAACTTGAACAATCACTTCACACATCCACTTAACTAGGCTCAACCAACTCTACTCAACCAATCACTCAATGAAACAATCCTTGCTTACAATCCCTAGTCCAAGCATATGAACCTTCACTCAAAATATTTCCAACAATGCTTATCAACCAATCTCACATAACAATGATACTCATGTTCTTTTCAAACCCTAGTTCAAGTTCTTCACACAACCAATGGCTTCAACAACAATGCTTATAAAACAAGGTTTTAACAACAACTCTTTATTCCAGAAAACCTTGAAGCATTAACTCAACACACTCAATAAGGAGACCTACTTAAGTCCTTTTCACTCCAAACTTGTTTTCCAGAAAACCAACCAATCAACTCAACTATGGAAGAATATGCCCATACCTTTTTCTTGATGATGAAGGAACCTCAAAAATCTGCCACAACCACAAACACTTCTTTGCCAAGCTCAAAGAAGTTATAAGATGATAAACTCTCTCAAAGATACAATGTAAATATCAAAACTTACATACACCTTATTACTCCATCTTAAAGAAATCATCCATCAACAATAATTGACCAAACACACCTTACTCTTCTCAATATTGCAATAATTGATTAAGTCACTTTACCAAATATATGCAATAAATCAATTTTTAATTCCCTAAGGTAAAAACAATATTACCCTAGTAAATTTCCATTTACCACTTAGGTAAATATCATAACCAATTTACCCCTTATCTCTCCCTAGCCTTAGCAAAGCAAAGAATAATTTTTATTTCTATTAACAACCCTTATCTCTCCACAACCTTAGCAACTTAATTAAAAATTAAATAAAAAATATAAAAACCTTTTTATATCTCCCACTCCGCATTTCATGGGATTCGATCTTGCACTCTCTCCCTTGCTAGCGCCTTGGCCACGGCTTGCTAGCCATGTGAGCCAAGCGCTCACGTGCCCACTAAAAGCGTAGAAGGTGCTTTAATATTTCATCGAATCCTTTAGAGCCCTTGGCTCCCTTCTCCTCTTGCCACGTAGCGTGTTCGATGCGTTCCTTTCTCACTGAATGCACGAGCCTTTTGTTCGCTGCTCCTTGGCACTTTCTCCATGAATCTTAGCATGATTTTCGATGTGGAAATAATCGAAGGAAATTTGAATACTTGGTTTTGAACTTAGGCAAAGGTTTAAATACCTTTTGCCTTCCAAATCTTGCATGTCGATGGTGTATTAAACTTGGACGTTGATGCCTTTATAATATGCATAATTAATTTATAAATCATTTAAATTCTATTTAGAATTTAAATTTTATAAATTAACTTTGTAACCTTTGGCTTTATAAAAATTAAAGCCTCCTTGGGGGTTAAATAAAAACTTTTTGTTGCTCATAATGATTTAATAAAAAATCATTTTGCCACCATGGTTTTAATAAAACCCTTTTATTTTTGCCTCACATAATATAAAAATAATATTATGACATCTTTTCAATCAACCTCTCGCATTATTCCTTTTGACCTTTTGACATCAACTGTAGCTTATTCCTTGACATCAATGACAACTTTGACTCAAAATGTCCAACACCAATTTACCTCTTACAGTTCAATAAAATGTAAGAGGACACCATAAAAGCTATGATAATAAAGGATATCGCCCAAGAGAGTGTAATAAACCACTTTTTGTTTGAACGTGCATTTAGTGATTAAGAAAAAATATTCAGGTAGAGTACCCATTTATATAAAGTCCTTTATTTATGAAAAGCCATCAATGTATGGCTCAGTTGGGATGAAGTTCACATTATCTTCAGTATGATAAGATTCATGTTCAATAGTTTATTGATATAGTGTTTTGATCTCAACTCATGTAGTGCTATCAATGGAATTATGCGGTATGAGCAATCCAAGAGAGGCCATAGTGTCTACAAATTGATTGTTTGACCTAGGTGTGTTATCGATTTCAAACCAATCAAAATGCTTAAGAAAATTATCAATGATCTATTTGTATTGCTTAAAAACTAGGAATTTACATTAGTAGATCTTCTTAAATTGATAGATGATGAGTTGGGAGTCACTAAAAATGCTAAACTATTTGATGCCTAAGGTAATAGTAGTTTGGAAGCCTAATATTAGGGATTCGTATTCCACATTATTATTGGTGCAATGGAAGTTGAGTTTGAATAAAAAGGGCATAGGGCTACTTGAGGCATGAAGAAGACAACTCTAGCACCTCCCCCTTATTCAAATCTAGAACCATCAAATAAGATGTCAAAATCAACCTCATTCTTAGGTTTGAAATTCTCCTCCTACTCTGTGATATTAAATATGGAATCATTAGGCAAATTGATTATGAGTGATTGATCATCTAGTAATGGAGCTTTAACAAGTTGATCTATGATTACCTGGACTTTGATGGACTTTTTGCTAATGAATTTGAGGTCAAATTCTATTAAAAACATTATCTATATAGATTTTTTGCTATTTTTATAGGTGCAACTCATCATATAGTATAGAGGGATCTCTTTGGCTATGACATACATGGTGTGGCTGATCATGTAATGCCAAATTTTTTTAGTTGTGAAGATAATTGCTAGGCATAGCTTTTTGACATATGTGTACTTGGTCTCATAACTCACCAAAGTTTGAGTTGGCTTGTTCTCGATTAGATTCATTCTTTTGCATTAGCATTGTACCAACTATAAAATTAGTTGTGGATATATATAAATAAAATAAGACACCTAGTCGAGGTGATGTCAATATAGGTGGGGATGCCAAATATTATTTAATGGTTGTTGACTCCTAAAAGGCTAACCACCTTTTGGGAGCCAAGTCCACATTTGCCCTTGGGGCGCACAAGGTGGTGCACCCCAAATTTGTCTTGTGCGCTCCACTCCAATGGAGCGCACTCAAAGCCACCCGAGTGCGCAAGCTATGCACCCCAAGCCAAGCCAGTGTGCTCCACTCCAATGGAATGTGGAGTCCCCCGAGCGGGCGCACAAGGTAGTGCGCCCGCCTCTAGCCCATGCACCCCATTGAAGGAGGGGGTGCACAACGTCCCTTAGGGGCGCACAAGGTAGTGCACCCCACCAATAGTCTATGCGCTCCATGGGGAGGTGGAGCGCATAATAGTCCTTTGGGGTGCACAAGGTCGTGCACCCTACGTGCTCCGAGGAAGCGGAGCGCACTCAAGCCCATGAAGGGTGCATGGCTTGTGCACCCCAAAGTCCGATGTGCGCCCCACCATGGAGCACACTCAACCCATCTGAGCGCACAAGTTGTGCGCTCCCCCCCAGCCGAATGCACTCCACTCTCAAGTGGAGCGCACAACCTCAGTTGGGGTGCACAAGGTTGTGCGCTCCATCCCAGTCGCACCTCAAGGGCACAAGGTGTGCACCCCATCCCGAGTTGGTGCGACCCTCTCTTCGAGGCGTGCAAGTGTCCAAGATGGGTGCACAAGGTTGTGCACCTGCCTCCGGGTTTTGTGCTCCACTCTAGTGGAGCACGTAGAGTCTATAAGGGTGCACAGCTCGTGCGCCCTGATTGAGTCGAGTGCGCTCCACTCCCTTGGAGCGCACGAAGGTCGTGCGGGTGCACAACCCTATGCGCCCACCTTGAAAGCCATGCGCCCCACTCCCCAAGGGGGTGCACATGCTAAAATTAACCCCAATGCACCTCAAGCGAGCGCACACCTACCTACACCCCACCATCGCCAATCCTAAACCACCACGTGTCATAACCATTGTCCACAACCACAATTCATCCATCAGTACAAAGAGGCGACGGTTGACGTGGCATGCCTGACCAATCCCAAAGCTCCTGAAAAGCAAAAAGTGCATGTGCCATCTACCACATTTAATGCACCTATTTTAAAAGAGAAGGTGGCGATAATTTTTTGCATCACCCGTGCATGCAGAGCTACCTATCGATGAGGTCAAACACAGAGTAAAGTGTGGAGAGCACGAAGGAGAAATTATAGCTGAGGGGGTAAAAATTTTATTATAGTTTGAATAAGATGGCATCTACTAGCTCTTCATCTCCTGAGACATCGATAGTTTAAAAGAGAATCAGCAAAATTACTAAAGCATGGCCCATTGACAAGAGGCCAAGGAGGGCACAAAATCCTAAGGTATTCAAGAATTTACTTGACTCCAGCAGGGATATCATCGAAGAATAGTAGAAAGAGGTGGAGGAAGTCACCATCTATGCATTCAACCCCACAGAGGAAGATAACCAGTGCCACCCGATGCTCTTGAGAGATCTCTACGCGTGGGCCTACCGAGACAGTAATAGACCAACCCCTATGTGCAACAAGTGGAATACGAATCTGGGTCGATTAACTTGTCCAAAGGTGTACCATTCTTTCGATATGTTGGCATGGCTCGTTATCTCCTATGACTCCAGAGCGTGCACCATCCATGATTTTAATGGTCAGGCAGTGGCCCGGGTATCGATCGATAGGATTCGATAAGTTTTTGGCTTAGCCACCGCTTCCAGGGTGGTGGATTTTAAAATATTGGCCCTTTAGGCCAATTATATGATGAATACGACATTCCCTTAGAACCTATTGAAGAGAGGGAAGATGAGGCCAATAGATTTCCCCATAAGAAAATTCATGCTCCATCCCTGGGTGCAAGATTATGCCGACATGATCAATCTAGCCCTAGGAGTGAAATACTTGGAGCTAATCACTAAGGAGGTGATGTTTTTAATCCTCCAATGCAACAGGATAGACAAGACTCCTCTTTACCGATGGGAGGATATTATCAGTGATAAAATGGATGAAGAATCTACGACTAGTTGTAGGAGGCCATATTGGCCAATAAAAGGGAGATGCCTCCCTTCTCATACTATTCATTTTTTATTCACTTATTTATAGCACAATTGGATAAAACCTTGGTGGCCCAGATGGGGGGTGAATGCGCCTACCGTACAAGATCGGTTGTTATGCATCCAGGAGGGGTGTTCCAGCTATACAACCTTCTTCGAGAAGGTCCTCCCCGTAGTACACTTCTGGTTGTGTGGGAATTTCCTAGATAGAATTGGGGTAGGGGTTAGAGATTTTCTACATAAGGAGAAAGTAGGAGACTACTTTTACGTAGAAGAATTCTCCTATATCAGGATTTATGGATCAAAACTACCCCCGAAGGCACTACCATTCCACTGCCCGACTTCCATTGCCATCCTAGAGATCACTCGATAGATGGTCGAAGAAGTAAAAATTAGACATCTAAGGAAGAAAGGACCAGTGAGGTGGTTGCCCATTCCTTGTACAATGGGGCATTACACCTATCTTGGCCATTTTGCCATATGGAATATGGACACCTACTATTTCCCAGAGGTCACTTGGAGGGCCTATGACCCGGATGGCCACCACAAGAGAGAAGTTACTAGCAAGTTGGCCCTTCATACGGTCACACATAGTGGTGATGATTTTGAAGATGTGATGCAAGAGGCTTTCAGAAATAACCAGACCTTGGACTTGATATGGAGGATGCCCAAGGATAAGCGGCCTTACAATGGATTGGAGGTTGTCGATGATTATAGCACTCAACTTAAATTACATCGAGGCTTACTAGTGGATAAGATGGCCCCGTTGGTCCCAACAGCCCCTCCTGAAGAATTCAAAGACCCCACTCTCCAAATAGCTCAACAAGATTCTGACCTCTTTGAGGTCATGATGAAGATAGTTGATGAGCAGGCCAAACTCCCCTCCTCTTCCAGTTCCCCCATTACCACTTCAAAAGGGAAGGAGTTAGCCATTAGCTCTTCTCAGTAGACTACCACATCATCAACACTAACCTTGATAAGCCCACGTGAGCAAGGTCAATTGGTGGAAAGTCAATGTTCATTATATTTTACCACCCTGGTAGTAAATCAAGAAGAACGTCAAATAAGACCTAGGGTGATGAAAAAGATAGTGCAAGTTGGGGGGCTATCTAATATTTTAAGAGGCTACGAAGTGCGAAGCCCCATGTAGTCCCCCACTCACAAAAAGGCTAGGACCGAATCCTCGGATCAAGGAGTGGAAAATTTTACAATGGCTAAGGTCACTGACACTTGCCAGTTCACCATCGATGAAGAAGGCCAGATCCAAGATATAGAAGAACAAAGGTCTCCAAGCAAGGGGATAGTCAGACATGGGGGGACAAGCTGGACAAGAAACCACTGACACACCTATTGCCTCCTTTGAGATCCCACTACCAGCTAGCATGAGAGAGGCTACTATAGATACAAGCAAAGGTGTCATCCGAGCATCTACTGCACCCATCCAAATGATGAAATCACAAGTGGCTACTCAAGCACAAGTGGCCGAAGCAGTGGAAAAGGAAATTGAAGAATGGAAAGCCAAAGCTACAGAGGTAGAGCCATTACAACTCAAGGTCAAGCAACTTTAGGAAGAAGTTGATAAACTGAAGATGCCCGCTCCTTCCACTACATAGACTAGGGTCCAACTCGGGTCAGCAGATGAGCTCAAACAAGAGATGAAGGAGAAGATCCAACCCAAAATGGGGGATTTGGAGTCCATCCTGATAGATATATATGTTGTGAGACAAGCAGTAGGTCTCATCTAGGACAACTTACAACATGGGAGGCAAAGGATAGATGCAATCATGTCGATCTATAAGAGGTTTCAGGAGGACTACATGCCCATTTATGGGCTAACAACCACTCTGCTAGATGACTCCCTAAGCTTCTTTGTAGAAGAATATATCAAGGTCTCCCTATTTTTACAAAATGAGCAAAATTGGTGCTAGTGGGGCCAAGAGGTAGCAGAATCTGAGTATGAGGCCAATGATGAGTTGGTCGATTACAGCCTCTCCATTGAGGACTTTGGACGAGCCCCAGTTATCAAAGATTTTATTTTCCAAAAAATCCAAGATTTTGATTTAGAGTCTAGCGATAGGTTGTCTAAACATTTCATGACTTTAGTGGAGATGGTAGACCGCTTGTGCGAATTTACCAATAATAATGTGCAGTGGGCTAAGGATCGGATAGTTGAGGCCATGCAAGATTTGAACCTACTCCTCTTCTCCTTGACATTTCATGATGAGGCTTGGGCATTCATTGACCAAGCTATTCAAAATCATAGGGTAGGAGTGGGGCCCACCGCTACCACAACACATGCACCAGGAGGGCCACAACCACCAGCACAAGGTAGTACCAATGGAGGTGCGTAGCCTCCACCTACATGAAGGGAATGTGGGATACATGGCCTTTTTTGAATGCATCCTAGGTGTGGGTACAACATGATTATTCCAACAGGGTGGGCAGTTACAACAATCAAGCAGCCCATGCTATAAGAAGAAGAAGACTACTGCAACATTTTTTTATCGAACCTCTGAGAGAGAAAAGCTAGGTATAGCTTTGTCTATTATTTGAGTCATATTTTCCTTTGTATCTCCTATGTGTGTTTCTTATCACCCTTCTCTTATCATTCACCAGGGACTATCAAGGTGCATTATTCACTATGATTATTTCCTATGGAATGCGCTAGAGTTGAGAACTCTTACGTCACTACAATCAGGACGGAGAGGAGATACCCCTTGTTCTAAATATTCAAACTAGGGGTTTATTGTAATCAAATGGCATATGAGGATCAAGCACTCTGTTGATCTGTTCTATGCACATCTTATATTAATGAAAATCTCAACTCTTCCCTTGGCATCTTTTGTGTGATTGTCTCGTGTTAGCTTGTTTATGTATTACTACAATCAGAATCCATAAATAATGCCTTCTCTCACTAGTTTAATTATTTTATTTACATTACATCATTTGAATGGAGTAAAATGAACTAGTTCTTCTTTCTGTTATCTTTCTAAAGTCATTTATCAAACTGCTATGACTCTGTAATGGATAAGGCACCGGTCTGGGTTTTATAGGTTTTAATATTGATAGGTTCGGTCACTAAAAATATCAAAACAACTAAATAATATTTTGTCTGGCATAGTGGGCATGTGCATGATAAAGCATTAGTAAGAGGACCCACTGCTTGGGGTTTCCTTACCCAACCTGGTCGGTTTAGAGCTGTCAAAGGTAGTCTATTCCTAGGTTAATGAGGTGGATCTACCAGAATCCACAGTGTTGGTTGTGATTTTAAGAGTTTCTTGTGACGTGACAAATATTTTAAGGGTAAGCAAGAAAACTCCACAATAGTTTTTGGCACCATTGTCGGGGAGGGCCTTTTTAATTTCTTTTTGTCATATTACTCCCCTTTGCGACATATATTTTTATTTCCCTGTGAGGTTATAAGTTTTTGGGTTGAGCAATCTTAGCCAGAGAGAGTGTTCCATTTTGCACCTAGTGTTGGCGACTCTAAAAACAAGGAAGTTGATCTGGTGGCCACAAGAAAAAGCAACGAGGAGCTCTACCCTGAACTACCGGACCCACAGGTACTTTTTTGAATAAGTAAAAAGCAAAAGCACTCTTTGATTTATGTTCCTTCAAGTAGTCAGAGTAGTAACAGTCCCCCTCATATTCCTCAAAATCCTCGAAATAGTACTTCCCCTATCATATCTACTATCCCGAGGGGCCCAGTTCCACCAATGGCCAACCCACCTTTGAATAACTAGCATTTGAATAGGTATAGGCCCTTTATCTTACCTCAGGCTTTAAACCCGTTGCCTCCTAAGGCTCATAAATACCTGCCTAAATTCCTAGGGGACAATACTATGATGGGGGAGGATCACATGAAAGATTTTTTATATGCCATGGACAGCCTGGAGGTAGAACATGAAGACGTTGTCCTCCGATTATTTTTATAGACCCTAGAGAAATATGCTAGGGAATGGTTTAATAGCCTCCAAGCTGATACCATTGGGACCTTCCATGAACTAGAAGAGGCCTTCCTAAGAAAGTATGGGGAGAAAAAAATGAACAGTCCCTGTTAACTGAGCTGGCCACTATGAAGAAGAAGGAGAATGAGACAGTGGATGATTTCAATAGGTGCTTCACTAAGCTCAGAAACCGAATCCCCATCGCCCTTAGGCCCAATGACAATCAATCTATCTGTTTTTACAAGAATGCCTTCCCAGGAGATTTCAACTATGAGCTGAGACAACAACCCACACTTACCATTGATGCCTGTATGGAAAGGGCCATCATGATAGAAAGAGATATGATAGACAGTGGGAAAATGAAGTCTACCTCCATGGATCCCAGCCCTAGCCAACCGGATAAAAAAAATAAAAAGGTGGGATTTGGTATATTAAAAAAACTAGAAGTCGATCCTATTGAGAAACTATCCTCCCAAGTCACTGAAATGTTTTTATCAATAAATAATAGACTGTCCAAAATTGAGAGGGATAAAAATGATAGTGGGGAACCCTCTCAACACCAGGACAATGATAGACCTCCCTTCAGAAGGAACTTTAACAGAAATTGGGGTAATGAAGGGGCTAGGAATTCAAATAATGGTTGGAAAAGGAAGGAAAACTAGAAATATCCTGATGTCATTCCCAACCCCATGGCCTCTATCAATATAGCTTCTGATTTCCCATTCTTCTACCCAGCTTGTGATGCTCCTCATAACCCAACTGATTGTGGTGTCTTCCATAGCCTGCATTCAAAAGTTAACTTGGAGGAGGGCTCTGATGAAGAGATCAAAATAAATGCTTGTTGGACATGGGAAGAAACTGTAGACAGTCCCCCAATCCTAGAAGCTACAAATCAGTCATTACATCCCGATAGCCGCCCCACTACCTTTGCCAATGATGATGTAAAAATCCTGAGAAGACCCCAGAATGACCGATTTGAACAAATCAAAGAGGTAAACTGACTCCCACAGCTGAAGAAGTTGAAACTTTGGAAAGAGTCCATGCCACCCGGTTACGTAATAGGACTGTCCCTGATAAAGTTGATAAGAAAAATGAGGGAGAACCTAAGAATAAAAAGGGAAATCAAGAGGCTAAATCTCCTTCTCCCTCAAAAAATAGAACCTGTTAATACTATTATCGGGCCTAAAGGGACAGAATTTGATATAGGAATGGAATTGGCAAAACAAAAAATTAATATCACCTTTGGGGAATTGATGACCATCCCAAAGTATCGAGAGAAAATATGTAAGGCCTTTGGGCTGGCTGATCAAGGGGACAATCATGTGTTGGCAGCCTCAGGTTCAAACCCACCAAACAGAACTCCTGCCTCTATCAGGCCATTTTATATCTCTCTCAGGTATACATCTGGATTTGGGGACCGATATGTAATCCACAACTGCATGCTTGACAGTGGGGCATCTCACAATGTAATGCCGAAGCAAGTGGCTGACCAGTTGGGGTTGATGTGCACCAAATATTCTCCCCTATTTTTATCATGGACAATAGGCAAGTCCCTTGTGTAGGGATAATTATGGGTCTCCTAGTTTTCCTAGACCAATATCCAAAGAAGGGGATTGTCATGGATGTGGCGGTTGTAGATGTAGACCCATTTTTCTCCCTGTTATTATCTAGACATTGGGCAGAGCAGTTAGGAGGATCAATTCAGTTAGATTGGTCATTTTCTACTATTCCCCTCTCTTCCAAAGAACAAGCCACATTAAGAAGAGAACCCTTCAACAAAATATCAGTAGAGCTGATGAAGCCTGATAACACCATAGTCAATTTGGTAAGCTCCATAGAAGAGAAAGAATTGGGAGTTTATTCCATTTGGCACACCCCTTTTCTCAAAGAAGTACCCGATGCTGAAGGGTTGGACCCCTTACTCAAGGCAGCAGCAGATGCTGAATCAGACAGGGTTCTCACCACCGAAATGTGGACTTTAACATTTGATGGGGCTAAGTCACAAACAGGGGTTGGGGCTGGAATCAATTTAACTGACATAAAGGGTAACTACCTAGGAATACCTTATAGATTAGAATTCCCCTGCACCAATAATGTAGCAGAATATGAGGCCTTGCTTCTCGGGTTGAGGAAGGCAAAAGAACTTGGAATCAACTATCTGACTATGTATGGAGATGCAAAATTAATTATTCAGCAGATAAGGGGGAAGTACCAAACTAAACACCCCAGATTAAAATAGTATAAACAAGTTGTCCTAGATGAGATAAACAAATTTATGGCATTCAATATCTCACATATTCCTAGGGAAAAAAATCATGTGGCTAACCTACTAGCTGTGAATGCCTCTGGGGTAGATGATCCTGAAATTGACACTGAATTCATGGATAGATTTCCTACCATTTCAGTTTATCACCCCTCTGTCCCAGACAATGTAGTATACCTACAAGTTTTTCAAGATGACGCAGATATAAGGGATTTCATGATAGTACATAATTAGTTTGTAGGGGTAATATGTGATGAATAGGATGAGGAAATACTACAACATGTTATAGGTACTCCCACTGAGGTTATACAATTAAAAACTAATAAAATACCTAGGGGACTAGTGGCCTTGGAATCCTTGTTTGATGATTTTGACAAAGCCCATAGGACTGCACCCAGTGAGTCAGAAGGTGAAGAAGTTAACATAGGGACTGTTAGTGATCCTAAGAGGGTAAGAATTGATAGGTCATTACCAGCTAAAGAAAAGAAGTAGTACATAGAATATTTAAGAAAAAATAGGGATAGTTTTGCTTGGGGGTATGATGAATTAAGGACATTCAATACAGAAGTGATGACCCACATTATTCCCTTAAAAGAAGGATCCAAGCCCTTTAGGTAGAAACAGAGAAATTTCAATCCCACACTACACCCTATGATGCAAAAAGAAGTGCAAAAGTTACTGGATGCCAAGATCATCAAAAAGGTGAGGTTCTCCTCATGGATAGCAAACTTAGTTCCAGTTCGAAAGAAGAATGGGGAGATAATATTGTGTGTAGATTTTTGAAATTTGAATAAAAGTTCCCTCAAAGATAATTATCCTCTCCCCAATATGGAGCAACTATTGCAAGCAGTGGTGGGGTCTTCATGGATATCTCTGTTGGATGGTTTCTCAGGGTATAACCAGATCCTAGTAAATCCTGAGGATCATTTTAAAACTGCCTTCACCACACCTTGGGGTACTTTCGAATATCAAAGGATGCCATTTGGGTTGATGAATGTCGGGGCTACTTTCCAAAGAGCCATGGATTTCACCTTTAAGGGGCTAATGTTTAAAATAGTGGTGGTCTATTTAGATGACATTACTGTATTCTCCAAGAATCCTGTAGACCACTTTTCTCACTTGTCCCAAGTATTTCAAAGGTGCAAGGAATATGGGATCTCATTGAATCCAAAGAAATGCCTATTTGGAGCCTCTCATGGTAAGTTACTAGGGCACGTAGTTTCAAAGGAAGGAGTTAGTATCGATCCTAAAAGAACCAAAGCAATTGCACAAATACCACCTCCCAAAAGCCTCAAGGGAGTCAGATCCTTCTTCGAAAAAATAAATTTTATCAGGAGATTCATTCCTAATTTCATCGAGATTGCTAAGCCTATTAATGATATGATCAAGAAGGATGTTAAAATCAAATGGGAAGAGGGTAACCTCAAAGCCTTCCAGTAGATTAAGGATGCTATTACTACTGCCCCTGTCTTGACTTGTCCAGATCATTCCAAGAATTTCAATTTGTACTCTTTTGCCTCAGATCACACTATAGCAACAGTGTTATCCCAAAAGGATGAACAAGCAAATGAACATCCCATAGCATTCATGAGTTCAGGAATGAAGGGGGCTCAGCTGAGATACAAACCAATTGAAAAGTAGGCTTATGCCCTCATACAGGCCTTGGAGCATTTTAAAAGTGTCTTTGGAGCTTGCAAAGTGATTGCCTGTATACCCTATATCACCATCAAGGATATTCTTACCCAGCCCGAGCCCATAGGCAGTTCAACAAGATGGATGATTAAATTACTACAATATGATGTAGAGTTCAAAGTCATAAAAATAATTAAAGGCCAGGGATTGGCGAAATATATGGCCTGCAAAGAAGAACAATGGATAGACGATGTTGTCTTAGCTCAAGGAGAGCAACAGGAACCATAGTTAGAACATGAGAATTTTGAGTGGTACAAAGATATCCTATTCTATCTAAAATAACTATCCTTCTTTCCTGGGAAGACTGCTAGCCGAATAAGAAGCATCAAACAATAGTCTCAGAAGTACCATCTTCAGGGAAGCAGGTTGTACTGGCGACATCCAAGTGGGGTACTATTGTTGTGTGTGACTCAAGAGGAGGCTCCCAAGATTATCGAGGAATTTCATAGAGGTTTCTATGGTGGTCACTTTGCTCCTAAAGCAACAACCAACCAAATCATGAGAGCAGGATATTATTGGCCATCCCTATTCAAATATGTCTACCAAGCAGTTAGGAGCTATTACAGTTGTCAAGTCTTCGCTGGGAAAAAGAGCTTACCTGCCATGCCTCTACAACTCATCATTGTCGAAACTCCATTTTCTCAATGGGGGGTTGATTTAATCGGGGAGATCAATCCCAATTCATTAGGAGGACACAAATGGATCATCACTGCCACTGATTACCTGACCAAGTGGGTAGAAGCAGCCCCCCTCAGAATATCGACAACAACAACCATCATTAACTTCTTGGAGGAAAATATACTGACCAGATTTGGGGTCCCCAAAAAATTGGTGATAGATAATGCCAAGTATTTTACTTCCTATGAGATGGTGGAATTTTGTAATCAGTATAGCATTGAGCTGGCTCACTCTGCTAATTACTACCCGTAGGGTAACGGATTGGCTGAATCTTCAAATAAGAACATCCTTACGAGAATTAAGAGGTCATTAGGAAAGAATAAGAGAGGATGGGATGGTGAACTCAAATATGCTCTATGGGTGGATAGGCTGTCGATAAAGAGAGCTACCGACATGTCACCATACGAGCTGGTATATGGGGAAAAGGTATTGTTACCACCACAGTTAGAGAAAGCAGCCCTCTCTTTGCTACTACAGGATCATGAACAACCAGATGAACTACAGAGGAGAATGGACCAATTGGTGAAATTGGAAGAAGACAAGAGGGAGGTTGTTACACGAATGATCGATCAAACAGGAAAAATAGTGGAATTGTTCAATAAAAAGGCTAGAGGGCAGACTTTCATCTTGGGTGATGTGGTACTATATTGGGACCCAAAAAATGACAAGCCGGGAGAGAAGGAGAAGTTTGAGCCTAAGTGGTTGGGCCCCTACCAGATTGCAAAAATAGTAGGACAACATACTTACAAGCTAGAAAACATGGAAGGAGAGGAGCTGCCTATACCAGTCAATGGGCAATATCTGAAGATCTTTGGCCCCAGTATGTAAAAAAAAAAGAGAGAAGTGTGTGTGTTAGTCCTACGTCGGTCTACCCAGAGAGTCTGGAGTCCTCAAGTCGACGTCCTTCATCCGCCCCCTTGTCCCAGTCAGAGCCAGTGTTGACTCCTAAAAGGCTAACCACATTTTGGGAGCCAAATCCACATTTTCCCTTGGGGCGCACAAGGTGGTGCACCCCAAATTTATCCTATGCGCTCCACTCCAATGGAGCGCACTCAAAACCACCCAGACGTGCAAGCCATGCACCCCAAGCCAAGCCAATGTGCTCCACTCCAATGGAGCACAGAGTCCCCCGAGCGGGTGCACAAGGTTGTGCACCCACCTCTAGCCAATGCACCCCATTGAAGGAGGGGTCACACAACGTCCCTTAGGGGTGCACAAGGTAGTGCACCCCACCAATAGTCTATGCACTCCATGGGGAGGTGGAGCACATAATAGTCCTTTAGGTGCACACAGGTCGTGCACCCCATGCACTTCGATGAAGCAGGAGCACTCAAGCCTGTGAAGGGTGCACAGGTTGTATGCCCCACTACAATGGAGCACACTCAACCCATTTGAGTGCACAAGTAGTGCGCTCTCCCCAGCTGAATGTGCTCCACTCTCAAGTGGAGTGCACAACCTCAGCCGGGGTGCACAAGGCTATGCACCCCATCTCGAGTCGGTGCACCCCTCCCTTCAGGGTGTGCAAGTGTCCAAGACAGGTGCACAAGGTTGTCTGCCCGCATCTGGGTTTTGTGCTCCACTCTAGTGGAGTGCACAAAGTCTATAAGGGTGCACATCTCGTGTGCCCCAATTAAATCGAGTGTGCTCCACTCCCTTGGAGTGCATGAAGGTTGCACGGGTGCATAACCCTGTGTGCCCACCTAGAAAGCTATGCACCACACTCCCCAAGAAGGCGCATGCACTAGAATTAACCCCAATGTGCCTCAAGTGAGCACATACCTACCTGTGCCCCATATTAGCCAATGTTAAACTGCCATGTGTCTTGGTCATTGTTCGCAGTTGCAATTCATCCATTAGTACAAAGAGGTGATGGTTGATGTGGCACACCCGACCAATCCTTACAACTCATGAAAAGCAAAAAGTGCATGTACCATCTACCAAATTTAATTCACATGTTTTAAAAAGAAGGTGGCAGTCATTTTTCGCATCGTTCACGCATGCATAATTGCCTATTGATGAGGTCGAGCACACAGTAAAGCAAGGAGATCACAGAGGAGAAATTACAGCCAAGGGGGGGCAAATTTTTTATGATAGTTTAAGTAATATGGTGTCTACCAGCTCTTCAGCCCCTGATACGTTGCTCGTTCAAAAGATAATTAGCAAAATTACCAGAGCAAGGCCCATTGAAAAGAAGTCAAGGAGGATGCAGAACCCCAAGGTATTCAAAAATCTACCCAAATCTAGCAGCGATATCACCAAATAATAGTAGAAATATGTGGAAGAAGTCACCATCTACTCATTCGATCCCATGGAAGAGGATAACCAGCATCACCCAACACTTCTGAGGGATCTCTACGCGTGGGTCTATTGAGATAGTAATAGATCTACCCCTGTATGTAACAAATGGAACACGAACCTAGGTTGGTTAAATTTTCCAAAGGTATACCACTCTTTCAATATGTTGGCATGGCTCACTATCTCCTATGATTCCAAAGTGCACACCATCCATGATTTCAATGGTCAGGTAGTGGCCCGGGTATCTGTCGATAGGATTCGACAAGTTTTTGGCTTAGCCACTACCTCCAGGGTGGTGGATTTTAAGATATTGGCCCTTCAGGCCAATTATATGATGAATACGACATTCCCTCAGAACCTATTGAAGAGAGGGAAGATGAGGCCAACAGATTTCCCCATCAAAAAATTCATGCTCCATCCCTAGGCGCAAGATTATGCAGACATGATCAATCTAGCCCTAGGAGTGAAATACTTGGAGCTAATCACTAAGGAGGTGATGTTTTTAATCCTCCAATGCAACAGGATAGACAAGACTCCTCTTTACCGATGGGAAGATATTATCAGTGATAAAATGAATGAAGAATTATAACAGTTGCAAGAGGCCATATTGGCCAATAAAAGGGAGATGCCTCCCTTCTCATACTATTCATTTTTTATTCACTTATTCATAGCACAATTGGACAAGACCTTGGTGGCCCAGATGGGGGGGTAAATGCGCCTACTATACAAGATCGGCTGTTATGCATCCAGGAGGGGTGTTCCAGCTATACTACCTTCTTCGAGAAGGTCCTCCCCGTAGTACACTTTTGACTGTGTGGGAATTTCCCAGATAGAATCGGGGTAGGGGTTAGAGATTTTCTACATAAGGAGAAAGTAGGAGACTACTTTTACGTAGAATAATTCTCCTATATCAGGATTTATGGATCAAAGCTACCCCCAAAGGCACTACCTTTCCACTGCCTGACTTCCATTGCCATCCTTGAGATCACTCGGTAGATGGCCGAAGAAGTAAAAATTAGACACCTGAGGAAGAAAGGACCAGTGAGGTGGTTGCCCATTCCCTGTACAATGGGGCATTACACCTATCTTGGCCATTTTGCCATGCTGTGAGCTATATGGAATATGGACACCTACTATTTCTCAGAGGTCACTTGGAGGGCCTATGACCCGGATGGCCACCACAAGAGAGAAGTTACCGGCAAGTTGGCCCTTCTGGAAGTCACACACAGTGGTGATGATTTTGAAGACGCGATGCAAGAAGATTTTAGAAATAACCAGACCTTGGACTTGGTATGGAGGATGCCCAAGGATAAGCGGCCTTACAGTGGATTGGAGGTTGTCGATGATTATAGTGCTCAGCTTAAATTACATCGAGGATTGCTAGTGGATAAGATGGCCCCGTTGGTCCCAGTAGCCCCTCCTGAAGAATTTGAAGACCCCACTCTCCAAATAGCTCAACAAGATTCTGACCTCTTTGAGGTCATGATGAAGATAGTTGATGAGCAGGCCAAGCTCCCCTCCTCTTCCAGTTCCCCCATTGCCACTTCAAAAGGGAAGGAGTTGGCCATTAGCTCTTCTTAGTAGGCCACCACATCATCAACACTAACCTTGATAAGCCCACGTGAGCAAGGTCAATTGGTAGAAAGTCAATGCTCATTGTATTCCGCCACCCTGGTAGTAAATCAAGAAGAACGTCAAATAAGACCCAGGGTGATGAAAAAGATAGCGCAAGCTGGGGGCTATCTAATATTTTAAGAGGTTACGAAGTGCGAAGCCCCACACGGTCCCCCACTCACAAAAAGGCTAGGACCGAATCCTCAGATCAAGGAGTGGAAAATTTTACAATGGCTAGGGTCACTGACACTTGCCAGTTCACCACCGATGAAGAAGGCCAGATCCAGGATATGGAAGAACAAAGGTCCCCCAGCAAGGGGATAGTCAGGCATAGGGAGACAGCTGGACAAGAGACCACCGATACACCTATGGCCTCTTTTGAGATCCCCCTGCCACCTAGCATGAGAGAGGCCACTATAGATACAAGCAAAGGAGTCATCCGAGCATCTGTTGCACCCGTCCAAATGATGAAATCACAAGTGGCTACTCAAGCACAGGTGGTCGAGGTAGTGGAAAAGGAAATTGAAGAATGGAAAGCCAAGGCTATCGAAGTTGAGCCATTATAACTCAAGGTCAAGCAGCTTCAGATAGAAGTTGATAAACTGAAGATGCCCGCTCCTTCCACTACACAGACTAGCGTCCAACTCGGGTCGGCAGATGAGCTCAAACAAGAAATGAAGGAGAAGATCCAACCCAAAATGGTAGATTTGGAGTCCATCCTGATAGATATATATGTTGTCAGATGAGTAGTAGGTCTCATCTAGGACAACTTACAACGTGGGAGGCAAAGGATAGATGCAATCATGCCGATCTATAAGAGGTTTTAGGAGGACTACGTGCCCATTTCTGGGCTAACAGCCACTCTTTCAGATGACTCCCTATGCTTCTTTGCAGAAGAATATATCAAGGTCTCCCTATTTTTACAAAATGAGCAAAATTGGCACCAGTGGGGCCAAGAGGTGGTAGAATCCGAGTATGAGGCCAATGATGAGTTGGCTGACTGCAGTCTTTCCATTGAGGACTTTGGACGAGCCCCGGTTATCAAAGATTTTGTTTTCCAAAAAATCCAAGATTTTGATTTAGAGTCTGGTGACAGGTTGTCTAAGTGTTTCATGACTTTAGTGGAGATGGTAGACCGCTTGTGCGAATTTACCAATAATAATGTGCAGTGGGCTAAGGATCGGATAGTTGAGGCCATGCAAGATTTGAACCTACTCCTCTTCTCCTTGACATTTCACGATGAGGCTTGGGCATTCATTGACCAAGCTATTCAAAATCATAGGGTAGGAGTGGGGCCCACCGCTACCACAACACATGCACCAGGAGGGCCACAACCACCAGCACAAGGTAGTACTAGTGGAGGTGCGTAGCCTCCACCTGCATGAAGGGAACGTGGGATACGTGGCCTTTTTTGAATGCATCCCAGGTTTGGGTACAACATGATTATTCCAGTAGGATGGGTAGTTACAACAATCAAGTAGCCCGTGCTATAAGAAGAAGAAGACTGTTGCAACATTTTTTTTATCGAACCTCTGAGAGAGAAAATCCAGGTATAGCTTTGTCTATTGTTTGAGTCATATTTTCCCTTGTATCTCCTGTGTGTGTTTCTTATCGCCCTTCTCTTGTCATTCACCAGGGACTATCAAGGTGCATTGTTCGCTATGATTATTTCCTGTGGAACGTGCTGGAGTTGAGAACTCTTACGTCACTGCAATCAGGACGGAGAGGAGATACCCCTTGTTCTGAATATTCAAACCGAGGGTTTATTGTAATCAAATGGCATATGAGGATCAAGCACTCTACTGATCTGTTCTATGCACATCTTTTATTAATGAAAATCTCAACTCTTCCCTTGGCATATTTTGTGTGATTGTCTCGTGTTAGCTTGTTTATGTATTACTGCAATCAGAATCCATAAATAACGCCTTCCCTCACTAGTTTAATTATTTTATTTGTTAGGGTAAAATAAGCTAGTATATTGCATTACACTAGTTTAGTAGATTATTATATTTACTTTTTACTACTTACCATGTAGATATTTATTGTTTCAAATATCTAATGGTAAACTAGGTTAAATCCTAAATATCCTAGGTTAACAATCCTAAACCAAAATCTCTACCGTCATTGATGCGTTGGTTAGCATGGATGTAGGAATATAGTTTGGTATACTATTTTGTAACCTATATTAGCATTGGCATTATCAATAGTCAGGCTAATGTTGAATCAATAATTATTTGATTATTATTTTTGGTGCATATTCTCACTACATTGGCATCAGAGCCAATTTTTTGGCTTTCCAGAGGATGAGCTGGTGCCAATTGGCGCCACCAACCCACCTCAACATGCGAGCTATTGGCAAAATGCTAGGCAAGACTAGGCCCCATGCTGGCTTGAATAGGGTCTAAGCCATTTGAGGCCATCGCTCATGTGATTGACTGCCAATCTAGCCATCACGATCAATATCCCTTTATTGTCGATCAGGCTAGGTGATCGACTGTTTAAGCAATCGACCGCCCACCAAGCCCGATGATTGATAGCAATCCATTGTCATTCGGGCTCCATAGTCAACCCCATGGAGATAGGAGCCTCAACTCCCACTCATAAGAATCAGGCTCACAGACCCACATGGCCTCCATGGATCTTGGAGAGCCAAGAGGGTAGGAGCACCCTTGCCTCCTAGCTAGATGCACACATGGGCCCCAACCTCGGGATCTAAGAGGGTAGGAGTGCCCTCCAATCCCTATCGACCTCAAGATTTGAGAGGGCAGGCAACCATATAATCCCTGACTAGACTTAGATTATGATCTATGAAACATGGCAATATCAAGAGATCTCTAGACTGCATGCACCCTAAGGTGCCACCTGAACTATTGATCTGGTCTGCACGCACCCTGAGGTGCCACCTAGATGCTGACTAGGTGACACGTGGCATACAGGCCATGTGCCACCGAGATGCTGACTGGATAGGACAACTAGGCTCTAACATGACACATGGTAGAAAGCCACATGACAGACACTGACATGACGATGAACCCTTTGGCACCATGTGGCAATGACCAAAAGGGTGGACGGACGGACTACGATTGCCCGCAGGCAATCAAGACTCAAGGGGCGAGTCGAGGCTTATCAAGCCTCTTGCATCCCTCTGTGGGATGCATGTGGGATATTTCCCACAAATCCCACTTGACGTCGATGGCTTCTTCAACACCAAGCACCGTGGCTTAGCTTCCAAGCTAGTCGGCAGCTTGGTTGGCCAAGGCAGACGCCTTGGGCCAGGCAGGTCGTGAGTTCGAATCCACGCAATGCCCTGACAACAAAAGGTTTTTATTTTTTTCAAATTTTAATAATTTCTAAGGTTTAAAGTGCCTTATTTAAATATTTTTTTAGTCTTTTTTTTATAATTTAGCAGCATTTTTTGGAGTTAAATATCAATTAACCTTATAAATCTGATTTTTTTTCCAAAAAAATTGCTTTATTATAAAATTTCATCAACTTTAAAGATATTTTTCGCACTTTACACTAGGAATTTTTTTTTTGAAAGAAGAAGACTCAAAACCTTCATTTTTTTTGCACCAATAGCCCAAAATTTCTTTCGTTTTCTTCAAAACTTGGAGATAAAAAGACAAAGAAATCCAGAATTTGGTAGCAAAACATAAAAGCCTACTTCAACATTTTTTTTGCAATAAAATCCTCAAAAGTTCTATTGTTTTCTTCACCCATTTTTGGAGATAAAAATACATAGAAACTCCAATTTCTATTGCAAAACCCAAGAAGGATTTACCAAATTGAGGCATCACCTAGGTCATTTTCTTTGCAACAAAATCAGAAATTTGCTTTTGTTTTCTCCTTCACAAAGGAGATATAAGACATAAAATTGCAATTTTTTGTTGTAAACTTGAGACATCTCTTGAACCTAATTTATTGATCCTCATGCTTGAGTGTTGAAGACAAAAACCAAATTTGTGTGTCAACTGGTCTGGAAGCTTTCAAATGCAGGTCATATGTCGACTTGTAGGAGTGCTCAAATTTTTCAATTTTGTAAAAATTATGGGGGGATAGAAGTCATATTTTTGTGATTCTATTTTTTGCAAAATTGTAAAGAGAAAGGGGGGATATTTCAGAATAAGAAAGGTGCATTCTCGATTGTACTTGACACCTTTTCTTAAAAATTGACTATACTAGGTGCATTTTCGGTTGCATCCAACACCTATAGTGATAATAATTTGGGTTGCTCTCTTGTTTTGATTATTGCACTAACAATCATGCTATTTTTTGTGTGCAATTAAACAATCATAAGAACATTTGAAGAGCATTTCATAAACCCAAACTTCACTACAATCGTGCTACACCTTGCACAGGTTAAAAAAGTCAATTTTTATACCCCATCAAAGGTCCAAATCCATACACCTTGATTCACTCTTTTTGTTTAGCTTAAATTCCTCAAACTTTCCATCCTTCTTGAAGGGTGTTAAGGCAGGTGCCATTAAATATCCTAGAGATCAAAATCAAAATTTTTTCAAAACCAACCCCTTTAATTTGCTTTATTTGTTTGACTTAATTTCCTCAAACTTTTCATCCCTTGTTAAGAATGTGAAGGCAAGTGTCATTAAATATCTTATAGAGTAAATTAAAATCTTCCATATACTATTTTGAGGGTATACTATAAGATAAAATCATCTTAGTCACATCAATTTGAAACCTTCACCATGGCCATGATCAACAAGTATCTCATAGAGAGCTAACTGCTCAAAGGTTCAAATTATTCTTCCTAGAAAACTAAGATGAAAGCCATTTTAACTATAGAGGACATGTGGAAAATAGTGTCTGGCAATGAGACTAGACCCACATCAGCTGGAGCATATCAAACAACATATGATAAAAAGGATAAGAGAATTTCCTTATTGATATTGCCAGCTATTATTGATGACATCCAACCTCATATCAGTGAAGCTAAAAATGGTAAGGAGGCATGGGAGGCCTTAGCTACCATATTTGAGGGAAATAATCAATCCATGATTCTTAACCTTCAGACACAACTTCATACTCTTCATATAAAATCAGGAGAAATAGTAGAACTATTCCTCTGTAGAGTGGCAGATTTGAAAACAAAACTGCAATCCTTAGGAGAACAAGTGGAAGACAAAATATTGACCTCTATCATTTTTAGGGCTCTTCCAGACTCCTACGAAATGTTGATCACTTCACTACAAGTCTCTAGACAGACAATGACTTTTGTAGAGTTGGTAAATATGCTTCAAACTGAGGAATATAATCAACTCCAAAGGGATGAGGTATCAAACAATGCCATTTTCTCAAACAGACAAGGTGGAAAGAAAAAGTGGAATCAACAGAAAGGATCTTCTTGTAACAAAGACAAGAGTAAAGGCAAATAGACTCAGAAGAATAATTAGCAACAAGGACATGTTGCTACCACTGAAGATTCTAGTTCAGACTCTAAACGAGCACACAAAGTGCTCATGACACATACAGACTCCCCTCACAAGGATAATATTTGGTACATAGATTCAGGTGCTAGTAAACATATGACTAGCGATAAGTCCTAGTTTGAAACATTTGAGGCTCAAGGAGGTAGATCAATAACCATTGTTGATGATAAGACCTATCGAGTTTAGGGAGAAGGAAGTATTTTTGTCTCCCTTCCAGGTGGAGAATGTAAGATACAAAAAGTTCTTTATGTACCAGGATTCAAAAATAATCTCTTTTTAGTTCCACAAATCATGGACAATAACATAAATGTCAATTTCAAACTGGACCAAGAAAAGAAATGTTGCTTTATCACTCAGAAAGGAAAACATATAGCAACAAGTTCTTACAAACATGGTTTGTGTAGACACCAAAAAAATACCAATCCGATTATGTGGCTACAAACACTGATCGCATTGACACACACAGCCCCCAAGGCAGCCCCCAGAGGTTAAACAGTGGTCCTAACCACTCTCACAGTAGTTTTGGAAGGTCAAAGGTAAATTTGGCACCTTTAGGCACTCTGATCCATACTTGTTCCACCCAGGGACGATTGCAAATTGGTATTCATCCCACCTAGGGATGATTAGCAGCATTCACTTTAGGGTGGAGCAAATAGCAGGTTTGATGGGCAAAAAGTCAAACCTTGACAAATGGCAACTCAGATCTGCCACTTAACTCCTCCTTCACTGCATGGGAGCGCGAGTGAGCATTTTTGAGCTCAAAGAGGCAGTTACAGAGGTAGTCATGGAGCCCTTAATCAGGGAGGAATCTTCTTCCCCCTGGTAAGGCATGATGGCCAAGTGGCGCCTCTGCATGCTCAATCACAGAGACCTTCAGGTCTATAAATTAGTGAGTCTTCTCACCCCAAAAGGAAAACATAGAAGGAGAATTTTGAGCAGTGAAGTGCTACCATTTTATATACTCACTTTTTGATTGTGCCTTTCACATCCTTGATCTCTCTTTTGGAAGGGAGGTCATTGGGTGATTATTGGAAGCACACTCCAAACCCAAAACCCAACATTTGGCAATAGTATCCCACCCAAATTTTCCAAAAACATCCCACAAGAGGTTGTGGACCCATCCTAAGTGGATTGGTGCCGAAACTAGGACCCAAACGGTGGGCGTCCTACCCCTGGGCGCCCCCCGCACTGCTGCAGTCCTAATCGCCCCACCCTAGAGCGATTAGAAATCTATAGCAGATTTCATTTCTGTTATTTTTTCATTTGATTCTAGGTTGCTTAGATAGGCTTGCATTCAAATTTCATGTGATTTTAAGCAGTTTTGATCATGTTTTTGTTATTTCTCGCCTTTACTAACATGCAGGTAGCATCATCAGATTCCAAGAGATAGAGGCCAAATTGGCAAAATTTGACCTTCTGGGTCTTTCCAAAATACCCCGTTTTACCTAACCCCTAAATTTGTAGGTGATTTGGAGCCTCCTGGATGGGACATTTGGGAGGGTGCTTTCTGAAGTTTTGTTGCAGGTCTAATCGTCCCACCTCGGAGCGATTAGAAATCTGTGATGAATTTCCTGACTATTTCTTTTCCAGTGCCTTCCTAGTGATGTCCTCATGCCTCTGTAAAGTTTTTAGCTTATTTTGATCTATTTTAGTTGTCATTTTATTCATTTTATGCATGCACTAATCGTAGGCTTTGGGAATCGCATGTTTCACTTTATCCGCAAGTGCTACTAATATTTTTTGTTTCTCTGAATGCAAAATATCAACACCAGAGGAGTAGCAAGGAGTCCTGGATGCATTCATGCAAGTGGTGGCAACGTTTGGTCTGCCCATTTTACATGTGGGCACACGAAAGAAAGTGAACCATCTATGGTGTGATAAAGTTGTATTTAACGCTTCTAGCCCCTAAAAATGGAGGAGACGTATTGTAACCGGGTTCTAAAGAAAATTAATAAAAAGGTCTGTACTCCACATTTTTTTATATCCTATTTCAATTCGTTTGTGTTTTCATCCTTTCATGAATTTTAGTTTCTAGGACTTAGCATTGCTTATTGCTTTGCTTGCATCGCACTTGGTGTTTCATTTTTGCTTCCGTATCCTCGTGCTTTCAGTGGTGATCACGATGGGACTCTATCCTCTATTTTTGAGATCAAACTTCTAATAAAAACTTGCTTGTTTTTTCTTGTAGGTACAAAGTTTTCAAATGCTGGACTGCTGTTCGTTCTAGTCTGTGACGAGTACAAAGCTGGAATTCGTCTTACCCAAGGACAAATGGGCATTCATCCCACCCTGTGATGAATACAGTTTTGTTATTCATCCCACCCAGGGATGAATAGATCTCTATGCAGTTTTAGGGTAGAAACTCAGAGGCATCCAATTTGGGTAGAGAAGAGGTAGGGGTCCTAAACACCTTCTGTCATTTTCTATTTTCTATTTTCTGGTTATTTGCTTGCATAGGAGAGTTTTAATGCATGTTTTCTTCATTTATGCAAAATAAAAAGAACCCCACACACCACATGGTAATTTAAACACAAAGGAGCTGGTCGTAAAACCCCAGCACTTGATCAAGACCAACGATGGATTTCATCACCACCTTGGCTTGAATTTTTTGCATCCATAACCCCGATCACTACTATTGCTAGACGTAAATATTGATGAAAGCTGACCAAGTGTAGCTGGGGTGATTCCTAGGGCATGAGGATAAGTCTTCTATGGTAGGTGTCAAAAATAGGGTGATCCCCCTTCCATACCACCTATGTTCCACGTACCATTCTACTCTCGTGTACCAATAGTTTCCCTCATGTAAGGGCGGGTATATTGAGAGGTTTGGTATAATGGCCTGGCAATGGTATATTGAAGGGGTGACCTTTTGGGAGACATAAGAGCCATCATATTGCATGTACTACAACACTTCTTTAAAAAACTGTCAAAAAAAAAATTAAAACACACTAAACCAGGTTTAGGGCACACCTTTAATCTTTAAATGAGATAATCAATTTTGATTGTGTGGTTCCTTTTGTTTAGCGTAGAATAAAAAAATCATAAAAAAAGATAAAAAAAATCTATGCATCTTGTAGAGAGACACCACCATGGTGTATACCCGTAGCCAAGCCCAATCATAGGTGAAAGCTATGAAGAGTGTACAAGGGGGCACGAGTCACCTCCGCTATAGCCCTAAGGACCTGGTCATACCACCTTGGTGGCCTGACCCACAAGATAGTCCCCATCACACTATGAATAAACAAGACTATAGGGGCACTCCCATGCAACATAGATCCTTTTAGGAGGGGTATATACACAAGAAGGCTCCCTTAGACACTCACTATGAGTGGCTACCGCGTGATGAAGTGCCATAGTAGCATGAGGTCCATAAGGAGGGGCCACATGACTATGTCATCCCTCCTTTACCCATCATCACTATTAGAAACAAGCCAAATCCAGAGCACAAGGCTCTTCAGACTGGGCGAGCCAACTTTGCCCGCCCCTTTCACATATACAAAAGGGAGCACAAGGAAGACCATTACATTCCTCAAGAGCAATACATAGTGTGGGAGCAATGTGCCTCCGCACCTGCTATCTATCAAGATCACCTACTGAGGCCAGAGCCTCAGGTGAATGTCGCCCACCTTGACAGAGGGAAGCATCCTATAGAGATCTCGGATCACCATGACCGAGATAGATGTATAGGGGAGGCATCTAGGCCTCCTAGACTCAAGAAAACAGAGCAGATAAACCTAAAATTTGCCAGACATGCCACCCACAAAGCGCAAATCATGTAGCTTGAGCAAGACCAATAGCATCTAGAGAATCTATATCGCCTTAGTAAATAGCACATTCAGTTTCAAACAGATGATCTACTCCACAACACTATGCCTGAGAGGATTCCAATCCCTCGCACACAGAGGGCAAAAGTGTATGAGAGGCACAACCCCTTGGTGCGAGACAGGTCTCCATGACCTTACCAAGTGCTACCTCTAAGACCTCCTCGACCTGAGCGAGAGGCCACTCCTAGAAAAAATGATGGGTACACTCTGCAAGCACCCACCCATGCTCATAGGTCTCACCTGAGAACTCCTTAAGAAGTTTATGAGGAGTATGAGCAAGAAGAAGAGCGGGCTGAAGTGCCCTACCAAGGCAGGGGGGGTGCTATTCGGCCACCCCTCTATAGGCCTCAAGTTCCTCGTAATGCGCAAAGGGAACAAACTAAAGAGGAAGAGATTAAATCTTCTGATGCATATAAGGTGCTCCTAGAGCACTTAGAGTCTATGGAGACCAAGAATTCTAGGCCCCAAAATTCCACCTTATGCCAACTCCACAGTCACCCTGTGCATCCATCAGTACTGGCACCCCCTTACCCTGAACACTTTAAACTACCTCAGTTGGCAATCTTTAGAGGGGAGGAAGATGCCCAAGAGCATGTGACTAGATTCCTGAGCCAATGCTTTGGTATTCAGGACAATGATGCTTTGTTGCTAAGAACATTTATAACCATGTTCGCAGGCCCTACGTCGGATTGGTTTACTCAATTGCCAAAGCACAACATAAGTAACTTAGATCAGCTAGTGGACGTGTTCCTCGAATGCTTCACCTTCAACACCAAGAAGAATGAATAACTGAACGACCCAGCCAACCTCAGGCAGTATGAGGAAGAAACCATGTCGACCTATGGGAATCGGTGGAGGACATTGCTTTCAAAGCTGCCCTACCTCCCTCCTATGTTTGACCTTACACAAATGTTCTCAAATAGCTGTTTGAGATCGATCTCCATGCTATTGTAGCTGTAGCAATATGCCACTTTAGAGGAAGCTCTGGTGCAATCCAGAATCATTGAGGAGATCAAGATTCAGGATGGCGAGATTGCCAATCCAAAGAAGAAAGAATGGTCCAAAAACACCAAAATAGGGACCACGCAACCAAAACTCGCTACGATCAATCATGTTGCTATAAACGTGCCTAAGCTTGTACAAGAAACACAACCCCAAAAGGCTAATTATCAGGTAGTGCCTCTTAATAGTTATGAAAGAGAAAATCAGAGGCAAGAGCAAAATTGGTAGCATCACCCTCAGCAAAAATTCATACCTTACACAAAGTCCAAAGACGCCCTGTTTGACCGCTTTTCAGCGGTAAACTTGATCAACCTACCAGAGAGTTGGCCCATTAACACCAACACACCAAAAAAAAAGGGTTACAGGGAAGACTTATACTGTAGGTTTCACAGACAGAAGGGACATGATCTTAATGCATGTTGGAAGTTTAAAGGCTTGGTGCAAGACCTAATAGACAACAAGACATTAGCGGTGGATAATCCCATGGCACCAAGCAACCAACAAATGGAGGTCTTCAAAGACCCCTTGCCTACCCATGATGTGTAGGAAAAAACCCTTCAAGTCAATGAGGTAACACATAACTTCCCCATGTAGGGGTATGTAGGGATGATCAGTATAGTGACTCAAAACAAGAGGTACCCGAGCATAGTTGCCCCCGCGGCGGCTACAGGAGAGGTGCCAACAACGTCACAACCGCAACAACACCCTATGCAACCTCCTTCGCCTAGACCAGTGGCCATGATTCGAACCAAACTCACCTAGAGTTTGAGGACCATGTTGGCTAGGCTCTCCATTTACGAGCTCATACAATAATCATCGTCCCATCGAGAGGCTCTAATGGAGATTCTTAAAGCCATTGAGTTGCAGCCCCACAAAACCAACTCTTTCAACAACTTCGTGGGACATGTCAAATGATGCACTAAGCCAGTCATCACCTTTAGAGAGGATGAATTGAAATCCATGACTGGTGACATGGTGGATCCACCCCTGCACATCATCGCACAGGTCAACAGGATTATGTATAAGAGGGTATTGGTGGATACTGGCTCATCTAGTAATATCATTACAACAGTGGCATTGAAACATCTAAAGTTGCCAGCATCTCACATTGTGTCCTCCACCTATACTCTGTGAGCATTCAATGATGTGATATGCTCGATAGTTGGCACAATTGTTCTGCCCATCCAGGTAGGACAAAAGACTATTCCTACATTGTGCCACATCTTGGAGGGTGAGATGGCTTATAACATCTTGTTGGGCTGGCCTTGGATTAGGGACATGAAGTGCATCCCTTCAATAGCTCATCGATGCTTAAAGTATACATTTGAAGGACAAGTGCATGTAGTCCTGGCGGACTTAAAGCCCTTCAAGTATTGCAATGCGGTGTAGCTAATGCCACAATCAACCCTTCCATCAACACACATGGATTTTTAGTTGAATCCATCTAAAAAGGGTTTGATTCTATAGGAATCCCTGCTGTTAAGTCCATAAAATCCCCAGCTGTGTCCATATTCATCGTCTGGTCCTTCACCAACGATGCCACCTACGATGGCCACACTGAAGGACAAAGGGAAGAAACACCTAGAAGAGGCATCGCCATCAGTCTCAATCATCTCTACCAAAGAGATGCCTAGCATAATGGAAGTCGAGACACCTAATTCACCCGAAATGGAGTGGAATCAGGAAGAAATTCCATTCCCTCCCCTTAAATTGCCAACAATCACCATTGAAATGTCCAATACGGGCCTGGGGGAGTATCTAGTGTGGAACATTGTAGCAACACCCACACTTGAGTCCATGCAAGACATGGGGAGACCTTGCCTCCCCATAGGCACTATTGTTCCTCTAGGCTACTCGCCAAACCAAAAAAACTTTGTATATGGGGGCCTTGATCATGGCATTGAACCTTACATGCAAGAAGAAGAATATGAGGAGCCTTTCATTGAGGATGTCAACTATTTGTCCAACCTAGACTTCGCTTTGAGATATCTTGGCCAATGCAATTGGCATGGATATGGGTTGGGTAGATATGAGCAAGGAGTGCACATTCTTTGCCAACCAAGATATCAGATGCCATACGACAAATCAAGAGTAGGGTTCAACCACCCCCTACCTCTTGACATCTTGGTAGAGAACATGCAAGGCCTAGGGATAGGAAACAAGGATGGGTTGGCATTAGATCCATTTGCCAATCCTAACACAACCTACACATTGGGGGATTATCTTCCATTGTTGACAACCAACCTTGTTGACCTCAACAACCCTTTCCATTTGCTCAAGAGAGGAGAAAGTTTGAGAACTCACCTACGAGAGGGGTATAGACAATGTCAAGAAGGGTCTTCTAAAGATGAGTTAGAATATGAGGTAGCACCATGTGACCCTTTTGAATCAGATAGCAATCATTCACAAGTGACCCCCATAGATGATTATTAAGAAAGCATCTTGACAATTTTCCCTTTGGATGCTCCAATCGAGCAAGCACCACCTCAAGAGGATCAGGTCCCCTTGTAGAGAGTGGAGCAACCCCGATGGGACCATATCAATTTCTTCAATCAGGACAAGCCTAACATGTCGCAAATAGTTTTCAGAGCCAACGAAGGCCTGTGGATCTCTGAAAGTTATTATGAAGATGAAACTAAGATGGACTATCTCAATCATATGCAATAGCAACAATACCCCATGGATATTGATGACATGTTTCAACAACTAAACATAGGACCAGGGCACGGGTGGCACCTAAACCCAGCATAGTGGAACCAAGTGTTGCATCCACAACTTTGGGCATACAGAGAGCACCTTATGCCCAGAGACCCTATAGAGTTATCAGTGTCGAGGGTAGAACTTGTCCTCCTATCTGTACATAGGGCTGATCCATTTGTGCCAATACCTCTAAAGCTAGATCCGAAGCTCAAAGATCATCAAGGAAGTCTGAGATACCACACCCATGCTAATGGAGACAAAAATAATTTCATCAACATGATCTTCATTGACTTAACTGCACCCATCCACAATCCAACCGATCCATCATGGTCATTGTATCTAGACATAGATGCCATAGAATGGGATCACGTTAATTCACCACCATCACCATCAGAGTATTGGTCGTTCGATGAGATGCTTCATTTCACCCCAAGACCAACTCAGGATATCTTCCATGCTAAAGAGGAACCCAAAGTTCCTAATGTAGATATGAATTCAATGAATGATATCCACTTGATACCAACTCCACACCAGTTGGATGATGGGTCCCACATGTCAGTTGAGGAGATGACTAACGTAGAAATTAACTCAAACCCAATGAATCCATAGATCATAAAGCTGGGGGTAAGTCTATCCCTCGAAGAGCAAGCCAACTACATTGCCCTTCTCAAAGAGAAGAAGGAGGTTTTTGCATGGTCCTACAAAGATATGCCGGGGCTAGATCCACAACTAGTCATGCATAACCTAACGCTTGATCCGATAGTCAAGCTAGTTAAGAAAAAACTACGTAAGATGCACCCAAAAGTGGCCCTAATGGTCAAAGACAAATTACAAAAGCTGTTGGATGCATAGTTTGTCATCTGCATGGATTACCCACCATGGCTGTCCAACATGGTGCCCGTCAAAAATCCTGATGGGAGGATTCACATATGCACTAATTTTTGAGATCTAAACAAAGCGATTCCTAAGGATGATTTCCCCTTGCCTAGCATAGATGCATTGGTAGACACCACAATGGGTCACGAAATGCTTTCCCTCATGGATGGTTTCTCGGGATACAATCAAATTCGTATCAATCCCGAAGACCAACCAAAAACAATGTTCACAATGCCTTGGAGGATATTTTGTTATAAGGTCATGCCTTTTGGCCTTAAAAATGCTGGCTCCACCTAACAATGTGCCATGACGTACATCTTCCATGATCACATGCATAAAACTTCAGAATATTACATGGATGATTTTTTGGCCAAATCTCTTTTGCACTCAAATCATCTCAATGACTTAAGTAAGATCCTCGATCGCCTCATAGAACACAAATTCAGACTAAACCCCAAGAAGTGCGTATTTGGCGTCACATCTGGAAAGCTCTTGGGTTTCATAGTTTCAAAGTGAGGCATCGAGGTGGACCCAAAAAAAGTCAAGGCAATCCTTGAAATGCTTCTCCCAACTACCATCAAGCAGCTTAGAAGTCTGCAGGGAAAGGTCACGTCAATCAAGCACTTCATAGCACAGCTATCTGACAAGTGACAACCCATGAATAAATTATTACACAAGGGGGTAGAATTTCACTGGGATGACGAGTGCCAGTCAGCCTTTGAAGACATTAAACAATACTTGGCTTCCTTGCCAGTATTGGTACCACCTCTACCAGGAGTGTCATTCTACCTATACATCTCAGCTACTGAGGTGGCACTGGGCACCATGCTAGCCTAGAAAAATGAACTACACAAAGAACAGGCTACTTACTATCTTAGCCACACCCTAGTCAGTTATGAACTTAACTATGCATACATTGAGAAGCTCCGCTTGGCAGTTGTGTTTGCTACCAAAATGCTATGCCATTACATGCTGAGCAACACAATGTATGTTGTGTCTAAGGAGAATCCATTGCGATACATGATGAGTCATACTTATCATAGTAGCCGCACGGTGAAATGGATCATGTTGTTGACGGAGTTTGACATCAAATTCATTGGACAGAAGTCCATAAAATGTCAAGTCATCACCGATCAACTAGTAGAGGCTCCTCTCGAAGATGATCAACCTCTGGAAATAGAGCTACCCGATGATGGGGTCTTCCATGTCTCAAAATCGCCAGATTCTGATGATCCTGAGTCATAGGCTAACATAACCCTATTTTTCAATGGTTCTAAATATGAGCAAGGGGGTGGAACGGGAATAGTATCCTTCACATCGTAGGGGGCTCCAATGCCTCTGTCATTTAAACTTGATTTCCTGTGCACCAATAATAATGTCGAATATGAAGCCTTGCTCATAGGTCTTCAAATATCCATCACCATGAACATCAAACGCCTGAACATCTTTGGTTATTCACTGTTAATTATCAACCAAGTGAAAGGGGTATTCCAATGTAAATGCCCAGTTTTGTAGGCCTACAAAGCCCTTGTGGATAAATTCCTGGCAAAGCTTGAATGGTACGACATTGAGGCACTCCCTCGGTCATCGAATCATTTTGCGGATACTATGGCCTCCTTGGGGTCACTAATCCCGCAAGACATTTTTGGTGATATGACAACCATTCAAGTCAAAACACTATCACAATCCGTGATGGAGTGTGCAAGCTCTGACTTAACTCTAGGAATCCACTTGATCCAGATTGAACCATCTCTGGATAAGTTCTCTCGAATCCATGATTTCTTGAACCACACCAACTGGGGTCCTTGTTCTCCCTTATTCCCCTTAATAGCAACACAATGCTATTCTTATAGGTTCTTTCCTACTCAGATTTTGCTAGGGATGACCTGCAAGAGGGATTGGCTGTTCATATCGTTAATGTTTCAAATTAGCAGGATTGGTACACATCCATCAGAGATTACCTCAAGCTAGGTAACCTCCCACTTGGATTGGCAATTGCTACAAAAATATAATTCAAACAGAAAGCGACAAAACATGTCTTGTTAGGAGACATTTTGTATCATTGAAGCTACGAGGGAATCCTCCTTCATTTCTTGGACCAGCAGGAGTCCACTTGGATGATCACCCAAGCGCACGATGGTACATGCGGTGGTCGCTTCAACAACATGGTCATTGCAAAGCGCATTCTTTGCATGGGCTATTATTGGCCATATTTATTATGAGATTGTTGTGCCTATATAAATTAGTGCATGAAGTGTCAACACCATGCTAATTTGACATACGTACCTTCTCAGGCCTTGCAGCCGATCCAATCGACTTAGCCATTTTCATAGTGGGGTTAGATCTAATAGGAAAGATCTCCCATGCGTCATCAAGCCATCACACGTTCATCATAATGACTACAGAGTACTTCACCAAGTGGGTGGAAGCAGTTCCACTTACCTCTACGACTGGGACCCGCATTGCGGAGTTTATTTTACATAACATCATATGTCATTTTGTTATTCCATCCAAGATCATCTCGGATAATGGGACTTCATTCAAGAACAAACATGTGCGTGTTTTGAACACAAAGTACAAGATTCAGCACAGTTTTTTGACACCCTATTATCTATAGGCAAATGGGCAAGCAGAGGCATAAAAAAAAATGCTAGTCGCTATCCTTAAAAAGATAGTTGTAGATAGTCATAAGGATTGACACATTCAGATCCCACTTGCTCTTTGGGCTTATCGCACTAGCATTTGGATGCCCACTGGGGCAACCCTGTTTTCGCTGGTATATGGCTCTGAGGCAGTCATGCCTCTCGAGTTGGAAATTCTTTCACTATGCATATCAATTCAAGAGTTCATTGATGATGAAACTGCATGGTAGGCCCAGTTAGACCAGCTTACGTTGCTTTATGAACAACGCGTCAATGCTCTCAAGCATTTGCGTATCTACCAAGAGCGAATTAAGAAATCATACAACATGAAAGTTCACCTGAGGGACTTTCAGGTTGGTGACCTGGTCTTAAAAGAGAACCAATAGAATTTTAACTTGCCACCCCATCTAAGGGACAAGTTCACGGCGAACTGGTTAGGTCCTTATGTAATTGCTAGTAAAATAGGACATGGGACATACTCGGCTAGCCTCTCTTGATGGAATCAAGGAACTAGAACCCTTGAACATCAGTCATTTGAGGCCATTCCATATCTAAAAGAGCCATAGACCAAACCAAAAAGCTCCAAGGATTCCCATAATTGCTTGGTCAACCCCAAAATGCCCCAAAGGTGTCCATTAACCCTTTGGTCAACTCCAAAAGCTCCAAGGATTCCCACAATCGCTTGGTCAACCCCAAAATGCCCCAAATGTGTCCATTAACCCTTTGGTCAACCCCAAAAGCTCCAAGAATTCCCATAATCACTTGGTCAACTCCAAACACCCCAAAGGTGTCCATTAACCCTTTGGTCAACCCAAAAGCTCCAAGGATTCCCCCAATCGCTTGGTCAACCCCAAATGCCTCAAATGTGTCCATAAACCCTTTGGTCAAACAAAATGCTCCAAGGATTCCCACAATCGCTTGGTCAACCCTAAAATGCCCTAAAGGTATCCATAATCCCTTTGGTCAAAACCTCCAAGGATTCGAAAGAATCACTTGTTCTGCATCCATGCAGAATAAACTAACCATAAAGAAAATCCAAAAACAATAAAATCATCAAAAATAACAAAAAATTGCACCTCATTTTCATGCATACTCACAATCATCAAAAATCACAAAGATTCGCATCTCATTTTCATGCATACTCAAAACCATCAAAACCAAATAACAAAAATAAAAAAATGACATCTCATTTCCATGCATACTAAAAAAAATCAATCCATCAAAAACACAAAAATAATAGCTACATTAAGCATCGCATCCATACATTGCACATTTGTTGGTCATATAGGTCAAAAGCACCATAGACTATAATTACTTGGCAAATCCATCATTTTCCACCTTTTTCATTTTAATCCAGCAAAAATAAACGCCATTCACTTTTTTTTACCATTTCATAGTCAGTTGTCCTTTAATTTATCTAGATTTTTTGTCATTCAACTGTCTTTATATTTCTAGCCACAAACTGTACAAAGTTAGACAGATTTTACTAAGGTAGAGTTCTACTTGGATCACACCTTGTTACGTAGCATCCCAACACAAGTTAAAACACATAAAAAAATTCCCAAGTTGTGTAAACGAAATATGAAACCTACAAAGCAATACATGATACCATATAGTGAAAAGGTTATCATGCTCATCCCCCTGTGCGAATGACCCCAAGAATGCTAAGAGTTGGCAAAAGGACAAGCATCTTCCCTACCCAATTCCCTAAGAATCCCAAGTTCTCAAAGAGTTGCAAAACATCAAAAATTTGCAAAGGTCAAAACTAAAAAAATTGACATCAAAACCCACAAAAGTGCATATATCAAAAAGTACAAGCAATAGTGATTCTCATCACTAAAAATTCAAATCCCTTGCTCAAAAGAAACAACAAAAATAAACAGTGATTTTTATCACTATAAAATAACAAGTATCCCAATAAAATTGAAGAAAATAAGGGAGTCAAACTTGAATCCCTGAAACTCTCAGCATTTGAAATGTCATGAGGTGAACCTCAGTACCGGTTTGGTTGATATCCTATTGGTCACTGGTGGCAAACCTCCCGCATGACGATATATCTGTAACATTAAATTGAGTGCAGATCAATGTTTGCATGTGGATGAGCTAGCTCATGGTATCCTAGATAGCACTATAGATTAATCTAACTAAATACAACAAAGGAGTTAGTGGAGCTAATTAGGTGATCCTCAGTACATGTTTGGTTGAAAACCTATCTGGCACTGGCGGTATCTTGACAAATACCACATAAACAAACTCAATTGCACACATAGTGATGTGAAATAACTTGGTCAAAGTCAAGTCAGATTCATACCTTGTTCAAAAGTCTCATAAGATAAAAGTACAATCCTGGCTAGTTAGTTAAAACATCTGAGTCTCAGCTAAACCCTAACTACATTCTAAAAACAACTGTTATACATTCATTTCGCACATCACAATCAAAAAATACAAAAACACAAAAATAAATAAATAAATAAATAAATAAATAAATATATATATATATCCATGTCAAGTCATTCACTAAAGCAATCGCCTCGTACAAAAATCCATAAATTCTAGATAGTCTATGGTGCCACTGCCAATCATCAACACTGTAATTCATCCATTCCATATGCACATCATATAAAGCAGAAACATTCACATTCATAACATCATATGCATTCATCATTATAAATAAACATGTATCTATCAAAATAAATCACTGTGCATAACATAAAATCATGACAAGTGTATAAATAAAAGAAATTCATCTGTATATATATATCATCAAAATGCCCATAGGCTACAATAAACCGGTCCTCTAACCTCGCAACAAAATAGCAAGAGCCCAAAAACTCCCAAGCCTAGGGTGACGGCCACCATGATCACGTAGGATCGATGCAACGAGAACTACCCCTCGTGGTGTGGGTCCTATGGGACCTCTCAGGCCGGCTGCTGCTAGCCCCTACATCATGCCCACTAGCACCCCCCTCATCTAGCTGCCTACGTCGAGAGGATGCTGACTGATCAGAATCGCTCCCTCTCATGCGACACAAAAATTAGACTCTAGTTAGCGCAGGGATCCGCCCATTGAGGTGGATAATATTTGCCTCCAACTCCAACCGATGCTAAACCAAATCCATATCCCGTTGACGGTATGTCTCCAATGCATCGTCACAATCTGCCAGCTGAGTCCACAGGAGATCCCTCTCTCACGTGGCATCTATATCCCCATCCTGCTGGTGGTATGTAGCCAATGCATTCTCCCACTCCACCAGTTGCGTTCGTAGGAGATCCCTCTCCTACAACGCCTCCCTGAGCTCCTCATCCCGTCTCTAGAGCAGACCCTCCAATCGTGCTATCTCAGCACGAGACCCCGCCTCCATACCCTCCAAAATCACCAGAGGCATTGGCATCTCCCGAACGATAGGTTGCTCTGGCTTCCACTACTCTGAGACGTCCTACATCTTCGGCTACTCTAGCACCCCCCTCATCCAGTCGCCTGCACCGAGAGGATGTTGACTGCTCAGTATCGCTCCCTCTCGTGTGGCACGATGATCCACCTCCAGTCAACGTAGGAATCCTAGGGTTTTAGTTTAAAAACAAAAACACATAAAAAAAATGCATTTCAATCTAGGGTCTTTAACCTTAACAAAAATACAAAAAAAATAAAAAACATTTCTTTTTAGCCTAGTGTTTTTCCTTAGTTTAAACAAAAAAGCAAATTCAAAATAAATTGCGATTTTAAAATTGTAAAATAAAACACAAGCTAACTAAACGAGGAGCACTTACTGGTCTCACTTCGGCTTTGCCACTCGATCCGGTTCATGATTCATGATGTCCGAGCAAATTCGATAGTGCTTTGCTTCACAGACTTGACCTCCTCCTCCTCAGAGCTCCAAATCACCAGGAAAATTGAATGATAATGACCCCAAACCCTAGTTTTGGCCCTTAAATAGGCTCTTAGGCCTATAATCGTTCCACCCTAGGACGAGCACTCTAGTTAGTGCTCGTCCAACCCTAGGACGATTACTAACTGGTATTCGTCCCACCTAGGGATGATTATAGAGCAAGAAAATAAAAAAAAAGCAAAAACAACAAAAAATACACCAAAAAAGAGCAATAAAATTGTCGAATGAGAGTGCTTTTGCACTTGACATTCTTGGCATAAAAAACCGATGTCAAGGTCACAAATTGTCACTCTCCTACTCCCTAAGAAGGCTATCATAGCTAGACCGCTCCCTGGGAGGACAAATTTTTGACATTTTAAACCCCAAATGGCATCACCAAAAGGGTTAATACTCACAAAAAATAGGTCTAAATGTTGGGAAACTGTATACGCGTTCAAAGGAAGCCATCTGAAGGCACCCTTACCTAAGTCATCTTGGGTCAAGCGACTCGTCACTTTTCTCATGGAGGTCATTGCCTCATTGATTCATCACTTGAGGGGGTAGTCACACTTAGTCACCAATTAACAAATACATACCCAATCAAGTAAATGGCATGGATTCAAAGAATCATTGACAAAGACAATCATGCTTCTGCTTGGGGCAGCAAACAAGCAATAATCACAAGCTGATCAAACACTTGGCATTTGTGAATCATGAACTCAAGGTTACCATAGAGAAAAGGTTACGCCCTTTGTCTATTCATGACTAATCAATGTCCAAGATCAAGTAACACCTCACCGAAAAAGGTTAACACTTGAATTAAGTTCCTTAGCTCATCAGAAGCAAGGATTCAAGAATGCATGCCCTTTCCATACTTGGGGCATCAAAAGTTGGTTAGGTTACTGGGAAACCCTAATCATTAGTGCCTTGGTTATCTATTTTTGCTTAGCACTATGCCATGCACAATGCTTCCCAAAAAGGGGCATCTGTAGACACCAAAAAATCACCAATCCGATTATGTGGCTACAAACACTGATCGCATTGACACACACAGCCCCCAAGGCAGCCCCCAGAGGTTAAACAGTGGTCCTAACCACTCTCACAGTAGTTTTGGAAGGTCAAAGGTAAATTTGGCACCTTTAGGCACTCTGCTCCATACTCGTTCCACCCAGGGACGATTGCAAATTGGTATTCATCCCACCTAGGGATGATTAGCAGCATTCACTTTAGGGTGGAGCAAATAGCAGGTTTGATGGGCAAAAATTCAAACATTGACAAATGGCAACTTAGATCTGCCACTTAAATCCTCCTTCGCTGCATGGGAGCGCGAGTGAGCATTTTTGAGCTCAAAGAGGCAGTTACAGAGGCAGTCATGGAGTCCTTAATCAGGGAGGAATCTTCTTCCCCCTGGTAAGGCATGATGGCCAAGTGGTGCCTCTGCATGCTCAATCACAGAGACCTTTAGGTCTATAAATTAGTGAGTCTTCTCACCCCAAAAGGAGAACATAGAAGGAGCATTTTGAGCAGCGAAGTGCTACCATTTTACATACTCACTTTTTGATTGTACCTTTCACATCCTTGATCTCTCTTTTGGAAGGGAGGTCATTGGGTGATTATTGGAGGCACACTCTAAACCCAAAACCCAACATTGGGCCATAGTATCCCACCCATATTTTTTGAAAACATCCCACAAGAGGTTGTGGACCCATCCCAAGTGGATTGGTGCCGAAATTGGGCCCCAAACGGTGGGCGTCCTACCCCTAGGCGCCCCCCGCACTGCTGCAGTCCTAATCGCCCCACCCCGGAGCGATTAGAAATCTGTAGCAGATTTCATTTATGTTATTTTTGCATTTGATTCTAGGTTGCTTAGATAGGCTTGCATTCAAATTTCATGTGATTTTGAGCAGTTTTGATCATGTTTTTGTTATTTATCATCTTTACTAACATGCAGGTAACATCATCAGATTCCTGACGATAGAGGCCGAATTGGCAAAATTTAACCTTCTAGGTCTTTCCAAAATACCCCGTTTTACCTAACCCCTAACTTTGCAGGTGATTTGGAGCCTCCTGGATGGGACATTTAGGAGGGTGCTTTCTGACATTTTGTTGTAGGTGTAATCGTACCACCTCAGAGCGATTAGAAATCCGTGGAAAATTTCTTGACTGTTTCTTTTGCAGTGCCTTCCTGGTAATGTCCTCATGCATCTATCAATTTTTTAGATTATTTTGATCTATTTTAGTTGTTGTTTTATTCATTTTATGCATGCACTAATCGTAGGATTTGGGAATCGCATGTTTCACTTTATCCGTAGGTGCTACTAATATTTTTTGTTTCTCTAAACGTAGAATCTCGACACCAGCGGATCAGTAAGTAGTCAAGTATGCATTCACGCAAGCGGCAGCGACGTTTGGTCTACCCATTTTACATGTGGGCATGCAGAAGAAAGCGAACTATCTATGGTGTGATAAAGTTGTATTTAACGTGCCCCTAAAAAGGGAGGAGGTGTATTGTAACCGGGTTCTAAAGCAAATTAATAAAAGGGTTGTACTCCACATTTGTTTTATATCCTATTTCAATTCATTTGTGTTTTCCTCCTTTCATGCATTTCAGTTTCTAGGACTTAGCGTTGCTTATTGCTTTGCTTGCATCGCACTTGGGGTTTCTATTTTGTTTCCATATCATTGTGCTTTCAGTTTGTTTGTCTTAGATGCAATTTTCTCCACACATACTATAATTGTAGTAACCACAAAAGAGGCCACTTCTCTATGGCATAATATATTTGGGCATCTAAGCTCAAGGTATTTACTAGAACTCAGTAAATATCAAATGGTGAAAGGTCTGCCTACTCTTTCATCTACTTTACCAGTGTGTTCAGATTGCTTTTTAGGAAATCAACATAGAGTACCTTTTGAACCTAGCTCCTTTTGAGCTAAGGTACCTTTGGAGTTAGTTCACACATATTTGTGTGGTCCTATGTCTACTAGTTGTGGAGGAAAAAGATATTTTTGATTGTTTGTAGATGATAACTCACGAAAAATGTGGGTCTTCTTGCAGTTGAAGTCTGAAGCATTTGACTATTTTCAACAATTCAAGAACCTTGTTGAGAAAGAATCAGGATGTTTCATAAGGACCCTCTGTTCAGATCGAGAGGGGGAATACACATCAAAATAATTTTCCTCATTTTTATAGAAACATGGGATAAAAAGATAGTTGAAAACAACATATTATCCTCAGTCAAATGGAGTTGTTGAGAGAAGAAATCATTCCATTATGGAAATGGTTCGATGTATGCTTAAAGGAGCCAATCTTGAGTACATTTACTGGGTTGAAGCTATAACAACTATAGTATATCTTCTAAATAGGGCTCCCACATGGGCTCTTGAAGGTAAGACTCATCAGGAAGCATGGAGTGGAAGGAAACCCTCCATATCTCATCTACGAGTATTTGGGTGTAAGGCTTTTATGCATATACCTAAGGAGAAAATAAATAAGTTAGATGAGAAGACCCTACAATGTGTTTTTCTTGGATATGATGAATTCTCAAAAGGCTATCGATTGATAGATCCATTCACCAAGAAAATACATGTTAGTAGAGATGTAGTGTTTGATGAAGCTTTCACATCTAACACTACATCAGTATACCTGGATGATGAGAAGCGACAACCACTTCCTCCTCCATAACAGAAAAAGCCTCAAAAATGGTATACAAGTACTATGCAAGATTCCAAACTCACTTCACCACTAGATCTCTCTTAATTTCCCAGAGACACGAAGAATGTCTAGACAGAGAAAGTTAGAAGCATCTACTTCAGTTGATGAGCTTTGTGCAGATTTTCAAGATATTTCTGTAGATAGAGATTTAGAAGGTGGAGATGATATGTAAACTGATGAGGAGAGGGTTTACATATCATCATATGATGCAAATGAACCTTCTACAGTTGATGAAACACTTAGACTACCTCAGTGGAAAGCAGCTATGGATGCTGAACATAATTCCCTCATGAAGAATAAAATATGGAAGCTAGTGGATTTGCCTAAAGAAAAGAAGCCCATAGGCTACAAATGGGTTTACAAAGTCAAATATAAGGCATATGGCACCATATATAACCATAAAGACCATATTGTGGCGAAGGGCTATGCTCAAAAGGAAGGCCTTGATTATGAGGAAACCTTTGCTCCCACAACAAGGATGACCACCATTTGAGTTCTTTGTGCTATGACAGCATGGTTTGGATGGAAATTACATCAGATGGATGTAAAAAGTGCCTTTCTAAATGGTGACTTAAAATAAGAGGTGTACATGACTTAACCTATAGGATTTTCTGAGGAAGGCCATGAGCAAGAGGTTTGCAAGTTGGTCAAATCATTATACAGGCTAAAACAAGCCCCAAGAGCATGGTACATCAAAATGGATAGTCACCTACTGTAGCATGGATTTAGGAGAAGTCCATTTGATGCAAATCTCTATATCAAGAACACAGGTTCTAAAATAGTGATTATTGTATTATATGTAGATGATATGATCATCACTGGAAATTCAGAGAAATTTATCAATGTTGTGAAATATGACTTGAAAGAGTCATTTGATATGACAGATCTAGAAATTCTCCACTACTGTCTTGGCCTTGAGATAGAATAGAAGAAGAATCATCTTAGGGTGACTCAAAAAAAGTATGCCAAGACTTTAGTAGAAAAATATCGTATGACTAATTGTAAGCCCAAAGCAACACGGATGGAATCAAGGCTTCAGTTATCATGATATGATGACTCACCATAGGTAGATGGCATACTATATAGAAAAATTATTGGAAGCCTCATCTATCTGACCAATACTAGACCAGGCATCACTTATTTTGTAAACTGTCTTTCTCGATTCATGCAGGAACCAAAGGCTTCTCACTAGAGAGCAGCTAAGAGGGTTCTTCACTACATTTATGGTAGTGCAGATTATGGTCTAGAGTATAAGAAGAATAACTTATTATTATTATAGAGTTACACTGACTCTGACTACACTGGATCCATAGATGACAAATAATCAACATTAGGATATGTATTTCATCTTGGATCTGGTCTTGTCTCATGGCATAGTAAAAAGAAATAGGTGGTTTCTTCATCTTCAACTAAGGTAGAATATCATGCTGCATGTGGATCTATGTGTGAAGCGATATGGTTAAGTCACATCTTGGCTACCATGGGCCTACCAAAGAAACTTCCTATTCACATGTTTTACAATAACTCAGGTGTTTTGAACTTGGTCAAGAATCTAGTACATCATGAATGTACAAAGCATATTGACACAGATTGTCATTTCATTCATGATGAAGTTCCTAAACATAGAATAAAGGTCCAACACATTCCCACCGACGAACAGGTTGCTGACATCTTCACAAAGGTGGACGTGTCAAATTTCAACTATTTTAGAGTAAAATTTGTATATCAAAGTAATGTAATAAAGGGGGGATGTTAGGGTAAAATAAGCTAGTATATTGCATTACACTAGTTTAGTAGATTATTACATTTACTTTTTACTACTTACCATGTAGATATTTACTGTTTCAAATATCTAATGGTAAACTAGGTTAAATCCTAAATATCCTAGGTTAACAATCCTAAACCAAACTCTCTACCGCCTCTGACGCGTTGGTTAGCATGGATGCAGGAATATAGTTTGGTATACTATTTTGTAACCTATATTAGCATTGGCATTATCAATAGTCAGGCTAATGTTGAATCAATAATTATTTGATTATTATTTCTGGTGCATCTTCTCACTACATTATTTACATTAAATTATTTAAATGGAGTAAAACAAACTAGTTCCTCTTCCTGTTATCTTTCTAAAGTCATTTATCAAAACTGCTATGACTCTATAATGGATAAGGCATTGGTCTGGGTTTTATAGGTTTTAATATGAATAGGTTTCATCACTAAAAATATCAAAACAAGGTAATGACATTTTTTCTGGCATAGTGGGCATGTGCACAATAGAGCATTAGTAAAAGGATCCACTGTTTGGGGTTTCCTTACCCAATCTGGTCAGTTTAGATCTATCAAAGGTAGTCTATTCCCAGGTTAATGAGGTGGATCTTCCAGAATCCATAGTGTTGGTTGTGATTTCAATAGTTTCCCATAACGTGACAAATATTTTAAGGGTAAGCAGGAAAAATCCACAACAATGGTTTTAAAGGCATCTTGACACTCTTGACTCCATATAAAGGTAACCCCCTTTTTTAGCATATAGTTGAAAGGCTTACATTTATCTGAAAACTAAGCAATAAAGTGATGGATTGCTTGGATATTGCCTTGTAAACTGTATATCTCTTTAAGATTTGTTGGGGGTGGCATCTCAGTGATTACTTTAAATTTTTTTGGGTCAACTTTGATGCCTTTTTTGGAGACTATAAACCCTAATATGTTTTTGTATGTGACACCAAAAATACATTTTTTGGGTTTGAGTTTCACCTTATGTTCGAGTAACTAATAGAAAAGTTTGTGCAAAATATTTATGTGCTTGTAACGTGTGTTCAACTTGGCCAATAGATCATATAAATAATATTCCACTATCTTATGCATGCAATCATGGAAGATATAAGTCATGGCATGTTGATATGTTGCACCTACTTTTTTTAGGCCTAATGGCATGACTTTGTAGCAAAATATGCCCTAGGGTGTTGTGAAAGCTATTTTATATTGATCCTCAAGATTAAATCAAATTTGGTTATATCCTAAAAAACCATCCACTAGGGAGAGCATTTAATGAAAAATAGTAGAATCCATGAGTGTATCCGTGTTTGGAAGTGTGAAGTTATCCTTAGGGTATGCTTTGTTAAGGTCACAAACATCGGTGCAAATGTGTATCCCCCTATTAGGCTTGCTAACAAGTACCATATTAGAAACACATTCTAGGTAGTCAATGGATTTAATAAAACCCACATCTAGCAATTTTTATATCTTATTTAACCATTAGGGCTATGGTAGGATGAAGCTTCCATAGTTTTTACTTTATCAGTTTCACATCAGGGCTCAAGATGAAATTGTGGACCACTAATTAGGGTCAAGGCTTGATATATCTTTATAGAACCAGGTAAACACTTGTTTGTATTTATTAATCTAGGAAACAAAGTATTCCTACTCTTTGGAAGAGAGGCTCTTTCCAAATTTGATGATTTGTGGGTTTTTGGATTGAAATTGAGGTCTATGTCGATGGTGTCCTTTATGAGCATGTAGGAAGCTTCCTCTAATTGGTGAGGAGTGGAAATGAGGTAGATGTCATCCATTGCATTTTAAAAAATGGATGATTCATAATCACTCATGTTGATGTGATGAATGATAGAAAAAGAAGGCAATGTGGCAAATGGGATGTAGATATTGTCTTGATGGTGCAATTGGCTAGATGGAAGGAAATCAACGAGGGATGGTGAGGTGGAAATATTCTCAAAGTCAATATGACTTGGATCAATGGGGATTTGTTTTGATGGATTGAATGGATTGTGAAGGGGTGTGAATAGGTCAATGGATACCATGCTAAATTATGGGGTGGATGGATTCAACGGATTAGAGGGATGTTTCCTAGGGGTATGCTCACAAGGTAGGAGTTGGTCCAAGATTGGTGGACGCGAATTCAATTGGACTGGTGGTAATGGTTGCAATGGATGCATTGACGCATTTGGAAACTTCCTAGGAAGGAGAATGGAAAAAATGGGAAGTGGAATAGGGAATATTCATTGATAAATATCATTGTTGTCTAGGAACTCCTTTGGGGGGACTATGGGAGAAGAGTCTTCTTTGAAGTTATAAAAAGCAATTGAAAATGCCTCTAGTAGTTCATCTAGTTCATATTTCGAGGTATCAAATGGGATGGTTTGAATGATGGCAACTTGAAAAGATCCTTGGAGGATGTTGATTGCACAAAGCTACCAGGGTAATGTAGTGAGCTGGGTGTGGTGAAAGAGAGGGTAAATATAAATTGGATAGTGTAGGATAGGTAGGTTGGTAGGTAATTAGTTGTAGAAAATATGGATCAAGGTGTGATGACGTTGGTTGGGTGGATGGTTTGGGTAAGATTGAGATAAGGTATAGGTGTATGGATGGTAGGTGAGGCTTGCACATATTTGAGATCAAGTTACAATACTTGAAAGGTTCCTCATCAGTAGGGATGTAGTGTACACAACCCTCATGCACATATTTGAGATAATGATGTAATATTTAGGGTATGCATCGTATATCCCAAATCCATGGCCTTATAAGTAGGACATTATATTGTATTTCTCCTTCAAGGATGTGACACAAATTATGGATGGTATTCCAACCTAGTTGAATAGGTAGAATTATAGTTCCAAGTGTTGAGCACAATGCATCATTGAAGGCCTCTAGAGTGAAGGTGGATGAGGTTATGTGTGAAGGTGGTAGGTGGAGATGTTGCAGTGCCACACACGTGATGATGTTGATCGAGGAACTATTATTGACCATAACTTATTTGAAGGGCTTGTGGTCGATATGAGTTACAATATGTAGTGAAGGATCTGGTGCTTCTATTGGTAAAGTTTTAATCTCATAATCATAGAAGGTAATTTTAGGCTCCATGCAAGTTTTGATGCTACCCACAAAGTTTGCAAAGATATTTGGATCTTGAGTGTGAAGGTCAATGGATTTCAATATTTCCATCAATGCCTCATGATGCGGGGGTGATTGTTGGATGAGCTCATAAATTGAGAGTTTGGCCGATACCATCACGAGGCTTTGTGTGGGGCATTTTTGAGGGATATGATTGGTCATGGGAGGTGTGGTATAGTCTACAATGGTGGGGGTTGCACAGTAGAGGATGAATGTAATGTGGGGGAAGTACTCGATTAGATTTATAAATCAAGATAACATTGATTTCAAGTAACAATATGGATCATCCCTAAAAAGTTGTGATGTTGTAGGATAATGTTGAGGTGCTTGAATTAGTTTGGAGGGGTGTTGGCAGTTTGTGGTGCATGAATTTGTTGGTTTGGCCCATGATATGGCAAGGGATATTGATAAATATCAAGGTTTTGATTGGGTAATACAAGCAAATTATCTATGATAATGACCCTTTTCTCGATAAGGTCTTGAACCAGATGTTTGAAGGAAATGCAATCATTGATATCATGACCCTGTCACCTATGGTAAACATAGTGGTGATATTATTTGTATGATGTGGGTTTAGGTATTTTGGGGTATTTTGGTATTACTTCTGACAATGATATTGCATGTGCTTTATAAATTCATTGAAATATGATCGAGTAGGGCTCAAGAAGTGGGGTGAAATTGCATGGGGATATAGTAGGATACATGGTGTGGTCTTCTATATTAGGGTTTTATAGTTGTGTGGGAGGTGGCATTGCATGGTATATTGGTCACTATGGTGGATGTTGACATTTTTGGGGTTGCACCTACTGTGGTTGATGTGTTGTTGACTAGGTATAATTGGGCTACTCAATACCACTTGATTAACTTGATTTGGTTTTGATTGTTGGTTGGAAGTACCCTTGGAATTCTTATTTGGCCAATCTATTTTTTGAGTTTTATTTCACTCTCTTGGATTTTAATGTCCTCAATGGTCTTGGATTGTGCTAAAGCTTCCTCAAGTGTATGATATTGCTAGAGTTGTAGTAGTAATGATATTGATTTTGAACAACTCCTCAAGAATAATTGAGTCAAGTCAATGATGGAAAGAGAAAAGGGGAGTTCCATCATTATAGATCTCCATTGAGAACCATAATATAAGAAAGACTTGTCATCAAATTGACAAATATGGTAAAGATTAGTGTCATTTTTCTTTTAACTATGATGGTGAAACGTTCAAGAAATAGGTTGGCTAATTGCTTGAAATTATAAAGGCTATGTTTGGGAAAGTGATTGAACCAATCTAATGCTCCTCAAGGGATAGTAGGAATGTGTGAAGCATGAGGGGATAAATATCATTAATAAGGTAAAACACATTGATAAATATGCTTATGTGATCTTGGGGGTCCTCCTTCCCCTTAAAATTTTCAAATTTTGGTATTACGAATAGGGGAGAATATGGCAGCGATGGTACTAAAGGGTGAATGAGGTAGTTCTAAAGTTGATTGAGCATTGGTTTCTAATATCCAACATCCACAAAATGTAATTTTAAACTATCAAACTTGTTGGCCAACATCTAAAATTTGTCTAGAGCAGCTGGGAGGGTTGTATGAGATGTGCCAACTTGAAAATCAGAATATGGATATTGGTGGTATTGTGAAAATTGGTGATGGGAATATGTGGTGTTAGTTGTGATGCATTGTCGTTAAGCACATCATTAAATCTCAAAGATCTTATCAATCTGGGGTGGTGTCCAAGGTTGTCTACGATAGAAGGCTAGGGCAGAGTACAATTCAGGCATTCAGATTTCAAGCATTTATTGGGTGAGACAGATTTGGTTTAGCCTTTTGGTGTCACACTAAACCTAATATGTAGAATGGAAACTTGCAGGAACTAAAAACTAATTCTAAGTTGTAGGAATTGAAATCTAACTACAATTGCAGGAATTGGAATTGCTAAATTGAAAGTCTAATCTACTTTTGCAGAATTAAAATAACAGAATTTAAATTGCTGAATTTAAATGTTGCTGAAATGAAATCCTAAGTTACATTTGCAGAATTGAAACCTAGTTACTCTTGCATAATTGAAATGATGCTTGTAAATGAAACTTATGCTAAAAACACCTGTCAATGTCCTGCCACAAAAGGTCGTCAAGCTTCTGCTACAAGAATTGACAACAAAATGAAATATGCTGAAAATGGAAAGTTGCTAAAACAGAAAAGTAGGGAAAACATGGAAAGCAAAGGAAAAATGCTTAATATAATTTGTCAGCTGACACACACACAAATGTTGTACACAAACATAATAGAAAACATAAAGAACATTATACAAACTTAAAACAAGAAAAGTAAACTTGACAAGTAATCTGTTAATTCTACTACAACAAAATTACAGATTAAAACCTGCCATAAAAATCCTCCTTCTAGATCTGAAAGTGGGCCCATACTTCCTAATCTAGAAGGAGGTGAAAAGCACTCCTTAACTAATTAACACTCAGAACAGAAAATGATAAAATAACTGCACTTTTATTGATGACAAAACATGCTGAAAACTATTACAGAAAATTACTGTACAGTCCTAATTGCTGCTATTGAAAACTCTCCTCTATTCTAATTCCTAAATGGCTCAACCAAGGAGGGAGCTATGTTATTTATATAAATATTTACAACATATCCCATGCTCAAATCAGCCTATGTGCTACTTTACAGTGATTTGCCAATAATTCTGGATCTAAAATAAATGCAAATCTGGACAGTTTGTGTTGCAGTAGTAGTCATTGGCCCTTAGAAAGCATCTTCAGTGGTGGGAGTACATGGGAGGAGTCTAGAAATATCTCACACATCTTTCTCCACTTTAGAATATGTCATTTCTATCTTGCAAACAACTTCCTATTATGCTGTAGTTATTTCTGGGTTTATCCTAGAAGAGGATCAATTGATCTTTTTCCATGAATGGTGGCTTTGGATGGCAAGGATGACAAAGAAAGTTGGGGGATATTTTCCCTTAACCTTCTCAACCTTCTTTCCCTTTTTCCACCATCAAAAAATAGTCAAAAAGTCAAAAAGCACTTTATGTTCTCAATCCGGAGCTAAGTGGCTCAATCCGAAGAGACTGTATTTCTCAATCCGAAGATACCTGTTCAATCCGAAGATCTTCAGAATGACCAATTGTGTGCTCTTCAAGTGATTTTAGCTGCATTTCTCAGGTGGATTAGCCCTCAGGATCAGATTGCAATAGCCTTCATTCCTCTCCATGTGTGAATTCCATGCCTTGCCATTCATTGGTAGCTTGCTGGAATTTACATGGTAAATTACTGCATTTTCCAACTCTGTTGCACAGTTGTAAAATATTGGCATTTCTTGCAAATTCAAACAAATTAGAACATGGAAAAATTATTCAAATATCAACATGAAGGAGTACATCAAGTTGCTACTGAATTTATACACTTCATTCACCAAGTAACCATGCTGAAATAGTGCAACAGTGCTGCACAATTGTCCCTGCTCTGTTATACCCTGTTGCTGCCTATTTAGACCATGTGGGAATGCTTCTAAATAGGTCAGATGTCTTCTGTAGTCCTTCTGAACTCATTCCATCCATATCCTCATGCTTTGCTTGACAACTTCAAGGTGTTCCTATAAAGTGACAGCTTGCTGATTTTTATATGGCTATTTTTTTCAGATTTTCAGATTTATGACAGTCCTAATAATTTGGCTTCAATGTGGACTTCAAACAAGTTGAAGGGTAGGAAAACATTCATAAACCATTGTGAAGTTAATGGATATCAGCATACCACATTTGGCTATTTGAAATGCATATTTTTATTTGCTACTTAATCAAGCAAAAGTAGTCACAAAATGCTGAAAATAGTCAAAAATAGAGATATAATGATTCTAACATAAAATCATGCAAACACTTAACAAATATATATTCTAATCAACTATTTGGCATTTAACTTAATAATATGACAGTTTTTATATGTCAAACATAGTGTAAAAATGAGGCATTTTCAGGCCTCATCATTCCCCCCAGCTTGAACTGATGCATGCCCTCATGCATCCTAGTAGGCCATAGTAATATGTTGGTTTTATCTTTGTGAAAAATATCCTTTGCCCTCTGCTACTTGAGAAATTTCTCCTTGCTGCACTACACCAAGTATTTTACAATTTAAGCACATGTATTTCATTTTTCTACAACCTTGCAAAAAATTTTTCAATCAATTTTTTTCAATTTTTTTTATTTTGCTCTTTTTTTCTTGCATATTTTTTTTCATTTGCAACTTGCAACTTTTTTACTTCTGCACTTTCATCCTTCAATATTGCAATTTCTGCAATTACTGCAATTTTAACTCTTTTTCTGCCCTTCTACAAGTTTTAGTGTTGCAAGGTACCTCTTAAAGACTTGGTATCATGTGACTCATCTTACAATAGCCTTATTGTGGAACCATATTTGGCAGATGCACTACTACTGGTGGAATTTTCTATTCTTAACAATATTTCAGCTTGAATGCCTATTCTTGTTGTTTGCACCTTTTGAACAAAATTGATAAAATTTTGATTTTGAAATGCTTGAGGGATGTACTTACATGTGGTATAGCCTTAGGAACCTCAATATTTGATGTACCCTACTTTTTTTGCTATTCTGCAGCATTTTCAGCAATTCTGGTACAATTTTTGCTCATTTCAAAGATATCCTTCTCATTCCGAAGATATCCTGCTCATTTCGAAGATATCCTACTTATTTCGAAGATGCATCAAAAAATGCAGAAATGACCTCATATGCAAAAGTTAGCTACAGATTCTATTGAGGGCCCATATCTAGTGTGTATAAGCCTTCCATAACATCAAAAATCCCCTCTCTATCCTTTTGTTTAGATGTTATTCTTCATTTTGTATATTGCTATTTTATTGCAGTAGTAGTAAAATAGAATCTTTAGGTGCATTTTCCAGATTTTCTTCCTCAAATTTATGAGCCAATTGTGAGATAAACTTGCAGTCCTACTTCTAAAACCTGCCCTACTAATTGAGATAGAATTTATGCCATGTCTATCCCAAAATCAAGTTTTTGTACAATTTTGAAATTCTCATGCAACTAAGGGCAAAAGGGGGTGTTTCTTGACATTTTGATCATGTTCCATTTTCAACTTACCAATATTGTATGAATAGTTTATGCCAAATACCGATTATCATACATTAAATGCTAAATGCTTACTATGACTTAAATGCAAGAAACACATACCTTACTATCCTAAAAATTAATCATGCACCTTACAAGCTGCTTTTGATGATTGTTAGCAAGCTATCTAAAAACATAAATATACACATGAGCAGTGTGAGATTTGTACAATGGTGGAACAATGATGGGTGGATCAACAAGGCAATGCATGCCGAAAAACCGGTTTTCATGCAAGCCAACTCAGCAACGCCTCAAGGAGGTTTTCACTACTGAATTATTCATTTTTTTTCTTTTTTTTTCTCTTTTTTTTTCATCTCTTTTTTCATCAGAAGAGGCTGCCATTTCTGGTTTTCAACCAACTTCTATCATTTTTTTTTTCAAGTGCCTCAATAAAAGAGTATCTCTCATGAGGCTACAATGAGAGAGAATGTCTCTCACTCTTATTTGGATAAGAATAAATCCTTATTCTACAAAAACATGTCAATATTTGTATGAAAACACCATCTTTTCTGTTGAAATCTGTAACAATGATGCAACCTTCCTTTCTAGATGAGCAGTAAGAATCTGCTTATGTCATCATTTAACTCCTTATTACTGGAAATGAAGTATTGGCTCCATTGTTCCTCTTCCTTGCTGAAATTGATGCTTGTCCTCATGTATCCCCATTTTGTGGGACATGCCTTTGCTGCAATTTTTTTTTTTTCTCTCTTTTTTTTTTTTTTTCAATTTTTCTTGTCTTGCTTGTACCCAAGAAGGAAGTTCACAAACAAGACTATTCTTATTTTTGCTTTTCTTGTATTTTTTTTTTTGTCAAACTTTTTATCATCACTCTGAATCTGATATTGAAGAGAAATTCTCTTCCATTATGTGTACATCCAATGGAATCTCCTTCAAGAACTCCTCCTTAGTTAATGGTGCATGGTATACCCGAAGGCAATGTCCATTCACCACTAACATCCTCCATGAATTACCAATGGGAGAAAGAAGCACTGCTCCATATCTAAAAACTTCTTCAATCAAGTGTTGTCCATGCCTCCTAGTCTGCAAAATCTTGTCAATCTATACTTGAAACAATTAAATACCAATTCCCAAAAGATGTTAAGTGCTTACATCAAGATAAAATCTTGATATACCCTTGTAATTCCATGTAAAGGGATTGAAATATTGTTTCAAAATAGCAACAATTTTGCTTTTTGTTTATAAGTCAGCTAGCTAATAATGTTCAAGAATTTTCTTGGCTGCACTTCAATTTGTTTCATTCCTAGGAGGACAAAATTTACCCCTTTGTAATTTCTTACTAAGGAGTTCAATGGAAGTAAATTTTCTATGTGCAGTTTTTCTAGTTTTTCTCCTTTATCCAAGGCTAATTTTTGTGTGTTTGGACTAAAGGTTTTCTGTGTATCTCCATTGATTTTTGTCTCTTCAAGCTCAGGTAAGTTCTTGTTTGAGCATAGTTGGATGTTGTTGCAGTCAATAACATTTCCTGCAAGTTTTTTTTTTTTACCAGATTCAGCTACATAGACAGGGGTTGCCTATCCTGTATTATTCAGACTGATCACAGGTTGGGCTAAAAAAGAAATATTTTTGGTTTGCACAATAAGACAAGAAGTGTACAACTTTAGCGTATCAACTACTTGTCAGGTAAGATCACCTCTAATGAGATCAACTATTGTCTATGTAGGCTAAGAATTGCTAGGTTGTGGTTTAGCATGGTAAAATCCTAACAATATTTAAGTAATAATGGAAAACTCTAGGATCATCGTTAAGTTGTAAACTCCTATTTTGATTGTGCAAAAGTTTTTGTGATTTTTTTTTAATAGATTCAGCTTACATAGACAGGGGTTGCCTGTCTTGTATTATTCATATTGGCCATAGGTTGGGCTGAAGGTGGTGGTTGATTTACTTGCCCTATTTGTTGTTGTTGGGATCTCTCTTTGAGAAGAATTTAGACTAGGCAACAAATTTTGCATCTCTAAGTTGTGGAAGTAAATGGCATTCATCAATGATATGTCCTTGTGAACAAATGCTACAAGTAGTTGATATGGTTATTTTGTTCAAGGGATAGTCTTGTATATCTACCATGATATCTTCCCAACACCTAGTACAAATTTTTTATACTACCCTGATGATATGGATATAAAAAGGGCAGTACTAGCAGATGGCTCTTCTAAATATTTTAAGAGATCTTATGTTTCTTGATAATGAGGATGATGAATTCTTTCAATTTTTATCAAGAATTTCAAACATAGGCAATTTAACCCCCAAGTGTGAAGATCACCTCCCTATGGTTGCTTATTTTCTAAATGGACTGAAATGCAATTATCAATAATTATTATTTATACCAGCTATTACATTCAGATTTTACTCTGAACTTCATAACTTAGCATAATAATAATTATTTGACTACTTTTACCCTCTAACAACACCATGATCCCCGGAAACGATGCCAAAATGATGCGTTGTCATTAAGCACATCATTAAATCTCAAAGATCTTATCAATCTGGGGTGGTGTCCAAGGTTGTCTACGATAGAAGGCTAGGGCAGAGTACAATTCAGGCATTCAGATTTCAAGCATTTATTGGGTGAGACAGATTTGGTTTAGCCTTTTGGTGTCACACTAAACCTAATCTGTAGAATGGAAACTTGCAGGAACTAAAAACTAATTCTAAGTTGCAGGAATTGAAATCTAACTACAATTGCAGGAATTGGAATTGCTAAATTGAAAGTCTAATCTACTTTTGCAGAATTAAAATAACAGAATTTAAATTGTTGAATTTAAATGTTGCTGAAATGAAATCCTAAGTTACATTTGCAGAATTGAAACCTAGTTACTCTTGCATAATTGAAATGATGCTTGTAAATGAAACTTATGCTAAAAACACCTATCAATGTCCTGCCACAAAAGGTCGTCAAGCTTCTGCTATAGGAATTGATAGCAAAATGAAATATGCTAAAAATGGAAAGTTGCTAAAACAGAAAAGTAGGGAAAACATGGAAAGCAAAGGAAAAATGCTTAATATAATTTGTCAGCTGACACACACACAAATGTTGTACACAAACATAATAGAAAACATAAAGAACATTATACAAACTTAAAACAAGAAAAGTAAACTTGACAAGTAATCTGTTAATTCTACTGCAACAAAATTATAGATTAAAACCTACCATAAAAATCCTCCTTCTAGATCTGAAAGTGGGCCCATACTTCCTGATATAGAAGGAGGTGAAAAGCACTCCTTAACTAATTAACACTCAGAACAAAAAATGATAAAATAACTGCACTTTTATTGATGACAAAACATGTTGAAAACTATTACAGAAAATTACTGTACAGTCCTAATTGTTGCTATTGAAAACTCTCCTCTATTCTAATTCCTAACTGGCTCAACCAAGGAGGGAGCTATGTTATTTATATAAATATTTACAACATATCCCATGCTCAAATCAGCCTATGTGCTACTTTACAGTGATTTGCCAATAATTTTGGATCTAAAATAAATGCAAATCTGGACAGTTTGTGTTGCAGTAGTAGTCATTGGCCCTTAGAAAGCATCTTTAGTGGTGGGAGTACATGGGAGGAGTCTAGAAATATCTCACACATATTTCTCCACTTCAGAATATGTCATTTCTATCTTGCAAACAACTTCCTATTATGTTGCAGTTATTTCTAGGTTTATCCTAGAAGAGGATCAATTGATCTTTTTCCATGAATGGTGGCTTTGGATGGCAAGGATGACAAAGACAGCTGGGGGATATTTTCCCTTAACCTTCTCAACCTTCTTTCCCTTTTTCCATCATCAAAAAATAGTCAAAAAGTCAAAAAGCACTTTCTGTTCTCAATCCGGAGCTAAGTGGCTCAATCCGAAGAGATCCATTTCTCAATCGAAGAGACTGTATTTCTCAATCCGAAGATACCTGTTCAATTCGAAGATCTTTGAAATGACCAACTATGTGCTCTTCAAGTGATTTTAGCTGCATTTCTTAGGTGGATTAGCCCTCAGGATCAGATTGCAATAGCCTTCATTCCTCTCCATGTGTGAATTCCATGCCTTGCCATTCATTGGTAGCTTGCTGGAATTTACATGGTAAATTACTACATTTTCCAACTCTGTTGCACAGTTGTAAAATATTGGCATTTCTTGCAAATTCAAACAAATTAGAACATGGAAAAATTATTCAAATATCAACATGAAGGAGTACATCAAGTTGCTACTGAATTTATACACTTCATTCACCAAGTAACCATGCTGAAATAGTGCAACAATGCTGCACAATTGTCCCTGCTCTGTTATACCTTATTGCTTGCCTATTTAGACCATGTGGGAATGCTTCTAAATAGGTCAGATGTCTTCTGTAGTCCTTCTAAACTCATTCCATCCATATCCTCATGCTTTGCTTGACAACTTCAAGGTGTTCCTATAAAGTGACGACTTGCTGATTTTTATATGGCTATTTTTTTTAGATTTTCAGATTTATGACAGTCCTAATAATTTGGCTTCAATGTGGACTTCAAACAAGTTGAAGGGTAGGAAAACATTCATAAACCATTGTGAAGTTAATGGATATCAGCATACCACATTTGGCTATTTGAAATGCATATTTTTATTTGCTACTTAATCAAGCAAAAGCAGTCACAAAATGCTGAAAATAGTCAAAAATAGAGATATAATGATCCTAACATAAAATCATGCAAACACTTAACAAATATATATTCTAATCAACTATTTGGCATTTAACTTAATAATATGACAGTTTTTATATGTCAAACATAGTGTAAAAATGAGGCATTTTCAGGCCTCATCATTCCCCCCAACTTGAACTGATGCATGCCCTCATGCATCCTAGTAGGCCATAGTAATATGTTGGTTTTATCCTTGTGAAAAATATCCTTTGCCAACTGCTACCTGAGAAATTTCTCCTTGCTGCACTACACCAAGTATTTTTTAATTTAAGCACATGTATTTCACTTTTCTACAACCTTGCAATAAAAGTTTTCAATCAATTTTTTTCAAATTTTTTTTTATTCTGTTTTTTTCTTTTCTTGCATATTTTTTTTTCATTTGCAACTTGCAACTTTTTTACTTCGGCACTTTCATCCTTCAATATTGCAATTTCTGCAACTACTGTAATTTTAACTCTTTTTCTGCCCTTCTACAAGTTTTAGTGTTGCAAGGTACCTCTTAAAGACTTGGTATCATGTGATTCATCTTGCAATAGCCTTATTGTGGAACCATATTTGCGAGATGCACTACTACTTGGTGGAATTTTTTGTTCTTAACAACATTTCAGCTTGAATGCCTATTTCTATTGTTTGCACCTTTTGAACAAAATTGATAAAATTTTGATTTTGAAATGCTTGAGGGATGTACTTACATGTGGTAGAGCCTTAGGAACCTCAATATTTGATGTACCCTACTCTTTTTACTATTCTGTAACATTTTCAACAATTTTGGTATAATTTTTGCTTATTTCGAAGATATCCTATTCATTTCGAAGATATCCTTTTTATTTCGAAGATTCATCAAAAAATGTAGAAATGACCTCATATGCAAAAGTTAGCTACAAATTCTATTGTGGGATCATCTCTAGAGTGTATAAGCCTTCCATAACATCAAAAATATCTTCTCCATATTTTTGTTTAGATGTTATTCCTCATTTTGTATATTACTATTTTATTACAGTAGTAGTAAAATAGAATCTTTAGGTGCATTTTCTAATTATCTCCTCAAATTTATAGCAATTATGAGATAAACTTGCATCCTAATTGAGATAGAATTTATGCCAGTCTATCCCAAAATCAGTTTTTAAGTTTGAAATTCTCATGCAACTAAGGGCAAAAGGGGGTGTTTCTTGACATTTTGATCATGTTCCATTTTCAACTTACCAATATTGTATGAATAGTTTATGCCAAATACCGATTATCATACATTAAATGCTAAATGCTTACTATGACTTAAATGCAAGAAACACATACCTTACTATCCTGAAAATTAATCATGCACCTTACAAGTTGCTTCTGATGATTGTTAGCAAGCTATTTGAAAACATAAATATACACATGAGTAGTGTGAGATTTGTACAATGGTGGAACAATGATGGGTGGATCAACAAGGCAATGCATGCCGAAAAATCGGTTTTCATGCAAGCCAACTCAGCAGCGCCTCAAGGAGGTTTTCACTACTGAATTATTCATTTTTTTTTTATTTTTTCCTCTTTTTTTCATCTCTTTTTTCATCAGAAGAGGTTGCCATTTCTGGTTTTCAACCAACTTTTGTCATTTTTTTTTCAAGTGCCTCAATAAAAGAGTATCTCTCATGAGGCTACAATGAGAGAGAATGTCTCTCACTCTTATTTGGATAAGAATAAATCCTTATTCTACAAAAACATGTCAATATTTGTATGAAAACACCATCTTTTCTATTGAAATCTGTAACAATGATGCAACCTTCCTTTCTAGATGAGCAGTAAGAATCTTGCTTATGTCATCATTTAACTCCTTATTACTGGAAATGAAGTATTGGCTCCATTGTTCCTCTTCCTTGCTGAAATTGATGCTTGTCCTCATGTATCCCCATTTTGTGGGACATGCCTTTGCTACAATTTTTTTCTCTCTCTCTCTTTTTTTTTTTTTTTTTCAATTTTTCTTGTCTTGCTTGTACCCAAGAAGGAAGTTCACAAACAAGACTATTCTTCTTTTTTCTTTTCTTGTATTTTTTTTTGTCAAACTTTTTATCATCACTCTGAATATGATATTGAAGAGAAATTCTCTTCCATTATGTGTACATCCAATGGAATCTCCTTCAAGAACTCCTCCTTAGTTAATGGTGCATGGTATACCCGAAGGCAATATTCATTCACCACTAACATCCTCCATGAATTACCAATGGGAGAAAGAAGCACTGCTCCATATCTGAAAACTTCTTCAATCAAGTGTTTGTCCATGCCTCCTAGTCTGCAAAATCTTGTCAATCTGTACTTGAAACAATTAAATACCAATTCCCAAAAGATGTTAAGTGCTTACATCAAGATAAAATCTTGATATACCCTTGTAATTCCATGTAAAGAGATTGAAATATTGTTTCAAAATAGCAACAATTTTGCTTTTTGTTTATAAGTCAACCAACTAATAATGTTCAAGAATTTTCTTGGTTGTACTTCAATTTGTTTCATTCTTAGGAGGACAAAATTTACCCCTTTGTAATTTCTTACTAAGGAGTTCAATGGAAGTAAATTTTCTATGTGCAAATTTTCTAGTTTTTCTCCTTTATCCAAGGCTAATTTCTGTGTGTTTGGACTAAAGGGTTTTTGTGTATCTCCATTGATTTTTATCTCTTCAAGCTCAGGTAAGTTCTTGTTTGAGCACAGTTGGATGTTGTTGTAGTCAATAACATTTCCTGCAGGTTTTTTTTTACCAGATTCAGCTACATAGATAGGGGTTGCCTATCCTGTATTATTCAGACTGATCATAGGTTGGGCTAAAAAAGAAATATTTTTGGTTTGCATAATAAGACAAGAAGTGTACAACTTTAGCAGATCAACTACTTGTCAAGTAGGATCACCTCTAATGAGATCAACTATTGTCTGTGTAGGCTAAGAATTGCTAGGTTGTGGTTTAGCATGGTAAAATCCTAACAATATTTAAGTAATAATGGAAAACTCTAGGATCACCATTAAGTTGTAAACTCCTATTTTGATTATGTAAAAGTTTTTGTGATTTTTTTTTAATAGATTCAACTTACATAGACAGGGGTTGCATGTCCTGTATTATTCATATTGGCCACAGGTTGGGTTGAAGGTGGTGGTTGATTTACTTGCCCTATTTGTTGTTGTTGGGATCTCTCTTTGAGAAGAATTCAGATTAGGCAACAAATTTTGCATCTCTAAGTTGTGGAAGTAAATGGCATTCATCAATGATATGTCCCTGTGAACAAATGCTACAGGTAGCTGATATGGCTATTTTTTTCAAGGGATAGTCTTGTATATCTACCATGATATCTTCCCAACACCTAGTACAAATTTTTTTATACTACCCTGATGATATGGATATAAAAAGGGCAGTACTAGCAGATGGCTCTTCTAAATATTTTAAGAGATCTTATGTTTCTTGATAATGAGGATGATGAATTCTTTCAATTTTTATCAAGAATTTCAAACATAGGCAATTTAACCCCCAAGTGTGAAGATCACCTCCCTATGGTTGCTTATTTTCTAAATGGACTGAAATGCAACTATCAATAATTATTATTTATACCAGCTATTACATTCAGATTTTACTCTGAACTTCATAACTTAGCATAATAATAATTATTTGATTACTTTTACCCTCTAACAACACCATGATCCCCGGAAACGATGCCAAAATGATGTGTTGTCATTAAGCACATCATTAAATCTCAAAGATCTTATCAATCTAGGGTGGTGTCCAAGGCTATCTACGATAGAAGGCTAGGGCAGAGTACAATTCAGGCATTCAGATTTCAAGCATTTATTGGGTGAGACAGATTTGGTTTAGCCTTTTGGTGTCACACTAAACCTAATCTATAGAATGGAAAATTGCAAGAACTAAAAACTAATTCTAAGTTGCAAAAATTGAAATCTAACTACAATTGCAGGAATTGGAATTGCTAAATTGAAAGTCTAATCTACTTTTGCAGAATTAAAATAACAAAATTTAAATTTTGAATTTAAATGTTTCCAAATCAAAAAAAACCCCCCCCCACAAAAAAAAAAAAAAAAAAAAGAAAAAAAAAAAAACAAAAAAAAAAAAAAAAAAAAAAAAAAAAAATTCTCCTTCTAGATCTGAAAGTGGGCCCATACTTCCTGATCTAGAAGGAGGTGAAAAACACTCCTTAACTAATTAACACTCAGAACAAAAAATGATAAAATAACTACACTTTTATTGATGACAAAACATGCTAAAATTGTTACAAAAAATTACTATACAGTCCTAATTGTTGCTATTGAAAACTCTCCTCTATTCTAATTCCTAATCAGCTCAACCAAGGAGGGAGCTATCTTATTTATATAAATATCCATTTTCCCCAATCACGGCAAAAAAATACAGAGTTTGTGTTGCAGTAGTAGTCATTGGCCCTTAGAAAGCATCTTCAGTGGTGGGAGTACGTGGGAGGAGTCTAGAAATATCTCACACATATTTCTCCACTTTAGAATATGTCATTTCTATCTTGCAAACAACTTCCTATTATGTTGCAGTTATTTTTGGGTTTATCCTAGAAGAGGATCAATTGATCTTTTTCAATGAATGGTGGCTTTGGATGGCAAGGACGACAAAGACAGTTGGGGGATATTTTCCCTTAACCTTCTCAACCTTCTTTCCCTTTTTCCATCATCAAAAAATAGTCAAAAATTCAAAAAGCACTTTCTATTCTCAATCCGGAGCTAAGTGGCTCAATCCGAAGAGACTGTATTTCTCAATCCGAAGAGACTGTATTTCTCAATCCGAAGATACTTGTTCAATCCGAAGATCTTCAGAATGACCAATTGTGTGCTCTTCAAGTGATTTTAGCTGCATTTCTTAGGTGGATTAGCTCTCAGGATCATATTGCAATAGCCTTCATTCCTCTCCATGTGTGAATTCCATGCCTTGCCATTCATTGGTAGCTTGCTGGAATTTACATGGTAAATTACTGCATTTTCCAACTTTGTTGCACAGTTGTAAAATATTGGCATTTCTTGCAAATTCAAAAAATTAGAACATGAAAAATTATTCAAATATCAATATGAATAAGTACATCAAGTTGCTACCAAATTTATACACTTTATTCACCAAGTAACCATGCTGAAATAGTGCAACAATGCTGCACAATTATCCCTTCTCTGTTATACCTTATTGCTGCCTATTTAGACCATGTGGGAATGCTTCTAAATAGGTCAGATGTCTTCTGTAGTCCTTATAAACTCATTCCATCCATATCCTCATGCTTTGCTTGACAACTTCAAGGTGCTCCTATAAAGTGACAGCTTGCTGATTTTTATATGGCTATTTTTTTTAGATTTTTAGATTTATGACAGTCCTAATAATTTGGCTTCAATGTGGACTTCAAACAAGTTGAAGGGTAGGAAAACATTCATAAACCATTGTGAAGTTAATGGATATCAGCATACCACATTTGGCTATTTGAAATGCATATTTTTATTTGCTACTTAATCAAGCAAAAGCAGTCACAAAATGCTGAAAATAGTCAAAAACAGAGATATAATGCTCCTAACATAAAATCATGCAAACACTTAACAAATATATATTCTAATCAACTATTTGGCATTTAACTTAATAATATGACAGTTTTTATATGTCAAACATAGTGTAAAAATGAGGTATTTTCAGGCCTCATCATTCCCCCCAGCTTGAACTGATGCATGCCCTCATGCATCCTAGTAGGCCATAGTAATATGTTGGTTTTATCTTTGTGAAAAACATCCTTTGCCCTCTGCTACTTGAGAAATTTCTCCTTGCTGCACTACACCAAGCATTTTGCAATTTAAGCACATATATTTCACTTTTCTACAACCTTGCAAAAATAATTTCAATCAATTTTTTTCAAATATTTTTTTATTTTGGTTTTTTTTTTCTTGCATTTTTTTTTACATTTGCAACTTGCAACTTTTTTACTTCGGCACTTTCATCCTTCAATATTGCAATTTCTGCAACTACTGTAATTTTAACTCTTTTTTCTGCCCTTCTACAAGTTTTAGTGTTGCAAGGTACCTCTTAAAGGCTTGGTATCATGTGATTCATCTTGCAATAGCCTTATTGTGGAACCATATTTGGTAGATGCACTACTACTTGGTGGAATTTTTTGTTCTTAACAATATTTCAGCTTGAATGCCTATTCCTATTGTTTGCACCTTTTGAACAAAATTGATAAAATTTTGATTTTGAAATGCTTGAGGGATGTACTTACATGTGGTAGAGCCTTAGGAACCTCAATATTTGATGTACCCTACTCTTTTTTCTATTCTGCAGCATTTTCAACAATTTTGGTACAATTTTTGCTCATTTCGAAGATATCCTGTTCATTTCGAAGATATCCCTGTTTATTTCGAAGATGCATCCAAAAATGCAGAAATGACCTCCTATGCAAAAGTTAGCTACAAATTCTATTGTGGGCCCATCTCTAGTGTGTATAAGCCTTCCATAACATCAAAAATCCCATCTCTATCCTTTTGTTTAGATGTTATTCTTTTTTATATTGCTATTTTATTGCGATAGTAGTAAAATAGAATCTTTAGGTGCATTTTCCAGATTTTCTTCCTCAAATTTATGAGCCAATTATAAGATAAACTTGCAATCCTACTTCTAATTGAGATAGAATTTATGCCATGTCTATCCCAAAATCAAGTTTTTGTATAGTTTTGAAATTCTCATGCAACTAAGGGCAGAAGGGGGTGTTTCTTGACATCTTGAACATGTTCCATTTTCAACTTGCCAATATTGTATGAATAGTTTTATGCCAAATACCGATTATCATACATTAAATGCTAAATGCTTACTATGACTTAAATGCAAGAAACACATACCTTACTATCTTGAAAATTGATCATGCACCTTACAAGTTGCTTCTGATGATTGTTAGCAAGCTATTTGAAAACATAAATATACACATGAGCAGTGTGAGATTTGTACAATGGTGGAACAATGATGGGTGGATCAACAAGGCAATGCATGCCAAAAAATCGGTTTTCATGCAAGCCAACTCAGCAGCGCCTCAAGGAGGTTTTCACTACTGAATTATTCATTTTTTTTTTATTTTTTTTTCTTTTTTTCATCTCTTTTTTCATCAGAAGAGGCTGCCATTTCTGGTTTTCAACCAACTTCTGTCATTTTTTTTTTCAAGTGCCTCAATAAAAGAGTATCTCTCATGAGGCTACAATGAGAGAGAATGTCTCTCACTCTTATTTGGATAAGAATAAATCCTTATTCTACAAAAACATGTCAATATTTGTATGAAAACACCATATTTTCTGTTGAAATCTGTAACAATGATGCAACCTTCCTTTCTAGATGAGCAGTAAGAATCTGCTTATGTCATCATTTAACTCCTTATTACTGGAAATGAAGTATTGGCTTCATTGTTCCTCTTCCTTGCTGAAATTGATGCTTGTCCTCATGTATCCCCATTTTGTGGGACATGCCTTTGCTGCAATTTTTTTTTCTCTCTCTTTTTTTCTTCTTTTTTTTTTCAATTTTTCTTGTCTTGCTTGTACCCAAGAAGGAAGTTCACAAACAAGACTATTCTTCTTTTTTCTTTTCTTGTATTTTTTTTTTTGTCAAACTTTTTATCATCACTTTGAATATGATATTGAAGAGAAATTCTCTTCCATTATGTGTACATCCAATGGAATCTCCTTCAAGAACTCCTCCTTAGTTAATGGTGCATGGTATACCCGAAGGCAATATCCATTCACCACTAACATCCTCTATGAATCACCAATGGGAGAAAGAAGCACTGCTCCATATCTAAAAACTTCTTCAATCAAGTGTTTTCCATGCCTCCTAGTCTACAAAATCTTGTCAATATGTACTTGAAACAATTAAATACCAATTCCTAAAATATGTTAAGTGCTTACATCAAGATAAAATCTTGATATACCCTTGTAATTCCATGTAAAGGGATTGAAATATTGTTTCAAAATAGCAACAATTTTGCTTTTTGTTTATAAGTCAACCGGCTAATAATGTTCAAGAATTTCCTTGGCTGCACTTCAATTTGTTTCATTCTTAGGAGGACAAAATTTATCCCTTTGTAATTTCCTTACTAGGAGTTCAATGGAAGTAAATTTTCTATGTGCAATTTTTCTAGTTTTTCTCCTTTATCCAAGGCTAATTTCTATGTGTTTGGACTAAAGGTTTTCTGTGTATCTCCATTGATTTTTGTCTCTTCAAGCTCAGGTAAGTTCTTGTTTGAGCACAGTTGGATGTTGCTGCAATCAATAACATTTCTCGTAAGTTTTTTTTTTACCAGATTCAGCTACATAGACAGGGGTTGCCTATCCTGTATTATTCAGATTGATCATAGGTTGGGCTAAAAAAGAAATATTTTTGGTTTGCACAATAAGACAAGAAGTGTACAACTTTAGCAGATCAACTACTTGTCAGGTAGGATCACCTCTAATGAGATCAACTATTGTCTATGTAGGCTAAGAATTGCTAGGTTGCGGTTTAGCACGGTAAAATCCTAACAATATTTAAGTAATAATGGAAAACTCTAGGATCACCGTTAAGTTGTAAACTCCTATTTTGATTGTGCAAAAGTTTTTGTGATTTTTTTTTTAATAGATTCAGCTTACATAGACAGGGGTTGCCTATCCTGTATTATTCATATTGGCCACAAGTTGGGCTGAAGGTGGTGGTTGATTTACTTGCCCTGTTTGTTGTTGTTGGGATCTCTCTTTGAGAAGAATTCAGATTAGGCAATAAATTTTGCATCTCTAAGTTGTGGAAGTAAATGGCATTCATCAATGATATGTCCCTGTGAACAAATGCTACAGGTAGCTGATATGGCTATTTTGTTCAAGGGATAGTCTTGTATATCTACCATGATATCTTCCCAACACCTAGTACAATTTTTTTATACTACCCTGATGATATGGATATAAAAAGGGTAGTACTAGCAGATGGCTCTTCTAAATATTTTAAGAGATCTTATGTTTCTTGATAATGAGGATGATGAATTCTTTCAATTTTTATCAAGAATTTCAAACATAGGCAATTTAACCCCCAAGTGTGAAGATCACCTCCCTGTGGTTGCTTATTTTCTAAATGGACTGAAATGCAACTATCAATAATTATTATTTATACCAGCTATTACATTCAGATTTTACTCTGAACTTCATAACTTAGCACAATAATAATTATTTGATTGCTTTTACCCTCTAACAACACCATGATCCCTAACAATGGTGCCAAAATGATGCATTGTCATTAAGCACATCATTAAATCTCAAAGATCTTATCAATCTGGGGTGGTGTCCAAGGCTGTCTACGATAGAAGGCTAGGGCAGAGTACAATTCAAGCATTCAGATTTCAAGCATTTATTGGGTGAGACAGATTTGGTTTAGCCTTTTGGTGTCACACTAAACCTAATCTATAGAATGGAAACTTGCAAGAACTAAAAACTAATTCTAAGTTGCAAAAATTGAAATCTAACTACAATTGCATGAATTGGAATTGCTAAATTGAAAGTCTAATCTACTTTTGCAGAATTGAAATAACAAAATTTAAATTGCTAAATTTAAATGTTGCTAAATGATAAACCTCAAATAATACCACTAAAAGAAACCCCCCAAAAAAAAAAAAAAAACACAAAAAAAAAAAAAAAATCCTTACAAAAAAAAAAACCTTCTAGATATGAAAGTGGGCCCATACTTCTCGATATAGAAGGAGGTGAAAAGCACTCCTTAACTAATTAACACTCAGAACAAAAATTGATAAAATAACTGCACTTTTATTGATGACAAAACATGTTGAAAATTATTACAGAAAATTACTATATAGTCCTAATTGCTGCTATTGAAAACTCTCCTCTATTCTAATTCCTAACTGGCTCAACCAAGGAGGGAGCTGTGTTATTTATATAAATATGGACAGTTTGTGTTGCAGTAGTAGTCATTGGCCCTTAGAAAGCATCTTCAGTGGTGGGAGTACGTGGGAGGAGTCTAGAAATATCTCACACATCTTTCTCCACTTTAGAATATGCCATTTCTATCTTGCAAACAACTTCCTATTATGTTGTAGTTATTTCTGGGTTTATCCTAGAAGAGGATCAATTGATCTTTTTCCATGAATGGTGGCTTTGGATGGCAAGGACGACAAAGAAAACTAGGGGATATTTTCCCTTAACCTTCTCAACCTTCTTTCCCTTTTTCCACCGTCAAAAAATAGTCAAAAATTCAAAAAGCACTTTCTGTTCTCAATCTAGAGATAAGTGGCTCAATCCGAAGAGACTGTATTTCTCAATCCGAAGATACTTGTTCAATCCGAAGATCTTTGGAATGACCAATTGTGTGCTCTTCAAGTGATTTTAGCTGCATTTCTTAGGTGTATTAGCCCTCATGATCATATTGCAATAGCCTTCATTCCTCTCCATGTGTGAATTCCATGCCTTGCCATTCATTGGTAGCTTGCTGGAATTTACATGGTAAATTACTGCATTTTCCAACTTTGTTGCACAGTTGTAAAATATTGGCATTTCTTGCAAATTCAAAAAATTAGAACATGGAAAAATTATTCAAATATCAACATGAAGAAGTACATCAAGTTGCTACCAAATTTATACACTTTATTCACCAAGTAACCATGTTGAAATAGTGCAACAATGCTGCACAATTATCCCTGCTCTGTTATACCCTATTGCTGCCTATTTAGACCATGTGGGAATGCTTCTAAATAGGTCAGATGTCTTCTATAGTCCTTCTAAACTCATTCCATCCATATCCTCATGCTTTGCTTGACAACTTCAAGGTGTTCCTATAAAGTGACAACTTGCTGATTTTTATATGGCTATTTTTTTCAGATTTTCAGATTTATGACAGTCCTAATAATTTGGCTTCAATGTGGACTTCAAACAAGTTTAAGGGTAGGAAAACATTCATAAACCATTGTGAAGTTAATGGATATCAGCATACCACATTTGGCTATTTGAAATGCATATTTTTATTTGCTACTTAATCAAGCAAAAGCAGTCAAAAAATGCTAAAAATAGTCAAAAATAGAGATATAATGCTCCTAACATAAAATCATGCAAACACTTAACAAATATATATTCTAATCAACTATTTGGCATTTAACTTAATAATATGACAGTTTTTATATGTCAAACATAGTGTAAAAATGAGGTATTTTCAGGCCTCATCATTCCCCCCAGCTTGAACTGATGCATGCCCTCATGCATCCTAGTAGGCCATAGTAATATGTTGGTTTTATCCTTGTGAAAAATATCCTTTGCCCTCTGCTACTTGAGAAATTTCTCCTTGCTGCACTACACCAAGCATTTTTCAATTTAAGCACAGGTATTTCACTTTTCTACAACCTTGCAAAATTTTTTCAATCAATTTTTTTCAAATATTTTTTTATTCTGGTTTTTTTTTTCTTGCATTTATTTTTTCATTTGCAACTTGCAACTTTTTGACTTCTGCACTTTCATCCTTCAATATTGCAATTTCTGTAACTACTATAATTTTAACTCTTTTTCTGCCCTTCTACAAGTTTTAGTGTTGCAAGGTACCTCTTAAAGGCTTGGTATCATGTGATTCATCTTGCAATAGCCTTATTGTGGAACCATATTTGGTAGATGCACTACTATTGGTGGAATTTTTTGTTCTTAACAATATTTCAGCTTGAATGCCTATTTCTATTGTTTGCACCTTTTGAACAAAATTGATAAAATTTTGATTTTGAAATGCTTGAGGGATGTACTTACATGTGGTAGAGCCTTAGGAACCTCAATATTTGATGTACCCTACTCTTTTTGCTATTTTGCAGCATTTTCAACAATTTTGGTACAATTTTTGCTCATTTCGAAGATATCCTTCTCATTTCGAAGATATCCTGTTTATTTCGAAGATGCATCAAAAAATGCAAAAATGACCTCCTATGCAAAATTTAGCTACAAATTCTGTTGTGGGCCCATATCTAGTGTGTATAAGCCTTCCATAACATCAAAAATACCTTCTCTATCCTTTTGTTTAGATGTTATTCTTCATTTTGTATATTGCTATTTTATTGCGAGCAGTAGTAAAATAGAATCTTTAGGTGCATTTTCTAGATTTTCTTCCTCAAATTTATGAGCAATTGTGAGATAAACTTGCAGTCCTTTAATTGAAATAGAATTTATGCCATGTCTATCCCAAAATTAGGTTTTTGTATAGTTTTGAAGTTCTCATGCAACTAAGGGCAGAAGGGGGTGTTTCTTGACATCTTGAACATGTTCCATTTTCAACTTGCCAATATTGTATGAATAGTTTTATGCCAAATACCGATTATCATACATTAAATGCTAAATGCTTACTATGACTTAAATGCAAGAAACACATACCTTACTATCTTGAAAATTAATCATGCACCTTACAAGTCGCTTCTGATGATTGTTAGCAAGCTATCTGAAAACATAAATATACACATGAGCTAGTGTGAGATTTGTACAATGGTGGAACAATGATGGGTGGATCAACAAGGCAATGCATGCCAAAAAATTGGTTTTCATGCAAGCCAACTCAGCAGCGCCTCAAGGAGGTTTTCACTACTGAATTATTCATTTTTTTTTTTATTTTTTTTTCTTTTTTTCATCTCTTTTTTCATCAGAAGAGGCTGCCATTTCTGGTTTTCAACCAACTTCTGTCATTTTTTTTTCAAGTGCCTCAATAAAAGAGTATCTCTCATGAGGCTACAATGAGAGAGAATGTCTCTCACTCTTATTTGGATAAGAATAAATCCTTATTCTGCAAAAACATGTCAATATTTGTATGAAAACACCATATTTTCTATTGAAATCTGTAACAATGATGCAACCTTCCTTTCTAGATGAGCAGTAAGAATCTACTTATGTCATCATTTAACTCCTTATTACTGGAAATGAAGTATTGGCTTCATTGTTCCTCTTCCTTGTTAAAATTGATGCTTGTCCTCATGTATCCCCATTTTGTGGGACATGCCTTTGCTGCAATTTTTTTTTCTCTCTTTTTTTTTTTTTTTTTTCAATTTTTCTTGTCTTGCTTGTACCCAAGAAGGAAGTTCACAAACAAGACTATTCTTCTTTTTTATTTTCTTGTATTTTTTTTTTGTCAAACTTTTTATCATCACTCTGAATATGATATTGAAGAGAAATTCTCTTCCATTATGTGTACATCCAATGGAATCTCCTTCAAGAACTCCTCCTTAGTTAATGGTGCATGGTATACCCAAAGGCAATATCCATTCACCACTAACATCCTCCATGAATTACCAATGGGAGAAAGAAGCACTGCTCCATATCTAAAAAATTCTTCAATCAAGTGTTGTCCATGCCTCCTAGTCTGCAAAATCTTGTCAATTTGTACTTGAAACAATTAAATACCAATTCCTAAAAGATGTTAAGTGCTTACATCAATATAAAATCTTGATATACCCTTGTAATTCCATGTAAAGGGATTGAAATATTGTTTCAAAATAGCAACAATTTTTCTTTTTGTTTATAAGTCAACCAACTAATAATGTTCAAGAATTTTCTTGGTTGCACTTCAATTTGTTTCATTCTTAGGAGGACAAAATTTACCCCTTTGTAATTTCTTACTAAGGAGTTCAATGGAAGTAAATTTTCTATGTGCAATTTTTCTAGTTTTTCTCCTTTATCCAAGGCTAATTTCTATGTGTTTGGACTAAAGGTTTTCTGTGTATCTCCATTGATTTTTATCTCTTCAAGCTCAGGTAAGTTCTTGTTTGAGCACAGTTGGATGTTGCTGCAGTCAATAACATTTTCTATGTTTTTTTTTTTACCAGATTTAGCTACATAGATAGGGGTTGCCTATCTTGTATTATTCAGACTGATCACAGGTTGGGCTAAAAAATAAATATTTTTGGTTTGCACAATAAGACAAGAAGTGTACAACTTTAGCAGATCAACTACTTGTCAGGTAGGATCACCTCTAATGAGATCAACTATTGTCTGTGTAGGCTAAGAATTTCTAGGTTGCGGTTTAGCACGGTAAAATCCTAACAATATTTAAGTAATAATGGAAAACTCTAGGATCACCATTAAGTTGTAAACTCCTATTTTGATTGTGCAAAAGTTTTTGTGATTTTTTTTTTAATAGATTCAGCTTACATAGACAGGGGTTTCTTGTCTTGTATTATTCATATTGGCCACTAGGTTGGGCTGAAGGTGGTGGTTGATTTACTTGCCCTGTTTGTTGTTGTTGGGATCTCTCTTTGAGAAGAATTTAGACTAGGCAACAGATTTTGCATCTCTAAGTTGTGGAAGTAAATGGCATTCATCAATGATATGTCCCTATGAACAAATGCTACAAGTAGCTGATATGGCTATTTTGTTCAAGGGATAGTCTTGTATATCTACCATGATATCTTCCCAACACCTAGTACAATTTTTTTATACTACCCTGATGATATGGATATAAAAAGGGAAGTACTAGTAGATGGCTCTTCTAAATATTTTAAGAGATCTTATGTTTCTTGATAATGAGGATGATGAATTCTTTCAATTTTTATCAAGAATTTCAAACATAGGCAATTTAACCCCCAAGTGTGAAGATCACCTCCCTATGGTTGCTTATTTTCTAAATGGACTGAAATGCAACTATCAATAATTATTATTTATACCAGCTATTACATTCAAATTTTACTCTGAACTTCATAACTTAGCACAATAATAATTATTTGATTGCTTTTACCCTCTAACAACACCATGATCCCTAAAAATGATGCCAAAATGATGCATTGTCATTAAGCACATCATTAAATCTCAAAGATCTTATCAATCCGGGGTGGTGTCCAAGGTTGTCTACGATAGAAGGTTAGGGTAGAGTACAATTCAAGCATTCAGATTTCAAGCATTTATTGGGTGAGATAGATTTGGTTTAGCCTTTTGGTGTCACACTAAACCTAATCTGCAGAATGGAAACTTGCAAGAACTAAAAACTAATTCTAAGTTGCAGAAATTGAAATCTAACTACAATTGCAGGAATTGGAATTGCTAAATTGAAAGTCTAATCTACTTTTGCAGAATTAAAATAACAAAATTTAAATTGCTAAATTTAAATCTTAAAAAAAAAAATTATAAAACCACAAAAAAAAAAAAAAAAAAAAAAAAAAAAAAAAAAAGAAAAAAAAAAAAAAAAAAAAAAAAAAAAAAAAAAAAAAAAAAAAAAAAACTCCTTCTAGATCTGAAAGTGGGCCCATACTTCCTGATCTAGAAGGAGGTGAAAAACACTCCTTAACTAATTAACACTCAGAACAAAAATTGATAAAATAACTGCACTTTTATTGATGACAAAACATGCTAAAAATAATTACAAAAATTACTTTATAGTCCTAATTGCTGCTATTGAAAACTCTCCTCTATTATAATTCCTAAATGGCTCAACCAAGGAGGGATTTGTGTTATTTATATAAATAAATCTGGACAGTTTGTGTTGCAGTAGTAGTCATTGGCCCTTAGAAAGCATCTTCAATGGTGGGAGTACGTGGGAGGAGTCTAGAAATATCTCACACATATTTCTCCACTTTAGAATATGCCATTTCTATCTTGTAAACAACTTCCTATTATGTTGCAATTATTTTTGGGTTTATCCTAGAAGAGGATCAAAATTGATATTTTTCCATGAATGGTGGCTTTGGATGGCAAGGACGACAAAGAAAGCTGGGGGATATTTTCCCTTAACCTTCTCAACCTTCTTTCCCTTTTTCCACCGTCAAAAAATAGTCAAAAATTCAAAAATCACTTTCGTTCTCAATCTAGAGCTAAGTGGCTCAATCCGAAGAGACTGTATTTCTCAATCCAAAGATACTTGTTCAATCCGAAGATCTTTGGAATGACAAATTGTGTGCTCTTCAAGTGATTTTAGCTGTATTTCTCAGGTGTATTAGCCCTCATGATCATATTGCAATATCCTTCATTCCTCTCCATGTGTGAATTCCATGCCTTGCCATTCATTGGTAGCTTGTTGGAATTTACATGGTAAATTACTGCATTTTCCAACTTTGTTGCACAGTTGTAAAATATTGGCATTTTTTGCAAATTCAAACAAATTAGAACATGAAAAAATTATTCAAATATCAACATGAAGGAGTACATCAAGTTGCTACTGAATTTATACACTTCATTCACCAAGTAACCATGTTGAAATAGTGCAACAGTCTTGCACAATTGTCCCTTCTCTGTTATACCCTGTTGTTGCCTATTTAGACCATGTGGGAATGCTTCTAAATAGGTCAGATATCTTCTGTAGTCCTTCTAAACTCATTCCATCCATATCCTCATGCTTTGCTTGACAACTTCAAGGTGTTCCTATAAAGTGACAGCTTGCTGATTTTTATATGGCTATTTTTTTTAGATATTCATATTTATGACAGTCCTAATAATTTGGCTTCAATGTGGACTTCAAACAAGTTTAAGGGAAGGAAAAAATTCATAAACCATTGTGAAGTTAATGGATATCAGCATACCACATTTGGCTGTTTGAAATGCATGTTTTTACTTGCTACTTAATCAAGCAAAATCAATCACAAAATGCTGAAAATAGTCAAAAACAGAGATATAGTATTCCTAACATAAAATCATGCAAACACTTAACAAATATATATTCTAATCAACTATTTGGCATTTAACTTAATAATATGACAGTTTTTATATGTCAAACATAGTGTAAAAATGAGGTATTTTTAGGCCTCATCATTCCCCCCAGCTTGAACTGATGCATGCCCTCATGCATCTTAGTAGGCCATAGTAATATGTTGGTTTTATCTTTGTGAAAAATATCCTTTGCCCTCTGCTACTTGATAAATTTCTCCTTGCTACACTACACCAAGTTTTTTGCAATTTAAGCACATGTATTTCATTTTTCTACAACCTTGCAAAAAAAATTTCAATCAATTTTTTTCAAATTTTTTTTTATTCTGCTCTTTTTTTTTCTTGCATTATTTTTTTTATTTGTAACTTGCAACTTTTTTACTTTTGCACTTTCATCCTTCAATATTGCAATTTCTGTAATTATTATAATTTTAACTCTTTTTCTGCCCTTCTACAAGTTTTAGTGTTGTAAGGTACCTTTTAAAGACTTGGTATCATGTGAATCATCTTACAATATCCTTATTGTGGAACCATATTTGGTAGATGCACTACTACTGGTGGACTTTTTTGTTCTTAACAATATTTCATCTTGAATGCCTATTCTTGTTGTTTGGACCTTTTGAACAAACTTGATAAAGTTTTGATTTTGAAATGCTTGAGGGATGTAATTACATGTGGTATAGCCTTAGGAACCTCAATATTTGATGTACCCTACTTTTTTTTCTATTCTGTAGCATTTTCAACAATTTTGGTACAATTTTTGCTCATTTCGAAGATATCCTTCTCATTTTGAAGATATCCTGTTTATTTCGAAGATGCATCAAAAAATGCAAAAATGACATCATATGCAAAATTTAGCTACAAATTCTGTTGATGGCCCATATCTAGTGTTTATAAGCCTTCCATAACATCAAAAATCCCTTCTCTATACTTTTGTCTAGATGTTATTCTTCATTTTGTATATTGCTATTTTATTGCGAGCAATAGTAAAATAGAATCTTTAGGTGCATTTTCTAGATTTTCTTCCTCAAATTTATGAGCCAATTGTGAGATAAACTTGCAGTCCTAATTGAGGTAGAATTTATGCCATGTCTATCCCAAAATTAGGTTTTTTTATAGTTTTGAAATTCTCATTCAACTAAGGGCAAAAGAGGGTGTTTCTTGACATTTTGATTATGTTTCATTTTAAACTTACCAATATTGTATGAATAGTTTATGCCAAATATCGATTATCATACATTAAATGCTAAATGCTTACTATGACTTAAATACAAGAAACACATACCTTACTATCCTAAAAATTAATCATGCACCTTACAAGCTGCTTCTGATGATTGTTAGCAAGCTATCTGAAAACATAAATATACACATGAGCAGTGTGATATTTGTACAATGGTGGAGCAATGATGGGTGGATCAACAAGGCAATGCATGCCGAAAAATATGTTTTCATGCAAGCCAACTTAGCAGCGCCTCAAAGAGGTTTTCACTGCTGAATTATTCATTTTTTTTATTTATTTTTTTTTGCTTTTTTTCATCTCTTTTTTCATCAGAAGAGGCTACCATTTCTGGTTTTCAACCAACTTCTGTCATTTTTTTTTCAAATGCCTCAATAAAATAGTATCTCTCATGAGGCTACAATGAGAGAGAATGTCTCTCACTCTTATTTGGATAAGAATAAATCCTTATTCTACAAAAACATGTCAATATTTGTATGAAAATACCATATTTTCTATTGAAATTTGTAACAATGATGCAACCTTCCTTTCTAGATGAGCATTAAGAATCTAGTTATGTCATCATTTAACTCCTTATTACTGGAAATAAAGTATTGGCTCCATTGTTCCTCTTCCTTGTATAAATTTATGCTTGTCCTCATGTGTCCCCATTTTGTGGGACATGCCTTTGCTGCAATTTTTTTTTCTTCTCTTTTTTTTCTTTTTTTTTCAATTTTTCTTGTCTTGCTTGTACCCAAGAAGGAAGTTCACAAACAAAACTATTCTTCTTTTTTATTTTCTTGTATTTTTTTTTGTCAAACTTTTTATCATCACTCTAAATATAATATTGAAGAGAAATTCTCTTCCATTATGTGTACATCCAATGGAATCTCCTTCAAGAACTCCTCCTTAGTTAATGGTGCATGGTATATCCGAAGGCAATGTCCATTCACCACTAACATCCTCTATGAATTACCAATGGGAGAAAGAAGCACTACTCCATATCTAAAGAATTCTTCAATCAAGTGTTGTCCATGCCTCCTTGTCTGCAAAATCTTATCAATTTGTACTTGAGACAATTAAATACCAATTCCTAAAAGATATTAAGTGCTTACATCAATATAAAATATTGATATACCCTTGTAATTCCATGTAAAAAGATTGAAATATTGTTTCAAAATAGCAACAATTTTTCTTTTTGTTTATAAGTCAGCCAGCTAATAACGTTCAAGAATTTTTTTGGCTGCACTTCAATTTGTTTCACTTTTAAGAGGACAAAATTTACCCCTTTGTAATTTCTTACTAAAGGGTTCAATGGAAGTAAATTTTCTATGTGCAGTTTTTCTAGTTTTTCTCCTTTATCCAAGGCTAATTTCTATGTCTTTAGACTAAATATTTTCTATGTATCTCCATTGATTTTTATCTCTTCAAGATTAGGTAAGTTCTTGTTTGAGCACGGTTGGATGTTGCTACAGTCAATAACATTTTCCGTAAGTTTTTTTTTTTTACCATATTTAGCTACATAGATAGGGACTGCCTATCCTGTATTATTCAGACCGATCACGAGGTTGGGCTAAAAAATAAATATTTTTGGTTTACACAATAAGACAAGAAGTGTACAACTTTAGAAGATCAACTACTTGTCAGGTAGGATCACCTCTAATGAGATCAACTATTGTTTGTGTAGGCTAAGAATTTCTAGGTTGCGGTTTAGCACGGTAAAATCCTAACAATATTTAAGTAATAATGGAAAACTCTAGGATCACCATTAAGTTGTAAACTACTATTTTGATTGTGCAAAAGTTTTTGTGATTTTTTTTTTAATAGATTCAGCTTACATAGATAGGGGTTTCTTGTCTTGCATTATTCATATTGGCCACAGGTTGGGCTGAAGGTGGTGGTTGATTTACTTGCCCTATTTGTTGTTGTTGGGATCTCTCTTTGAGAAGAATTTAGACTAGGCAATAGATTTTGCATATCTAAGTTGTGGAAGTAAATGGCATTCATCAGTGATATGTCCCTATGAAAAAATGCTACAAGTAGCTGATATGGCTATTTTGTTCAAGGGATAGTCTTGTATAATTACCATGATATCTTCCCAGCACCTAGTACAATTTTTTTATATTAACCCTGATGATATGGATATAAAAAGGGAAGTACTAGTAGATGGCTCTTCTAAATATTTTAAGAGATATTATGTTTCTTGATAATGAGGATGATGAATTTTTTCAATTTTTATCAAGAATTTCAAGCATAGGCAATTTAACCCCCAAGTGTGAAGATCACCTCCCTATGGTTGCTTATTTTATAAATGGACTGAAATGCAACTATCAATAATTATTATTTATACCAGCTATTACATTCAAATTTTACTCTGAACTTCATAACTTAGCACAATAATAATTATTTGATTGCTTTTACCCTCTAACAACACCATGATCCCTAAAAATGATGCCAAAATGATGCATTGTCATTAAGCACATCATTAAATCTCTAAGATCTTATCAATCTGGGGTGGTTTCCAAGGTTGTATACGATAGAAGGTTAGGGTAGAGTACAATTCAAGCATTTAGATTTCAAGCATTATTTGGTGAGATAGATTTGGTTTAGCCTTTTGGTGTCACACTAAACTAATCTATAGAATGGAAAATTGCAAGAACTAAAAACTAATTCTAAGTTGCAAAAATTGAAATCTAACTACAATTACAGGAATTAGAATTGCTAAATTGAAAGTCTAATCTACTTTTGCAGAATTAAAATAACATAATTTAAATTGCTAAATTAAATTCAAAAAAAAACCTTCTAGATATGAAAGTGGGCCCATACTTCCCGATCTAGAAGGAGGTGAAAAACACTCCTTAACTAATTAACACTCAGAACAAAAATTGATAAAATAACTGCACTTTTATTGATGACAAAACATGCTAAAAATAATTACAAAAATTACTTTATAGTCCTAATTGCTGCTATTGAAAACTCTCCTCTATTATAATTCCTAACTGGCTTAGCCAAGGAGGGATTTGTGTTATTTATATAAATATGGACAGTTTGTGTTGCAGTAGTAGTCATTGGCCCTTAGAAAGCATCTTCAGTGATGGGAGTACGTGGGAGGAGTCTAGAAATATCTCACACATCTTTCTCCACTTTAGAATATGCCATTTCTATCTTTTAAAAAACTTCCTATTATGTTGCAATTATTTTTGGGCTTATCCTAGAAGAGGATCAATTGATTTTTTTCCATGAATGGTGGCTTTGCATGGCAATGATGACAAAGAAAACTAGGGGATATTTTCCCTTAACCTTCTCAACCTTCTTTCCCTTTTTCCATCGTCAAAAAATAGTCAAAAATTTAAAAAGCACTTTCTGTTCTCAATCTAGAGCTAAGTGGCTCAATCCGAAGAGACTGTATTTCTCAATCCAAAGATACTTGTTCAATCCGAAGATCTTTAGAATGACAAACTGTGTGCTCTTCAAGTGATTTTAGTTGTATTTCTCAGGTGTATTAGCCCTCATGATAATATTTCAATATCCTTCATTCCTCTCCATGTGTGAATTCTATGCCCTACCATTCATTGGTAGCTTGTTGGAATTTACATGGTAAATTACTGCATTTTCCAACTTTTTTGCACAGTTGTAAAATATTGGCATTTTTTGCAAATTCAAACAAATTAAAACATGAAAAAATTATTCAAATATCAATATGAAGGAGTACATCAAGTTGCTACTGAATTTATACACTTCATTCACCAAGTAACCATGCTGAAATAGTGCAGCAGTCTTTGCAAAATTGTCCCTTCTCTGTTATACCCTGTTGCTGCCTATTTAGACCATGTGGGAATGCTTCTAAATAGGTAAGATATCTTCTGTAGTCCTTCTAAACTCATTCCATCCATATCCTCATGATTTGCTTGACAACTTCAAGGTGTTCCTATAAAGTGACAGCTTGCTGATTTTTATATGGCTATTTTTTTCAGATATTCATATTTATGACAGTCCTAATAATTTGGCTTCAATGTGGACTTCAAACAAGTTTAAGGGAAGGAAAACATTCATAAGTCATTGTGAAGTTAATTGATATCAGCATACCACATTTGGCTATTTGAAATACATGTTTTTACTTGCTACTTAATTAAGTAAAATCAATCAAAAAATGCTGAAAATAGTCTAAAACAAAGATATAGTATTCCTAACATAAAATCATGCAAACACTTAACAAATATATATTCTAATCAACTATTTGAAATTTAACTTAATAATGTGACAGTTTTTATATGTCAAACATAGTGTAAAAATGAGGTATTTTTAGGCCTCATCATTCCCCCCCAGCTTGAACTAATGCATGCTGTCATGCATCTTAGTAGGCCATAGTAATATGTTGGTTTTATCTTTGTGAAAAATATACTTTGCCCTCTGCTACTTGATAAATTTCTCCTTGCTACACTACACCAAGTTTTTTGCAATTTAAGCACATGTATTTCATTTTTCTACAACCTTGCAATTTTTTTTTTCAATCAATTTTTTTCAAATATTTTTTTATTCTGCTCTTTTTTTTTCTTGCATTATTTTTTTTTTGCAACTTGCAACTTTTTTACTTCTGCACTTTCATCCTTCAATTTTGCAATTTCTGTAATTATTATAATTTTAACTCTTTTTCTGCCCTTCTACAAGTTTTAGTGTTGTAAGGTACCTTTTAAAGACTTGGTATCATGTGACTCATCTTACAATATCCTTATTGTGGAACCATATTTGGTAGATGCACTACTACTGGTGGACTTTTTTGTTCTTAACAATATTTCATCTTGAATGCCTATTCTTGTTGTTTGGACCTTTTGAACAAACTTGATAAAGTTTTGATTTTGAAATGCTTGAGGGATGTAATTACATGTGGTATAGCCTTAGGAACCTCAATATTTGATGTACCCTACTTTTTTTTCTATTCTGTAGCATTTTCAACAATTTTGGTACAATTTTTGCTCATTTCGAAGATATCCTTCTCATTTTGAAGATATCCTGCTTATTTCGAAGATGCATAAAAAAATGCAAAAATGACATCATATGCAAAATTTAGCTACAAATTCTGTTGATGGCCCATATCTAGTGTTTATAAGCCTTCCATAACATCAAAAATGCCTTCTCTATAATTTTGTCTAGATGTTATTCTTCATTTTGTATATTGCTATTTTATTGCAGCAATAGTAAAACTAAATCTTTAGGTGCATTTTCTAGATTTTCTTCCTCAAATTTATGAGCCAATTGTGAGATAAACTTGCAGTCCTAATTGAGGTAGAATTTATGCCATGTCTATCCCAAAATTAGGTTTTTTTATAGTTTTGAAATTCTCATTCAACTAAGGGCAAAAGAGGGTGTTTCTTGACATTTTGATTATGTTTCATTTTAAACTTACCAATATTGTATGAATAGTTTATGCCAAATATCGATTATCATACATTAAATGCTAAATGCTTACTATGACTTAAATACAAGAAACACATACCTTACTATCCTAAAAATTAATCATGCACCTTACAAGTCGCTTCGATGATTGTTAGCAAGCTATCTCAAAACATAAATATACACATGAGCGAGTGTGATATTTGTACAATGGTGGAGCAATGATGGGTGGATCAACAAGGCAATGCATGCCGAAAAATATGTTTTCATGCAAGCCAACTTAGCAGCGCCTCAAAGAGGTTTTCACTGCTGAATTATTCATTTTTTTTATTTATTTTTTTTTGCTTTTTTTCATCTCTTTTTTCATCAGAAGAGGCTACCATTTCTGGTTTTCAACCAACTTCTGTCATTTTTTTTTTCAAATGCCTCAATAAAATAGTATCTCTCATGAGGCTACAATGAGAGAGAATGTCTCTCACTCTTATTTGGATAAGAATAAATCCTTATTCTACAAAAACATGTCAATATTTGTATGAAAATACCATATTTTCTATTGAAATTTGTAACAATGATGCAACCTTCCTTTCTAGATGAGCATTAAGAATCTAGTTATGTCATCATTTAACTCCTTATTACTGGAAATAAAGTATTGGCTCCATTGTTCCTCTTCCTTGTATAAATTTATGCTTGTCCTCATGTGTCCCCATTTTGTGGGACATGCCTTTGCTGCAATTTTTTTTTTCTCTCTTTTTTTTCTTTTTTTTTTCAATTTTTCTTGTCTTGCTTGTACCCAAGAAGGAAGTTCACAAACAAAACTATTCTTCTTTTTTATTTTCTTGTATTTTTTTTTGTCAAACTTTTTATCATCACTCTAAATATAATATTGAAGAGAAATTCTCTTCCATTATGTGTACATCCAATGGAATCTCCTTCAAGAACTCCTCCTTAGTTAATGGTGCATGGTATATCCGAAGGCAATGTCCATTCACCACTAACATCCTCTATGAATTACCAATGGGAGAAAGAAGCACTACTCCATATCTAAAGAATTCTTCAATCAAGTGTTGTCCATGCCTCCTTGTCTGCAAAATCTTATCAATTTGTACTTGAGACAATTAAATACCAATTCCTAAAAGATATTAAGTGCTTACATCAATATAAAATATTGATATACCCTTGTAATTCCATGTAAAAAGATTGAAATATTGTTTCAAAATAGCAACAATTTTTCTTTTTGTTTATAAGTCAGCCAGCTAATAACGTTCAAGAATTTTTTTGGCTGCACTTCAATTTGTTTCACTTTTAAGAGGACAAAATTTACCCCTTTGTAATTTCTTACTAAGGAGTTCAATGGAAGTAAAATTTCTATGTGCAATTTTTCTAGTTTTTCTCCTTTATCCAAGGCTAATTTCTATGTCTTTGGACTAAATGTTTTCTATGTATCTCCATTGATTTTTGTCTCTTCAAGCTTAGGTAAGTTCTTGTTTGAGCACAGTTGGATGTTGCTACAGTCAATAACATTTTCTGTAAGTTTTTTTTTTTTTACCATATTTAGCTACATAGATAGGGGTTGCCTATCTTGTATTATTCAGACTGATCACAGGTTGGGCTAAAAAATAAATATTTATGGTTTACACAATAAGACAAGAAGTGTACAACTTTAGCAGATCAACTACTTGTCAGGTAGGATCACCTCTAATGAGATCAACTATTGTTTGTGTAGGCTAAGAATTTCTAGGTTGCGGTTTAGCACGGTAAAATCCTAACAATATTTAAGTAATAATGGAAAACTCTAGGATCACCATTAAGTTGTAAACTACTATTTTGATTGTGCAAAAGTTTTTGTGATTTTTTTTTAATAGATTCGGCTTACATAGATAGGGGTTTCTTTTCTTGCATTATTCATATTGGCCACAGGTTGGGCTGAAGGTGGTGGTTGATTTACTTGCCCTATTTGTTATTGTTGGGATCTCTCTTTGAGAAGAATTTAGACTAGGCAATAGATTTTGCATATCTAAGTTGTGGAAGTAAATGGCATTCATCAGTGATATGTCCCTATGAAAAAATGCTACAAGTAGCTGATATGGCTATTTTGTTCAAGGGATAGTCTTGTATAATTACCATGATATCTTCCCAGCACCTAGTACAATTTTTTTTATATTAACCTGACGATATGGATATAAAAAGGGAAGTACTAGTAGATGGCTCTTCTAAATATTTTAAGAGATATTATGTTTCTTGATAATGAGGATGATGAATTTTTTCAATTTTTATCAAGAATTTCAAGCATAGGCAATTTAACCCCCAAGTGTGAAGATCACCTCCCTATGGTTGCTTATTTTATAAATGGACTGAAATGCAACTATCAATAATTATTATTTATACCAGCTATTACATTCAAATTTTACTCTGAACTTCATAACTTAGCACAATAATAATTATTTGATTGCTTTTACCCTCTAACAACACCATGATCCCTAAAAATGATGCCAAAATGATGCATTGTCATTAAGCACATCATTAAATCTCTAAGATCTTATCAATCTGGGGTGGTTTCCAAGGTTGTATACGATAGAAGGTTAGGGTAGAGTACAATTCAAGCATTTAGATTTCAAGCATTATTTGGTGAGATAGATTTGGTTTAGCCTTTTGGTGTCACACTAAACTAATCTATAGAATGGAAAATTGCAAGAACTAAAAACTAATTCTAAGTTGCAAAAATTGAAATCTAACTACAATTACAGGAATTAGAATTGCTAAATTGAAAGTCTAATCTACTTTTGCAGAATTAAAATAACATAATTTAAATTGCCCTTCTAGATATGAAAGTGGGCCCATACTTCCTGATCTAGAAGGAGGTGAAAAACACTCCTTAACTAATTAACACTCAGAACAAAAATTGATAAAATAACTGCACTTTTATTGATGACAAAACATGCTAAAAATAATTACAAAAATTACTTTATAGTCCTAATTGCTGCTATTGAAAACTCTCCTCTATTATAATTCCTAAGCGGCTTAGCCAAGGAGGGATTTGTGTTATTTATATAAATATGGACGAGTTTGTGTTGCAGTAGTAGTCATTGGCCCTTAGAAAGCATCTTCAGTGATGGGAGTACGTGGGAGGAGTCTAGAAATATCTCACACATCTTTCTCCACTTTAGAATATGCCATTTCTATCTTTTAAAAAACTTCCTATTATGTTGCAATTATTTTTGGGCTTATCCTAGAAGAGGATCAATTGATTTTTTTCCATGAATGGTGGCTTTGCATGGCAATGACGACAAAGAAAACTAGGGGATATTTTCCCTTAACCTTCTCAACCTTCTTTCCCTTTTTCCATCGTCAAAAAATAGTCAAAAATTTAAAAAGCACTTTCTGTTCTCAATCTAGAGCTAAGTGGCTCAATCCGAAGAGACTGTATTTCTCAATCCAAAGATACTTGTTCAATCCGAAGATCTTTAGAATGACAAACTGTGTGCTCTTCAAGTGATTTTAGTTGTATTTCTCAGGTGTATTAGCCCTCATGATAATATTTCAATATCCTTCATTCCTCTCCATGTGTGAATTCTATGCCCTACCATTCATTGGTAGCTTGTTGGAATTTACATGGTAAATTACTGCATTTTCCAACTTTGTTGCACAGTTGTAAAATATTGGCATTTTTTGCAAATTCAAACAAATTAAAACATGAAAAAATTATTCAAATATCAATATGAAGGAGTACATCAAGTTGCTACTGAATTTATACACTTCATTCACCAAGTAACCATGCTGAAATAGTGCGACGGTCTTTGCAAAATTGTCCCTTCTCTCGTTATACCTATTGCTTGCCTATTTAGACCATGTGGGAATGCTTCTAAATAGGTAAGATATCTTCTGTAGTCCTTCTAAACTCATTCCATCCATATCCTCATGATTTGCTTGACAACTTCAAGGTGTTCCTATAAAGTGACGACTTGCTGATTTTTATATGGCTATTTTTTTTAGATATTCATATTTATGACAGTCCTAATAATTTGGCTTCAATGTGGACTTCAAACAAGTTTAAGGGAAGGAAAACATTCATAAGTCATTGTGAAGTTAATTGATATCAGCATACCACATTTGGCTATTTGAAATACATGTTTTTACTTGCTACTTAATTAAGTAAAATCAATCAAAAAATGCTGAAAATAGTCTAAAACAAAGATATAGTATTCCTAACATAAAATCATGCAAACACTTAACAAATATATATTCTAATCAACTATTTGACATTTAACTTAATAATGTGACAGTTTTTATATGTCAAACATAGTGTAAAAATGAGGTATTTTTAGGCCTCATCATTCCCCCCACCTTGAACTGATGCATGCCCTCATGCATCTTAGTAGGCCATAGTAATATGTTGGTTTTATCTTTGTGAAAAATATACTTTGCCCTCTGCTACTTGATAAATTTCTCCTTGCTACACTACACCAAGTTTTTTGCAATTTAAGCACATGTATTTCATTTTTCTACAACCTTGCAATTTTTTTTTTCAATCAATTTTTTTCAAATATTTTTTTATTCTGCTCTTTTTTTTTCTTGCATTATTTTTTTTTTGCAACTTGCAACTTTTTTACTTCTGCACTTTCATCCTTCAATTTTGCAATTTCTGTAATTATTATAATTTTAACTCTTTTTCTGCCCTTCTACAAGTTTTAGTGTTGTAAGGTACCTTTTAAAGACTTGGTATCATGTGACTCATCTTACAATATCCTTATTGTGGAACCATATTTGGTAGATGCACTACTACTGGTGGACTTTTTTGTTCTTAACAATATTTCATCTTGAATGCCTATTCTTGTTGTTTGGACCTTTTGAACAAACTTGATAAAGTTTTGATTTTGAAATGCTTGAGGGATGTAATTACATGTGGTATAGCCTTAGGAACCTCAATATTTGATGTACCCTACTTTTTTTCTATTATGTAGCATTTTCAACAATTTTGGTACAATTTTTGCTCATTTCGAAGATATCCTTCTCATTTTGAAGATATCCTGCTTATTTCGAAGATGCATAAAAAAATGCAAAAATGACATCATATGCAAAATTTAGCTACAAATTCTGTTGATGGCCCATATCTAGTGTTTATAAGCCTTCCATAACATCAAAAATGCCTTCTCTATAATTTTGTCTAGATGTTATTCTTCATTTTGTATATTGCTATTTTATTGCAGCAATAGTAAAACTAAATCTTTAGGTGCATTTTCTAGATTTTCTTCCTCAAATTTATGAGCCAATTGTGAGATAAACTTGCAGTCCTAATTGAGGTAGAATTTATGCCATGTCTATCCCAAAATTAGGTTTTTTTATAGTTTTGAAATTCTCATTCAACTAAGGGCAAAAGAGGGTGTTTCTTGACATTTTGATTATGTTTCATTTTAAACTTACCAATATTGTATGAATAGTTTATGCCAAATATCGATTATCATACATTAAATGCTAAATGCTTACTATGACTTAAATACAAGAAACACATACCTTACTATCCTAAAAATTAATCATGCACCTTACAAGCTGCTTCTGATGATTGTTAGCAAGCTATCTGAAAACATAAATATACACATGAGCAGTGTGATATTTGTACAATGGTGGAGCAATGATGGGTGGATCAACAAGGCAATGCATGCCGAAAAATATAATAGTATCTCTCATGAGGCTACAATGAGAGAGAATATCTCTCACTCTTATTTGGATAAGAATAAATCCTTATTCTACAAAAACATGTCAATCTTTGTATGAAAATACCATATTTTCTATTGAAATCTATAACAATGATGCAACCTTTCTTTCTAGATGAGCATTAAGAATCTGGTTATGTCATCATTTAACTCCTTATTACTAGAAATGAAGTATCGGCTCCATTGTTCCTCTTCCTTGTAGAAATTGATGCTTGTCCTCATGTATCCCCATTTTGTGGGACATGCCTTTGCTACAATTTTTTTTTTCTCTTTTTTTTTTTTTTTTTCAATTTTTCTTGTCTTGCTTGTACCCAAGAAGGAAGTTCACAAACAAGACTATTCTTCTTTTTGATTTTCTTGTATTTTTTTTATCAAACTTTTGATCATCACTCTAAATATAATATTGAAGAGAAATTCTCTTCCATTATGTGTACATCCAATGGAATCTCCTTCAAGAACTCCTCCTTAGTTAATGATGCATGGTATACCCGAAGGCAATGTCCATTCACCACTAACATCCTCCATGAATTACCAATGGGAGAAAGAAGCACTACTCCATATGTAAAAACTTCTTCAATCAAGTGTTGTCCATGCCTCCTAGTCTGCAAAATCTTGTCAATTTGTACTTGAGACAATTAAATACAAATTCCTAAAAGATATTAAGTGCTTACATCAATATAAAATCTTGATATACCCTTGTAATTCTATGTAAAGGGATTGAAATATTGTTTCAAAATAGCAACAATTTTGCTTTTTGTATATAAGTCAGCCGGCTAATAATGTTCAAGAATTTTCTTGGCTGCACTTCAATTTGTTTCATTCTTAAGAGGACAAAATTTACCCCTTTGTAATTTCTTACTAAGGATTTCAATGGAAGTAAAATTTCTATGTGCAATTTTTCTAGTTTTTCTCCTTTATCCAAGGCTAATTTCTATGTCTTTGGACTAAATGTTTTCTATGTATCTCCATTGATTTTTGTCTCTTCAAGCTTAGGTAAGTTCTTGTTTGAGCACAGTTGGATGTTGTTGCAGTCAATAACATTTCCTGCAGGTTTTTTTTTTACCATATTTAGCTACATAGATAGGGGTTGCCTATCTTGTATTATTCAGACTGATCACAGGTTGGGCTAAAAAATAAATATTTATGGTTTACACAATAAGACAAGAAGTGTACAACTTTAGCAGATCAACTACTTGCCAGGTAGGATCACCTTTAATGAGATCAACTATTGTTTGTGTAGGCTAAGAATTTCTAGGTTGCTGTTTAGCGTGGTAAAATCCTAACAATCTTTAAGTAATAATGGAAAACTCTAGGATCACCATTAAGTTGTAAACTACTATTTTGATTGTGCAAAAGTTTTTGTGATTTTTTGTTTAATAGATTCAGCTTACATAGACAGGGGTTTCTTGTCTTGCATTATTCATATTGTCCATAGGTTGGGCTGAAGGTGGTGGTTGATTTACTTGCCCTATTTGTTGTTGTTGGGATCTCTCTTTGAGAAGAATTTAGACTAGGCAATAGATTTTGCATATCTAAGTTGTGGAAGTAAATGGCATTCATCAGTGATATGTCCCTGTGAACAAATGCTACAAGTAGCTGATATGGCTATTTTGTTCAAGGGATAGTCTTGTATAACTACCATGATATCTTCCCAGCACCTAGTACAATTTTTTTTATATTAACCTGACGATATGGATATAAAAAGGGAAGTACTAGTAGATGGCTCTTCTAAATATTTTAAGAGATATTATGTTTCTTGATAATGAGGATGATGAATTTTTTCAATTTTTATCAAGAATTTCAAGCATAGGCAATTTAACCCCCAAGTGTGAATGTCACCTCCCTATGGTTGCTTATTTTCTAAATGGACTGAAATGCAACTATCAATAATTATTATTTATACTAGCTATTACATTTAGATTTACTCTGAACTTCATAACTTAGCACAATAATAATTATTTTATTGCTTTTACCCTCTAACAACACCACGATCCTTGGAAACGATGCCAAAATTATGCATTGTCGTTAAGCACATCATTAAATCTCAAAGATCTTATCAATCTGGGGTCGTTTCCAAGGTTGTATACGATAGCAGGTTAGGGTAGAGTACAATTCAAGCATTTATATTTCAAGCATTATTTGGTGAGATAGATTTGGTTTAGCCTTTTGGTGTCACACTAAACTAATCTATAGAATGGAAAATTGCAAGAACTAAAAACTAATTCTAAGTTGCAAAAATTGAAATCTAACTACAATTGCAGGAATTAGAATTGCTAAATTGAAAGTCTAATCTACTTTTGCAGAATTAAAATAACATAATTTAAATTGCCCTTCTAGATATGAAAGTGGGCCCATACTTCCTGATCTAGAAGGAGGTGAAAAACACTCCTTAACTAATTAACACTCAGAACAAAAAATGATAAAATAACTGCACTTTTATTGATGACAAAACATGCTGAAAACAATTATAGAAAATTACTTTATAGTCCTAATTGCTGCTATTGAAAACTCTCCTCTATTATAATTCCTAACTGGCTTAGCCAAGGAGGGAGTTGTGTTATTTATATAAATATGGACAGTTTGTGTTGCAGTAGTAGTCATTGGCCCTTAGAAAGCATCTTCAGTGGTGGGTGTACATGGGAGGAGTCTAGAAATATCTCACACATATTTATCCATGTTAGAATAAGTCATTTCTATCTTTCAAAAAATTTCCTATTATGTTGCAATTATTTCTGGGCTTATCCTAGAAGAGGATCAATTGATTTTTTTCCATGAATGGTGGCTTTGCACGGTAATGACGACAAAGAAAACTAGGGGATATTTTCCCTTAAACTTATCAACCTTATTTCTCTTTTTCCATCGTCAAAAAATAGTCAAAAATTTAAAAAGCACTTTCTATTCTCAATCTGGAGCTAAGTGGCTCAATCCGAAGAGACTGTATTTCTCAATCTGAAGAGACTGTATTTCTCAATCCAAAGATACTTGTTCAATCCAAAGATCTTTAGAATGACCAACTGTGTGCTCTTCAAGTGATTTTAGTTGTATTTCTTAGGTGTATTAGCCCTCATGATAATATTTCAATAGCCTTCATTCCTCTCCATGTGTGAATTCTATGCCTTGCCATTCATTGGTAGCTTGTTGGAATTTACATGGTAAATTACTGCATTTTCCAACTCTGTTGCACAGTTGTAAAATATTGGCATTTTTTGCAAATTCAAACAGATTAAAACATGGAAAAATTATTCAAATATCAATATGAAGGATTACATCAAGTTGCTACTGAATTTATACACTTCATTCACCAAGTAACCATGCTGAAATAGTGCAACAGTGCTGCAAAATTGTCCCTTCTTTGTTACACCCTGTTGCTGCCTATTTAGACCATGTGGGAATGCTTCTAAATATGTCAGATATCTTCTGTAGTCCTTCTAAACTCATTCCATCCATATCCTCATGCTTTGCTTGACAACTTCAAGGTGTTCCTATAAAGTGACAGCTTGCTGATTTTTATATGGCTATTTTTTTCAGATATTCATATTTATGACAGTCCTAATAATTTGGCTTCAATGTGGACTTCAAAAAAGTTGAATGGAAGGAAAAAATTCATACGTCATTGTGAAGTTAATGGATATCAGCATACCACATTTGGCTATTTGAAATGCATGTTTTTACTTGCTACTTAATTAAGTAAAATCAGTCAAAAAATGCTGAAAATAGTCAAAAACAAAGATATAGTATTCCTAACATAAAATTGTGCAAACACTTAACAAATATATATTCTAATCAACTATTTGACATTTAACTTAATGATATGACAGTTTTTATATGTCAAACATAGTGTAAAAATGAGGTATTTTCAGGCCTCATCATTCCCCCAGCTTGAACTGATGCATGCCCTCATGCATCTTAGTAGGCCATAGTAATATGTTGGTTTTATCTTTGTGAAAAATATACTTTGCCCTCTGCTACTTGATAAATTTCTCCTTGCTGCACTACACCAAGTATTTTGCAATTTAAGCACATGTATTTCATTTTTCTACAACCTTGCAATTTTTTTTCAATCAATTTTTTTCAATTTTTTTTTTTATTCTGCTCTTTTTTTTTTCTTGCATTTTTTTTTTGCAACTTGCAACATTTTTACTTCTACACTTTCATCCTTCAATATTGCAATTTTTGCAATTACTACAATTTTAACCCTTTTTCTGCCCTTCTACAAGTTTTAGTGTTGCAAGGTACCTTTTAAAGACTTGGTATCATATGACTCATCTTACAATAGCCTTATTGTGAAACCATATTTTGCAGATGCACTACTACTGGTGGAATTTTTTATTCTTAACAATATTTCAGCTTGAATGCCTATTCTTGTTGTTTGCACCTTTTGAACAAAATTGATAAAATTTTAATTTTGAAATTCTTGAGGGATGTACTTACATGTGGTATAGCCTTAAGAACCTCAATATTTGATGTACCCTACTATTTTTCTATTCGGCAGCATTTTTAGCAATTTTGGTATAATTTTTGCTCATTTCGAAGATATCCTTCTCATTTCGAAGATATCCTGCTTATTTCAAAGATAAATCAGAAAATGCAAAAATGACATCATATGCAAAAGTTAGCTACAAATTCTATTGATGGCCCATATCTAGTGTGTATAAGCCTTCAATAACATCAAAAATCCCCTCTCTATCATTTTGTCTAGATGTTATTCTTCATTTTATATATTTCTATTTTATTGCAGCAGTAGTAAAACTAAATCTTTAGGTGCATTTTCTAGATTTTATTCCTCAAATTTATGAGTCAATTGTGAGATAAACTTGTAGTACTACTTTTGAAACCTACCCTACTAATTGAGATAGAATTTATGCCATGTCTGTCCCAAAATCAGGTTTTTGTACAGTTTTGAAATTCTCATGCAACTAAGGGCAAAAGGGAGTGTTTCTTGACATTTTGATCATGTTACATTTTCAACTTACCATTATTGTATGAATAGTTTATGCCAAATACCAATTATCATACATTAAATAATAAATGCTTACTATGACTTAAACACAAGAAATACATACCTTACTGTCCTGAAAATTAATCATGCACCTTACAAGCTGCTTCTGATGATTGTTAGCAAGCTATCTGAAAACATAAATATACACGAGCAATGTGAGATTTGTACAATGGTGGAACAATTATGGGTGGATCAACAAGGCAATGAATATCAAAAAACTAGTTTTCATGCAAGCCAACTCAGAAGCGCCTCAAGGAGGTTTTCACTACTGAATTATTCATTTTTTTTTCTCTTTTTTTTCATCTCTTTTTTCATCAGAAGAGGCTTCCATTTCTGGTTTTCAACCAACTTTTGTCATTTTTTTTCTTTTTTTTTCCAAGTGCCTCAATAAAAGAGTATCTCTCATGAGGCTACAATGAGAGAGAATGTCTCTCACTCTTATTTGGATAATATTAAATCCTTATTCTACAAAAACATGTCAATATTTGTATGAAAATACCATCTTTTCTATTGAAATCTGTAACAATGAAACAATGATGCAACCTTCCTTTCTAGATGAGCAGTAAGAATTTGCTTATGTCATCATTTAAATCCTTATTACTAGAAATGAAGTATTGGCTCCATTGTTCCTCTTCCTTGCTGAAATTGATGCTTGTCCTCATGTATCCCCATTTTGTGGGACATGCCTTTGCTATAATTTTTTTTTTCTCTCTCTTTTTTTCTTTTTTTTTCAATTTTTCTTGTCTTGATTGTACCCAAGAAGGAATTTCACAAACAAGACTATTCTTCTTTTTGATTTTCTTGTATTTTTTTTGTTAAACTTTTTATCATCACTCTAAATATAATATTGAAGAGAAATTCTCTTCCATTATGTGTACATCCAATGGAATATCCTTCAAGAACTCTTCCTTAGTTAATGGTGCATGGTATACCCGAAGGCAATGTCCATTCACCACTAACATCCTCCATGAATTACCAATGAGAGAAAGAAGCACTACTCCATATCTAAAAACTTTTTCAATCAAGTGTTGTCCATGCCTCCTAGTCTGCAAAATCTTGTCAATCTATACTTGAGACAATTAAATACCAATTCCTAAAAGATATTAAGTGCTTACATCAATATAAAATCTTGATATACCCTTGTAATTCCATGTAAAGGGATTGAAATATTGTTTCAAAATAGCAACAATTTTTTTTTTTGTTTATAATTCAGCTAGCTAATAATGTTCAAGAATTTTCTTGGTTGCACTTCAATTTGTTTCATTCCTAGGAGGACATAATTTACCCCTTTGTAATTTCTTACTAAGGAGTTCAATGGAAGTAAATTTTCTATGTGCAATTTTTCTAGTTTTTCTCCTTTATCTAAGGCTAATTTTTGTGTGTTTGGACTAAAGGTTTTCTGTGTATCTCCATTGATTTTTGTCTCTTCAAGCTTAGGTAAGTTCTTGTTTGAGCACAGTTGGATGTTACTGTAGTCAATAACATTTCCTGTAGGTTTTTTTTTTTTTTTTTACCATATTCAGCTACATAGATAGGGGTTGCCTATATTGTATTATTCAGACTGATCACAGGTTGGGCTAAAAAAGAAATATTTTTGGTTGTAAACTCCTAACAATATTTAAGTAATAATGGAAAACTCTAGGATCACCGTTAAGTTGTAAACTCCTATTTTGATTGTGCAAAAGTTTTTGTGATTTTTTTTTAATAGATTCAGCTTACATAGACAGGGGTTGCCTATCCTGTATTATTCATATTGGCCACAGGTTGGGCTGAAGGTGGTGGTTGATTTACTTGCCTTGTTTTTTTTTGTTGGGATCTCTCTTTGAGAAGAATTCAAACTAGGCAACAAATTTTGCATCTCTAAGTTGTGGAAGTAAATGGCATTCATTAGTGATATGTCTCTATGAACAAATGCTACAGGTAGCTAATATGGCTATTTTGTTCAAGGGATAGTCTTGTGTAACTACCATGATATCTTCCCAACACCTAGTACAATTTTTTTTATACTAACATGATCATATGGATATAAAAAGGGAAGTACTAGCAGATGACTCTTCTAAATATTTTAAGAGATCTTATGTTTCTTGATAATGAGGATGATGAATTCTTTCAATTTTTATCAAGAATTTCAAACATAGGAAATTTAACCCCCAAGTGTGAAGATCACCTCCCTGTGGTTGCTTATTTTCTAAATGGACTGAAATGTAACTATTAATAATTATTATTTATACCAGCTATTACATTTAGATTTTACTCTGAACTTTATAACTTAGTACAATAATAATTATTTGATTGCTTTTACCCTCTAACAACACCATGATCCCTAGAAATGATGCCAAAATGATGTATTTTTGTTAAGCATATCATTAAGTCTCAAAGATATTATCAATTCGGGGTGGTGTCCAAGGCTGTCTACGATAGAAGGCTAGGGTAGAGTACAATTTAAGCATTCAAATTTCAAGCATTTATTGGGTGAGATAGATTTGGTTTAGCCTTTTGGTGTCACACTAAACCTAATATACAGAATGAAAACTTGCAGGAACTAAAAACTAATTCTAAGTTATAGGAATTGAAATTTAACTACAATTACAGAAATTGAAATTGCTAAATTGAAAGTCTAATCTACTTTTGCAGAATTAAAATAACATAATTTAAATTGCTGAATTTAAATGTTGCTAAAATGAAATCCTAAGTTATATTTGCAGAATTGAAATGTAGTTACTATTGCATAATTTAAATTATTCTTGTAAATGAAACTTATGCTAAAAACACCTGTCAATGTCCTGCCACAAAAGGTCGTCAAGCTTCTGCTATAGGAATTGACAGCGAAATGAAATATGTTGAAAATGGAAAGTTGCTAAAACAAAAAAGTAGAGAAAACATGGAAAGAAAAGGAAAAATGCTTAATATAATTTTTCAGCTTACACACACACAAATGCTATACACAAACATAATATAAAACATAAAGAACATTATACAAACTTAAAACAAGAAAAGTAAACTTGACAAGTAATCTGTGAATTATGCTATAACAAAATTACAGCTTAAAACCTGCCATAAAATCCTCCTAGATCTAAAAGTGGGCCCATACTTCCTGATCTGGAAGGAGGTGAAAAGCACTCCTTAACTAATTAACACTCAAAACAAAAAATGATAAAATAACTACACTTTTATTGATGACAAAACATGTTGAAAATTGTTACAAAAAATTATTGTATAGTCCTAATTATTGCTATTGAAAACTCTCCTTTATTCTAATTCCTAACTAGCTCAACCAAGGAGGGAGCTGTGTTATTTATATAAATATTTATAACATATCCCATGCTGAAATTAGCCTATGTGCTACTTTACAGTGATTTGCCAATAATTTTGGATCTAAAATAAATGCAAATCTCGACAATTTGTGTTGTAGTAGTAGTCATTGTCCCTTAGAAAGCATCTTCAGTGGTGGAAGTACGTGGGAGGAGTCTAGAAAAATCTCACACATCTTTCTCCACTCTAAAATATGCCATTTCTATCTTGCAAACAACTTCCTATTATGTTGCAGTTATTTTTGGGTTTATCCTAGAAGAGGATCAATTGATCTTTTTCCATGAATGGTGGCTTTGGACGACAAGGATGACAAAGACAGTTGGGGGATATTTTATCTTAACCTTCTCAACCTTATTTCTATTTTTCCACCGTTAAAAAATAGTCAAAAAGTCAAAAAACACTTTTTGTTCTCAATCCGGAGCTAAGTGGCTCATTTCGAAGAGACTATATTTCTCAATCTGAAGAGACCGTATTTCTCAATCCAAAGATACTTATTCAATGTGAAGATCTTCAAAATCACCAACTGTGTGCTCTTCAAGTGATTTTAGCTACATTTATCAGGTGGATTAGCCCTCATTATTAGATTACAATAGCCTTCATTCCTCTCCATGTGTGAATTCTATGCCTTTCCATTCATTGGTAGCTTGTTGGAATTTACATGGTAAATTACTGCATTTTTCAACTCTGCTGCACAGTTGTAAAATATTGGCATTTCTTGCAAATTCAAAAAAATTAAGACATGGAAAAATTATTCAAATATCAACATGAAGAAGTACATCAAGTTGATACTAAATTTATACACTTCATTCACCAAGTAACCATGCTAAAATAGTGCAACAGTCTTCTGCACAATTGTCCCTGCTCTGTTATGCCTTGTTGCTACCTATTTAGACCATGTGGGAATTATTCTAAATAGGTCAGATATCTTATATAGTCCTTTTGAACTCATTCCATCCATATCCTCATGCTTTGCTTGACAACTTCAAGGTGTTCCTATAAAGTGACAGCTTGCTGATTTTTATATGGTTGTTTTTTCTCAGATTTTTAGATTTATGGCAGTCCTAATAATTTGGCTTCAATGTGGACTTCAAACAAGTTGAAGGGCAGGAAAAAATTCATAAACCATTATTAAGTTAATGGATATCAGCATACCACATTTGGCTGTTTGAAATGCATGTTTTTATTTACTACTTAATCAAGCAAAATCAGTCACAAAATGCTGAAAATAGTCAAAACAGAGATATAGTATTCATAAAATAAAATCATGCAAACACTTAACAAATATATATTCTAATAAAATATTTGGCATTTAAGTTAATAATATGACAGTTTTTATATGTCAAACATAGTGTAAAAATGAGGCATTTTCAGGCCTCATCAAGTTGATGTATGCTGGTTGAAATGTTGGTGATGTGTAGGGGATGGTTGTTGGTATTGATGTTGGATGACTTATTGGTGTTGAATGGGTTGTTGTTGATGATGTAGAGTAAGTAGAGGCTGATTCTACAATGACGGTTGTGTTGGATGGGTAGTTTATATTGATGTTATAGCATGGGCATAGGTTTTTGATGTTGGTGGTACTGGATGGGTGGTTGTTATTGATGTTGTGGCATGGGTGGGGGTTGTTGTTGTTGATGTTGTAGCATGGATGTAGGTTGTTGTTGGTAGTACTATTATCATGGAATATGTTGGTACTATTGCATGGGTGGAGGTTGTTGTTGGTAGTATTATTATGATGGTAGCTATTGATACTATTACATGGGTGGAGGTTGTTGTTGGTAATACTATTGCGATCGAAGTTGCTAGTACTATTATGTGGGTGGAGGTTGTTTTTGGTAGTACTATTGTAGCAAAAGCTATTGGTACTATTAAGGTGGAAGCTACTGGTATTATGAAGTTAATGGAGGTTGGTCATAGGCTTTAGAATCTAGTGGTTTGGTTGATGGTTGTTGGTTTTGTTAGAAAGACATTAAATATTGTATGGCAAGTGGTCGAGTGGCTCATGATGAAGATTGTGCAAAGAATAATTCCTAGATGACTATGAAAGTTAGGTGATTTGGCACTTGGGGTGGCGGTTATGGTGGATGGGATGAGGTGGGTAGAGTAGATGTAGATAAGTGAGATGTTGCGTAACATAGGCCAAATGGTATTGGTTTGGATCCACGAATGCAGATATATGGCCTGCATTGGATTGGGAGTTAGAACCCCCACATGGGAAGTATTTTGCAAGAATTCCATACTCAAGACGTGGCTCGATAGGGTGGGTTGCATGAGTATAAACCTACTCTTGGGGCATGGGGGAGACCGAACGAGGTGGAATGGTAAATGGTGGTAGGTATGGGTATGGTGATTCTAGGAAAGGGAAAGGTCCACCTTGGATGACTTGTGTGACATCTAAATTGATGATAGTAATGTGCTCCAAGTACACAGGTGTCCCTAGACTAGTGGATTTAGGGCTATTGGTAGGGATATGGTGGTAAGTGGTGCCCGAGATGTGTGTCTCATGTGGGTTGGTGGTGGTGTGATGGGTGTATATGGATAAGCTACCTTGGGATGGTTGCAAGGCTACCTCCTGTTAAGTTAGAGGAGCAATGTATGGATGGGAGGCCTGACCATATTGGTCCATTATGGCTTGGGCTCGATCTTGGGCTTGGAATTGACTTCGAGTCAAGACCATAAGCTAAGTGGGTAATGGGTGGAATATGGGTTTTGGGGTTGATGGTGATGGTATGGTGGAAGTGTGTTTATCTATCTACACAAAAAATCAAGCAAACAATAGTTTCAATATTTGTTTGTTTTGGTGTGCTAGTGTTCAGTTGTGTTTTTGTGTGATGTGTTGGGAATTTTTTGCCTTTTGTGTTTTTGATTTTTTTTTTAGTTCTGTTTTATTTTTTATTTTTTTGAAGTTTTGCTTTGTTTTTTATTTTTATTTATTTGTTTTTGTGTTTTTTATTTTTTTGTATTTTTATTTTGTGTTTTGGATGAACCTAAACCTAAAACTATGAATGTGGTGGTGGAATGCAATCTAATGGGTGTGTTGATGATCACTCATATGATGAGAAGTGATACAACAATGGATGAAATGTATTCCTATGATGGTTATGGTTTATGGTAACCTAAAAGGACAAATCACCCTCTCAAAAGAGATCGTGTTGTATAGGTCCTACTACTTGCCCAACTAGGTTTTCACTTCATGCTTGGGTGGGTTTGAACAATAATGATAGCTATAGGTCCATTGCTTATTAAACCTTATGAACAAAGGGGTGTCTAACCTAACCCACCTTGAGATATCCTCAAGAGTGGGGGATTTACCGATGATAAAATCCAAAAACTGCTCATGGGGGCTACTACAGTGTCTATGGGGTGAGCCAATAGAAGGAGATGAATTCCAATGTCGTTGGTCTTGATCGATGGTTGGTGATGAAATCCAAATTTACCAATGTTTTTTTTGTGAAACATGAAGTGTGTGTGATGCAAATTTCTTTTTATTTTCTTTTGAAGTTTTTATTTTCTTTTTGTCTTAAAGATACCTAATGCAAGCACAAAGAAAACAAGTGCTAATTCTAAGATGATTTTTTTTTTCTTTTATTATGTAATGCAACTACACTATTTAATATAGAAAGAGATCCTAATGTGTTATGCAATCTTATATAAGTAGAAAATAACAAAAAACCACTATTCTAACCTAAGCAAAAGTAATTTCTACCATTTACCTTACAAAAGGAAACATAAAGAAACAAAATCTAAAATGCTTATCTAAACTATTGTTAACTTTAAATAAAAAAAATAGGAAAATTACCCCTATCTATGATCCTACATTGTGTCGAATACCAAAGGTTGGTAGTGCCTATATTTTATGATTGTCTAGGGTTGGACAGTTTCTATTTGAGATCATCCTTGGTCAGATGATTGCAGGCTAAGGATATTTTGGATCAAATGGTTTCATCTGCGTGAGTTGTCTACAACCTATGAAAAATACAAAACAAAAAAATGTTAAAAATCTTTAGAATGCAACAATAAAAGCTATATTAATCATAAAAACTATGAACAATTTAAAAAATTACACAAAAATCAAAGCTATGGGAATGGTCCCACCATGATCGTCATCTTGTAGATAGTAAAAAGATGCACCATGTAAAAGCAAGTAAATAAAAGTAAGAAAATATGTATGTATTATGTGTGTATGCTTTTGTCCTATCTAATTACAATATTGACCCTCATAGGGGTTATACAAGCATTAAAGGATTTGTTTCTCTTTTACAAATAATAATGGTGCATCTGTCCTTTTGTCACTACAACACTAGAGAGGTGTATTTATCATGATCACTACTTTTGTTGGATCTGAGTATCTGCATCCAGGTCTGCATCTGTGTCTACATCTAGATTTCAACCATTAGAGGGGTCGACGACCATGTGCTCTTACCATATGGGTGTCGGATGGTTACAATATTTGATTGTCTAGGGTCAAATGGCTAGGCATTGGATTTTGCTACTATGTTTGGGTTTCCTACTATGTTTGGGTCTCCTCATTCTGAACTTATATACCTACACACAAGTGAGATGCAACCAGTGAATAATACCTATCGAGCCTCTCGAGGTGAGGTGAGGTTCTTAAAACAAATTAGAAACCAAAGATACAAAAAGGGAATGAAGATAAATAAAAGAACAATACTGAATGACGCATGGATAGATCTTACCCTTGTTTTGTTATCATTGATGTTTCTATCACTACATTGTGCCATGTCCGGTTGCACCATGCTACGTCTAGAGGTTTTCACATGGGTTGGATTATGATCATCTAGGTCTAGATAACCGTGAATCAAGACCATCTGGGGTCAAATAGTTATAGGTTGTGGCATCCTTTCACTTATGAAAGCTTAATTTGAGTCTACGGGGTGTTAAAATCAAGATATAGCATTGGATGAGGATGGTTGTGAAGGATTTACTTTGGGTGTTTGGTTGTGAAGTGTGCTCAATATTTTAGTAGCGCTTTGATGCATATACCATCCTCATTGTAATGAGGACAAAGGGGTGCATTTATAGAAATTTAAGGGAGGAATGAATGAGATGGTGGCTCAATCAGTTTAGTGGGATTAACTGATGTTTCACTTTGCATTGATTTTATCACTAAAAATGCATGCTTACAAAAGGGAAGATAAGCTCACCTCATGTTTATCACTAGATATGTGTGCACTTGTAAATTGGATGTGCATGATAAATATATATTGAGTTAAGTGATCCTATTGAACTAAATGTGTATGTTGTGCATATTGAGTTAAGTGATCTTGTTGAACTAAGTGTGCATTTGAAATATCCCATGTGTAGACAGAGGTGCAACTACAAGTTACTAGAGTTCAATTTGTGGAAAAAGGGTGATTCTTTCCTACATGTGACCAGTACGGAAGATGGGAGGTGGAACTGGAGTGAACTGTAGATGATGTGGCCATGGGGAATGGAAGGGTGAATGGTCCTATTTGAGGAGAGGTGAGTGGTTGTGTAGCTTAGGTAATAATTAATCAATTTTTTAATAAATAAACAAATAGATAAATTATTACCTAGGAAAATGCATTTAATTTAATATTAATTAGTTTTAATTAATATTAAATATAGTAATTAATTATGACTAATTAATTAGTGTTTATTATGCTTGATTTTGGTGTCTACACATAATAATGTTTGGCTTGTAGGCTCCAACATCATGGCCTGTAGGCCTACAAAATTATATCCAAATTATTACTATGTAGGTCCACATTGCTACCCATTACTAGTCTTGTCACTCCCCTCTCGCCTTGATCCTTGAGCCTATTGCTACCCATTACTAGTCTTGTTTCTCCCATCTCACCTTAATCCTCGATCCTATTAACTATCCTTGTCACTCATCTTCTTAAGAGGATTTAGCTCTTGAAGCTTGCAACATGGATGGCTCTTTGACTAGTGTCCCTATCATAGAAACTGAGTGTCCACTCATCAAGATTCATTATGAGCCAAATAGTGTCGATTAAGGAGGGACCTCTAGTCCCTCCCTAATAAGAGTATCCTCCATATCCATTTCCATCTCCACATCCAATCATATCTGTGCCATGGCTCTAGTCACTCTGCCTTGGGATACCACCACATCTACCTATGCTCCAACCAACTTTATCCATAGTGCCTCTATGGTAGCTACCTTGTTAGTCCCCTATAACTGCCCCATAACTACTCTATTTTAGCTACCATCTGATCCATATCCACCACTGCTACATCCATCTATTGATGCATAACCTACCTCTCTACCATAATTACATTCAACTATTGGTGTAGAGCCTCCCTCTTAATAACCAACATAACTATCACCTATTATAGACCATCCTACTCTATTTTTAGCACTAATTTATCTTCCTATAGTTGTGCTAGTATCTACACTAGCTTATCCCTCTCTTCCATCACCTCCTCTCTCTCTTGTAACCACTCATCCCCCCAACCACCAACATCACCTGCTATTGCTCAACCTCTACAACCCTCATCACCATCTGCTATTTGTCCTCCCATAAGATATCTTACCTTGCCTAGATTATTGCTATCTCCTTCTTCTCCTCCACCTATGATAATCTCTGCTCCATTTCCATTTATGATCCTACCCCAATATCCACTCATCAATAGAGTCATCATCATAGTTGATCCTCCACCTCCTTGACCTCATTTACCACATCATTCCTCCCATAACCCCTACCTCCTCTATCACCCTCCCAGACTCCCATCACCAAGTCGACCACCAAGAATCAAACTCAAGGGTCATCCTTGTTGGGATTGAAATAAGATGTGATATATTGATACAAGAATGATTACAATATATAGGCATGAGGCCTATATTAGAACATGACAAGTGTTAAAGATACATGTCATAACATGCACAAATAAAGTACACATTTATATTCTAACATCCCTCCTTAATGTGTACTTTTCTAAAATAACCCTAACATCCTCCTTTATTACATGATTTTGGTCTAGGATCATGCTCTTTGTGCTTCGCTCTTCAACTATAAATAATGCTATATCAAAGATGTATACATCTTGATTTGTTGCCTCAGGGTCAACCACTTCCATGGATCTATTGCCTCTGGGTCAGTTGTCTTAGTACCTCAATGTCATCTTGGGTGCCTTAGGGTCAACCATTTCCTCTAGTTATGTTGCCTCTGTAGGTCATCCTCATGGTATGTTTCCTCTCGTAGGTCACTAACTAGGTTCACCATGAATATCATACTTCCTCATGGTGAAACTCAATATAGAATGTGTCGTTCTCTACCAAAAATGCACCTTAATACAAAGAATATGTGAGCCATATAAGAGTGTCGGTATCTACCAAAAATGCACCTTAATACAAAGAATATGTGAGCCATATAAGAGTGTCGGTATCTACCAAAAATGCACTCAAAAATACAATAAAATGATCTATAGAATCCAAATTATGGAGGAGAATAAGGAGAAAGAAGAGAATCTTCTGAAGTGTCTATATTTATAGTCTTCAGATTTTGAGTCTAGGGTGTCAAGATTCTAGGGTGTCAAGATTATGTAGTCTCTAGAGTAGGTTTCCTTATGGTTACCTCCTTATCCTACTTAAATGCATGGGTAACCAACCACTGCATCCTCCAGGTTCTATAGAGAAGGTGACTAGGTACTAGGATCACATACAATTTGCTTTGGGAGTGTCGGGTTCAACCGAGAGTGCACTCCATGATACAATAATTTTCAAGACTAAAAAATGCATATAGAACTACCTCAAAATAAAAATGAAACACCACCAATGTGTTTGTCTTGGGAAAATCTTTCCAATGACTATAAATAAAGCTATAGTAGGATTTAAATAGATCCTCCATTTGTGGTAAAAACAACATCATGTCTCTCTAGGCCTTCATCCATTCCATATACATAGGCCTTCATCCCTTCCCCATACAATGTTAAATTGGTCCCTTCCACTTTATAAAATTTGCCCCCTTTCCTTTCAAGCAAAAAAATTATATGGTTAAGAAAAACCAATTCACATGGGCCATCTTTGTGGCCATACAATTTTAATAAAAATGCTCGTCTTTTGAAAAATGCTCCACCCACTATCATATTTAAAAAAAAAATATTTGACCATCCATATCTATGTCATTAAGAGATAAAAAATATTTTGAAGACTTATGACTAAAAAAATTGTTCCACTTGGGCTTCAAAGAGCATGCAAGACTATCCACAATCGGGAATGGAAGCAAACACCAACATTGTAGCATGAGCAGAGTAGTGCAGATGGCTTCTATAAGCTGTCCAGTGATAGAAATAGTATGCAATGGTGATTGAAATAGTGCACAGTAGGAAACAGGATCTTGTGTCATGCAAAAGGTAGTCCACCACTGTTAGCAATGGCATGTTTCAAGAGGAAAATAATTTCTTGTCCCATGTTGCAAGGGAACTTTGTTGTCACCATTTGAACCAGAAGCTCATCTTTCGCTTGCCCTCCATTGCAAGAGACATAATATTATAACCTCATACCAAGCCAATATAACTAGAAGCACAAAAATGCATGCCAATCGAGGCAATGCAACGTGGAGAACAAGATTGTAATGCATCCAAAATTTATGGGATCATGGCAAGCTTGAAGAAGGTTGAACATCATGTTGAATGGTGAATGGCTAGTTTATAGATGCATCATCATGGAGATTCATCTATATATGATAATAAGACACGATCATCGAAAATATATAAAAAAACAAAACGGAGAAATAGTGGGACATCACTGCCTGCTCCATGATACATTTTTAAACTTGGTCTATCTTGTAGTGGCTCCTATTTATCATGGAAGCATACCCACTATACTGAAAATCCTCTTCCATTCATGTAGCTAGGTCCATGTGGAGAAACATGCATCGAGGCCATACAACGAAGATAAAATATCCATATGTTATTAGCTATCCATCTATTATTTTAGGTTGAGGTGTATCTAGCATGGATTGAATGCTAGTGGGGTAGCATCCATACAAAGCTTCACAATAGCTTTAGATCTGGATGCAAAATATCATGGGGACCTCCCTCGTTGGAATTCACATGCGAACAACGTAATTCTGATCAATCACAACAACTAACACTATATTTTACACTATTCTTGAACAAGTACATAACAACATGTGATGTGTGTTAAGAAGTCATCACAGACGCCTCCTGTAATGTTCAAAATTTTTCTCAACTTTTGATGAATGCAGTAGGTATAAAAAAAATATCCAAAAACAAGTGAATATGACATCAGGTCATTGCAATCCTACTCTAGATAAATATTCCTACTTGAGTGATGAAAATGCTAGACTCACAGTGACAATGGAAATTGAATATCTGCAATGGATGGAAGAAAATTATTTGAGCAACCCATTTGTGCGCACTGATAGAGGCTAAATAAAGTGCTACCATGAATAATTTTTTTTGCCAAAATATCCACCAAAATTTTTATGTACTGTTGGAGTTGATTTGCAGTTTCATTCATCTACTATGCTACCCTCACATGTATGAATCCAATGTCTTTTAGGGTGGAAGTGCACTACGTTGCCTTCTCCATATTCTAGCACAAATCTGTCAGATTTTTTATTTGAGTCTCATCTAGATGGATCTGCAAGGTAATTCATTTCGATCATATATAGGCATGGTTGTTGGTAGATTTTTATCAAATCTGAAGGACCATATTGGGGTCCATGTAGGCTATGAAGGGACTCACTTCAACATCTTCTATATGGCTTTATTAGTGTGACTTGTTGATAGTACACATAGAGCAGTAGAAAAAAGCATAGTCCATAGTCCTCCATAAGATGCTGCTACTACTTATTTAATGTTAAACTCCCAACACGTTGCTTCAGATTCACAAACACCAATTTGTGCCCTGCACCATCATATTCAGTCTTGCCTTGATATTTGTCATACCGCTTCTTCCACAACTTGCCCAAGATATCATGCTTCTGCAAAAACAACAAGACTATCTCAAGATTTTGCACCGCAATCACAACTTTAATGGCTCTTTGTCAACATCAATCATGGATTTGCATCACATCAAGGTTATTTTCCTCTTTGATAATTTTGAAGAACACAAGCTTATACTGAGAGGGGGGGTGAACAGTATAAGACCGCTTTTTACTTTTCTTTACCAAACAATATTAATCAATATAATCAATGGCAATATCAATAATAATAACCAAAGCAATGCACCAATCATCACACACAATAGAGACACCACAATTTATGTGGTTCACCCAATGTAGGTTACTCCATGGAGAAAATATTTTACTAAAACTTTCTCAATAAATATCTTGGGAATACTTCCCAATTTCAATGTTTATGGATCTCTGTCCAAAGGAGATGCTGATCCCCTAATCTCAAGTTCGTGGATCTCTTCCATAGGAGAAATATTTATCCTTTTGCTCTGGCTAGTGATCTTCTACAAGAATCTGTCTCTCTACTACATTGACTGGTGGATTTATCTCCACTTGAAGACTCCTCACTTAGATCTGACTTCAATTGTCCTAGCTTTTGGATCTCTATCCATTGAGACTATGTCCTCTGTACTTTGTCACCTCCAAAGCTCTATCAATAGGCTCACTTAGAACCTTCTCAAATCTGCTTAATAGGCTCACTCAGAACCTGCTCAAATCTACTTAATAGGCTCTCTCAAAACCTACCAAATATACTTGATAGGCTCACTTATAACCTGCTCAATAGGCTCACTCAGAACCTGCTCAAATATGCTCAATAGGTCCACACAGAACCTGCTCAAGTCTACTCAATAGGTCCACATAAAAACTATCCAAATCTGCTCAACAGGTCCACACAAAACCTGTCCAAATCTTCTCAATAGGTCCACACATAACCTATCCAAATCTCTTCAACAAGCTCACTCAAAACTTGTCCAAATATGCTCAACAAGCTCACTCATAACTTGTCCAAATATTCTGAATAAGTTCTCTCTAGGACTTTCTCAAATATGCTCAACAAGCTCACTTGGAATTTGTCCAAATCTGCTCAATAAATCCTCTCTAGGACTTGCTCAAATTTTCTCAAAAATCTCACTCATAACTTGTCTAAATTTTCTCAATAAGTCCTCTCTAGGACCTGCTCAAATCTGCATAGCAAGCTTTCACAAAATCTTACACAAAATTAGTCCACAAGCCTTCTCAAAGACTTACCTCAAATCAAATTAACAAGCTCACATAGAACTTGTCCAATCTCATATAATCATAAAGAGAATTGTTAGAGACTCAATATGTTCTATACTCAAATGCTCAATCAATAATTCATTCTCATAGAAACATAAAGAGAATTTTTAGAGACTCAATATGTTCTATACTTAAATCCCAATCTCAACTCAAATCAATCTCATAGAAGCATAAAGAGAATTATTAAAGACTCTATATGTTCTATCCTAAAATCTCAATCTCAACTCAAATCAATCTCATAGAAGCATGAAGAGAATTATTAGAGACTCTATATGTTCTATCCTCAAATCTCAATCTCAACTCAATTCATAATATAGAATAGTTTGTTTCATGGAACTTGAACAACCACTTCACAAAATCACTTGACTAGGCTCAATCAACTCTACTCAACCAATCATCTTAATGAACAACCCTTTATCACAAACCCTAGTCCAAGCATGTATCAACCAACTCAAAATGTTTCCAATAATGTTCAACAAAAAATCTCACATAACAATGATACTCATGTTCTTCTCTAACTCAAGTTCAAGTTCTTTGCACAACCAATGGGATTCAACAACAATGCTTATAAAACTAAGTATAATAACAATTCTTAACCTAGAGAACCTTGAAGTATTAACTCAAAAATTCTAAAAAGGAAACCACAATCAATCCTTTTCACTCCAATGATATTTTTAGAAATCAACCACCCAATCAAATTAATGGAGAATATTGCCCATACCTTATTTAAGCCAAGAAGTTGTCCACAAAATCTGCTACACTCAACACACTTTCTTTTTCAATATCAGCAAGGGTTAGTGGACTTCAAATAATAATCACAAGATAAACTCTAACTTAATTTACACCATTTTACTCCAACTCAATAATCACATCCACCAAAGTCCCTTTATAGAAAACCCTCTAAAAATAATAATCAATAAGTGTTGTCCATTTTGTATTCATTGGAAATTTTGTATAAAGTAATAATATATTTGTCTCTTTTATTTTTGGATAAGTTGTAATAAGTTGAAATAATTGTCTAAAATTCAATGCATTTAATGATTAATGGGGAGATGTCCTTCAGGGTCCAAAAAATGGAGAGAATGAGTTTCATAAAAATTTTGAGTGAAATCGCCAAAAAATCTTGTGCATTGACATTCACCCTTCCTTAGGGGTGAACGTCCCTTGCACCCTTTCTAAGGGAAAATCAGTTTTGAAAGCATAATGAAAAAAAATAAAAGGAGACAAATCATTTTCGCCCTCCCTTAGGGGCGAACGGGCCATTCACCCTTTTTAAGGGTGAATGTGCCTTGGCATCACCAAGAGCGGTCGCACACCCAAATCAAATTACGTTCGTCCTAGTCAAGGGGCAAACACACCGTTCACCTCTCCTATGGGCGAACCACTTAGTCCGCGCACCTAAATCAAATTACATTCACCCTAGTCGAGGGGCAAACACACTGTTTGCCTCTCCTATGGGAGAACCACCTAGCGATGGTAGAGAATCACGTTCACCTTCCCTTATGGGCAAACGTGTCATTCGCCCTTGTATTGGGAGAACTTGTTTGTATCAAGATCACACGCATTGGAAGGGGCAAAGCTAATACTGGGCAAAGATAAATCAAAAGAATGGAACTTTAGTCAAGATGTTGAATTTGGCATTAAATGAAGGGTGCTTTCAGTTACTCCATTTTTTGGATCATGAAGACGAAGACGAAGGGGAATGATCCTTCATGATTTCTAATGTATCAGAGGCAATCCGAAGAATTTAATATTTTCTCCTAACAGATGCACCTCCATCCAAAGTTTGAATTTTCAGGAATTTGTTCCCCTGGCAAATGTATTTTCCAAGAATTCAAGGAGGATTTTGCTAATTTTGTCTTTTATTCTCAGACATTCTTCCCTCATATGTATTAAATGAAAGAGTTTAAAACCTCTATAAATACTAGATAAATTTCATTGTAAAAGGGGGGGTTAGACATTTTGCAAGAGATCTCTCCAAGCTCTCTACATTAATACAAGGTATTCAGGCTTCTAAATTTGTGAGTGATTTTGTGTATGATATATTTATGTGTGTTGTGTTTCTATATTAAATTTTCCTTTCTCTTTTGGCTATTAAGTTTAAATTTTATACTTGTATTTAAGTATTGCTATTGAGATAGGGAATGCTGGAGTAACATTTTGGATGTCATTAGTGCAAGATCACAAGTAAATTCTGCTGCTCTTCCTTCTGTTAGGTGTTGTTTCTTGCTTGGGTTTTTTCCTGCTAGTTAGTCTAACACCAATTCTGCACTTTGGCCTATGGCCATATTTCCCATCTCTTTCTATTATTTCCAATTTCTTTCCTACATCCTTAGTATTTTACCAATTTTAGAATTAGTTTCAGAAGTAGCCCTCTCTGGAGGTTGGCACACAGGACATATATTTCCTCTGAAATTTCAATGTTCGTCGTATCTAGGGGCATAAACGTAGTGTTTATTTATTAGGTAGATATTTGACCAACAGTTTTTGGCACGCCTAGTGGGACTTTTAAGGTATTACTTCCAGCAACATTAGGTTTGGTGTTTGCCTTCCTTCTTGAGATTAGAACATCTGGTGACTCAATTTTTACCTAGAACTCCGTAAGCGTGAGGACGATGAAAGCTATTTTCTCATGAATACAAGATCAAAAGCCAAAAATCCTGATAATCAGATTAGATTTTATGAACTAGACATTCAAAGGTTAGGAGAGCATCCTCAAATAGCCATTTTTCGATGAACATCTTCACTTTCGCATATCTCATCCATACCACCTGTTTCATCTTCTTGGTTAGCTGGTGTTTTTTCTACCCTTGTGAGTCCTATAAGCATTACCACCAATTTCCCTCAGCCTCTACCTAGTACAACCGCTAACATCCCAAGGGCCGCTCCTCGTATTCCTATCCACATGGCCCATAATCCTCCACCACATAAATAACTTCTAAGGTAGTTTCCAACTTGGAATAGCTTAAGAGCACTAAATTTGTAGGCGCAAAATCCCATACCTCAAGATGCTTTGAATGCTTTACCCACATATGATGGTACTGGGAAAAATACCTATGAGCATATCCAAGATGTAGCCTCTCTTGCAACTATTCGTGATATAGCTGATGAGGATGTGATGATAAAATTGTTGGTCCTATCATTGAGAGAGAAATTGTTATATTGGTATCGGTCTTTGCAGTCGGGTACCATTACTTCATGGGATCAATTGGTAGAGTTGTTAATTAAGAATTTCTATGAACAAGCTAATCTATATTCTCTGTTACACCAGTTCACCTCAATCCAAAGACATCCACAAGAGGAACTTGTAGATTTCAATGTCCCATTTGTGCGAAGTTGACAAAGTGTCCCAGATGGTTTATGACCAACTCATGAGCAAGCAGCATTTTATTATCTTCAAGAACTCAGTACAGATATTGGTATGGTGGTGCACCAGGCCAATGTGACTACATTCCTTGATATCTATACACAAGATCAAAAGTTTGAGTCATATTTGATTATTTTAGGTAGGCTTCCTTCGAAGGCGACGATGCCTATCCTCCCTGATCTACCATAGTATCTTTACTCTAATGCATTTTTGTAGCCTATGTCATTGATGTATCATATTCCTTCATGGAATTTAGGCTCTCCTCAAATAGCTCCTATCCCTATTACACAGTCATCTGCTATGAGATTTCCACAATTTCCTGTCCCATCAGTAACATCATAGCCTTCAAACATTTCTTTTCCAATGCTGCCAACACCCCCAACGCCCTTACCATTACATGCACCACCAATGCCCTTGTCGTTGTCAATGCCAAATCTGTTACCCAATACAGATCCTCTCATGACCTTGTTACAAGAAGTAAAATCCAATAATGTGGCTTTGAGGACGATATCTAATGAGCTTACTACTATGAGGAAGAAGCAGGCTGATGTTGAGTTTCAATGAAGAAGGTTTCAGACTCCACCCATAACCCAATAACAAGTATCTATCAACAAGGGACCTGAGAAAAACACCATGATCCAAGAAAATGATGAGAGTAATGTATCCGAAATAACATATTTGTGTTCTACATGTAATGATCCTCATGGTGAAGACACATGTATGGTACATCTAAACTATGTTCAGACATTAACAGAAAGTTCTTCAGGTAGGCTAGTCAACATGATTCGAGAGATGGAGTGTAATTGTATGGTGCTATCTCCAAAGCAAGTTTCAGTCCTTACTAGGTCTGGAAAGAAGCCAGTGACTGTTGATCTTGTAGACTTGCAACATTTGAAAGTACCTTCAGCTCCAAAAGCGTAAAATGAAAAGTGGGCATCCCCGACAAATATTTCTAATGCTAAAAAATTTAAAAACTCATTACCCGATCAAGCACAAGATAAGGCATAGGTTCAGCCTTCAACTTTGCAATGCATCGCTACTGCTCCATTTCATAGCAAAACTAAGGAGCAATATAAGGAAATACTCAAGTATCCTTCATTTACGAAAAGGTAGAGAGTCGACGCTATGCAACAGTACCGAGATAAATATGAGTAGCATTTAGAATAAAAGATATCACTTGCTCATGGCTACAGTATCATAGAAGAAATAAAGAAAAATTTGACAAGGATTAGCTTGTTTGATGCATTGCAATTACCCAAGTATATTGATTTATTTCAATAATCTCTGAAGACTACCAAAGATCAAAAGAAGAATCATTTACAAATAGTCTTGGCTCAAGCGCTCCCCAATTCAATGATAGGGAAGAATCAACCTCCTCAATTTTACTTATCTTTGAGAATGTAAGGGTGGATCGTGCATAATTGTATGATCGACTTTGGTGATGCCACTACTATCATGCTGAAGATAGTATGTGAAGTAATGGGAATGGAATATACAAGAAGCAACCCAGGAGTTTTATAATTGGATGGTACACCGGTTAAGACGGTTGGAGTAATCAAGGATATTACAATAGTGCTCCATAACATACCGCATATTATCGTCATCCAAGAAGTGGTGGTTGTTGATTTAGATCCCTACTTTAGCATGTGCCTTTCAAGAGAATTCACAGCTAAGCTGGGAGGTTATCTTTTCCTAGATTATTCACATTTGGAGATTCCATTCAAAGGTAGGCAAATTTGCATTCATACTCCCCTTTTCATATTGAAAAAATCGAGGAGGTAGAACAAGTCCCAAGCGCGGTGAATATGATGACCGAAGAATTGGAGGAAGTTGACTTGGTTGAAGAAATACCCTAAGATATTATTCTAGAATATGAGTTCCTACTAATAGATTTCAACACTATGATCAAAATAGATATTGGTTGTTTTTCAATTCAAAATACTGAGAAGTACCAAGAGAAAATCCTTGAATCCCCAAAACCTATTTTGCATCAGTTATGGAAGCTGTTATTTGATGGAACTCACTATAAGAATGGGGTAGGAGCAGGTGTTGTGTTGATTTTCCTTGAAGGCATACAAAAAACTTACTCCTACATATTGATCTAGAGCTGTAAAAATAATGCAGCTGAATACGAAGTGCTATGCCTTGGCCTAAAAAATACCAAAAAGTTAGGAATCAAACAGCTATAGATTTTTGGAAATTCAGAGCTTATTCTTAATCAAGTTGCAAATATATGTGTATCAAAGCAACATTACTTGAAGGATTATCACAACAGAGTATGGGATCTTTTGGAAGCATTTAAAGCTTTGAACATTCAGGCAATTCCTCAGGGGAAAAAATAATCATGCTGACGTTTTAACTTCCTTGGGCGCTAATTATTCTCTTGCTAAGCAAGTGGTTCACAATCCCAAGATAGTAAGGGTGATTTACAGACCTTCCATACCTGATAAGAACCTATATTGGCAGTTGTTTGATAATATAGAACAAATAGTGAATTTTTTGCTAAAAGAAGTTGCTGATGCAGAAGATAGGATTCTTGTGGAAGAAGAAAAGGAAGGTATGATTCAATTAAAAAATAATCACATTCCTCGAGGTTTGATTTCACTAGAAAGTTTATTTGATCAAATTGATAGGGCTAATAAGCATAGGATTAAGGTGGATGCTAAGGAATTCAGAGAATTACAGCTGGAGCCAGGAAAAGTTATCAATATTGGTATTGATTGTGAACCAGATGAGATTGAGGGCATTAGAAATCTATGATTTGTATACCTAGATATAGTAGCATGGAGTTATCAATATTTAAAAGGATACGACAAGAGCATGATTCAGCATACTATCAAGCTATAAGGAGTTAAACCTTTTGGCAGAAGCAGCACCCTGTTAATCCCAAGATTAAGGTTATCATAAAAGCAGAGTTACTGGAGATGCTTGAGACGAAGATCATATACCCTATTAAGCATTCCACCTAGGTGGAAAACTTGGTTCCTATAAGGAAGAATAATTGGGACATATGCCTATGCATCTATTTTCAAAATTTAAATCAGGCGTCACTTAAAAATCACTATCCTCTGTCTTAGATAGACAAAATTATTCATGTCATGGCTGGTGCTCAGAGATTTTCCTTACTGGATGGCTTTTTTGGGTACAATCAAATTTGGGTTAAAGATGAAGATCAATACAAGATAGCATTTACAACTAAGTGGGGCACATTTTCTTACCAACGGATGCCCTTTGGACTTTCAAATGTTGGAGCTACTTTTTAGAGAGCCATGGACGTCGCCTTTGGTGAGTTGCTAAATAAAATCATTGTGATTTATCTTGATGATATGACAGTGTTTTCACATTGTATAACAGATCATGTTTTCCATATAAGGCAAATATTAAAGAAATATCAAGAATTTGGGATTTCTATAAACCCAAAGAAGTCAATTTTTATGATTAAGGAAGGAAAATTAGCCATAGACCCTGCACGAGCGGAAGCGCTTATGAGTTTGTCATTACCAACTAATAATAAATATTTGCAGTCCTTATTTGGATAGATAAACTTCGTGCATAAATTTGTTGTTGATTTTGCCCAAGTTGTCAAGCCCATGATCAAGCTCCTGAAGAAAAATGTGGAATTTAAGTGGACAAAAACCAGGAAGTAGGATTTTCAAGAAATCAAAGAGAGAATTACTCAAGCACCTGTGTTAATCAACCATGATTACTCCAAAGAATTTATACTTTATGCAGTGGGTGAGCAGGAGAGCTATGCTGTAGTACTAACACAAAATCAACATGATGGCAAATAAAATCCTATCATTTTTCTAAGCCATGTTATAGCACCACATCAGGAAAAGTATAACTTTATAGTGAAAAAAATTTATGTAGTGATGAAGGCCTTGAAGAATTTTCACCACTTTGTTTCTTAGAGTAAAACTATGATTTATGTCATTCATATTGATGTTCAGAACTTCATCATTCAAGGAGAACTGGGTGATAAAAATGCTGGATGGATCTCGAAGATCTAGGAGTATGATGTAGAAATTAAATCGATGAAACTGATTCATGGACACGCTCTGTGTCAGGAGTTGGACAGAAGTGTTGTTGAGACAAGTCACGAAGATGTAATTTGTGCAAATAGTGCAACAGTCAACAATGAATGGACCGAGGAACTCATTGAGTATTTTGTTTCTAGAAGGTGTCTTAGCCACCTTAACTCCTCATAGCACCGAAGGTTCATATTACAAGTGCTTAGGTATGTACTGTTGCCCAACGACCTATATTATAAGAATATTGATGGTATAATTCTTAGATGTGTAAAAGATTCTGAGAAAGAGAAGATTTTGGAAGAATTCCATTCTGGGCTATCAGGAGGGCATTATGCAGGCAGGCCTATGGCTCTGAAAATTATTCGAGTGGGGTATTATTTGCCCACTCTGTTCATAGATTCACATAAGATAAGCCAACGGTGTGATAGTTGTCAAAGATATGTGGGTCGAGTTAGGAAAGGAGCATCACCGCTGCATCCAATCCAGGTGGAAGTGCCCTTTCAGCAATGGAGTCTCAATTTTATAGGAGTTATAGATCCATATTCCTCTGCCAAACATAAATATATTTTGATGATGATAAACTATTTTACCAGATGGGCAGAAGGTATACCTACCAAAAAGGTAGATCAGGCGATTGTTATTTCTTTTTTGGAAAGCCTTATTACTCGTTTTGCCATACCAGATTATTTAGTCATTGACAATGGCACTCCCTTCATTGGAGCCAAAATTATAGAATTTGCTAGTAGATACAGAATTTACCTGAAGACCTCTTCCAACTATCATCCATAGGGGAATTGATTGGTTGAGTCAACTAACAAGAATCTGCTCCGTATTTTGAAGAGAACAATGGGCGACAATAAGAAGAGTTGGCATTTGTTATTAAATCAGGCACTTTGGGATGATTGCATTTTAGTGAAAAAGTCAATAAATACCTCCCCGTATGCTTTGGTGTATGGGAAAGAAGCTATCCTTCCTAAGCATATTGAGCTCCCTATTCTCCAAGCATTGCAAATATTTTGTGATGATAACAAATAAAATGATTTAATGGAGGTTATATTGGCGCAATTGTTGCAATTAGAAGAAGAAAGGGAGCATGACTACCATACTTTTGCAGAACATGCTGCTGAGATGAAGAAGTGGTTCAAGAAAAAAATGACTGATCGAAGCTTCCAGGTGGGTGATTTGGTATTGAAGTGGAATGAGAAAAAATCAAAGCCAGGAAAACATCAAAAATTTGACGTAATATGGGAAGGACCTTTTTTAATTTCTACTGTTACTTCTTCTAATGCATTCTGACTTTGTAACATGGAAGGGTATGAGCTCCCTATCCCGGTGAACGGCCTTCATCTAAAGGCTTATGTTTCGTAAGTTTTCAAATCAAAGGTAACATCCTATATATATGTAAATATTTTCATGTTTTTTAAATAATTCTTCATAGGCATAAATATGTTCTAAAAAAAACAAATAGGAGAAAAGAAACTCAAATATGGATAAAGCAGTGATAGAGTTTCTCATGCGCCTATTGAAATAGGTGAACGTCATGTTCACCTATCTTTAGGGCGAATGCACTTGGATGACATCATCTAAAAAAAAAGAAGTGATAAGAAAAAAAACCGTTTTTTCAGGAGGCATGCTATGATATTTTAAAACACATGCGCCCATGAATTTATAAGCGCATGAGAGGATTTTTGCTGAAGAATATATTCCCAAGGATGACATGGGGATAATCAGAAGTAGTGGGTGATAAATTTGAGTAATGATTTCCAAATGTGGGAAGCATTCAAATTTATTTTTCCAAGGTAGCATTCAGAATTAATGATCGAATGAGTAATGGATGGGTTGGTTTCCCTAACAGGCTTCTAGCGCTAGGGCACATTTTTCTATAATATTGCATAGTGCAGAGGGCACATTTTTTCAGGAGGATTTGATGACAAAATAGAAAAAATATTTTCGCACCTTGGAAAGGACATTGGAGTAGTTTTTGAAGAATATTTCTCCCTGAAGCGGCGCCTACATTTAATTCTATAATTACTATAGCAGTTGGTAGTGACTCTATAAATCCTAGGAGGTAAAAGGCTAATTTTGTTTTTTGCCCTGATTTTTTAAAGTCTTTTGCTTCTCTGTATCCTGTGCTTTGAAGTGTAGAAGAATTTTTGAGATTTCGGAGTAGGGAATTGCAGAAGAGTAGTTGCTTTTGTTTGGCAAAATGAGCATACACAAAAAATAATTAGTAGAGGCGTAGAAGGTCATAGAAGTGAAGCCGCTAAGAAAAGAGAAATAAGTTTAAGGGCCAAGAAAGCCCGATAAAATGATTATGTTGGCCTGGATCATTACGAAGATAATATGGCTCAGACTAGTGATTGTTTGATCACGCATAAAGGAGTTGACCAGTTGAGGGAAGAGGTCGAAGATGCAGTAAGTCAGGGAGTTTCCTATAATAGTTGGCTCACAATGCCTCACAATTCGTAGCTTTCATGGTATCTTTGTTTGCTTATACATCTGTGCCCTGAGCTTATTCAGTTAACTGCACAATTTTATGACTCCTCTATTAGGGCCATCCAAAATTCCAGATAAGAGATTCTATTCATAATTACATCGGATGAGTTTCGAGAAGCTTTTGCCTGCTGGGTAGGCACACTGAATTATGCAGTAAAAAAAACAATCCATACGGATGTACAAGAGGATAGGTATGTCTCCATAGTTACAATGAGACAACTCATGGAAACTCAGCTTGTCAAAGATCCATAGATGGGGTAGCTACCAAGTTTACCTAAACTTCTTTTAGAATTCAAGTGCCAGGACATCTATTCCATGCTTTCCTGGATTGCTAGGTTGTCCTCAGATGAAATGGTGCATAAATGGTAGGTAACTATGGCTCAATGTATTTCCAAGGTGGAGTTTTATTCGCCCGCTGCTATGAGGCAGGGCAAAAATCTAATTTATTTTGATTGGGCCAAATTTATTTCACGGAGAATCAATTCGCAGCTACAAATATTGTACCAAGAGAAATCTACATCATTTTGGTATACATCGCTGCCAGTATGATTCTTCTTTTTGTAGATGTAGTGACATTTTTATTTTATCGTTGTTATGTAGATGGACAAAAAGAATGAGCCTCTGCTAGTTTATAAGTGAACTCAAGTGTTAACAAATAAAGAGCTCGTCTACAACTTTAATAGCTGGTTTTTGGGCCCTGCCATTGAATTGCTTTGGGGTAGTTGCGACCAAGTGCCTCACGACTTGAGAGATGCAATTATTTTGAAGCAAGAGGGAGATATATTTTTGCTTACTCAGGGCATGGTAGTTCAAATTTTTGGATATACAGGTAAACCATTTTTGTTGCCTTATTTTGCTATTGCACACATTTTTGTAATGGAAGTGGTGTACCAGATGGATTATATCATTGATATATATGGCTATGGATGAGGAAAGAAGATAACTTGTACTATGCCCTTCAAGTTTGGGAGTATAGAAGTGAATCAGGTTGGTCAAAATTGCCTGCTGATGATGGCACTTCAAGACCTGGGTTTAATTGAGTTATCATACCGTTAGTGTTATGACCCACTCAAAAAGTTTTTGGAGTTTATTAAGGTGAAGTCCTTTCATTGTTGCTTGCGCCCAAATATTCAGAGGTGGCAAAATAATTTTGATGGGCCAAACATGAACTGGCATATAAAGAAGATGTCCTCCCTTCCTCCATGACATGATTAATATGATCAAGAAGTAGAGTATAATCCAAAAAATAATGCAACGCATATTCCTCCTTTGGGTTTGTTCACAACTATCCAAGAAGCAAATCCTAATTGGACGGAGGAGAAAATTATGAATTGGTGGATGATGCACGTTCATAGGAGGAAGCCGTATAATGCTTATGAGATGAAGCTTGATACTGAATTTTTTGAATTTTATGATAAGTTTGTGAAATCTTATTAGCCCGTTGCTTTTGCCACTATTTTATCGTAAAGTTTTTAGTAGTCTAAAAGTGGTGAGAGAGAACCAGAGGAGGAAAATCCTACATTTGATGATGATGCCAAATAAGAAGAGGAAGAAGAATAGGAAGAAGAAGAACAATAATATGTCTTCAAAAGGTGATCACAAAGGATGAAGCACCCTTAGGAGGAGGTTCCCGTGCTTAAACAATAGAAATGACCAATGACACCTCCATTTTCTAAAGCAGCTAAACAACCTCGCACTAGCACAACTATTACTTCTACTTCGACAGCGCCCATATTTTTGGGTACTACAATTTCTTCCACACCAAGTTCTACAATCACCTCTATTTTGGTAGCAATGCCTTTGCCCAATGTTGAACTTCCTACGTCTGTAGCACAAATATTTTCAATGGCACAACAGGAAGAGGAAGAGCAACTTTCTGAAGATTCTCATGTTGAGATTCTGGATGAGGGGATGGCCCCAAGTGTTGGTGAACCAGAGGTAAATCAATAATATGATGCAGTTACACAACCTCCCTCATATACAAAACAAGTGGTGTCCGTGCCCCAAGGTATGCTATCTTTTCCCTCTTCTTCTCTCTCTCTCATCGAGCACACAACGATTTCTTCTTTGGTCCCATCTGTTAGGTTTTTTTTTTCCTCCACTTTCTATATCTCCATATTTTTGTAGTCCTTATGTTTCATTTTCTATAATTTCTTCTTTCGCTTCAAATTATTTCATTTCTAAAATCGCTATCTCCTTCTTTCATTTCTGCCCCTTCATCTTTCATTTATTTAAGTTTGTATGCGTCGGGGGAAAATCTTTTTTTGGTTCCCTTCCTTCAGTCACCAATTCCTCTATTATTATGGTTGTTAGCACCCAAGTTCTATCTAAAATTAGTATAACTATAGTTGCATCTACATCTTCCACTTCCTCCACCATTTCTCTTCCTTCCATCACTCTCGTGTCCATTCCTACATTGCAATCTATGTCATCTGTGTCCACTAGGCCTGGTTGACCAAAAAATTTTGTACATTTACACCATTTTTGGAGTTGCAGATTGTCCTAGATATATAGGTAGTACGCAAGTAGCCAGACATTAAAAAATTAAATCGGGTGCATCTGAGCTCTTCCAAATGGTTGAAGAGTATGCGGTGAAATGAGTCTTTGGCGCTGGCACATCCAATCAAGAAGGTGGCTTTTGATCCAATTGCCAAGGAGGCTCATATGACAACATTCACTCCATTGGTTCAGAAACCTCAAGGTGAATTGTAGCTTGAAGACCATGTTTTTGAGGCTATCATTGAAGATCTGATGCAGATTAATTCCATTGAAAAAATGCATAATATGTAAGTTGATATGAGTTCGTTGTATTTGCATGGGTAGCATTATAAAGAGAAATATTTTGAATTTCAAAATAAGGTGTTGGAGCTTGAAAGTGCCTTGGCCAAGATCAGGGTGATAGAAGAAAAGAGAACCACTGAAAATGAATACTTGCGCAATCAAGTCCAGGTGCACTTGAAGGAGCGTGATACTGCTAGAATTGAAATGCATAATCTTTAGCAGCAGGTTTAAGAACTAAAGAAGTAGTTGGAAGCCAAAATCGTGCCTATTTCAAGATTTTTGCACGATAGTGTAAGAGATATTCGCCTTTGCTCTGCCCAAAATTCTACCAAGTTGGTTGCACAAGCCATCAAGGTATTACAGTACTTATGGGAAGCAGGGATACAAATCTCGCTTGGACAACAAATGATTGATTCAGTGGAGGAGTTGTTGTCGCCCCATCTGGAGATGGCTATGAAGATACAAGCATTGTTGAATATGTCTCAGAATATTTGCCCTCTTAGTGAGATGGATTATGCTTGGTCCCGAGTGCGTGTAACCTTGTGAAGCTATTTTTAGTGCATGGACCTTGTAAATGAAGGGCATACTATCCTCAATACTATCGAGTGGGAGCATACTATTTTGATGTCTCATTTTGAGACTATCAACCAGTTGGGTTTCACTACCTTCCTAGATGAATGGGGTGAACCTCTTTCGATGGAGCAATTGCAAGATATCTGGAGTGCATTTATTGAAGATATCGTGGACATTAACACCTTGAATGATCCCCTTACTAAAGCACAAGTGTTGCCTCTGATTGAAAAATATACACATTTGGAGCTATCTCTTTATGAATTAGCCCAGTGTTTGAAGTGCCTTAGCTTGATGGATGTGCAAAATATTTGCTTCATTTATGAATCCCTCTGCGTTCCCTACTTACTTAATATTGAAGCTTGGCATGAGGATGTTCGCACCTACGAGGCCCTTTCAAAGGTTATCATAGATCAAGAAGAGCAAGAAGTGGTGGATCATGAAGCAGTGACAAAGGTGGCAAAAGAGGTGGAACATATGGAAGTACTTCGCATTTCAACCATAGTAGAACAAGAAGAAGCAGAACGCATGCAACAGGCATCCAAGAAAAAATCTTCCACAACGAAGAAGGTAGCAGCAGCTGGAAAAAATAACTCTGCACCCAATGGATAAAGGCTCGGGATCGATTGCATCCATGCAAGTTGGATACCCCATGAGTCACCAAGAAATGTTGGCCATTTTATATTCATTGGAAATTTTGTATAAAGCGATAATATATTTGTCTCTTTTATTTTTGGATAAGTTGTAATAAGTTGAAACAATTTTCTGAAATCCAATGCATTTAATGATTAAAGGGGAGATGTCCTTCAAGATCCAAAAAATGGAGAGAATGAGTTTCATAAAATTTTTGAGTGAAATCACCAGAAAATCTTGTGCATTGACGTTCACCCTTCCTTAGGGGTGAACATCCCTTGTGCCCTTTCTAAGGGTGAATTAGTTTTGAAAGCAGAATGAAAAAAATTAAAAGGCGACAAATCGCGTTCGCCTTCCCTTAGGGGCGAATGGGCCATGCACCCTTTTTAAGGGTAAATGTGCCTTGGCATCACCAAGAGCGATCGCATTCCCGAATCAAATTACGTTCACCCTAGTCAAGGGGCGAACACACCATTCACCTCTCCTATGGGTGAACCACTTAGTCCACTCACTCATATCAAATTATATTCATCCTAGTCAAGGGGCGAACACACCATTCGCATCTCCTATGGGCAAACCATCTAGCGATGACAAAGAATCATGTTCACCTTCCCTTAGGGGAAAACGTGTCATTCACCCTTGAATTGGGTGAACCTATTTGTATCAGGATCACACGCGTCTGAAGGGGCAAAGCTAATGTTGGGTGAAGATAAATCAAAAGAATGGAACTTTAGTCAAGATGTTGAATTTGGAATTAAATGAAGGGTGCTCTCAGTTACTCCATTTTTTGGATCATGAAGAGGAAGGCGAAGGAGAACGAGCCTTCATGATTTCCAATGTATCATAGGCAATCTGAAGAATTTAATATTTTCTCCTAACAGGCGCACCTTTGTATGAAGTTTGAATTTTCAAGAATTTGTTCCCTTGGCGAATGTATTTTCTAAGAATTCAAGGAGGATTTTGCTGATTTTGTCTTTGATTCTCAGAATTTATTCCCTCATATGTATTAAATGAAAGAGGCAAAAACCTTTATAAATACTAGGTAAATTTCATTGTAAAAGGGTGGGTTAGACATTTTGCGAGAGATCTCTCCAAGCTTTCTGCATTAATACAAGGCATTCAGGCTTCTGAATTTGTGAGCAATTTTGTGTATGATATCTTTCTGTGTGTTGTGCTTCTATATTACATCTGCCTTTCTATTTTGGCTATTAATTTTAAATTCTATACTTGGATTTAAGTATTGCTATTGAGAGATAGAATGTTGGAGTAACATTTTAGATGTCATTAGTGTAAGATCGCATGTAAATTTTACTGCTCTTACTTCTGTTAGGTGTTGTTTCTTGCTTGGGTTTCTTCCTACTAGTTAGTCTAACACCAATTCTACACTTTGGCCTGTGGCCATATTTCCCATCTCTTTCAGTTATTTCCAATTTCTTTCCTTCATCCTTAGTCTTTTACCAGTTTTAGAATTAGTTCGGGAACTAGCCCTCTCTGGATATTGGCACAAAGGACATCTCTTTCCTCTAACCTTTCAATGTTGGCTATATCTAGGGTGCATAAGGCTCAAATAATCATCTATGGTTTTCACCAACAAAATAATTATTTAACCTTTTAAACACAACAAAGGTTTTACAAAAAATAAAATATTTTCTAACCCTTATCGCTCCAAACTTTAGAGCATTCAAACAAATTTTACTAAAAAATCACATACCTCCCTCAAGGTGTTTCAACCCCTTGACCTGCCTCACCACGGTCGCCTTAGCCATGGCTAAGGTAGCCAAACGAGCCACCCGCTCGTTCACAATGCAAAAGGGACACGACTTCCATTTATATGCTACAAGCCCACATGCCTTAAATAAACCATGCGCCCTTGGCGCTTCCACCACAAAGCACAACAAATGAACCTTGACAAAAATCGAACGCACGACCTCGTGCTACCAAATGCCTTTGCACTGCTCGAGTTGCCAACAAGCCACACTGCCCAAGGTGACTTGGGTTTCGCATGCCGTCCGATTTATTCGTTGCTTCCACCACTTAAACCTTTTTCGCATGAGCTCTATTCGCTTTCCAACAATCGCATTAACAACAAGAGCAAGGATAATTTAAATTGAAGAATTTAATGGCATATATATATGCCTTCCCTTTGCTCAGAAATATCGGTGCTTCCTCATGATGTCGATGGATAAAATTTTAATTTTAATTTTAAAATTTTAATTTTAATTTTAAATAATTTAAAATTTAAACTAAATATTTAAAATTAAATATTTCCATCATCGGGGCACCTTTTTCGATGAAACGAAAAGCCAACTTGGGTTTTAAGAAAAACCCATTTCAAATCTGCTATCCATGGTTTTAAATAAAAACTCTTTGCTAAGCTTCCCTTGAAGCTCCTTTTTGGAACCAAATGCCATGCATCCTTTTGATGAAAACCTTTGCTTCTCATGAAGCTCTTTGTGGAGAAAATCATAGTGCTTACTTGCATAGGTCCTTTTGACATCAATGACAACTTTTTAGCTTAGGGACTCAAAATGTCCAACAATCTCCCCCTTTGTCATTGATGGCAACCCATATTCATTTACTGAAATCTGACCTTCTTTTCTGCTCCCCCTGGCTCAATGCTCTCTCAAATATCAAATCTCTCCCCATATCAAAAACTCTCCCCAATATACAAATCTCTCCCCCTTTATCATCAATGGCAAAGGGTCACCTTTGGGGCTTGGGGCTAAGAATGAGCCTCTTAGCTTAGCCCCTCCCCCACCTCCACATGAGGTGGTTAATTCTAGGGTGGGAGTATTTCTACTCCCCTAAAGCATAGATCTATGCTTTTATCTTTCTCTCTTCTTTTGTTAGTTTTTTGAATCCTCTCACTGTTTCTTTCCAAGTCATCATCCCTGTTCCTGTCATCATTTAAGTTCTTGTTTTTGCTCTTATTTTTATCCATGATCTTGTTCTTGTTCTTTTCTAAGTCTCTATTCTTTTCTAAGTCTCTATTATTTTCTGAGTCTCTATTCATGTTCATGTTCTTGTTCTTATTCATTTTCATGTACATGTTACTGTTCCTGTCCTATTCATGCTTGCTTCTGGAATATTTGCTCTACACCATCTTGCTATGTGACCATCATTATTGCACTTATAACACTTAATGTTATTATTCCTTGGAGGTGCAAATGTCTTAGGACTTCTCCTAGTGAAGCCATATCCTCTTCTATCATGAACCCTGCAATTCATTGCCTTGTGACCAAACCCATTGCATGAGTAGCAATATCCTTGGAAAAGCTATTCTTTTCCATATACCTATCTTTCATGAGTCCTGCACTATGAAGCCATGTGTCCAAACCTGTGACATGAAAAACATCTTCCATTGAAGCCTCCTTGTCTTGACCTCATTGGTCTCATGTTCTGATTGTTGTTCCATCTGTATCTTCTTTGTGCATTATTCCTATCTTTGTTGAACTCTCTATTGTCCAAATCATTATCTCTTTTACTTACTTCTTTTGAAACTTCTTCTTTTCTAGTGTTTGAGCTTGATTCTCCTTTTTCTGCCTCATGTTTCCTTTGTCCTTATTTAGAACTAAGTCCTGTTTTGGTGACTGATGACTTTTGTGCATTGATAATTCTATCCAAAGTCTTTGGATTCTCCTCAAACTTGTGTAGCTTTTCCTTAGAGCCTTTTACTTCCATCCCTAGTGAAACTATCTCATGCTCTAATTTTTCACACTCTAGATCTTTTGTCTTTAATTTTTTGGCCATACCTTCTTCAATTTTTCTTGCCTCTTCAACCTTGATTTTGAAGTGGGTGAGTTCTTGTAGAAACTTTTCCTTTGCTTTTTCATCTTCTTGAGCTTGAACCCTTAATCCCGAGTTCTCCCTTTTTAATTCTTCAAGAGTAATCATAAGCCTTTCATATTCTATCTCTTTTACCTTTGACTGTTCAATCATACCTTCTTCAACTCTTCTTGCTTTTTCAACCTTATCTCTCAAGTCAGAGATATCCTGTAGAAGCTTTGTCTTACATTTCTCATCTTCTTGTATTTGAGCCTTCAATTCTAAATTCTCTCTTTTCAATTCACCAAGTTCCTTAAGAGTGGCTTCCTCCTTTTCTTTTTTTGAATCTTCCTCTTCTTCAATTTCTTCTATTATCCAAAGTGGAGTTTCTTCTTGATACTTGCTTCGACTATTCCTATTACCTTTTTTTGACTCATTCTTTAGAACTTCAAATCTGAGAGAATCATCTTCATATTCACTACTATCAAACCCATTGCAATAACTTGCATCATGACCGAGTTGACCACAAACAAAACATTCTTGTGGACAATAAGCTGCATGGTGACCTGTGTTCCCACATCTGGTACAAAAATTTATCAGTCTAGATATTTCTCCATTACTTGATTCATCTCTTGAATCTATTTCCATTTGTCCTCCCAACACAACAATATTAAACTCATCTTCCTTTTCTTTCATGACCATAGGTGTTCTTTTCTTCTTGTGTCTCATGCTTCTACTCTTGCCTTTCTTTGCCATTTGTGTTCTTGTAGGATCTTCCTTCAAGTTGTTAAACTTCTTTCGAAGGAACCGGCTCTGATACCAATTGAAGAACACAAGCTTATACTAAGAGGGGGGATGAATAGTATAAGACCACTTTTTACTTTTCTTTCCCAAACAATATTAATCAATATAATCAATGGCAATATCAATAGCAATAACCAAAGCAATGCACCAATCATCACACACAATAGAGACACCACAATTTACGTGGTTCACCCAATGCGAGCTACTCCACGGAGAAAATATTTTACTAAAACTTTCTCAATCAATCTCTTGGGAATCCTTCCCAATTACAATGTTTATGGATCTCTATCCAAAGGAGATGTTGATCCCCTAATCTCAAGTTCATGGATCTCTTCCATAGGAGAAATCTTTCTCCTTCTACTCTAGCTAGTGATCTTCTAGAAGACTCTGTCTCTCTGCTGTACTGACTGGTGGATCTCTCTCCACTTGAAGACTCCTCACTCAGATCTATCTTCAATTGTCTTGGCTACTGGATCTCTATCCACTAAGACTCTATCCTCTATACTCTATCACCTCCAAAGATTTGTCAATAGGCTCACTCAGAACCTTCTCAAATCTGCTCAATAGGCTCACTCAAAACCTGCTCAAATCTGCTCAATAGGCTCACTAAGAACCTGCTCAAATCTGCTCAATAGGCTCACTCATAACCTGCTCAAATCTGCTCAATAGGCTCACTCAGAACCTGCTCAAATATGCTCAATAGGCTCACTCAGAACCTGCTCAAATATGCTCAATAGGCTCACTCATAACCTGCTCAAATCTGCTCAACAATTCCACATAGAACCTGCTCAAATCTACTCAATAGGTCCACAGAACCTATTCAAATCTACTCAATAGGTCCACATAGAACCCAAATCGCTCAAAGGTCCACACAAACCTTTCAAATCTCTCAACAAGCTCACTCAAAAATGTCAAGCTCAAAAGTACAAAATGTCAGAATAAGTCCCCTAGGACTCTCAAATGCTCAACAAGCTCACTCAAAACATGTCCAAATATGCTCAATAAGTCCTCTCTAGGACTTGCTCAAATCTTCTCAACAAGCTCACTCAGAACTTGTCCAAATCTGCTCAATAAGTCCTCTCTAGGACTTGCTCAAATCTGCATAGCAAGATTTCACAAAATCTTACACAAAATCAGTCCACAAGCCTTCTCAAAGACTTGCCTCAAATCAGCTTAACAAGCTCACATAGAACTTGTCCAATCTCATAGAATCATAAAGAGAATTGTTAGAGACTCAATATGTTCTATACTCAAATGCTCAATCAATAATTCAATCTCATAGAAGCATAAAGAGAATTGTTAGAGACTCAATATGTTCTATACTTAAATCCCAATCTCAACTCAAATCAATCTCATAGAAGCATAAAGAGAATTGTTAGAGACTCTATATGTTCTATCCTCAAATCCCAATCTCAACTCAAATCAATCTCATAGAAGCATAAAGAGAATTGTTAGAGACTCTATATGTTCTATCCTCAAATCTCAATCTCAACTCAATTCAGAATATAGAATAGTTTGTTTCATGGAACTTGAACAACCACTTCACACAATCACTTGACTAGGCTCAATCAACTCTACTCAACCAATCACCTTAATGAACAACCCTTTCTCACAAACCCTAGTCCAAGCATGTATCAACCAACTCAAAATGTTTCCAACAATGTTCAACAACAAATCTCACATAACAATGATACTCATGTTCTTCTCTAACTCAAGTTCAAGTTCTTTGCACAACCAATGGGCTTCAACAACAATGCTTATAAAACTAGGTATAATAACAACTCTCAACCCAGAAAACCTTGAAGCATTAACTCAACAACTCTAAAAAGGAAACCACAATCAATCCTTTTCACTCCAATGATATTTTCAGAAATCAACCACCCAATCAAATCAATGGAGAATATTGCCCATACCTTATTGATGCCAAGAAGTTGTCCACAAAATCTGCCACACTCAACACACTTTCTTTTTCCAATCTCAACAAGGGTTAGTGGACTTCAAATAATAATCACAAGATAAAGTATAACTCAATTTACACCTTTTTACTCCAACTCAATAATCACATCCACCAAAGTCCCTCTATAGAAAAACCCTCTAAAAATAATAATCAATAAGTCACTATTATAATCCTCAAATTCTACTTCATTCAAAACCCTTATTTCTCCTAAAATAATGCTCTCAAAAATTCAAATCAATATCATAAGGCTCAAATAATCATCTATGGTTTTCACCAACAAAATAATTATTTAACCTTTTAAACACAACAAAGGTTTTACAAAATAAAATATTTTCTAACCCTTATCACTCCAAACTTTAGAGCATTAAATAAATTTTAATCAAAAAATTGCATACCTCCTCAAGGGGTTTTGACCCCTCGACCTGCCCTCATCGCGAGCACCTTAGCCGTGGCTAAGGTAGCCAAATGAGCTACCCACTCATTCGCAATGCAAAAGGGACACGACTTCCCTTTATATGCTATAGGCCCACATGCCTCAAATAAACCGTGCATCCTTGGCGCTTCCACCACAAAGCACAACAAACGAACCTTGCCAAAAATCGAACGCACGACCTCGTGCTACCAAATGCCTTTGTGCTACCCGAGTTGCCAACAGGCCACACTGCCCAAGGTGACTTGGGTTTCGCACGCCGTCCGATTTATTCATTGCTTCCACCACTTAAACCTTTTTCGCATGAGCTCTATTCGCTTTCCAACAATCACATTAACAACAAGAGCAAGGATAATTTAAATTGAAGAATTTAATGGCATATATATGCCTTCCCTTTGCTTGGAAATGTCGGTGCTTCCTCATGACGTCGACGGATAAAATTTAAATTTAAATTTTAAATAATTTAAAATTTAAACTAAATATTTAAAATTAAATATCTCCATCATCGGGGCACCTTTTTCGATGAAACGAAAAGCCAACTTGGGTTTTAAGAAAAACCCATTTCAAATATGCTATCCATGGTTTTAAATAAAAACCCTTTGCTAAGCTTCCCTTGAAGCTCCTTTTTGGAACCAAATGCCATGCATCCTTTTGATCAAAACCTTTGCTTCTCATGAAGCTCTTTGTGGAGAAAATCATAGTGCTTACTTGCATAGGTCCTTTTGACATCAATGACAACTTTTTAGCTTAGGGACTCAAAATGTCCAACAATATCCCCCTTTGTCATTGATGGCAACCCATATTCATTTACTGAAATATGACCTTCTTTTCTGCTCCCCTGGGACTTTGCTCCCCCTGGCTCAATGCTCTCTCAAATATCAAATCTCTCCCCATATCAAAAACTCTCCCCAATATACAAATCTCTCCCCCTTTGTCATCAATGGAAAAGGGTCACCTTTGGGGCTTGGGGCTAAGAATGAGCCTCTTAGCTTAGCCCCTCCTCCACCTCCTCATGAGGTGGTTAATTCTAGGGTGGGAGTATTTCTACTCCCGAAAGCATAGATCTATGCTTTTATCTTTCTCTCTTATTTTGTTAGTTTTCCGAATCCTCTCACTGTTTCTTTCCAAGATATCATCCTTGTCCCTATCATCATTTTTGTTCCTTTTTGTGCTCTTGTTTTCATCCATGTTCCTGTTCTTGTTCTTTTATGTGTCTCTATTCTTTTTTGAGTCTCTATTCCTATTCATGTTCCTATTCCTGTTAATGTTCATGTACCTGTTCTTGTTCCTATTCCTGTTCATGCCTGCTTATGGAATATTTGCTCTACACCATCTTGTTATGTGACCATCATTATTGTACTTATAACACTTGATGTTATTATTCCTTGGAAGTGCAACTGTCTTAGGATTTCTCCTAGTGAAGCCATATCCTCTTTTGTCATGAACCCTGCAATTCATTGCCTTGTGACCAAAACCATTGCATGAGTAGCAATATCCTTGGAAAAGTTGTTCTTTTCCATATACCTATCTTTCATGAGTCATGCACTGTGAAGCCATGTGTCCAAACCTATGACATGAAAAAAATCTTCCATTGAAGCCTCCTTGTCTTGACCTCATTGGTCTCCTGTTCTGATTGTTGTTCCATATGTACCTTCTTTGTGCATTATTCCTATATTTGTTGAACCCTTTATTGTCCAACTCATTCTCTCTTTTACTTACTTCTTTTGACACTTCTTATTTTCTAGTGTTTGAGCTTGATTCTCCTTTTTCTGCCTCCTATTTCCTTTGTCCTTCTTTAGAACTAAGTCTTGTTATGGTGACTGATGACTTTTGTGCATTGATAGTCCTTTCCAAGGTCTTTGAATTTTCCTCAAACTTGTGTAGCTTGTCCTTAGAACCTTTTACTTCCATCCTTAGTGAAACTATCTCATGCTCTAATCTTTCACACTCTAGATCTTTTGTCTTTAATTTTTTGGCCATACCTTCTTCAATTTTCCTTGTCTCTTCAACTTTGATTTTGAAGTTGGTGAGTTCTTGTAGAAACTTTTATTTTGCTTTCTCATCTTCTTGAGCTTGAACCCTTAATCCCGAGTTCTCCATTTTTAATTCTTCAAGAGTAACCATAAGTCTTTCATATTCTATCTCTTTTACCTTTGATTTTTCAATCATACCTTCTTCAACTCTTTTTGCCTTTTCAACCTTATCTCTCAAGTTAGAGATATCCTGTAGAAGCTTTGTCTTACATTTTTCATCTTCTTGTATTTGAGCCTTCAATTCTAAATTCTCTCTTTTCAATTCACCAAGTTCCTTAAGAGTGGCTTCCTCCTTTTATTTTTTTGAATCTTCCTCTTCTTCAATTTCTTCTATTGTCCAAAGTGGAGTTTCTTCTTGATACCTGCTTTGACTATTCCTATTACATTTTTCTGACTCATTCTTTAGAACTTCAAATCTGAGAGAATCATCTTCATATTCACTGCTATCAAACCCATTGCAATAACTTGCATCATGACCGAGTTGACCACAAACAAAACATTCTTGTGAACAATAAGTTGCATGATGACCTATCTTCCCACATCTGGTACAAAACTTTATCAGTCTGGATATTTCTCCATTACTTGATTCATCTCTTGAATCTATTTCCATTTGTCCTCCCAACACAACAATATTAAACTCATCTTCCTTTTCTTTCATGACCATAGGTGTTATTTTCTTCTTGTGTCTCATGCTTCTACTCTTGCCTTTCTTTGCCATTTGTGTTCTTGTAGGATCTTCCTTCAAGTTGTTAAACTTCTTTCGAAGGAACCGGATCTGATACCAATTGAAGAACACAAGCTTATACTGAGAGGGGGGGTGAATAGTATAAGACCACTTTTTAATTTTCTTTCTAAATCGTTAGAATTAAAGTGCACTATGCCTCTGTTTTGACACTTGTCAGTTTATATTGACACTTGTCATTTATCATATAGGCCTCCTGCCTATATATGTAACACATTTTGTATCAATACATATCTCATAAGTTTTACTCCTAACATTTGGTATCAGAGCTCCAGAATTTCTCTGGTCTTGTGAGTTTGAGGGGGATTTTCCCTCATGGAAATCCCCCCCTCATTTTTTTTCCCTCCCATTTTTCATTTTTCATTTTCCTCCCATTTTTTTTTTCAAAATAGGGAGTATGCTCTTCATCCTTGATGGATGAATTAGAAACTAGATTTTTGAAAATCCATGGCTGCCAAAAATTTTTTTTTTAGAGTGAATGGGCTTCCTTATAACCTCGAGCTGGAGAGCGGGTAGAATTTTTTTTTGGGTTTTATGATCAATTGATGTAAGCAACATTTCCTCATTTATACCTAGGTTTTACTACCGAAGGGACGCTTTAACTCCAGAAAACAATGACCAAGATTGAGGTAGCTTCTACTTGTGTCTACAGATATTTTCTTTGAAATATACAAACATCTCTAGAAGGCTCTAGAGACAAGCGAGAAGGCCCACTTAACGCCTTAAATCTAAGGCAACCACGATCTCCATCAGCATGATTTGAAGCCATTTTCTCTGTTACTATGAAAATTTAGTTTGTAGATCCTAGTTCTATTGGGGTTCGATCTCTGGACCTACGAAGATGTTGGGGAACAAAAGCGGCATGGTGGCTTTGCTTGAAAATGGTGACCTCGGGCTAGTACTGGAGCTCTAGAAGTTTGTCAGCATTCCCATAATTTCCCATGTCTGAATCGGGCACTTCGTGGAGGCGCAGGTCCTGGAATCCATTGGTGCCAATTTTATTGATGAGAGCGAGGAATTAACTCCCATCGACGACATGAATTTCATCAACAAGCATAATTTTCATCGCCCCTTTGTATTCTGGTGTTGCATATTGTAGACAAGTGGCCACTCTCATGATAAACCTCAACCAAATATCCTTTAGTAGGAAGGTTGTTTTAGTTAAGAGTCATCGTGATTTTCAAATCAATGAGATAGGAGGATCGTTGAGTTGATTGCAGGCCACCTACATGTTCCCACTTCTGTTCTCGACCGGTGCAATAGTGTTCCACATAGACGACAAATGTTTTTATATTCTACATAGTTTTATGGACTGTGAGCGTAGTATAGCCTATTGTTGAACATAAGGGACACCACATAATGGCCAAAAAGATGTACTTTGCTCACCTTTGTGGATTTATAGACATTTGTGGCATTGAAGCCATATCGAATCTTCAATCGTGGAAGTCGGTGACGTGAACAATAGTCAGTGACTCATTTTGTTTCATGTTGTCTTTCAGTTTTTTTCACAGGTGTCACATTTCATTCTGTAATCATGGGTATCTCAAGGGATTCAACGTATAGGAGGCTGCCATGTAGATTTGGTGCATAATCAAAGGAGGTTCATGGATTGATTTGGCTCTTCTACATGGCACATGCAGTTGTTCTACATGGCTTGAGTGCAGATGCCAGTGCGATGGGATCATTTTTTTGGTGGCTTGGACGACTTTAATTAAAGCACAACTCTGTCCTTTTTCCATTGAGATCTAAAATTTTTGCATTATTGTAAGTGATATGTGTTGACATATGTGTTTTACAAGGAGTTACAGCATGCATTTAGGCCATGCAAATTACAAGTTGGAGATACAGTAACATTTAATCGGCTTTGAGACCCAGACACATGTAAACTGATGTTCAATATCCGCATCAGAAGACCATTCTTCGGTTGCCTGATATATCATCTGTGTGCTGTGGTGCAATCATGGATACATTTGGTGAATGAATAGTTCTATTATTTTTTGAGAAAAATCAATGCTCTCGCTAGTCGTAGTACATGGAAATCAAGCACGTGACGACATTGGTAGTTGTCGCACTCCAAGTAAATGTAAACACTCCTTATGAAGTTGTTGAGGGAGACTCAAATTCGAGATGCGGGCTGAGATGGTTTTTGTATTTAATCAGATGGTCGCTTCTCACGATGTGTGTGTCCATGAATTTTTTTGGAGGTCGCAGTCGAGGACTTCGAATACGAGGTAAAACGTGGATTCGTCGTCCCCCGACGTGGCCTCCTCCACGTTGAAAAAGCACACGATGTTGGGTAGGGACTGCTGTTGTCGGTTTGAATATTAAAGTTAACTTCACGTGCGCCTTCCTTTGAGAGTGGGAAATTGATTGATTTAATTGGGCAATGGTTGTATGGTTGTATGGGAATTTTTTAAATGGAGGGAATAGTCAAAATTTTTAAAAGGCACGGGTACATTAAAACTATTTTTTCCACGTGGAGGTGGAAAGGCCCTTGTAATTCCCTTGTTATTTCCGTCTGTGTGCGATGTCATGAAAATTTATTCCTGATGTTTCATGTTGTTTTTTTCCCATGTATGAAGGACTTATTGAGATCCGACTATAGCCATGTTTATAGTCGTTGGAAAGATTTTTTTGAGACGGACACATTGGTGGTGTCCATTTATAATTCTGAGGCTATTTCATTTTATTTTTTAATCCTTAAAGTTTTCTACCTTGGAGTGCACTCTCAGTTGTACTTGACACTCCCAAGGCACTTGTAAGTGAACCTAGTATCTAGTATTCTCCTCTTTCTACTTGGCGGATGCAGTGGCTGGTTACCCATGCATTCCGATAAGATGAGGTGACTACCATAAGGACACTTATTATAGGGACTACAAACATAGACACCCTAGATTCTATCCAAGATTTTTCCGGATCTACTTCTAAAGGCTATAGACAAAGACACTTTAGAAGATTCTCTTCTATTCTTCTTTTTTCTTCTCCTTCATATTTGGCTTCTATGGCTCATTTTATCATATGTATTAAGGTACATTTTTGGAAGAGACTAACACATTCTAGATTGAGTTCACCATGAGGAGGGATTTGATATTCATGGTGGAGCTAGTCAGTGACCTACGAGAGGCAACATCCTCTGAGGATGACCTACAGAGGCAACAAACCCAAAAGTGGCTGACCTTGAGGCACCCATGATGACCCTGAGGCACTTAGATGGCTGACCCAGTGGCAACAGACCCGTGGAAGTGGCTGACCCTGAGGCAACAGACCGAGATGTATACATAGTTGATCTAGCATTATTCACAGTTGGAGAGCCAAGCGCAAAGAGCACGAGCCTAGACCAAATCAACAATAAAAGAGGATGATAGGTTGCTTTTAGAGAAGTCAACATTAAGGGGGAATGTTAGAATTAAAGTGTAGTATGCCTCTATTTTGACACTTGTCAGTTTATATTGACACTTGTCATTTATCATATAGGCCTACTACCTATATATGTAACACATTAAGGGGGAATGTTACCTAATATTGACTTGTTTTTTTCTTTAGTTAGGATAGTGCAATTTAAGGGGGAATGTTAGAATTAAAGTGCACTATGCCTCTGTTTTGACACTTGTCAGTTTATATTGACACTTGTCATTTATCATATAGACCTCATGCCTATATATGTAACACATTTTGTATCAATCCATATCTCATAAGTTTCACTCCTAATATTAAAATTAAAGTGCACTATGTCTCTGTTTTGACACTTGTCAATTTATATTGACACTTGTCATTTATCATATAGGCCTCCTTCCTATATATGTAACACATTTTGTATCAATACATATCTCACAAGTTTTACTCCTAACAAAAACAATATTAATAAATATAATAAATGGCAATATCAATAGCAATAACCAAATTAATGCACCAATCATCACACACAATAGAGACACCATAATTTACTTGGTTCACCCAATGTGGGCTACTCCATGGAGAAAACATTTCACTAAAACTTTCTCAATCAATCTCTTGGGAATTCTTCCCAATTACAATGTGTATGGATCTCTATCCAAAGGAGATGTTGATACCCTAATATCAAGTTCGTGGATCTCTTCCATAGGAGAAATCTTTCTCCTTCTACTTTGGCTAGTGATCTTCTAGAAGACTCTGTCTCTCTACTGCATTGACTGGTGGATCTCTATCCACTTGAAGAATCCTCATTCAGATCTATCTTCAATTATCTTGGTTACTGGATCTCTATCCATGGGGACTCTGTCCTATATACTCTATCACCTCCAAAGCTCTATCAATAGGCTCACTCAGAACCTTATCAAATCTACTTAATAGGTTCACTCAGAACCTGCTCAAATCTGATCAATAGGTTCACTTAGAACCTGCTCAAATATTCTCAATAGGCTCACTCATAACCTAATCAAATATGCTCAATAGGATCACTTAGAACCTGCTCAAACCTACTCAATAGGCTCACTTAGAACCTACTCAAAACTGCTCAATAGGTTCACTTAGAACCTACTCAAATCTACTCAACAGGTCTGTACAAAACCTGATCAATTCTACTCAATAGGTCCACACAAAACCTATCCAAATATGCTCAATAGGTCCACACATAATATATCTAAATCTTCTCAACAGGTCAACACAGAACCTATCCAAATCTATTCAACAAGCTCACTAAGAACTTGTCCAAATCTACTCAACAAGCTAACTCAAAACTTCTCAAATTCTTCTGAATAAGTCCTCTCTAGAACTTGCTCAAATCTGCTCAACAAGCTCACTCAGAACTTGTCCAAATCTGCTCAATAAGTCCTCTCTAGGACTTGATCAAATCTACATAGCAAGCTTTCACAAAAGCTTACACAAAATCAGTCCACAAGCCTTCTCAAATACTTACCTCAAATAATCTTAACAAGCTCACATAGAACTTGTCCAATATCATAGAATCATAAAGAGAATTGTTAGAGACTCAATATGTTCTATACTCAAATGCTCAATCAATAATTCAATCTCATAGAAGCATAAAGAGAATTGTTAGAGACTCAATATATTCTATACTTAAATCCCAATCTTAACTCAAATCAATCTCATAGAAGCATAAAGAGAATTGTTAGAGACTCTATATGTTCTATCCTCAAATCTCAATATCAACACAAATCAATCTCATAGAAGCATAAAGAGAATTGTTAGAGACTCTATATGGTCTATCCTCAATTCTCAATCTCAACTCAATTCAGAATATAGAATAGTTTGTTTCATGGAACTTGAACAACCACTTCACACAATCACTTGACTAGGCTCAATCAACTCTACTCAACCAATCACCTTAATGAACAACCCTTTCTAAAAAACCCTAGTCCAAGCATGTATCAACCAACTCAAAATGTTTCCAACAATGTTCAACAACAAATCTCACATAACAATGATACTTTTTTTTTTTACTAACTCAAGTTCAAGTTCTTTGCACAACCAATGGGCCTCAATAACAATGCTTATAGAAATATGTATAATAACAACTCTCAACCTAGAAAACCTTGAAGTATTAACTCAACAACTCTAAAAATGAAACCACAATCAATCCTTCTCACTCCAATGATATTTTCAAAAATTAACCACCTAATAAAATTAATGGAGAATATTACCCATACCTTATTGATGCCAAGAAGTTGTCCATAAAATCTACCACACTCAACACACTATATTTTTCAATGTCAACAAGGGTTAGTAGACTTCAAATAATAATCACAAGATAAACTATAACTCAATTTACACCTTTTTACTCCAACTCAATAATCACATCCACCAAAGTCCCTTTATAGAAAAACCCTCTAAAAATAATAATCAATAAGCCACTATTCAATTTCCACTTTATTCAAAACCCTTATTTCTCCTAAAATAATTATCTCAAAAATTCAAATCAATACCATAAGGCTCAAATAATCATCTATGGTTTTCACCAACATAATAATTATTTAAAATTTTAAACACAACAAAGGTTTTACAAAAATTAAAATATTTTCTAACACTTATCACTCCAAAATTTAGAGCATTCAAACAAATTTTAATTACAAAATTGCATACCTCCCTCAAGGTGTTTTGACCCCTTGACCTGCCTCACCATGGTCTCCTTATCCGTGTCTAAGGTAGCCAAATGAGCTACCCGCTCGTTCGCAATGCAAAAGGGACATGACTTCCCTTTATATGCTATAGGCCCACATGCCTCATATGTATTAAATGAAAGAGGTCAAACCTCTATAAATACTAGGTAAATTTCATTGTAAAATGGGGGGTTAGACATTTTGCGAGAGATATCTCCAAGTTGTCTACATTAATACAAGGCATTCAGGCTTCTGAATTTGTGAGCAATTTTGTGTATGATATCTTTCTGTGTGTTGCACTTCTATCTTACATCCACCTTTCTCTTTTGGCTATTAAGTTTAAATTCTATACTTGGATTTAAGTATTGCTATTGAGAGAGGGAATGTTGGAGTAACATTTTGGATGTCATTAGTGCAAGATCACAAGTAAATTCTACTGCTCTTCCTTCTGTTAGGTGTTGTTTCTTACTTGGGTTTCTTCTTGATAGTTAGTCTAACACCAATTCTGCACTTTGGCCTGTGGCTATATTTCCCATCTATTTCCGTTATTTCCAATTTCTTTCCTACATCCTTAGTCTTTTACCAGTTTTATAATTAGTTCGAGAACCAAATCTCTTTGGAGATTGGCACGAAGGACATATCTTTCCTCTGGCCTTTCAATTTTGGCTGTATCTAGGGCACATAAACATAGTCTTTATTGATTAGGCAGATATTTGACCAACAATAAGCCACTATTCAATTTCCACTTTATTCAAAAACCTTATTTCTCCTAAAATAACGCTCTCAAAAATTCAAATTAATACCATAAGGCTCAAATAATCATCTATGGTTTTCCCCAACAAAATAATTATTTAACCTTTTAAACACAACAAAGGTTTTACAAAAAAGAAATATTTTCTAACCCTTATCACTCCAAACTTTAGAGCATTCAAACAAATTTTAATTAAAAAATCGCATACCTCCCTCAAGGTGTTTCGACCCCTTGAATTGCCTCACCATGGTCTCCTTAGTCATGGCTAAGATAGCCAAACGAGCTACCCACTCATTCGAAATGCAAAGGGACACGACTTCCATTTATATGCTACAGGCCCATGTGCATTAAATAAATCGTGCGCCCTTAGCGCTTCCACCACAAAGCACAACAAACGAACCTTGCCAAAAATAAAACGCATGACCTTGTGCTACAAAATGCCTTTGTGCTGCTCGAGTTGCCAACAGGCCACACTACCCAAGGTGACTTGGGTCTCGCATGCCATCTAATTTATTCATTGCTTCTACCACTTAAACCTTTTTCACGTGAGCTCTATTCACTTTTCGACAATCGCATTAACAACAAGAGCAAGGATAATTTAAATTGAAGAATTTAATGGCATATATATGCCTTCCCTTTGCTCGAAAATGTTGGAACTTCCTCATGATTTTGATGGATAAACTTTTAATTTTAATTTTAAAATTATTTAAATAATTTAAAATTTAAACTAAATATTTAAAATTAAATATCTCCATCATCGGGGCACCTTTTTCGATTAAACAAAAAGCCTACTTGGGTTTTAAGAAAAATCCATTTCAAGTATGTTGTCCATGGTTTTAAATAAAAACCCTTTGCTAAGCTTCCATTGAAGCTCCTTTTTGGAACCAAATTCCATGCATCCTTTTGATCAAAACCTTTGCTTCTCATGAAGCTCTTTGTGGAGAAAATCATAGTGCTTACTTGAATAGGTCCTTTTGACATCAATGACAATTTTTTAGCTTAGGGACTCAAAATGTCCAACAATCTCCCCTTTTTTCATTGATGGAAACCCATATTCATTTACTAAAATTTGACCTTCTTTTCTGCTCCCCCTAGGACTTTGCTCCCCCTGGCTCAATGCTCTCTCAAATATCAAATCTCTCCCCATATCAAAAAATCTCCCCAATATACAAATCTATCCCCTTTGTCATCAATGGCAAAGGGGCACCTTTAGGGCTTGGGGCTAAGAATGAGCCTCTTAGCTTAGCCCCTCCCCCACCTCCACATGAGGTGGTTAATTCTAGGGTGGGAGTATTTCTACTCCCCGAAATCATAGATCTATGCTTTTATCTTTCTCTCTTCTTTTGTTAGTTTTTTGAATCCTCTCACCGTTTTTTTCCAAGATATCATCCATGTTCCTATAATCATTTTTGTTCCTATTTGTGCTCTTGTTTTCATCCATGTTCTTGTTCTTGTTCTTTTCTAAGTCTCTATTATTTTTTTGAGTCTCTATTCCTATTCATGTTCCTATTCCTATTCATGTTCATGTACCTATTCTTGTTCTTGTTCATTTTCATGCTTGCTTCTAGAATATTTTCTCTACACCATATTGCTATGTAACCATCATTATTGCACTTATAACACTTGATGTTATTATTCCTTGGAAGTGCAACTGTCTTAGGACTTATCCTAGTGAAGCCATATCCTCTTCTGTCATGGACCTTGCAATTCATTGCCTTGTGACCAAACCCATTGCATGAGTTGCAATATCCTTGGAAAAGTTGTTCTTTTCCATATACCTGTATTTTATGAGTCCTACACTATGAAGCCATGTGTCCAAACCTGTGACATGAAAAATATCTTCCATTGAAGCCTCCTTGTCTTTACCTCATTGGTCTCCTACTATGATTGTTGTTCCATCTATATCTTATTTGTGCATTATTCCTATCTTTGTTTAACTCTCAGTTGTCCAACTCATTCTCTCTTTTACTTACTTATTTTTATACTTCTTATTTTATAGTGTTTGAGCTTGATTCTCCTTTTTCTACCTCATGTTTCCTTTGTCCTTATTTAGAACTAAGTCCTATTTTGATGATTGATGACTTTTGTGCATTGATAATTATGTCCAAAGTCTTTGGATTCTCCTCAAACTTGTGCAACTTGTCCTTAGAGCCTTTTACTTCCATCCCTAGTGAAACTATCTCATGCTCTAATTTTTCACACTCTAGATATTTTGTCTTTAATTTTTCACACTCTAGATATTTTGTCTTTACTTCCATCCCTTGATTTTGATGTGGGTAAGTTCTTATAGAAAATTTTCCTTTGCTTTCTCATCTTCTTGAGCTTGAACCCTTAATCTTGAGTTCTCCCTTTTTAATTCTTCAAGAGTAATCATAAGCATTTCACATTCTATCTCTTTTACCTTTGACTATTCAGTCATACCTTCTTCAACTCCTCTTGCTTTTTCAACCTTATCTCTCAAGTCATTGATATACTTTAGAAGCTTTGTCTTATAATTCTCATCTTCTTGTATTTGAGCCTTCAATTCTAAATTCTCTCTTTTCAATTCATCAAGTTCATTAATAGTGGCTTCCTCCTTTTATTTTTCTAAATCTTCCTCTTCTTCAATTTCTTCTATTGTCCAAAGTGGAGTTTCTTCTTGATACTTGCTTCGACTAATATTGTTACCTTTTTCTAATTCATTCTTTAGAACTTCAAATCTGAGAGAATCATCTTCATCTTAACTGCTATCAAACCCATTGCAATAACTTGCATCATGACCGAGATGACCACAAACAAAACATTCTTGTGGAAAACAAGCTGCATGGTGACTTGTGTTCCCACATTTGGTACAAAACTTTATCAGTCTGGATATTTCTCCATTACTTGATTCATCTCTTGAATCTATTTCCTCCCAATCACTCAAAAATATTGGTAGCCATAAATTTTTCAAAGGTCTGGTTTCTGACCCATTCATCAAAGGATGGAGAGCATACGTCCTATTTTGAAAAAAATGGGAGAAAATGAGGGGGGGAAATGAGGAGGGAGGAAGTATTTCCTTGATGGAAATCCCCCCTAAAGGGTTTACACAATATAGGAGAGTGACTGCGCTCTAATACCAAATGTTGGGATTGAAATAAGATGTGATATATTGATACAAGAATGATTACAATATATAGGCATGAGGCCTATATGATAACATGACAAGTGTCAAGGACACATGTCATAACATGCACAAACAAAGTACACATTAATATTCTAACACATTTTTTAAAATATGCTCACTCTTTTTCCCTATCCCATCCTTACACAACATCCACCATTGCCCATTTTTTTCTTTATTTTATCTTTCACCTTCGTGGTCTACCCTCCTCCATCATGTTCAATCGTGATCCAACCTTTACTAGTCATTTTTGGAAAGAATTTTTTAAGTTGCATGTAACTCATCTTAAAATGATTTTAGCTTATCATCCAAAAATAGATGGTCAAATTAAGATTGTCAACAAATGTTTGGAAATATACCTTTGTTGCTTTACCTCGAATCATCCTATGCACTGGGTGAAATGGCTTCCCTTGACTGAGTGGTGGTACAACACTCCCTATCACATCACAACCAAGGTTACCCCTTTTGAGGTAGTTTATGGGCACCCTCCACCCACACCTTCCTCCTACATTCCAGCTAGCTCCAAGGTCCATGCAGTCAACAATACTCCCAGTTAGCATGTTGATGTCTTCCATCAACTAAAGATGAATTTGGATGCGGTCTAAAATTAGATGCACAAACAGGCTGACCAACATCATTTTGTTTCTAGTTTTGATGTGGGTTATATGGGTTTTCTTTACTTGCAGTCATACAAACAGTTGTCTCTCCAGCTTCACAGATGCCAAAAAATTACCTTTAAATACTATGGGTCCTACCAAGTATTACATCGGATTGGTGCCACAAAATACAAATTGGACCTTCCACCTACATCCAAGATCCATCCTATTTTTCATGTTTTCTCTCTCAAAAAGGTGGTGGGAAATCAGGTACAAGTCCAATCTACACTTATAGAGTTAGATGAATAAGGTTCTATCTTGCTTGAACCCAAAACGTTGTTGGATCATTGAACTCACACTCTCTACAACCACACCATTACTGAAGTCTTTGTTTAGTGGTGTGGACTCCAGCTAGAATATGCTACATGGGAGTCTCTCCATCAGCTCCAAAACCAGTTTCCTCACCTTCAACTTTGAGGATAAATATTTTTGAAGGGGAAGGATATGTTAGGATCCCATCCTAACATTACTTTTTAATTATCATTATTATATAATGACCCACTTCCAATGTGATGAGATTCTATTATAATATTATTTTGTAATACCTCGTAATGTATGTGGAAAATGAGGCACCTAGACAAGTGGTGCCATCACATGTAACCGTTATCAATATTGTAACCGATGTTTGGTAGAATATTCTAGCTCAAGTGGCATTTTGCATGTAAGCCAAGTGGCATTTTGCATGTAAGCCAACTCTTGAGCCTTTAGGTAGGATTACATGTAGCTTTCTTTTTAAAAGGCATGAAGCCATATACGAATGTATCTTTTTGCAAGCTAATGAAATATTTAAGGAGTTTGCCCCCTTGAAGAGACCTGCGATTTTGAATTATTTGTGAGATTATTTCAATTTTACAATTACTTTTTGCATAGTGTTATTTTTCTATTGCATGTATTTTAGTTATATTTTAGTATTTTGTATGTGTGAGCTTTATTTCAATAGTAGGTTACTTACATAAGAAACATTGAAAATTAATCAATTCAATGATAAATATAGGATGCATGGTAGCACATCTCACTGAAGATCAAAGCAAGCAAGAATACATCATGTATCATGAGTGAAAGCTTAATAAAATGAATGAATCCATGACAAAGAATGAAAAATAAGAGGTAATTCACGTTACCAAAATGGAATACATTGATCAAGATAGGATTTGGCAACATGTCTACATGACAAGTGAACATTTCATCTCTTCAACAACTGATATATTTGATGAATGCCATCCACATCAAAGGAAACTCATATTTTATGTAATGAACTCTATAAGAATCAAATTATTATTTGTAATAAGTGTATATTTTGAGTGCATGATCGGCAGAACCTAACACTCCTAAGTATATAAGTAGTAAGTCTACATTAAAGGGGGGAAATTTATCTCAAATCTATAGATCCTAGCATCACCCTAGAATTTATGTTTTTCTCTTAAGCTGAAAATAGAGCTTTGATTATGATGTAAAAATGAAGGTATGTTAGGATATGTCACATCATAGCCCATGTGATAAATCAAGTGTATAACCACTCCTCACAAGTTATATGGATGTAGTAATTTTGGTTGAAGGTTTGTTATACCTCAAAGAGGCATCCTATGTATTATAAAACCCTTTCACTTTCACAATACAAGCATTGAAGCATTGAGTTCTAATAGGTATTACCATTTTACACATCTTATCATTATCTTAGAAATTTCATACTTAATGAATGGTAGAACATTGATGTTATTCAAATTATCTTGTGTTGATTGATCAAGCACACTTTCTTGCTATGATTTAAACCTATATTAATTTGAATCCCTCATACCCTTAATATTTTATGTATGTTTATTTTTTGACACTTTACTTTTCATGCAAATAGTATAGGTCATCATAGGATAGTGTAAATTCGGCCTCAATTTGAAGGTTGAGAGGATCCAATAGCACTTCCTTTCAATTTTTTTGAAGCTATAATTGGGGTGCATCATTAAACTAGAAGTTTGGATAATTCCTCTATTCCATATACTAACTTAAGATCACCATTAATTACCTATACTAACTTAAGAAAATTAAAGAAGATTCTATAGATAGCTTCCTAGGAATATGGAGGGTTTAGTTGGGAGGATGTAATATGTACCCCACAAAAATACCTATTAGACATATTTATCTCCAACTTGCATGATTACTAGTCCTACTTTAAGATCGTAAATGTTTCGACATTTGAGACAACCATATACCAAGATAAGAAATTAGAAATTTCACTCATTAAAATGGACCAACTAAAGCTCAAGAGTGGAAAGGAGGACAAGAATGCATCCCCCAACAATAACAGTAATACAAAGATCCAATATATAAACAAGCACATTACTAGTGGTTGTATAATAGACTATTGTAACACCAAAAATGTGAATGTTATAGAAAACCTTCATAATCTCATATTAGATAATATTTATAATCAAAGGTCATCCCATACTAGGATAAATTGTACTAGGTTATATAAAATATTAAAATACATATTAGATCAAACTTCTAAGGGCCAATATGATAGATCTCCCAACCATCAATCTAGTTGATCCAAGAAGAGCAAAGGATCCCTAGCTCAAACTCAAAGAGCATTATGCCTTTTATAGGACTAGTGGTCATCCAACCAACAAGTTTATAGACCTAAAAAATATTATCCAAGGCTTAATTGATAATGTTGAAATTTTTTTAGTTGTCTTTGAACCTAATATTTCTTATTTGCATGATCAATATCTAGGCATTTTCAAGAACTCCTTAGTAAAGGTAAGTGGTAAAGATATCAAAGTAAAAATATCAACAATATAAGTTATAACAATATCCTTCATCCTCATTATGGGGTCATTGTTTATATTTTAACAAGAAAATAAAAAAATCTAAAAGATGCAATTGATCAAAATTTATCTAATGTACCAATTAGACCTCTTCTCATTATTCAACCTTAATCGAAAACCAAAACCAAAAAGACCTCTGATTTTCTTGAACAATTAAGGAAGTTACAATCAAAAATATAAATTTTGGATCTCCTAAATTCATCTTCAATCTACAAGAATATATTGATTAAAGTTTTTAGTGAACAATAAATCCTCAAGAGGTTGATCCAAATGAATTCACCTCCATCATCATAATGATAGGGGTAGATCATATAGGTATATTCTTCTATATGTATGATTTCCAAAATTAATAAAAAATAATGGTAGATTCTTCCTTTTATATTACCACCCAAATTATGATAAGCTCATCAAGAGGATCTTGGTCGATAATGGATTAAGATTCAACATCTATCAAAGGAGTAAGGTCTTTTATAAGTCAAATCTAGTTTATTACTAAATTCATAATGAATTTTTTGTAGATGGTCAAACCAATCACTAAAATACTAATGAGATGTGTTTCCCTAGTATGGAATGATGAAGGTAGGAAGGATTTTCAAGGCATAAAATATGCCATTACCTAATTCCTAATCCTAATCAACCTAGACTTTTTAAATATTCTAGTCTATATGTGTTTGGAATAGATGAAAGCATTGTTGTCATCCTAACCCAAAATAATGGTAAGGATGAGAAACATATTAGTTTATTCATGATCCATGTCCTCCACAACTACTAATATAGATACACCTTTATTGAAAATAGGTGTTTTCTGTTATGAAAATTTTCAAGAAATTTAGGTACTACCTATCACAAGGTAAAATCATAGTCTTTGTAGTACACATCGATATCTGATCTATTGTGCTTCATGGAAATTTGGGGAAAAGAGATTGGTATGGATTAATAAGATCCAATAATTCAATATTGAAAGCAAACCCCCAATATAATTAGGGATAAGATCTTGTGTAAGAATTTGACAATTTTGTCCCAAAAATATTAGTTTTTTCTATTGGAAAAAATAGAAGTGGACAAAAAAATATGATGAATTGGAAACATGGGTCTAAGGGCTTGGTTCAATGATCAAAATGCTTCTGTAGGAGTGCGAAGACCAGGGTTCCAATCCATCGAGCCCTGTAATACTGGTGGGTGTGTTGCATAAAATTAGTTGGCTACGTAAAAGGTTTACCCAATGCAATTGGAGGTTATAGTGGCGACAAGGAGAGAGATTCGAAAGCACGAAGAGGCATAGAAAATTGTAATGAGTTACTAATTCCTCTAATATAACCAAAAAATTATGAATTGTAAACATTTTTTGATATAAAAACACTATATAGGTCCTAAAAGGTTTGGTGTCCAAGGAAAGAATCCAATTTAGATAAAATAAAACATATTATTACTGGCTCAAGGGCATCTTATTCAGGAATGGATATGATAGTGTCTTGATGAAATATATTAAAGAAGAGATGATAGAAGCCTTAATAAAATAGTATCATGATGTAGAATATTTTTCTATGCCAACTATAGCCTCCAAAATTTTGAGGGTTGGATACTACTAGCCCACCATCTTCTTTGATTGTCATCAATGGATCAAGAGTTGTAAATCCTTGAATTTCATCATCATGACTGGTCCATTCTATAAAAAAGGCTAAGAAATCATAGAAAAATTATCCCTCTATAAAGTGTAGGACATGGATACATCCTCACTATGAAAAATTATTTCATGAAATGGGTTTAAGTAGTCCCAATCAAATTGACCAATCAAGAGATAATGATCTAGTTGTTAGAAGACATCATCACTAGATTTGGAGTTCCTATTTCCATAGTCACTAATCACCTATTTCAAGGGGCCAAGATGATGAATTTTACACTAAAATATGGATTTTTTCTTAAGGCATCATCCAATTACTACCCTCAAGGTAATGAATTGGCTAAATTGACCAACAAGAACATCGCTAGGATCCTAAAAATAAATCTTTTTAATGATAAAGGGAATGGTACACCAAGCTATATAAAGTGTTATGGGAATTGTGGGATAATGCTATGATCCATATAGACAAGTTCTTTAAAAATTTTCCAAAGCATTTGTTTTATGAAATTTTGCTAAGACTAGGGTCTAAACACCTTGCTAGACTTGATATATGGCTAACTAAAAGCTAAAAGTATTTTTTCAAGCTTAAAATTAAGTTAAGGCAAAGAATCTTGATCACTTATATCAAATATATCTATGATCAAGGCTTAAGGTGGTCAGAACTTTCAAACTATGATGTAAGAAAAGCACCAAAAAAGTCACAAAAATTCCAAAGTTTGGAACAATAATAGTCAGATATTTCAAGCTATGATGTAAGCAAAGCACCCAAAAAGTTTCAACCAATCCAAAGTTTGAAACAATAGTGGTCAAGAATTTTTGAAGGTGACATGAACCTAAATTCTTATAAGACTTGATCAATCAAGAGCTTGAAGGTAAGATTGAACCAATAGCCTGAGTGGATAGAAGGTATGAATGGTCGATGATAACATATTGTCTTAAATGTTGTGTCTAGTCCAAGGTTTAAAGCAAAGTGGTTGGGGAAATTCAAATGTGATGTCATCTTGAGTCTTCAAAAGTCTTGGTCAATAAAAAATTTAGAAAGCAAAAAGTGGTCAAAATTCAAGAGTGGTCGAGGTTCCTCAAAGATTATATAAAAAAATTTCTTTAAAGTCCTAGCTAGAGAAAGAGTGGTTGGAGTTAATAGTGGTCAGCTCAAAATTTTTATCTAGGTCTCCAAGGTTCCTAGCCAGGTCCCTTTTAGTAGATATTATGGGTGTTAGAAGTTGGGACCACCCAGGAACTCTTCAACCATTTAACTAGGTTAAGGCTACAAACCTGGCATGATAAAATGATAGCCACTCTACTAGATCCTACAACTTATAATTGGCATAGTGGCGAATATATGAGCATGCTAAATTAACCACTCTAGAGCTTTGAAAAAGTCTTCAAAAGCAATAACTATCCTACAATTATGATGATGGTAGTAATGGAAAGTGACACCCAATCTCCTGAGCATGTTGTTTGCAAAAAATCCCTAAACTAGGTCAGGTGTGCTTATTCATGCTAGGCCTATGATAGGCCACCAATGTAATTATTAAGCTAGAATCAATTCATTGTAAAAATATTTAAATAGCTTAAGCTTTCTTAGAAGGAGTGTTGACACTTTTATTATTTGTATATTGTAATTTATGTATCTTGATGTACTATTAATGAAACTAGACATTATTTGACCTCTACTAGTTTTTCCATGCTAGACATAATGATGTACTATTAATAAAACTAGACGTTATGTATCTTGTGTTGCAAATGATAACGTGTATGTGAGTTATGTATTTCCATGCATTTTTGTTTATGCTTTGCAGGTGGTAAATTCTATTTAGAAAAATCTATTTACTTTGGATTATTGTTTGGATTACCTTTTGTAAAGTTGTTTGGAGTGTTAGAATGCATAACATGATATTAATATAGATTCTATACTGCTTTATTTGATAGTTAGTATGTTATACTCTATTTGTAGTTGAATTATAGGATATTTGCATAGCAAGATTCAATATTGTTAGCTAAATTGTGGCTACCCTTTAGTTAATTTCTATTCATTTTTCCTCTCTTTCTAACTATCATGTCTCTATGTTTAGTCTATTATCATTTATTTCCTTAGCATAATAAAGGAACCAACCTTCTCTAAATGTTGACTTAAAGGTAATTTGGAGTCATCCAATCTTGGTTGCAATCTAGGGCACAAAATTAATATTATGTAGATTGCTAACCAAGAGTTTTTTGTGCACCAATGCGACAAAATTTCATAGATTCATCCCATGGATAAAAATAAAAACTATACAAAAATATCAGAATAAATCACCCATCATGCTAACCAATATTTTTTGGCATTCCCAATGGGACAAACCAATCTAATTGAACCCATGAAGATATTGAAATTCAAGGCTATTGTGTGCTTGAGAGCATTAGGCATGCCCACATCTCTAGATGATTGATATTATGGTGAAAGTCTCAACCTCAAAAGTAGATTCAATAATTTTTCACCTAGTGACTCCATTATTTCAAGAACTTGAGAGTAAATTGGCAACTCCACTTATGGGTATGGCCCCACAATATCTAGTTGTCACATTAAATGCTAAGAAGCTAAAATAATTGTTCTAGTAATCTATCAAGATATGCCAAAAAGGTAAAATCACTCTTTCATATTTTTGCTCCCTATTTTGTAGTCCCAATCCCTCACAAGCCATCATCTATTAAAGCCCCACCTAAAAATATGGTTGGATACATATCCTACTTGGAATAGTGCCAAAAATCTTAATCTTCCAAATCTCCATCATATTCCCTAGGTAGCCCTCAAATCCTTGCCAACATATGATGGTAATAGAGAAAATGCCTATGATCATTGTCAAGATATGGTTGCTTTAATTTTTATTCATAACATTGTTCATGAAGATATTATGGTAAGAATGCTTGATTTATCTTTTAGAGGTAAAGCATTGGCATGGTATCGATCATTAGAGGAAACTAGTATTTGCACATTGGTTGATCTAGGATATTCCTTTTCCATTCTTACCTAGTTCACCTCCATTCAAAGGAATCACCAAGGAAATATTATGGATTGCGATATCTAGTTCAACAATATTTGGAGGATAATGGGCCATCCCATTCCCAAGCTTATATCTATTATCTCAAATATTTTACTCTAGACTTAGGGCTCTAGATCATACAAACCAATGAGATGAGATCCCCTTAGATATTCCAAGTTGTTATTCTCGTAGAAAATGCACTCATATCAGTTGCTAAACTTATTTCTAAAATAATGCCATACTTGTCTGTTATCCATCCATCCACCCAACAAGTGTTATTTTTGGATCCTCAAAATCCTTCACTAACTGTCTTGCTTATACCTAAGCCCTATTTTTACCCAATCATACTGGAAGTCTCTACACCCACCCTACTCACTCTGAAGTCAAAAGATTTTGTAGTAATACAAGAGCAAATAATTGATCCAAAAATTGAAAAGTAAGATTATTGTATTAGAGTGGCATAATATTGAGGTAATATTTGAAGGATACCAAGGGGTGTCAACTAGAAAAGTTATCGAAATGCAAGTTACTTCTACTAGAATTCAAGAACAAATATCCATAACTCCAGATAACTACTAGTTTTTAGCATGTGATAATCTTCACAATGGTGGTACCTATGTGGTTTATCAACTTCTATCCCAATTAGCTATAGCCTAGGAAGTAGACAAAAAATTAGATAAGTTGATAGTCTTATTGATAGATAAAAATAATATCTTACCATTAAAGAGCCTACAACTTTAGACTCACTTTATATACTGATAAGATTTGGAAAAATACCTTTACTATCAAATCCCTATAAGGTGGAGGCTCGCACACAACCTCAAAAGGAGTCGAATAAGGATCAACCTGAGTAGACTAAGACAAAAGTATCAAAAATCAACCAAAATCTAGAAGAACACAAGCTATCTAGCAAGAGTCAAAGGACCAAGTTTTAAGGAAATTATATTATTCTTTAGTTACCAAAAAACTAAGGGAATAGGTTGCTTAGCAGTATCAAAGGAAGATAGAGCTATCAGGTTGGAAAGAATAGAAGTTGGAAGTGTCTAGATTTAGTATTGTAGAATAATTAAAGAGGGATCCCTCAAAATTCAACATTTATGAGGCTCTGCTAATTTTTTGGATAAATTTATTTGCTAAAAGCAACTCTAAAAAGCTCAACATCAGGCAAACTCACCCTCTTAGACTTCAATTTGGCACAAAAATAGTCATCTCTTGGCATGGGTAAGGTCAACCCTCTACCCTTGTATTTGTATTTATGTCTGGAGGGCTAGGTACTTTACAAATATGTGGTGGATTTTTAAGCTACCAAAATAATCATACCTTAAGTGGTTTTTGATGTTATGGGTTTGGGGTATACTTGGACAAGTTTTAGAGTATTATGGCTAGATGGAATGCTAGTTCAGATAATGATAGATATAAAAGATATTTCAATACTATTACACAAAGTATAAAATATCTTAGTGATCTAGGAGATGATACTGGCAAACCTTATACCACTATTTGAAGTATGCTTATCAAAGGAGTTTACGATAAAACTTGGGGGATATTTATAATTGGATTGGTCTCACATGGTGATTATTTACATAAGGAAGAGGGTCTAAATCTATGCCAAGAAGCTCATCCCTTACCACATATAGAGGTATGAAGAGAAAACCATAAATTTGGTTGAATATGCTTTGGGGCATTTCCAAGTGGAGATAGAAAAATATCCAAACTACCCATAGGAGATGATAGAGGATGGAGTTTCCATATTTAATATTAATGTAGTGATCTACTCAAACATGGAACTTTCTTGTATTTTTAAGTCAAGCAACAATTGATTCTAGGCTTTAACTAATCACATGTTCCAAAAAATGCATCCAATAAATTTGGGGAAGCTAGCAAAGGGACCACTAATAGTAGATGAGATTTCTAGGCTCTATTCTAAAGGAATAATATGCATGAGCCTAGCAACTCATGAGAAGCAGGGCATCAATCTAGTCAAAGACACATAATACATGGAGGAGTTAGTAAAGAAATCGTGAGTTGAAGGTGATTTGTCTTTGCTAAGTTTAAATACTATAGTCCGCATAGGCTTTGGAGATCCTTCTTCTACAAAGCCAACTGATGAGACCATAAAATGTCTCATCATTTCAAGAATATTTCAAATCTTATTGCCACTTTTATTTAAATACTATAGTATTTGCCAAGTATATTAATTATTATTTGTGTTAATATTAATGTTAATGTAGCAAATTGCAAAAATATTTTAACTTTTGTTTGAACTTATTTTTATGTATTTTTTAGATTAAATTACATGATTTTAGCATTAGATAAGTATAGAATAAAGTAAAAAATAAATGCATTAAAATTTAGAACAAGTTTGTGGACATGAAAATCTAGTGCATTGATATATTTAGACCCTTTCCAACCCATTTCCTATGTTATTGCAGCAATATGGTAAAAACAGTGAATTTTGTCCATGCTTTGGAACATACAGGCCTAGAAATAGAATTGCAGGAATTGTAGGAAGTGCTTTGGAATATCATAGGCCTAAAGATAAATTTACAAGAACTGCAAGTGCTCCAAAACATCATAAGCGTAAAATCAAAATTATAAAATTATAGGAAAATAATGCAGAGTGCTCTAGAAAAGTAAGTTAAAAAGTACAAAAAAATATTGCAGTCTTCTTCGATACAACAAGCAAAAAACTATATAAAATTAGTTCATTCGGCTCTGGAACAAGCAGCTAAAAACTGTAGAAAAATAGTGCAGTCTACTCCAGAACAACAAGCTAAAAACTGTAGAAAAATAGTGCAGTCTACTCCAGAACAACAAGCTAAAAATTACAAAAAAATAATGTAGTCTACTTCAAAACAAGCATCTAAAAACTACAGAAAATAATGCAAAATAGCAAGTTGAAAACTGCAAGAAAATGGTGTAAGCTAAAAAATCAGCAAAAAGTACTAAAAAAGAGTGTTGAAACAGTGCTGAAAAATGTAGAAAAAGTGCTAAAAATAATAAAAAATTGAGCATAAATAGTGAACACAACTAAAAAAAAAATACAAAAGTGCACGAAAATAGGGCAGAATATTGCACACAAGAAAATGGACAAAGTGGGTGGTCAAGGTAACACCTAGTCAAGAGAATTAGTCATATGCATAAAAAGGAAAGTTCACCTGTCCCCATTATTTCTGCACTAAAACATAATATACTTGGACATAAAACAACACGTTGAAAGATTTAAATTTATTCTATATTTATTTCATATTTATCTCAAAAGTTGTCCTTATTATTTCTACACCAAAATAACGCTTAATTGCAAAAAAGAATGAGCTAACGAATATGCTAAAAATATCAGATTTCTTGCAGATTTATTACATATTTTCTTCAAGCTGGTCAAGGGCTAAAAAATATGTATTGGTAGTTTTAAATTGAATCTAGATTTGTCATCATGCTATTTTGAGATAGTTAGCAATGAACATGGGAAAGAAAAGTTAAATTTGACTACAAAATTTCTTGCTTTAAAAAGTAGAATTGTTTTTCAATGATATCAAGGTGAAAATGGCAAGTAGAAAGTCAAGATTTAATATGGATCTTCCCTAGGACTATTCCAAGATATTTCATAACAAATGGAGAAACAAAAATATAGGAATCTATTTGATCTTATCTATTGTTCTAAATTTGAAAAGGTCAAACTTAATCGTAAAATTTTGTAATCAATATAACAATAGATTGTTTCATGTTTTTACCCTCATTTGTAAGCAGTCAAGTTGAGAATTTAATTATAAATAATCCTTGTCTACCCGTTTGAAAAAGTTAGTAAGAAAAGAAGAAAAGTATGCATGATTGGAACAATTAAATAAAGTGTGAATTTGGTATTTTGTCTTGAACTTAATTGTTTTTAGCTTTATTGCATGGAATTAGTGATTTTGTAAAGTTTATTTTCTTATGATTTTTTCTACCTTTCACTAAACCTAGAGCTTGGGCCCACTCTAAGGATTAGTGGAAGGTATACTAACTTAGATATAGATTCAGTTTTCAGTCCTTTTATTTTTATGTTATTTATTTTTAGCAGCTTAATCTAGAAATTGTTATTTCCCATATTTTCCAACTATGTTTTATTCCCCTATTTTCTATTGTTTTTTATCATGTTATGTTCTATTTTCTCATAATTGGCTGGTATTAGTTGGTTTTTTTTTTTCATTTTATTTCAACAATTTAACTTTCAACATTTAATTTCCTACTTTTCCCTGTTTTAAATTTTGTTTTAGCCATTTTTATTTCAGCAATTTCATTTCAATATTTTTCATTCCATTAAAGTAGTTTTAACATTTCAATTCTATAATTTCATTTCAGTTAGAATCAGTATAGTTCTTTTAATTCCAGTTGATTTATTTATGCAAATTAGATAGATTTTTTTATGCAAAGTGTGCAATTTAGCATAGTTTCTTTTTTTGCAAATATTTTTAGCTTTCATAGATAATCTAGTGTCCTGGTATCTAAGTTGTCGTTCCAAGATCTCTAATTCATACAACCTTAGGATACCATCCTGATTTTGACAAATAAATTAAATTGAGAGTATTAATGACACTCATAACTTATTGGCATCATTGTCGAGGAGAAAATTGATATTGTTAGAGAACAAAAAAGTCATGCAATGTTAATTGTTGTCTTGTAAAGTTTAAAAAAAACAAAATAAACAACTTTGGATGAAAATGATTGCATTGCTTGGGATTGCATTTCAGACATTAGGACACTAGAATAAGAGTTTTTTTAAAGTATGAATAAAATTAGAGATAAAATATGTAGAGTGAACTTCCTGTAAGCCACAAGAAGAATATTTTCATGACAAGAGGTTGAACCTATGCCAAAGTTACATGAATTCACGATTCCTAAAAATATAAGAATTTTAGAAGAATCACAATCATCTACTTTAACAAGTGAAAAACCCCTTGATAAAGCATTACAAATACAACAAATTGGTAATTCAACACTACCTTCCCCTAACAAACCTATATGATCAGGAAAAATTAAAAGAATTTATACTTGGTGTTGGAAATGTATAATGGTAGTCTTACAATAGAATCCTAAAAGATCCAATAATGTGCTCCACCTTGGTAAAACTAGTACACCTATTGAAACTTTTTAATAACCCATTCAATTAGATCCTAATGCAAACTCTCCCATGAAAGCCATTTCACCTTCTATATTACCAACTTTTAGGGGAGTTGCACTTGAGTTTAAGGTTGTGTGCCAAATTTATGATTATACCAATGACAATAAAAAACTCAAATTATTTCCTCCCACTCTTAAAGACTCAATCCTACGATGGTTCATGAGCTTAGCACCAAATTCAATCCAAACCAATGATTAAATGGAAAGAGTATTTTTGATAAATACCAAGAATACTATCGAGTAAAGAATTAGAAGGATGAATTGTCTAAGATGAAACAACAGGAAGATGAAACTTTAGAAGATTATCTAGATAGATTTTCCCTTGTTCATAAGATATGTGGAGGTGTAGAACCAAAACTTAGCAAAATCATATTCTTGAGAGGATTACAAGATGAATCAAGAGACATATTAGATCTTATGGGAAAAAGAGATGTAAATAAGCTTGAATTTCAAGATCATTGGACTTTGTAGGAATTATTCTTGTACAAGAAAATGTAAAAATGATAACAATAAAAATGATTTGAAAAAATTAATGGAAAAGTTTGATAATCTAAGAGAGACTATTTTAGTGCATTGTAACACAACATTAGACAAAATGAATGTAAAAAATTTAGCCATATATTGTCCAATATGTAGGAAAAAACATTCTTTTTATGAATATTCTTTGAATAAGACTTCTATATTTGCCATTTGTAGTATTTGTAAAAATGGATATCCTATAGATCAATGTCATTTCTTACATGGTCCTACCCACAATTTTAAACAGGTAACCTATGGCTAATCCTAATAATGTTAAACAATCAATCCCTATCTATATTGCTAAATTGAAAGATACAACCATGCTAAATGTTATTAACTATGACAACATTCAATTATGTCTAGGAAAAACACTTCTTAAACCTATTCCACCTATCATTGTAGAAATGAGAGTTTATGAGAATAAACAAGAAGACCCATCTACATTGAAACAACAACAAGAACACAAGAAAGGAAAAGAAAAAAAACCTCTCTCAAGAAAATTCATCAAAGAAAGTACCATATCATAAACAATTTAAGATATCAAAAATAACATCTTCAAAATTAGGTTTGGTAAAGGAATTAAAATATTTAAATGTTATAATCCCTTTACTATAGGCTATTAAATATGTACTTACGATTAATCAGAATGTTCAATAAATGTGCATTAAGAAACAAGGAAGAAAGAATAAAACATGTCCTATAACATTTTAAGTAGATGGAAAATTAGTAGATTTGCTTCCAGAAATACTTATTCCACCTACTAATTATGGTGATCCAAGAAGCCTATGGTTTTTTGAATGAGATGAGGGAAATAAAAAGAACATTTCAACTTTGGCCAACATAGCTGTGAAGGATAATGTGATCCAAGAAGCATCTGTAAGATTTTTTTTATTGTATCTATGTATTTTTGAGATTTCAAAAATCCTAAGTATGCAATCAACAAAAAAATCCAAAACATGCATGATATTTTTTTGATAGTCAGGTATGTTTTTCTTCAATATTACTATTAATTAACTTTAATATTACATAAATAAGGATTGAGTGTTTGGCATACTTATGTATACAAAGTTAGCAAACCAAATATTCATACTAGTACCTCAAAAAGATGCTCTAGCATACCTTTAATTATGAAATATTCACTTCTAAAAAGGCTTAGAAATAAGGAGATGTTTGATCCAGATGTTCTGACATAAAAATTGCCATATGGATAAAGAGTTCAACTTGAAATGTGTCAAAATAAGCAGATGTTCCCATGAAAAGTATGAATTTTTTTGGAACAACTAGCTAAAAACTACATAAAATAGTGCAGTCTGATCCAAAACTACAAGCTAAAAAACTACAAAAAAAATAGTGCAGTCTGCTCCAAAACAACAAGCTAAAAACTATAGAAAAATAGTGCAAAACAACAAACTAAAAACTGTAGAAAAATGGTGTAAACTGTCAAAACCAGCAAGCTAAAAAACCAGCAAAAAGAACTAAAATTGAGTGTTAAAACAATGCTGAAAAATAAATAAAAAGTGCAAAAAATACTAAAAAGTGTAGGAAATATGATGAACAACAAAGCTAAAAAAATGTAAGAAAAATAAATGCAAAACAACAAATAGAAAAAATGCAAAAGTGCAGGAAAATAGGGTAGAATATTCCACGTAAGAAAAATGACAAAATGGGTGGTCAAGGTAGCAGCTGGTCAAGAGAATGAGTCATATGCATAAAAAAAGGAAGTTGACCTATCCCCATTACTTTTGCACTAAAACAAAATATACTTGAAGATAAAACGTGTTGAAAATTTTATATTTATTCTAAATTTATTTCATATTTATCTCAAAACCTATCCTTGTTATTTCTGCACCAAAATAAGGCATAACTGCAAATTAGGAGGCGCTAATGAATATGCTAAAATTTTTATATTTCTTGCATAATTATTATAGATTTTCTTCGAGTTAGTCAAGGGCTGAAAAAGATGTGTTGGCAGTTTTAAATTAAATCCAGATTTGTCTTCATACTATTTTGAGATAGTCAACAATGAACATGGGAGATAAAATAGGGAAATCTATCCAAACTACTCTGTTGTCCTAAATCTGGAAAAGTTAGATTTGACTGCATAATTTCCTACATTCAAAATAGAATTGTTTTTACTGATTTCAAGGTGAAAATGGTGAGCTAGGGGATCAAGATTTGACATGGATCTTACCTAACACTATTCCACGACATTCCAAAACAAATGAAAAAACAAAAAAAGTGGAATCTATCTAATCTTATCTATTGTCCTAAGTTTGGAGTGGTCAAACTTGACCACATAATCTTATAATCAATACAAGGATGGATTCTTTCCTATTTTTACTCTCATTTGTAGGTAGTCAAGTTGAGAATTTAATTATAAATATTCCTTGTTCACCCCTTTCAAAAATTTAGTAAAGATGAAAAGAAAAGTATGCAGAACAATTCAATAAAGTATGAATTTGGTATTTTGTCTTAAACTTAATCATTTTTTAGCTTTATTGCATGAAATTAGTGATTTTGTAAACTAGTCTATTTTCTTTTGATTTTTTCTACCTTTCACTGAGCCCAGAGTTTGGGCCCACTCTAAGGATTAGTGGAAGGTACACTAACTTAGTTATAGATTTATTTTTTAGTCTTTTTCTTTTTATGTTATTTAATTTTAGTAGCTTAATTTTAGAAACTGTTATTTTTCCTGTTTTCCAACTACATTTTATTCCCCTATTTTCTTTTGTTTATCATCATGTTATGTTCTATTTTCTCATAGTCGTTTGATATTAGTTTTTTATTTTTCATTCTATTTACATAGTTTAAATTTCAACATTTAATTTCCTATGTTTTTCTATTTTAAATTTTGTTTTAATTAGTTTTATTTCGGTATTTTCCTTTCCATTAAATAGTTTTACCATTTGAATTCTGTAATTTCATTTTATTTAAAATTAGTGTAGTTCTTTCAATTCTAGTTGATTTATTTTTACAAATTAGATAGATTTTCTTTTGATGCAAAGTGTGCAATTTAGCATAGTTTCCTCTTTGCAAATATTTCTAGTTTTCTTAGAAAATCTAGTGTCTTGGTATCTAAGTTGTAGTTTCAATATCTCTATCATATACAACCATCGGATGTCACCCAAATTTTTATGGTTTCCTTCTTGTACCTATGTTCTAGGATGCCCTTGGGTCCTTCCATGGGTTTCCTGTGGTGCTTCTGGGATGGTTATTATTGCAAGTTTCTTCTTGGAACCAGGTTTCTATGGTTCTCCTATTGGGATGCTCCACTTCTTGCTAATATTTGCTTTGTTGCAAGAGGATTTCATGGCCTGTGGAGATCCTTAGTTTGTTGTTCCACTTTCTAGGCATGTGTCGTTTTGGTGGTTTTATGGCATCCCTATTTGTTTCCTACCCTTACCTGGGTGGGATGTTCTTCTTCTGGTGGATTCTATGCTCCATCCTGCTATTCAGGGTGGTTTTTGTAAATCGGTTTTGGTTTTCTGGTGTTTTCTTATCAGATTCTAGTTTTGGTCTACAGATTCATTTTTGGACCTCCTTAGGTAGGATTTTTTTCTTCATTTTCCTTTGTCCTGCTATTTTTTCAAGTTTTAATTTTTAAATTTTAGATATGGGTGGGATGGCCCTGTTTCATCTCTCCATCCTTGTAGGTAGGTTTGTTTTGTTTAATTTTCCCGCTTTTAGTGTTTTCAAATTATGGTGGGCATGATGGCCCTATTTCAAAGTTGTTTTGGGTAGTTTTACCCTATTTTATATCTTCTTTGCATATGTTTTTTGGTGGTATGGCCCTAATTCTCTTCTCCATCCTTTTCACACGTGTTTTTTGTATGATTTGGATGGGATAGCCCTGTTTTAGATTTAAAAAAAAATATCCATCCTATAAGGCTATCCTTTAGCTTGTCCTGTAAGGCTATCCTTAAGCTTGTCCTGAAAGGTAATCCTTTTGTATTTCCTCTAGTTTTTCTTTTGTTATTTCCTACGGCCTTCTTGTGGCCTTATTTAATTTATCTTTTGACTTGCTTTAATCAGGTTTTGGGCCCCTTGATAAAAACCCATTTCAATTTTAAACGATAAATAAAAAGATATGTCACCCCAGTTTTGATAAATGAATTAAAGTGAGAGCATTAATGAGACTCATCACCAAACTGATAATAAATATTTTTCCAAAAAAATCACATTATTTGAAGGATGAACATGTAAGAAAAGTGGAAGTTTAGGATAATATGATCTAGAAATTATTTATTTTGATGAACTAGTAACATGTAATACAGTTGGCATTAGAGAAAGCACAATAACATATTATTTAAATAAGTAGCATGTAAATAAAGATAATTACAGCTAAATATAATAAAGTCATTGGCTAGAATAGGCAATGATGTAGCACTCTCATGGAGCAAGTTTTTAACAAAAATGCATTAGATAGTTCACATGATAGATCAGGAGGTTCATGATGGATCATCATGTTGTTGCTAATTCAACTTTATTACAATATCCTTTTAAATGATTTTTTTAGAGAAGAAGTGATGAAAAGAGGATAAACCAAATAAGCAACTTCAATGACTCTCCTAGTTAGATAAGTCTACATAACAAGGCTCCTCTTTGTAGTATTTTGTAAGCCATAAGAAAAGTCATTCCTATGAAATAAATCTCCCTTGTGTCACTATGAGGTGCAAGTCCAATTTGAAGAGGATTTTTGAGCTAATTTGCCACCCAAAGTTGAGAGGAGATGAGGACCAAAGGCTCCATTAATTTTTTTAGTTGATGTTATAAAAATATCAAAGATGTTTATAAGGGAGGGTCTTAAAAGAGAGATAAATGCAAGTTTGAAACTTCCTATGCCACGAGGCTTTGCTGATCCACCAAACTCGAAGGATAATTATTTATAGCATTTTTGGTGGTAGCTAAAGCAAGCCTTGTCATAGGTAGGAACCCCAAATATTTTTTGATGGTAGCTATAAGAGTTCCACCATTTTTAAGGTTTGCATCCAACTAGCAACTATGGACATATCCCTCAATATAAAATGTGGGCCAACAGATATGACCACCCTCTTTTGTTAATTGGATTTTTAGTGCAACATACACCCTAGTGTTGTAATAGAATGACACTAGTACTAGTAGTATGACAATGAAGCAAATCCCAAGGACAAAAGAGGAAGAAAAGAAGAAGGACAATTTTAGAGGTTGGTAAGTTTGGCTGAGCTTGCTAGACCAAATAGAGGTTTGTCTTAAATTTGTGGAAACTACAAAAGACTTTATAGTCTATAGAAACACAAGCATCCTAGGCGTTTCAAATTTTCAAAATTCTACAAATCGTATAGCCTTTTTGGTCCATATAAATGTTACCTTGGTCATGGCATAAAAGAAATATTTGTTGGACTTTACAACCTTCCAATCCCTTCATCTACATCAAAATAAATATATGCTAATTTGGATAAAGAGAATAGCTTAGTGTGAGTGAAAAAATTTGATAGTTCTCATGTGAAAGAAATTGTGAAGCATAAAAAATCAAGCAAGGAGCAAAGTAGTATGAGAAAGGTCACTTAATGAACTAGGAGCTAAAAGAAATTTTTCTAGGCCTAAATTTTAAGGCAAGGAGGTCAATCACTTATTTTTGGAATTATCCATGATCATATCAACAAGGCTAAGAATCGTTAGAGAACAAAGATAGACCATATAGTGAAGTCACTAGAATTTCATCCTGCTAGATTATCACAACTGGCACAAAAATTAAAAGGAAGGACAACACATAACGAATGAGTTTGTCAACATAAAATCATATTTATAAAGTAAACATGTGGCATTCACAAATAAAAAATAAAGCAAGGACTATGTTATCAAATGAAGCATAAAACTTGTTGAAACAATGCGAACAATAAAACAAAAGAGAAAAATCAAATATTGCTTGCCACTTTAGGAGGGCTAAGTCCTTCGCCACTAAGGAAGGCTAACTCCTTGTGAATACACAATAAAAATTTAAAAGTGATCAAATGAATATTTTTAAATCAACCTACAAGTATTACTAATAATAAATTAATAAATCAATAACAATTGGAAATATAGCCGACTTGTCTATATTGGTGTTGTAACATGGCTTCCCTCCTCGAAAATCTTTGTCCTCAAAGCTAGAAATAACTCAAAAATACTTTCTATTTCCCATGTAGCATCTTCTATTGGTAGGTCTTGCCATTTGATTAGAAATTATTTGATGTGGCAAGATCGAAGATGTCATGATTTGCTCTGCAATATTGATTCTGGTTGAAGATAGATACATCCTTCTTCATCAAGTACTGAAAGCTATGACTAAGAGTGTACTCTTTGTCCAATAACCTTTTTTAGACATGAGAAATTATATATTAGATGTATACGGGATGAGGAAGAAATACCTAGCTGATATGCGACTCTGCCTATGCGATGCACTATCTTATAAGGACCATAAAATCTTGGAGCCAACTTTTGACTGGTCTTGATCTTCAATGATAGTTGTTTGTAAGGTTGTAAACGTAAGAAAACCATATCACCTATATTGAATTGTCATTTTGAATGGTGTGAGTCTTGTTGCTACTTCATAGGATTTTGTGCTTGGATCAAATTATCTTTGAGAATGTTAAGCATTGTTCATCGATACTGGAACCAATCATCTACTTGAGCTACTTTGGAAGATCCCGGAACATAATCTGCTATTGTTGGCGGTTTTACCCCATACAATGCTTCAAATGGGGACATATTTATGGAGTAATGTATGAAGTATTGTACCACCATTATGCTAATGAAAGCTAATGACTCCATTGATGTTGCTTATCTTGAACAAAGCATCGTAGATAGGTACCCAAATATTTATTAACAATTTTTGTTTGACCACCAGTTTAAGGATGGTACTCAGAAGACTTATTTAATTTGGTACCACTATGATGAAATAATTCTCGCCAAAAATTTCTAGTAAATATGGGATCATGATCACTTACAATATTTTTGGGTATTCCATGTAACTTGAAAATGGAGTCCATAAATACCTTAGCCACTTTGCTTGCTGAATATGGGTGTTGTAGAGCATTAAAGTGAGCATACTTGGAGAGATGATCTAATACCATAAAAATCATTGTTTTACCTTCTTATTTGGGAAGGCCTTCGATAAAATCCATTGATATGTGTTCCCACTAGCTGTCAAGAATTGGTAATGGTTGAAGGAGTCTTGAAGATTTGACTATTTCACCCTTATTGTGTTGACATACTTCACATTCGTCAAAAAATATTTTGACATTAGATTTCAATCCTTTCAAATAAAAGGATTGTTTTACCCGCATATATGTCTTCAAAAAATATTCAGTGCGCTACTGATGGAGAAGCATATGATTCTTCAAGTACCAGGATTTTAATACTGAAACTTCACGGAATGTAAATGCGATCTTTCTTTCTTAACACCTTGTCATTGTATGAAAAATGTGGATAATTGGATGATCCTAGAATCAAATCTTGAATAATTTGAGCAGTTTTAATGTTCACCAACCATTATTATTGGAACTAAGAAACCCAATGAGAATAAGGACCCAAAATTACGCTGATGGAAACTTCATCTTCATATTTACGATACAATGCATCTGCTACGATATTTTCTTTACATTTCTTATACTCGATAACAAAATCATATCCCAATAACTTTGTCAACCACTTTTTTTGTTTTGGATAAAAAAAGTGTTGTTCTAAAAAGTGCTTGAGACTACTATGATCTATTTTTATAATGAAACGACTACTGATTAAGTAGTGTCTCCATTTATCGACTGCATGTAGAATAGCCAATATTTCCTTCTCATATGTGGACCTTCCCAAAATTTTACCTAAAATTTGCTTGCTTATGAATGCCAAAGGATGAACATATTGCATTAATATTGCCCCAATACCTATTCCCAAAGCGTCACATTCAATAACAAATGGTTTGTGAAAATCTGGAGTTGCCAAAATTGGAGTAGTTTACATAGCTTCTTTGAGTGCCATGAATTCTTGAGTAGCCACCTCTGACCAGTAAAAGTTATTCTTTTTTGTAAGGGCGATGAGAGGAGCTACAATTTTACCATAATTACGAAAAAATTTGTGATAGTAACCTGTAAGGCCCAAAAAAATGTGAATTTTCTTGATGGTTTTAGGTAAGGTTCAATCCTGAATGGCTTTTATTTTATTAGGATCCACTTTAATACCTTCATGAGAAATGATATGTCCTAAATATTCAACTTCTTGAACACCAAAAGAACATTTGGAGCATTTGAAAAAAAAATTCTCCTTATGTAAAACATGAAGAACTTTCCCCACATGCATTAGATGATCCTTCCATGATTTACTATATATTAAAATATCATCAAAGAAGACTATGACAAATTTGTGAAGAAATGGATGAAATAAATGGTTCATGAGACTCTAGAAGATGGAGGGGGCATTGGTGAGACCAAAAGGCATGACTAAGAACTCATAATGACCTTCATAAGTATGAAAAGAGGTTTTGGAAATGTCCTCATCTCTTACTTTGATTTTATGAAAACCTGAATTTAGATCCAAATTTTTGAAGAATTTAGCACCATGTAATTCATCTAATATATCATCTATGATAGGGATAAGAAACTTGTCTTTGATGGTGATTTTTTTAAGGGGTCGAACGTCATGATACATATGCCAAAAATTATCTTTACGACAGGCCAACACTACTAGTGATGAATAAGGACTAATGCTATGACGAATGACTCCATGTTCTAATAGTTCTTGGATAATTTTTTTAATTTCTATTTTTTGAGGTTGAGGGTATTGATAAGGACGTACATTAGGAGGAAGACTTCTAGGGACAAGATGTATGACATGGTCATGAGATCACTTGAGAGGGAGCCCTTTTGGTTCCTTGAAACTTCATCATAGTTAGCCACAATATCTTGAAGCTCCTTTGATGGAATTACCATCGTATCTTATGCTTGCACTTCCATATAGTTGATTTAAGCTATGAATCTATAACCTCATTTCCTTAGTATTTTTTCCATGCCATGAGAACTCACTACCTGTGATGGTGGATTTTGAATTCCTTGGAGTTGAATAGTCTTTCAATTTTATTTCCATTCCACAAATACTTTTTAAAATTTGAAAATAACAATGTCGAGTTTTTCTAGCCATTCAACACCCAAAATAACATCTTATAGAGACGAAAACATGACACCAAGCAATGCTAAATAAAATAGAATTCAAATAACCATATATTGCACAACAAATGATATTTATATTAAACGAGGGAGCCTAAAAACTTTGTTGTTACAATAGTGGATTTAAAAATCCTCTTTGATACAATTTTTACACAAATTGATAGGGTTCTCCAAAACCCTAGATATAACAAATGGTGGTGTCTTCGCCTTGCGTTCTGCTCCCAACAGGTGTGAGTAGGATTCTGCATATCCGATGTCGGGCCACTCCAGCTTAAATAGTTGTCCAATGCTGATGAATATCCAAATCTACACACATAAGATGAAAGAAGAGAGTTAGTAATAACTAAGAGGGCTCCACTACGTGAGACCCTCAAAAATTAATAAAACCCTAAATATCATGTAACACTACTGCAAGCAAATAAGGAAATATTGAAATTAACAAAATAAAGAATGATTTACTTTATTTCTTGCTGGTTGTATTTTGATAATTGGATCTGTTGTAGGTCTATGGTGAGGGTGTGCCGTAGCAACACCCAAAGATCTCATTTGTTATCAGAATAGAGCTCTAAAATGTAGCAAGACTCTTAGTAAGTGCAACATGGCACCTGAGAATGCGGTAGAGAGCAACAGGGTGCTCGAGGAGAGTGGAAGGGCACTCAAGATTGTGGCGAAGAGCAGTAGGGCACTCACGGAGAGTAGTAGAGTGCTCGAGACTATGGCAAAGAGCAACACAATACTTGTAGAGAGTGACAGGGTGCTCGAGAGGTCAAATCAAATCTACAAAAGTAGATCTGATGATGGTGAAGGATGTGACAATGGAAGTAGTAAGCAAGGTAATAGGAAATATAATGGATGGAGTGGGGCTAAGGCAAAAATTCCAGGTTGGAATTATAAGGCACTTCAAAAGCTTGAGGAACCTTAGGTAACTCAAGGTATTTGAAAATTTAGGGGTTGAGCCATAAAAATGGCCTCTATTTATCATCCAACCTAGGGCATGTAGGGTTTTAATGACACTAATTGTGTGGCTGAGATAAAAGCATATCTAAGGGTGGATAATAATTTTAGGGTATGTCATGGATTAATGTGAATGGATGGCTAAGATTAAGTGAAATTGGATGGCTAGAATTAATTAATTTATATATATATATATATTTTTAAATATATATAAAATATTATTATTTAAATATATATAAATAATAGGTGGAAATGGCAGGAAATCTAGGATGGAGGACAAGTGGCTATGTTTTGGTGGTGTAAATGGTGGGAAAGCATGGATGGAGGACAAGTGGCTAGGTTTTGGTGTCTATAGATGCCCCTTTTTATACCATGTTGCATGAAACTCAATACAGTGCAAATATACGAGACACTTAATCAGGCTAGGCACAGTAGCAACTTCTCTCTCTTGTTGGGATGTGAAGATAAAATTGAAGGCAAAAGAATAAATAATTTTGGAGTTATTGCGTATCTTACCCCCTCAATTGGTGAATGAGTTGTGGATGAATATCACGAGCCAATTGAAAAAGAATGGATGAAAGAATTGTTCTGCAAAGAAGAAAATAGGAATGATGGAATGTGCGACCGTTTTTGGCCCCAATGGTTGAAGGGAGTTGGTGAAATGGAAAATATGAATGCATTTGTTTTTGCCACAATAGATGAGGGGACTTTACCAAGTGCAGATGCCATGATCATGTAAGATGTATCCATTTGAGGGAAATTCAAAATCAATTGTGGTTGCCCTAAATTTGAGGTGATCCAATGTTGTTGAAGAATGTGCCTTTCGATGTTATTGAAATGCAAGTATGCAAACACAAAAAGAAAATAAAATAGTCTATGCTTAGGGCCATTCATGATTGCAGCAATTCTTACACAAAATCCCTAAATGGTTGCTCAATCACTTTACCCAGCTTGCGTCCTCAAAGACTGGTGTAAAAGGAGATGATGAAAAGTTATGGTTTTATCAGTGTTTCAAGCCCTACGAATTGCCTCTGTTAGACCGTGGCATAGGGCCTTGCCTCTCACCAAATTGGTGGGATGTATCTCTACATCATATTATTGTATTTTGGTAATCCAACTAGCCCTTTTATCTCCTAGTTCACCCTGTAGGATAAAACTTCTTACATATGTATGAACAACATATACCAAGGTCTTACACTATACCAAGTACTGCCTGAACTTTTTTAGTGACTACATCACAAAAAATACTTATCTTTAAATAAATTTGTATTTGACCTGGTATTCATGGAGTGTCTGGATCCAAAATAATATAGGATATTCATCACATTGATCATCTTTTTGAGTGAGCACTGAGGCATAACTCTCTTCAGTTCCATAAGCATAAAGGATAAAATATTTACCAAAATATGGATTTACCATTACTGGGGATATTGCAATGGACTGCTTGATAATCTCAAAATCTTGTTTCCTAACTTTTGTCCACTTAAAATTGACATTCTCCTTGAGTAACTCAGATATGGGCCTTACTTTCTGTGCAAAGTTAGAAATGAATTTCCTAAAAAAGTTTATTTGACCCAAAAAGGACTGTAAGACCTTCTTATTTGTAGGTAATGGGAGATAAATAATGGACTTAATTCTATCTGGATCTATGGCCATACCTTCTTTTGAGACCACATGACCTAGTAGATTTCCTTCATGAACTGCAAAGAATGATTTCTTAGGATTGAGTGAAATACCAAATTCTCTGCACTTTTGAAAAACTTGCTCAAGGTGTGATAGGTGGTCATGTTTATCATGGGAGAACATAGTCATGTCATCCAAATAAATCATAATGAATTTGTTGATAAGTACCCCAAATGCATAATTCATGGCTCTCTAAAATGTGGCTCCCGCATTGGATAGCCCAAAAGGCATTCTCTGGTAGGCAAATTTATCCCATTTTGTGGTGGATGTTTTTTTATACTGATCTTCATATTTCACCCAAATCTAATTGTACCTAGAGTAGCCATCTAGTAATGAGAACCTCTCTGCCCCTACCACTATCTGTAATACTTGATAAATCTATGGGAGGGGATAGTGATCCTTAAGGGATGCTTGGTTAAGATTTTTGAAATCTACACACAAATGAATATCCCCATTTTTTTCTCATGGGTACCAAGTTGGCTACCTAGGTTGAATGTTTTATTGGGTATATGATCTTAGCCTTTAATAAATTTAAGATATCCTCTCTCATAATGGCTTCAATCCTTGGATTTACATGCCTTTTCTTCTGTCTAAAAGGCTTTGCATCAGGCTCTAGCTCAATAGTATGTTGGATAACTTTTTTGTCATATACCTTGAGGTCTTCATATGACCAAGCCATAATATCTTGGTATTTTAAGCATAAGGCTTTGATATATTCTACTTCCTCTGGTAAACATCGAACTCCAACATTGAGCTTCTTTTTAGTATCGACTTCAACTTCTTTATAAACTTTTTCATTGACTTTCATGTCTCTGGTCTTTTTTTTGTCCTCATTATCTAATAAGCTTTCTAGGGTGACCAACCCTCTAGGAATGTGATTGTTCCTTAGTTGAATAATATCTTGTTGATCAATATATTCTGGGTTCTCTTCTTGGATAGTGGAGAGACATGCTTCTCATACTATAAAGTCAATTATTTGCTCATCACTTTCAAAAATTTTCTAGAAAATCTGCTTATTTGGTACTACAGGTCTAAAAATCATTTTGATTCCCTTGGCTTTCTTGATTCCAAAGTCTACAGAAGGGTTGAAGTTGGTTCCCTTCATTGCTAATGAATCTACTAGAGTATTCTTTTCTCTGGGAATAAAATTTATATTTAGGGCATCAAAATATTACATTAGATCCCATACCCTATTTATGTATTCCTTTAGGTAATGGTACTTTCTACTACACATTTTCCTTACCTGATGGATGATTGAATCAAAGTCATCATATATGTTTAAAATGTTAATGCCCATGCTTTCTACTTGTATCAGTCTAAGATACAGGGTCTCATATTCTATAGCATTATTTGTACATGACCATGTTAGTCTATAGGTAAAATTATTTTTCCCCTCCGATTGGGACTGTAGTACCACACCAGATCCTGCACCATTTTTGCATTTAGCACTGTTGAAGTGCATGATCCATGTTTCTTTTTCTCTCAGAGACTAATTGGATATAGTAGGGATTTTCTTCTCTAATTAATCTGAGATACTATATTTCCCCATACCAGTTCCAAATTGAATGTAATCCTCTCTGAAGGGCAACTAATCCTCTATATCCAATTCTTCAAAATTATAAACCATCTCAAATTGCTATAGAGGAGTAAGATTGCACATGTCTTCCTTAATATTTTCAATATGATAAGCTACTGGATTTTTAGGTGTTATCCTTATTCTCTTTCCTTTGAAAGGAATTACCATACTAGAATAATCCATGTACATACATCCACCCAGTTTTGCAATAAAATCCCTTGAAAGGCATAATTTAAAGTAGGCCTCTAGGTAAACCACTACTATTTCTTGTATTATTATCACCTCAGGGGTTTTATGTAGCCTCATTAAAACATCTTTTTATGACTCCTACTATCTTAACAGGTGTCCCATCCAATTGTAATACTCTAGGACAAGCTCGGGTATACTCCATACCCATTTCTTCACAGACTACTTTGGGCATAATTGTGGTTGATGCTTCTGAATCTATCATATAATTTTGGACTACCCAACCTTCCATCCTTATAGATATATAGAAAGGAGGGGGTTATTCTTTAAAACAATAGGGGACATTTCTTTCTTTTCTGATGGCATAGTAATGATTATCATGGCTTGTTTATCTTGTGGATACTTGTTGAGGGGAGCCTTAAGTAGATCTATCTGACCAAGAATGAATAGAGTGTTATATAGACTGGATTTTGATGGAATATTTTTTATCTCTTCAAAAATATTATACTCAGACCTAGCCAGGGTAGGTCTTTCAGGCCTTCTTTCTGTCTCACCATATTTTCTTTTATACTTCTAAATGGCTTCTATTATTTACCTTTTGGTAATAGAGGGGAGTCTAAGCCTTTCTTGAGCCTCATATTTAGATCTCATTCAGTCTCCTTTAGTTTCCTTTTCCAACCTCTTAGGAATATTTTATGTCTTCTCTTTCCCTTTAGCCTGAGGAATGAGAAAAGTATCACTGCTTTGGGTAAGTGGGTCATTTCTTCTTTGAGAAGGGATTTAGAATTGTCCCATATTTTGGGGATCTACTTGTAAGGTTTTCTTTCCAGACCTTATCATGACAACAATTGGGTTGTCCTCATCTGTATCTTTCCCAACCATGATTTGATTAGGTTGCCATAACATATTTACTCTCCCCTATTGATTTATTTCGGCTTGATCCATAGCTTGTTGAACATGGTGTTGGTACATGATACAAGATTATGAGTCATGAGGATCATTACATATCATACACCAGATATTTACAAGAGTAGTATCTGAAGAACACTTAGGCTCCTCATATGATGCATTCACTCTGACCCCAGTACTATTACTAGGACCCGATCTTTGATATTTTTCACATATAGAAATCTCCTTTGTTGTGACATTTCTTGGTCTCTCTTTTCCATTGAATTCATTTTGTTACTCAGAGTTTTTAGAGTATTTTGTATATCAAGAATAGCAAAAAACTTTTGGTATACTTGAGAAGGAAGGGGAGGGAAAGCAAATATAGTGGATGATGGTTTCAATTGAGGGATTGTATTCATTTGCATATATGGGGATGATAAAGAAAGGTGATCCATGTAAGATGGGTTCACAGCTTGGATTTTTCCATTAGTGGTTTTTGAGTTATAAGGTTGCACAATTTTGGGGGGTAGTCTCCCCACATTAATATTATAAACTTAGGGGAATATTTCCACTCCATATTTTTGTGTCTGTAAGCCTATATCTGATACAAGAGCTCAGATATAATACATATACGCTAAACATGTAGTTGGTCTAGTTGCAGGAGGAATTCTCTTCCATGTTTTGCTAAACCTCAAATTAAAATTTGAGATAGTTTCTTGCTGAGATTTTTGCATGGATGTAAACTGGTCGAGAAAGAAGAAAGGGTCAACAGGTTCATTAAATTATTATACAAATGACTCAATCAATTATTACCATGAAGTGATGGTGTTATCTTCCAGAGTTGTAAACCAATGCAAAATATTTCCTCTATAAGACAGGGCTAGAATTCTTACAATAATATCCTCCTCTTTTGTGTTGTGAATTGTTGTCAGATTTAAAATATCCTGATAGTGCTCATAAGCTATCTTCCCAAATCCATAATAAGTGGGGATAGCCTTGGATACAACTTGAGGAATGACATTCATTTGGTCCAACCTCAAGGGACCAACTGTGTTCTAGCTAGGGTACTTCTGTAATGGCTGATTAAGGGCCACATTTTATGCCATATTTCTATTTGTAGGTCTTGTTGGAGGGGTTTTTAGATTAACTACAAGGTTTTCCTTATGAAGCTCTTCTTTTGAGAGAAAATATTGATTCAAACTTTTGACAATAGTAGACCCTCTATAAGGTAATTCACAATAGAAATAGGAGTTAGGGTTATTCCTTTTGAAATACCTTGTATACATGAAAGGACACTGGTCTACAGGAGTAATTATTTTTTGGTTTCAAGGACCAGTGAGTCACCAGGTAAATTTGCTATTCTCTGCTTATAAGATCAATACAATTCACCAAATCTTGATTCCTCTAGGTAGAGATAAAATGATAACTCGTATGATGGGTTTTCGTGTTCCTTGTGAACTTGTCCCACCAAGCATGCCAAAAAATATTGGGTATTGAATTGCATCAAGTTTTACTCAATATTTTAGTTGTTTATCTTCCTAATTTCTATCCAAGCTTTCACCCGATAGCTATAGCTCAACACTCAACATTGGATGGACCAAAACAGGGGTTTCAAATCCAACCTCTAGAGTAGGATGGTTCCTTATCAACTTAAATAGGGTGTTGACACAATTATGCTCACTTAGGATTTTGGGAGTTAGGGTTGAGAAAGATATTAGGGTTAGAAAATGTGAACAACAGTGGAAGGATAGGCTAACAACATTGTCACTACAGCAAAAATCTCCTATAAACCAATTTAAATGCACATTACTTAGATCAACATTATCACAAATTAAATGCACTTTTATTCATTAAAAAAAACAAAGAAATATTGCAAACAACAATTTCAGTATCCAAATAATGAAAATCCAAATAACAGAATCAATAAATATCTAGATTTTACAAAAATGCACTCCCTAACAATAAAGATCCAATTCAGAAGTAGATTTCAATTACCCTAGCAGTTATTAATCCATTAATCTAGCACAAACCAACCATTCAAGTATTTATAGAAATACAACTTAGGAACTCGAACCTCTGATATCAAATCATGAATACAAAAAAATTGAGATAAAAATTAATGTAATGCTCCTTTCATTAGCTCTTGGAAATATTTACAGTAGCATAGGAAAACACACTAAAGATGACCCTTAAAAATGAGGGTTCGACCTCTATTCCTATGTGGCCATTTTGGGCCTACAAGGTAGAGATTTATGAGTAGAGTTGGAGAATATTTGTGCTAGCCTTGTGATGGGGTTTGGTGAAAATTTGAGATAGATTTGAGAGTAGGATTTGGAGTAGAATAGAGCAGAGGTGATAGATTTATCTTATGGAAGAGAGATCCACATACTAGAGCAAAAGGGATAAATTTCTCCTATGGAGAGAGATCTACAAACCAAAGCAAAGGGGATAGAGTTCTCCTATGGAGAGATATCCATAAACAAGAGTAGAGAGGATAGATTTCTCTTGTGGAGAGAGATCCATAAACTAGAGCAAAGAGGATAGAGTTCTCCTATGGAGAGATATCCATAAACCAGAGTAGAGAGGATAGATTTCTCCTGTGGAGAGAGATCCATAAACCAGAGCAAAGGGGATAGAGTTCTCCTATGGAGAGAGATCCATAAACATTGTAATAGGAAATTGATTCCCAAGATATTTATTGAGAAAAATTAGAAGAAATATTTTCTCTATGGATGTAACCCACATTGGGTGAACCATGTTAAATTTGTGTCTCATGTGTGTGATGATTTGTGCATTGCTTTTATTACTTCTATTTATATTGTAATTGATAACATTGGATAATATTTTTTGGGACATAAAAGTAAAAGTTTATCTATACTATTCACCCCCCATCTCAATATAAGCTTGTTTTGTTCAATTGGTATCAGAGTTGATTTATTCAAAAAATTCTAACAAATTGAAGGAAGATATTACAGGAACACAAATGACATATCAAAATGGATCTTCATCAAATAAGGTTCCATTGTTCGATGGAAACAATTATGCTTTCTAGAGTATAAGGATAAAGACTTACTTGATGGCACAAGGGTATGAAACATGACAATCTATTGGGGATGGATTCACACCGATAGCTACTCCTCCCAAATATAAGGATGGTAAGGAATTACATATGAATAATGCTAAGTCTATGAATGGAATCTTAAGTGGATTACGTGAATCATAATTTTTGAAAGTTATGCAATGCAAATCATATGTGGGACAATTTGAAGCAAACATATGAAAAGGTTTGAAGAGTTGAATATGGAAGATGAGGAATATATTGCTAAATACTTACTTTGTGTTGATGAGGTTGTTAATACCATGCATGGACTTGGATTCAAAATTGAATAATCTAGTGTTGCTCAAAAATTATTAAGATCACTCTCTATATGGTAGGATGCAAAGGATTCAGCTATAGAAGATATGAGGGATATGGATGAGTTACATGGAATTCTCACAGCTTATGAGATAAGAATAGAAAAGGATCACAAAACCAAGAAAGAGACAGCTTTTGAATCTTCAAAGAAGACAAAATATAAGAAACCATAATCAAGTGATGAGTCAAGCAGTAATGAAGAAGATAACTATGTGAGAAGAAATAATAAGGGCTCAAGAAAACACAAAGATATAAAGACTATGAAATGCTTCAATTATGGTGACTTTGGTCACTATGCATCTAATTGTCCACAAGCTGGAAGTAGTAGTAGTGAAGAGAAACATGATTATAAGAAGGAAGAAATAAAATCTAGGAATGAAAATAAAACCAAGTATGGTCAAGACAAACATGAAAAGAAGTTTTTTCAAAGGCACAAGAAGAGCTTCTATGTTAAAAAGGTAAACAGTGCTTCAAGTGATAGTGATAAAATACTCTCAAATAGTGAAGAAGAAGAGATTCTATTCTTGGAAATAGAAGAGGAAGAAAACACTCCTATTTAAGACTAAGTAGAATATGCTCCTATAAATGAATACCTACAGAAAGAATCAAAAAAAGAAGAAGAAGGCATAGTTGATCTAGAAGAAGAATTTATTGTTGCTCTTAGAGAGTTGAAAAGAGTTAGAAAGTAGAATTCAATACTGAAGGCTCAAGTTCAAGAACATGAGTAAGAAAATAAAAGCTTATACAAGACCTCATAAACTCAAAAGCTAAGGCAAGGAGATTTAAAGAGGTAATGGTTGAAAAGTTAGAAGCAAAAGAGTTAGAGTATGAAATATTAGAACATGAAGTGGTTTCTCTAAGGATGGAAGTGAAATATTATAAGGCTAAGCTGAGCATGTTTGGAAAAAGTTCAAAAACTTTGGATAAAATTATCAATGCACAAAGATCTTTATCTATCAAAATAGGACTTGGTTTTGAAGAAGGGCAAGGGAAACAAGAAGAAGGGTCAAACTCAAGATCAAAAGAAAATAAAGTTTTAGAGGAAGAGAATGAAGAAGAAACTAAGGCCTATGCGGATAATTTGAAGAATAGAAGCTTCAATAAGAAAGGAAACAATGCATAAACAAGAAACATGGATCATCATAGAGAAGGCAAAGAAAGGACTAAGAGATCAGAGGTTTCCAAGAACTACAACATTAGGTGCTACAAGTGCAATAATATTAGGCATAAGACCAAGTGGTGTAGAAAAAAGTTTCCAAAACTTCCAAAGTCAAGCAAGAACAGGGGCACTCAAAAGGATCAAAAGGGTATGATTACAAAAGTGTTGAAAATGAAGGTTGACAAAGAAAAAGTGCATTGTATGTTGTAAGTAGAGATACTTCCACATCAAAATTAATCACTTCATTGAGAGGATGTGGGGAGGGGGTTGTGCTAAGAGTCTTATCGAGTCTTATCTTTAGTCCCAAAAGATTTCCTTTGCCATTGATGTCAAAGGGGGAGAGATTTGAGTAACGGGGAGAGCATTCAGTTAGGGGGAGTAGTTCCTCAAGGGGAGCAGATTTGGAATCTAGTAGTTGGAAAAGGAATTTTTAGAAAGGATTGTCATCAATGAAAAAGGGGAAGATTGTTGGTAATTTTGAGTATATTGTTGTCATTGATGTCAAAGGATTTATGATTGTCATTGATGTCAAAGATAGTTTGGCATGGCAAAAAGATAAGTTTTATAAGTTAGTTAATTAATGTAAGGCAAATGCCTCCATTGAAAGAGGAAGACAAGGTAGAAAAAGCTCCATTGAAAAAGATTCATTATTTGCAAGGTTGAAAAATATTTCAAAGGAAAAATACAAAGGTTTTAAAATATAAATTATAATATTTAAATTAAAGTTTAAATATTATAATAAAATAAATTTGAATTTCATATGGCACCGAAAAATTCAAATTTCCAATTATGGGGTAAAGCGTCGACATTTTCCCAAGTGTCAAAGTGCATATATAAGGTGTAAGCCATAAATATTTTCAAGGTTGTGGAAAATTTTAAAGTGGCGTTGATATAGTGCATTCATCCTATCATGAGCGCAATGCACAGGTTTCAAGCGAAGGTGGAAAGGAGTAAATGGGATACACATGTTTTGAATATAGGTAGACGATGCACAATACTCAAGAAGGTGCAACACGTGATTAATTTCCAATCGAGAGGCTAGCTCAGGTAGTAGGTAGACCTTGCATAAGGCGTGGCACAAAGGAGGTCTCAAGGTCAAGACTCAGCAATGATATTCTATTAGTAGTTTTTTTTTACCAAAGGAACACAACAATTTTAAATTGAATATTATGTATTAAGGTTCTTGTGTGGGTAGTTAGCCCATGCAGTGCTCTAGAATGTGCTAGAGCATGGGCTACATGAGGTCACACGCTTGAATCCTTGTAGCCACAGAAGTGCTAAGGGTAATTTTTTTTATAAAGTTTTGTTTTGTATTTAGGGAGTCATAAGGTTGTAAGTTTGATAAAGTGTGTCACAAGGGTTAAGTTTAATAAGGTATGTTTTGCTATTAGGGAGTCATAAAGTCTGAATTTAGTAAAGTTTAATTTTGCACTTAGGGAGTCATAAGTGTGTCAAATTAATAAAGTTTTAAGTGCAAGGATATTTTTTAAAATCTTTCTATTTTGCAAACACAAATTATAAGAGTGATTTATATAGTTTTATTTTGCAAATAGCATAAAGGAAAAATATTTTTTGCAATGCAAGAATAGGAGTAATAAGTTGTTATAATGGCTTGATATTTTATTGTAGTTCTTGTATGGTGAAAAGTGATTTTGAGGAGAGAGGGGAGGGCTCTAGTCCCTCCCCTGCTCCCCCTCCCATGGCTTTTGGTTCCTGCCTAATCCCTGGCTCAACCCAAGTCATCCCTCCCGAGGAGTGGTTGTTTGTAGATGATCTCCTAGAGGGAGATCCTTCTCCACTATCTGCGCGCCCTCCTAGCCATCTAGGGTTTCCTTGGTTGTTTTTTCAGACTGGTGCTTCCCAGGGATCCCTATTTGGTTGGGGATCCCTTCCCTTTTTCCCTCAGGCTTCCCCCTGGGGTTTTTTGCAGGTTATTCATGTGGATCTGGTCCCCTATGTTTCTCGGTGTGGTGGAGGTGATGGTTTAGGGTTTGGATAGCTTTCTGGGGTCTCCCTTGAGGTCCTCATAGCTTTGGGGGTGGTCTGGGGGGGCCTCTTTCCCCCTTTTGCTTGTGAATCCTCGGTGGGATCCTGGCTGCTGTTATTCCCATGTGGAGGCTTCTTCGTGCTGGTTCTGATCCTTGGTGGACACCCTGGGCATATGGTTTGGCCTTGGGGGGGGCTTTTCCCTGTCTGGGTTGTTCCCATTCCCAGTCCCAGTTCCCTAAAGCTGCCTCTATGCTTGGACGAGATTCTTGGTCCTTGCTACTAGGTTTCCTTTTTTTGCTGCATGTTTCATTCTTGGGGGGTTTTGATCTATGCACGCAGACCATAGATCCCACTATTTTGGTTCCTAAGGATCCCATCCCTGTGACTATTTCCTCTTCCCGCTCGGGATTCCTAGTCCCTGGATCCCTGGTCCCTTAACCTACTGTTTCTTTTTTTTTTGTCGAGACGGGATCCTCTTCTATTTTCTTGGGGTGGGTTCATCATGGTGCAGCTCTTTGGTCACTTCTTGATGGGCTGGATCCTCTCTGTGCTGGCTATCGACTTCCTGTAGGATGGCTCTTGCTGAATGAAATGTTTTCCCGATGGGCAGGATGGTTTCTCCACAGGGCAGGATCCGCCAAATCTGCCAGTTTTCCCGCAAGGCAGGATCCTTTCTTTTTTGCTGGTTTCACGGATGCCAGGATTTCCCTGCTGCTTCCTGCTAGGCAGGACTATTTGTGGTGGCTTTTACTACTTCCCACGAAGCAGGATTTTATTGTAACAATTTTTCTTTGCTTCCTGCTAGGCAAGATCTTCTCGATGGTGGTTTTTGGCTACTCCCTGCTGGGCGGGATCTCCAAAACTACTTTCTTTCTTATTTGTTTGTTTCCCGCTAAGAGGGATTGTTTCATGCTTACTGTTACCGCTGGGCGGGATTTCTATTTGGTGTTCAATTTCAATGGATTGATGCCCTAGGCCAATTTCTTATGTAATCAGGTTTTGGGATCCTTGTTAAAACCCACTGTAAATACAAATACTACTTACCAAAAAAAAAAAAAGTGATTTTGAGGGTTTTGATTTATTGAAGATCATTTTCAGATTTCTTTGAGCACATATTTTGAGAAGAAAGTTCATGTGGATGTTTTGAGAAAATATTTTTCTATCTAAACCTTGAATTGGCACAAGAAGGATTAGTTGTTTGTGAGACAGGTTTTTGAGGACATATCTTCATCAAAGCAGAATAAGAGGTATGGGCATATTTAAGGTGTTTTGTTTAGAAAATGTTTCTGAAACATAAGGTGGAGATAAAAGTGTTTTTTGGTATACATTTTTGATAATATTGAGTTAGGGTTTAAGACCTACATGTGCTTCATTGTTGAGAGAAAGCAAAAACAATTGCATTAGGGTTTGATAACTACTTGTGCTTCATGACTGGAAATACTTGAGCTAGGGTTGAGACCAAGTTTGTATATCATTGTGAAAAATTTTGAGCAATGGTTTGAAAGACATTGAAAGTAATTGTGAAGTGTTTGAGATCAATATTGTGAAGGAAATTTGCTCATTATTGTGTGTGATCCTTGAGAGCAAATTTGCAAGAAATATTGACCAGTTTTGTGAAGAAAATCTATACACTAGTTTGATTTGATTTGAAAGGGTTTTTGCAAGAGGTAGAGATTGGATTAATTGAATGTAAGATTTGTGAATGTGAAGAACATATTGGATATTTGATAGTACATATCATTATCTATATGTTCTAGAGGTTAAACAAATTCTAAGTAGAATATGTTTGAATTGCCTAGTTAAAGAAAGCATTTCTGAAAAAGATATAAGCATTGTTTGTATGCAATATTTGGAACTATTTAAGCAGGTTCAGTGAGCAGCACTGAGACAGATTTGAGAAAGTCTTGTGTAAAGACTTGAAGTAGAATTGAGGTAGATTTGAGCAAGTCTTGTGAGAAGACTTGAAGTAGCATTGAGGTAGATTTGAGCAAGTCTTGTGAGAAGACTTGAAGCAGCATTGAGGTAGATTTGAGAAAGTCTTATGAGAAGACTTGAAGTAGCATTGAGGAAGATTTGAGCAAGTCTTGTGAGAAGACTTGGGATAAAGTTGAACAAATTTGAGGGAAGAATTGAAGCATATTTGTGCATGTAACGTGTGTATATTTGGATAGATTTGTGAGTAGAGTTAGAGCAGATTTGTGCTAGCCTTGTAATGAGGTTTGGTGTAGATTTGAGACAGGGATTCATGAGTAGATTTTGAGCAGATTTGTGCTAGAATTGTAATGAGGTTTGGTGCAAATATTTGTGAGCAGAGTTGGAGAAAATTTGTGCTAGCCTTGTGACAAGGTTTGGTGTAAATTTAAGACAAAGTTGAGAGTAGGCTTTGGAGCAGACTAGAGCAGAGGTGATAGAGTTCTCCTATGGAAGATATATCCATAGACTAGAGTAAAGGAAATAAAGTTATCCTATAAAAAGAGATCCATAAACCAAATCAAAGGGGATAGAGTTCTCTTGTGGAGAGAGATCCACAAACCAGAGCAAAGGAGATAGAGTTATCCTATGGAGAGATATCCACAAACCAAAGCAAAGGGGATAGATTTATCCTATGGAGAGATATCCACAAACCAAAGCAAAGGGAATAGAGTTCTCCTATGGAGAGATCCACAAACTAGAGCAAAGGGGATAGAGTTCTCTTGTGGAGAGATATCCACAAACCAGAGTATTAGGGATTGAGATCTCCTTTGGATAGAGGTCCATAAAAATTGTAATAGGGAATTTATTCCTAAGATATTTGTTGAGAAAATTTAGAAGAAATATTTTCTTCGTGGATGTAACCCACATTGGGTGAACCATGTTAAATTTATGTCTCTCATGTGTGTGATGATTTGTGCATTACTTTGATTACTACTATTGATATTGCAATTGATAACATTGGATAATATTGTTTGGGAAAGAAAAGTAAAATTTGATCTTATATTGTTCACCCCCCTCTTAGTATAAGCTTGCGTTATTCAGGTCTCATGTCCCTTTTACAACCTTGCAACCTTTAGTGAATTTTGGAAATTCAAAGACCATTCCTTTTGCTATTTCAAAACGATCAAAAATTAGACCCATAAATAGGTAAATCTAAAACAAATGTACTCCATTATTTTCTTAATAATGAAAGGATTTTGAAACCTACCATGTTTAATCTATGAATTATGATTGTGGCTGTAATTTTTCTATTTCTATTTTGAATATTGAACCATATCAAACCTTAGGCTATGTGAATACTGGTCAGGCTATGGTTGATTTTAAATCAGAATTGTTGCTATACCCGAATGGAAGTAAATTTCAAGACAATATAGGGTTGTTCATTTTCTTTTCTTTTTCTCTTGCACTTAAACCATTGATTTTTCTTTGAAACCTACTTATATTAGGAGTAGATTACTTTTTCTTTTGAAGCATTGAAATTGGTTTTTTGTAGTGCATTTTAAAATTCTATATAGCTTCAAAATAATCATTATATATGTAATAATAATCTTAAGTGCAATGAATTATACTGATTGGGAAAGCATAGTTTGTATATCTTACAATTTATCTTTCTTTAACCTTATTTTAATTATGCTCAGCTTGAATATTATAATATTAATGCAATGGAATTGCTTTTAATTAGTTAAGCATTTTTTTTTAGATATTATGCCCAAGAAATTTCTCTTTGAGTCATACTAGCAAAGGCCCCTTAAAGGAACAATTATCAATGATATTTGAGCTTATTCACACCCACCAAGACCTAGCATACCCAAACCTTGAGGAAAATAAATTCCCTTTTAAGAGGGAATACACTTTATTACAAGTATGTTGGCTTACCCTTGACATACAAATAATTGAATTTTACCTCTTCATGTCTAGTAAGAAGGAAGGCTTAATTAATGATTCACTAATCCACCAGGCCCTTAAACCAACAAAAATGACACTATTGAGCAAAAAATCAGTGTTTCATTTGCTTTCTCAATAGAAGTGGTGCTAGAAGGAGGGTGTAGACTCTAAAAGTTAGATTTTTTTGGTGTAGTGTTTACATTACAGATATTGACTATCAAGGAAATAACCATAGATTATCATCACTAGGTCCAAGTCATCTATACGTGGCATTGAATTTATTAGCATTTCCCCATAGAAAAGACCCAAATCTAATAAAGTTAGACCTAATTCTCCTTATAATACCAATAGTTATGTTGGTGCTATAATCTATTTTTTTATCCTTTCACCATATCCCAAGGTCACCAATGGCAAATCCTAATCCATGGTTAGTATGAAGTAGTCTTCTAAATATACCATGAACTACACATGATATGCCTAAGAATGTTGAAATATATCTCCCTTGGTATAGGTATGATGGAACAAGATTAGTTAGAGAACATATTCAGGCATAGAAAGATGCCTTAATCCATTTACAAATTTAACATGAGTATATTGTTTATAGAATTTTCCCACACATTGGATGAATTTACATATGACTGGCATATCAACTTACCTTCAAGCTCTATTACTTCTTGGGCCTAGTTAGAAATAACATTTATCATCCACTTTAGACTACCCATTGACCTAGATAAGGTATATCATTAGTTTGCCTATACTTGTAGAGACCCTAGTGAATCCCTGAGACTATTAAATACCAAGTTACATAAATTATACACCAAATTTGTGGCCCTTTATACCCTCATAGAGGAAGCATCCATTAAAATTTATAAACCTCTTAACTTCTACGTTTGTGAGGAGAGCTCCTCAAATTGCATCCTTTCCATTTGGTTATAGTGAGGCTCTAAAAATTGAACAACAACTAATACCTCAAGGTTGTGGTTTGGGTCAATTACCTTCACTTGGATAACCAGGATATTATAATAAGATACCACTAATAAATCAACCATTTACATAACATCTTCCCATGCTGAGCCCATTACCAGGAGTCATGTATCCAAACTAGAACCAACCCTTAAATATAGCACCCTTGAATTAAATGATGCCTAATATGAGCAATTAATAGATCATTCCAACATAATTGGACAATCAAGTGACCACCAATAACATTATCAATTATACACTTCAAACAAATAATAAAAAAACCTTACCCACATTTTTAAACACATTTGCATCCACAAAGAGTGTAACAGGTCAACCAAGACCAAGTCAACCAAATAACTCAAATCCTAATCTAGATAACATACAAAATATTATTTAAAAATTGAGCAATGATATGCTTCAACTACAAAATCAAGCTCCTAAATACCCACATACAAATAAAACTCAAAATAGGAACTTTAAATTCTAAAGGAAAAATCACCAATACAATACTTGTCAAAATAATGGAGTCCCAAATCCTATTGGCAATCAAAATCAATCAAATAATAACCCAGGTACTTTAGTAAATTTGGATGATATTGCTTTGACCAATTAATGTAGAGTCCATTCCATAGTTCAACATGGTGAAACTAATTGTTTAGATTTTAAAAATACTTTGGATAATGTCTAGAAGGAGATGGAAATTTTGGAGATAGTACCCACTAATAAGAATTATAGAAATCAAGCTAATAAAAATAAATGAACAACCTTAGTTTTAGAGACATATGAAATCTTAGAAGTGGATGAAGAGGAACTCAAAGAATGCTTGAAATAAGAGGTGCAATCTTACTAAAATTTTTAATTATATTCTCTGGAGTAAAGGAAAAACACCACTAACTTCTTCCACACTTCCCAACAAAACTTCTATCCCACCTAATGAGTAGGATAATAAGAACCCAATACCATATAAGGATCACATGGTGCCTGTATAACCAAGATCCACTATGCCATTATCACAAATAGAGAAAATATCAGAACAAAACAAGTTTGGATATAATATTATTAAAGATCTTAAGAAAACTAAGGCAAACATTTCTCTATTTGAGGTAGCTCAGTTGACTAACTAAAAATAGTTATTCTAAAAATAATTGTCTAGCAAAAATAAAAAAGAGATAAAAAATTCTACTGATGCTCAACTGGAAATATATAAAGAAAATGTAGAATCCCCACCTTTCCTTTTTACTATTAGAATTGTTGGTAAAAATTTACATAATTGTTTTGTGGATTTAGGTGCTTTTGGCAATGTGATGTTGTATGTGGTCAGTCAAAAATTAGGACTAACCACCATTCCCTCAAATAAGAAGGTCGTTCTGTTGGATAAGAAAAATGTAAATATGGTCAGGGTTGAATCAAATCCATATACAATTGACTACTGAACCTGGGATACAACAATGTATCAATATCCAAGTCATGGATATCCTAAATGCACATGGGATGTTGATCATCTATGAATGGTTAATAAAATTGATAGGTTATATGACAACTAATTTCTCATGTATGTGGCTTTCTTGGCATGGCATAGCTAAATAGATTTAGATAGAAAGATATCCCAACCTTAAGGATCTCATTACTAATTACAATAATATCTACAAGAGTCTATACATTAAGCCAAAATTGGGAGTCTATATTATAGTAGCAAAAACTTTATATGAATAAAATACTCTGATAGTAGGGCCCCCAAAATGTAAACAAAATATAGCTAAAGGTCAGTTATAGACTCTCAACTTTAATGGATCAAAATGTAAGCATGGTTATGGCACTAGAATTGAATTATTCAACCTGAAGGCAAATTCTATCTTGCTACTTACTCATTACAATTATTTTGCACCTACAATGCTATTAAGTATGAAGAATTGATTCATGGTTTAAAGTTTACCATCAATAAGGGAGTCAAGTATGTAAGAGTCCTAAGATATTTTGATTTGGTGATCAAACAAATGCAAAACCAATATGCTTATCATGATGAGTGTCTTTCAAATTGCTATAGTCATTTAGAACTTAATCAAAGAGTTTGATGCTTTTAATATCCAAACCATTTCGCTGGACTGAATGCTTGTCCCTTTCCTGGTGCTTTCAATGGCGTAAAAGGTTTAAAATGATTGTGTCATGGTGGTTATAGGGGTAGACTGCGTGAAGATCTGTGTGGTGGCTTCTGGGGTAGACAGCACAGAATACTGTGGTAGCCATAAAAATCTAGACAACCTACCCGAATTCGTGGCGGCTACCGATTCCACCATGTAAATTAAAAAAAAAATATCCAAACCATTTTGCATAAAAAGAACCATATTGTAGATTTACTAGAAGTAGCAACAAGTACCCTAAATCCAATTGCTTATTCCATGATAAAATAGTTCTTGTTAGAACTAGTTGCCACTCCCTCTATACTAGACAATGTCCAAAATTCTTAAGTATTCCAAAATGACAGGCATAAAATAGTTCTTAGTAGAACAAGTTTCCACTCCCTCTAGATCATAGATGAAGAAGATAAAAAATGTGTAGAGCTAGATAAGAAGGTGAATTAACAATGAAAACAAAAACCATTCCTAAAGGTATGATATCTTTGGAATGTTTGTTTGATATGTATTATCATACCCACAAGTTGCAAACTACTTCATCTAAAAAGGGATCATACAAAGTATATAATCTGGGAAGTGCTTAGAATCCCTAAAATATTTTCTTTGGAAAGACCTATATTGATGAGGAAAAAGGGGAATAATCCAAGATTTAAAGGATTACAAAGATGTCATAACATGGAGTTATGAAGATCTAAAAGTTTATGATTCATCCATTATTACCCACACCATTCCTTAAAGCCAAGAATGAAACCTTTTTTATAAAATAAAATACTATTGAATACATTATTGGAACCTCTCATTCTCAAGGATATACAAAAACTATTGGCAGCTTGTATCATTTTCCCTATAAGACAATCTACCTAGGTTGAATATTTGGTACCAGTCTATAAGAAGCATTGAGAAATACACTTATGTGTAGAATTTAGAAATCTTAATAAAGCATCTAAGAAGGATAATTATCCTCTTCCTTATTTATATGAAGTACTAAAAATAGTGAATGACTCTTATATGATGTCCTTCTTGGATGATTATTTTAGATACAATCAAGTATGATAGATCCCAAGGATTGAATTAAAACTGCATTCACTACAATATAAGGAATATTTACATACAAGAGGATGTTGTTTGGTTTAGGCAATGCAGAAGAAACTTTTCAAAGAGTTATGGACATCACCTTTAGGGACCTCATTAGGAAATGCATAGATATTTACAAGGATGGCCTCACTATATTTTATAAAAAATGTGGAAACCATATGGAATACTTGAAAATAATATTGCAAATGTGTTGAGGGCATCGAATTTCATTAAATTCCAAAAAGTGTATTTTTGGGGTTATAGAAGGAAAAATATTGGGGCATGTTATTTCAAAATTTGGTATTTCCATTGACCTAGAAAGGATAGAAGTAATTCAAAAAACTTTCCCTTCTAAAACATAAAAAGGATTTTTCCTTCTTCGACAAAATTAATTTTGTAATATTTTTTTTTTGGCTTTGTAGAAATAGTTTATCATCTAAATTTGATGCTAATAAAGGATGCCAAGATTGTATGGATTGGGGAAGCACAAGTTGTTTTTTATGTGGTTAAAAGAGAAATCACAAATGCTCCTATATTAATTAGTCTTGATTACACTCAACCTCCTATATTAGCTTTCATAAGATCACCATTGAAGGATGCCCAACTTAGATACTTTTTTTTTTTGGTAGGTAAAAATTATATTAAGAAAGGACCCCAAAACCTTTTTACAATAGGTCAACCGACCAAACCAAAGGTCAAGAACAATCAATTTGAAGAATCCCACCCAGTGGAAAATAGACAGTTTGGAAAAACCCACCCAGCAGGAAAAGACAATTTTGAAAAATCCCACCTAGTGGGAAACCACAAATCCCGCCTAGTGGGAAACCACCAATTTTGAAAAATCCTGCCCAGCGGGAAACCACCAGTTCTAAAAAATCTCACCCAACAGGAAGCAACCAAAAACCACCAGGTTGGAAATCCCACCCAGCAGGAAAACCAGTATATTGGAAAATTGCACCTAGCTGAAAACCACCAATTTTGAAAAATCTCGGCCAGTGGGAAACCACTAGTTTTGAAAAATCCTGCCTAACAGGAAAACATACAAGATGATGAATTTGAAAATCCTGCCCAACAGGAAGTAGTTAAAAACCAAAATATTTGAAAATCCTGCCCAGTAGGAAATCTTGTTCCGCCCAACAGGAAAACTAGCAAAAAAAATAGGATTGAAAAATCCCGCCTAGTGATATTGTAAATCCCGCCCAGTGGGAAAACCAGAAGATTTGAAAATCTCACCTAGCGAAAAATCCTGTTCCACCCAGCAGGAAAACCAACAAAAAAATGGGATTGAAAAATCCTGCTTAGCAAGAAAACCAACAGGAATGGAAAATCCCGTCCAGCAGGAGAACTAGCAGCAGAATGGGTTTGGGAAACTGTAGCAATGAAATACCACCAATAGGAGTACGAGGAAGCTAGAAGGATCCAGGGAAAAAAATGCAGGCATAAATAAAGGATCTTGAAAGCCACAAAGGACTAGGGGCCCACCATATTTTTTCACAAATAGTTTCAGGGAAGAGGAACTGGGACTAGGAACAACTCAAGAACAAGAAAATGCCCCCCCTCTCAAGGAAAAGAACAAGCTCTGAGAGTCCACCAAGAAGCAGGACCATAAAGCAGAATCCCTTGAACAAAAATTGAAATGAAAATCTATGAAGCCTAGGCAGAAAGTAGTAGCAAACACAAATATGGGATCCATGAAAACCTAAATTGAGGGATCTAGGGGTTTGCATGCATAGATCGTCGATCCCCCCAAGATCAAGACATGCAGTAGAAAACCCAAAGCACCCCAACAGAAAGGACCAGGAATCCCCATCCTTGCACATGAACAACTTTAGGGAACTGGGACTAGGGCTGGGAACAACTCAAGCATAGGAAGAGGCCCCCCCAAGGCCATGCAAATGCTCAAAGCATCCACCAAGCAGCAGATCTAGCAAAAATAAGCCTTCAAACAAGAAAACGAACATGGTCCCACCCAAAGGGATGAGACCACCAACAACCAATGACATCCTAGAGAGGAAACATGAGCAAAGAGGAAAATGGCCCCCTAGACCAACCTCTATGAAGAGAGAACCTCACAGGATGCACTAGGAAGCAAATGAGAACCCAACCTACAACCACCACAGACCAAGAAATCCTTGGGAACCGGATCCCAGTAACAACCTGCAAAAAAAACCTAGGGAAAATCCTAAGGGAGATCAGGGATAGGATCCTAGGAACATGTAGGAAACCCCAGAGGATCCCTGGGAAGCACCAGGCTTGGGATTCAAACAAGGAAACCCCAAAAACTACTGGGAAAGGAGCATAAAGTGGGCAAGGATCTCCCCCCAAGGAGATCATCTGCTACAAACCATTCCCAGAGTGGGATGACCTAGGATGAATTAGGGACTGGGCAAGAACCAAGGAAAGGGGAGCAGGGAGAGGGAGCAAGTCCCTCCCCCTACCATCCCATTCTCCTTCCACCTTCCCTAACTTAGTCATTGACAAACAATTATTTTCTTTGGTTAAATCTATGAAGAAATTTTGACACTATATCCTACACAACAAAGTGTTTATAATAGTACTAGATCCAATTGTTAAAACAATTTTATTACAAATTGAGCTAGAAGGAGAATATAGAGGTAAGTGGGTGTATATCCTATAAGAATTTAATTTAGAAATCTTGTCGATTAAAATTGTCAAAGGATAGGGATTGAGAAAAATATTGGATGAAGTTCACTGTCAGATTTCATGCCAATAGTATTCTATACAAGAAAATACAAATGGATTGGTATCAAGATATTATCTATTATTTACTATGTTATGTTTTCTTAAATTCCAGCCAAAGAAGAGTGTTGCACCTTAAAAGGACAAATTTTATGATAAAATCAAGCATTCCATATCATAAAAATCTTGAGGGGATCTACTTGAAATATTTGAATAAACATGAATCTATTTAAGTTCTCAAATATTTTCATGATAAATATGGAATAGGAAATGGATCAAGAAATTTCACAACACACCAAATACTAAGATCCAATTTTTCTAAAATCTTAGCCCTTTTTGCACATGTGTCTCTCTGTGGCTAAAACATCTCAAAGTTGACTCAGCTTCCCTTGCTAAAACCAGTGAGCTGGGTAAAAAAACTAACTCTTCTCCAAATAAATCTAACTATGTGGCAAAAACTCTTACTCTGGTGGAGGTGAAGACCGGAGGCATTAGTGCTTTGGGACTAATGAATGTTACTAGTGATAAGGGTGCTCTCTGTAAAGCGATTCTCAGTCACCTGACTAGCTTTATGAACACCCTCTCTATGACTACTAAAATAGTTAAGTCCTAGTGGACCATCATCCATCAGGTGGTGAATGACCTTGGTGCTACCCATGCACAAATCAGTATCATCTTCAAGGATGCAGAGGAGATTTGCACCACCCTTGATGGTAATTGAAGGCTTGGAACCAAACATGGGATCCTCCCTCAAGATAGGTTTGACCCCTGGGATGGGATCATCCCTTATGTACTACAGGTCCTCTGGTTTTTGTTTTTGTTTTTGTTCCTCACCATGTTTGATAGATTTTACTGTGTTGGCTATTAAGCCTGATGTAATTCAGTTTCACTTTGGATGTATTAAGGTTTTGATATCCCTTCCAAAACCCTTACATTAATGCAAATTTTCTTTACCGACCAAAAAAATTCCAATTACCATTGGCATCATGTCTTTAAATATGCACACACACACACACACACACACACACACACACACACACACACACACACACACACACACACACACACACACACACACACATGTTTTATCATGTCATGTTTGCTAGATTTTGACTCATCAAGAAAGAAATAATTCCATGCTATTGCAACTAGTGATTGAAGCTCACCCATTTGCATATGGGAACTAGAATTTGTCAGTGTCATAAATCCTAACTCATAAAACAACCATAGGTTCATCCTAACTACCACTGATTACTACACTTTTTGGATAGAGGCTCAAGCATCCAAAAATTGCACAACAAAGGTCATGATTCTACTCCTCGAAGATAACATCATGACTAGGTTTGGGAGCCATATGCTTTGGTATGTGATAATGACCTTGCTTTTTATTCCTTACATTTTTTTTAATGGGTTTATGATAATAAGGTAACTCTATTTTTTTTTCAAATTACTATTCTTAAGGTAATGGAGTATAACAATCAACTAACAAAAAGCTTCTAAAAATAATTAAGAAAATTTTGGATAAAAGTCCCAAATATTGGCATGATAAACTAAAGCATGCATTATGGTCAAATAGGATGAGGATTAAGTTTTCATTAGGCACATCCCCCTATCATTCAATTTATGGTTAGGATATTATCTTTCCCACCAAACTCAAGATCCTTACCTTGCAATTCATGAACAACTTCTTAGAAATAAACGATAGGATTGAAGCCGAGATTTTTAATTTAATAAATCTAGATGAGAAAAGGGAAAATCCATGACAACACATTAGTGAACATCAGGAAATGATAAAATTATGGTTTTATAAGAGGTCCAAAATAAAGGCATTTAGGATTTTATATTTGGTATTAGTATGGGATAAGGCCTATGTAAAGAAAGGTGACCATGGGAAATTTGACCTCCTTTAGCTAGGACCTTTTTATATATCAAAGATTCTAAGATAGAATACCTTTAGCCTAAAGTTCCCAACTACAGAGGATGTCCCATTACCAATAAATGGAAAACTCCTCAAACACTACTTTAGTTCTTGAAATTATTCTAGTTCTTCCTTGTAAATAAGCTTTTGTACATAGTTTTATTATTTTAAAATTTTGGTGTGTTGGTCATGCTTCATTTCATTTTTGTTTTTGCTTTACTTTTGTCTTTAATTTGCTCTATTTTATGCTTTCCTCTCCTTAGCTTAAATTAGTCAAGTACAACCATATTTTTCTTATTCTGAGGAAGTGTTTCTATACAATTTGGAGATAAAATATCATACTTTTAACTCAATGAAGCTAATATTGTCTTAATCATCCATATGGTGTATATCCATACCTTGGGGTGAAACAAATTAATTTGGAAGTAATGTGAAAGAATGTTGCATCTTTACAAAGAAAATATTTTAAAGAGATTCTTGATCAAGAAGAATGAAACCATTATGGTTTGGTTCTTAGGCGAAAATCATTCAAATGTTTACCCTTCTATTTGCCATAGTGATCCCCAAACCAAAAATAGAAACCAATGCTTGCAAATTTAGAAAAATAAATATTTTTTAAAAAAAGAATAAGAAAGGGGATTCAATTGGTGGGTTATTTAGACAAACTCTACTAGTTCTCCTGACTACCAATAGATGAAGGTCTAGAGTGGGATTATTGATAACTCTATTGAGTATATAAATGCATGGCTAGTAGTAGAGAAATATTCGATAGTTGGTGATACTCTATCGAGACTATAAATACGTGGCTAGTAGTGGAGAAATATTCAATAGTTGGTGATACTCTTTCAGGGCTATAAATGCATGGCTAGTAGTGGAATAATATTTAATAGTTGGTGATATATTTATTTTTTAGGTAAATATCATCATTAGTAAAACAATGTTCGCACAAGGGTCAACTAGCCTGATTTTCAAACTATGATGGCAAATTCCAACTGATTTTGGAATAAGAATGAATCAATACACAAATATTTTTGTTGAAACAAAATGGAGTGTTGATTTTAGGTTAATTTATTAACCCCAACCTTGGATGGATGAATTTTTTTTAGTTTTTTTGGTCTTGAAGTTTCATTGTTTTAGAGAGGGTTCTTTCTTTTTCCAAAATTCTTAGGAACATTTTCTAGTAGAGTCACCATTTGTTGTTGCACTTGCACAATACACCCTGGTCTACATGGATTGGGAACCCATAATTTTTTTTATTTTAGTGAATTTTAGCTTATTTTCTTTGGATTGTACATAATAGTCAACCATCCAAAAAACCCAGGCTCTTAGTCGGAAGTTCCTAAAAGTAGAAGTCTAATTTTTGCATACCTTAAGTTTGTCATGATTATTATTGTTATTTTTGTGTATGGTAAACTATTTAAAATCAAGAATTACTTCTCCCATTAGGATAGTTTTATAGTAATATTTCTAACAATACCCATAGGCCTACGCTTCCATAGCCTTGGCACCTCTAGCTTGTTGAAATCAAGACACTGTAAATTTGACAATTTTCGTAGAAGCATGGATGGTTTCACTTCCAAGGCTTGTATCTCTTCAAAACTTATTAAAAATTAATAAAAATACCTCCATTATATGTGTTTCAAAAATATATGTATGAAAAATATGAATTTTCCTATGAATTAAGAATATTTAATCTCCCAAATGGCCTATTTTTAGCATTCTAGTTGCCTAGATTGACCGTAAATGCATGCTTAACTATGCAAATATTACTTTTAGTCCCTATATATATTAAAATATTCAGTAAAAAGTCATGAAAACACCTTCATTAGATGTGTATCAAAAAGAAATATTCAATTAATATAAATTTGCCAATGTTTTGAGGAGGTTTGAGGCTCAAAATTGCTTATTTCCTACATGTTGTCCAAGCTATTGCAATGAAATAAAATTTAGAAGTGGAAGTAATTCAAACCTCAATTTCCTTCATTTTTGTTAGAGTTGTTACCTTTTTAATGGGAAAAAAAATTAAAAGTAATGCCAAATGGAAGTCATGGGGAAATAAAAAGAAGTACCAATAATAAGCCCATGAGGAAATATACATTAAAATTTTCAATCAGAAGCCCCTAAAATAAGTGCTAATCAGAAGCTCTATGGGTAAATAAAAAGAAATGCCAATCAAAAACTATGGGGAAATAAAATAAATTCCAATTGGAAGCCTTGACAATCATAAATTTTGAGAGGAAATCTATTTTGCCAAGATCTATGGCTCAAAATGTAGAGTAAATAAAAATATGGTTATTAAAATCAACAGCTTGAAAAAGGTCAAAGGTTTTAAGAAGATATTAAAGGGAAATTTTAGAAGTTTTTCTAAGTGGAATGTCAAAGGTTTTAAAGAAATATTAAAAGTCCAGATGAAGCTTTAAAACATGCAATCAGAGGATTTGAAACAAAATCTTAAAAGGAAGTTCCAACAAAGCTTTAAAAGATGCACTCTATGGTTTCAAAAACGAAGACTTAGGGAAAAGTTTTAAAAGTTTTGCTATAAATAGTGAGATTTGAGGTTTTTTAAAGGGAAGCTTAGGGGAAGCTTTAAAAAGGGGTTTGAGTGGAGAATAATAAATTTTAAAGAAAATATTTAAAAAATTCCAACAAGCAGGAAGTCAAAAGTTTTAAGAAAAGCTTTTAAAATTTCCCCTTTAAAAGTTTCAATTAGGGCTTTTAAAGAAAAATCTTAAAGAGAAAACATTAAAGTTTCGACAAAGCTTTAAAAGGTGCAATTAGAGGTTTTTCCAATAGGAAATATTTAAAAAGGGTCCAACATAAAGTTATAGATGAAATTAAAGCCCAGTCAATCAGATAGTTGTAGAAATTAAAACCTAACCAGTCTAGAACCATGCAAAGCAAAGTTTACGGGGAACTTTAAAGCTAAAAATTTTGCTAACTCATAAACCCATCAATTGGAATGACTTGAAAAATTAAGGGTTTCCAAAAAAATGGAGAAATTATTGAAATATGCAAAAGAAAGTAAAAAACTATAGAACTTTGCCCGAGAAAAAAATACCCAAAAAATGCATAAATTATTAAAAATGCAGAAAATAAGAGAGAAACATAACCATTAAAATAAATAATAATAAAATAAGTAAAAATATATATAAATGAATTCTAATGCCTATGATATTTTACTTGTCTTGTAGGATATTTAATGCAAATGCTTAAATTCAAAGGTAGCAGATGTGGGAGTTTTTAATGCTAAACAAGTGAGCACAAACATACAAGGCGATGAGCACAATGAAATTAATTATCAAGCCACTTGTGGTTAGGAGGTGGTTCTAAGGAGATTTCATCATAGTGGCTCAAAAACATCATGCAAATTGAGGTTTAATGAGTTATGGTTGAAGTGCAATAGAGGCAATCCCAAGGAGCACACATTACGGGGAAATAAATTCCTAGATTTGATACACCCTATAGAAGTGAATAGTAATTAATTGTAAAAGTAACACTATGCGAGGTAACATAAAATTGTATAAATATGGGTTCCAATCTATTAAAAAGGTCATAAAACATCCATTAGCAAGTTCCTTAGTCTTAGTTTCTTACTCTTTTTCTATTGTAGTTTGGATATTTTTTTTGAACCAAGCATAATCTTGTTTTGAGATTTATTCCTATAATCCACCAAAGTAGGCAAATTTAAAACAAATATACTCCATGATTATCTTTATAATGAGAGTCTTTTGAAAATTGTTATGTTCAATTTGTGCATGTTGATGGTGGTTGCACTTAGTCTATTTCATATTTTGTTTCTCCTTTTAAGATTGCACCGTTTCGGACCTCAAGTTGTGTGAATACTAGTCGGGCCAAGGCTGGTTTCTAATCATAATTGCTACTTTACTTGATCAAAACTGAATTTCAATGCAGCATAGGCTTGTTCATTTTCTTTTCTTTTTCTCTTGCTTTTAAACCTTTATTTTTTTTTGGAAACCTATTTAGATTAGTAGTAGATTAATTTCCATCTGAAGCATTAAAGTTGGTTTTCTGTAGTGCATTTTAAAATTCCCATATAGCTTTTAAATAATCATTGTTGTCATATATGTGATAATAATATTAAGTGCAATGAATGATATTGATTGGATAACCACAATTTATACAGCTTAAAATTTATATTTTTTTTCCCAATTTTAATATTGCTAAGCTCATATATTATAATATTAATGCAATGAAATTGCTTTTAAATAGTTAAACATTTGATTTTAAGATATTGTGCCCAAAAAATTCATCTCTTCGAGTCATACCATCAAAGGACCCTTGAAGGAATAATTATTAATGACCATTGAGTTTATCAAAACTTGCTAAGACCTAGCATACCGAAACCTTGGGGAAATAAATTCCCTTCAAGAGAGAACAAACTCTATTCCAAGTATGTTGGCTTGCACTTGACACACCAATAGTTAACTTTTGACTCTTCATACCTAGCAATAAGGAAGGCTTAATTGCTAATTCACTAGTCCACTAAACCCGTATGCCAATAGAAGTGGCACTAGGGAGGAAAAAGTAGAAGTGTCCCCCAATTTTAATCTAACCAATAAAATGATCAAACTTAGAGTAAAAACCAATAAATAGTGTCATTAATGAGTCATCTACAAAAATAATTTCCTAACCATGCTAGGAAGATAGATCCCATTCAAAATAACTACATAGAGGAGTCTGCTTCATGACATTACATGACCCCAAATACATACTCCACCTAGGTTAACCCTAAGGAAATTTACTAGATCCTTGCAACTGTGACAAGTGAGGTGATGCCTTCCTAGGCATCTAATTCATATTCAAGAACTAAATATTAGATGAAAAATCAATTTTCCCCAACTCCATCTCTCCTATAGTCAAATTGCACTTCCCAAGATCATATCTTGGTGACTTGGGATGAGGAGTAAGTCTACGTAATATTTTATGGAGTGGGAAATATAGTGTCCAATAGGATACAAGTCTAGTTGGACTATATCATAAAGTCCAAGAAGTGGATAATTGAGGAGTAGGATTAGGGTGATTTAATATCCCTAGAAAATTAGAACAGAATGACTGGACCAATTCAACAACCTCCTATAGTGTTATATCCAAAGACAAGTGCACTAGTACCTATTGCTAACATCAAAAGAAGCAACCATATGCCCTAGGGTAGTCAAACCATAATGACTAAAGCTACCTAGAAAACTCCAATAACTATACCTCCAAAAAATTTAGATCCCCCAATGGTTACCAAGCAAATAATTTTAGATATTTCAAAGTAGCAAGCACCCTAGTTGAAGCTAGCCAAAACCTTCCAACCAAGTGGAGAAAAATTGAGGCTCCCTCCATTGTATGTTACTAATAAGTCTACCTCCCTTGGAAATTTTAGTGTTGTAGATCATTTGGTAAAATCTATAGTGGTGGTGTTTTTTGAGATGTTTTGACTATTCATGGACAAAAGGAGCATCTAAAGAAGACACTTTAGGAAGAAGAAAAATACCAAAGGCAACATCAAAGTCTTGCAATTCTATAGATCTTAGTCCTAAAAGTAAGTAGGTCCGATCCACCCCCCTTTCATCTATCTCTTATTTACAATAATAAATTTATTATTATGATATATTTGGGGGCAAGTACATTTGTTATGTCATAAAAGTAAGTAGGGCCAAACCACCCCCCTTTTATCTATCTCTTATTTATAATGATAAATTTATTTTTATGAAATATTTGGGGGAAAGTACATTTGTTATGCCCAAGGGTATAGTAGATGCATTGGGGCTAGAATACCAGCCCAAGAATAAAATGGTGGTGTAGTTGGATGGCAGTGTGGTCCTAATCTTGGGGATAGTATAGGAACTTCCCCTAGCTTTAAATGCTTGTTCAAGTGTGATTATCACATAGGATATATTAAGAACTGATCTCCCAAATTTAATTGGCATTTTTCTATCTAGAGACTTTATCGCTAAAGTAGGAGATATTTGTATCTAAATTGGTCTATCATGGTCTTAAGGACCAGGTATAGGATAAAATTTAAAATCTAATTAGATTTGGTCTTCTTGCACCATGTAGAGCATTTACTGACATTTGGTTCAAGTGTTGAGCAAATCATGATGTCAAAAGAAGAATGGTGTTTGTCTTTGGTTGATGAAATGCATTCATTCATCCTAGATTATCAAATGAATTAGTGGGTAGTCAAAGTCCGAGATTTAGATCCCCCTAAAACACATGGAGCTACAAGAATGGGTTGAAAATCATGCAAACACAAAGTCTTGACCCTTTTATGGTTATGTATATACAAAAAAAGTGTAGATATATCTATATTTTTATATTTTTAATATTAGCTAATTTTTTTCATGCAAGATAATTTATAGAACAAGTGATTTGCTTGAATTTTAAAAAATGATTATATAGGATATAGAAGAAAAGTTGAATGTTATATCAAAAATGTTGCAACCCAATGGAGTGGAAGACATAGAACAACAAAAACTATAGTTGTATGGACAAGAAACCTCCCAGAAAGAACAAAATACCTAAGTGTATTAAAGAAATATGACTCTTCATAAAAGGTTTTAAATGATCATGGCATGATGGTTATAGGGGTGGACTGCACAGAGATATGTGTGGTGGCTTCTAGGGTGGACAACGCAAAATACTATGATCATCATAAAATCTAGATAGCCTACCCATATTTATGGTAGCTATCGATTCCACGATGTAAAATAATAATAAAAATATGACTCTTGGAACCAACACCAAACAATAGAATCCATAAAACTAGTCACAATGTCAAAGTGGAATGGCATGAAATAAATATAAAAAAAAATGGCAATGGACATATACAAAAAGGGAAGATAATTTCACATCATGTAGACCCATTAATGAAAATAAAGAAATATCTCGTATCATCTTAATCCAAGTATAATAGGATCAAGGTAGATGAAAGGATGTCAAATAGAGGGAAGCATAAATTCTCAAAAGAAGGATTTAATGTGGGTAGGTGCCTCTACCTCAAGAAGAATATTATAAAAGGACTATCATATATTATTTTCTTTACTCAAATGACAATATGAACTAGGTTGACTCTCTCTTCATTATAGAATCTACATTTGAATGAATTTATGTCCAATAGATAAGGCCTTATTTTTCTGGTTTATATTATTTTGCAAATATAAGACCTTTGTGAGCCACTAAAGTTGTGAAATCTCACTAAAATCTAGCCAAAAGGGGAGATTGTCATTGAATTTGACTTGGAACTTTTCATGGAATTAAAATCCCTCAAACCATTGTTGACCACCAGGAATCCCATGCCAAAAAATCACCAAGTAGCTATAAATGAAGGTTGATTTGGGTGTAAAACCCTTTTGTTGTGTGGCCAAGTTAATAATCAAATCTTAATAGCCAATGGCCCATAGTAATCATGCACATCCTTTTTGGTGATATCTAAACTAGAACCCATCATTGGTAGCAACTCATGAGACTTTTTTGTGATAACTAAAATACCTCTATCATTGACTATGGTTCAATCCAATAATGGATGTGGGTAAGCTAGAAAGTCTAGATATAGTCCATATTTGATTAGATTCATCCATCATATTTCCACCACACACTTATAAAATATTCATTGGAGAGATTCAGTTGAGATATTTTCAACAACCACAAGGATTGGAAGAAGACTCATAAGATCTCATCATCAAAGCTCCTGAGAGACATTAACTCCATCGCATGTAGTAAAGGAGGCCACCTAGTGAAGCTTATCTTTACTAATGAATCCTTTAGAAGGGGGGCAAACACTTAATGATAATATATTTGTAGGTATATGGGAGCAATTTGAGTTGGAGAACCTATAGACTAATAAAATTCCATCATCTATAGTTTGCATCTCAAGGGACTTTTGAAAAATTTGTATAAAATAAGTTGGCAAAAATATTAAGAGTTAAAAGGAAAAGGTAGAAGAAAGTAAAGAAAAAGTGTCAAACCTATAAGGATGATTAAAGGTTCCTATCAAGAAAGTGCTCGTTTGTAAAATTTTAGATGGACCATTCTATTTAGGTTTCACAAAGACAAAATGTTGTCAAGAGTTCCAAAGAGTGCAAAGGGAGACTAAATATTGGAGGTTCTCAAAAGCTCTAACTGAAAAAATGAGGAAAAAAATTTTGATGGCCTTCTTGACCTAAGGATCTCAAAAAGTAAAAAACAATGAAATAATTCCAAAAGATGAAAGAAATAAGAAGAATCTGATGGTTGGAGGTTTTAAAGTTTCAAAGGAGAAGAATGGAGAATAATATTTTGAAAAGTGGAATGTGTCAAGCAAAAAAATTCTAAAAAGTGGAACATCAAAAAAGATTCGACAAAAGGGAAAAAGAGATTTTTTTTTCATAATATTTTTAATAAAGCATCTAGATCAATCTGTTGGCAATTTTGGGTACCTTGAGTACATTGCCTTTGCTCAAGTATAGTTGTTGTCATTGATGTCAAGGAGTTCTTGAAGCAATTTGTTTTTATGTCTAAGAATGTGTTTTGATGAAGGTTTCAACTGGTCAGTAAGTCTCCAAGAAAATCAGAGTAGCCCAGTTGCAAAAGATCAAGAAAAAGATAAGTTAGAAAAAGTTTGCAGGCGGCTGGAAAAACTGTCGCGATTTCGTGACATGTTTCAGGAGAGAGAAAGCGCTGGCAAAACTATCGTGATTTCGCGACATGTTTGAGGAGAGAGAAAGTTTTGGCAAAACTGTCGCGATTTCGTGACATGCTGGAAGGCAGAGACGAAGCAGGCAAAACTGTCGCGATTTCGCGACATGTCGCATTTTCGCGACTCGGGAAGCGCAGGAAGGCAGAGAAAGAAAAGTGTCACGATTTCGTGACACATTGCCAGGAAAGTTGTTCGGACGAGCAAGTGTCGCGATTTCGCGACATGTTGTAGGAGAGAGAGTCCGAAAGGAAAAGTGTCACGATTTCGTGACATGTTGCAGAAGAGAAAGTCTTGTAGTGTTAACTGTCATGATTTCGTGACAAGATTGAAGAGAGAGAAAGTGATTCAGGAACTGTCATGATTTCGTGACATGCTGCAAAAGACAAAGTGAGGACTGTTGCGATTTCGTGACATGATGCAAAGTTCCAGTTGAGGACTGTCATGATTTTGCGACATGCTGAAAAGCTCGAAGTGAGAACTGTCATGATTTCGTGACTTGCAGCAAAGAGAAGAGCCTGAAAGGAGAAGCGTCACGATTTCGCGACAGGCAGTGGAGAAAGCGTACGGAAGCCAGAAGTGTCACGATTTCGCGATAGGCAGTGGAGAAAGCGTTCGAAAGCCGAAAGCGTCGTGATTTCGTGACAGGCTACAAAGAAGTTGTACGGATGCAGAAAGTGTCACGATTTCACGACAGGTTGAGTTGGCAGCGTGCAGTTGCAGAAAGTGTCACGATTTCATGACAGAAGTGAGATGACATCAGCAAAATTCATAAGTGTCACGATTTCACGATAGAAGCTGAGAGGAAGGCCATGAAGACTAAAGTGTCATGATTTCATGACAGAAGTGTGATGACGTCAGCAAGAGGCAAAGGTGTCACGATTTCATGATAGAAGCTGAGAGGAAGGGCATGAAGACAGAAGGGTCACGATTTCGTGACAGAAGAGAAGATGACGTCAACAAAGACAGGAAGTGTCACGATTTCATGACATAAGCGGTAAGGAGGTCGACAAAGGCAGTAGTGTCATGATTTCATGATAGCAAGCATAGAAGGTGTACGATAGGCAAAGATGTCATGATATCATGACATGTTGTAGTTTCGCGCTAGAAGCTACAGGGAGGCAGTGAAGCCGACAGAGTTAAATCTGGGCCGATGCAGCGTAGGGTTTTGCAGTCGACATGATTAAAGTGTAAACAGCCGACTAAGATCAAGGTTCTAATCTTGAGATTGTGAGTATATAAGGAGGGCTGTTTGAGGAGATTTGATCATCGATCGAAGTGTGCATTCGTAGTGCGATCTATGCAAGTAAAGTGCGGGGGAGAAGTTCGATCGTCAAGAAGCTGAGTGTGCAAAGTCTGTGCTGTTGTGGTTGCATAGAGTGTGAAGACTGTACTACGGTGGATGCACAAAGGAGCAGAAGTTGTTGGTGTTGCGACATTCAGAGACAATGTGCAGAAGTGAAGAGTTCGATAGCCGAAGTGTTGTGTACTGCTATGACTGTGTAGAACTGTGCGAGAGTTGGTTTTGACCAAATACAGTTGTGACAGAACAGTAAAGACTTGGGGATAGCATTGAGCAAGCATTTGAAAGCTTGTGAACCATTTTTCTTTAACCATTTTTTGAGGACCAGATTGAGGACAGAGATTGAGGTAGAAGAGGACATTTGTGCTAGACCGAAGGACTGCGTTTAGTGCAAATTCGAGGACCAGCTTTGCGGTGACAGAGTTGAGGACAGAGATCTCCAGCCAGAGTAGGGAAGACAGGTGTCTTCTATGGATAGAGTTCCACTTGCTAAGGGCAGAGGAGGTAGAGGTCTTCTAGAGGATCACCAACCAAAGCAGAATTAGGGGAAGGTGTCTCCTTTGAGCCGAGGCTCATAAACATTGTAATCGGGAAGGATTCCCAGAGGACTTTGATATTACTTTTAGAAGAAAAGTTTTATCCGTGGAGTAGCCCACCTTGGGTGAACCACGTAAATTGTTGTGTCACTTTGTGGATTGTATTTTGTGCATTGTTTTGATTTTCTTGTTATTATTGCTATCTTTATTCTGCATGTTATTGATTTGAAAGCTGCTTTGAAAGAAAAAGTTAAAAGTGGTCTTATATTGTTCACCCCCCCTCTCAGTATAAGCTTGTGTTCTTCAATTGGTATCAGAGCTAGTTCCTTCAAAAAGTTTAATAGCTTGAAGGAAAAGCTTGCAAAGAACACAATGGATTACTCAAGTGGCAATGCAACACCTATTCTTGATGGATCAGATTTTGGTCTGTGGAGTGCAAGAATGAAAGTCTATCTAATGGCACTTGGTAATGAGGTATGGGAAGTTATTGAAGATGGGTACACCATTCCCGCAAATGGTCCTTATACTAAAGAAGACAGGCTCCTACATCACAACAACTCAAAAGCCATGAATGCAATCCTGAAGGGTTTACAGAAGGCTGATCTTACCAAAGTTATTCATTGCAAGACAGCTAGTGAAATGTGGAAACAACTGCAGGTTGTTCATACAGGTGATGCAAATGTCCGAAAGGCCAAGTTGAGACACTTCAAAGGTATGTTTGAACAGCTCAAGATGAATGATGATGAAAATATTAGTGACTACATGCTCCGTATGGATGAAGTTGTTAATTCTATGAAAGACTTAGGTCTTGAACTTGCTGAAAATGATGTGTGTGATAAGATTTTAAGATCTCTTCCTAATAGATTTAGTGAAAATATTTCTGCTATTGAGGAAGCTAAAGATTTAGATAAGTTGAAAAAGGATGAGCTCCATAGTATTCTTGCAACATTTGAGCTGAGAACTCAAGTGAAAGTTGATGTCAAGAAAGAGGCAGCTTTCAAAGCTACCAAGAAATCAAAGGGCAAACAGATTCAAGAGAGTGATGAATCTTCTAGTGATGAAGAGGCATATTACAACAAGAAAGGCAAGTTCTCTAGAAAACACAAAAGCAAGAAAAACATAAGATGTTTCAACTATGGAAAGTTTGGTCATTATGCTACTGACTGTACTATTTCCAAGAATGAAAGTGATGAAGATTTACAGGATGTTAAGAGCAAGGATTCTGAAAAACATAGGTATTACAGAAAGAACAAAGATGAGAACAACAATCAAGGAAAGAGGCATTCACACAAGAATAAGAAAAGCTTCTACCTAGACAAAGCAAGTAAGTGTTCTAGCAGTGATAGTGAAAGTTCTTCTAGTGATGATGAAAATGAGATGTTGTTCATTTCAGAAAAAGAGGAAGAACCGAAACATAAATTTATTGTCATGAAATGTTTTAGATGTGGAAATTTTGGGCACCTTGAGGATGATTGCACAAGTAATGAATTGGTTGCTAGTATGTATGAGGATGCTTCAAAAAATGACAAAGAAGATGCTTGTATGGTTTTTGAAAAGGGTAGCACCTCTAGTGATAAGAAATCTGAAAAAGGCCTTGAGATTTCAAAATGCAATCAAATAGAGGTTCTTGAATGTGAACTTACTAATGCTCTTAGTGTTTTGAAAAAGGAAAGGAAGAAGAATGCTAGACTCAAGGATAAGTTAGATGAATGTTGTATGGAGAGAGATGAACTCATAGAAAGTCTTGACATCTCTATGGCTAAGACTCAAGAACTGAAAAATGAGTTAGAATCTAAGGTGCTTGAGTATAATGAGTTGGAACAGAAAATGGCTTCTCTAGAAGTAGAAACTAAAGAGTACAAAGATAAGCTGTACAGGTTTCAAGACAGCTCCAAAAGGGTTAAGTCTCTAATCAAAAGTCAAAGAAATCCAACAGATAAAACAGGTCTCGGTTTTGTTGAGCCGCACAAGAAACAGGTTGGGGAATCTAGCAAGAGATTTCAAAAGGAAGAAAGTTCTGATGAAGGAAGTACTTCAGATCATGAGTCCATGAGTGATGAATGCGTAGAAACAGAAAATAGATTTCTGAATGTGAAGCAAAAATTTTTGGGACCCAAGAGATCGATTAAAAGAATGTTTCACGATAGATGTTTTGCGTGTTACAGGTTTGGACACATGGCTGCACATTGCATGTCTCAAATGAAGAAGGTTAACAATAATTTCAGAAGTGGTAATTTCTTCCAAGGGTATTGTTACTCTTGCAATCAATTCGGGCATAAAGCAATTTTTTGCAAAGCAAATATCAGGAACTGGGTTAGTCAGAACAGGCGGATTCAAAGAACAGCCATGCCTGAAAGAAATAATATTGTTACTTGCTATAAGTGCAACAATGCAGGTCACACAGTCAAACAGTGCAGAGCTGATCTTCCAAGGTACAGGAACAGGAACAGTGGTATAAACAGGTCCAAGGATCAAGGTGTGGACAAGAAAAAAGATGAGAACAAGAACAAGAAAAGTGCCAAGAACAGAAACATTGACATAGAGCTCAAGAAAAGGCCCGACAAAGAAATTGTAGACACTGATGATGATGAGTGTCTAATGGGAGTTTCACTCCCAACCCTATTTTAAATCACCTCATCAGGAGGTGGGGGAGGGACTAAGCTAAGAGACTCATTCTTAGTCCCAAGCCCCAAAGGTGACCCTTTGCCATTGATGACAAAGGGGGAGAGATTTGAGTAAGGGGGAGAGATATGAGTAAGGGGGAGAGCTTCAAGTGAAGAGGAAAGCTTCAAGTCAGGGGGAGCAAAACTTCAAAGAAATATTCTTAGTTGTCAGCTCAGATTAATTTTAGTTTTGGCTCTTGAAGATGTGTTGTTAGTAAAGGTTTGCCATCAATGACAAAGGGGGAGATTGTTGGCAATTTTGGGTACCTTGAGTACATTGCCTTTGCTCAAGTATAGTTGTTGTCATTGATGTCAAGGAGTTCTTGAAGCAATTTGTTTTTATGTCTAAGAATGTGTTTTGATGAAGGTTTCAGCTGGTCAGTAAGTCTCCAAGAAAATCAGAGTAGCCCAGTTGCAAAAGATCAAGAAAAAGATAAGTTAGAAAAAGTTTGCAGGTAGCTGGAAAAACTGTCACGATTTCACGACATGTTTCAGGAGAGAGAAAGCGCTAGCAAAACTGTCATGATTTCGTGACATGTTTGAGGAGAGAGAAAGTTTTGGCAAAACTGTCATGATTTCATGACATGCTGGAAGGCAGAGACGAAGCAGGCAAAACTGTCACGATTTCATGACATGTCGCATTTTCATGACTCGGGAAGCGCAGGAAGGCAGAGAAAGAAAAGTGTCACGATTTCGTGACACATTGCCAGGAAAGTTGTTCGGACGAGCAAGTGTCACGATTTCATGACATGTTGCAGGAGAGAGAGTCCGAAAGGAAAAGTGTCATGATTTCGTGACATGTTGCAGAAGAGAAAGTCTGTAGTGTTAACTGTCATGATTTCGTGACAAGATTGAAGAGAGAGAAAGTGATTCAGGAACTGTCATGATTTCGTGACATGCTGCAAAAGACAAAGTGAGGACTATTGCGATTTCGTGACATGATGCAAAGTTCCAGTTGAGGACTGTCATGATTTCGTGACATGCTAAAAAGCTCGAAGTGAGAACTATCACGATTTCATGACTTGCAGCAAAGAGAAGAGCCTGAAAGGAGAAGCGTCACGATTTCACGACAGGCAGTGGAGAAAGCGTACGGAAGCCAGAAGTGTCATGATTTCATGACAGGCAGTGGAGAAAGCGTTCGAAAGCCAGAAGCGTCATGATTTCATGACAGGCTACAAAGAAGTTGTACGGATGCAGAAAGTGTCATGATTTCATGACAGGTTGAGTTGGCAGCTTGTAGTTGCAGAAAGTGTCATGATTTCATGACAGAAGTGAGATGACATCAGCAAAATTCATAAGTGTCACGATTTCATGACAGAAGCTGAGAGGAAGGCCATGAAGACTAAAGTGTCATGATTTCATGACAGAAGTGTGATGACGTCAGCAAGAGGCAAAGGTGTCACGATTTCATGACAGAAGCTGAGAGGAAGGGCATGAAGACAGAAGGGTCATGATTTCATGACAGAAGAGAAGATGACATCAGCAAAGACAGGAAGTGTCATGATTTCATGACATAAGTGGTAAGGAGGTCGACAAAGGCAGTAGTGTCATGATTTCATGACAGCAAGCATAGAAGGTGTACGACAGGCAAAGATGTCGCGATATCGTGACATGTTGTAGTTTCGCGCTAGAAGCTACAGGGAGGCAGTGAAGCCGACAGAGTTAAATCTGGGCCGACGCAGCGTAGGGTTTTGCAGCCGACGTGATTAAAGTGTAAATAGTCGACTAAGATCAAGGTTCTAATCTTGAGATTGTGAGTATAAAAGGAGGGTTGTTTGAGGAGATTTGATCATCGATCGAAGTGTGCATTCGTAGTGCGATCTATGCAAGTAAAGTGCGGGGGAGAAGTTCGATCGTCAAGAAGCAGAGTGTGCAAAGTCTATGTTGTTGTGGTTGCACAGAGTGTGAAGACTGTACTACGGTGGATGCGCAAAGGAGCAGAAGCTGTTGGTGTTGCGACATTCGAAGACAACATGCAGAAGTGAAGAGTTCGATAGCCGAAGTGCTGTGTACTGCTGTGACTGCACAGAACTGTGCGAGAGTTGGTTTTGACCAAGTGCAGCTGTGACAGAATAAAGACTTGGAAATAGCATTGAGCAAGCATTTGAAAACTTGTGAAAAATTTTTTTTAACATTTTTTTTGAGGACCAGATTGAGGACAGAGATTGAGGTAGAAGAGGACATTTGTGCTAGATCGAAGGACTGTGTTTAGTGCAAATTCGAGGACCAACTTTGCGATGACAGAGTTGAGGACAGAGATCTCCAACCAGAGCAGGGAAGACAGGTGTCTTCTATGGATAGAGTTCCACTTGCTAAGGGCAGAGGAGGTAGAGGTCTTCTAGAGGATCACCAACCAAAGCAGAATTAGGGGAAGGTGTCTCCTTTGAGCTGAGGCTCATAAACATTGTAATCGGGAAGGATTCCCAGAGGACTTTGATATAACTTTTAGAAGAAAAGTTTTATCCGTGGAGTAGCCCACCTTGGGTGAACCACGTAAATTGTTGTGTCACTTTGTGGATTGTATTTTGTGCATTGTTTTGATTTCTGCTATCTTTATTCTACATGTTATTGAATTGAAAGTTGCTTTGAAAGAAAAGGTTAAAAGTGGTCTTATACTGTTCACCCCCCCTCTCAGTATAAGCTTGTGTTCTTCACAATCTTGTAAGTTTTAAAATTTCAAATGTGAGAGATGAAGAAAAAGTTTTGATGAGCAACCAAGCACTTTGAAAGGTACAGCAGGGTGCAACCAACTTAAGGGATAGAATAAGAGTCAAATCAAACAATAAGGCATCAATAATGATACACAAACTTCTAGAAGAAGTACATGAGAAAATCAATGTACCATTACCAAGGGAAGACAAATATTACCTATGAATATCAGTTCAACACAACAATCCAAGAAAATTAGGTGGTCGATTGAAGACAAAGGCATGGCACCTACAACATCAACAATCCCAAAAATGACAATAGTAATGATAGAATGTGCTTCTATTTAATTTTTAGGAGCCCCAGAAAGATAATTTATGATTGAAATATTGACAATATCACTATTTTATAATCTATAAATAATAGTTTTCTTAGCATTGTAAAGGATAAACAAGTTATTATCTACAAGTTGTATAACTTTCCATTCATTTTATTTTATAAAGTAGTACATGGATCCTTGGTCAGTCTTGTGGGTAGTCCAAACCCCCACTTATAGAATAATATTATAATGGTTTTATATTTATATATACATACTTGCGGTCTATGACTATTTGGTTCCAATTTGTTTGGGTCTCATTGTCATATTTTCTTTATGTATGTATGTATGTATGTATGTATGTATGTATGTTTATATGTGCTTATATATGTTCGGAGGAGGAAGTGTTCAAACTCATAGTTGTTGGTGTATTATAGGTAGAGCCATTGTGCAAGATAATATTATCTTGATATTGGTACATCACTTGTTAGATTAGATTTTTTTATTTTTGCTATCTTTATTTTGTTTTGTATTTCTATAATCCTTTTCCCCTTGAAGCTAGTAAATTAGGCTAGATTAGGAAAACTATCCCAAAAATCACATCTTAAAAGGATCCAGCATTTTAAAAAATATTGGAGACCCCCAATTGAGCCAAACCCCATGATCTCAAATTTATCTTTGTTGTGTCACTTTGCACAAGGTGCAATAGTCTTGATCATCTAGAACACCTTCCTATTGACCAAGATAATTGAAGAGGACAACAATAACTATTCATATTCATCTGTTGTATATGAGGCCTCTACTTTCTGAAGTAGGTTCACAAATTTTTCAAAGCTTGGTGTTTGCTTAGTGATTTTTAGTGTTGTGAAAAAAATATTGTATTTTTATGGGATAGATCTCAAAATAAGTGAAACTATAGTCTTATTAGATACATTTTCTCCTAGTTCTTGCAATGTTACTCACAACTCTACAATTCTCCTCATGAATAATTCTAGTTTTTCTCCCCTCTACATATTTAAACAATGGAGTTGGCTTTAGAGGAATAGAATTTGATTTTGATTCTTTGCTTCAATTTTTTTTTTAACTTCTCCCATGCATCCTTGGATATTTTTGAATCTCATATATCCTTAGACCTCATCAGTTACTTCAAACATTATGATTAGTATTGCCTTGTCAAAATTTATTTGGTCTTCATTATCTTCTTCAATATGGGCAATGGGATAGTCTACTACTTGTCACACTTTCTCAAACTTAAGCTACATTTCAATTTTGATTTTCCAGGTAGTATATTATCCCTCCTTAATAGTTGGGAATCGGGAAATAAAAATGTTTGTGCTCCACTAACCATAGTAAAATTTTACAAGATTTGAATATTCTTCTTTAACTAAATCTACCTCAAAAAGTACTTTTTGACAAGTATATATATATGCCTATAGTCATATCTTTGATAGTTGCCTTAAATTTCATTTTTTTTGTCTTGTCAAGCACAAATATTAAGTGGAGTGAATTACCTTCCTCTATGGAATGTTCTTTGGAATATTCATTCCTTCAAAAATATATTTCTTCATTGTCTGTTGCAATAATAAAAGGATATAAATCTATTATGGGCTTTAATAAGATTCACTTTAGCATATTTGGGATAAACAAATAAGCCTCTTGATGCTTAGAACAAATAATTTGATCTACTACTTTGACCGTAGCACACTTTGGTTCTTTTCATGTACTTGAATTATTCCATTTGGGTTGATGCATCCATCTAAGTTGATGTGTTTTTCTTTGAATATATTTTCTTCCTTAAATCTATGTGGGAATGATGTACATGATATTGATTCAAATTATTTCTTGTGCATCTAGAAATGTGGTGATCTAAAATATCTTTTGATTTTGACTCTTTGATAAGGAGTTTTGAACTTGACATCTTTGTAGTTGTCTAGGAAAATTATGGAAGTTAGACTTAATATTTTATATCTCTATATTGGATGTGTTGCCAAAGGAAAACTTATATAGTTTATTTGCTAATTCATGATGTTCCACCTATGCCTATTAGAGCTTTGTCATGCTATGCTCTTGTTGGTGGGTAATTTCCTCTAAAGCGTTCTTTCAATATTGCATATATTTGACATCTCTATGTTTGAGGAAATATTCGTAGTTACTCACATGCTCATAAAAGGTACCTATATTAAATACTATTTTACCTATTATATTTCCTTCTTGCCTTTGATAGAGGATTATAAATCCTTTTAAATGTCTTTATTTTGCTCTTTGCAATCTCTCTATTCTCCCTTTTGTTATTTACACACTCTACTATTCTCCCACATGCTCTACTATTCTTCTACATACTTTTTTGTTCTTTCTTATTATCTACACACTCTATTGTTCTTCCTTTTGCTCTTTGCATGCTTTGCTATTCTTCCTTTTTCTTTCCACATGATCTCTTGAGCATTTGCTACTTACTATACATTTTATTTGGATCTTAAAATTTGTTTGATTTATTAAAATACGAGACCCTTGCTTATATGATTTATTTTTCATTTGAATGTGAATGTCAAATGATCTTGGAGTTAGTTTCTCATGCACCTCAACTATTTTCTAATTTTTATTATTTATTTTGGATGTATATTCATGCAATTTCCACTTTTTGTAGTTGTCCTAATAGTTGTTCCAATTAGATTATTCTCTTCAATATTTTGAAAAAGAATCTTATTTCTAATTTGTTTTTTTGTAATTTTTTTGTTCTGTCCTATTTTGGAATTTCTTTGTTCTCTATTATTAAAGCTAAAGCACATTTGAAATGACAACTATTAAAACTTATTTCTTTTATCCTTGTATTTCATTGAAATATTTCTTTTCCTTGCAATTCTTATTTGCAATAATTTCTGAATATAAGCTTCTCTTTTTGTTCTTTATCATGTTCTCTTGGAATGTTTTATCTCTTTGGAAGATAATTCTTTGTATAATGCTACAACTTTGTATAATTTTTCTTATTTCTACAACTTTGAGAGTTTTTGGTTCTCCTTTTTATGAGACTCTTTGGACTATGATTTAACCATTTGAAGGGTATCTATTTCTTTTACAATCTTCTTGCAATGATTTTAAAGTGACTTCAATGTTTTATTTAACTTCTTGTGTTTTTTAAAGGATCTTCTATGGGTTCCTTTTCTTGTAATCTTTAAGGAGCTTAAATGGATACCTTTTTTGTTAGCATATATGTTATATATATTACATTATTAGTAAAATAATAGCGCTCGTAGGTGCTCTCTAGGTTGGTTTATTAACCACCAAGTTGGTTAGATAAACCAACTAATAACCACATTGTAAGCATCAGAATATCAATCAGAATGAATAAGTGCTTCGTCAATTTCTATATGGCATCAGAGCTATGGACGTAGATAAGACTACCATCCAACGTGATTGGAGGACCCTGATAGACGAGAGACTAATGAACACAGACATGATATTAGAGGACCCTGATGCAAGCAGACAGAGGATGCAAACAGAGTGGACACATGAGGCACGCAGATAGAGGGAACATGCATACAGAGCACACAGACAGAGCAGACATGTGAGGCATGCAGATAGAGGGAACACACAGATAGAGGATGCAAAAAGAGTGGATCAGGGACATGGGTTGACAGTTGTGGAGGCAAAAGGGCTGGGTGGTTGCTCGAAGGCAACCGAAAGCTTTAGTGCTTTCAAAAGTTTTTAAATAACTTCCATAGTGGCCGCATAGGCCATGTGGGATTAAAAATTTTTGTTTCCCTTCTTTGGCCCTAAAGCGGCTAACACATTATTGGTTCTCGCTTGTTCTCATTAGGCCCTCTGGCTCACGTGGTAAGCGCATTGATTGTTCGACGGTAGGTTGAGGTTTCAAGTCCCTTAGGGGAAGTTTTTTTGACACCCTGCATGCATTGTGATGGAGGATACCATTTTTTTTATTCCTGGCATAGTTTGTGATGGTGAGTGGCATATTTGATGTTGCATCATGTCTTGTTGACACCCAAAACACATAGTTGACACCCGAAAGGCATAGTTGACACCTGAAAAGCACAGTTGACACCCGAAAGTGGTCATTTGACGCTTGTGCCATCCAAATGATGCCTTGAAGGCTCCAATTTTTTTTTTTTGGGTTTTCAGGTATGTTTTTTCCTCACTCCTTGTCTATTTTGCAATTCAAATGGGGGGATATCTCAGTTTTTCACATGATTCATTTGCAAAATTGTCAGATAAAGGGGGGAAATCAAACGATTTGGCAAAATAATTGCTAGATTTGTAATAGGTGCTAAAATTTGTGGGAATTTATGATTGTTTCTTTTGCATTTAAATATTCTATTTTCTTGCATTCACAATCATAAGTTAAACAAAATATAAGACCCCAAATTTATACCCTATTTGTGCAATTTATTGCACAACAACGTTCGGTATTTGAGATACCTCTGGTCCACACTTACAGGTAATGTTGTCGTGCTTTGGACTACTATATTCGCTGCCTAATATAGCTACAACAACGACGTCTGAGCTTATTCTCTATAAATCATCAAGGAGAAATAAGGCAAACTAGTTTTTTTTTCCCCATTTCATACCCACATCGTGATTGTTGTTAGGCGTAAATCCTGACGAAAGTTTTTTCCAAAGTGTTTAGGGGAAGTTACGCCCCACGCATGTAGAATAAAACTTTCTATGGTATGTGTCATTAACAACACGCCCTTTCAGTATCGCCTATGTTCAATATATTGTGCTTCTCATATGTACTTATAGTCTCCCTCACGTAAGGGCGAGTACATATTGAGTAGTATATTTTTCATAAATACCTATAGTTTCCCTCACGTAAGGGCGGGTATATATTCAATGGTTACAATATAAATATCTAGTAGGTATAAATAAAGGGACAAATTGGTGATATAATGAACCTTCATAAGTATCTCATAAGTAGGTATAAATAAAGGGACAAATTGGTGATATAATGAACCTTCATAAGTATCTCATAAGTAGGTATAAATAAAGGGACAAATTGGTGATATAATGAACCTTCATAATGGCCACAATTCATAAGTATCTCTCAGATTCACAATTGTTGAATGGTCCTAACTTTGTTCCATGGAAAAAAAATATGAAAGCCATACTTTAGTTGGAATATTTATGGGATGTAGTGACTGGCACTACAAAATGCCCTCAGACAACAGGAACAGATCAAGATGATTGGGATAAGAAAGACAAGAAGAGTCTCGTGTTTATCTTTCTTACTACTACAGATGAGGTGCAACCTCATATTTGTGATGCAAAAACTAGTAAGATAGCTTGGGATGCCTTGATCACAGTATATGAAGGAAAGAATCAATCCACTATTCTACACCTTCAAACTCAACTACATAATCTCAAGATGAATTCTGGGGAAACAGTTGATATATTCTTTTGTAGAGTGGCTGACTTGAAAGCCAAATTGAATGCCATGGGAAAACCAGTGGATGATGATATCTTGAATTCTATCATCTTGAGAGAATTGCCAAATTCCTACAAGATGTTGATCACTTCTCTCAATGTTTTTGGTAGACAAGTATCATATGTGGAGCTGGTAAAATTGCTTCAGACTGATGAGGAAACTCAGGTCCAGAAAGATGATGTGCTAGATAATGCTCTTTCCACACAACAAAGTGGTAAAAATCAAGGTCAATTTCAAAAAGGGGGTGCTTCTTCCAAAGGAAAAGGGAAGCAAAATCAGCAAAAAGATACAAAATATTACAAAATTTGTGATATGAATAACCATGACACCAACATGTGTTAGTTCAAAAACAAGAAACAAAATGATAGAGGTCCTTAGAAGAAGGGCAAGAAAAAGAAGAAATACAATAAGCATAAGCAATATAAAGGCCATGTTGCTTATGCTGACTCCAACTTAGACTTAGATTCTCCTAGGTCCAATTCAGATTCTGACTCTGAAAGAGCACACAATGTGCTCATGACCCATACTTCGTCTTCCCAGATAGATGTTGTATGGTATATTTATTCAGGAGCTAGCAAACACATGAATGGGGACAAAACATGGTTTGATACTTTTGTGGAGAAAGAGGGTAAGCCAGTCATAATTTTTTACAATCAAGTATATCAAGTAAATGGAGAAGGGGATATTTCTGTGTCCCTTCCTGATGGTAATTGTAAAATTGAGAAGGTTCTCTATGTTCTAGGCTTAGCCAATAATCTTCTTTCAGTCACACAAATGTTGGATAGAAACATGGATGTCGTGTTTCGGGTTATCAAATGCAAGAAGAGATGTTTTATCACCCATAGTGGTAAACATGTTGCAATCGGATCCTACAAACATGGATTGTTCATTCTCGATGCACTTTCAACTCCTCATGTTGCTCTGGCTACAACTACAAAGGAGGCCACCTCTCTCTGGAATCGACGTTATGGACACCTCAGTTCTAGATATTTGCTTGAATTACACAAATATGGGATGGTAAAAGGTCTTCCACCACTTTCATCTATCTTACCAGTTTGCTCATATTTCTTATCAAGGAAGCAACATTGAGTACCTTTTAAAGCTAGCTCCTCTCGAGCTACAAACCCTTTAGAGCTGGTACATACCGATCTGTGTGGTCCTATGCCAACCAGATATGGTGGTAAAAAGTATTTTCAACTATTCGTTGATGATTACTCACGAAAGATGTGGGTTTTCTTTCTTTAGTTGAAATTAGAAGCATTTCTCTACTTTCAACAATTCAAGAAACTTGTTGAGAAGGAGTCGGGTTGTTTGATAAAAACCCTTCACTCAGAACAAGGGGGGGAATACACATCTGAAGAGTTTTGATATTTCCTTAAGAAACATGGGATCAGAATACAACTGACTACAGCCTATACACCTCAGTAGAATGGAGTTGCAGAAATAAGAAATCGTTCCATTATGGAAATGGTTTGATGTATGCTAAAGGGAGCACATCTTGAGGATCAATATTGGGCAGAAGTAGTAAACACAACATTATACCTCCTAAATAGAGCACCCACTAGAGCTCTACAAGGGAAAACACCACAAGGAGCATGGAATGGTAAGAAACCTTCCATTTCTCATCTAAGGGTGTTTGGATGTAAAGCATTCATGCACATTCCAAAACAGAAAAGGAGGAAGCTGGATGAGAAAACGCCGTAGTGTATCTTTCTTGGCTATGATGAGTACCCAAAATTTTATCGATTGATTTATCCTAAGACCAAGAAGACACATGTAAGTATATATGTTGTATTTGATGAAGCCTTCACATCAAAAGACACATCCACAGCTGTATACCTAGATGAAGAAGAACCTAAGAAGGAGGTTCAACTTCCACAGTAACAATAGAAAGTTCCAAAATAGTATACTAGCACTTTGAGAGATGATAAGTTGAAATCCCTTCCAGATCTATCTCTCGATAGGCCATGTACTCGTAGTATGACTCAATAAATGAGAGTAGATGAATCTACTTCAGAGGTTGACAAACTTTGTCAACACTTTGATGATTTGATGATAGAGAAGAAGATGAGGATGGAGAAAATATTTATATGTCTACATTGAATGCAAATGAACCCACAACGGTTCAATCTGCACTTGATAAACCATAGTGGAAATAGGCCATGGATGTAGAACATAAGTCTCTCCTTAAAAATAATACTTGGAAGTTAGTCAATCTTCCAACAAGAAAGAAACCCATAGGCTGTAAATGGGTGTTCAAAGTGAAGTATAAGGCAGATGGATCTATTGATAAGCATAAATCTTGACTTTTTGCAAAGGGATATGCTTAGAAATAAGGCATAGAATATGAAGAGACTTTTGCCACCACTGCAAAAATGACTACCATTCGAGTACTTTGTGCCATGGGAGCTCTGTTTGGGTGGAAGTTGCATCAAATGGATGTTAAAAGTGCCTTCTTGAATGGTGACTTACAAGAAGAAGTATACATGACTCAACTAGAAGGGTTCGTGGTCGAGGGGCAATAAAAAAAAGTATACAATTTGATCAAATCCTTGTATGGACTAAAAAAAGTTCCTCGAGCTTGGTATATTAAGATAGACAGTCACCTTGTGCAACATGAATTCAAAAGAAGTCCTTCAGATGCAAATCTCTATATTAAGAAAAATGGTTCTGATATAGTGATCCTTGTACTTTATGTAGATGATATGATCATAACAAGAAGCTCGGAAAGAATGATTGACTTAGTGAAAAATTATTTGAAGCAATCATTTGAAATGATAGATCTAGGACTTCTGCACTATTGTCTTGGTTTAGAAGTTACTCAGCAAAAATTTCATATTAGAGTAACACAAAAGAAATATGCCAAGACTTTAGTAGAAAAATATCGGATGACTAACTGTAATTCAAAAGCAACTCCAATGGAGCAAGGACTTAAGTTATCATGATATGATGAATCACCTCATGTTGAATGTACTCTCTATCGCCAGTTGATTAGGAGTCTCCTATATCTGACAAATACTAGGACATATCTCAGTTTTGTTGTGGGATATCTTTCAAGGTTCATGCAAGAGCCTAAGATGAGTCACTGGAAAGCAACAAAATAGTTCTTTATTATGTTTGTGGTGGTAAAAATTATGGTCTGGAATATAGAAAGAATAATAAGTTTTTCTTACTAGGATACACGGACTCGGATTATGCTAGATCTATTGATGATCATAAATCCACTTCTGGATATGTTTTTCATCTAGGATATGGACCTATCTCATGGCACAATAAGAAGCAGCATGTGGTTGCTTTATCTTCTATAGAAGCATAATATCATGCAGCCAGTGAAGCAGTCTGCGAGATAATGTGGTTAAGTCACATTCTTACAAACATGGGCCTTCCAAAGAATCTTCCTCTTCATTTGTTTTGCGACAATCAAGGTGTTTTAAATCTTGTCAAAAATCCAATTTTTCATGAACGTACCAAACATGTTGATACTAGATGTCATTTTATTCGATATGAAGTTCCCAAGCACCATATACAACTTCAATACATTCCTACTGATGCGCAAGTTGCCGATATCTTTACCAAAGCACTTGGGCATATCAAATATGAAATTTTTTGAGATACTATTGGAATTTTCCAATAATGTAATAAGGTGGGATGTTAGCATATATGTTATATACATTACATTATTAGCAAAAGAATAGCGCTCGTAGGCACTCTCTAGGTTGGTTTATTTACCACCAAGTTGGTTAGATAAACCAACTAATAACCACATTGTAACCTTTATATTGATATCAATCATAATGAATAAGTGCTTCGTCAATTTCTATATTTCTTACAAGTTGAAGGAGCTTCCGTGGCTTCCTTAATGCCTTTTTAAAATGAAAATTTTTCAATGGAAAAACTACCATGAAATTTTGCATCACGGTGATGATTAACTCTTATTTTGAGGTTTCCTTTAAAATAATATTTTTATAGGGTAGTCTTACCCTGAAAAGTCTTTTCTCAAACTTGAAACGTTTTCTCAAACATAGTGCACTTTTGGAATTTCTATATAAAAGCTAGAGGAGGATCAAAATGAGAATTATTTCTTCCTTCTACTTTCTCTAATACCACATGTTAGAAATCAATGCTTTGATGATTGTATTATAAAAATGAAAGGGTATCTAAATACATAGGATGCCTAATTTAGGCATAAAAAACCTTCAACCAAACTTACCACTATCTTTGTCCTATACCACATGCATATACCTTGTGAGGGATGGTTATACTACTTTACTTCTCACATGGGCTATGATGTAATAACTACTAATAGTACCTCAATCACTCCACACTTAGAAAATTGTGAGAGTGGTTCCATTAATGGAATTTCTAAGTAATTATCAAATTTTCAACAATCTCATCAGATCAAAGTAAAATATGTGTTTTATAGAGTGTAGCTCTAAATTATCATAGTTAAAATATGATTACAATGGAGCCCTAGGATCCTATGTATAGTTGGATTTTACCTTAGAGATCCATGGGATGAGAAACAATCACTCCTACCAAAAGTAAATATTTGGGACATCTTTAGTAAAATGGTGCACCATCAAATGTTACATGCCTTTAATTATATCTCTAATGGGATTAGAAAACTTCTAAAATGACTTGGTGTGCCACTACATACCAAAATTTCACCCACATAATATTATCCTAAGAATAAATCACCAAAAAAATTATTATCCTAAGAATCCACACCTTTAGTTTTACTCGTCTACTGGATATTGAGTGATTTGTTTCAATTAGCAAGAAAATTCTCGCTTTTATTAGCAAATTGTTTATGAATAGTTTGATGTTGCAAGAAAATAGGGTGCATTTAGAAGCAAATTAGTCTTGGACTAATTGGTATATTCTATAAGAAAATCATCCCTCATCCAATTAACACCTTCTACAAGCAAATCAGCCTTGAGCTAATCAACACATATGCTAGACTTAGATAAATTTTAAAGGATTTTGTTAGAAAATTGTTGCTTTATCTCAATATTTTGTGATCCTTCAAAATTATATATTCCTAGGTAGTGTTAAGGTAGTACATTTATCAAGTAGTTTTGAGGTAGTGTTAACCCCATCAGCATTCCCATGTTTTTCCTAAATTCCATGAATCACTCTATTTCCAGCTGTAGAGACAAACAATTCCACGACCTCCCCCGGAACCAAGGTATGTTTAAGGTTATTTACACCTTTATCCTTGCCAATAGTCCCATGACCACCCTTATTCCCAATAGCCCTACCACTAAAATCTCCCCTTTCGATCGCCTGTCCAAAGTTGAAAAGAAGAAAAAGGTTACTGAAGCCCTTTCCAAAATGAAGGAGAGGAAAAGTATTTCCTTTGAAAGCAGTGAGGAATCGGTGAGAAAGTCTGCTAGGATTCTGAACATGGCTACCAAGAACAAGGTGATTGATATTATTGATGACAATGATGAAAACACAAAGCTGAAGGAGTTCGTCATAGGCTCGACCATGGCAATGATGAATTGCATGGTGAACTACACAATGGATATTCGAGATGGGCTCCACAAGTTGCTCTTTCCAAGAATTATCAGGTAAATCAAGGATGCTACTACAGACTAGGATGCGATGACTATCAAAATGAAACCCAGAGATGATGAACCCAAGGCTACTGTCGAAGAGGAAGACAAGGAAGAAGACAAAATTGAAGCTGAGGAATGACATCCTGGGCTTCCTTTTGATCCTTTTTATGTATTTCTGCTTATTATTTTTTGTCCTCTTTACCTCCCTATGTGGAGATCTTGCCTAAATGGTATTTAGGCATCCTCTATCTCTCTCTATTCTATGGGGTTTTATTTATGTATGTTAGGCAATCCTTTCCTTTCTAGGGTATGGGTCTTTTTGGTTTCAATTTTTGGTCTGAGGATGCATCCTCACCATCTGTTAGCTATTTTTTGTCACTGTATGTCTCAAGCCAAGGCTACGTCCTCCTCCTATGCCTCCTCCAATCAGGTTTTTCTAATGGGGTTCTCCGTTGTTCAAAAATCTTGGTACAACTTCCTCTGCTACTTATGTAATAGGTTCAGGGATCCTTAAAACCCTCTGCAATATAATATCTTATTTAGCAAAAAAAAAAATGTAGTACATTTATGGTGACTTGATGGGGATCCAAGCTCAATTAATAAGATATTCTATATTTTTTCTTTATCCTTGGGCATAGTCCACAAAATTGGAATTCCTTTGGTAAATTTATCAAAATTATGTTCTCAACTAGTTTTTTGTGTCAAAATTTCCAATATTTTTTGCCACTCTTTATTGCTTGGTAGCTAGATCAATATGAGGTCCTCCACTTCTTCCATTAGGTCTTAAAATAGATTTTTTGATAAATTGTCTTATTTCCCTAGTAGATCTTGTAACTTGGAATATATGGGCTCCAACTTCTTGTATATCTCAACTACATCCCCCTTGTCAAATTGGTCATTTTCCTCTTCAAACATGATATCCACAATATCATCAACTAGGAACTTCATTTGTAGGTCAAATATGTTAATAATTTTAGTGGTAGTTAACCCCTAAATTTATTATACTAGGGTCTTCAAGGATGCCAAAGTGCTTTTACAATCTTGGAGATCCCTCTAGGCATGTAAAAATTTCTTCAATTTCTTGACTATCTTTTTGATCTATCCTAAGTTGTTGTTCCTTTATTGCTAACATAGAAGATAGTATTTTTAGGATCTCCAAGTATTAATCCCTATTAGATAGATATTATTCTACTCATTCAATGGTTTTATTTGCTTTTTCTAAGCTCTACTCTATATAGGTAGCAAACCAAAAGTATTCCTATGCATTTCTCACATTCTCTCTTATTTTATTCTATAAGGACTTAACTTATTAGATGTCATGTACCTTCTTGTGATCTATCATTATTTTTTCTTGTCTTAAGTCTATCGACTCCACAATCTTCTAGTCCTTTACCTATAGTGATTCCTAAAGTTGTTCTATCCAACTCTGCCCTTGAAATATATTTTAGTTGTTTGTTGTTCTTTTCAACTTCAACACATTGGGATTTAAGGTCCTTGACCTACTTTTTTAGATGATACATTTCTAAATCATCCTTATTCAATGCAACATTCTTATTATGGAGTGGATATATCTATGCCTTAAACTATGCCAAATTTGCTTCAAGCTCCTTATTCATTATTTGCATTACTTCATCCTCAACTACAAGTAGACCAAAATTTATAGTCATACCATGTGCAACTTGGTTTGCAAGTTATACCATTTCATATGGATTCATCTAGTTTATATCCTACTCAAATACTTTATCAACCAAGTCAATAGGAGCTATTGCTACCTTGGAAGGATTAGAATTTATCATCTATGCAATTTAAATCTTGTTCTGTTTTCTAGTTGGTTTTTATTGCATTAAAATTGATTTAAGCTCTTAATATTTCTAAAACTATGCATTCTCCACACGATGAGGTCATTGGTAACATTAGACTACTATAATGGATGACCATGATGTCTTAAATAAACAACACCGTTTTTACATGGGATCAATGTTAGTGTATTTAAGTAGCAATTTATATGACATTTGGAGGGAAGGGATTTATAAATTAATTGGTAACATGGCCTCCTTTCCATAAACCAAAATTTGGTGATAAACCAATCGATGATTTTGGTGTCACTCAACCTTCCTCTTGGTTAGCATTCTACCTAGTATGTGTTTTGCACCTTATATCATAACCAAGATTAGATGAATTTGAATTGCTTTTGAGTCAACTTCTAGAGAAGGCCAGTATCTTGATTATGCTAAAGGAAATAGATGATAACAAACTAAATACAAATATACAAGAGCTAGAAAGATATGGAAAAGAAATACAAATTTATTAAAGGGTGATTGAATTTCAACTAATAGTATTGAAGCTTGCAATGTAAATATCCTATAATTCAACTACAAACAGAGCCTAACAGACCAACTACCAAAAAAAGAAGTATAGAATCTATATTCAGCTCATGTTTTGAATTCTAACACTCTAAGAAATTTGTCAAAGATAATCAAAACAACAATCCAAAGTAAACCAAATTTTCTTAACATAATTTACCACCTACAAAGCATAAATAAAAATGCATGAAAATATATAATTCACATATACATTATCATCTAAAACACATCTACCATTAGAGGTCAAACAACACCTAATTTCATTAGCAATAGAGTAAAATACATAAATTACAGTAGACAAATACTAAAAGTGTTGACACTCCTTTTGAGGCTTAAGCTATTTATAGTTTTTTACAATGAATTGAGTCTAGCTTAGGCCTAACTTGAATAGGTATAATTTGGCCCAATCTGGGGCTTATTTGAAATCAACATACTTGGGATAAAATGTATCATTTTATAGCCCTACCATCATCAAGGTTTCAGGCAACTCTTTTACAAGCATCATTAGAGTTTTAGGGCAACTGATTTAACATGCTTGGATCTTCACTACTATGCTAGTTGTAATTTATAGGATATGATAGAGTGACTATAATTTTCTCACACTAAGGGTTTTAGTATCAATTCAACTAGATGGCTAAAGAGTGTCCATGTGGTCCCATCCTTTGAAACCCATAATATCTATTGAAAGGGACCTACCAGAGAGCCTTGGAGACCTGGGTGAAACTTCCAAGCTAGGCACTGTTTTCTCTAGCCACTCTTGCTTTGGTCAAGACTTTTGAGAAATGTTACTAAGATCATCTCTAAGGAAACTTAACAACTCTTGCTTTCTAGCTACTTCATACTTTTTGGACTATTGATTGGATTTATGGCTTTTAAGACTTACTATTAATGTAAATATCATAGGATAATTATCATAGGATCAAATATATGATAGCCATGATATAATAAGATTAAATATAATAATGCAACCAGAATAATATGATCCAATTAATATGTAAATAAAGGCTAATAATATGTAAAATAAAATTCATTAATAAGCAACAATATGAATGTATAAATAGCCTAAATCATACATGTAACAGCATGTAGAAATACTTACAATATTAATTGCTCAAATGTATGCAATCTTTATTACTCCTCCTTCTCTTACAAATGTATCATAAAACTCTATTACAATATAATCACAATACTCTCTATGTAGACTCTATAGGTGATATTGGTGATGTAGGTGGTTATATTGATGGTATCTCTCTATGGAGTAATATATAGCCATTGTAGGATGACTCTTGGGTTACTTGAATCTTCCTTTCCTTATGCCAAATCTCATGACTCTTGGCTTCTCTACTTGAAACTTGCATACACATGACTCCATTTTGTATGTACACTTGGAAATGACTCTTCACATAAAACTTCCTAATCTAAGAACGCATGCGCACACTTATATATGTGATACGTATGCACATTTAAAAACATAACACTTGCACACTTTTTTACATGAAACTTGTGCATTTCTTACACATTATTACATTATATATAAAATATTTACTCACACTCTAATCTAGAACACAACCCTAATATAATATTTACAAGGTTGTACCAAGGAGGTACATTAGCATATACCAAATAATGTAATATTCTCTAATATGGCTAGGACTTTTGAAGGCTTGGGCTAATTTCACCTTTGAAAGTCCCTTACCACTCTAATTTAGACCCTTTATTGGCCAAAATTTTTGAGGTATTGCATTGTCATAATGATTTAAAAACTTAGATCATTCATATCTTCTAACTACTCATGCATTTTATCAACTCTTTCCTTCAATATCTTGACTGGTTGAGTCTTCTAAAAGTTTGGACTGATGTCACCTTCAAAAATCCCCAGCCATTATTATTTCAAACTTTGGATTGATCACCTTAAGCCTTGCTGATGGAGATATTTGAGAAGTGGTCAGACTTCTTTGCCTTAGCAAAATTTTAGGCTTTATAAAATGATTTTATATTTTGGTCAACCATATATCAACCTTGACAAGGTGTCGGGACCCTAGCCTTAGAAACATTTCATAAAACTAATGATTTGATAGAGTTTGCAGGGACTTGTCTATTTTGACCCTAGCATTTGCCTATATTATTGGAACCTTTAGGGGATTTTTTCTTGTAAAAGTGAGAACCCAAACAACTTTATCCATTGGGAAATGGAGTTATAAGGGAAGGAAAAACAAGATAAAATTTATATGAGGGAAAACACCTAGGGGCTTGAATGGATCTAGAAGAGAAATGAAAAAATCCTTGGACTAACAAAGGGAACTACATTTTTTAGCTTTAACAGGGGATTAGATAATGCATTGGAAGATGCCTATGTTTTGACTGTATCACATCTTTTAAAAAAAAATAGAATTCTCTACACAAAAAAGAGGAGGAAAATAACAAGAGTTGGAAGAGAACAACTAGAAACTACTATGGGAGTGTAATAGAAAAATTGAGTGATTGGAAGGATTGGAGAAGGTGGTGATTCAGTAAAAAATTAGGGGTGAGGGTATGAATGGGAATAAGAAGAGGGAAGGAAAACAAAATATGATAGAAAAAGAGGAGGAAGACATAGAAAGAGGAAGATGAAGGAATGAAAATGAATATACCTAACCAACAGTGCATTTTGGGGGGTTGAATTCCTCTTGATAATAATTTGAAACAAATCACACTAGCTTCAAACAAGTGTAAAGTGTCTTAGGTAAATGTTCCAAAAACTCAAAGCCTAGTGATCCCTAGTGATGCTTGTTTCATTCTTCTTTATAACATTGTACAAGAAATTCTCTTGAGGATTATAGATGACTTCAAGGCATCAAGAACCCTCCATATATCCATAGTTGCTTTACTAAACACAAAATATCTTAAATATTTTGCTAAGTTATCAAAATAATTTATGAATTATAACCAGCCTACATATACTTTTATAGCCTTTTTTGATGGCTATTACAACTAATATTTTCAATGATCATGAATCGTTTGTCAGAACTGATGCACTTTTCCAAAAATTTGAATTTGTGTGAGTGGTTTGATCATGTGCCTTGCTTTTCTTAGAACCAATAGCCTTTTGATGTTACAACATAAATATAGCCATGTCGGATATATTTCCAATTGTCATTGATTTATTGATTTATTATTATTAATAGTTGTAGGTTGATTTACAATTATTCACCTGACCACTTTTGAATTATGATTGCATATTCACAAGGACTTAGCCCTCCTAAAGTGGTAAGAAATATTTGAATTTTCTCATTCATTTCATTGTTCGCATTATTACAACAAGTTTTATGCTTCAAGTGGTATCAGAGCCGAAGATCTGGGAAATCATGTAGTAATTGTTTTCAAAATTCTTAGAGTTTACACCTTCAGGCGACCATGATCTATAGCATTCGTACAAAATGAAACCAAATCTAAATTCGTAGAAGTAAGAAAATTTATTATTCTCACCACCAACAAAAGTATCCTAGCACCCATCAAGATCAATTGTTGTAAGGAGTGACATAGTTGGACCAGCCTACTTCGCGTAACTAGTAGACATCACTATAGGATAATTATAGACAGATTTAATAAAAATTTTATTAAATTTTATCGACCCTAATTTTTTCCAGAACATGCATTGAGAATTTTGTTTGTTTATCATAGTCGGTGATAATTAAGGGTGGATATCGACTCTTCAATTGGAAGATAAATTTTAGCATTATTGTGATTCACTGTAGTGACATATAGGTGGATGAAATAGGAAAAGAACCTAGTGAACATATTAAGCAATCACATCCAATTCCATCCACTAAATGCATGATTTCATAATGCTTCAAGTGGTTTGATAATATGACCTAATCATTACATATTATCCAAGATGTTGATTCCTAACAACATCATTTGGCGAATACTGGCAATTTCTTCTTTAAACTTTGGCAAATATTTTGCAAGAGTTATCCAACATGGAACACGATCTCTATTTTCATAAGATATAAGGCAGCATCTTCAACAAATAGGTGAGCTAATAAGAGTTATTTGCACCAAATAATTTCCATTTATACTAAGGTATGTGAAATTTAACTTGCTCGAATCTGACATATGCACGCAATGTATCATGAAGTCTATCATTGATAATAACTAAAACAGGTATAATTTTATATCGTAAAATAATTTCCTAAAATTTGTTGGTAAATTTGGATAATATATTTTTGTTTTGGACTTTCAATATCCCACATATATCACGTGGGAGGTCTATTAGCAATTTATAACTGAAGACTCACACTTAAGCCATTGTGACTTTGATCACACACATTAATCTTATATTTCCTTCTTGCACTTGCATCAATTAAACCATGTGTCTTTCCAGTTATCATTAAATTTACCTATCAATCTTCTCCTCCTATATTCCATTGACCAACGTATTTAGTTCTTATCCATCTATCTACAGTTAATATTATATGTCCATTCATATTTTTGTGTTTAGTCCTCTCATACCATTCATAGTTCTATTGACATGTTAGATAGTCATCATTGGTCCACAGTGCAATGTCAGGTCTTTAATGTGGTCTTTCTCATAGGGAGTCATGTTAGCGGAGTTTGGTCTGGAGTCAGTGCCTAAAGTGTTTGATCATCATCATAAGAGTTGCACCAACAATGTATGTTCTTACCTACATTTCGTAATGCCTTGATTCCATATTGTCTAGAGTGGGGTGAACCTGCCTTGCCTTGAGTCATGGGAGTCTGCTTTATCTTGAGTCACATGATTCCTTCGTAAGAAACTAGCCATTGGTATTTATAAGATAGTCGTTGGTAGCTAACCATTGGAAATTGAATCTCAACTAGCCATTGATATTCATAAGCAAGTCGTTGTAGCTAACCATTGGAAATTGAATCCCAACTAGCCATTGGTAGGAGAATTCAAAAATGTAGTTGAAGCAATAATTTTGCAGTTGGATTGGAAAATTGATAAAAAAAAACACATTTTTTGCAAGAAAATAACCAATTTTTGATCAACTTGGTCCAAATTTTTTGCTAAATTCTATAAAGCAAGTGCATGAGTGATAGGTGGAATTGAGGACCAAATGGAAGACTACATAGTGAAGATATTCCAAACAAAGAACCAATAAACCCACCAAGAAGACCTCCACAAAATAAAGGTACACAACATAATTCTCCTTTACGTATTAACAGTTTTAATTCCAACCATCATGTTACTAATATCATGGCTCCTTCCAACTCATCCTAATAAAATCTCACACATGAGGAAATAGTAATCCCCACTACATGCAACCAAGAATTATAAATGTGTTTGTCATAAATAACTACTAATATGAACAATATGTCAATAATTCTCGGTCGATTAGTAAACAAACAAAACCAAGAAGCTCCTCCCTCCCCAAATAATTACCATAGATAAAATGATAATGTGAATCAAGATACAAAGGAAGTTTATCAACATGCAATATGGCCTAATGTGTTAATGTTCCACGTACTGATATGCCCACATTTGATGGTGGGGACCCACGTGGTTGGTTAGCTGAAATAGAGGGCATCCTAAAATTATATCGTATTCCTGAAGTTGGAAAATTTTCTTACACCTCTTCCAAATTGGGCACAAAATCTTACCAATGGTTCTCTTGGCAACAACGTCAACATAATAATCCTCTCTTATGGCTTGAATTTAGAAATATTTTTCTCAAGATATTTGATAAATGTAGTTCTTCTTCCTACAATGTTTTCATATTGGGTCTCAAAAAAATTGGTTTTGTCCAAGATTATGTTTCATATTTCACATGTCTTCTCACTTACACAGAAGAAGTAGATGCTTTAGTGGTGGTTTCTAACTTTTGACATGGTTTAAGATAAAATATTCAACTTGAAGTGGACTTACATGATCCATAAAATTTGTATGAAACTATAAGTATTGCTAAAATTTCTAAAAAGAAGTTTCAAAATTGGACATATTCTAGACACGATTCTAATACACATCCTCAATATCGCAATAATTCCTTCTGTAAAAATGAACAACCATCAAGATATTTTTGCTATAAATATCACAATAATCATCCAAGAGATCAAGCATGTGTACCAAGACAAACCTTTCAAATATAATATGATAATAATGACGAAGAATATGAAGTAGAAGATGTCAATCAACCATAATCACCCATAGATGTAGAACAAATAGATAATAATGAAAAAATACTAGAAGAGGATACTATGGCTATCTCAGTGTATGCTCTCATGGTATTAACAACCCACCATACAATTAAGGTACCAAGATTTATTAGGCACAAAAAAATAAATGTGTTGATTGATTCAAGTAGTACTCAACTTTATCGACATCAAGACTGCTAAAGCATTGAATTATCACATTAATTCTTCCAACCAAGAAAAGTTTCAAGTTTTAGTTGCAAATGGAGGAAATGCTCAATGTATTGGTAGAACTTCTTCAGTATCAATACAAATGGGAAGTTATACATGGCGGGGAACTCTCTTCGCTATGAGTTTGGGAAGTTTAGATGTGTAGACACCAAAACCTAGCCACTTGTCCTCCATCCATGCTTTCCCTCCATTTCCACCACCAAAACATAGCCACTTGTCCTCCATCCTAGCTTTCCCACCATTTCCACCTATTATTTATATATATATTTATAATATATATATTTAAATAATAATATTTTATATATTATATTTTTTATATATTTAATAAATATATATTTATATAAATAAATTAATCCTAGCCATCCGATTTCACTTAATATTAGTCATCCATTCACATTAATCCATGCCACACCCTAAATTTAATATCCACCCTTATATATGCTTTTATCTCAGCCACATGATTAGTGTTTTTGAAACCCTAGCATGCTCTAGGTTGGATTATAAATAGAGGCTATTTTGATGGCTCAAACCCTAATTTTTTGAATACCCTAAGTTCCCTAAGGTTCCTTGAGCTTTCAAAGTGCCTTAGAGTTCCAACCCAACATTTGTGCCTTAGCCCCACTCCATCCATCATACTCCCTATTCTCTCTCTCACCGTTACCATTTTCGCATCCTTTACCATCATTAGATATGCTTCTACATATCTGACTTGACCTCCTGAGCACCCTATCGCTCTCCACAAGCACCCTTATACTCTTCACCATAGTCTTGAGTGCTCTGCTACTCTCTACAAGCACCCTGCTACTCTTTTCCATAGTCCTTAGTGCCCTACTGCTCTCCTCGAGTGCATTGCTACTCTCTACTACATTCTCGAGTGCCCTGTTGCACTTCTTGAGAGCCTTAATACATGTTAGAGCTCTATTCAAATTATAAGCAAGATATTTGGGTGTCACTAGGGCACACCCTCGCCATCGACCTGCAACAGATCTAGTTATCAAAAGACAACTAGCAAGAAGTAAGATAAATCATTATTTGTTTTTTTAATTTTAATATTTTCTTATTTGCTTGCAGTAGTGTTACATGATATTTAGGGTTTTATTAATTTTTGAGGGTCTCACGTAGTGGAGCCCTCTTAGTTATTATTAACTCTCTTCTTTCATCTTCTATGTGCAGATTTAGAGATTCATCAACATTGGATATTTGTTTAAGTTGAAGTGGCCCGACATCGGATACGCAAAAGCCCACTCACACCTGTTAGGAGAAGAACACAACTGAAGACACCACCATTTGTCATAGCTAGGGTTTCGAAGAACCCTAGCAATTTGTGTAAAATTTTTATCAAAGATGATTCTTAAATCCACTATTGTAACAATAGAGTTTTTAGGCTCCTCTCATTTAATATAAATCTCATTTGTTGTGCAATATGCGATTATTTAAATTTTGTTTTATTTATCATTTCTTGGTGTTGCGTTTTCATCTCTACAAATGGCGATCATGATGGGACTCCATAAGGATTTCATTTTCTGATTTATCTTGGATTTTAACTTGTTGTTTGTTATCTTATTTTGCATATTTTTAGGAGTGAAAATCAGGCATTTTTTGCCTATTAGGGTTTCTAAGGGGTTACAAAAAACTACAGATGGTAAATGAATGCACTACGACACTCGATTATCACCCAAAAATGCTTGGATGTATTCTAGAAGAACCCTGGAGCATCTCAGAATCACCCAGCTACATTTTAAAATGATTTGGAGTAGATACGTAGGTTGTCTTGTAAGTCCACAATCTAAAATCCAAGTTTTTTGTTTTACATATTTTGGGTTCTTTGATGTTTTTTTTTATATTCCAAGCATAAAATGAATAATAATTAAGTAATCTAAAAAATAATTCATTCTAGTTTGCATTTTAGGTTTGCATCCATTCACACATTCTAATTAGGGTTTCTATTTTTAATGTATTCACAAATACAAAATGCTACATTTTGTTTGCACTTGAATTGAGAATCTGCATAAAATAGGATTGCATTTTAGGGTTAGAAGTACCTTATTTTGTTTATCTAAGTAGGAACATCATTAGGGTGCCAATAATATCCCTGTCATTGGGTGATTCTAGGCAGAGGGGTGGATGAACCCTCTGGTTGTCTTTGATAGGGGGTCTTAAGAGGTACTTCAAACCCTTTGGAGAAATTTGCATTCTCTTGTTGGCTTCTGACTTAGATCTATGAAATTATTTTCTTCTAACATTGTTTTTACACATTAATAAATGTAAAATTTAAAAGTAATAATTCACACATAGCACGTTTCACTCAAAATAGTAGTGGTTGGATTTCATCACCAACCATTGATTAATATTTGGTGATGGTGGGTTTCATCTTCATCCACCAATATCTACCCACAAAAACCATAGGATACCCTCCAGCAAACTTGTTGGATTTCATCACCAGCAAGAATCTCATTGCCCTATCTTCACCATAGTTTTTACCTTTGTTTCATTAAGCAATATTAGAACATAAAAACTATTGGGACTTAACAATAAGGTACACTTGTATTCACAAATATGTTACAATATATAGGCATCAAGCCTATGAGGGATATTTGACAAGTGTCATAATCTCCACTTCAAGTGTCATGCAGAAGACACATAACTCCAATTAGAGAACTCAAACTAGAAATAAGACAAGTGGCATAACTGAATAAAGGCATAGTGCACATTAAAAATAATATTATAACATTATCCCTTAATGTGCACTATCCTAACTATAGAAAAAATAAGTCAACATGAGATAACATTCCCCCTTAATGTTGACTTCTATTACATACATAGAGCAATTTGCTAAACTAAGAAAACTTATCTTGCCCAAGTGACTTGTGTGGATGTCAGCCACTTGATATTGAGTTGGTACATACTCCATGTGTATAATGTCTTCTTGGACCATTTCTCTGATGAAGTGATGATGGATCTCAATGTGCTTTGTTTTGACATGGAAAACTGGATTCTTGGTCATCTTGATGGTACTTTGATTGTCACCATATATATAATTTGTACCATATATGAATAGCCCAATGTCCTAAATAAATTGCCTCAACCAAATTGCCTCCTTAGTTGCCTCAACTGCTGCTCTATATTCAGCCTCTACTGAAGATAATGAAACTATGTTATGCTTCTTGGTGCTCCATGAAATGGAGCCCTGGAAAGAGGGAATTTATAGCCACTTTCTCTCTCAATAAGTGTCATGAATTCCTTGAAGTTATCAAGGGCTTGCCATTTGTACTAAATTAGGTAGATCTATACCTTTCTGCTATAATCATCAATGAAAGTGATATAGTATTTGGCCCCAGTATAATATTGAATATATATTGGCCCATAAATGTCTAAATGAACCAATTGCAATGGTTTATTGGATCTCCAAGCCTTTCCTAACTCAAAAGGTTGTCTATGGTGTTTGGCAATAACACATGGCTCACAAAAACATTTAGACTCCTTAAGATGTGGAAGTCCTTTTACTAAACCTTTTCTTGCCATCATTTGAATATTATGAAAATTTAAATACCCCATTCTTTCATGCCACATGTACTCCAAATAAAAAGTATTTGTTGTATGCAAAGAGGTTTGAGTTAAATATTTGGCAAGGAGGTAGTAAAAACCATCCTTTTTTATTTCCATGGCTTTGACAGTGCCATTTATGACTAGGTACATACAAGACATCTGTTGCAGGAACATAATTCCCATCATGCAAAATAAGTGGTGCCTCTCCAATACCTTCAATAGGAAGGGCACTTTCATCACCAAAAGTAATGAATTGATTAGAAGTATGTTGAACCTTGGTCAACCAATCTTACCTTCCTACCATGTGCTTTTCTACCCCAGAATCAATATACCAACAATATTTATCTTCAACATTAACTTGGTTACCTAGGTGTTGTAGGTGAGTTGGAGAGGAGAGGGCAATCCTCCAAGGGAGGTCCCAAATTCGAATCTCCACCCTACCAAAAAGTTAAATTGGGTACCTAAAATCCAATTGATAATGTTGGTGTGGGCAGGGCCGGATGCGACTCCCAGGTGACTCTGACGGTGTAGAACCCCCTAGTCATGGTCTCTTAGACCAAGGCAGCCCTGCAAGGGATTTTTTACTTTAAAAAAAAAAAATTAACTTGGTTTGTTGCATACAATATGTTGAGATTATTATCTTGTGGACCCCTTTGATCTCTTTGTCTTTGATAGCAATTAGTGATATTATGATTCTGTTGGATATTTTGAGCAGTAGTGATTGATGCCCAAAATTAGTTGTCATTGATGTCAAGGTGCCAGGTGATAGCTCAGCTTAAGTGCAAGTGGAAGTTTAATGAAATTCATGATGGGTTTAAATATCTATATTTTACACCCAAGAGAATGGGTCAACCCAAGGAAGAAATTTATCCAAGGCATCAAAAGGATATAATATTATAATAATTGTTATTATAATATTAAAGTGATATGGTGAAAACCCCAAATAAAATATTTATAATTTTCATTATAATATTTTATAAATCAAAGTGGGTTTTATAAATTTTAATTATATTTCATAAACCCAAAGGTTGGGTTTGGAAGAAAAGGCATTTGAAGCGCTTTTAAAACCTTCACCGACATCGTGGAAGGAAATCGGGGAAGCGTCGATGTCTCCCAAGGTATGGAGGAAGCAATATAAATACATTGCCCAAAGTCTAAAACATTATCCTTGCTTGAAATTTTAATTGGCATGCAAAAAAGAATAAGAGCTTGTGAGAATTACGAATTTCGTGGACAACAAAGTGTTTTAGGAAGGAAGCATTAATTTTCAAAGGCACATAGGACAGCGTGGCCTAGTGGTGAGTTGGGAAGTACAAAAATATTTGTTTGTGCGAGGGTTTGCATTCAAAATGTGGCAAGTGCATTGGAGGTCTTGTTGGTTAAGGCACCCAAGGTGCACATAGTTTGGCCAAGGGAAGAAGAAGTTGAGAGTTGAAGCATGTGGTGGTCCTTCATTAATTGCAAATGAGTGTGTGGCTCATGCGGCGACTTTGGCCGTGGCTAAGGCACACATTGTGGGCAAGGTTGAGGGTTTGATTCCCTCTGAAGGTGAGGTAAATATTTTTGGTTAAATTTTTAATTATCTGCCTATGTTGGAGATATAAGGGTGTTTAATTTTTATTGTTATTAGCATATGTTGGATGTATAAGTTTTATGAGTGGAATTAATTGTTAGAGGGGTAAATTATTAAATAAGTGATGTTATTTAAGATTTGTTATTAGGAATGATAAGAAGGTCTTTGTAAAGTCTTAATTAATATAGTGATATATTGGAGGATTAAGACTATTGAGCATTGATTTCATTTTAATAAGAGTTTTTATATTAAAGAATATTATGGTGAATATTATTTTTAAGTTGGAGTGATAAGGTGTATTTTAGTCATCTTTTTATATTGTGTTTTATTGAAGTCTTCTAACCCTTATTGAGATTGGCAAAGAAGTAATTGTGAGTGTGGCAGATTTGTGATATCAACTCTTTGGCAACAAAAAGGTATGGGCAAATTCTTCTTTGGTTGAGTTGATTGATTGGCTTACAAAAATAAATTTTGGAGTGAAAAGGATTTGATTAGGGTTTCATTTTCGAAAGTTTTTGAGTTAATGCTTCAAGGTTTTCTAGAATTAAGAGTTGTGATTAAAACCTTGTTTTATAAGCATTGTTGTTGAAGCATTTGGATTGTAAAAAGAACTTGATTTAGGGTTTTGAAAATAACATGAGTATCATTGTTATGTGAGAATCGTTTCTTTAATACCACTTTTTATAGAACTTTATTATCACTAAATATAAATCATTTACCAGTATGCAAAAATATCAAATCATTTATCCACAATAACAATCCACAAATGAGAGAGAGAGATAGATAATACCCTTAAGTTAGGGAAACCCAATAATAATCCTTAAGGAATAACTCAACAAAATATTCCAATATGAGAGCACCACTTAAGGAGGAAAAAGTACCATAAGCCACTTTGTGGGCAAAGACGATTACACATGATCATCATTACAATGATAAATATCTCTTCTTTATATACCCATCTTCTAATTATAATTTGGGAAGCCTACTACTAATATTATATTATATTATATTATATTATAATATAATATAATATAATATAATATTATAATACAATCAACCTTAGGTTATGTGTGGCCCATGCCAACCCTTATACAATATAATAATATATCCCCAAATATCTATTCCTAGGTATGCTAATAGATTCAATAGTAGCTTATAAATATGAGCAAAGATGTAACAACCCAGACCTAACCCATTCCTACCCATTGGATTCTCAAAATAAAAATTTTGATTGGTTTCAAGGTCTTAAATAAAATACAAGGAGAAATTTTTGATGATCATCCAATGTTTTATTAGTACTAGGTATAGTGAAATCCCACTTTTGGGACTACTAACCACTACAGTCGATCTCCCAAGTAGTAGAGATTGGATAGATCCCATGGAAAAGTGCCTTTTTGTGTACATATATTCTCATCCCGATATCCCAAGTTCACAGCTGTGGTTTTCCTTTAGGACCCATAACACCTAGAGGATGGACGTATAATTCCCCATCCTTTAGCATAGAGGACTTAGGTTCATTTAGGCTAATTTTTGTCCTAGATTTTAAGTATGCAAGGGGGTAGCATAAATATTCCTTGTACCTAGTTAAAATTCCACCTTCTCTAGAGGCAACTAGGGCCCACCATTACCCTGACTCAGGTCCTAGTATCACTTGTTAATGCACGATTAACGATGAGTTGTCTCATATCAAATCATTGTTGAGTGGGATAGCATCCAGTTCCTACTAGATAAATTATAATCATGCAATGAGCAAGAGATCCATTACCATACTACTCATTCAATATCCTAAAGGTGATGTTCCATATCATCCCTCATTACCTTCCTATCCTAACCCTTCCCATCAGGAGTACAATTGCACTTTAATTCATAGTGGTTGCTCTTCTTGCAACCACCAGTATTGTGTGTGATTGTTTCATCATCCTCCTCGATGGATAATTTAATCATCCTTATTGATGGTAAGGTATAAAGGAGGGTTTAAGGTCCAAAAATATAATCTCAAGTTTTTGAAAAATGCCCTTCTTTTGAATATTTGCGTCATGAGAAAATTCCCAAAACTTAAAGGACATGTAAAAATAAGTATCATCAAAATTTTTCTTTTAATATATATAAATAAACATACAATAAAATTAATTAATAAATACAACCCACAATATTCTCAAATGAAGAAGTATTAATCAAAACTAATTCACTAAAACCAATTATTCAAAATGTGCTTTTAACTATAAATTAAATACTATTAACTATTTATTTAACGAGTCTAGCAAACTCCTTGAAAAGAAGAAGTATTATTTAAACTAATTCTATTAAAACAAAAATTTCAAACATACTTTGAACTATAAAATAAAAGAGTATTTAATTTTTACTTCATTTAATATAAGACTCGAACAAAACATTTATTCTTCTTTCGTCTTCAAAAGTAAAAGAGATTTTTAAAGCAAAGGAAAACTAATTATACTAATGAATTTAAATAAACTATCCAAACCATAAAATCATATTCTAAAAGATATTTATACTTGTGGTTGTAATTTTCAAACGTATCCAAACAAGAATAACCCTTACATATAATATTCTAACAAATAAAGAATTAAATAGAAGTCAAATGGTCTGGTAAGAGTCTTTCTAATATTTCTAATTTGATAACATGAAATTTATTTATGCAACCCTTAATAATAAAGAGAAATAGAGAATACTTCTGATAAGTGCTAAATGACAAAAGTACTCATTCCAAATGACATAAACTCAAAGGTCTATGATGACCTCCATAAATATCAATCGAGGTAAGCCACACCAAGATTTTTACCATCTAAAGAGTAAATTTTAAAACATTTCTTCACTTAATCACTAACTAAATATTTCTTCAATTTAAATAGTTCAGGGGCTCCTAAAAGATAAATATGGTTTATCTCTATCAAGCTTTTCATACACAACAATTAGAACTTTATCACTTTATATTTATTCAATAAAATGCTACAAGATCTTATTCTCAATTAGGACTTATGTTTTTTTTTTAATTTACATGGTGGAATTGGTAGCCACCACAAATTTGGGCAGGCTATCCAAATTTTATGGATGCCATAGTATTCTGCATTGTCCACCCTGGAAGTCACCACACAATTCTTCGCACAGTCCGCCCCTATAACCACCATGTCGCAATCATTTTAAACCTTTTACACCACCGAAAGCACTATGAAAGGGACAAGAGTTCAGTTTAACGAGGCCCAAGATTTGAACCTTGGATCTTCACCCCCATTATGGGGTTTGGTTGAACCAATTGGTCTACACCTTGGACCTAGCTAGAACTTGTGTTACTATGCTTAAATATTCATTTATAGAACTAAACAAGATCACATTCAATACAAGGCATATCATTTAAGCTTGGGTTTGAATTTAATTTATTTATAGGCCTATTTACAATTTGTATGATAATACATTGTTTTGTAATGCATAACAGGCAGATTCTCCAAGTGTAAAGTTCATTTAATATCGTCGTGTGACTCTACAACAAAATTTATCGCAAGTAACAAACATGACAATAATATTTCACTGCTCTCCAATCTGTTTACTACCAAGTTTTAAATTACTTGCTTTATACTAAAATTTTCCTCTAAAAGATAAAAATAAAGGTATAGTAATTAAAGGATATGATCTCGAATCTCAAAATACTTCATTAAATATTTATTCTTCTTGTTTATACTTCTTAGGAAATATCTTTTTTTTGACTCGGGTCACATATTAAATTTCTAGAAGTCAGTTGATGTAGAAATTTCTCTAAAAGCAATACAAAATACTTATGAAAAGAAATTATATATATTTATCCTTTAAAATACGATTCCAACTAAGAGGTTATTAACATCATAACTTAGCAAACATTCAATTTATTCTAGAAACGTCTATACTACAACTTTTCCCAGCACCTCAAAAAGTAAAGCCTCTAAATCTTTTTAAGAAGTTCAATAAAATATTCTATGAATTAACAAGACTCATATGATACATACTAAAAACTCAATTGGCAATAGGTATGGCATACGTTTCAAACATATTTACAACGAGGTTTGATATTTACAAAAGTAAATATTATATATACTTTTTTTTAACAAGAAAATACCATTGATATACAATAATAAATTTAAGGCATCTATTTGTTACATTTATTATGATTTCTAATAACCACCACTCAACAGTAAGTGACATTTCCAATACCAGACACTTTAGTATTCATATTTGAAATAATTCAAGGTGTCATCCACTAAACTGTTGATGAATTTTAGCTGAAGGTTTCAACACAGTATTTTATTATTTTTTTACAGATGCATTCTTAAGACTAAAATTCTTGAAAGTAATACATGCTCTAATTAAGCTTACCGACCCTAAACTGAAATTTTTTGTGCAATACAAGTCAAAAAACAAAGATTGATTCTTTAACTTAGTACAGGTCTCCATCAATGGCCTTCCAAAGCAAGTTCACCCACTCATCTGCCCGCTTGAATGCAACTCAATGGAAAGATAAGGGTTGTAACATGTTTTGGGTTAGCACGGTCCCAAGATAATGCATGTAACTAAATGAATACAACACATAAACATAATGATGTGAAACAATCAATCATAGCACAAAGTTCTTGGTTAACCAAATTTGAGTTTCTAGTTTTTATTATTATTATTTGAACAATAAGTTATGCTTTCCAAAAGAAAGTACAGAGTAGCCTTGGCTACCTGACCCATTTTATCCTCTCCCAATGGATAGTCAATTCTCTTGGCTATACATGTATTATTATACACAAGAGCATTGGAGGTACGCTGAAATGTTAATGAAAGGGGTTAAATAATTTTCAAAGCACACCATGCAAAAATGACAATCTAACAGACCAAAACATACACAATTAAAATCAAGTTATTTAAGCAATTTATGACCAATACAAAGTATGCATCTTATTTATTAATAAACAACAATACATCAAGCATCCATTCTCAACACAAGATACTATAGTCAAAATAATTTGACCTGATGATCTTTCAACAATAATTTGAATGCTTCTTCAATCTTACACATGATGCACACAGTAACCACCAACTGGATGCATGCAGTAATCATCCTAATACCAGATAGATTATTTTTTTTTTTATCCATCCTTATATAGAAATAAAAAATATAGATTTGGTGACACATAAGGGTGGTCATTCATATAAAGGTATTTAGAAAGGTTTTCGGGTGGTGTTACTCTTAGTAATTCAATATAAGAAGAACATATCATACTTTTTTTTAAAAGATATAAAATTTTATATTTTTATTTTAGTTTTATGTTTATTTTATTTTATTTAAATATTATTTTCATAATCAAGAAAAAACTATGACATATAATTTTATCAAGCATGCATATGCATAATGCAAACAAATCCATTAACTAAGCATATGAATAATGTAAACAACAATCAGGATTCCCCTATATGAATTTATTTCAGTGAGCTTACATGTACTCATGGACCATGGTGTTTTTCACACCTCCATCGTACCCCTCCTTACCTCATGTGGAGAACCTCTATCTTTCTTCTTGAAGGAGGATACCTGCTTGCCTGCAAACACAAAAGCCATTAGCAGTACCATGTCCTAGAAGTATAAATGTGAATTAAAATAATAACTAATCTAGTGGGTTGTTACATTCTTCCCACAAGGAATAAACACAATCCCTATATTTTAAATACATATTTAAATTATAAATATGTATACAATATTATGCCATATCAAACAAATTCATATTCAAAAACTTAAATATATCAAAATATATTAATGTTCATTTCAATAGATAAGGAATTTTTTTTTTTCATATCAGCCACATCCTCCCATGTAACATTCTTTTTAGAATACTGGTACCATTAGACCTTACATTTATCAATTTGTCTCTTTCTAATTTGTTTGGTTCTATAGCCAAGGATCTTAATAATATGGAATTCAATGCAATAGAGGTCTATCATCTGCAAATGAGGGATATTCCAAACATGGCAAGGATCGACAACATATCTTATAAGGAAGGACACATAGAAGGTAACATGGATTTTATATAGATTGGCTGGCAAGGCCAATTTATAAGCAACAAGGATAATTTTAAAAATCTCAAAGGGTCCCAAAAATCTTTGGCTGAATTTGAAAGATTTTATGAAGCTTTTGGAAGGTTTCACCCTTAAGAAAACTTTGTCTCCCATGGAGAATTATCTTGGTGTTCTCTTTATATCAACATAGTTCTTTTAATTATCTGAGGTTTATCTAAGACATTGGTGAATCTCTTTCAATTGCACATCCATTTGTTTAATAGTATCCATTTTGATCATTACCTGGTCCTCCAGATTATTCCATGATAATGGAGTCTCGCACCTTCTCCTATACAGGACTTCAAAATGAGCCATGCCCAACATGGCATGGTAACTATTATTATATGCAAATTCTACCAAGTTAAGGTGATATTCCCATTTAGATTGATGATCCATGCAATACATTCAAAACATGTCCTCTAAGACTTGATTGACTAGCTTTGTTTGTTCATATATTGGAAGGTGTGTCATCCCACATATTTCTAGGTATAAAGTGTGCTACCTTGGTCAATTTATTAACCACAACAAGGATAGTATCATGTTGAAAGCAATTCTTGGGTAGTCCAACTATAAAATCCATAGAAATGACTTACCACTTTTGAGTAGGGATATCATAAGGGTATAAACGACTCATTGGGTGTAAATGCTCTGCTTTGACTTTCTAACATTCAAGATGCCTTACCACAAAATTTGTTATATCCTTCTTCATGTCTAGCCAATAGAAATTATTCTTCATATCCTCATGCATATTTACCCCTCCTAGCTGCATGGAATAAGGAGCATAGTGTACCTCCTACAAAATAGTATTTCTTAACTCTTTATTATCGAGAATAACCACTCTATATTTAAAATATAGCAAATCATCCTCGACTATAAAATCCTTAGCATTTTCATATCCTTGTCTGATTTGAACTTATCATTTCAAACAGAAATAATATTTATTTTTGTAATTCCCTTACTTGCTCAACTAGTTCATACTAGCACTGGGACATAGCAACTATATACCCTCTCCTACTTAAAGCATTCACTAGTTTATTCTCATTTCCTTTAATATATTCTATCCCAAAGTCATATTATTCCAAAAAATTCATCCATCAATGTTGCTTGACATTTAATAATGGCTGGGTGAAAATATATTTAAGACTTTGATGATTAGTTTTCAACTCAAAGGGTTTCCCAAGCAGATAATACCTCCAAATCTTGAGGGCATGTACAATTTTTGCTAATACCAAATCATGTGTAGCATAGTTTACCTCATTCTTCTTTAGCTTTCAATACTCATATGCAATAATTGCTTCTTGCATAAGGAGTCCTCCTAGCCCCTCAATGGAATCATTTATATAAACTATAAAGGGCTTAGAAGGATCTGGAATTTTAAGTATGGGAGCAGTTGTTAATTTCTCTTTTAGAATTCTAAAGTCTTCCTTACATTGCATTGTCCAATTGAAAGCTTTACCCTTAATTTGAAGGCTTGTTATTGTATATGTTATTTTCAAAAACCCTTTCACAAAATTCCTATAGTAGTCTACCATACCCATAAATATTTTTACCTCAGTAATATTCATGGACATAGCCCAATCTATAATAACTTCTATTTTATTAGGATCTACAAAAACATCTTAAGCAAAAATTATGTGGCCCAAATACTGTACCTGTGGCATGTAAAACTTGCACTTAGATAGCTTACCATACAACTTATTCTTTCTAAGAATCTCAAGCATAATTTTCATATGTTGATCATGTTCTTCCTTGTTCTAAAATTAAATCAGTATATCATCAAGAAACACAAGCACAAATTAATCCAATTGATCTCGAAACACACTGTTCATAAGGTTCATAAAAGTTTTTGGGGTGTTTTTTAAACCAAAAGGTAACATTGTGAACTCATAATTATTGTATATAGTCCTAAAGGCTATCTTGTAAGTGTCTTCTTCTTGGATCCTTAGAGAACGGTACCCATATATGAGGTCAGTTTTAGTGAAAATCGTAGCCCCTTTTAATTGGTCAAATATTTCATCGATTCTAGGTAAGGAATACTTATTCTTAATAGTCACCTTGTTTAGCATTCAATAATTGATGCATAACCTCAGATATCCATCTTTCTTCTTGAAAAATAGGATGGGAACACCCCATGGAGAGACAATAGGCTTAGTGAGTCTTTTCTCCAACAAATCTTGAAGTTGAGTTTTAATTTCCTATAACTCGATAGGGATCATATTATATAGTGATTGGGCAATGGGCGTTGCACTAGGTAAAATTTCTATGGATAAATCAAACTCTCTTCAGGGTGGAAGACCTAACAAGTGTTCTGGAAATACATCCCTAAACTCATTTAGCACAAGGTATTTTTGAAAAATTCTTAAGTTAGACTCAGTTTCTTCCTTTTTGTTTAACTTAACTATATATGATTCCACATTTTCTCATAGTCTTATTGACTTGCATGGTTGTCAAAATATGTGATATAAATGAGTCAAGATCACAATGGACTTGAACATGCTACTTAGACTCATCTTTGAAGACTAGCCATCTCTCCTCAAATTTTAGAAGGGTTTTGTGTGCTTTGAGCCAATATAAACCCAAAATGATGTCAAAATCATTTAAAGGGGCTACATAAAGGTGATAATTAGTTTTCCCTAAGTTAGGGTATTTTGAGGATCAAACAAACATTGATTGACTGTATAGGTTTACCCTAACCCATACTCAACCTTCCACCCATTAGGTAAACATCTTGGTCTTTTTGATATGTACCTTAAGATGCTAGTAGAAATAAAACTATCAGTAGTTCCACTATCAATTAGAATGCATACATTTCTACCATAAACATTGCCACTCAAAATAAAAGGTGTCGTATATCCATCAAGTGTAAGATTACCTGTAACAACATATATTTGATGGGTGGGCTATTTTGGTACCTTCTACTTATCATATCTATGAGGGCATTTATCAGCATAATGTGGGCCACAACATACATAGAATTCATCATGTGGAGATCCATACCTTCTACTATTTCATTTTCACCTTAAGTGGCACATTCTTTCGCTATGTCCTGAACTGGGGTCTACTCATTTTTACCTGTAAATTTTCTTATGTCCTACCTATCCCTATTGCCCTAGAATTTATTCTTATATCTATTTCTATTTATGTTATCATTATTGATCTTATCCCCATACTTATTCCTTTTATTTGTATATTTCTTCTACCTTTTAGGTCTCGTATTCTTTCCTTTTCAAAAATTATCCTTTTTAGATGTTCTTTGTTAATAGGTTTTTCTAGCATTTTAATTCATTTCTTCCTATCGAGCCATATCATAGGCTATAGAAAGATCTTTGGGATTCATAAAACTAATTATGGACCCAATCCTTGGATGTAGTCCTAGGATAAAAATTTTTACCTTGAGCTCCTCTCTACTGTTATACTCAAGCACATATTTTAATAGTTGTATAAATTTTTGATGATAATCAATAACATACATGTTCTCTTGGTTAAATTGGAGAATTATATGAATTTTTCCACATAGAATTACCTTTTCAAGAACCTCTTCCTAAATTCCCTAAAAAAGTATCCCATCAGAGATCGACAACTCCATTTTTTTTGTTCTTTTTGTAGGTTTTCCACCAGTCCAAAATTGATTCGACTAGGTGGACAACCACCCATGATGTTTTGAATTCAGATGAAAGAGGTTTTATAGAATAGTAAGTTTCAAGTCTATTCAACCAATTCTCGGTTGCATCACCATAACCTTTACCATAAAATTTAGAAATCATAACCTTTCTCAAGTCCTTGTCCAATTCAATCCCAACCTTTTTCCTGTTGGACCTTTCTCCTTCCTTAGGTATTTCATATTGCCTAATTTGAGATCTTTTTCCTTAGTTAGGATCTCTATTAATTTTTATTTTTGAACTATTAACTCTTGTTGCTAAGCCATATGGGCTCTTTGTTGTTCCATCTGAGCTTTTTGTTGTTCCATATATTCCTTTTACTAATCCATCTATTGTTCCATATGAACTTTCTATTGTTCCAAATGTTACTTTTGTTGGTCTATCTATCCATGCAGTAGTTGAATTATTTTAGCTAAGTTCTCATTCTTTGGAGCAAGTTCATTGGCTCATGGCTCCTTTCCTCCTTTTACTATTCTTTGGGGTCTCTCAGCCACATCCCTATCTCTAGCCTCTCTTTCAATTTATCTCATGATTTTTTGGAGTCCCTTTCTTAGACTAACAACTACCCCTTCCTGTTGAGTTGTTGCAGGTTTTTTTGATGAACTTGTTATTTTCTTCTAAATGCAAAATATCTATGTTAATTATTTAGTTCAAGTTATTCTAAACCTTCCAAGTTAACACAAGGTTTCCTACTCATAAGGGTTTTAATGCCTAGGATTTACAAACCAGGGATCCAAGCCATAAAAGAATATTCTAAAATATATTTATACTTGCAATTGTAATTCTCAAACGTATCCAAACGAGAATAACCCTTACATATAATATTATAACAAATAGCATATAAATAATTAAATAGAATCCAACTAGTCTAGTAAAGTCTTAATATTTCTAGTTTGATACTATCATTTGTTTTTAAATCAATAAAATTTGTATCTAAACCATATATATATATATATATATATAATTTTATAAAGTATATATACCAATTATAACATTACATTCATTTATGCAACCCTTAATAATAAAGAGAAATGAAGAGTACTTCTGATAAGTGCTAAATGATAAAAGTACTCATTCCAAATGACATAAAATTAAAGGTCTATGACTACCTCCATAAATATCAATCGAGGTAAGCCACACAAATATTTTTACCATCTAAAGAGCAAATTTTAAAATATTTATTCAATTATTAACTAACTAAATATTTCTTCAATTAAGAAAGTTGAGGGGCTCCTAAAAGATAAATTGAAGAACATAGACTTATACTGAGAGGGGGGTGAACAATAAAAGATGCAACCATTTAAAAAAATTTACTTTAGATAGCAGTGGCATCACCATAACATTGACCATAACAGAAAGCAACACACAAAGAATAACCATTTTAATGTGGTTCACCCAAGATGGGCTACATCCACAAAAATATTTTCACTAAAAGCTTTCTCAATCAAGTTCTTTGGGAAATCCTTTCCTTATTACAAATTTTATGAACTTCCTATCCAAAGTAGAATCCTTCCCCTCAAAAAGTATTTATGAGCCTCCTGCCCAAAGGAGAATCCTCACCCTCAACAAGTATTTATGAGCCTCCTACCCAAAGGGGATGTCCTATCCCCCAAAGCTCTAGAAATGATACTTTATAAGATCACTGCCGCTAGCAGGTGGAACTTCTTTCTACAGAAGATGCTCTATCCTCCTTGCTCTAGCTCTAGAGACTTATGTCCTCACTAATCACCTCCAAAACTGCTCATCAAAACCTGTACTAAACACACTCAATCGGTCCAACACAAATCCTCTTAAACTCTATCATAAATCTGCACCATTTTTAGTCCTCTAGTCCAGCACAAATCTACTCTCAAATCTCTATCAGATCTGTCCCAAGATTAAGCCAAAAGCTTGAACAAATCAATCAAAATTTCTCACAAGTCTTCACCAAGACTTCATAAAATTTGTCCACAAGTTCTTCAACAAGAACTTGTCCAAATCAGTCCTAGCAAGCTCACCAAGAACTTGCCCAAATCATCTCAAGCAAGTTTACCAAGAAACTTGCCCAATGTGAACACACAAATAGAATTGTTAGAGACCCAATGTGTTTCATCCAATAATATCAAATAAATCTCATAGAAGCATAAATAGAATTGTTAGAGACTCAATATGTTCTATCCTTCAACTTTAAATCTCAACTCAAATCAATCTCATAGAAGCATAAAGAGAATTGTTAGAGACTCAATATGTTTTATCCTTCAACTCTCAACAACCAAACAACTCAATTAGGATTTCAACAACTTATAGTAATGGCATAAGCTTCTCACTCAAAAACCCTAAAGCAAACTTCAAATGTTTCCACTCTCATAAACCAGAATTATGCAATAACTCATAAAATCATCATGATCTCATAATCAATAATCAATACTTCCAATTTCAGAAAATAAGATCCACTCCAAATACGAAAACTTAATTTAATCCTTTTCACTCCAAAATTATTTTCAAAAAACCATCAATCAATAATAACCATGGAAGAATGTGCCCATACCTTTACTTTGATGAAGAAGGAGAACTCAAAATCTTTCACAACACTAACTCTCAATTTGCCACAAATTAGAGTTAGAAACAATGGAATAATGCACAATGATAAGAATCCTAATAACACCTTATCACTCCAACTCATCAATAATCAAAACTCACAAATATACATATCAACAATATTCCTTTACACCTTATAACTCCTACTTAATATATCACAAAATAACTTCAACCTCAAACATAATTACAAGAGAATAGCCACTCAATAACTCCAAAGGCTTTCTAACCCCAATATGACATTAAGCACAATTATTCCTTAAACCCTTATAACTCCTAAAATACATTTACTTCTAAATGCATTTACCACATAAACATTAAGCATCAATAATAACAATGTCAAAGCAATATTTCTATTTAACCTTATAACTCCATCCAATTAACAAAAATAATTTGCCAAGTCAAATCAAATATTCCACATTATCAACAAAAGATCTAACTTGGCCAAAAATAAATTCTCCAACCTTAGGAGAAGTGTGGAGACACCAACATAAACACCAAAGTTCTTTCTCCTCCAAAATCATGTCCCAAAGAAACCACTGTACCATGTGCACAATAATTGTGACCAAAAAATGAAATACACCCGACACGAATCGATCTCGACACCTCTTCCTAGCGAGTGCTTTTGCTCCATTTCCTCCAACATTGGAGCACAAGTTCCCAATGAAACTCTTAAGTGCCACTCATTGTTTTACCTTCCCTTTTCTTGTGGAAATTAAAAAATAGATTTGTATTCCTCACAGGTGTATGAAATTGGAACTTAAACATAGAGCAATACGAAACTCAAAAATCACAGAGCAATCTGAAATCGAAGGTCATAGAGAAATACAAAATTGAAGGTCACAGAGCAATACAAAATCAAAGGTCACAGAGCAATACAAATTCGAAGGTAATCAAACAAATCGGAGGTGTATTGAACCTTAGGAATTAATGCCCTTTAATAGTCTTTTGCATCCCATGCAAGTTGACGTCGGTGCTCCTTCCAAAAAAATGACGTCGACGAGGTAAGTCTTCTACATTGGCATCGCTAAGGGTTTAGAAACCCTTTCAATAATAATTATTAAATTAATAATTATTATTTTATTAATAATAAACTTAACTTAAAACCTTTTCAAAGGTTTGAGTTAATTTATTTATTAAAAATCAAAATGGACTTTTAAGGTTTTTTCAAGGAGCAAAAACCTTTTCATTAAGCCAATATGGTTTTAATAAAAACCCTTAATGGGTCCATATGGTTTTAAGAAAAACATTTAACCTTGTCACCATGGTTTTAATTAAAAACCCTTAAACAAACATCATAAAACTTTCAATATCTTTCTGGCACCAAAAGATTTTTGACATCAATGACAACTCACAACCATGAAGCTAGGCAACATACCCAAAATTACCAACAATCTCACCCTTTGTCATTGATGGCAAACCACTATTGAAACTACTACCAACTATCAAAATTGAAACCAACTAAAAACCATCCTTTGAAGCTTTGCTCCCCCTGACTCAAGGCTCTCCCCCTTACTCAAATATCTCCCCATTTTTCATCAATGGCAAAGGGTCACCTTTGGGGATTAGGGCTAAGAATGAGCCTCTTAGCTTAGCCCCTCCCCACCTCCTATTGAGGTGATTAATTCTAGGGTGGGAGTAAAACTACTCCCAAATTCTTCCTTAAATACTCAAAAGTCTCTCTTGGAATATGTTTGGTGAAAATATCAGCAATCTGTTCCTTAGTAGGCACATATTCCAACTTAACCTGCTTGTCCTAAACCTGCTCTCTCCGAAAGTGATATTTGATGGGAATATGCTTTGTTTTGAGTGCATTACTGGATTCTTGGAGATAATTATGGCACTTGTATTATCACACAGTATGGAAATGGGTTTATCATGCTTAATTTTGAAATCCTCCAAGGTAGTCTTCATCCTTAAAACTTGTGTACAACAAGCTAAAACTGCTATGTATTCTGCCTCTGTTGTAGAAAAGGAAACTGAAGGTTGTTTCTTTCTTAACCAAGCAACTAAAAAATTCCCCAAAAATAAATCTCCACCAGTGGTGCTTTTTTTGTCATCAATATTGTTGGCCCAATCTACATCTGTAAAATCTATAAGAGTGAACTTATCGCTCTTGGGATACCAAAGCCCAAGATCCATAGTGCCTTTCAAATATCTGAGAATACTTTTTATTGCCATAACATGAGTTTCTTTTGGTGCAGCCTAAAACCTTGCAACTAGTCCCACTACCTGCATGATGTCTGGTCTGGTAGTTGTAACATAAAGCAAACTGCCAATCATGGATTTGTACAACCTTTGATCTACCTCTGGAGATTCATCATCCTTGCTCAACTTACACCCTGTAATCATTGGAGTACTAACAATTTTGATATCCTCCATACCAAACATTTTCAACATCTCTCTTATGTACTTGCCTTGTGATAGAAATATTCCTTCTTCTGATTGGGCAATCTGAAGTCCTAAGAAGGACAATTTCCCAATCATGGACATCTCAAATTCACTCTGCATATTTTTAGAAAAATATTTACACATTTTGGTGTTATTACCTCCAAAAATGATATCATCAACATAAACAACCACAATTAAGATATTATTTCCATCATTTTTGATATACAAATTGCTATTTACCATAACTTTTTTGAAACCTTGTTTTTGAAGATACCTGTCAAGCCTCGAATAATAAGCCCTAGGAGCTTGTTTCAAACCATACAATACATTTTTCAATCTACACACAAAATCTGAATTTTTTGAAAGTAAGAACCCTTTTGGTTGTTCAATGTAGACTTCTTCTAACATGCCATTTAGAAAATCTGATTTGGCATCCATATGATAGACCTTGAAGTTTTTAAAACTTGAAAAAGCCAAAAACATTCTGATAGCCTCAAGATGAGAAAATGGAGAAAATTTTTCTTCAAAATCAATTCCTTCTACTTGAACATAACCTTTGCAAACTAACCTTGATTTATTTCTGACTACCTGACCATATTCATTTAGCTTGTTTTTGAAGACCCACCTAGTGCCAATGACTTTTTTATCTTTAGTTATTGGAACAAGTTCCCAAGTCTCACTCTTCTCTATTTGTTCCAATTCTTCATTCATAGCATTTATCCAAAACTTATCTGCATAGGCTTCACTGAGATCTTTTGGCTCAATCTAAGATAACAACGAAACATTTGTATGGGAATTTGAAGATATGATTCTTCTCCTTGTCTATATGACTTCTGGATTACCAATGATTTGATCCTTTGGATGGTGTTTTTGAACATATCTGGATGTATTTTTAGGAAGGAGTTGTTGTCTTTCTTCTTCTTCTTTATCTGAATCCTCCCTAAATTCTTCTTGGCAATCTTCATCATCAATTTCCTGAACTAGTTCTTGTATCCCTATTTTCTCATCCACTATAACATTTATGATTTCCACAATAGTACAAGTTCTTTTGTTGTAGCATATAAAGGCTTTGCTCTTGCTGGAGTACCCAAGAAAAATGCCCTCATCACATCTAGGATCAAACTTCCCTAAATTTTGATCTTCCCTTCTGATGTAACATTTACTACCAAAAAATCTTAAATGTTTTACTGTGGCTGGTCTTCCTTTCCATAGCTCATAGGGATTTTTGTGATGATTGACTCTTAACTGAGCTCTGGTGATAATATACACTGTTGTACTAACTACCTCTTTCCAAAATCCATCAGGAAGCTTTGACTCATTCAACATAGCTCTAGCTATATTTTCAATAGTTCTACTTTTTCTTTCAACTACTCTATTTTGTTGAGGAGTTATTGCTACTGAAAATTCCCTCTTAATCCCTTATTGCTCACAATAATCCACAAATTCATTTGAAGTGAATTCTCCTCCTCTATCTAATCTTAAGCATTTTATTCTTTTGTCTGTTTCATTCTCTATCATTTCTTTGAAGGCTTTAAACTTGTCAAGGGCTTTAGATTTTTCTTTCAGAAAGGTAACCCAAGACATTCTATAGAAATCGTCTATGAAAAGCATGAAGTAACTCTCTCCCTATATACTTTGAGTTCTGGTGGGACCACACAAATCAATATGAATAAGATCTAAAGGTTTGGATGACATGTACCCCTTAGCCTTAAATCTGGTTCTAGTTTGCTTTCCATGTTGACAAGGAGCGCAAATAGTATTTTGGGGTCTTTTCAATTTAGGTAAGTCTCTGACTGCTTTCTTATGGCTAATGTTGATAAGATTATCAAAGCTCAAATGTCCCATTCTTTTATGCCATAGACAACTTTCATCCTCTTGAGACAAAAAACACTTTTCCCTTTTTATCTCACTTAGCATGTAGAGGTTTTTAGGAGTTTGTCTTGCATTAGCAATGATTTTTCCATTCTCTACTTTCCTTATCTCACATATATCAGAATAGAAAGTCACCATATGAACCTGATCACAAAGTTGGCTAACACTCAAAAGATTATGTCTCAATCATTCTACATAAAACACAGTTTTAGTTATAGTTTTTCCATCTAAACTTAGAGAACCCTTTCCACAAATTTTAGCTGATTTGTTATCTCCAAAGCTAACTGAACCTCTACTAATTTCTTTGAGAACTATAAACTTTTCCTTTTCTCCATTCATGTTCTTAGAACATCCACTATCAAGGTACCATTTTTCTTCCTTATCTTGAGCATGAAGAGCAGTTTGAACTATCATAGATCTAGTTTTATTTCCATTTGTTTTCCTAACATTCACTTCACTAGATCTTTCCAATTTACACATTCTAGCTATATGCCCAAAATTATTACATTTGTAACACATAATACTATCATCCATGAGTGGTGCAAAAGAATTAACATTTTTCTTAACATTGTCATTCACAATCCTAGTACAATGGATAGCTCTATGACCATATTTATTGCAAGAAAAACAATAGCCATGGAAAGTATTATGTAACCTATTTGGAAGCCTTTGATGAGTGTTCCTTATTTTGTGATCAACTCTTATCCATTGCTCTCCTTTGTTTTCTTATTTTCTGGTATCCTTTGGTTTTTGAAAGTTGACTTTATTTCTGCTGGATTTTCCTACTTCTTGGATATGGAGATCTTCTTCCATTTGCTTTCCAAGAAAAATATTTTGTTTAAGACTCATTTGTTCAATTCTAACTCTTAGAGAAACCACCTCTTCTTCAAGTCTCTCACATTCAGCTTCCTTCCATTTCAAAACCTCTATCAAAACCTGCTCAACTTTATTTCCTTCTTCATCTAGGATCTTCAAGTCTATGAGATTTTGAGATAGTTCTATTTTTGCCATCTCTTCTTCTTGATTTTGTTGTTTTAAAACAAAATTCTCTTCCCTGACTTTTTCTAGATTTCTTAGGACCAAAAAGAATTCCCATTTCAAATCAAATTCAATCTCTTCATCACTTTCTGTGCTCATATGATATTCTAAGGGATCCTTCTCCAAGCTGTTAGGCTCTTCTTGGAGAGACCCGCTCTGATACAAATTGAATAACATAGACTTATACTGAGAGGGGGGGTGAACAGTATAAGATGCAACCATTTAAAAAACTTTACTTTAGATAGTAGTGGCATCACCATAACATTAACCATCACAGAAAGCAACACACAAATAAGAGCCATTTTAACATGGTTCACCCAAGATGGGCTACATCCACAAAAATATTTTTACTAAAATCTTTCTCAATCAAGTTCTTTGGGAAATCCTTTCCCTATTACAAATTTTATGAACTTCCTATCCAAAGGAGAATCCTTCCCCTCAACAAATATTTATGAGCCTCCTGCCCAAAGGAGAATCCTCCCCTTCAACAAGTATTTATGAGCCTCCTATACAAAGGAGATGTCCTATCCCCCAAAGCTTTGGAAATGATACTTCAGAATATCACTGCCTCTTCTACCGCTAGAAGGTGGAACTCCTTTCCACAGAAGACGTCTTGTCCTCCTTGCTTTGGCTCTAGAGACTTTTGTCCTCACTGATCACCTCCATAGCTGCTCATCAAACCTGTACTAAACACAGTCAGTCGGTCCAGCACAAGTCCTCTTAAACTCTATCACAAATCTACATCAAACTCGGTCCTCTAGTCTAGCACAAATTTGCTCTCAAATCTCTATCAGATATTTCCCAATATTAAGCAAAAAACTTGAAGAAATCAATCACAACTGCTCACAAGTCTTCACCAAGACTTCATCAAATCTGTCCACAAGTTCTTCAACAAGAACCTATCCAAATTAGTCCTAGCAAGCTCACCAAGAACTTGCCCAAATCAGCTCAAGCAAGTTTACCAAGAAACTTGCCCAATGTGAACACACAAAGAGAATTGTTAGAGGCCCAATGTGTTTCATCAAATCATATCAAATAAATATTATAGAAGCATAAATATAATTGTCAGAGACTCAATATTTTGTATCCTTCAAATATCAACAACCAAACAACTCAATTAGGGTTTCAACAACTTATAGCAATGGCATAAGCTTCTCACTAAAAAACCCTAAAACAAACTTCAAATGCTTCCACTTTCATAAACCAAAATTATGCAGTAGTTCATAAACTCATCATGATATCATAATGCATAATCAATACTTCCACTTTTAGAAAATAAGATCCACTCCAAATAAGGAAACTTAATTTAATCCTTTTCACTCCAAACTTATTTTCAAAAAACCATCAATCAATAATAACCATGGAAGAATGTGCCCATACCTTTACTTTGATGAAGGAGAACTCAAAATCTGTCACAACACTAACTCTCAATTTACCACAAATTAGAGTTAGCAACAATGGAATAATGCACAATGATAAGAGTTCTAATAACACCTTATCACTCCAACTCATCAATAATAAAAACTCACAAATATACATATCAACAATATTCCTTTACACCTTATAACTCCTACTTAATATATCACAAAATAACTTCAACCTCAAAAATAATTACAAGAGAATATCCACTCAATAACTCCAAAGGCTTTCTAACCCCAATATGACATTAAGCACAATTATTCCATAAACTCTTATAACTCCTAAAATACATTTACTTCTAAATGCATTTACCACATAAACATTAAGCATCAATAATAACAATTTCAAAGTAATATTTCTATTTAACCTTATACCTCCATCCAATTACCAACAATAATTTGCCAAGTCAAATCAAATATTCCATATTATCAACAAAAGATCTACCTTGGCCAAAAATCAATTCTCCAACCTTAGGAGAAGTGTGGAGACACCAACATAAGTGCCAAAGTGCTTCCTCCTCCAAACTTGTGGCCCAAAGCAACCATCGTACCACGTGCATAATAATCATGACCAAACAAGAAACATGCCCAACGCGAATCGATCTCGACACCTCTGCCTAGCGAGCGCCTTCACTCCACTTCCTTCGTCGTTGGAGCACAAGTGCCCAATAAAACTCTCAAGCACCACTCATCATTTTACCTTCCCTTTGCTCATAGAAATTAAATACAAATAGATTTGTCTTCCTCATAGGCATACGAAATCAAAACTTAAACACAAAGCAATACAAAACTCAAAAATCATAGAGCAATCCAAAATCGAAGGTCACAGAGCAATACAAAATTGAAGGTCACAAAGCAATACGAAATCGAAGGTCATAGAGCAATACGAATTTGAAGGTAATCACACAAATCGGAGGTGTATTGAACCTTAGGAATTAATGCCCTTTAATAGTCTTTTGCATCCCATGCAAGTTGACGTTAGCGCTCCTTCCAAACAAATGATGTCGGTGAGGTAAGTCTTCTACATTGGCATCGCTAAGGGTTTAGAAACCCTTTTAATAATTATTATTAAATTAATAATTATTATTTTATTAATAATAAACTTAACTTAAAACCTTTTCAAAGGTTTGAGTTAATTTTTTTATTAATAATCAAAATGGAATTTTAAGTTTTTTTCAAGGAGTAAAAACCTTTTCATTAATCCAAGATGGTTTTAATAAAAACTCTTAATGAGTCCAGATGGTTTTAAGAAAAACCTTTAACCTTGTCACCATGGTTTTAATTAAAAATCCTTAAACAAACATCATGGAACTTTCAAGATCTTTTTGGCACCAAACTCTTTTTGACATCAATGACAACTCACAACCATGAAGATAGGCAACATACCCAAAATTGCCAACATAAATATGGTTTATGTCTATCAAGATTTTCATACACAATAATTATAAATTTATCACTTCAGATTTATTCAATCAAATTCTACACGTTCGTATTATCAATTAGGAATTATATATATTTTTTTAATTTACATGGTGGAATTGGTAGCCACCACAAACATAGGCATGTTTTTGGATTTTATGGCCACCATAGTATTCTGTGTTGTCTGCCCTAAAAGCTACCACATAATTCTTCGCGTAGTCCACCCCTATAACCACCATGTCGCAATAATTTTAAACATTTTACACTGCTGAAAGCATGAGGAAAGGTACAAGCATTCAATCCGACAAGGCCTGAGATTTGAACCTTGGACCTCTGCCTCCCTTATGGGTTTTGGTTGAACCAATTGGTCTACACCTCAGACCTAGCTAAGACTTATGGTACTATGCTTAAATATTCATTATAGAATTAAACAAGATCACATTCAATACAAGGCATATCACTTAAGCTTGGGGTTGGATTTAAGTTAGTTATAGGCCTATTTACAATTTGTATGATAATACATTGTTCTGGAATGCATAACAGGGAGATTATCCAAGTGTAAAGTTCATTTAATATCATCGTATGACTCTACAACAAAATTTATCCCAAGTAACAAACACAACAATAATATTTCATTGCTCTCCAATCCGTTTACTACCGAGTCTTAAATTACTTGATTTATACTAAAATTTTCCTCTAAAAGGTAAAAATAAAGGTACGGTAATTAAAGGATATGATATCGAATCTCAGAAGACTTCATCAAATATTTATTCTTCTTGTTTATGCTTCTTAGGAAAGATCTACTATTTATTATTATTTTTGACTCCAGTCACATATTAAATTTCCAGAAGTTAGCTTATGTAGAAATTTCTCTAAAAGCAGTACAAAATACTTATGAAAAGAAAATATATATATTTATCCTTTAAAATATGATTCCAACTAAGCGGTTATTAAAATCATAACTTAGCAAACATTCAAGGTTATTCTAAAAATGTTTATACTACAACTTTCTCGAGTTCCTAGAAAAGTAAAGCCTCTAAATATTTTTAAGAAGTTCAATAAAATCTTCTAGGACTTAACAAGACTCATATGAGACATACTAAAAACTCAATTGGCAACAGGTATGGCATACGTTTCAAACATATTTACAATGAGGTTTGAGATTTACAAAAGTAAATATTATATATATTTTATTTTAAATAAAAGACCATTAATATAAAATAATAAATTTGGAGCATCTATTTATTATATTTATTATGATTTCTAATAACCACCACTCAACAGTAAGTGGCATTTCCAATACCAGTCACTTCAGCATTCATATTTGAACTAATTCAAGGCATCATCCACTAAACTGTTGATGAATTTCAGAAGGTTTTAACACAATATTTTATTATTATTATTTTTATCTGATGCATTCTTAAGACTAAAATTCTTGAAAGTAATACATGCTCTAATTAAGATTATCGACCCTAAACTAAAATTGTTTTGTGCAATATAAGTCAGCAACAAAGACTAATTCTCTAACTTATTGCAGGCCTCCATAAATTGTCTTCCAAAGAAATTTCACCCACCTGTCCACCCGTTTGAATGCAACCCTATGGAAAGATAAGGGTTGTAGCATGTTTTGGGTTAGCACAGCCCCAAGATAATGCATGTAACTAAATGAATACAACACACAAAAATAATTATGTGAAACAATCAATCATAGCACAAAGTTCTTGGTTAACCAATTTTGAGTTTCTAGTTTTTATTATTTTTATTTGAACAATAATTTATGCTTTCCAAAAGCAAGTACAGAGTAGCCTCGGCTACCCGACCCATTTTCTCCTCTCCTATGGGATAGTCAATTCTCTTGGCTATACATGTATTATTAGAAACAAGAACACTAGAGGTATGCCAAAATATTAATGAAAGGGGTTAAATATTTTTCAAAGCACACCACACAGAAATGGAAATCTGATAGACCATAAATATACATAATTAAAATCAAGTTCTTTAAGCAATTTATGACCAATCCAAAGTCTGCATCTTATTTATCAATAAGCAAAAATACAAAAAGCATCCATTCTCAACATAAGATACTATAGTCAAAATAATCTGACCTGATGATCTTTCGACAACAATTTGAATACTTCTTCAATACTACACAAGATGCACATAGTAACCACCAATCGGATGCATGTTGTAATCATCCAAATACCAGATAGATTAAAAATTGTTTTATCCATCCTTATATAGAAATCAAACATACATATTTGGTGACACATAAGGGTGGTCATGCATATAAAGGTGTTTAGAATGGTTGTCGGGTGGTGTTACTCTTAGTAATTCAATATAAGAAGAACATATCATAATTTTTTTAAAAGATACAAAATTTTATATTTATTATTATATTTTTATTCTAGTTTTATGTTTATTTTATTTAAATTTTATTTTTCATAATCAAGAAAAACTATGACAAATAATTTTATCAAGCATGCATATTTATAATGTAAACAAAAATCAGGATGCCCCTATATGAATTTATTTCAGTGAGCTTCCATGTACTCATGGACCATGGTGTTTTTCACACCTCCATCATATCCCTCCTTACCTCATGCGGACAACCTCTATCTTTCTTCTTTAAGGAGGATACTTGCTTTCCTGCAAACACAAATGCTATTAGCAGTACCATGTCCTAGAAGTATAAATATGAATTAAAATAATAGCTAATCTAGTGGGTTGTTACATTCTCCCCCACTAGGAATAAACACAGTCTCTATATGTTAAATACATATTTGAACTATAAATAAATATGTATACAATATTATGCCATATTAAACAAATTCATATTCAAAAACTCAAATATATCAAAATATATTAATGTTCATTTGAATAGATAAGAAAAATATTTTTGCATATTAGCCACAACCTACCATATGGCATTATTTTCATAATATTGATCCCATTGGACCTTACATTTATCAATTTATCTCTTTCTAAGTTGTTTGGTTCTATAGCCAAGGATCTTAACAAGGTGAAATTCAATGCAATGGGGGTTTGACATCTAAAAATGAGGGATATTCCAAACATGGGAAGGATCAGCAACATATCTTCTAAGGAAGGACACATAGAAGGTATCATGGATTTTAGTTATATTAGGTGGAAAGGCCAATTTATAAGCAATAGGGCTAATTTTAACAATCTCAAAGAGTCCCAAAAATCTTGGGCTGAATTTAAAATATTTTATAGAGCTTTTGGAAGATTTCACCCTTAAGAAAACTTTGTCTCCCATAGAGAATTATCTTGGTGTTCTCTTTAGATAAACATAGCTCTTCTAATGATCTGAGGTTTCTCTAAGCCATTGACAAATCTCTTTCAATTGCACCTCCATTTGCTTAACAGTATCTGGTTTGATAATTAACCGATCCTTCAGATTATCTCATGATAATGGAGTCTCGCACCTTCTCCTATACAAGACTTCAAAAGAAGCCATGCCCAACATGGCATGGTAACTATTATTATATGCAAACTCTACCAAGTGAAGGTAATATTCCCATTTATATTGATGATCCATGCAATACATTCAAAAAAATCCTCTAAGACTTGATTGACTAGGTTTATTTGTTCATCTATTAGAAGGTGCATCATCCCGTATATTTCCAAATATAAAGTGTGCTACATTGGTCAATTTATCAACCACAACAAGGATAACATCATGTTAGAAGTTGTTCTTGGGTAGTCCAACCATAAAATTCATAGAAATGACATACCACTTTTGATTAGGGATCTCATAAGGGTATAAACAGCTCATTGGGTGTAAATGCTTTGCTTTGACTTTCTAACATTCAAGATGCCTTACCACAAAATTTGTTATATCCTTCTTCATGTCTAGCCAATAGAAATTCTTCTTCATATCCTCATGCATATTTACCCCTCCTAGGTGCACAGAATAAGGAGCATAGTGTACCTCCTGCAAAATAGTATTTCTTAACTTTTTACTATTGGGAATAACCACTCTATCTTTAAAATATAGCAAATCATGGGTTACTTACAACTTGAATTTTATTCTAGTTACAAACCAGGATTAAAAAACATGTGCTGGTGAGAAGTAATGGAGAACAAACAAATTTTTGAGTATAACAATTGATTTGTGTGCATGATCCGAATGAGTGTCGCTTGGTTTGACCATGGCAACAACTTGTGAGAAGGGAGGCATGAACCATGCCATGAACTTCAATGTTATGGATAGCATGCTCAGGTCTCATGCAAAACTAGATGGAGCAGAAATATTAGCCTTGACCAATCAGACTGTCGAGTCAAACAAAGGCATTTAGGGGGAAGCTACCTAGGGAAAACCTTTCAATGGCGAATGAACCTGTGGGAAACCCTCATTCTCAGATCTATTACAAAATAAGAAAAGAACAAAATTGAGTGTTGCAAGTGAGTTTGTCACCCAAGGATGTGATTTTTTATGCCCCAAAAGCCTCATGGAAGGATATGTGTCTCATGAAACTTACTCCCTGATGGGTAAATTTATAGGAGGCCACCCAGACATGGATGTTATTCGCAGATGGACCACATCCAAATGGAAGACTCTGGGGAGCATGGACCTATCGAAAATGACTCAGGGCTTCTTTATGATTCATCTCAACACCCAGGAAGATGCTAAGCACACCCTGTCTAGAGGACTATGGTTTTTGGGAGATGAAGCCTATTCTTGAAGAAGTAGCAACTAAACTTTGATCCAAATTCTTAGAACATCAACTATGCCTTGATCTAGGTACAAATTTTGAACCTCCCAACTCACTTTTTCTATGAATATGTCCTTCAAGACCTAGCCAGGGCCATCGAGGACCTAATGGCTATCGACCCAACCACTCAAGCAAGGATACGCTTAACCTAGGCATGCATCTATGTCAATGTGAACTTGGAAAGCCAACTCCTGGAGTACCTGAACCTCATATATGGGTATTTAAAGTGGAAGTAGGCACTAATTTATGAGAATAAGCTGGCATACTATCCAAAATTCTAGGTACAAGGCCACCTGTAATCCTAGTGCCCTAAGCTCAAAAACCCTAATACGGGCAACCATGCCACGGATCGATCAGAGTAGATGCCTAGGTGAATTGCAAAAAACTGTATGATGACCACCAGATTCCAAACTTGGATACAACCGAATGTGCAGTCTCAAAATGCAAGTGCTTCTGTATCTACTACTAATAAATTTAATGTTCTTAAAGATTTTGGTCTTTCTAAGGAAGTGGAGGAAGGGGAAATCCTTGTTAAATCTGACTTGATGCCTAACCCTAAGCTCCACCAGGGCCCTGTGCCCAGCCAAGCCCACTAGGTGTCCATGTCTACCCCTCCCTCAAGGCATTAACCTCATTCATCTCCCACACAGTCCCCTTAAAGCCCTCCCTTGAAGTCCCCCACCTCGTTTTCCTCCCCTACAAGTCCTATCCCCCCCGAATTTGGGGGTCCCAACCTTGCCAACATTCTATGACCCAGTCAATTTTGATAGCAATGACCTTGAACAACCTTCCCTCGATCAATGGAGCCCTAAGAAAAATCATAGTTTCAAAAAATCCTAGATGGATGTTGGAGGAGATAGGAAAAAAGGCAATCAGATATTGAAAGAAGGAACCACGATACAATGGAAGACATAGCCAACGGGACTCAAAAAACTCTATTCCAAGAGAGTGGAAATAGTACCAAGGAGGAAACCCAAAGACCCAAACCCCCTACACAACAAGGAAAATGGAGCAAGAGAATTCCCAAAAATTCTAAATGAGAGTCCTCTCCTGGAATGCGAGACGGTTGAATGAGGCAACCAAGCAGAGACTGGTTGCAACCATGAGGAGAAAACATACCCCAACTATTTTCCTCCTTCAATAAACTAAACTTAATGATGAATAATCTTTCAAAGTCGCTAAAAATATTTGGAAAATTTGTGATTTTATCCATATCTCGACCTCCATTTTTTTAGGTGGTATTCTATGCCTATCGAACCCTACTAAACTACAAGGCAACATCATCTCTGGATAGGATAGATTAAGTAACATTTTTTTCCATGACCTCAGTTCAAAGGTCTCATGGGTTATAACCAATGTGTACGCCCCTAAATCTTCCCAGGGCAGAAAGGTATTGTGGAACATACTAACCCAGATGAGGTAAGCTTTCAGATATATTTCGTGGATCCTAGTAGGGGACTTCAACTCACCCTTGCATGGCTCAGATAAGAAGGGAGGAACCACGATCACCCACAGGGAAACAGAGGACCTAAGACACTTCATAGACCCCAACACCCTCATGGATGTCTAGATGTAGGGGTACCTATTCACTTGGAGCAAAAGGAGAAAAGGTAATAGCCTTATTCAGGAGTGCCTTGACTGAGTCCTATTATCCCAGGAAGTCCTCCTACTCTTTGGGGATGCTGGTTTGCTAGCCCTCCCTAAAATTGTGTCTGATCGTAATCATCTCTTCCTATAAATTGATACAAACTATCAATTCAAGACCCTGTTTAGGTTCGATTCAATGTGGACCCAACACCCCGATCTCATAAATTAGATCACTTTGTGGTGGAAGAGAAAATTCTCGGGAATAGCCACCAACCAGTTAATGTAGAAACTCAGGTTTATTAAAGGAAATTTGAAAATATGGAATAAGGAAACCTTTGGAAACATCTTCGAAGCCAAGAACTAGGTCAAGACCAGAATTAACTAGATTGAGGATAGTTTTTAGAAGGGAGCAGGTAATGACGATCTCTATGATGAAGAAAGAGGGCTACTGGCTGATTACCATAACATCCTCAGCAAGGAGGAAACCTTTTTGGTGCTAAAATTCTAGAAAATTGTGGCTCAGGGAAGGAGATTATAATTCCAAGTTCTTCCACATCTCCACCCTTAGGAATAGGGGTGCCAACAAGATTAAAATCCTGGTCAATCAGGATGGGTCCTCTACTTTGGACATTCACTAGATCAGGGAGGAAGTGGTCAGCCATTTCAGAAGTCTCCTAGACCCCCATCTCCAAGTCCCCCTCATCTAGAGAAGCTTTGATTGCTAATATCCCAACCATCATTCCCCAGGATACTAATGAATTCCTCCTAATATCCCTCACCCATAAGGAAATCCATCAAGCTCTATTTTCCATGAATCCAAACAAAGCTCCCGATCCAGATGGGTTCCCTCCTAGATTTTTCCAAACCTTCTAGGATATTGTGGGTTCAAACTTATGTAGTTCCATCATTGAAATGCAGTATTCCAAAGCCATTCCCAGAGATGTCAACTCTACCTTCCTAGCCTTGATCCTTTTAGACACCAAAACAACACCAATTCGATTATGTGACTACAAGCACTAACCGAATTGGCATACGTACCCCCTAGGGCAGCCTCCAGAGATTAAACAATGGTCCTAACCACTCCCAAATCATTTTTGGAAGGTCAGAGGTCAATTTTGCACCTTTTAAGAACTTTTATACCTATTCATCCCACCCTAGGATGATTAGAATCATATTCGCCCCACCCTGGTACGATTAGCAGCAATCACTCCAAGGTGGGACGATTAGCAATTTTTACTAGAAAAAAGTCAAACCTTGACAAATGGCAGCCCAGATCCACCACCCAACTCTACCTTCAAAGCATGGGAGTGTGAGGGAACATTTCAAAATCAGAGAGGCAGTACTAGAGGCAGTCATGGAGGCCTCAATCAGGGAGGAATCTTCTCTATCCCCCATAAAGGCATAATGAGCCAAGTGGCGCCCTCACATGCGCATTCAAAGGAGACCCTTAGGTCTATAAAAAGGTGAGACTTATTGCCCAAAAAAACTAATAAAGCGAGAGCATTTGAAGCGATGGAGTGCTGCCAAATTATACCCCCATCCCTCTTTGTGCTTCCTACATCCTTAATCTCTCTCTTTCGAAATGGAGGTTATCGGGTGAATACTAGGAACGCAATCCAGACCCAAAACCCAATAAATTGGCCACAATCCCACACAAAATTTTTTGACACAACCCCCTAGGATTTTTTTTACCCATACCACTTAGATTGGTGTCAAAACCAAGCCCCAAACGATGGGTGTCCTGCCCCTAGGTGCCCCCCACACCACTGCAGGCCTAATCGCCCCACCTCGAAGCAATTAGAAATATATGCTTTATTTCTTTACTATTATTTTTGCATTATGTTGTATCTGATTTATTTATGCTGTTGTCAAGTTTCATTGCATTTTGACCTGTTTTGACCTTGTTTTTATCATTTTACGTGTTTACTGACCTACAAGGAGAACCTTCATATATAGGATGATCTGGGTAGAATATGCCAAATATGACCTTCTGGGTCATCTCAAAATGCCCCTTTTAGTCTAAAACCAAGTTTATAGGAATTTTGGAGGCCTCTAGATAGGATATTTGCAAGGTCACCTTTCCACATTCTGTGACAGTCCCCAACGTCCCACCCCAGAGCGATTAGAAATTCATGCATTATTTCATGACTGTTATTTTTGAAATATGTCCTTGATGATGTATTGATGCTTCTATAAAATTTTTAATTCATTATGACATGTTTTGACCATCATTTTGCTATTTTTTGTATTTACTAGTCGGAGGCTTTGGGGATTGCATGTTTCCTTCTATCTGCATATGCTATTAACTATTTGCTATTTATCTATGTTTAGGATCTAACCACCAGGAACACCAAAAAGGTATCAAGGAATGACAGACACCCAGACACAAGTGGTGACAACTTTTAGCCCACCCATTTCGAATGTGGGCACGCGGAGGACCCTGGAAGCGTACCATCTATTGATGTAACGAACTGTATCAAATGTTTCGAGCCCTAGAGGGGGGGACGTATCATAACCAGATTAAAATCAACATTAATAAAAGATGCCCCACTTTTTTTTGCTTACGTCTCATTTTATGCATCATTTCATTCCTACATTTGTTCTTCGCATTCATAGGACTTAGCGTTTTATACCATATCTATTTTGTTTGCATAACATCTAGTACGCTGTGCTTCTGTGCCTTGATTTTAGTGGCGATCATGGTGGGAACCTATTCCCTACTATTATGATCAAGTTTTTGATCCAAATTTTGTGGTTTTTTTTGTAGGTGTTACTCCTTCGGGCACTGGACTGCTACTCGTGCCACCCTGTGACAAATACAGACCTGGCATTCATTCCACCCCAAGATGAATATGTATTCATCCCACCTTGTGACGAATATAGACCTGCTATTCGTTCCACCCCAGGATGATTAGAGCTTTGTGCATTTTATTGGTAGAAACTTAGAGGCATCTGGTTTAGACAAAGAGGAGGTAGGTTTTCTGAACATCCTCTATGCTTTTCTATTTTCTGTTTCTGCAATTTTTTTCTTTTCTTTGCTTGCATAGAAAAGTTAAGTAGTTTGTTTTCCTTCTTGCATTAAGAAAAGAGAAAATAAAAACATAGAGTAAATCAAATGGAAGTAACTTGATTAGGAATGTATTTTTTTCTCTGGTTTGCTTGTATGATACTTGCACAAATGGCAAGTCCTCATTCTAGGTTTTATTTCTAATTAGGTCTTGTGATTTCCTTTTTTGCTACTAATTGTATCTGAAAGATAAAACATACTTTGAAGCATTGAATTAGTGGAATCATCGTTTGTTGTATGTTTTTTTCTTTGCACAATTAAAAGGAACCACACCACCCAATAAGATTAACATCAAGGATTTGGTCTTGATACCCCAACACTTAATCAAGACCAACGGTGGATTTCATCACCACCTTGGCTTGGATTTTGCATACATATACCCTGATCGTGATTGTTGCTAGATGTAAATCTTGACGAAATCTGACCAAGTGTAGCCAAGGTGATTCCCCATGCATGAGGATAAGTCTTCTATGGTAGGTGTCAAAAATAGAGTGATTCCCCTTCCATACCGCCTATGTTCCACTTATTGTTATGCTCTCGCATACCAATAGTTTCCCTCATGTAAGGGCGGTTATATTGAGAGGTTCGGTATAATGGCATGACAATGGTATATTGAAGGGGCGACCATTTTGGAGATATAAGAGCCCTCATTATGCATGTATAACAAATTTTTCTTTACAAAATTTCCATAACACAAATCAAACACACTGAACCAGATCTAGTACACACATTTAATCTATAAACAAGATAATCATTTCTTTGTTTATGTGGTCCCCTTTTGTTTGGTATAGCATAAAAATTATAAAGGAGATAAAATATACATATCCTTTTAAAGAAACCACCACCATGGTGTATACTTGTAGCCAAGCCCAATCATGGGTAGAAGCTACGAAAAAGTATATAAGGAGGCACAAGTCACCTCTGTTATAGCCCTAAGGACTTGGTTATACCACCTTGGCAGCCTAACCCACAACATAGTCCACATCATACCACTACAGAACAGGACTATAGAGGCATCCCTTCGAGGGGCACTCCCGTTCAACATAGACCCTCTCAGGAGGATTACACACATGGGAAGACCCCCTTAGATACTCATTATGAGTGGCCACTGCACGATGAAGCGCTACAACAACATGGGGTTCATATGGATGGGCCACATGATTATATCATCCCTCCTCCACCTATTATTACTATTACAACTAATAGCCCAAATATAGAGCACAAGGCTCTTTAGATAGGGAAAGCTGACTCTGCCTGCCCCTTTAACATGTATGAAAGGGAGCATGAGGAAAACCAGTATATTCCTCAAGAGCAATACACCGTGCAGGAGCAATGCACCTTCGCACCTACTAATTATCAAGATCACCTATTAAGGCTAGAGCCTCGGGTGAATGCTGCTAACCTTGATAGAGGAAAGTGACCTATAGAGATCTCATATCACCATGACCGAGATAGATATGTAGGGGAGGCATCTAGGCCTCCTAGACCTAGGATGGTAGAACAAATCGACTTGGCATTTGCCAAACATGTCGCCCGCCAAGCGTAAATCATGCAGCTTGAGCAAGATCAGTAGTAGTAGAGCAACTGTATCGTCTTAACAAAGAGCGCATTCAGTGTCAGATAGATGAGTTTCTCCATAACACTATGCATGAGAGGATTCCAATCCCTCACATGCATAAGAAAAAAATTTATGAGAGGCACAACCCCTTAGTACGAGACAGGTCTCCATGACCTTATCAAGCATTGCCTCCAAGACCTCCTAGACCTGAGTGGGAGACCACTCCTAGAACCAATGATGGGCACCTTCCTCGAGCACCCACCCATGTTTATAGATCATGCCCAAAAACTCATCAAGAAGCCTATGAGGAATTTGAGCAAGAAGAAGAGCAGGCCGAAATGCCATACCAAGGTAGGGGGGGCGCTATCCGGCTACCCCTCCATAGGCCTAAATTTCCTTGCAATTCACAATGGTAACAAACCAAAGAAGAGGAAATCAAATCCTTTGATGCATACAAAGCGTTTTTGGAGTGCTTAGAGTCTATGGAGACCAAGCCTTTGGGGCCCTAAAAGCCCACATTATGCCAGCTCCGTAGTCACCCTGTGCATCCTTCAGTTTCAGCACCCCCATACCCCGACCACTTCAAAATGCCTCAATTGGCAATTTTTAGAGGGGATGAGGATGCCCAAGAGCACATAACAAGGTTCCTAATTCAATGCTTTGGCATCCAAGACAATGATGCATTGCTTCTAAGAACATTTATAACCACGTTCGTAGGCCCTACCTCGATTGGTTTATCTAGTTGTCGAAGCATAGCATCAGTAACCTAGACCAGCTAGTGGATGCGTTCATTGAACGTTTTGCCTTCAACACTAGGAAGAAGGCATCCTTAAGCGACCTAGCTGGCCTTAGGTAGTATGATGATGAGACCATGGCTACTCATGGGAATTAGTGGAGGACATTGCTTTCAAAGCTACATTACCTCCCTCCCATGGCCGACCTGACTCAAATGTTTTCTAAGAGTTGCTTAAGGTCGATCTCCATGCTATTGCAGCTACAACAATATGCCACCCTAGAAGAAGCCCTGACACAAGCCAGGATAATTGAGGAGATCAAGATACAAGACGACAAGATTGCCAAGCCATGCAAGAAAGAGTGGCCTAAAAGCGCTAAAACTGGGCCCATGCAATTGCAACCCATTGCAGTCAATCAGGTTGCCATAACTATACCAAATCCTGAACAAACGACACACCCCCTAGAGGCTAATTATTAGGCAGTTCCTATTGATAGCTATGAAAAGGAAAATCATAAACAAAAGCAAAATCAGCAGTGTCGCCCTAGGTGAAAATTCACACAATTCGTAGAGTCTAAAGACTCCTTGTTTGACCGCTTGTTCGTGGTAAACCTGATAAACTTATCGGAAAGCCAACCCATAGACCCGAACATGCAAAAACCCAAGGGCTATAGGGAAGACTTATATTGTAGATTTCACTAGCAGAAAGGACACGAAATCTCCACTTGTTGGAAATTCAAATACTTAGTGCAAGACTTGATAGACAACAAAATGTGCATGATGGATAGTCCTGTAGCATTGAGCAACCAATAGATGGAGGTCTTCAAAGACCCCTTACCTGCCCATGATGCACCAACAAAGACTTTACAAGTAAACGAGGTGACACAAAAATACCCCATGCAAGGGTACATAGGGATGATATGCATCGTGACATAGAACAAGAGATACCCAATTGCAGTTGCCCCCACTACAGCTACAGGAGATGTTCCATCAACGTCACAACCTCCACAACACCCTACATAACCTCCCCTACCTAGACTAGTGGCCACGATTCAGACTAAACTTAATCAAATTTTGGGGACCACATCGGCTAGGCTCTCCATTTATGAGCTCATCCAACAATCATCGCCCCATCGGGAGGCTCTGATGGAGATACTTAAATCCATTGAGCTACAACCCCATGAAGCCAATTATTTCAACAATTTCATGGGACATGTGAGGTGATGCATAGAACTAGTCATAACCTTTAGGGAAGACAAACTAAAATCGATGACTGGTGATATGGTGGATCCACCCCTGCACGTCATTGCATGGGTCAATGGGATTCCATTCAAGAGGGTGTTGTTGGACACTGGCTCATCCAGCAACATAATCATGACAGTGGCATTAAAACACCTTAAGATGCCAACATCCCACATTGTGGCATCCACTTACACTCTTTGAGCATTCAACACTGTGTTATGTTCGATGGTTGGCACAATTGTTTTGCCCATCCAAGTAGGAGAAAAGACCATTCCTACTTTGTGTCACATCCTTGAGGGTGATATGGCCTACAATATCTTGCTATGCTAGCCTTGGATCAGGGACATGAAGTGTGTCCCTTTGATAGACCATAAATGCCTCAAATACACATATGAAGGGCAAGTACATGTAGTCCCAGCAGACTTAGAGCCCTTTAAGTATTGCAATGCGATGCAGCTAATGCCACAATCAACCCTCCCATTGACACATCTGGAATTTCAATTGAATACGTCCACATAGGGTCCAATTCCACCTACATCCTCACTGTTAATTCCCTCAACTCACCAACCTGGCCCATCTTCATCATCTGTTCCTTCAACAATGATGCCACATATGGTGGCCACACCGAAGGACAATGGGAAGAATCCCCTAGAGGAGGTACCACCATTAGTCTCAATCATCTCTACCAAAGAGGTGCCCAGATGAATGGAAGTCGAGACACCTGGTTCACCCAAAATGGAGTGGACTCAAGGAGAACTCCCATTCCCTCCCCCTCAACCACCAATTATTACCATTGAGATGGCCAATATGGTCATAGGGGAGTACCTAGTGCGGAATATTGTGGCAATGTCCACGCTCGAATCCATGCAAGACATGGGGAGACCTAGTCTCCCCATCGACACTATTGTCTCTTTAGGCTACCCACCAAATCAAACCAATTTTATATATGGGGGCATTGAAAATGGCATTGAACCCTACCTATAAGAGGAAGAGGATGAAGACCATTTTTTGAGAATGTCGACTATTTGTCCAACCCGAACTTTACCTTGAAATACCTTAACCAATGTAATTGGCATTGATATGGATTGGGCAAATATGAACAAGGAATGCGCATTCTCTGTCAACCGAGATACCATATGCCATATGATAAATCAGGAGTAGGGTTCAACCACCCTTTAACCCTCAACATATTGGTAGAAACCATGCAAGGCCTAGGTCTAGGCAACAAAAATGGGTTGGCACAAGATCCATATGCCAATCCCAACACAACATACACATTGGGGAATTACCTCCCATGGTTAACAACAAACCTTGTTGACCTCAACAACCCCTCCCCTTTGATCGAGAAAGGGGAAAGTTCAAGAAGTGACCTCCAAAAAGGATATGGACAAGATCAAGGGGGATCCTCTGAATAGGAGTCAGATTATGAGTAGCACCTTGGGACCCTTTTGAGTCTGATAGCAATCACTCGCAAGTGACACCCATTGATGACTATCAGGAGAACTTTGTAGCAATGTTCCCCTTTAATGTTCTGATCGAGCAATTGCCACCTCAAGATCATCTGGCCCTCCTGCAGAGATCGTAACAACCCATATGGGACCAAATCAACTTGCTCAAACAAAATGAGCCTCACATGTTGGCCATAGTTGTTGGAGCCAGTGAAGGCCTATGGATCTCCGATAGTGACTATGAGGATGAGACTGAGATGGCATACCTCAACCATATGAGGCAACATGAACACCCCATAGACATCGATGATATTTTTGAATAAATAAATATGGGACCAAGGCATAGGTGGCATTTAAACCAAATATAGTTAAACCAAGTGCTTCATCTACCACTTTGAGCATACAAGGAGCACCTCCCACCCAGAGACCCTATGGGGTCATTAGTGCCAAGGGTAGACCCTATCCTTCTATCCATAAATAGAGCTGATCCTTTTATGCTAGTACCCACAAAGCCAGATTCGGGGTACAAGGATCACCAACAATGTCCAAATCAATGACCACGCGACAATGGAGACCAAATTCATTCCATCAACATGATCTCCATTGATTTAACTTCCCCCATCCACAATCTAGATGATCCAACACGACCATCGTATCTAGACCTAGATTCCATAGACTAGGATCATGCTGACTCACCACCATCCCCATCAAAGTACTGGCATTGCAGTGAGATGCTTCATTTCACCCCAAGAAAAACTCAGGATATCTTCCATGCTGAAGAGGAACCCGATGTTCCCAGTGTAGATCTAAATTCAGCAAATGATATCCACCTAATCCCAACTCCACACCAGTTGGAAGACGGATCTCACATGTCAATCGAAGAGATGATTGACGTAGGCATCGGTCCTGATTCAATGAATCCACAAATCATCAAGCTGGGGGTAAGTCTATCCCCCGAAGAGCAATTTGATTACATTGCCCTTCTCAAAGAGAAGAATGAGGTTTTTGCATGGTCATACAAAGACATGTCGAGGCTAGACCCATAGCTAGTCACGCATAATCTAACACTTGATCCGAAAGTCAAGCTAGTCAAGCAAAAGCCACATAAGATACACCCGACAATGGCCTTAATGGTCAAAGACGAGCTACAAAAGCTATTGGATGCACAGTATGTCATCTATGTAGATTACCCACCATGGTTGTCCAACATGGTACCCATCAAAAATCCTGATGGGGGGATTCACATATGCACCAATTTTTGAGATTTAAACAAAGCAATTCCCAAGGAAGATTTCCCCTTGCCTAGCATCAACACATTGGTAGACGCTATAGTAGGTCATGAAATGCTTTCCCTCACGGATTATTTCTTGGGATACAACCAGATTCATATCAATCCCGATGATCAACTAAAAATGGCATTCATGACACCTTGGGGGACATTTTGTTATAAGGTCATGCCTGTTGGTATTAAAAATGTTGGCCGACCTACCAACACGCTATGACATACATATTCCATGATCACATGCATAAAACTTTGGAAGATTATATGGATGATTTTTTGGCCAAATCTCTTTTGTGCCAAGATCATCTCGATGACTTACACAAGATCCTTGATCGCCTCATCAAACACAAGGTTAGGCTAAACCCCAAGAAGTACGTATTTGGAATCACATCTAGAAAACTCTTGGGCTTCATAGTCTCAAAACACGACATCGAGGTAGATCCAAATAAATTCAAGGTAATCCTTGAAATGCTTCCCCCAACCACCATCAGGTAGCTCAGAAGCTTGCAGGGTAAGGTCACATTGATCAAGCGCTTCATAGCACAGTTATCTGACAAGTGTCGACCCATGAATAAATTATTGCACAAAGGGGTAGCATTTCATTGGGATTATGAGTGCCAGTCAGCCTTTGATGACATCAAAAAATACCTAGCTTCATCGCCAATATTGGCACCACCTAGACTAGGAGTGTCATTCTATTTATACATCTCAGCTACTGAGGTGGCACTGGGTGCCATGCTAACCCAAAAAAATGAACTACATAAAGAACAGGCTAATTATTATCTTAGTCGTTCTCTGGTCAATTATGAACTTAACTATGCATACATTGAGAAGCTATGCTTGGTGATGGTATTTTCCACCAAAAAGCTACGTCATTACATGCTAAGAAATATGATGTATGTTGGGTCTAAGAATAATCCATTGCGATACATGATGACTCATACTTATCATAGTAGTCACATGGCAAAATGGATCATGTTGTTGACAGAGTTTGACATTGAATTCATTGGAACAAAAGTCCATCAAAGTTCAAGTCATCGCCGATCAATTAGCAAAGGCTCCTCTCGAAGATGATCAACCTCTGACCGTAGAGTTTCTCGATGATGGGGTCTTCCATGTCTTAGAATCGCCAGATTCTGATGAACCTGAGTCACAAGACGACATAACCTTATTTTTTAATGGTTCTAAATGTGAGCAAGGGGGTGGCACGAGAATCATGTTCTTCACACCGCAAGGAGCTCCAATGCATTTATCATTTAAACTTGATTTCTCATGCACCAATAACAATGTTGAATATGAAGCCTTGCTCATAGGTCTTCAAATAGCCATCACCATGAACATCAAATGCTTGAATATCTTTAGTGATTTGCTGCTAATTGTCAACCAAGTAAAAGGGGTATTCCAATGCAAATGCCCAGTTCTATAGGCATACAAAGCCCTTATGGATAAATTCTTGGAAAAGCTTGAATGGTATGACATCGAGGCACTCCCTCAATCATCGAATCATTTTGTAGACACTATGGCCTCCTTGGGGTCACTAATCCCACAAGACATTTCTGGTAAGATGACAACCATTCAAGTCAAAACATTATCGCAATCCGCAATGGAGTGTGCAAACTCTGACATAATGCCAGGAATCCACTTGATCTGGATTGAACCATCTCAGGATAAGTTCTCTCGAATCCACAATAGTCTAAATCATGCCAACTGGGGGTTTTTGTTCTCTCTAACCCCTCTTAATAGCAACACAATATTATTTTTATAGGTTCTTTCTCACTCAGCTTTTGCTAGGGACAAACTTCAAGAGGGACTGGTCGTTCATACCATCATGGTTTTTGATCAGCAAGATTGGTACACACCCATAAGAGACTATCTCAAGTTAGGTAGCCTCCCATTTGGATTGTCGCACGTCACAAAAAGATCATTCAAACAGAAATCGGCAAAGCATGTCTTGCTAGGAGACATTTTGTACCATCGAAGCTACAAAGGAATCCTCCTCCATTGCTTGGACCAGCAGGAGTCTTCTTGGGCGATCACCCAAGCGCACAATGGTACATGCAGTGGCCACTTTAGGTGTATGGCCATCGCAAAGTGCATTCTTTGCGTGGGCCATTATTGGCCATCGTTAGAGAGATATTGTTACGTGTATGTGTGGAAGTGCATGAAGTGTCAACACCATGCTAACTTGACACACATACCTTCTCAAGCCTTGCAGCAGATCCAATTGGCTTGGCCATTTTTGTAGTGGGGTTTATATCTCATTGGAAAGATCTCCCCTACATCATCAGGTCATCACACGTTTATCATAATAGCCATAGAGTACTTCACTAAGTGGGTGGAAGCAATTTTGCTTACCTCTACGACTGGGTCCTGCATTGCAGAGTTTATTTTACATAACATCATATGTCATTTTAGTATTCCATCCAAGATCATCTTGGATAATGGGACATCATTTAAGAACAAATATGTGCGTGCTTTGACAACAAAGTACAAAATTCAGCACAATTTTTTAACACCTTATTATCCACAGGCAAATGGGCAAGTAGAGGCATCAAACAAAACGCTAGTTGCCATCCTTAAAAATATAGTCGTAGATAGTCATAAGGATTGGCACATTCAAATCCCACTTGCTCTGTGGGCTTATCACACTAGCATTCGGATGCCCACTGGGGCAACTCCATTTTTGCTAGTGTATGACTTCGAGGCAGTAATGCCTCTCGAGTTGGAAATACCCTCCCTGCGTATATAAATGCAAGAGTTCATCAATGATGACACTACATGATAGGCCCAGTTAGATTAGATTATGTTACTTGATGAACGACACGTCAATGCTCTCGAGCATTTACATATTTACCAAGAGTGACTTAAGAAAGCATACAACATGAAAGTTCACTTGAGGGAATTTCAAGTTGATGACCTGGTCTTAAAAGAGAACCAAAAAAATTCTAATTTGCCACACCATTTAAGGGACAAGTTCATGGGAGATTTGTTAGGTCCTTATGTAATCAACAGTAAAATAGGACCTGGAACATACTGGCTCGCCTCTATTAAAGGAATCAAGGAACTAGAACCCTTTAACATCATTCATTTGAGGCCATTCAACATTTAAAAGAGCCCTGGCCCACCCCAAAAGCTCCAAGGGTTCCCATAATCACTTGGTCTACCCAAAACACCCCAAAGGTATCTATAATCCCTTTGGTCAAATCAAAAGCCCCAAGGGTTCCCACAATCACTTGGTCAACCAAAAATTCCCCAAAGGTATTCGTAATCCCTTTGGTCAAAACCAAAATCTCCAAGGGTTACTCCATCGCTTGGTCACCCAAAAATGCCCCAAAGGTATCCATACTTCCTTTGGTCAAACCAAAAGCTCCAAGGATTCCCACAATCGCTTAGTCAACCCAAAATGCCCCAAAGGTATCTATAATCCGTTTGGTCAAACCAAAAGCCCCAAGGGTTCCCACAATCATTTGGTCAACCAAAAATGCCCCAAATGTATCCGTAATCCCTTTGGTCAAACCCAAAATCTCCAAGGGTTCTCGCTATCGCTTGGTCACCCAAAAAACACCCCAAAGGTATCCATAATCTCTTTGGTCAAACCAAAAGCTCCAAGGGTCCTCGCCACCACTTGGTCACCCAAAATGCCCCAATGGTATCTATAATCCCTTTGGTCAAAACCCCCAAGGATCCGTAAGAACCACTTGGTCCGCACCCATTCGGGCTAAACCACCATAAGGAATATTCAAAAAAAACAAATAATCAAAAATAACAAAAAAAAATTTCATCTCACTTTCATGCATACGCTTAAAAATCAAAACACAAAAAAATAATTTGCATTAGGCATCGCATACATACATTGCATATTTGTTGGTCATACATGTAAAACGCACCATAGACTGTAATTACTCAGAAATTCCATCGTTTTCCAAATTTGTCTACTTTGTAAATGATCCAACAAAAATAACGCCATCCACATTTTCACCATATCATAGTCAATTGTCTTCTAATGTATTTAGGGTTTTCGTCATTCAGCTGTCTTTTTATTTCTAGCCAAATACTGTACAAAGTCAGATCAATTTTTTTTACAAGGTAGAGTTTTACTTGGATCATGCCTTGTTACATAGCATCCCAACACAAGTTTAAAACACAAAAATTCCCAAGTTGAGTGAACGAAAGACAAAACCTGCAAAGTGGTCCAGGATACCATACAGTGAAAATGTTATCTCGCTCATCCCCCTGTGCAAATGACCCCAATAATACTTGGAGTTGGAAAAAGGACAAGCATCCTCCCTACCCAATTCCCCAATATAAACAATGGCTTTTACCACTGTCAAAAATCCCCAATTCTCAAAAAATTGCAAAACATCAAAAAATTGCAAAAGTCAAAGTACAAACTCCAAAGTTTGACATCAAATCCCTCAAAGTGCACACACCAAAAAGCACAAAAAATAGTGATCCTCATCACTCAAAATTCAAATCCCATGCTAAAAAAAAAAACAAAAATAAATAGTGATTTTTATCACTATATATGAGAGCAAGTGTCCCAATAAAATTGAAGAAAAGAAGGGAGTCGAACTTGAATCCCTGGAACTCTCAATATTCGAAAGGTCATGAGGTGATCCTCAATATCGGTTTGGTGGATATCCTGCTGGTCACTGGTGGCAAACCTCTTGCATGACGATATATATGTCTAATTAAATTGTGTACAGATCAATGTTTGCATGTGGATGAGCTAGCTTATGGTATCCTAGATTGCATCGTAAATTAATATTACTAAATACAACAAAGGATTTAGTGGAGCTAATTAGGTGATCCTCAGTACAGGTTTGTTTGACAGCCTATCTGGCACTGGCGGTATCCTTATGAATACCACATAAACGAATTCAATCGCACACATAGGGATGTGAAATAACTTGGTCAAACTCAAGTCTGATCCGTACCTTGTTTGAAAGTCTTGTAAGATAAATATACAGTCTTGACTAGTTAGTTAAAGCATCTAAGTCTCATCAAAACCATAAATACATTCTGAAACAACTGTGGTACATATCATTACTTACATCACCATCAAAAAATACAAAACAAAAAAAAAATACAAATGCAAAGTTATTTCATAAAGCAATCACATAGTGCAGAAAGCCAATAAATCCTGTATAGTCTATGGTGCCACCACCTGTATACCAACAAATCATTCCATCCATTCCATATGCATACATTAATCTCATATAGTTAAAATAATCTGCAGTCATAATAACATATGCATACATCAACATAAATAAATGTGCATAAAAAAATAATAAACCATGACAAGTATATAATCCAAAAAATAGTCATGTATATATGTCAAGTCAAAATTCCCTCAGGCTACAATAAGAAGGTCCTCTGACCTCACAAAAAAACCAAAAACTCAAAATCCTCAAAGCCTAGCGAATCAGCCACCATGATCACACAGGATCAGTGCGACTGGAACTACCCCCAGTAGTGTGGGTCCTATGGGACCTCTCAGGGTGGCTTCTACCAGCCCGCACACCTTGGCCACCAATGCTACCCTCATCCAGCCACCTGCGATGAGAGCATGTAGACTGCTCAGTCTCACTGCCTCTCGTACGATGTGACAATCCACCTCCATTAAGCATAGGCAACTATCCACCAAGGCGTACATCCTCTGTCTCTAGCTCTACCTGGTACCAACCCCACTCCACATCCTGTCAATGGTACACAACAAATGTGTTTTTGTTGTGCCAACTGAGTCCACAGGAGATCCCTCTCCTACAAAACATCTTTATGCTTCTCCTCCCATCTCTGTAAGAGACCCTCCAATCATGCTATCTCACCACGAAACCTAGCCTCCACATCCCCTAAGATAGCCTGAGGCATGGGCACCTCCGGGATGGCCTACTGCTCTGGAACCCACTGCTTTGGGACATCTTGCACATCCGACTACTTCAAAACCCCCAAATAATCTCCATTTCTAATTAAGTCATCGACCTCCACCATGTCTACATCATCAAGCAAAGCTCCCCAACCCTCCATCGGTGCCTCTACACCCCCACCTCCTGTTGTTGCTATATCCGTGCCTCTATCCGTGCCTCTTAGAGGCCCCTCACCCCACCATTGTCGTGTAATCCACCATCGGTCATACTCTTTAGTCACCCCAACATCATCCATGCCAGGTACATCAATCACTCATCAGACCCCTCACCCAACAGCTCGATGGTAGGCCAGACTAGAGTCCTCTCATCGCCATGATGCCAGTAGATCAAGATATCACCAAGAAACCCCTGGCACACCCCAAACTACTGTGTCACCTAAACATATTGGAAGTACTCCTGCTCTGTCCCATGCTACCCAATAAACCATCTACCCCTGTGCACATGCCAAAGCCACTCTCTAGCCTCAGGCCAGGATGGACAGTCCTAGTATGGCCACCAGAATACCTGCCCTGGCACTAGACGAGATAAGGCATCAACATAGTGACCTATGTCACATACCCATCGCTGACTCTACCCATGCTCCTATGAACTTTGCCATAATGCGGCATAACAAATATCCCGATCCACCATCTCACATTGAGTGGTCCAAGGCAAACCCTGCGGTCACTCCACAACTATGTGTTGCCACCCCCAGCACTGCAAGAGATAGCTGCACCTGATCCCCTTTTTCTTTCAATAGCGGACCTCATACAGCTCATCGTATAGCTATGCCAATAGTATCTGACCCCATATCATAATAAGTGGAGCTGATGTAGGACACTCAACCAATCTGAGCACCAACTCAAGTAGGTTCAAATGGAACCTCACACCTGAGGAGTCAGGAAGCAACATATTGGATATGAGGGTCATGATCAAAGCATGCCTCACCTCTAATATGCCCTTCTCCAACCACCATCGCACTAGGATACCTCTATCTGGTAGTCAGCATCTACCCTCTCCATAGCCCTATCCACCCCCCTATCTACTGCCAAACCAAAACACCGTGTCAATGCCACCATCCGCTAGTCACGGTGGGTCATCCGAATAGGCAGCCCATCTATCAGAATCCACAAAATTTGATACACGTCCTCCAGAGTAACCATCATCTCCCTTGTTGGGAGATGAAAAGTGTTGGTGCAAGGATCCCAAATATGGATTAGGGTAGTCAAATATGCCTGATCCTCCACCACTAGCTCCAGACGCATAACCTACTTGAGCCCAATGGCATCAAGCCACTCCCAATCCACGATCGTCAGAGCATCCCGAGCATCCAAAAAAATAGTTGACTGGCGGTACCGACTCTTCACAACCTGAAAAAAACAAAATAAAACAAAGAAAATATATTAAGTACATACTTAATATAAACAAAAAAACATTAAAAAAACAAATGTACAATGAAAGTACAAAAACATTAAAAACTGTACAATCAACAAAAAAAATCATCACTAGGGTTTCAACCTTACAGTGAATGCAAAACAAAACACAAAAAATAATATTAGGGTTTCAACTTTAATTAGCAAAAGAAAAATAAAATAACAAACAGGGAGAAGGAACATCATACTGGTCTCACCTCGGCTCTGCCACTCAAATATCCGGTTCTCACACTCATGAAGTATGCGAAATTTTAGCAACGCTCCGCTACGCAAACTTGCACTCCTCCTAACTGCTCCAAATTGCCAGAAAAAATATTGCAAATGAGCCCAAAACCTAGTTTTGGTCCTTATATAGGTTGTTAGGCCTGTAATCGTTCCACCCTAGGATGATTACAAAATTGGTATTCATCCCACCCTGGGACGATTACAGAGCAAGAAATAAAGCAACAAAAATTGCATCCAAAAAATGCATCAAAAACAACAATAAATCTGTCGAACAAAGGTGTCATTGCACCTAACATTCATGGCATGAAAAACCACCGTCAGGGTCACAAATATTCACTATCCTACTCCCTAAGAATGCTACCATAGCTATACCATTCCATGGGAAGAAGGATTTTCAACAATTTCAACCCCAATAGGCATCACAAAAAAGGGTCAAAACCCACCAAAAATAGGTTTGATTGTTGGAAAACTACAATAAGCGTTCAACGAAAAACAACTGAAGGCACCCTTACAAAAGTCATCTTGGGTCAAGCGACTCGTCGCTTTTCTCATTTTGTTCATTCCCTCATCAATTCATTGCTTGAGTGGGTAGTCACACTTAGTCACCAATCAACAAACACACACCCAATCAAGGAAATGGCATGCATTCAAAGAATCATTGACAAAGACAATCACGCTCCTGCTTGGGGCAACAAACAAGCAATAATCACAAGCTAAAAAAACACTTGGAATTCTAGAAGCATGAAGAAAAGGTTCCTTGGACAAAAGGTTGTGCCCTTTGCCTATTCATTACTAAACAATGTCCAAGATCAAGTACACCTCACTAAAAAAGGTTACACTTGAGTTAAGCTCCTTAGCTCATCAGAAGCAAGGATTCAAGAATGCGTGCCTTTTCCATACTTGGGGCATCAAAAGTTGGTTAGGTTATTGAGAAAACCTAATCATTAAGTGCTTTGGTTATCTATTTTTTCTTAGCACTGCGCCACGCACAACGCATCCCAAAAAGGGGCATTTGTAGACACCAAAACAACACCAATCTGATTATGTGACTACAAGCACTGACCAAATTGGCATACATACCCCCTAGGGCAGCCTCTAGAGGTTAAACAGTGGTCCTAACCACTCCCAAATTAGTTTTGGAAGGTAAGAGGTCAATTTTTGCACCTTTTAAGCACTTTGCTCCCTATTCGTCCCACCTTGGGATGATTAGAATCCTATTCGCCCCACCCCGGGATGATTAGCAGCAATCGCTCCAGGGTGGGACAATTAGCAGGTTTGACTGGAAAAAAGTCAAACCTTGACAAATGGTGGCCTAGACTTGCCACCAAACTCCACCTTCAATGCGTGGGAGTGCAAGGGAACATTTCAAAATCATAGAGGCAGTCATGGAGGCCTCAATCAGGGAGAAATCTTCTCTACCCCATAAAGGCATAATGAGCCAAGTGGTGCCCTTGCATGTGCATTCAAAGGAGATGCCTAGGTCTATAAAAATGTGAGCCTTCTCACCCCAAAAAAAGAATAGAGCGGGAGCATTTGGAGTGACGGAGTGCTACCAAATTATACCCCCATCACTCTTTGTGCTTCCTACATCCTTAATGATGAGGCCAAATATTGCCTCATTTTTTATTATTTTGGACATCCTTAGTAGACCTTTTTGATATGTTTTAATGTTAATTTTGCTGATGAAATGCAATATTTACTACTATTTACATATTTGACTGTTTAGAAGCATAATATTCTGTTTTTACTAATTTTTTGTATTTTCTGCATAAGTTTTGTTGATAAATAATGATTTATTGTGAAATGTTTTAAGTGCAATCACGTGTGGAATATATATCATTCATATCATGCACTCTGAAGTTGTCAAATGCAGAAAATAGCACTAAAAATAGGTCAAAACTGCAAGCTGTGCAAAACTATTTTTGACTGTTTTGACTTGGACAAATTCCAGCCAGATTTGCAAGACTTGGGATTTGGTCAAATTCAACTTAGGAAAGCGTGTGACCAGGTTATTGAAAGACTTATAAGTCTGGTCCACCCAATGCTCGGCCAAAGAACCGCAAACAGTGTTGAAAATAGTCATTCTGGCGCTGCTCTGGAAAAAAATAGGGATTCTGCTCCGGAATAACAGGACTGCTCCGGAATAACAGGAAATGCACAGTTTTGACCAAAAAAGCTCAGGAAAGACAGCAAATTGCAGGCGAATGATAGGGATAGCTATGTAAATCTGTTATGCATCTTTTTCAACGCAGAAGACCTCTAGCAAGTGTGCAATGAATAGATTTCATATGTAACCATATTCTACATTTTAGGAATGCAGTTTTAACAGCATTCCTAAAATGCCTGAATTTGAATCATTCCACATCTGATTTAGCTATTTTTAATATAAATAACTGGCTCCCATCTGGGTTGAGCTATGTAGGAAGAATTAGGATTGCAATTAGTGTAATTCTGAATATTGTGAAATCAGATTTTTGTAGCAATAATATGCAGAATTTTTCTGCATGTTTTTAAATCAATAAAAAGTGCAGTTTTTATCAATTTTATTTTATGATTGAAGGAGTGATTAGGTAGAACACCAGAGCTACTTCTTCACCTTCTTATGAACCAGGGATCAAGGGCCACTCCCAGGAGCAGAAGAAGGTTCATATCAGGTTTTCTTGTTTAATTCTGTCTGCAGCAGAATAGCAGGAAACCTGTCATTTTTCTGCATTTTCTTATTTTGCTGAACTTATTTCCAGCTTCAGAATTTGTAGTTACATTTTCATTTCTGAGTTTATTTCTAGATCTGTTCTTTTATTTTGCAAGATAGTTAAGTTTATTTTCTGCAATTCCAATTTCAGCAACTTTCATTTCAGCAATTTTACTTCAGTTTTTGAGTGCATTTTCAGATTCAGCAAGAGTAAATAGGTTTCTTTCACTGTCATTTCATTTCTGTAGTTTTATTTTAGCAAGCATAATTTAGTTTCCTTTCAAGTTATAGGGTTTAGAGTGACAGAAGAACCCCCAGCAAACATTAATTGTTCTACCAATAAAGCCATTTTCTGAATGGAGTGTCTTACACCTGCTTGAATTGACTATCGTAAACAGCCTTAGGACACCTGCCCGGATTGATAAATAATGATCAAATGATGAATTAAACGACACTCATCATTTTTGGTGCCGTTTCCGGGGACCATGGTGTTGTTAGTCAAATCTAAGTAGGTCAAGAACTGTAGGCTGGATACAGAAAATAGTTCTTGTAAATTCTACAGTCTGTTTAGTAAATGTGTATGAATGCATAGGCTGAGAGACGAAAGAGGGAGGTTTATCCGAAGTGGATCTGAGCATCAGAAGAATTGTTGGAAAAATTAGAAAAGGAGCTTTTTGAAGCACTAGCTGCTAAACACTCCCCTCTGACTAAACTATTTCCAGCATCCTTTAGAAAGAAGACAACTATGGCTGCAGCAGCAGCAGCAGGAGGATATGTTGATCCTGATGATGCTCCTAAAACTTTTGAATATCCTATTCGGTTGGATCCACTTCTAGATGCCCCCATGAAAACAATCTCCCCATCTATATTGCCAATCTTTAGGGGAACTGTTACAGAAGATCCTGATCAATTTCTCGTTTGAATTCAAAGTGTTATGTCAGACTTATGACTACATAAATGATAATAAAAAATTGAAGTTGTTTCCTTCTACACTTAAGGACGCTGCTCTCCGATGGTTCATGAGCAATCTTGAACCTAACTCAATTACTACCTGGGATGAGATGGAGACTGCATTCTTAAATAAATATCAGGATTATTGTAGAGTAAGAAACAGGAAAGATGAGTTGTTTAGGATCAAGCAAGAAGAGGATGAGAGTTTAGAAGATTATCTTGATCGCTTTGCCTTTGTCCAAAAGAGGTGTGGTGTTGTAGAGCCTGATTTCTTAAAGCCTATTCTCTTAAGAGGATTACAGGATGAATCTAGGGAAGTGTTAGATTTAATGGGAAAAGGAGACATAGATCAACTTGACCTTGATGAGATTGTGGAGTTATGCAAAAATTATTCTCGTACACATCATCGAAGAAAGAAAAAGAATCTTGGCAATAATGGTATGAAAGAGTTGATGGAGGAAATGGCCAATTTAAAAACTGATATCCTTGTTCAACTTAATACTGCATTAGGTGAGAAAAACACAAGAAATAATTCTACACCACCTTTAGCAATTTATTGCCTAAGGTGTAGGAGTAAGCATGCCTTGCAGGATTGCCCCCTAAAAAAAACTTCTATTTGTGGAATTTGTTCCAAGGAACATTCAACAGATAAATGCCCTTTGTTGCCTCATCTAAAATCTATTTTGGGCACCCAAGCAGAAGAACTCAATGCTATTGGGCAAAGACCTGGTGGTGGTTATGCACAATATCCCAATGCTCCTAGATTTCCAAACTGGGGACAATCTCCTTGGAATATGAATATGCCATGGGGATAGGCGAAGCTTCTGCACAACCTTGGAACCAACCTTGGACAGCTCCTCCAGATTGGTCACAATCTGGATGGATGAACCCACCTTGGCATACCATGCCTCCACAATGGACACAACAAGGACAAATATGGGGACAACAATATCAAGGACAGCCATTTCCACCACAACAATATCAACCTTATCAAGGCCAGCAATATCAGTCCCATCAAGGACAACAAAGGTATCAAGGCCAAACTCAAAATTTGCTACCAGCTCCTAATCCAAATTTTCAGGGAAGAACACAACATCAACAAGCACAACTAGTAAGACAACCTCCACTCCCAGCTCAGCCTGTGACTAACCCCAATAATGTCAGACAAGCAGCCCCCGTTTATGAGGCTGAGTCCGAAGATACTGCTTGCAGTTCATGTACTTGACTATGGTAACATCCAATTACGCTCAGGGAAGGTCTTACCTAACCATGCTCCACCTACGCTTGAAGAAATTCTAGAAATTTCAAGTCCAGAAAAAATACAATCAGAGCAAAGGAATGCAGAAAACTTACAAAGAAAATCTGAACGTGTCACATCAGATTTACCATTTCCTGAAAGGTTTGATCATCCCATCACTACCCCTGAATCAGAGTTAATCATAGAATTAAAGAAAATGTCAATATCACTTCCTCTTTACAGTGCAATCAAGGATGTACCATTGATTAAGAAAACCATTCAGGATTTATGCATAAGGAAACCTGGCAAGAAGAAGAAAGCCTTTCCACAAACTGTACAAGTGGATGGAAAGTTGGCTGATCTTCTCTCTGAGAAATTAGTACCTCCAAAAATGGTGATCCAGGAAGTCCAGTAATCACCATTACTGTAGGATTGGTTCAAATTCCCAATGTACTTATTGATTTAGGAGCTGCAATTAATGTCATGACCAAAGATATTATGCAAAAATTGCAGCTCACTGATTTGAGTCCTACAGCTACAGTTTTGGAAATGGCAGATAGGTCAGTTGCCAAACCAGAAGGACTTTTGGAGGATGTTCCCATTGAAGTATCTTCTTGGGAATACCCTATAGATTTCCTAGTATTACAACCTAGGAGTACAGCTAATGGCTATCCTATCATCCTGGGACGACCCTGGCTTGCTACTGCAGCCGCTTTCATAGACTGTAGATCAGGAGAAATGACTATTTCAAATGGAGTAGATCTTAAGAAAATTTCTTTGTATCCACCTGCTAAACCATCATCTAAATTTTCTGGATAGTTATGGTATCCTGAGTCCGATGAAGAACAAGAGCCTCTTGTTACCCTTGCCACCATTGTAGTACAGGAACACATTGAAGAATTGAATTCACCACAGAGAGAAATTTTTGAACATGAAACAGTTTTGGTGAATACATTGCATGAAGAAGGCCTCAGGGATGATCAAGTTCTGGTCAATCGCCTATTATGGAAAGATGATGAACAAGTTGCTGAACATTTACCATCTATTCCACTTCATGAAAGTTCCTTTACATTGCCACATGGGTGGCATCATCATCTTTTGACTTCTTTCACCTGTCCTATGCCAATGCTTCCATCAGGTATTGCATTTAACTCAGAATCAAGAGTATTTCATGATCTGCAACCACATCATTGTCCTTTAAATGCTCTGATCAAAAAATATGAACATGTTAACTCTGTTTATCCCGGAGTCAAGCAAATTGAAATTCAAATAGGAAAACCTGTAAATGTTAACAGTTGGTTGACTAACGATCAAGAAGCCAAACTATTTGTTGTTTTGCAGAAACATGTTCAAGCTTTTGCTTGGAATTATACGGATATGGTTGGAATCCACCCTGATGTATGCACACATAGGATATACACTGAGGATGTCAAACCGGTTAGACAACCGCAGAGACGTCCGAATCCTCGCTTTAAAAGACATTGTTAAAGAAGAAATTGAAAAATTGTTGGAAGTAGGATTCATTTATCCAATTTCGAGACAGATCAATGGGTTTCTCCATTAGTTATTGTGCCTAAGAAGAATGGAAAGATGCGAGTGTGTGTGGATTACAGGGAATTAAACAAAGTCACACACAAGGACCACTTTCCATTACCCTTTATAGACCAAGTGCTGGACACTCTTGTTGGTAAGAAATATTTCTATTTTTTGGATGGTTTTAGTGGGTATAACCAGATCCAAGTGGCACCAGAAGACCAGGAAAAAACAACTTTCACATGTCCTTGGGGGACATTTGCTTATAGAGTATTACCCTTTGGATTATGTAATGCACCAGCAACATTTCAACGAGCTGTCTTGGCCATCTTTTTTGATTTAACCAATGAGAGTGTAGAGATTTACATGGATGATTTCACAGTGTTTGGTGACACATTTGAGTATACATTAAAGCAACTTGAAAAGGTTCTAATACGCTGTGAAGCATATCATTTATCTCTTAATCCTGAAAAATGTTTCTTGATGATGGAGGAAGGAATTGTTTTAGGACATCATATCTCTGCTCACGGTATTAAGGTTGATCCTAAGAAAGTAGAGGTCATCAAGAGTCTTCCTCCTCCGAAATCTCAAACTGATGTCCGTAGTTTCTTAGGACATATTGGCATTTATCGCAGATTCATTACTGATTTCAGTACCATTGCTAATCCAATGTTTGCATTATTAATGAAAGATTCTAAATTTGTATGGTCTGATGATTGCCACAAGTCCTTTGAAGCTTTGAAAGAAAATCTAACCAGTCCGCCAGTACTAAGAGGACCTAACTGGGGGTTGCCCTTTCATATTCAGGCTGATGCCTCCAATACTACTATTGGAGCCGCACTAGGGCAGATTGAAAATGGACAACACTATGCCATTTATTATATTAGCAAAAACTTGACAGGAGCTGAAAAGAATTACACTACAACTGAAAAGGAATTCTTAGCTATAGTATATGCCATTAACAAGTTTCGACACTATATCACAGGATACCCTGTATTCATCCATACAGATCATGCTGCTATCAAATATTTGATGAATAAGCCTTTGGTTAGTGCATGAATTATTCGCTGGTTGATTTTACTGTAGGAATTTGATATTACTATAGTAAATAGACCAGGAAAGGCTAATGTAGTGGCAGATTTCTTGTCAAGATTGCCAAATGCAGAAACCAAAGAACTAGTTGAAGACGCATTCCCTGATGAAAAATTGTTTGCTGTCTCTGTTCAAACTCCATGGTTTGCGGATATAGCTAATTATTTAGCTACAGGGAAGATTCCACTTCATTTTACCTCAAAACAAAAAAAGTAGTTAATCAAGCAAAGCTCTTCTTTTGAATGGATAAAAGGAATATTGTTTAAATGCAGATCCTGATCATGTTTTACGCAAGTGTGTTCGTAAGGATGAGATATATGACATTTTGAGAGCCTGTCATGATGAACCTTCAGGAGGGCATTATTCAGTAAAACATACCATTCGAAATATTTTGGGTACTGGTTACTATTGGCCATCATTGCATAAAGATGTAAAAAGGTATATTAGAAATTGTGATGCATGTCAAAGAATGGGTAAGCCTACTTTCAAAAATGAAATGCCTTTACAGCCTCAATTAGGTGTAGAACCGTTTGAGAGGTGGGGGTTAGATTTTGTAGGACCTATTGATCCACCCTCCCAAGGGAAGGTGCACATCCTAGTATGTGTTGATTATGTAACCAAATGGGCAGAAGCCCGTGCCTTTAAGCATGCCCGAGAAGACAAAGTAGCTGATTTTCTGTATTCATAGATTTTTTTGCGATTTGGAGCCCCACGATCTATTACTTCTGATCAAGGACCTCAGTTTATTTCAAAGTTTGTTGAAGCCTTTGTAAAATTATATGAAATCAAGCACAGGAAGTCCTCTCCTTATCATCCACAGGCCAATGGTCAAGTTGAAGTGACAAATAGGGAATTAGAGAAAATATTGACCAAAACTGTAGCAGTTCATAGAAGGAATTGGGTAGAAAGGTTACCTGAAGCAATTTGGGCTTATAACACTACTTGGAAATCCACTACGGGATTTACCCCTTTTGAATTGGTTTATGGTAAAAAACCCCTTTTTCCCATTGAATTTGAATTACTAACTCTTCGAACTGCTTTGGAAGTTGGTATTGATTTGTCACAGGCACAAAAGGACCGGATCCTGCAACTCAATGCATTGGATGAAATACGAAGAGACGCTTTGCATCAGAACGAGATAATTCAAGCACAACGTAAAATCTAGCATGATAAGCATATCCAAGAACGAAAATTCCAGCAAGGGGATTGGGCATTACTGTTTGACACTCGTTATGAAGATTTTCCTAGGAAGTTGCAAACAAGGTGGCTTGGACCATACCAGATTGAAGAGGTTTTCTCGAATGGAGCAGTTCGTTCTCACCAATTGATGATTCACGAAGAAATTTAGTGGTTAATGGACATCGTCTCCGGATTTACCATAAGCCACTAACTAAAAATGAATTTTTAAAACAAATAGAGCACTTGGATGTGCATTTAATGGAAGAATTCCCTTCTTCCACTAAAGCAGCAGTAGTATAGTTTTTGTCGAAAAAATAAAAATAAAAAAAATAAAAAAAAATAAAAAACATTTAGTTTACATGAAAACCAGTTATCTGGCATGTTTACTAAGTCCCATTCCATCACCATCCATTTCATCACTATCCATTCCATCGCCATTCATTCCATCACCATACATTTTCCGCCATTGTCATTCACCACTGTTGTCATTGCCATCACCCATTTTGTTTGTGTTTTTCAAGATTACATTACTGCACTTGTCAGCAGACAAACAGCAAAGCTAATCAATTGTATGAAATGTAGAAAGGTAGTCAAGACAGGTATGTGTTTCTTTACATTTTAAATATTGTAAATAGTTAAAGTACATAATGTATAGATTCACTTGATTAGCATTTAAAGCATTCATAAGGTTTAAATTGGGGATGTCTAAATTAGTCAATGAAAAGGGGGGAATGACATATGCTCCGGAATGACATATGCTTCAGAATGAAGTTTGCTTCCGAATAACCACTCGCTTGTAACAGCAAAAGCTCCGTAATAGTTGTGCTCTGGAATGGGTAATGACAGTTGTGCTCCGGAATGAGAATTGACAGATATGCTCCGGAACGACAAAATAACGACATGTGCGCAGTGCATCGGAATAAGTTGACGTTTCTTAAAAAAATTCATGCAGGGGCACGTGGCAAACGATTGTGGAACACGTGATTTTTGAAATTTATAATATTTAGATATCATAATTTCACGATACGCGTAATCATGGCACACGCTTCAAAGCACACCGAAAATAGATTTTGTTTGCCTTGAAAAATTCACATCAAATGCATGAATGCCAACTCAGCAAACCGTAATCGTGAAATCTGCATTGGCATTAATTTTTTTCACGTTGTCAGCATATTCCACCGGTTTTTAAAATAATGAATTAACAAGTCGGTTTTACATGCTCTGTTCCGGCGCACAAACTATTATTCCAATGCATGTACGATAGAACTGTCATTCCAGTGCATGCATGCTAAGACTGTCATTCCAGCGCTTTCGAAACATAGTTGCGAATAGAACAAGGAAAAATGGGCGGCAGGAAGAACAGGAGTGAACCAGAAAATGCCACCTTCATACTGGAAAATCCTACGCTGCTGCAAATTTTCACCGATGCTGGTTTAATGCCGTTTCTGCAGAAATTTGATGGGAACTCCGAAGGGTTGGCTGCAGAATTTGCACGAACCTTCAGAAACAACAGGATCAACATCAATGGCATGACAATCCAGGTAACTCCAGACATCTTGAGCCAAATTACTGAATTTCCTTTGCAAGGAATTAATCTTGGGAAAATAGCTAGAAATACCTTAAGTGAATTGGCCAACCAGTTTAGGGCAGAAAACAATAAACCGATTGAATATGTCATGAGCAAAAATGTTTGTAAAGGAGTTAAAAGGGAAAGTCTGGAATCTCCTTGGGATGAAGTAGCTGAATGGATGATTAGATTTATCACTTGTGAAGGTCAGTACGCTGTTTTATCAGGGCATCATATGAAGATTTTAATTTATTTGAGATATGGCCACACAAACCCTGAATTCCAAGTTAATTTTCCCCTGTATTTTTATGAAGATTTAAAAACTATGGCCAAGAAATATCAGGAAGGAAAAGGAACCCCTAGGCATCATGGTTTGATCAAAATAATTTGTAAACATCACTTTAGGGGTAATTTACAGAGCTTTGACAGATTCTTTGCTCCATGGGACGAAACTAGAAGCCCTGCATTTGCAGATGAAGCAGAAGAAGTTGAAAGCCCTAAGTCTGCAGAACAAGTTGAAAGCCCTAGGTCTGAGCCAGTGGTTGAAACATAGTCTGTCCAAGAAGCAGGTTCATCCTCTCCACAAGGACCTCCCTCTTCTAGAACTAGAATGCAAAGAGAAAAGCATGCTAAAATAGACTCTGCTAAAAAACGCAGAAAGGTGTCATTTTCAGCAGACGTAACTGTGTTGCAGTCCAATAGCTCTGATGATGCAGAACCAGAAGAAGTTGTTCAGAAAATGCCCAAAATAGGAAAAATAAAATCTCCTGTTCAAACCTTACGAAGGTCTGCAAGACTTCAAAATGATACAACATCATTTGACCAAGGAGGTCAAGAGGCAGTAGCAGCAGAGCCAGAACCTGCAGAATCACCAAAACCTGTAGAATCAACAGAACCTAAATCCAGCCCTGCAATGATCTTGGTGGAGTATTCAGATTCCGATTCTCAGGGAAGAGGTAGAGGTAGAAGAAGAGTCAGAGACAGGAGAAAAATCAAAAATAGAAGAAGAAGCAGAGGAAGAAGAAGATATCCAACTGCAGCTATTGACAGCAAGAAGTGTGGTAAAAACACAAACAGGATGGATAGAGAAGTGTGAAGCTTCTATTTCAAAAAAAGATCAAATGATTGCAATGTTGCAAAAGGAAGTGGTAGGTTTAAAAGCAAAAATTGCATCTTTAGAGCCACAACCTGATGAAAGTATACATGACACTCAAATGGCTGACATCTTGTTGGAATTAGCAACAGCTACACAGGCAGTAGAATCACCAATCAGGGAAGAACTTATAATGGATATTGAAGGAGAACAGGGATAGGAACAACTTTTGATCTCCTCAATTCCTGATGCAGATATAGAACTATATGAACCTCTCATAGTCACACAGGACATGGGAATTCAAACTGAATTACCTATGGCAGAAATAGAAGAAAAGGAAACACAAACAAATTCTGTCAGGATTGACATGACTGATAAAGAAGTACAGGTTCATATTGTTCCTCAAATGCAGAAGCCTGTTCGCAATCCCCTTATGGTTCCACTTGAGGAATATAATGCAGATTTATCAAAGTGGATGATGAAATGCCAAAAGTTGGAAGAAAAGGTTTTAGCTTTGAAACCTTTGGAAGAAAAATGTGAGGCTAAAGAGGCAGAAATAACCAAATTGAAAAACCAAGTGCAGGATCTCTGTCAGAATGCAGAGTGTTTAGTCCAGTGCAGAAGACCTGCAAGGTTTTACACCTTAATCCTTAGGGAAAGATTTATCCGTTGGCAAATTATGAGAATCCACTCTAATTTGCCATACAAAATGGAAAATCTTGAAGAATTTGTGGATACCTACCTGCATAGCCCAACAGAACAGAAAAATTTGCTGTGTGAGTTATTCCTACATAATTTCTTTATGCCTGAGGATGACACATTCCTACCTCACATTTTTATAGGGGATATTCAGTTAAGAGCTTTCCTGTCCACTCTGCAAAATCAGGAATATTGGGAACAGCAGAAGCAGATGATTAAGGATAATGAGGCAAATGCAGCACTGTATCTGAGGCCAATGCATGGTGATTACAGGGGTGCAGCCAATCAACATTTCACTATGATGAGAGAAGAAAAGGTGAGAAAACTTTATGAAACAAATCTTCAGAGATGTTTAGTTGATGTTTAGAATTTTATTCACCAGCATTTTAATAGTGCCTTAGCAGCCTGTAGAAATCGTTGGGGTGAGTTACCTCTTTCCTTGTAGAAGAAAGAACCTATCTCCCCCAATAACTTGCAGTGGTCAAAAAGAAGAGCTGAAGGTATCATGCAAGTTATTCAGCAGCTGCAACATCAGTGGATAGGATTAAGATACAGATTGCCTATTGTAATCACCCCTGTTCCATGGTTTTTTGATGAAGACCCCCAGCCAAACGATCAGTTTTAGGCATTTCTCAAGCAGATAAAAGAAATCGAAGGGTTTTACAAGATTCCTGGTCCAAAGTTCAGCTACCAAGAAAGAGTTATGGACAAGGATCTCTGTTCTATTGTAGCCTCACAGAATGCATGAGGACATGCATCAGAATAAGTTGGGGGGGGATGATGAGGCCAAATATTGCCTCATTTTTGATTATTTTGGACATCCTTAGTAGACCTTTTTGATATGTTTTAATGTTAATTTTGCTGATGAAATGCAATATTTACTACTATTTACATATTTGACTGTTTAGAAGCATAATATTTTGTTTTTACTAATTTTCTGTATTTTCTACATAAGTTTTGTTGATAAATTATGATTTATTGTGAAATGTTTTAAGTGCAATCACGTGTGGAATATATATCATTCATATCATGCACTCTGAAGTTGTCAAATGCAGAAAATAGCACTAAAAACAGGTCAAAACTGCAAGTCGTGCAAAACTGTTTTTGACTGTTTTGACTTGGACAAATTCCAACCAGATTTGCAAGACTTGGGATTTGGTCAAATTCAACTTAGGAAAGCGTGTGACCAGGTTATTGAAAGACTTATAAGTCTGGTCCACCCAATGCTCGGCCAAAGAACCGCAAACAGTGTTGAAAACAGTCATTCTGGTGCTGCTCTGGAAAAAACAGGGATTCTGCTCCGGAATAACAGGACTGCTCCGGAATAACAGGAAATGCACAGTTTTGACCAAAAAAGCTCAGGAAAGACAGCAAATTGCAGGCGAATGATAGGGATAGCTATGTAAATCTGTTATGCATCTTTTTCAATGCAGAAGACCTCTAGCAAGTGTGCAATGAATAGATTTCATATGTAACCATATTCTGCATTTTAGGAATGCAGTTTAACAAACATTCCTAAAATGCCCGAATTTGAATCATTCCACATCTAATTTAGCTATTTTTAATATAAATAATCGGCTCCCATCCGGGTTGAGCTATGTAGGAAGAATTAGGATTGCAATTAGTGTAATTCTGAATATTGTGAAATCAGATTTCTGTAGCAATAATATGCAGAATTTTTTTGCATGTTTTTAAATCAATAAAAAGTGCAGTTTTTATCAATTTTATTTTATGATTGAAGGAGTGATTAGGTAGAACACCAGAGCTACTTCTTCACCTTCTTCTGAACCAGGGAGCAAGGGCCACTCCCAGGAGCAGAAGAAGGTTCATATCAGGTTTTCTTGTTTAATTCTGTCTGCAGCAGAATAGCAGGAAACCTGTCATTTTTTCTGCATTTTCTTATTTTGCTGAACTTATTTCCAGCTTCAGAATTTGTAGTTACATTTTCATTTCTGAGTTTATTTCTAGATCTGTTCTTTTATTTTGCAAGATAGTTAAGTTTATTTTCTGCAATTCCAATTTCAGCAACTTTCATTTCAGCAATTTTACTTCAGTTTTTGAGTGCATTTTCAGATTCAGCAAGAGTAAATAGGTTTCTTTCACTGTCATTTCATTTTTGTAGTTTTATTTCAGCAAGCATAATTTAGTTTCCTTTCAAGTTATAGGGTTTAGAGTGACAGAAGAACCCCCAGCAAACATTAACTATTCTACCAATAAAGCCATTTTCTGAATGGAGTGTCTTACACCTGCTTGAATTGACTATCGTAAACAGCCTTAGGACACCTGCCTGGATTGATAAATAATGATCAAATGATGAATTAAACGACACTCATCACTTAATCTCTCTCTTTCGAAAGGGAGGTTATCGGGTGAATACTAGGAACACAATCCAGACCCAAAACCCAAGCAATCGGCCACAATACCACACCAAATTTTTTGACACAACCCCCAGGAGGTTTTGGACCCATCCCACTTGGATTGGTGTCAAAACCAAGCCCCAAACGGTGGGCATCCTGCCCCCGGGTGCCCCCCGCACTGCTATAGTCCTAATCACCCCACCTCGGAGCGATTAGAAATCTATGCTTGATTTCTCTATTATTCTTTTTGCATTATGTTTTATCTAATTTACTTATGTTGTTGTTCAATTTTCATTGCATTTTGACCTATTTTGACCTTGTTTTTATCATTTTACGTGTTTACTAACCTACAGGGAGCACCTTAAGATACAAGATGATCTGGGTAGAATCTACAAAATATGACCTTTTGGGTCATCTCAAAATGCCCCTTTTAGTCTAACCCCAAGTTTGTAGAAATTTTGGAGGCCTCTAGATAGGACATTTGCAAGCCCACCTTTGCCCGTTCTGTGATAGTCCCCAACGTCCCACCCCGGAGCGATTAGAAATCCATGCATGATTTCTTGATTGTTCTTTTTGCAATGTGTCCCTGGTGATGTCTTGATGCTTCTATCAAAGTTTGAATTCATTATGACATGTTTTGACCATCATTTTGCTATTTTATGTATTCACTAGCCGAAGGCCTTGGGGATTGCATGTTTCCTTCTATCCACATATGCTATTAACTGTTTTTTGTTTCTCTGTGTGCAGGATCTCGTCACCAAGAACACCAAAGGGGAAGCAAGGAATGACGAACACCCAGATGCAAGCAGCAACAATGTTTGGCCCACCATTTTGAATGTGGGCACGCGGAGGACCCTGGAAGCGTACCATCTATTGATGTAACAAATTGTATCAAACGTTCCGAGCCCTAGAGAGGGGGACATATTGTAACCATATTAAAAGCAACATTAATAAAAGAGGTCCCACTTTTTTTTGCTTACATCTTGGTTTATGCATCATTTCCTTCCTACATTTGTTCTTCAAATTCATATGACTTAGCGTTTTATACCATATCTATTTTGTTTGCATCACATCCGGTACGTCTGTGCTTTTGCGCCTTGCTTTCAATCCCCAAAGGTGATAATCTCCAGTCCCTCTCGAACTATCACCCCATAAGCCTGTGCAATGTCACCTATAATATCCTGTCCACAGCCTTGGCCAATTGGCTTTCTAGCATCCAAAAAAGGCCACAACATCCTTGATGGTGTCATCACTATGCACGAGATGATCCACTATGCCCATGTCTTCAAGTCTGCTAATTTTTTCCTCAAATTGGACATAAACAAATTTTTTGACAGGGATTTCCTCACCCAAATCCTCCTCAAGTTTGGGTTCCATGAATCTTGGGTTAATCTGATTTATAAGTGCATCTCTTCCTCCTGGTTCTTGATCTTGGTGAATGGTTCCATAGCTAGCTATTTCCCAAGCTCCAGAGGTCTTAGACAAGGTGACCCGTTGTCCCCCATTCTCTTCATAATTTTTGTAGAGAGCCTAGGAAGAGCTATCAAGATTGCATATTCTAATAATTTGATTTTGGGCATCAAAGTTACCTCTGGTCTCATGCCCTCCACCCATCAGCAATTCATGGACGATACCTTGTTGGCAACCAAAGCCTCTATTTCTAATGCCAAAAGTATCAAAACCATCATTAACCTCTATGAAGAGGTTGCAGATCAAAAAATAAGTTACATCAAAAGCAAGTTGTACTTCATTAACACCCCCTCCAAAAGACAATGCAAGATTTCTAGAATCCTACGATGCTCCATTGTTGATTTCCTGACCACATACTTGGGTCTTCCCATGTTCAAAGGAAATTTCCTCAAAGACATGTGGAGTAATGTCACTGATAATATTCACAAGAAGCTTTCGTGATGGAAAGGCACCCTCCTCTCTAGCGCGGGTAAGGCAACCTTAGTTAAAGTTGTTTTACAGAGCATTCCCACCTTCTTCCTGTCTGTCTTCAAAATCTCGGTTGTTGTGGGCGAAGCTATTGAAAAAATCCAAAAATAGTTTCTGTGGTCGGGAACTGACAACCAAAAAAAGTTCCACCTGGTTGCATGGGACAAAGTATGCTCCCCCAAATATTAGGGAGGCCTAGGAATGTGGCACATCAATATCACCAATCAAGCCCTCCTAGCTAAGCAAGCATGGAAGGTCATCTCAAATGCTAACCTCGAGTGGGTGAACATTGTCAAGAGAAAATATCTACAACAACAATCCTTTCTGCATATGGATACCCCCTCCAACTGCTCTCATTTTTGGAAATCTATTTCCCTCACCCAATAACTCATGCACTAGGGCTCTTGGTGGCATTTGGGAGATGGCAAAAAGATCAACTTTTGGAAGGACGCTTGGGCTAGAAAATACCCCCTCATTTGTGATCCCAATTTGACTACAGTCAAGAACCTTTTTGACAATAAGTATGGGTCCCGCATAGTAGATTTCATCTCCTTGAGCCAAGGCATCAGAGAGTGGAAAAGGTTTTAGTTTATAATCAAGAATGATGCAATAGCTGATGTGGTGTTAGATATCCAAGTGATCATGAGGGAAAACTTCATCCCCAAAACCCAGAAAGAGGACAAGCAATACTTGAAAGACACAAGCGATGGAAAGTTCTTAATCAAATCTACCTCCCAGCTCATTGAAAAAAACATCAGAGGAGACAACACTGATAGTGGCCAAAATTTATCCAGGAGTGTGTGGCTCAAGGCCCTAATACCAAAAATCGACCACTTTTATTGGACTGTAGTTCACAATAAGATTATCACCACTGACAATCTAATGCACAGAGGGATCATTGTCCCTAACAGATGCTACTTGTGTATGCAAGCTTGAGAATCGACCCATCATATTCTTATGGACTTTTCCTTCACCAACAATATTTTTCCCTAGTGATCAGTAAGTTTCAGGTTTGTTTGGTCTGGCCAAAGACTATCAAGGATATGTTCATCCAATGGCCCAACACTTTCAAAAACCCTAGACTCAACTTCCTCTAGAAATCCCTGGTCCACCATACTGCCTAGCAGATATGGTTGGAATGCAACAACCATGTTTTTAGTGATAACCCCAGGGACCATGAAGGGGTTTTGGCAAGAGCCATTGCCTTTGCCATTGAAAATAGCAGTCTGATCCCCTGTCTAAAAATTCCCAAGGTTGGGGTCAAAGGGTATTTGTTTACTTCCCTAAGGATTCCCCTAGACTACAGCAAGGCCAAGGAATCCCATGTGGTCAGAGTCACAGCTAAGTGGGTCCCCCCTAGTAGGGATGGCTGAAGGCCAATTTCTACGGAGCCTCTAAAGGTAACCCAGGGAAAGCAAGAGCAGGTGGAGTCATCAAGGACCACAATGGAAAGATCATTCGAGCATTTTTTAAAAACTTGGGCACCCAAACCAATAACTACGTAGAAGCTAGAGCTCTCTGGAGGAGTATTGACATCTAAAAAACCATGGCCAACCCTATCATATTTGAAGGTGATTCTATAGTTATCGTGGGGCTCATCCATAATAAGAGCACAAGGGCAAAAAACATCTAGAACATCATCTAGGAGTGCCAAAAAGTCCTCAGCAACAATCATAAAAACCAAATCAATCACATGTTCAGAGAAGCTAATCAAGTGGTTGATGTGCTTGCCAACATAGCCATTCTCCAACCCACTTTGATGGTCTGGGAAGATAGCTTCCCATGCAAGATCCTTGAGAAAGTCAAACATGATGCGAAAAATATTACCAACAAGTAGCCTCGGCTATGTGCTTAACAATATTTTTTAATACCAAAAAGGGGTGAGTTCAGTCACCCGCACTACGATAACTCCAACAACAACAGTGGATTTAGCTTCCCCAATGGTGTCTTCTTGAAACCAAAGGCCCTCTGTAACATCAAAGGTGGCTATAGACACACCACTAAGGGGTTTTATTCCCCTAGGGTATTTATCAACACCATGTTCCATGATTTTTGATATGCCTACATTATTTTTAGGATGGGAAAAGATTTGGAGAGAAGCACAAAATCCTTTATCCTACCCATCAACCTATGCTTTCCCATTTGAACTCATATTTGCTCTTATATTTTGGATTTTCCCTCCACCTATTCATTATTCTTCTTGCCTAAGCCTAACATCCAACTTATCGCCTCCATCACCATTTTTCCTGCTCACTTCCCCACTCCTATCAAGCCTGCCACTGCTAGCCAGAGCCATGTCTACATCTAGGTTTTTGGCCCTAAGTTGTTTGACCGGATAAGCATCCCCGTGACCTTCCTGCTCTAGGGTTTCATTCTTATCCAGCTAGGCCCTCTTGATCCTGGTTGCACCTTAGCAATTTTTTGTGATAGTGCTGATTTCAAGTCTAAGCATCAAACGAGCATCAAGCAAGTCCTTGTTTCTACCATGGCCGCCATCGAACCTGTAACTCTACAGATCGACGCAGGCACTATGACACTACTAGAACCTAAACATTTTGTCAATTTCTTTAAGATATTCGAAGGGGCGGAGGAAGAGGTAACGAAATATTTTATGGAGTCCTAGAACAATGGCGAGGTTCGTGTTCGTGGTCTTCATTTTGTGGTAAGTGCTCAATCCATAGCCCAGGTTTTTGGTCTTAAGCTTGATGGCAAAATTATCCGTAGAGATGGACACAACTTCAAGGAAGATACTGATCAATTCCTTTTCAAAGAAAAAGAGTTACTGTGGGAGAATAAAGGTATTGTACGGTCTTCCATTCCCTGCCCTTGGGACACTACGATTGTCCCTATCCTCTAGTACATTTCCATGGATAACCCCAATAGACCCCTGACTGCTTACAACCTCACCTTTGTAAACCACCTGCGCGATGTCCACCCCATCAATGTCCTGGAGTTTCTATTTTGGTCCATATCCATTACTATTACCAATTTTAGAGTGAGCAAGTCTCCCAAGCACCCCCACCATCAAGGCCTTTTCTTGGTTCTTTACAAGTATGCTCTTGCCCATCGAGTCTCAGGCAGCATCTCCTCCAAAACTCCCTCCCTAGACCATCTGTCTAATCAAGTCCTCAATGTTGGCTCGTCTCTGCCTAACTCCCCTCAGTTGAGCCACTTCCTCCCTACCCCATCCCCCATTCAACCGCCAATCACCACCACATGCTTCCCACCCACTCAAGTAACAGAAGCCACTACCTAGGGCAAGTAAGGCTTCCATGTGGAAAAGTAGTATTGGTGGGGCAAAAGACTCTGCCTTAAGTGGAAGTCGGTCTAGCCTCCCATGAAGAGGAGGAATCCTAAGTGCCTGTCTATGCCTAACCCAAGTGACAATCAGTCATTCCATGACATCACCAGTGATTATGAAGACTCCCAAGAAGAGATTCAGGATGATGGCTAGGAGGAATGCCAGGAAGAAACCCAGAAGGACTACAAGAGGGATTGCTAGGAAGACTACACGACTCAGGATATGTCGTGTATAGTTCCTCTCAATCGCATCAATGATGTTGTCGAGCATTTTTAAATAGCGGTGAACGTATTTCATGAAGGTGGAAATCTCATGTCAAGCACCATTGAAGAGCTTAAGAGACTATCTACCATTCTTAATACCCTCCTACCTAGCGGGTACAGTGACAAGCATGAGGAGAAAAACAAATTCTAGAAGTTTGGGATGTGAGCTAGCTGATGGGTCAGGAGCCAGGGGCTGCTATTTTTTCTGTTTCTGTCATGTTGTGTGACTCTAAGTTTCGAACTGCTTTAGGAAGGGCACCTTCGAGGGTGCCACTTGAACCTTTTTGGTTGTTTGTGTTCCTTTTTGGGTATAACTCTGATATGGGACTATGGGTCGTTTGGCCATAGCTGAACCTTATGTAAAAAGGGGCGGGACCCTTCAACCCATAAAGTAAATAAAAATACTTGAAATAACCAAAAGTTGACATTTGATATAATAACAAGTAATAACATAAGTCATTCAAAAATATATGTTTTATTCATGATAAATTTGATATAGATTACAAATAGGGTGAATTCCCCTTTTTCCTTTCATGAATACACTATAGGCCTGATGCCTTCTTATGATGTCCCTCAGTGTAGGTGGGATTCTTTGTATGTGGGCCACCGTCGAGTTGTTGGTTTGATGATACTTTCCCTCTTCAGATTTGTTGCATAACCTGTGATTAACCTACAAAAGGGGGTCAGTACGATGGGGGCTTGCCTTAGTTAGGCCCCATGATTATGAAGATGAAATGACTATAAAAATAGAGCAAAACATGTGATAAACTATGCAGAAGGTAATAATAGGATGAAATGGAGCTTACCACCCAAATATGGAGTGATTTGGGGCTTGTAGACCCAATTCACCACATGGGGGCCAAAATGAGGCCAGATTCATGGGGTAAGGGGCGATCTGAGCTGTGATGCCTCTTCTGCAAAATTCTTCTAGTGGGTCGACTCCTAGGTAGCTGGGATACCTCTGTGTATCATTGAAATCCGACTGTGTGCACCGGTAAATGACTATTCAATATTGGCTTTCCATTTCAGTAGAGTAACTGTGCTTTGTTGAATTTGTGAATCAGACTTAATTAGGGGTTTGGGACCCATTATTTATAGGAAAAGGCAAGGTGCAAGGGGGGTTAGATAGACTAAACCTAGGTTTGATTCTGACTAGGGTTAATTTAAGAAATTCAATGTGGCAACATCACATTCCTTATGAGAAATATCTCATCCTCACACATGTGTGAGGATGGATTAGGGCTAATCCTAATTAGGAGGTTCTTAAGTCAATTTAGGACATGATTAAAGAAATATCTCAACAAACCCTAATTTCACACATGTGGGAGGATGTAATTAGTGCTAATCAATATTAAGGGTTCTTTTAATCAAATTTGCCCTAAAAAGGTGACTTAAGTGAAGTCAACATTAAATTAGATTATAGGTATTGACTTATTAATTGTTTTGGTCAACTAAAACCCCGTGGGAGACTCAATTGAGTGCAAATTGGTTGTCAGATGATATCCCAATGCACGAGATATAATTTGAAGGCTTATGAGGGTTTAGGACCTGAAAGCCGATGAAGTGATACATGGAAGTCTACATATTACTATGGCAAATTATGACAATCTACGCATGACTACGTACGACTATGATAGCCTACAATAGCCTAGGGATGCTTGGAATCACCTTTGGATACACAGAAGTAGCAATGTGCGACTTTTGGGTGTCTACATTTACCCCTTTTTGTACTATACTATGTAGAACATAGTTTAATACAAAAATGTGAAGGGTTTTTTCAGAAGGAAGAGGGATAGAAGGGGAATGGAATCCAATCAAAGGGTATGTATCCACTCGAAGCATGACCATACAAATCAATTGGGTATCCAAGGAAAAGAAAAGAAATAATGGAATATAATTGAAGGTATGTAGCCGCTCGAATCGTGACCATACAACATCAACTTGATGTCCACAGGGGAAGAAGAGAATAAGGAAAGAAGGAAAAGAGGAGAGAGATAAAAATAACACTGGTAAATGAAAATGAATGATTATGAATGCAATGATGTGATTTTGCTGAGTTTGTATGACATTTACGATGCCATACCAATTGCTTGAGAATGACAAATTTTGACTGCTTTGCTTTTACGACCAGATCAGCATGGTCCAAAAGTATGATTAGGACAAAAGCCTAACTAAATATTTGTTGTTGATTGATTGATGAGAACATGGTGACAAGTGTCAAACCATTTGAACTAAGTTGAAATTTAGCTTATTCAAACATGTCATTCATGATGTTCCATGAATGCTAGATATAAATACTCTAAATGTTACACCAGGATCATGCCAAACATATCATCCGTTATGTACTCGATGTACAAGAATGCTAGATTGACTTCTCCATTGTCACACATAGCTCTCTTGATGTAACCCATGTCTGATTGTGATTGAGATTATTTTGTATGATAATCTTCAGCAAAATATTTCGTAGACAAATGCGCTAACCACGCTTTTGGATTTTTGATGTTGTGGTTGCATGCAAATCTGACTTTGGATATGAATACCCCCTCAAACGAGGAATCAGTAATGAGGTGAATGAAGTGTGATGAATTTATGATGCAACGATTGATAAATAAATACCAATGCATGATGATTATGGATGCAAATGAAGTTAAAAGACAAGTTTGGAAGGTTCCTAGGGTTTTAGGGGACAAATATCTACTTTCCTAGGGTTTTGGGTGGATTTTGAGGTGTTTTGGTTGAATTCGCCACCCAGGGGTGATTTTGACCTAAATCGCCACCTAAGGGACGAATTGGGTTGTGGTTCATCCCTCGAGGGGAAAATTGGTGGATAAGGTATTTTTAAGCCCTAATTTTCATGTGGGGGCTCATTTTGATGGCACACAAGATTGGAAAGCAACTCATGAGAGCATTTGATGACATGAGAGGAGTGCGGGTGATTATTGCAAGGGCAATGATGATGAGAGGATGCAAAACAGCTGGCAACAAGCGCGAGGATCCATCGATAAGTGTCCTTTTGCCTTGTTTTGTTTTTGTTTTGTTTTTCCAAGAAAATGTGAATGAGGGGGGGAGATTTTTGTCCCAATTTAAAATTTTTTGCAATTTTTAATTAAAATTTAAACACAAAGTGACAAATAATCCAAATGGGTATCCAAAAGCGTGATTGGCTTTTGAATTAGACTTTTTTTGACGCTGATTTGACCGGGTAAAGGGTAGAGTAGGTGTAAGATTTGACCATCAGTTTTTGGAAGTAACGGTGTACTGACATTGATATGTTTTTGCATTTTGTCTGCTAAAGTGAGAAATGGGTATCCCATTTTGTGACTGTTATATTTTTTTGGCGTTTTTTGATGTGATTTTTGAATTCGTCGCTTTTAGGAGTAATTTATCAAACCTAGACTGTTAGATTTGACATGTTAGGCATAAAATTTTGGAAAACCGATGAAACTTTCACCGTAGAAGGGAAAAATGGGTGTCAAAAAATGTTATTTTTTTTATGAATGACTTTTTTTGGCCTACCTTTGATTTGCGTGCCAAGGTGTAGATTAGTGTTAAACTAAAAATGAGCTATAGAGAGCCTGATTTAGACTGTACTCAACGTCTGTTTGAACTTTCACCACTAAGTGGGCAAATGGGTATCCAAAAATATGATTGTTATTTTTGAATTATGTCTACTAATGTATGTTCGATTTTGATGTATTTATGATAATGTTGACTTTTAGATATGTGTAGATTGGTATGTTGTTTTTGAATTTTGTCGACACATTTATCTATAAGTGGGCAAATGGGTATCCAAAAAAGATATTTGTTTTTGTATATGTTGTTATTTGGCTTATGTTTGATTTGCATGTCAATTAATAGGTAGTTCTAAATTTTAACTGGGTTGTTGGGAGTCCAAATGATGTTGTTTCTCATGTCAGTTTGAACTTTTCCCATGAAATATCAAAATGGGTGTCCAAATGTGTGAATTTTATGTCTATGTTTATTATCGTGCGTTTTGTGCATTGTCTAACATCGAAGTGCATGTCAAATTAAATGTCTTTAATTTACAAATTTTTATTGATGCAGTTTGATTTGATTGTATTGTTATGTGAGTTTTTATTTTTTAGTAAATAAAGTATTTCATTAACCCGGGTTTAATAGGTTGACCCAAAACCTTTTTACAAAAATCAACCTTCGACTGAGGAACCACCACATAACCAGACTGAGGATCCTCTGTCCTCTACCCCGATGAATCTTCCTTAACTGGGAGCCAACCACCTAGAATTCCCACCATAGACAAAAACCCACCCAAGAACAAGAAACCAGGGCCCTAGGAGGACCCGAACCACCCCTAGCATCAAAACCACATGCAGTAGCTAACCCACTATGTATCATATAACAAAACCTAGCAAAAAGTTTGCCCTAAAAAAAAAAAATGTAAATTTAGCACAGGTGACCAACAACATTATCAAAATAGCAAAGCACTAGGTAGTGTAAGGTAAGGAAGACCCTAGTCCTCCTCTTCAACCTCCTCCTACTTGTCATCTTTGTCTTCTTCATTGTCATCCATCTTCGGGTTGTAGACCACCGACTAGTTACTCTGGTATCCTTCGTTGAAGAATACCTTGGTTAGGACCCCCTACAGTTCCTGCATCTGGTGGTTAATTTTGGTAGCCATATTCGAGACAAACATTTTTAGTTCCATAATTGTAGGGTCAAGACCCTCATATTCAAAAGTAATCTCCATAGTTTTGCTACTCCTCTGGATTTGTTTATTTTTAAGCCTTAGGGAAGACCTGATAGGCGGGTCATCAGTCCTCAGTATTTTCCTAGCCGGACCACCCTTAACACTTGACTCACCCTCATGCTTCTTGGTAGGGGAGGATTTGGGAATACTAGGGCTCTCTCTCCCCCTCAAAATTTCACCATGAACCGTCGAGGGATCCTCAAGGGGTGGGGCAGGGAGTTCAGGTTGGGGAACATGGAGGAGGACATATTTATAAATAACCTTAAGAAGGCCTTAGTGCATGGGCATGGAGAAGCCTTTCTTGCTATGGGATGAGGTTATAGTATGGTTCAGGGAGTTCATTAGGAACTGGGGAATGCTTATGGGGTTCACATCCCTAAAAATTTTATGAAAGCATAATGGAAACTTAGAAAAACTTTACCAGGGTCTTCCACCATGATAAATTCTAGCACATTCTTCATTACCGCATTCCAAGGAGTCGAGAGGTCCATCCTTGTGATCCCATTCTTTGCCTCCTTATAAATTTTTGGTTTATCCTTAAATTATTTTATCTTCACCTCCCAATGGTGCTTTTGACGGTGAATCGACCTTACCTTAACATACCCAGTAATTTCTGCTAGCAAGTTAACATCAATGAAAATATGGTGATCATGGATCTCCACTCTACCATCCTCCCATGTCTCCATAACTACCAGCATGATTTCATCCTCCACACCTGAGAACATATCAAAGAATTAGGTAAAACATATATCAGTCAGGATAGCCTGAGTAGCAAGCTGCATGACAACCATACTAGGCTTAATGTAAACCATATTCGTTAGGGTGACTATAAAATTACTCTCTGGTTTATCTAAAAGCTCTCCACTCATGATTTCGAACGTTCCACTATAGCAGTAAATAATTATAAGGTGGTAGCTCCTGAGTTTGGCTCACCTGTTCGATTCTAGTTCCTTAAAGCCCGTACCAATTCTAAAAGCATGTCTCCACTTGTCGTTATCTTGAAACGCATACCACTTCAACATAGGGATCGTGCCACCGCATCCCTCTTCACATCTATTAGGATCTGTTATCTTGGTAATTATGAAAAATTTAGAAAAAATAAGCCTCACGAGAAACTGACGCCTCTCGAAAAAAATTAACCCATATCTCGACACATTTGGAAACTTGCATCTCCTCCCCCGATACACCCTCCTCGCATATTTATCTTTTTTAGGGACAAAACCCACCACCTCGTAGTTCCGCCACCTACTTATACAATTTTCCAAGCTAGCCTTGGGCTGATCCCTTGCTATTTCCAACCTAAGTGTGAAAAATGAGAAAATACTTTTTATTTTTGTCCTCTGCCTCCCCCTGATGGTAATCCCAAATGGGCACATGATTTGCTAGTAAAAAATCCAAGTTACTGATGCTTGGTTTGTTGTATTTTGGATAGGTGAAGATGCTTGAGCCCCACCATTGAGTGTGGAAGATGAAGGATGTATTTGACAAGGTGATGAACTAGGAAGAGGAGCTTAAGTGGTTAGATGATATATGGTTCCAAGGTGTATGGGAGTGCACCAATATACACACCAATAGGGCCTATATATCTGCATTGTGTGAACGGTGGGATGCAGATAGGAATACCTTTAATTTTTCCACTAGGGAGATGATTATTATATTGGAAGATGTGTACCGCATCTATAAGCTACCGATTGAGGGAGTACCTGTGAGGACCACCACTGATGAGAGTAAGGATGCAGTGTTGGAGCTTTTTTTTGGAGTAGAGTGGAGATCGATAGATATCTTGAAGATGAACTATGAATAATTGTGGTTACAAAAGATGATATCTAATCGAAAGTGTGTAGCCATGATGATTATCTCCATATATGTGCTACCTGATAGTTCTAGATTTCTATTTACCTATAATATATTAGTCTTTGTTAGTGACATGGTGGAGCACATGGTTGTGTTTGCTTGGGCATCTGCTCTATTAGCCCAAGTATATCGAGAATTACATGATGTTGTCTATGGGAGGAGGATAGGGTTGAGTGTGATTATCTTTCTACAGGTATGGGTATGGGAGCACATAACTATTGAGAGGCCATCTCTATTGCCTTGCACTATGCATGTTGAGGTCAAGGAATATTTTCCTTATGCTTTGAGGTGGAGCACAATGACTAAGCAAGGTATTAAGAGGTCGCATGATGGTGACTTGCTATTTTGGAGGGGTAAGTTTGAGGATGCTACTCCTGATGATATTAAGTGGAGACCCTGGTTGGGTGGAGTGAGTTGGGATGAGGATGAGGAGCAACTTTAAGCCATCAGACAGGGCAGATGGTTGGTGGGGAGGTATGCCCGACATATTGAGTACTTTTAGTTTGACCGAGTGAGGAGGCAGTTTGGTTTGTAGCAGGATGTCCTTGGGACTCATGTAACTTACTTCAGGTGATAGGGAGATATAGGAGAGTGGCCTATAGTGCCACCATGGGTTGTATAGGGAGGTCCTCCTATGGATATCCTAGCTATAGGGGATGCTAGGATGACTTCAGTGTTTGATGCATGGTGGTCTTGGCATAGTTAGGCGCCTAGGAGGGGCGTGATTGATTGGTGGGTGGAACCTAATGCTGGGGTATATCTATGAGATGTGAGGATGGGTAGAAGAGCTCAAGCTAAGGATGTGGTTGGCAATGCAGAGGATATTTCTTTATGGTTCTAACGGTGCTACTTGGGTGGTGGAGCGAGCACCCAAGATGTGAGGGTGGAGCAGGTGCCCATGGATATTGAGGTGGATATGGGACAGACTTATAAGGGAGAGGAGGAGGGAGGTGTCACTACTATTGTGGGTGATGTGGATGACACCATTGATATTGGTGTATTTATGGATACAACACAACAGATTCCTATTGATATCCCCATGAGGGGAGATGCAACGGATGATGCATGGGAATTATGGGATAGAGTTCGTCAGTTGGAGGCTGAGGTGGAGTAGCTGAGGGCTGATATGGTCAGGAAAGGGACTAAGACAAATTAATTTTGAGTCATGGTAGTGAGGCAGGATCATATGATTACGAGCATGACTGGTCAGTAGGGCACAAAGACTACCAGGAAGTTATTGTGTGATACTTCTCTATTGGTGCACGGTATTCCTCTCCCTCACTATACACATGTGGTGTTGTAGTTTGGGACATAGTCATGAGTGCAGGTACCCTCTCATCAGAGTTAGTGCAATGCTTCTCCAATAGTAGAGGCTGGTGCTAGAGTTGAGGTGTAGGTCCACCTGTTGTGGAGCAGCCTGTGGTAGATCCAGTTCCAGAGGTCGTTGCAGAGTCAAGCTAGGTGAAAGAGAGGTGCACGAGTCGGGAGGGGTGTGGGGAGACTCGTGGTGATATTTAGGAGTTATATATTTAGTTGTATCCTGTAGGTATTTTGGATATTATATATGATGGGCATGGTCCCAGGTTGTAGCCTTCTTGTATTTTTGGATGATGATATATATATACATTGATTTCGGTTGTTATATATGATTTGTGATTTTGATGATTTGGAATGTATTTAGTTTATATTTGCGTAAATAGCACAATATAGTTCATAGGTATGTATGATTAATATATGCATATGTGTGAATGGTTTAGATCTATTATCGTTCTTTCATATGGATGAATTGTAGAATATTATACATGATTATATTTCAAATGTAGTGTGATGTGATATCGAATGTGATGTTGTTGTATATGTATGTAGGGTGAATGCAATGATGTAATTTGATGTTGGGATTTATGTGAAATAAAATGTAAGAATGTGATTTGCTATTTTAAATGCATATAGGATGAATGCATGGTCGTAATGTAAACTAGGTGTATATGACATAGATGCATGAATGCATGTATGGACTTACTGAAATACACCAAGGAAGCACTTGTATCATGGCATTGACCTGTATGGATGTGATCCATTCCATGATTTCATGGTCGATGGATAATGTAAGGCATGTGTAATGGTTTTGACTAACATAGTTATGATAATCAAATCTCAAACCCTTAGCTATACAAGTTTTGTGGCAACTTATAACATAATCGGGCTAGTTCAAAGTCTATCTTGGACCTATGTGTGTGAATGTGTAAGGTTCATTTATCCATTTTTAGGTAGGTAGGATTAACCCATTGTAGATGCTACCAAACTAGCTAGCTCATCAGTCCACAATAGTGATCTCTATAAAAGCGAGATGCTAATGTGAGAGATGTGATGTCACCTGTAAGACTATTCCACTGGTAGGCAGGCTCTTGGAGCCTATTGCTAGCGATGGGAATCATCCCATGGTGTTATGTTGAACATAAGGATCAAAGATGATAAGCATAACATGGGTGATATCAAGAGGTGTTTCCTTTTGTTTTCTACCCCTATTCTAGTGTTAACCTATCTGATCGTAGTAGTGCTCTTTTCATTTCTTTTCTTTTCTCTTTTTTTTTTTACTTTTTGTGTATGGGTGATGAAGTTTGTTTTCTATCCAATTATTTAATTTTGCTTATGTTTGATCCCTTTGTTTATCCCTAGGTCGTATGTTGACCATGTAGGTGATAGGACAAGCAAGGGATACCGTTCGCTAGATGGTGATATCTACTCAAGATGTCCTCTTTTCTAGGCTCAATATTGTTAATTTGTAACCTATTTTGAGCGATCCATGAGAGAAGTTGAACCAGCTTAAAAGATCGTAAGAAGAATGTACAAGACTCAGTAGCTATGGGTGACACTTGATTGCCTAAACTACAGAGTAGTCAAAATTAAAAATGAAACCTATGTATACCCTGATCCTGAAAATGGGGGATGGACATCCAGGTGGTGATCCTAACAAATGCATGTATTATTCCTGCTAAGGTGCATTTTGGGGAGAATGTACAAACATGAGTTAAAATTTTAACTATAAATCATATGAATATGTGCAATGGATGTAAATGTAAATGATGCAAGTGGAGGAATACAATATTTACAAGAGGAAAGTTATGTTGTATAGAAGGATAATTTTAGAAGAACCTATTTATAGATGAGTAAAGTGTGTAATGATGACAAAAAGTGCGATGCTATGATCATGGTTGCCCCAACATGTGGGGTGTGTGTGTGTAGTAGATGTATAATTTGTGAGCTATATAAGTGGATGTAATAGTCACCAAAAAGAAGGAAGATGTGAGAGTGGAATGTACAAGTGGAAGAAGTGAGAAGAAATAGGCTTTGGTAACCAATCAAGAAAAGGGGATCACCAAGAGCCAAAAAATCTAGGAGAGAAGAATGGAACCAATGTATGTAAGAAGTAGAGAAATGAGATAGAAGAAGAATAACTAAAAATACTATCAAGTGAAATGGCATAGATCCGGGTAGGAGCGGGATGGTGAAGTGATGACATGGCTAGAATTGTGGTTGGAGCCATAGTTGGAAATGTTATGAATGTAGCGGGTGGGTGCTGTTAGGGTACTGCGGGGTGGTAAAGTCCTGGGAGTGGTGCATCATGGAGGATTGACAAGTCGGCTAAATGGAAAGGAACACTCTGGTGATGGGGTATGATCACCATGCAACATGTTGTGCACCAAGGTTTTGAATGATCTGCACTCTTCAATATCATGACCTAGTTGGTGATGGTAAATGCAAATTTTATTCTTGTTATAGTTGTGTAGTTTAGGACACGACGGATCAATGGGTCGAATCTCAGGTAGGTCAAGAAGGCCCTGATGCATGAGATGATGGAATATTTCTAAAAATGGCATGTGTGGGATAGGCATAGGATAGACATATGGGTCTATTGGAGGTGAGTCAGGTCTGGGTGAAGGATGATCTAGTAATGGAGGCATGGGTCTGGGTTCCGACATGGGTCAAGTTTGGGTCATAGAAGGGTCTATGTGGTGATTAGGATGGACAGGTCATGGGAGACTGTTGTGGGTGAACGTGGCAATGATAGTGGCTCATCTACAAATTTAGAGCTTTGATACAAGATATGATATGTTGTATCTCATGGTGTGGCAGTGATGGTCTTAGGGAAGGTGGGGATCGAGATTTCAATGTGAATGGAATGGCCTGATGCATCGTAGAAAATGGGTGTGGTTGGGATGACGATGCAGTAGAGTGGAATGACTATGGTGATTGTAAGCATTTCTAGAATGGTATGCTTCATAGCGGTGAAGGTGGTGTCTTGAGTACTGGTGGTATAGGTGATGGCCCTAAGCAGAGATGTAAATTGGAAGGAGGGATGTTTGCATGACCAGATTGAGTAGCCTGGGTCACATGGGCTTGTAAATCTTTTGCATAGGTAGACTCACCATTGGGAAGAGGATCTGGTAGAAATATGAGATGAGGTGGATGAGGTGTATACTCCCTATTATATGGGAGGTAGAATCCTATTGGATGATGGAGGTGATTTGTAGGTGAATAGTGATGTTTGAGATCATCAGATGAATGGGAGGGTGATCCTTGTGCTTGGGGTTGGGTGGATTCGTCTTTATCATCGAAAGAGGACATGGTGATCTGGCTATCACCAGAGTGTGGCAAATAGGATGAACCTCATTGGCAATGGGAATGGTGTTGAGGTGAGGTATGATGACCTAAACAGGATTAATGCGAGGAGTGCCTGGTATGAAGGGCAGCTGGTGGTCGAGTGAGATTGGCCGATGTAATGGGTTTTTTCTATGGCTATGATGGTCCTGCATGGTGGTAGGTGAGGCCGTTGTAGAGCTCTCCTACTGATGATGTGAGTCCTAAAAAATGAAAAGCAAATACCCCAAGCATAAAAATAGGAGAAAGATGAAATGTACATGTATAGAGAAATAATAAAGTAGAAATAATAGATTCACACGGTGATGTGCTTGGTGATTTACTATTAACACTATGTGATACTCGTGATGGTGACTATTTTTATGCATCATGCATTGAATGCATGAAGATGCAAGATGTTTATGGGTTTAGGATTGTTAATGCCGTCAAGATTGACCAGATGATATGCTCCTAAACCATATTTGTGTGTGATAATAAATGGGCCCAACCATTTTGAGGTGAATTTATCATGTTTTTGGTGAGGTTGACTTATGATTTGCTGGTATCCAATATTAAATTCACATTGATGTACCTTACTATTGTAGGCATGGCGAAGGCGATCTTGATAAACTCATGTGTGCTCGAGAAGTGTTAGTTGATCTAGATGAGCTTGGCAAGTAGTGTCATCGTCAATGAAATATTTCATAGATATCCATAAAGAGGGTATCTCAAGCTCAAGGGGCATGATAGATTCTACCCTATAGACAAGTGAAAAAGGTGTTGCTCCAGTAGGAGAACGGATGCTCGTATGATATTCCCATAAGACTAGGGGTATTTGATTATGCCAATCTCGATGAGATTCTACTACAATTTTATGGAGAATAGAACAGGTGGTTTTGTTCGTGGCTTTTGCCTGGCCATTTCCTTGAGGGTAATATGGGGTCAAAAATCTATGGTGTATGTGAAATCTATCACATAGGGCTCGGAAAATCTTGTTTTTAAAACATTTCTCATTATCTGAAATAATTTGGGAGGAAATTCCAAAGCGACATATGATATGCTTCATGATGAATGCTGTAATTTTGGCTCCTGAAGTTTGGACCAGTGGGATGACTTCGACCCACTTTGTAAAATATTCTATTGTTGTGATGATAAATTTATGATTGCTAGAGGAGGAATGTGTAATTTGTCCAATTAGATCCAAGTCCCATTGGGAGAAGAGCCACATGGACTAGATTGGTTGAAGTGCTTGGGATGGTAAATGTGTTAGGTTGGCATGTTGTTAGCATTTGATGCAATGTTTGACATACTGGTAGTAGTCTTGTTCCATTTTAGGCTAGTAGTAGGCCATACAAAGGATGTTTTTTGTAATAACCATGCCACTAAAATGTCCACCACAAGTACCATCATGGTTTTCTTGTACAACCCATTGTGATTCTTGCGGTTCTAGGAAACGCAAGAGTATGTCGTCATAGTTGTGGCGGTAAAGGATGTCCTCTAGCAAGGTGTAGCGGATCATTCTTTGTTTAAAGGTTCAACATTGGGCATGGGGAAAATCACATGGTAGGAAACCTAGTTTGATGTACTCTTTGATCTGTGAGAACCATGGGTCATGAGGTTCGGTGTTTACCACACACACACCACCATCATCTATAGGCAGCTTGGGTGATATAGCATATTGTGTAAGTGTATGAATGGATATATATGTTGTGTTGGACATTAGGTTTTGCAGGATGAGGGACCCTAAGGATGCCATAGTGTCTACAAAATGGTTTGATGATTGTGAAGTGGCTTCGAGGCAATACCATTCAAATTGGGATAGGAGTTGTTGGGCGATTTTATTGTATTGTTGGAGAATTGGGCAATTGCATAGCTAGAGTTTTTGTACTTGATTGACTATCAAAAGTGAATCACCTATGATGTGGAGGCATTTGATGTGCATATAGTGTGCTTGTTTTAGTCCGATGATTAGGGCTTCGTACTCTACATTTTTATTGGTACAAGGGAAATCAAGTTTGAATAAAAATGGGAGTGGTTCTCCTTCAGGTTTAAATAAGACAATGCCTGCACCCCCAGCGTGGAGACACCTAGAACCATCAAAAAACATGGTGAGGTCAGCCATGAATTCAGGTTTGACGTATTCCTCATATTCAATTATGTGAAAGATGGAATCATTGAGGAGTTAGATGAGTAGGGGTTGATTGTCAATTATAGGTGCTTCAGCCAGTTGGTCAGCAATGACTTACCCTTTGATAGAATCTTGAGATACGAATTCTAGGTCAAACTCGATTAGGAGTAGGATCCATTTGGCTGTGCATGAATTATGATAACTTTTGTTCATCATGTATCGAAGGTAATTATCTCTAGCGATGATAAAATTTGTGTGGTTTAACATGTAGTGTCTTAACTTCTGGGTGGTGAATACTACTGCTAGGCATAGCTTCTCCATGTATCTGTATCTTGTTTTGTAACTAACTAGTGTGCGGTTGATGTAGTAGATAGCTTGCTCTTTGTCGAGAGTATTCTTTTGAGCTAGGAGTGTACCTAGCGCAAGTTATATGGCTAAGATGTATAGATTCAATGGTAATTATGGGTGCGGTGGTGACATGACCAGTGGTGACGTAAGGTAATTTTGATAGCGTCGAATACGGCTTGACAGTTATCATCCCATTTAAAATATACTCATTTTTGTAGGAGATGATTGAATGGTTGGCATTTGTCCAATAATTGTGCTATAAATTTGCAAATAGAGGTAATCTTTCCCTGGAGGCTATACAATTGCTTTAGGGTGGTAGGAGGAGGCATCTCGATGATAGTTTTCGCCTTACTAGGATCTACTTCAATGCCTCATTAGGAGACAATAAATCCTAGCATTTTTCTTGATGTAACACTGAACACATAATTTTTTGGATTGAGGCGCACGTTGTGTTCTAGTAGTTGATCAAAAATCTGATGGAGATCTTTGAGATGATCGACATGTTTCTTTGATTTGGCTATGAGGTCATCTACATAGTCTTCCATATTTTTGTGCATTAGATCATGAAATATGTAGGTCATGGCTCATTGATAGGTTGCCCCAGCATTTTTAATGCCAAAGGGCATGACCTTGTAGCAAAAGGTCCCCCAGGCTGTTGTGAAGGAAGTTTTGTGTTGATCGGCTGGGTTGATCCTAATTTGATTATATCTAAAAAATACATCCATGAGGGAAATTATTTCATGACCTATGATGGAGTCAATTAGGGAGTCAATCTTGGGTAAAGAGAAGTTGTCTTTGGTACAAGCTTTTTTTAGGTCATGAAAATCTATGCAAACACGAACATCATCGGATGGTTTTGGGATAGGGACCATGTTGGATACCCACTTGGGTTAGTCGATGGGTACTATGAAATCAATGTCTAAGAGATTTTGGAGCTTGGATTTTATTATCAATGAGACAGTTGGATGCATGCATCACAACTTTCATCTTACTGGTTTTGCATTGGGATCTAGTATAATATTATGCACTACTACAACAAGGTCAAGTCCCAGCATGTCTTTGTAAGACCATGCGAACACTTTTATATACTTGCACAGGAAGTTTGTGAAGGTGATGTGCTCCTTAGGTGAGAGGCTAGTGGCTAATTTGAGGATGTGTATTTGCTAGATCATGACTGATGTCGACATCGATCATGTCCTCGATGAGCATGCGAGATCCATCACATAACTGTTCAAGGATAGGAATGAGATTGAAGTCGTCAGTGGCCTCACTGAACTCGTCCTCATCATCTATGTAATTGCCCGTGTGATGGACTTGAGGGGTTTGGGATGACGTGGATGAGGAAGGGGTATTTTTTTCCTGTAAGACATGAGGAGAGATAAGAAAGTCTATAGGTGCTGGTATGTGTGAGGTGTGCTAGATCGATAAAGTTTGGATTTGGGATATCATCTCAAATTCGCTAGTGGTTGTAATGAATGGGAGAGTGTAAGTCTATCTCAATCATGTTATTTAATGTTGTAGGTGAATTATGTGGGGTATAGTCTAGTGATGGAGGTTGTATAGGTTTTGCACATCCTTAGAGGCTCAAGGGAGGTCGCAGGATGACTGGTGGTGAACGAGGATGAGAGGCTACTCTCTGTAGCTATCTATTTATAGGGAAGGATACAGTCAAGCATATCAATGGTGAGTCAAGTGGAACTAGGTCTAGCTCTATCGATGGTGGATCAAGTGGGAGTATTTCTAGATCTATTGGTGGTGTTTCCAGGGATAAGGTAGCAAAGTGTTTTGCCAATATCTAAACATCACAAAACAAGGATGTATCGGGCATAGGATATTCTTGGAAGAAATCATAAGGGATGGTGATGGTTGATGTGGGTGAATGTGTGTATTCTAGCATGTCCATATCAATGTACTCTTCCAAGGTGTGTGTTGGGCATGGAGGAGGATGTAAAGAGAGATCTTAGATCTCATATTCTAATATATAGATGACAGTTGAGTGATACCCTATGTTAGTTTTGTAGGTAGGTGATCGAACATGAGGGTTAATGGGTGTATGTAGCCCTTGTTCATAATAGCCTAACCCAAACCCATGCCAATGAAAGCATTCTAGGTAGCGCAAGGCAAATTGAGGGTTGACTAGGTGTGTAATTGCATCACCAGAGCTAGATTGTGGTGGTGGAGAAGTTGGTTATGGGATCAAAGAGTCTACTCCTCCATACACAAATTTGGTGTGGTTTTTAAGACTTCCTAACTGTATGATGGTTCTAATAGTCAACATCGAGGCTAAGGGACGACCAAAATATTGGGTAGATTGGATAGGGTTGTCACATATGTGGGTATCGCATACATTATAGTCTCCTATGCCATTGTTTATCATAAAGATGTATATGTGTGGTGTGGCATGCTCTAGTGATTGGGGTGGCGTATCCAAATCATATGATGGAGGAGAAATTTGAGATTCCCTAATTGTGGCAGTTGAAGGGTGTGGAGATTCATTCGAGATGGGTGTTGGTTGTTCGGGTTCATGATGTTTGGTTGTTGTGTCTTGAATAGGTTATTTTTTTTATGTAGGGGATGGCATCGGTGTAGGTGTAGGGATGAATGGAGACGTGAATGTCTTAGGTTTTAGTAGAAAGTGAAGAGGAGGTGTTTGTGGTGTAGTAAGGATAGGGGCTTCCACATGCGAGGGTGGAGGAGGTAATGTAGTCAGTTGTGTGATGGGTGGAAATGGTGGTTGTGACACCATGGGTGGAAATTGGAATGATAGAGGTTGGGAGGATTGTGGAGACCATAATAACAATGGCGAGGAAAGCATTGTATCAGTTTTAGGTCCCCTAGAATATGATGCTAATGGTGTAGATATCGAGGCTTGTGTTGTTGATGAACACTAGGATGTTGGGGTGGAAATTGGAGAGGATATCGATGCTCCTACTAATTGATAAGAAGATACAGGGAACAATTGGGAAGATGAGAATGAAGGTGTAGGGGGAAGGTCTACGATATTAAAAAACTTAAAAGGGTCTCCATCAGCTGGGATACAATGCACAAGTACATTATGGACATACTCGAGGCAATGGTGCATTGTGGATGGGACACACTACATATCTCTAATCCAAGGGTGACCGAGGAGAATGTTGTATTACATTTCTCCTTGGATGATATGAAAGAGGATGGGGATCATACATATGCCTACATGAATTGACAGAACTATGGATCCTACGGTAGGTCTCATGGAACCATCGAAAGAATGTAGGTATAAGGAAGGTGTGGCAAAATATGCTAGAGGGAGGTGTAGGTGATGCAAGGCTACTATGGATATGATGTTGATGGATGGGCCCATGTCAATAAGTACCCACTTGTAGGTAATATTGTTGATATTAGCTTGTATGTGAAGGGGAGGATCAACTCCTACACCAACAAGTTTCGTTATCTTATGGAAACTAATTGAAGGTTGAAGGCATCGTGGGATATTCCCTATGAAATTGACAAAAGCATTTGTGTCATGTGTCTCTAAGTCAATGGAACGTAGGATGTCATTCAATGCCTCACGATGGGGTTGAGATAGCTGTAGGAGATTGAAGATGGATAGCCACGTGGGAGCATTACGTAGTTGATGGGTTAGACTACCATGGATGGTAATCACATTTTTAGGTGGTGGTGGTATAGTATTAGGAATTTTGGGTATTTGTAGGGACGTAAACTAGATAGGGGGAGAAACAATAGGTGTTTTTTGGCATGACGGGTATCGTTGGTTTCTCATGGTAAGGTTGATCATGCCTACTACTTCACATGATGGAGGATCATGCTAGACATTGTTGACTTGGCGATGTGGCAATGGAGGGTTGTTTGGAGTCTAGGGGGATTGGATCCTCTATAATTTGGTAGAAGGTTTTGGAAAATCCCTAGGTTTTGGTTCTACGGGGCTAGAGGGTTTGCTACCTAAATAGTTCCCCTATCGATTAGGTCTTGAACTTACCCCCGAAAGGAGTGACACAAATCGATATTATGGCCACACTACCTATGAAAGGGACATAAGATCTGCTCGTTATAGTCATAAGGGTTAGGTGAATTTGGATCCAATGGGCGGATCTCAGGTAGAATGATATGGTTGCCCTCATACATTCTATGGAACAAGGCTGGTAACGGTTAAAATAAATATGTAAAGTTTCATGGTGGACCATGTGGGCGCATACCATGGTATTTTTGTGGTCGAGGTGGGGTAGGAGCATTATATTGGAGTGCTTATGGTTGTGGTTTATAGGGTGGAGTAGTTGGTACTAGCGCTAGGGTAGCAGCTACGACTTGGTTGGTTTGCGGTGGTCGTGGGTAAGGTTGATTCGGTGTGGGTCTATTGAAGTGGAAGTTGAAGTTATAGTTGTATTTTGCTCTCAACTTAATCTTCCCAGACTAGACCTTAATATCTTAGATCAATTTTGCTTGTGAGATAACATCTTTAAAACTATGACTTTGGTGAAGTTGGAGGGATGTGGAAATGTGTTTGTGGCAACTCTTGGAAAAGATTGTCACAAGCTCCGAGGTGGGGAGGCTATGGGTAAGGTCATGGATAATCATTTTCCATATAGCAACAAACTCAGTACTAGGTTCATCGTCCTCCTGTCGTAAGGCGTAGACTGTAGACACCAAAACAGAACCAATCCAATTATGTGACTACAAGCACTGACCAAATTGGCATACATACCCCCTAGGGCAGCCTCCAAAGGTTAAACAGTGGTCCTAACCACTCCCAAATCAGTTTTGGAAGGTTAGAGGTCAGTTTTGCACCTTTTAAGCACTTTTCTCCCTATTTGTCCCACCCTGGGACGATTAGAATCCTATTCGTCCCACCCCGGGATGATTAGCAGCAATCGCTCCAGGGTGGGATGATTAGTAGGTTTGACTGGAAAAAAGTCAAACCTTGACAAATGGCAGCCCAAATCCACCACCTAACTCTGCCTTCAAGGCATGGGATTGCGAGGGAAGGTTTCAAATCAAAGAGGCTTCAATCAAGCCTACCCTGATCATGGAGGCCTCAATCAAGGAGGCCCTAATCAGGGAGGAATCTTCTCTCCCCCAAAAAGGCATAATGAGCCAAGTGGCGCCCTCACATGTGCATTCAAAGGAGACCCTTAGGTCTATAAAAATGTGAGCCTCCTCACCCCCAAAAAAGAAAGAGAGCTAGAGCATTTGGAGCAATGAAGTGCTGCCAAACTATACCCCCATTCCTCTTTGTGCTTCCTACATCCCTATACTCTCTCTTCTGGAAGAGAGGTTATCGAGTGAACACTAGGAACGCAATACAAATAAAAAAACCCAAGCAATCGGCCACAATCCCACCCCAAACTCATCGACACAACCCCCTAGGAAGTTCTTGGACCCATCCCACTTGGATTGGTGTCAAAACTAGGCCCTAAACTATGGGCGTCCCACCCCCGAGTGCCCCCCAAACTACTGTAGTCCTAATTGCCCCACCCCGGAGTGATTAGAAATCTATGCATGGTTTTGTTACTATTATTTTTGCATTCTTTTATATCTAATGTACTTATGTTGTTGTCCAAATTTCATTGCTTTCTGACATGATTTGACCTAGTTTCTGTCATTTTATGCGTCTACTAACCTATAGGGAGTGCCTTCGGATACAAGACATCCTAGGCAGAATTTTCCAAATATGACCTTTTGGGTCATCTCAAAATGCTATTTTTAGCCTAACCACAAGTTTGTAGGAGTTTTGGAGGCCTCTGGGCAGGACATTTGCAAGGTCACTTTTTGCAGGTTTTGTGATAGTCCCCAGCGTCCCACCCAAGAGCGATTAGAAATATGTACATGATTTTCTTATTGTTACTTTTTCAATATGTCCTATATGATATCCTAATGCCTCTATTAAATTTTGAACTCATTCTGACATGATTTGATGATCGTTTTATTATTTTATGTATTAACTAGCTCGTAGGGCACCCCTGTCACATACAGGAGAATCTAGGTAGGATATGCAAATTATGAGCATCTAGGTAGTCTTAGAATTACATATAATGCCTAACCCATGAGTTTTAGGTGATTTGGATAAGCATAGGTGGGACATTGGAGCACTCACTTTGGAGAGGCCCTCGACGGGCAAACGAGCATAACGGGGTCGTCCGACGCCGCTTCGACGCAAAATTAGGTGATACCAATTCTAGACATTGTCCTTTACATTTCAATATCATTCTATAATCTACTTATAAATCTTATCACTGATATATTCTAAGCGCCCACTGGAGGCCTTGGGGATTGCATGTTTTTCTAGATACGCATATGCTATTAACGATTTGTTGTCTTTCTATGCATAGGATCTCACCACCAGGAATACTAGAGGGGAAACAAGGAATGATGAACACATGGACACAATCAAAGGTAACTTTTAGCCCGCCCACTTCGAGTGTGGGCACGCGGAAGACGTTGGAAGCGTACCGTTCGATCTTGGAAGCGCGGCTTCTTTCGGGCATCCATTGATGTAACAAATTGTATCAAATGTTCTAAGCCCTAGAGGGGGGACGTATTATAATCAGATTAAAAGCAATATCAATAAATGAGGCCCCACTTTGTTTGCTCACATCTCGTTTTTGCGTCATTTCCTTCATGCATTGCTCATCGCATTCGTAGGACTTAGCATCTATATCTATTTTTGTTTACATCATATCGGTACACCATTTTTCTACATACTTTCAGTGGCGATCATGGTGGGACCCTATCCCCTACTATTAGGATCAAGTTTCTGATCCAAATTTTGTGGTTTTTCTTTGCAGGTGTTACTCATTCGGGCACTGGACTGCTACTCGTGCCACCCCGGGACGAATACGTATTCATCCCACCTTGTGACGAATGTAGACCTACTATTCATCCCACCTCGGGATGATTAGAGCTCTGTGCATTTTTTGAGCAAAAAATTAGAGGCATCTAGTTTAGACAGAGAGGAGGTAGGCCTTCTGAACATCCTCTGTGTTTTTCTACTTTCTGTTTCTGCAATTTTCTGTTTTCTTTGCTTTATTTTCATACACTTGCATAGAAAGGTTAAGTAGTTTGTTTTCCTTTCTTGCAATAAAGAAAAAAATAAAAATAAAAACATAGAGTAAATTAAATGGAAGGAACTTGATTAGGAATGCATTTTTTCTCTGGTTTGCTTGCATGATACTTGCACAAATGGCAAGTCCTCATTATAGGTTTCAGTTCTAGTTAGGTTTTGTGATTTCTTTTTGCTACTAATTGTCTCTAAAAGATAAAACATACTTTAAAGCATTGCATTAGTGAAAATCATCTTTTGTTGTATGTTTTCTTTCTTTACACAATTAAAAGGAACCACACACACCACCTAATAAAATTAACATCAAGGAGTTGGTCTTAATACCCCAACACTTGATCAAGACCAACGGTGGGTTTCATCACCACCTTGGCTTGGATTTTGCATACATATACCCTGATCGTGACTGTTGCTAGATGTAAATCCTGACGAAAGCTGACCAAGTGTAGCGAGGGTGATTCCCCATGCATGAGGATAAGTCTTCTAAGGTAGGTGTCAAAAATAGAGTGATCCCCCTTCCGTACCGCCTATGTTCCACTTACTATTTTGCTCTCGCGTACCAATAGTTTCCCTCACGTAAGGGCGGGTATATTGAGAGGTTCGGTATAACGGCTTGGCAATGGTATATTGAAGGGGCGACCATTTTGGAGATACAAGAGCCCTCATTATGCATGTATAACAAAGTTTTATTTACAAGATTTACATAACAAAAATCAAACACACTAAACCAGATCTAGGACACACATTTAATCTGTAAACAAGATAATCATTTCTTTGTTTGTGTGGTCCCCTTTTGTTTGGTATAGCATAAAAATTGTAAAGGAGATAAAAATATACATATATTTTTAGAAAAACCACCACCATGGTGTATACCCATAGCCAAGCCCAATCACGGGTAGAAGCTATGAAAAGTATGCAAGGAGGCACAAGTCACCTCCATTATAGCCCTAAGGACTTGGTTATACCACCTTGGTAGCCTGACCCACAACATAGTCCACACTATACCACTACAGAACAGGACTATAGAGGCACCCCTTTGAGGGGCACTCCCGTTCAACACAGACCCTCTTAGGAGGAGTACACACATGGGAAGGCCCCCTTAGACACTCATTATGAGTGGCCACTATGTGATGAAGTGCTAGAGCAGCATAGGGTTCATAAGGAGGGCCCACATGATTATATCATTCCTCCTCCACCCCTCATTACTGTTAGAACTAATAGGCCAAATCTAGAGCGCAAGGCTCTTCAGATAGGGTGAGCCAAATTTGCCCGTCCCTTTCACATGTACGAAAGGGAGCATGAGGAAAAATAGTATATTCCTCAAGAGCAATACACTATGTGGGGGCAATGCGCCTCCGCACCTGCTGATTATCAAGATCACCTATTGAGGCCAGAGCCTTGGGTGAATGTCGCTAACCTCGACAGAGGAAAGCGACCCATAGAGATCTCGGATCACCATGACCAAGATAGATATGTAGGGGAGGCATCTAGGCCTCCTAGACCTAGGACGACAAAACAAATCGACTTGGCATTTGCCAAACATGCCGCCCACCAAGCGCAAATCATGCAGCTTAGGCAAGATCAGTAGTAGTTAGAACAACTATATCATCTTAACAAAGAGCGCATTCAATGCCAGATAGATGAGTTGCTCTAGAACACTATGCATGAGAGGATTCCAACCCCTCGCATGCATAGGACAAAAATTTATGAGAGGCACAACCCCTTAGTATGAGATAGGTCTCCACGACCTTATCAAGTGTTGCCTCTAAGACCTCCTAGACCTGAGCGGGAGGCCACTCCTAGAACCAATGATGGGCACCTTCCTCGGGCACCCATCCATGTTTATAGGTCATGCCTAGAAACTCCTCAAGAGGCCTATGAGGAATTTGAGTGGGAAGAAGAGTGGGCTGAAACGCCCTACCAAGGCAGGGGGGCGCTATCCGACTACCCCTCCATAGGCCTCAAGTTCCTCGCAATTCACAATGGGAACAAACCAAAGAAGAGGAAATCAAATCCTCTGATGCATACAAAGAACTGCTAGAGCGCTTAGAGTCTATGGAGACTAAGACTTCAGGGCCCCAAAAGCCCACCTTACGCCAACTCCGTAGTCACCCTATGCATCCTTCAGTTTTGGCACCCCCATACCCCGACCACTTCAAAGTGCCTCAATTGGCAATTTTTAGAGGGGATGAGGATGCCCAAGAGCACGTAACAAGGTTCCTAAGTCAATGCTTTGGCATTCAGGACAATGATGCATTGCTTCTGAGAATGTTTATAACCACGTTCGTAGGCCCTACCTCGGATTGGTTTACCCAATTGTCGAAGCATAGCATCAATAATCTAGACCAGCTAGTGGACGCGTTCCTTGAACGTTTTGCCTTCAACACCAAGAAGAAGGCATCCTTAAGTGACCTAGCTGGCCTTAAGGAGTATGATGATGAGACCATGGCTGCTTATGGGAATCGATGGAGGACATTGCTTTCAAAGCTACCTTACCTCCCTCCCATGGCCGACATGACTCAAATGTTTTCAAAGAGTTGCTTAAGGTCGATCTCCATGCTATTGTAGCTGCAGCAATATGCCACCCTCGAAGAAGCCCTGGCACAAGCCAGGATAATTGAGGAGATCAAAATACAAGACGGTGAGATTTCCAAGCCACGCAAGAAAGAGTGGCCCAAAAATGCTAAAACTGGGCCCATGCAACCGAAACCCGTCATGGTCAATCAGGTTGCCATAACTATACCAAATATTGCACAAATGACACAACCCCCAAAGGCTAATTATCAGGCAGTTCCTCTTGATAACTATGAAAAGGAAAATCATAAACAAGAGCAAAATTAGTAGTGTCGCCCTAGGCGACAATTCACACAATTCACGGAGTCTAGAGACTCCTTGTTTGACCGCTTGTTCGTGGTAAACCTGATAAACTTGTCGAAAAGTCGACCCATAGACCCCAACATGCCAAAACCCAAGGGCTATAGGGAAGACTTATATTGTAGATTTCACCGACAGAAAGGACATGAAATCTCCACTTGTTGGAAATTCAAACACTTAGTGCAGGACTTGATAGACAACAAAATGCTCATGGTAGATAGTCTCGTAGCGCTAAGCAACCAATATATGGAGGTCTTCAAAGACCCCCTACCTGCCCATGATGCGTAGGCAAAGACTTTACAAGTGAATGAGGTAACACAAAACTACCCCATGCAAGGATACGTAGGGATGATAAGCATCATGACACGAAACAAAAGATACCCAAACACGGCTACACCCACTGCAGCTACAGGAGATGTTCCGTCAATGTCACAACCTCCACAACACCCTACACAACCTTCCCCACCTAGACCAGTGGCCACGATTCGGACTAAACTTACTCAAATTTTAAGGACCACGTCGGCTAGGCTCTCCATTTATGAGCTCATCCAACAATCACCACCCCATCGGGAGGCTCTGATGGAGATACTCAAAGCCATTGAGCTACAACCCCACGAAGCCAATTCTTTCAACAATTTCGTGGGACATGTGAGACAATGCACAAAACCAGTCATAACCTTCAAGGAAGACGAACTAAAATTGGTGATTGGTGATATGGTGGATCCACCCCTGCACGTCATTGCGTGGGTCAATGGGATTCCATTCAAGAGGGTGTTGTTGGACACTGGCTCATCCAACAACATAATCACGACAACGGCATTAAAACACCTTAAGCTATCAGCATCCCACATTGTGGCATCCACTTACACTCTTCGAGCATTCAACGACGCATTATGCTCGATGGTTGGCACAATTGTCCTACCCATCCAAGTAGGACAAAAGACCATTCCTACGTTGTGTCACATCCTTGAGGGTGATATGGCCTACAATATCTTGCTAGGCCGGCCTTGGATCAGGGACATGAAGTGTGTCCCTTCGATAGCCCATCAATGCCTCAAATACACATACGAAGGGCAAGTACATGTAGTCCCAATGGACTTAGAGCCCTTTAAGTTTTGCAATGTGATGCATCTGATGCCATAATCGACCCTCCCATCGACACATTTGGACTTTCAATTGAATCCGTCCACACAGGGTCTGATTTTGCCTACATCCTCATTGTTGAGTCCCTCAACTCACCAACCTGGCCCATATTCATCATCTGTTCCTTCACCAACGATGCCACCTATGGTGGCCACATCGAAGGACAACGGGAAGAAGCCCCTAGAGGAGGTACCACCATTAGTCTCAACCATATCTACCAAAGAGGCACCCAGCCGAATGGAAGTCGAGACACCTGGTTCACCCAACATGGAGTGGACTCAGGGAGAACTCCCATTCCCTCCCCCTCAACCATCGACGATTACCATTGAGATGGCCAATACGGGCCTGGGGGAGTACCTAGTGTGAAATGTTGTGGCAACACCCACGCTCAAATCCATGCAAGACATGGGGAGACCTCGCCTCCCCATCGGCACTATCGTCCCTTTAGGCTACCCACCAAATCAGACCAATTTTGTATATGGGGGCCTCGAGAACGGCATTGAACCCTACCTACAAGAGGAAGAGGATGAAGAGCCATTTGCTGAGAATGTTGACTATCTATCCAACCCGGACTTTGCCTTGAAATACCTAGACCAATGTAATTGGCATGGATATGGATTGGGTAGATACGAACAAGGAATGTGCATTCTTTGTCAATCGAGATACCAGATGCAATATGATAAATTAGGAGTAGGGTTCAACCACCCTTTGCCCCTTGACATCTTGGTAGAAACCATGCAAGGCCTAGGTCTAGGCAACAGGGATGGGTTGGCACAAGATCCATATGCCAATCCCAACACAACATACACATTGGGGGATTATCTCCCATTGTTAACAACAAACCTTGTTGACCTCAACAACCCCTCCCCTTTGATCGAGGAAGGGAAAATTTCAAGAAGTAACCTCCAAGAGGGATATGAACAAGATCAAGGGGGTCTTCTGAAGATGAGTCAGATTATGAGGTAGCACCTTGGGACCATTTTGAGTTCGATAGCAATCACTCGTAGGTGACACCCATTGACGACTATCAGGAGAACTTCATGGCAATGTTCCCCTTTAATGTTCCAATCGGGAAATTGCTACCTCTAGAGAATCCAGCCCTCCCGTAGAGAGTGGAACAACCCAGAAGGGACCAAATCAACTTGCTCAAACAAAATGAGCCTCCCATGCTGGCCATAAGGCCAAGTGATCCACCGGAGGAAGAAGATCCAAATATCTTCTTCAACATCGACTACCTGTGTGCCAAATTTCTAGTTTTCGTAGAGAGTGAGGATAGTGATCAAGAAATGCCTAGTGGGAGGCTATACCAGCCAAAGGGGCACATAGTTGTTAGAGCCAATGAAGGCCTATGGATCTCCGATAGCGACTATGAGGATGAGACTGAGATGGCATATCTCAACCATATGAGGCAACAGGAATACCCCATAGACATCGATGATATGTTTGAACATCTAAATATGGGACCAAGGCATAGGTGGCATTTAAACCAAGTATAGTTAAACCAAGTGCTTCATCCACCACTTCGGGCATACAGGGAGCACCTCCCACCTAGAGACCCTATAGGGCCATCACTGCCAAGGGTAGACCCTATCCTTCTATCCGCACATAGGGTCGATCCTTTTGTGCCAGTACCCACAGAGCCATATCTGGGGTACAAGGATCACCAAGGATTTTTGAATCAACACCCATGCGGCAATGGAGACCAAATTCATTCCATCAACATGATCTCCATTGATTTAACCACCCCCATCCGCAATCCAGCCGATCCAACACGACCATTGTATCTAGACCTAGATGCCATAGACTGGGATCACGCTGACTCACCACCATCCCCATCAGAGTACTAGCCTTGCGGTGAGATGTTTCATTTCACCCTAGGATAGACTCAGGATATCTTCCATGCTAAAGAGGAACTCAACATTCCCAATGCAGATCTAAATTCAGCAAATGATATCCACCTGATCCCAACTCCACACTAGTTGGAGGACGGATCCCACATGTCATTCAAAGAGATGATTGACGTAGACATCGATTCTGATCCAATGAATCCACAAATCATCAAGCTAGGGGTAAGTCTATCCCTCGAAGAGCAAGCCAATTACATTGCCCTTCTCAAAGAGAAGAAGGAGGTTTTTGCATGGTCCTACAAAGACATGCCGGGGCTAGACCCGTAGCTAGTCATGCATAATCTAACACTTGATCCGACAGTCAATCCAGTCAAGCAAAAGCTATGTAAGATGCACCCAATAGTGGCCTTAATGGTCAAATACGAGCTACAAAAGTTGTTGGATGCATAGTTTGTCATCTGCATAGATTACCCACCATGGTTGTCCAACATGGTACCCATCAAAAAGCCTAACGGGAGGATTTGCATATGCACCGATTTTTGAGATTTAAACAAAGCGAGTCCTATGGATGATTTCCCCTTGCCTAGCATCGACGCATTGGTAGATGCTATAGTAGGCCATAAAATGCTTTCCCTCATGGATGGTTTCTCGGGATACAACCAGATTCATATCAATCCTGATGATCAACTAAAAATGGTGTTCACGATGCCTTGGGGGACATTTTGTTATAAGGTCATGCCCTTTGGCCTTAAAAATGTTGGTGCCACCTACCAATGTGCTATGACATACATCTTCCATGATCACATGCATAAAACTTTGGAATATTATATGGATGATTTGTTGGCCAAATCTCTTTTGCACCAAAATCATCTCGATGACTTATGCAAGATCCTTGATCGCCTCATCGAACACAAGGTTAGGCTAAACCCCAAGAAGTGCATATTTGGTGTCACATCTGGAAAACTCTTGGGTTTCATAGTCTCAAAATGAGGCATCGAGGTAGATCCAAATAAAGTCAAGGCAATCCTTGAAATGCTTCCCCCAACCACCATCAAGCAGCTCAGAAGCTTGCAGGGTAAGGTCGCGTCGATCAAGCGCTTCATAGCGTAGTTATCTGATAAGTGCCAACCCATGAATAAATTATTACACAAGGGGGTAGCATTTCATTGGGATGACGAGTGCCAATCAGCCTTCGATGACATCAAACAATACTTGGCTTTGTTGCCAGTATTGGCACCACCTAGACCAGGAGTGCCATTCTATTTATACATCTCAACTACTGAGGTGGCATTGGGTGCCATGCTAGCCTAGAAAAATGAATTACATAAAGAACAGGATAATTATTATCTTAGCCGCACCCTGGTTAGTTATGAACTTAACTATGCATACATTGAGAAGCTATGCTTGGTGGTGGTATTTGCCACCAAAAATCTATGCCATTACATGCTGAGCAATACGACGTATGTTGTGTCTAAGGAGAATCCATTGTGGTACATGATGAGTCATACTTATCACAGTAGTCACACGATGAAATGGATCATGTTGTTGATGGAGTTTGACATCAAATTCATTGGACAAAAGTCCATCAAAGGTCAAGTCATCGCCGATCAACTAGCAAAGGCTCCTCTCGAAGACGATCAGCCTCTGACCGTAGATCTTCCCGATGATGGGGTCTTCCATGTCTCAGAATCTCCAGATTCTGATGAGCCTAAGTCATAGGATGACATAACCTTATCTTTTGATGGTTCTAAATGTGAGCAAGGGGGTGGCATGGGAATCATGTTTTTCACACTGCAAGGGGCTCCAATGCCTTTATCATTTAAACTTGATTTCCCATGCACCAATAATAATGCTGAATACGAAGCCTTGCTCATAGGTCTTCAGACAACCATCACCATGAACATCAAATGCTTGAATATCTTTGGTGATTCGCTGTTAATTGTCAACCAAGTGAAAGGGGTATTCCAATGCAAATGCCTAGTTCTACAGGCCTACAAAGCCCTTGTGGATAAATTCCTAGTAAATCTTGAATGGTATGACATCGAGGCACTCCCTCGATCATCGAATCATTTTGTGGACACTATGGCCTCCTTGGGGTCACTAATCCCGTAAGACATTTCTAGTGAGATGACAACCATTCAAGTCAAAATGTTATCACAATCCACGATGGAGTGTGCAAGCTCTAACATAACGCCAAGAATCCACCTGATCCAGATTGAACCATCTTAGGATAGGTTCTCTCAAATCCATGATAGTCTGAATCATGCCAACTAGGGGTCTTTGTTCTCTCCAACCCCTCTTAATAGCAACACAACGCTATTTTTACAAGTTCTTTCCCGCTCAACTTTTTCTAGGGATGAACTTCAAGAGGGATCGGTCGTTCATACCATCGAGGTTTTTGATCAGTAGGATTGGTACACACCCATAAGAGACTATCTCAAGTTAGGTAGCCTCCCACTTGGATTGTCGCATGCCATGAAAAGATCATTCAAATAGAAAGTGGCAAAACATGTCTTGCTAGGAGACATTTTATACCATCGAAGCTACGAAGGAATCCTCCTTCATTGCTTGGACCAACAGGAGTCCACTTGGGTGATCACCCAAGTGCACCAATGGTACATGTAGTGGCCACTTTAGTGGTATGGCCATCACAAAGCGCATTCTTTGCATGGGCATGGCCTTCTTTGGGGGTCACTAGTCATAGGTCAAATGCACCATAGACATTACTCCATCCATCATTTTCCACATTTCCATTTTGTAAATGATCCAACGAAACGTCTATTTCATATCAAGTCAGTTCATAATGTCTTTAGGGTTTTTCATCTTTAGATTTCTAGCCAAGTGTAAAGACATTTTACAAGGTTTTACTTGTACTAAAGATCCCAACACAACTAAAAACAAAAAATTCCCAAGTTGTGGAAGAAAGAAAACACAAAGTAGAAGATACCATATAGTGAAAACGTTATCTCGCTCATCCCCCTATGCGAATGACCCCAAGAATGCTGAGAATTGGCAAAAGGACAAGAAAACTTCCTTCAATTCCCCAAAATAAATAGTGGTTTTTACCACTACAAAGAATTCCAACTCCAAACATGAATATCAAAAGTGCACAAATCAAAAAGCACAAGAAATAGTGATTCTAATCACTGCTCAAAATCCCAAGCTCAAACAAAATAAATAGTGATTATCATCACTACTGAGCAAATATCCCATTAAAAGAGAGGGAGTAACTATTGAATCCCTGGAATTCTCAACATTCGAAAGGTCATGAGGTGATCCTCAGTCCCGATTTGGTGGATAGCCTATTGGTCACTGGTGGCAAACCTCCCACATGATGATATATCTGTCGCATTAGCTGTTGGGCATATGTACAGATCAATGTTTGCATGTGGATGAGCTAGCTTATGGTATCCTAGATTGCATCATAGATTAATCCTACTAAATGCAACAAAGGAGTTAGTGGAGCTAATTAGGTGATCCTTAGTACAGGTTTGGTGGACAACCTACCTGGCACTGGTGGTATCCTTACGAATACCACATAAACGAACTCAATCGCACACACAAGGATGTGAAATAACTTGGTCAAACTCAAGTCTAATTCGTACCTTGTTCAAAAGTCTTGTAAGATAATGTACGAGTCTTGACTAGTTAGTTAAAGCATCTGAGTCTCATAAAAACCTTAACTACATTCTAAAACAATTGTTGTACATTTCATTACTTACATCACCATCAGAAAATACAAAACAAAAATTACAAATGCAAAGTTATTCCATAAAGCAATCACATAGTACAAAAAGCTAGTAAATCCTATATAGTCTATGGTGCCACCACCTGTATACCAACAAATCATTCCATCCATTCCATATGCATACATCTATATCATATAGTTAAAATCATCCGTAGTCATAATAGCATATGCATACATCAACATAAATAAATGTGCATAAAGAACAATAAACCATGACAAGTATATAATCAAACCAAAATATTCATGTATATATATCAAGTCAAAATGCCCTCAAGCTACAATAAGAAGGTCCTCTGACCTCAAAAAAACCAAAAACTCAAAATCCCCAAAGCCTAGGGAGTCGGCCACCATGATCACGTAGGATCGGTGTGACTGGAACTACCCCCAATAGTATGGGTCCTATGGGACCTCTCAGGGCGGCTACTGCCAGCCCTCACACCCTGCCCACCAACACTACCCTCACCTAACCGCCTACGATGAGATGATGTAGACTACTTAGTCTCACTGCCTCTCGTACGATGCGACAAACCACCTCCATCAAGCACATGCAACTGTCCATCGAGGTGGACAACCTCTATCTCTAACTCTATCCGGTATTGACCCCACTCCATATCTCATTGGTGATACACAGCCAATGCACTATCTTGTTGTGCCAACTGAGTCTGTAGGAGATCCCTCTCCTGTGTTACCTCCACCAAAGCATCTCTATGCTCCTCCTCCTATCTCCATAGGAGACCCTCCAATCGTGCTATCTCAGCATGAAGCCCAGCCTCCACATCCCTTGAGATAGCCTGAGGCATGGGCACCTCCGAGATGGCCTGTTGCTCTGGCACCCACTACTCTGGGACATCCTGTACATTTGGCTGCTCCAAAACCCCCAAATCATCTCCATCGTTGGTGAAGTCATCGACCTCCACCATGTCAACATCATCAAGCGGAGCCCCCCAACCCTCCACCGGTGCCTCTACACCCCCACCTCCTACTGCTGTAGTATCCATACCTCCTAGAGGCCCCTCACTCTGCCATCGCCGCATAATCCACCATCGATCATACTCTGTAGTCACCCCAACATTGTCCATGTCGGGTACATCAATAACTGCATCAGACCCCTCGCCTAGTTTCTCAATGGTAGGCCATACTAGAGTCTTCTCATCACTGTGATGGCGATAGATCAAGGGATCACTAGGCAATCCCTGGTGCACCCTAAAATGCCACATCACCCAGACATATGGGAAGTACTCCTGCTCTATCCCGTGTCGCCCAATCAACCATCTACCCCTGCGCACATGCCGGAGCCACTCTCCAGCCTTAGGCCAGGCTAGATAGTCCCGATACGATCGCTAGAACACCTGCCTTGGCACTAGATGAGAGAAGGCATCAGTATAGTGACCTACGTCACCTGCCCACCATCGACTCTTTCCATGCTCCTCTGACCTTCACCATAAATTGGCATATCCAATTTCCTGATCCACCATCTCACCTCGGGTGGTCCAAGGCAAACCCTGTGGCCACTCCATAGCTATGTGCTACCACCCCCAGCACTGCAAGAGATAGCTACACCCGATCCCCTTCTTCTTCTGGTAGTGGACCTCGTACAACTCATCGTACAACTGTGCCAATAACGTTTGACCCCATCTCATAATAAGTGGAGATGATGTAGGACACTCCACCAATGTGAAAACCAACTCAAGCAGGTTCCAAGGGAACCTCGCACCTAAGGAGTCAGGAAGTAGCATATTGGAGATGAGGGCCATGATCAAAGCATGCCTCACCCCTAATATGCCCTTCTCCAGCCACCACCACACTAGAATACCGCCTTTCTAGCAGTCAGCCTCTACCCTCTCCATAGCCCTCTCCACCCCCCTCTCCATCGCCGGACCAAAACATCGTGTCAATACCATTGTCCATTGGTCACGATGGGTCGTCCGGATAGGCAATCCATCTATCAAAATCCATAGAATTCGATACACATCCTCCAAAGTAACAATCATCTCCCCTATTGGGAGATGAAAAGTGTTGGTGCAGGGATCCCATAGATTGATCAGGTCAATCAAATATGCTTGATCCCCCACCATAGGCTCCAGACGCATCACGTGCTTGAGCCCAAGGGCATCAAGCCACTCCCAATCCACAACTGTCAGGGCATCCCGAGCATCAGAGAAAATAGTCGGCTAGCGGTACCGACTCTTCACAACCTGAAACAACAAAATAAAATGAAAAAAAGATATTAAGTACATACTTAATATAAACAAAAACATTAAAATAAAACTGTACAACAAAAGTATAGACTACAATTTACAATTGTACAGCAAAAGTACAACATAAGAAGTACAGTAAAACAAATGTATAGTGAAAGTACAGAATCATTAAAATAAAATTGTACAACAACGATAGCATAAATGAAAATAACTGTACAATCAACAAAAAAAAAAAAAATCATATTAGGGTTTCTACATTAATGTGAAAACAAAACAAAAAAAAATCATATTAGGGTTTCAACCTTAATGTGAATGCAAAAAAAAACAAAAATCATATTAGGGTTTCAACCTTAATGTGAACGCAAAACAAAACAAAAAAATATATTAGGGTTTCAACCTTAATATGGCAAAAACAAACACGAAATAAAACATATTAGGGTTTCAACCTTAATATGAACAAAAACAACAAAATAAAGCGAACAAACATTTTATATGTGAGTTTTAAACTTCATATAAAACACGCATGAATAACAGGCAGAGAGAAGGAACATCATACCGGTCTCGCCTTGGCTCCTCCACTCGAAGATCTGGTTCTCACACTCATGATGTCCATGAAATTTCAGTAGTGCTCTGCTACGCACACTCACACTCCTCCTCACTGCTCCAAATCGCCAAGAAAAAATATTGCAAATGAGCCCAAAACCTAGTTTTGGTCCTTATATAGGCTATTAGGCCTGTAATCGTTCCACCCTGGGATGAACGCTCTAGTTAGCACTCATCCCACCCTGGGATGATTACAAAATTGGTACTCGTCCCACCCTGGGATGATTACAGAGCAAGAAATAAAGCAACAAAAATTGCATCCAAAAAATGCACCAAAAATAGCAATAAATCTGCCGAACAAAGGTGCCTTTGCACCTAACATTCATGGCATGAAAAACCACCGTCGGGGTCACAAATACTCACTATCCTACTCCCTAAGAAGGCTAGCATAGCTGGACCACTCCACGAGAAGGAGGATTTTCGATAATTTCTACCCCAATAGGCATCAAAAAAAAGGGTCAAAACCCACCAAAAATAGGTTCGATGGTTGGAAAATTGCAATAAGCGTTCAATGAAAAACAACTGAAGGCACCCTTACAAATGTCATCTTGGGTCAAGCGACTCATTGCTTTTCTCATTTTTTGTCATTCCCTCATCGATTCATCGCTTGAGGGGGTAGTCACACTTAGTCACCAATCAACAAATACACACCCAATCAAGGAAATGGCATGCATTCAAAGAATCATTGACAAAGACAATCACACTCCTGCTTGGGGTAGAAAACAAGCAATAATCACAAGCTAAACAAACACTTGGCATTCTGGAAGCATGAAGAAAAGGTTCCTCGGACAAAATGTTGTGCCCTTTGCCTATTCATGTCTGAACAATGTCCAAGATCAAGTACACCTCACTGAAAAAGGTTACACTTGAGTTAAGCTCCTTAGCTCGTCAGAAGCAAGGATTCAAGAATGCATGCCCTTTCCATACTTGGGGCATCAAAATTTGGTTAGGTTATTGAGAAACCCTAATAATTAAGTGCTTTGGTCATCTATTTTTGCTCAGCACTGCGCCACACATAGCGCATCCCAAAAAGGGGCATTTGTAGACACCAAAACAACACCAATCCGATTATGTGACTACAAGCACTGACCGAATTGGCATACATACCCCCTAGGGCAGCCTCCAGAGGTTAAAAAGTGGTCCTAACCACTCCCAAATTAGTTTTGGAAGGTCAGAGGTCAGTTTTGCACCTTTTAAGCACTTTGCTCCCTATTCGTCCCACCCTAGGATGATTAGAATCCTATTCGTCCCACCCCGGGATGATTAGCAGCAATCGCTCCAGGGTGGGACGATTAGCAGGTTTGATTGGCAAAAAGTCAAACCTTGAAAAATGGCAGCCCAAATCCGCCACCTAACTCCACCTTCAAGGCATGGGATTGCGAGGGAAGGTTTCAAATCAGAGAGCTCATCAGCCTTGATCATGAGGCCTCAATCAAGGAGGCCCTAATCAGGGAGGAATATTCTCTCCCCCAAAAAGCATAATGAGCCAAGTGGCACCCTCGCATGTGCATTCAAAGGAGACCCTTAGGTCTATAAAAAGGTGAGCCTCCTCACCCCAAAAAAGGAAGAGAGCTGGAGCATTTGGAGCAACGAAGTGCTGCCAAACTATACCCCCATTCCTCTTTGTGCTTCCTACATCCCTAATCTCTCTCTTCTAGAAGAGAGGTTATCGGGTGAACACTAGGAATGCAATCCAGATCCAAAAACCCAAGCAATCAGCCATAATCCCACCCCAAACTCATCGACACAACCCCCTAGGAAGTTTTGGACCCATCCCACTTGGATTGGTGTCAAAACTAGGCCCTAAATGGTGGGCGTCCCACCCCTGGGTGCCCCCTAAACTGCTGCAGTCCTAATCGCCCCACCCCGGAGCGATTAGAAATCTGTGCATGGTTTTGTTACTATTCTTTTTGCATTATTTTATATCTAATGTACTTATGTTGTTGTCCAAATTTCATTGCTTTTTGACATGATTTGACCTCGGTTTATGTCATTTTATGTGTCTACTAACCTATAGGGAGCGCCTTCAGATACAGGATAACCTGGGTAAAATCTGCCAAATATGACCTTCTAGGTCATCTCAAAATGTTGTTTTTAGTCTAACCACAAGTTTGCAAGAGTTTTGGAGGCCTCTGGGCAGGACATTTGCAAGGTCACTTTTTACAGGTTTTGTGACAGTCCCCAGCGTCCCACCCCAGAGTGATTAGAAATATGTGCATGATTTCCTTAATGTTACTTTTGCAATATGTCCCAGATGATATCCTAATGCCTATGTTAAATTTTAAACTCATTATGACATGATTTGACGATCGTTTTATTATTTTATGTATTAACTAGCTTGTAGGGCATCCTTGTCACATACAGGAGAATCTGGGTAGGATATGCAAATTTCGAGCATCTGGGTAGTCTTAGAATTACATATAATTCCTAACCCATGAGTTTCAGGTGATTTAGATAAGCATAGGTGGGACATTGGAGCACTCACTTTGGAGAGGCCCCCGACGGGCAAATGAGCATAACGGGGCCGTCCGACGCCGCTTCGATGCAAAATTAGGTGATACCAATTCTAGAAATTTTCCTTTACATTTCCATATCATTATGTAATCTACTTATCAATATTATCACTGATATCTTCTAAGCGCCCACTAGAGGCCTTGGGGATTGCATGTTTTTCTAGATACGCATATGCTATTAATGATTTATTGTATTTCTGTGCATAGGATCTCACCACTAGGAATACTAGAGGGGAAGAAAGGAATGATGAACACATGGACACAAGCAGCGGTAACTTTTAGCCCACCCACTTCGAGTGTGGGCATGCGGAAGATGCTGGAAGCGTACCGTTCGATCTTGGAAGTGCGGCTTCTTTCGGGCATCCATTAATGTAACAAATTATATCAAATGTTTTGAGCCCTAGATGGGGGACGTATTGTAATTATATTAAAAGCAATATCAATAAAGGAGGCCCCACTTTGTTTGCTCACATCTCGTTTCTGCGTCATTTCCTTCATGCATTGCTCATCGCATTCGTAGGACTTAGCATCTATATCTATTTTTTTTGCATCATATTGGTACACAATTTTTTTGGTACTTTCATAGACACCAAAAAATATGGTCTTTTTCTTGAATTTGATGTAAAAGTGCTCTAATAAGGAATTGGCCAGCTGCTCAAAGGTATACAAGCTATGGCATGGTAGCATGTTGTACCAATCCAATGTTGGCCCAATGAGGGATAGGGAAAAGGTATGCAACATAAGGGGGTTACTATTGTGAAGCTAGTAGCAGGATGAGCGGTAGTTGCTCACATTCTCTAGGATCTTCCTTACCTCTATACTTGTCGAATTTTGGTATTTCGAAGCGATAGGGATAATGAGGGATAGGGACTAATGGATGAATTGGTTCATTGCATAGTTCATCATAGCAAGGATTTTTTGGCCCGTAGCTAGAGGTGCGTAGGTTCAAAATTTTGACTTCATCTCACAATATTTGAATTTTGGGTGTCATAGGAGTCGAGGGTTGGGCTATGGTAGGCTGACCTTGTGGATGTGGTGGATATTGGTATTATTGTTCTTCACAATATTATGGGGAATACTGTTGCGTCTGATCATGATAAGACGGGTACTAGGCAACATGTGATGTCGTATCTATAGGCACACTAGGTTGTGGGGTAGGTGTATGTTGAGGATAATAGTACTGTGACTGGGCAACATGTGGTTGTGGCAGGGGTACTTTTTGGTTTGGAGCTTGTTGTACTGGTTGAGCCATGGGTGGTGATGACCAAACTAGAGGAGGCATAAGGAAGCTAGGTGCAGTTGGTGGTAGTGTAGGTGTCGGTGCTACTGGTGCTAGGGTTGATTGAGATGAGGTATCAAAAGACAAGATCTATCTTTGCCCTAGAGGGTAGGAAGTAGGGAAGCTAAACTATGTGGAATAATTTGGTTGAGTGGGTGGATAAGTTGTCGGTGTCAATCCATAGGTAGGATGGAGATGGGTAGTGGGAGCCTAAAAAGGAATAGGTGGCAATATCCTAAAGGTCATCGTAGGCAACGGTGGTTCCAAGGGTTGGGTGTCATACACTCTAGATACCTAGGAGATAGACAGGAAAGCTTCTGAAAAGGTGGGATAAGCTATCGAGGTAGGAGCTTGGGTTGAGGGGAAATTTTAGGTGTACACTCCCACTTGGGTTTGTGCATCTTGCTCTTGAAGAGGCTATTGGGAGGTGCCCTCAGATATGATGAAGAATAGCTCTTGGAAACAGGGTGGTTGGTACTCTTGTGAGGAGTACGAATGTGAGGTTTGAGGGAATGCTTACGGTTCTTGCTAGATAGGGACTTGTTGTGCAGTTTGGAAGGATGGCTTTTGGCTTCCTACAGTAGAGGAGGATGGGTTAGACACCATTCCTACGGTAGGGATAAATGATGTGACCTCAAGACGGGTATGGTTTAGGAGTGAGGAATCATTCTCAAATAGGGATTGAGATAGATTTTGGAATAAGGGATGTGCAAAGGTGGGTGAAGTAGGCATGACCTCCTTATGTACAATGAAGGATGGATGATATTGTCTTGGTGTTGTGTATATTAGATGGTCATAGAATGTGGTCGGTGGATTAAGCGAGGATGGGGCTGAAAGGAGTGGGTAATATTCTACAAGTGAAGTAGCGAGGATTTCACTCAAAGTTGACGTCTCCTCATGAGGCATCATGTGTGTGAATTGTACATAGGATTATATGCATGAATCAGATGTATCTATAATCCTCTACTTTATGATCGGAGGAGTAAGAGTGGACTGACTAGAGGAAGGGGGAGGTCATTCCCTCATAGAGCAAGTTTTCTCACATGCTCTACTACGGGTGACCACAGGCATAGTGTCATGTGAAAAAGGAGTTTTTAAGAATAAACCCTATGTGATGTAGACTCAACTATGTCTAATGTGAGTGTGAAGTAAGTGGCGTGTTGTGTGTAGCAAAACAATATATCGTGCAGTGTATTGATACCGGTCTGTGATCATACAAACAACGGTAGACTGGAATCAATTTTGAATGTTGAGAAAGTAAAAGTTTTCTATTCATTTTGTGTGTTGTAATGTTGATACTCCCTATGTAGAATCATGGGTAATGGTGTGAATACTCTAGCAAATTAGGAATTTCATCAATATCAAACCTCCTGCAACACCCAAAGATGGACAAGATAGAATGGTACCGCAACATGTGAATGGTGACCTATATGGAAGGTGCAATAAAATGATATCCTAAAAGGGGTGGAACTCACTATACTAAAGTGAGTTCACAATATCCTCTCACAATAAGAGGTGGCATTGTCTGAGACCTACTATTGGCATACCCATAGTTTCTCTTCACACTCGGGCGGGCTTAGTCAAGAACGATAGTTTCCAATTCCACAAATTATGCAAGCCTTGTGGATGAAGGTGCTAATCCTGTCCCACTCTGCAAGTAACCATTGGTGATGAAATCCAGGGCCTATTCACAAAAATGGGAGATTTTCCAATGATGAAATCCAAAAATTTCTCCTGTGGGACTCTTAGGTGTCTAGGGGGGTGAGCTGATGGAGAGTGTAACTCGATCCACACCAGTCTCAAAATGTGGATTGGGGATGAAATCCAATCTCACAACTTGTTTAAGGTACCACGTGAGTGTGTGTGGGTTTGTGTTTTTCTAATGGTGTATGCAAGGTAAGAAACTAACTAATTGCATTTTCAAAAGAAAATTAATCCTAATGCATTTTTGAAAGCAAACAATTATAAAACTTGTATTTTTTTTGTAAAGAAATGGTCTAGACTAAATGCCTTTGTGAAGCAAACTAATCTACTTTGTAAAACATATAAACTTGCAATCCAAATATGTTTGGAATAAAATGGATTATGAAACCCTAACTTGAACTTTCAAAAATGTAAGAGGGAATTAGAAACCCTAATGTTACTTTAGAATGTAAAGTTCCTTTTAGCAATGGAAGCTATGAACGAAGGAAGAACAACTTAGGCTTATGCCACACACAAAAATAAAAGACAAATGCAAATTTATTTGAGAAATAAATTTTGTACACTTGATAGAAAGTTGCAGGTCCTAAAAATTTTAGAAACCCTAAGGATTCGACAAGTTTTAAATGAAAACAAAACTATATCTAGCAATTATTATTTAACTAGTTAATGAGATTTTTGTTTCCAAAAATTAGCAACAGAGGCAAAAAAGGTGAGCATACCTACATTTTGATGCTAAGGGGGGTTTTCTTGGCCCCTAAAAATATCACCCTAGTTTATTTGGGGTTTTTTAAGACTTTTGTGTTAAAATCGTGACCCAAGGGGCGAATTTGACCCAAATCGTGACCTAAGGGTAAATTAGGACTAGTTTGCGGGGCGAGGGGTGAATCTAGTTTAGAGGCTTCAAATAAGAAATTTTATGGCCTAGGATGGTTCCTAGGTATTTGGAGGTTTTTATGGAAAAAAACTTTGGTACCTATAATACATAGAAACATAGGATAATATCATATTTACCAAGAAAATGAATCTAGCACTATCCGTTGTGGGGGTCCCACCAGGTGTGCCAGAATGAAATGACCAAAAGTTGACATTTGATCTAATAACAAGTAATAACATAAGTCATTTAAAAATATATGATTTATTCATGATAAATTTGATATAGGTTACAAATAGGGTGAATTCCCATTTTTACTTTCATGAATACACTATAGGCCTGATGCCTTCTTCCGATGTCCCTCAGTGTAGGTGGTCTTATTTATATGTGGGCCACCGTAGGGTTGTTGTTGGTTTGATGCTGCTTTACCTCTTAAGATTTTCTGCATAACCTATGATTAACCTACAAAATGGGATCAGTACTATGGGGGGCTTGCCTTAGTCAAGCCCCATGATTATGAAGACGAAATAACTATAAAAATAGAGCAAAACATGTGACAAACTATGTAGAAGGTAATAATAGGATGAAATGGAGCTTACCACCCAAATATGGAGTGATTTTGGGCCTATAGATCCAATTCGCCACCCGAGGGGTGAACTAAGGCCAGATTTGTGGGGCAAGGGGTGATCTGAGCTATGATACCTCTTATGCAAAATCCTTCTAGTGGGTCGACTCCTAGGCAGCTGAGGTGCCTCTATGTATTGTTGAAATACAACTGTGTGCACCAGGAAATGACTGTTCAATATTGGATTTATATTTTAGTAGACTAACTGTGCTTTGTTGAATTTGTGAATCAGACTTAATTAGGGATTTGGGAACCATTATCTATAGGCAAAGGCAAGGTGCAAGGTGGGGTTAGATAGACTAAACCTAGGTTTGATTCTGACTAGGGTTAGTTTAAGAAATGCAATGTGGCAACATCACATTCCTTATGATAAATATCTCATCCTCACACATGTGTGAGGATGGATTAGGGCTAATCCTGATTAGGAGGTGCTTAAGTCAATTTAGGACATGATTAAATAAATATCTCAAAAAACCCTAATTTCACACATGTGGGAGGATGTAATTAGTACTAATCAAGATTAAGGGTTCTTTTAATCAAGTTTGCCCTAAAAATGTGACTTAAGTGAAGTTAACATTAAATTAGATTTTAGGTATTGACTTATTAATTGTTTTTGTCAACTAATACCCCGTGGGGGCCTCAATTGAGTGCAAATTGGTTGTCGAATGATATCCCAATGCATAGGATGTAATTTGGAGGATTATGAGGATTTAGGACCTGAAAGTCGATGAAGTGATACATGGAAGTCTACATATTACTATGGCAAATTATGGAAATCTACGTATTACTACACATGACTACGCCTGACTATGCATGACTATGATAGCTTACAATAGCCTAGGGATGCCTAGAATCACCTATGGATACGCAAAAGTAGCAATGTGTGACTTTTGGGTGTCTACACTACTTTTACCTACCAAAAAAAATATAGCAAATCATACTTGACTACAAAATGCTTAACATTTTCATATCCTTGTCTGATTTGAACTTGTCATTTCAAATAGAAATCATATTTATTTTTGTAATTCTCTTACTTTCTTGACTAGTTCCTACTAGAACTGGGACATAGCAGCTATATACCCTCTCCTACTTAAAGCATTCAATAGTTTATTCTCCTTTCCTTTAATATATTCTATCCCAAAGTCATATTCTACCAAAAACTCCATCCATCAATGTTGCCTAACATTTAACAATGGTTGGGTGAAAATATATTTAAGAATTTTATGATTAGTTTTCAACTCAAAGGGTTTCCCAAGAATATAATACCTCCAAATCTTGAGAGCATGTACAATTTTTGCTAATTCCATATCATGTGTAGCATATTTTACCTCATGCTTATTTAGCTTTTTATACTCATATGCAATAACCACTTCTTGCATAAGGAGTCCTCCTAGCCCCTCAATGGAAGCATTTATACAAACTATAAAGGCCTTAGAAGGATCTATAATTTTAAGTATGGGAGAAGTGTTTAATTTCTCTTTTAGAATTCTAAAGTCTTCCTTACATTGCATTATCCATTTGAAAGCTTTACCCTTCCTTTGAAGGCTTGTTATTGGATATATTATTTTCAAAAATCCTTTCACAAAATGCCTATAGTATTATACCTTACCCATAAAGCTTTGTACCTCAATAATATTCATGGACATAGCCCAATATATAATAGCTTATATTTTCTTAGGATCTATAACAACCTCTTAAGCAAAAAAAATTATGCCCTAAATACTGCATATATGGTGTGCAAAACTCACACTTAGATAGCTTATCATACAACTGATTCTTTTTAAGAATATCAAGAACAATTTTCATATGTTGATTATGTTATTCCTTGTTTTGGAAGTAGATCAATATATCATCAAGAAACATAAGCACAAATTAATCCAATTGATCCCAAAACACATTGTTCATAAGGTTCATAAAATTTATTGGGGTGTTTTTTAAACCAAAAGGTAACATCGTGAACTCATAATGATCATATCTAGTGTTGAAGGTTGTCTTGTAGGTGTCATATTCTCAGATCCTTAGCTAATGGTACCCAGATATGAGGTCAATTTTAGTGAAAATAATAGCCCCTTTTAATTGGTCAAAGAGGTCATCGATTCTAGGTAAGGAATACTTGTTCTTGATAGTCATCTTGTTTAGCATTCAATAATCGATGCATAACCACAGAGATCCATCTTTCTTCTTGAAAAAAGAATGGGAACACCCCATGGAGAGACACTAGGCTTAATGAGCCCTTTCTCCAAAAAATCTTGAAGTTCAATTTTAAGTTCCTATAACTCTATAGGGATCATCTTGTATGGTGATTGGGCAATGGATGTTGCACCAGGTAAAATTTCTATGGAGAAATCAAACTCTCTTAGGGGTGGAAGACCTGAAAAGTGTTCTGGAAATACATCCCTCAATTCATTTAGCATAGGGCACTTTTGAAAATGTCCTAAGTTAGACTTAGTTTCTTTCTTTTTTTAACTTAACTACATAGATGATACCACCCTTTCTCATAATATTCTTAACTTGCATGGCTGTTAAAATATGTGATATAAATGAGTCACGATCATAGTGGACTCAAACATGCTACTTAGACTCATCTGTGAATTCTAGTCATATTTCCTCAAATTTTAGTAGGGCTTTATGTGCTTTGAGCCAATATACACCTAAAATAATATCAAAAGCATGCAAGGGGGCTACATAAAGGTGCCTACTAGTTTTACCTTAGGTAGGGTAATTTGAGGATCAAAAAAACATTAATTGATGATATAGGTTTACCTTGACCCATACTCGAACTTCCACCCATTAGCCAAAAATATTGGCCTTTTTGATGTCCCTTAAGATGTTAGTAGAAATGAAACTATCAGTAACTCCACTATCAATTAGAATGCGTACATTTCTACCATAAAAATTACCACTCAAACGAAAGGTTGTCGTTTATCCATCAAGTATAAGATTACTTGTAACAACATATATTCGATGGGTGGGCTATTTTGGTACCTTCTACTTATCATATCTATGAGGAAATTTATCAGAATAATGTGGGCCACAACATACATAGAATTCATCATGTGTAGTTCCATCCTTTATGCTATTTAGATTTTCACCTTAAGTAGCAGGTTATTTCCCTATGTCCCAAACTAGGGGTCTCTGCTCATTTTTACCTATAAATTTCCTTCTATCCCGACTACCCCTATTGCCCTGGAATTTATTTCTATATCTATTTCTATATCTATTATCATTCTTGCTCTAATCCCCATACTTATTCCTTTTATTTGTATATTTCTCCCACCTTTTAGGTCTTGTATTCTTTCTTTTTCAAAAATTATCCTTTTTAGGTGTTCTTTGATAATAGGTTTTTCTATTATTTTGGTTCATTTTCTCCCGTTGAGCCATATCATAGGCTAGATTCAACAAACTAATTATGGACCCAATCCTTGTATGTAGTCCTAGGATAAACTTTTGTGCCTTGAGCTCCTCTCTATCGTCATACTCAAGCACATATTTTAATAGTTGTATAAAATTTTGATGATAATCAATAACATACATGTTCTCTTAGGTAAATTAGAGAATTCTATGATTTTTTCCACATAAAAATACCTTTTCAAGAACCTCTTCCTTAATTTCCCCAAAAAATTATCCCATTAGAGATTGACAACTTCAATTTTTTTGTTCTTTTTGTAGGTTTTCCACCAGTCCAAAATTGGTTCAACTAGGTGGACAACCACCCATGATGTTTTGGTTTTAGAAAAAATAGGTTTCATACAATAGTAAGCTTCAACCTCATTCAACAAATTCTTAGTTGAATCACCATAATATTTACCATAAAATTTATAAATCACAACTTTTCTCATGTCCTTGGTCAATTCAATCCTAACATTTTTCCTGTTGGACCTTTCTCCTTCCCTAGGTATTTCATCTTTCCTGATTTCGAGATATTTTTTCTTAGTTAGGCTCTCTATTAATTTTTATTTTTGAACTATTAAATCTTGTTGCTAAGCCATATGGGCTCTTTGTTTTTCCATCTAAGCTTTTTTTGTTTCCATATATTCCTTTTGCTGGTCCATTTTTTGTCCCATATGAACTTTCTACTATTCCAAATGTTCCTTTTGTTGTTCTATCTATCAATACAGTAGCTGAATTATTTTAGCTAAGTTCTCATTATTTCAATCAAGTTCATTGGCTTATGGCTCCTTTCCCCCTTTTAATATTATTCAGGTCTCTTAGTCACATCCCCATCTCCAACCTCTCTTTTAGTTTCTCTCCTTAGGATTTTTTGGAGTCTCTTTCTTGGACTAACAACTACCCCTTCCTATTGAGTTGTTGCAGGTTTGTTTGATGAACTTGTTATTTTATTCTGAATGCAAAAGAGCTATGTTAATTATTTAGTTCAAGTTATTCCAAACCTTCCAAGTTAACACAATGTTTCCTAATCATAATGGTTTTAATGCCTAGGCTTTCACAACCTAGGGATATGATATCAATTGTAATAACCTAGATCTAACCCACCTACTTGTCTAACCTAGTCCTACCCACTAGATTTTCAAAGTGAAAATTTTGACCAGTGTCAAGATCTTAAACAAAACACAAGGAGAAATTTTTTATGATCACCCAACATTTTATTAGTACGACGCATAGTAAAATCTCACTTTTGGGATTGTTGACCACTGCAATTGATATCCCAAGTGGTCAATATTGGCCATATCCCATGGAAAAGTATCATTTTGTGTACCTATCCTCTCATCCTGAGATCCCATGTTCATGGCTAGGGTTTTCCTTTAGGAACCATAACACCTAGAGGGTGGACACATAATTCCTTGTCCCTTAGCATGGAGGACTTAGGTTCATTTGGCCTAATATTTGTCATATATTTTAAACATGTAATGGGGTAGCATAAATATGTCTTATGCCTAGTTGAGAGTCCACCTTCCTTGGATTCAACTAGGTCCCACCATTACCTTAGCTTAGGTCTTGGTATTATTTTTTAATGCATAATTAACGACGAGTTATCTCATACCAACTCGTCGTTTAGTGGGATAGCATCCAATTCCTACTAGATAACTCCTAATAATGCAATGAGCAAGATATCCATCACCGTACTACTTGTTTAGTGGTCTATATATAACATCCCATACCATCCCTCATTACCTTCCCACCCTAACCCTTCCCATCATGATTACAACCACTCTTGATTCACAGTGGTTGCTCTTCCCACAATCACTGGTATTGGGTGTGATTGTTTTACCATCCTCAAAATATTATTTAATCATCCTTCCTAATGGTAAGTTATAAAGGAGAGGCTAAGGTTCAATATTATAACTCAAGTTTTTGAAAACTGTCCTTCTTTTGAAGATTTGTGTCATGAGCAAATTCCCAAAACTTAAAGGGCACGTATAAAATAAGTATCATCAACATTTTTCTTTTAAGATATATAAATAAACTTACATTAATAAATAAAACTTACAATAACATTAATTAATAAATATGATCCATGATATTCTCAAATGAAGAAGTCTTAATCAAAACTAATTCACTAAAACCAATAAATAAAAATGTGCTTTTAACTATAAATTAAATACTATTAACTATTTATTTAATGAGTCTAACAACCTCATTGAAAATAAGTCTTATTCAAACTAATTCTATTAAAATACAAATTTCAAACAAACTATAATGGAAGAGGAGCAATGTATTTCTAATGCTCTATTTTATCTAAACACCTTTTGCATAGCCTCTGGTTCTAGCATACAATGGAGGAAGACTTGCTTTAGACAGTCTCCCTTGCCTAAGCCGCCTTGGATTCAAGTGTGTCATTGGAATTGGATCCCTCCTTGAGAATATTTTAAGTTTCTTGGTATACCTTTTACCTTTCAAGGCTCCCCTGCTCAGCTTTAGAATTATGTTCTTCAAAGAGTTGAAAATAAACTTGATTTCTGGATTACGAAGAAGTTGTCATTAGCAGGAAAATTTCAGATTTGCTCTAAAGTTTTTGTTTAAACTCATGTTTATTATTCCTCTTGTTGGGTTCCTTCACAGGCTTGCTATAATAATCTTAAGAAATTCCTTTGAGATTTTATTTGAAATCTCTTCTGAAACAAAGGGATTTCATAGAGTTGCCTGGGATATTTACTGTCTTCCTAGAGAATCAACGAAATCGGTCTATTGTAGACGGTAAGGTATTGCTCTATGTGCTAAGTGGGTGATCAGGGCTCTGAGGGGAGCTAAATCTTGGAAATTTTTGGTTTGAAATTTCATTTCCTCTGGTCTTCCTTTAAACCGTAGAGCATGGAGAGGGTTGGATTTTCCCTCTCTCATTGTTGCTCCAATTTTTGTTAAGATTTATGGCTCCTTTGTTATTAAAAGTATATGGAAAGCCTAGTAGTAGCTCACTCCTTGGATCTATTGGAGAGGATATGGCTTTTTTAAAGGCTTATCCATCAATTCTATGAATATTTGGTGGTCCCCCATATTTCTTCATCAAGGTTCTCCCTTAGCTTGGGTGCAATGGATTCATGCTCAATAGTTTTTCAAAAAGGGTATTGTTACAATAGTTGATGTCTTTTATTTCCGGACTAGGGATTGGATCCCATGCAATGATTTCAAATGCATCTTTAGGCTAAATGGTACGGAAAAAGATATATATGATGTTATTATTAATCTCACCCCTTTTTCTACGTTGCATAAAATTGGTGTGCGCTCATAGCATCCTTGGTGGTCAGACTGGAGATGGCATGTTGACACTCCTTTGCTTAATTATAAGGATATTTTGGGGTATAAATGGTCATCTCATCATATTACTTTGGTTCCTAATCTCAATCAGTGTTGGGACTTATTTTCTACAAGGACTAGATGGAATTCTAGATTTCAGAATATTTGGGCTACTTATGTTGAGCCCAAACAATCTTTTTTTGCATGGAGCTTGTTGTTGCAAGGCCTTACCTTGGGGTAATATTTGAAGCACCTTGGAATTCCTGATCCTAAATATTCTTTTTGTGGTGTTCTCGAATCTTGTATTCACCTCTTTTGGAATTATAGAAGATCTAGGCAAGCTTGGGAATGGGTTCTTTCTTTTTTCCCATTTACAACTACAATAGTTTCTTGGCCCCAAGCTCTTCTTGGGGACTCTTTTACTTTGTCTCTCCCAATTTTTGAAGTGTGGTAGGTTTTCAAGATTAGCCTACTCTTTCATATTTGGAAGGCCCATAACATAATTGTTTTTAAATAGTGTACACCTTCTGTAACATTTACTCAAGCTAAAAAATTATAAGTTTTTAATGATGTGTGGCTATAGATATGTACTCAAGCCAGAAAAGTTGCTATGGATTTTGATCATCTGTATGTTCTTCTAGTGTACTGGACCAATGCTCCATGTACAGTCAATCGGATCCCCACAAAGCGCTATTCTCAAGAGCATTTTCAATCCTTCTCTCATCGTCGGTCTTCATCATATGTAATAACTGCTCTCACATACTGGCACTGGTCCCAGTACTCACTAGTCGGGAAGCATCTTAATGTTGACATTGCTTGTTTGTTCCACCAGGATAGGGGGTGAGATGATATTCAACCAATTTCTCCTGGTCTAGTTGTTTGTTGGAGTGATGCAAGTGTTGGAAATTTTGAGTAATTATGTTGTCATTGATGTCAAGTGTTAGATGTAAGCAAAGTTCATCTTAGTGAAAGGGAATTGATAAAAAGAGGGTTAAAATATTTATATTTTAATCCCAAAAGATTTGGTACAAAGCTCCACATGGTTGGTCAAAAGGTTGTCTAAATATCCTAAAGGAATAAAATGTCTAGGCTCAAAAAGAAAATAATATTATAATATTTAATATTATATTAAAGTTATAAAGTTAAGTCCAAGGTTAAATTATAAAATAATTATAATATTTATATTATAATATTTTATAACCCTAAGTGGGTTTGGCACCAACTTTGAAAAAGAATTTTTAAATTCTTAAGCACCGTCGACATCCTAGCATGGTGGTAAATCCATATTTATATGGTAATGTTTGACGTCCTAAGGTGAAGTGTTTGATGCATATTTCAAGTGATTAATGAAAATTTTTGGTATGCAAAATTGTGAGTAAGGAAGACAAATTTTTTATTTAAAAATAAGAAAGGACCTTGGATGAGTATAAGGATAAGATCGTGGAATATTATCACCAACCATGTGGTTGACCTAGTGGTAGATTAGGTAGTGTTAAGGTGCTGGTGAAAAATAGGCTCTGTGTTCGAATCTGGGCAATGACAGTTTTATTCATTATTTTTTATTGGCAAGGAATTTGAGCGGAGGTCAAATTGCTCGTCATGATTTTTTGTCCTTGTGTGGGTGGTTGGCCTAGTGATGGCCCAAAGAGCACTAGCATGCTAGTAGATAGTAGGTGTTATGTTTGGATATCCCATGGTAATTTTTGGTAAGCGCTATTAAATTTTTCAAATTGCCCAAGGTTTAGGGTTAGGCTCATAAGGGGTGTTTGATTATTTTGAGCGCTATTGACTTAGGGATGTATATTTTGGAGGAAAATATTATTATTTTTTTAAGTGATTTTGTGGATTAATAAGGATTTTTGATAAATCTTTTATGAATGTTTTTAAAATTAAGAGGGAGTTAAAAGGTGTATAAAGTACTTTTGTTGCTTGTATTTTGCTTCATTTTGAAGGATTCGGTTTTATGATTTAATGCTCTAGTTTGAGAAACCAAAAGATTTGGTTTGGAATTTAATTGTGCACACTTATTGATAAGGGTTTCCCAATATATGAAAAGGTGTTGTGCTAATATTTTGAATTTTGAAAATATATCCTTTTTGTGAGACAGGTTTTGAAGACATATCTTCATAAGAGCAAATTAAGAGGTATGGGCACATCTTTCCTTATTTAAGGTATTTAATGAATATTTTTGAAACATAAGGTGGAGTGAAAAGGATTTTTTGATAAGAATTGTTAGAAATATTTGAGTGAGAAGTTTGTAATTCATTATTTGATGCTTTGGAGTCATTTTAGATAAATATTGTGAACTACTTGTGCTAGGGTTGAAAACAAGTTAGTGAAACTTTTTTAACATTGGTTTGTGAGATATTGATTGAAATTGTGGAAGTTATTGAGATCAATTTGTGAATGGAAATTATGCATTAGTGTGATTGATCTATGAGAGAAAATTTGCAAGAAGGATAGATCAGTTTTGTAAAATAATTTAGACATTATTCTGATTTGATTTGAAAGATATTTTGCAAGTGATAGAGATTAATTGGTTGAGTACAAAATTTGTGAGTGTGAAAAATATTTAGGTTTTGATAGAGCATATCATTCTCTATATGTTTTTGAGGTTAAAAAATATTCTAAGTAGAATTTTTTGTGTGAAGAGAGCCTTTCTAAAAGATATTTAAGTTGTGTTTTGTATGCAAGATTTGAAGTTATTTGAGCAGGTTTTATGAGCAGTATTGAGGACAAATTTGAGCAAGACTTTGTGAAGGCTTGAGGACAGATTTGAGTAAGTCTTTGTGAAGGCTTGAGGATAGATTTGAGCAAGTCTTTGTGAAGACTTGAGGATAGATTTAAGCAAGTCTTTATGAAGGCTTGAGGATATATTTGAGCAAGTCTTTGAGAAGGCTTGAGGATAGATTTGAGTAAGTCTTTATGAAGGCTTAAGAACAAGTCTTTGAGAAGGCTTGAGGATAGATTTGAGTAAGTCTTTGAGAAGGCTTGAAGGTAAATTTGAGCAAGTATTTTGAGAAGGCTTGAAGGTATATTTGAGCAAGTCTTGTGAAGACTTGAAACAACATTGAGAGCAGGTTTTATTACTAATTTGTTCAAGATTTGTGTTAAATCTTGGGGTAGATTTGAGATAGAGTTTGGTACAAATTTATGAGTAGAGTTAGAGCAGATTTGTGCTAGACTTGGGATAGATTTTGGTGCATATTTGAGATAGAGTTGAGAACAAGCTTTGGAGGTGACAGAGCAAAGAGGATAGCAATCTCTAGTGGATAGAGATCCATTAGCCAGTGTAGTGGGCCTAGAGGTATCTTGTAAAAAGAGATCCACAAGCCAAAGTAGTGGGGGCATAAGTCTTCTAGAAGATCACCAGCCAAAGCAAGGGAATAGAGTTCTCCTATGGAAAGAGATCCATAAACCAGATCAAGGGAAAAGAGTTCTCCTATGGATATAGATCCATGAACCAAATCAAGGGGAAAGAATTCTCCTATGGAGAGAGATCCATGAACTAGAGCAAGGGGAAAGAGTTATCTTGTGGAGAGAGATCCACGAACTAGAGCAAGGGGAAAGAGTTCTCCTATGGAGAGAGATCCATGAACTAGATCAAGGGGAAAGAGTTCTCCTATGGAGTGAAATCTATAAACTAGTTGGGGAGATAGAGTTATTTTATAGAGAGATATCCATGAACCAGTTGAGGATATAGAGTTCTCATATATCAAGTTCCACAAACTAGAGAAAATAGGAAAGAGTTCTCCTGTGGAAATATATGCACAAATTAGAGTATAGGGGATTGGTGTCTCCTTTGGACAGAGGTCCATAAACATTGTAATAGGGAATTGATTCCCAAGATATTTATTGAAAATTTTTAGAAGAAAGACTTTCTTTGTGAAGTAGCCCACATTGGGTGAACCACGTTAAATTTGTGTCTCTCTTGTGTCTGATGATTTGTGCATTGCTTTTATTACTACTATTGATATTGCCATTTATAATATTAGATAATATTATTTGGGAAATAAAAGTAAAATTTGATCTTATACTATTCATCCCCCCTCTCAATATAAGCTTGTGTTCTTCAATTGGTATCAGAGCGAGTTCCTTTAGAAGAGTCTATCAGCATGAAGGAAGAGTGTACATAAACATAGATGGCATATCAAAGTGGATATTCAAAAAATAAGGCACCATTGTTTTATGGGAATAATTATGCTTTTTGGAGCATAAGAATAAGGACTTACTTGATGGCACAAGGATATGAGACATGGCAAATAGTTGAGAATGGGTTTACACCTACAGCAAATCCTCCCATAGATAAATATGGTAAGCTCTTACATGTGAATAATTCTAAGGCTATGAATGTAATCTTAAGTGGTTTATGTGATTCAAAGTTTGTGAAAGTTATGCATTGCAAATCAACAAAAGAGATATGGGAAAAATTGAAGAAAACATATGAGGGAGATAAAAAGGTCAAGATGGCAAAATTACAAAATCACAAGAAAATATTTGAATATTTGAAGATGAAATATGAGGAATACATTACTACATACTTCATGTGGATGAGGTTATTAATACCATGCACTTGGATTTGAAATTGAAGACTCTGATGTTGCCTAAAAAGTTTTAAGGTCACTTCCTATGAGGTATGATGGAAAAGTTTCAACAATAGAAGAGATGAGAGATTGAAAAATTGACAATGGATGAGTTACATGGAATTATCATAGCTTATGAGATGAGAATAGTAAATTATCCAAACTCCAATGAAGTGTTGAGTAATATGCAGAAACAATATTGTCATTGTTGTCAACATAGATAGATAGATCAGTTGATGCAGTGGATAGGAGTTCAGAGGTCAGTCAGAGCATTTACAATGAATTTCCAAGAAGACAAAAGTGGCCCAGATTCAAAGGATCAAAGAAAAAGACAAGTAAGAAAACTGTCGCGATATCGCAACATGTTTTCTGTCACGATTTCGTGACATCTCGGAGGAGAGAGAAAATGCTGTCAAAATTGTCGTGATTTCGTGACATATTGAAGGAGAGAGAAAATGCTGTCAAAATTATCGTGATTTTGCAACATATCAGAGGAGAGATAAAATGCTGGCAAAATTGTCATGATTTCACAACATATCGAAGGAGAGAGAAAATGCTAGCAAAACTGTCACGATTTCGTGACATATCGGAGGAGAGAGCAAATGCTGGAAAAACTATCACGATTTCACAAGTTATAAGCAAATAAGGCCAGTGGAAAAATTGACGTGATTTCACGACATGTTCGAGGAGAAGGCACAAGCAAAGAAAAGTGTCACGATTTCGCGAAATGTTCAGAGAGAAGGAGCTTGCAAAGGAAAGTGTCACGATTTTGTGACATTTTGCAAGAAGGATGGTACAGACGAAAAAGTGTCACGATTTCACGACAGGTTCAAAGAGAAAGCACCAAGGAGAAAAAGTGTCACGATTTCGTGACATGTCGGGTTTTCATGACCCAAAGAGGAGAGAGAGTGTATGGAGGCGAATGTGTCATGATTTTGCGACATGTTATATTTTTGCAGGGTCAAGGCAAGAAAAGAGACAAGGCAGCGAGAGTGTCATGATTTCGCGACATGTTCCGTTTTCACGGGCCAAAGACAGAAAATGCACAAGGCAGCGAAAGTGTCATGATTTCGTGACATGTTCCGTTTTCATAGGCGAAATGCAAAGAAAGGCATAAGGCAAGAAAAGTGTCACAATTTTGCTACATGTTCTATTTTCATTGATGCAAGCCAAGTAGAGTGTATGAAAGCAAAAGATGTCATGATTTCGCAACATGTCATGTTTTTGCTAGTGCAAGCAGAGAAGAGTGCAAGGAAGCAAAAGTGTCATGATTTGACGACATGTTCCATTTTCATGGGGCAGAGTCAGAGAGGATCTCAAGGCAGCAAAAATGTCACAATATCGTGACATGTCATGTTTTCACGGGTAAAAGGCGAGAATAGCACAAAGAGACAGAAGTGTCACAATTTCACGATAGGTCATAACAACACGATTATGAAGAGTTAACTGGAGTCAGTGTGATAGTTACAGGTGCAGTAGTTATATATAGAAATCATGCAAGCTATTTTAAGAACTATCGAAGAAGAAGAAATTGAACAGTCGCATAAATAGAATCAAAAAATGCATGCATGCACAGAAAAGAATACGAATAGTCATGACCAAGAAGACGAACAGTCATGGTAGAGGTATATGTTGCATGTAACGTGTTTAACGAAATGCTCATTCTATATATACAAAAGGAGTTACATAAAGAAGGAGTTACAGTTGACAAGTGGCAGAAGAGAATATTAAAGAAACGGTCACAATTGACAAGTTGCATATGAGCAATGAAAGAAGGCGTTGTAACTGGAGTTCCAAAGCAAAAGGTTTGTTATAAAAGGAGGTTTGCGTAAAGAATAATGTTGCCATTGAAAGTGGGAAATTTCTACATAAAGAGGGTTAGAAGAGGGCTAAGAGAGAGATAAGCAGAGCCGTGAGAGCGTGTAGAGTTTGATTAATTGCAGACCAGTCAGGGTCGTGTAAACAACGAAGGCATTTTTATGTCATTGAAATAATTTAGAATTGCAGTCCAAGTTGGTGCTTGGCATTAGGGGTTGGTGCTCCTTTCTGTTGTAGTAGATAAATAAGGGGTTGGTGCTCCTTCCAGTGGGTGCTAGAAAAGTGTTTGTAAAATTGGTGTTTTGCAAAGGCTAGATTTGGACGGGGTCCAAGCAGTCATTTTTTAGGAGTAGCCAAATTGGTGAACCTCGTTATATCATGTGTTGTGGATTGCTCTCTTGTTGAAATTGCTTTATATATTTTAAGTTCTCTCTTTGCTTTAGTTTTAAGAGTTGTAGATCTAAATTAAATAGCTACACTGATTCACCCCCCCTCTCAATGTCATTGTGAGAATATCAATTGGTATCAGAGTAAGGTTCCTGAATAAGCTTAATCAGCTAAGGTGATCTTGTAAGGAACATAATGGCAGGTGGTGAAGGATTCTCATCAAACAAAGCTCCTTTGTTCAATGGAACTAATTACTTATTTTGGAGACTCAGGATGCAGACATATCTGAGTGCGTTACGGTATGACATTTGGGAGTCAATAGAAAGTGGATACACAACATCCGCTACTCCTCCAACAGATACTGTTGAGAATAAAAAGTTTGAGAATAACTCCAAAGCAAAGAATGCCATAATGTGTGGGCTAGTAGACAGTGAACTAATAAGGATCATGAGCTATAAATTGATAAAAGACATGTGGGAAAAACTGAAGAGCATCAATGAAGGAGACAACAAGATCAAGGAAGCCAAGCTACAAACACATAGAGCTCAGTTCGAAGCATTACAAATGATTGATGATGAGAACATAGAGGCCTATATGTTGAGATTCAATGGAATCATTAATGCAATCAGAGGACTCAATGAAGAAATTGAAGATGCGGTTGTCATGAAAAAGGTACTTAGAAATCTTCACAAAATATTTAATTCTAAAGTTTCTGCAATAGAAGAGGCTAAAGATCTAAATAATTTTAGCATGGACGAGATGCATGGTTCTTTGACTGCATACAAAATTAAAATAGGACAAACTGAGCCCATAGATAGAGAAGCTACTTTTAAAGCACACAAAAATATAAAAGTTGAACAAGAATCTGAGGATGAAGAGACATCAGATGAAATGGAAGCTAACTTTTTTTGAAAACTTACAAAGGGAAAAGAAAAATATAGAGGAAAGTTACCGTTGAAGTGCTTCAATTGTGGAGGGGTCGGTCACTTTGCAGCTAAGTGTCCAATAAATGAGAAAACCAAAAGTGATGAAGGGTCACACTACGAAAGAAGTGACTGGAAGAAGAAACCAAATTTTAGAAAAAGCAACTTCAAAAAGAAAAGTTTCATATCCAAGAATGTTAGCTCTTCTGAAGATAGCTCAGGTGAATATTCTGAAGAAGAAACAGGTGAAGCTCTGTTCATGGCATTTCAAGAAGAAAAAATAGAAGAAAAATAGGAAGGTAATAAAAACATTAAGGATGAGGCTGAAGTATATCTGGAAGGAGAGTTGGTTGCTGCACTTAAAGAATTGAGTACAAAAAGGAAAAATAATAAAAAGGTCTCAAGAAATCTTGAGGATGCATATGACATAATAAACACTTTGAATGTACAAACAGAAGAATTTAAGAAAATTTCTGAAGAACTCGAAGTACAATTAACCTTGAAAATATATGAGTGCAGCAAACTGGAAGAAGAGATTGTTGTCTTAAGAATGCGGCTAGAAGAAAAGAATAAAAAATTGAGTTGCTATCACAAACTTGAAGGAAGTTCTACGAAGCTTGAAAATATTATAAATAGTCAGAGGACTTCAGGCATCAAATTTGGCTTGGGCTTTGTCGAAGGAGAATCACGAAGTGGATCAAAGGCCATAACTATAGAACAAGTAAAGAAAGAAGATAAGATCAAAGATTATCAATGAAAAATGAATCAGGCAAAAGAAAGCAACAGTGCCAGGCACGAGAAGAGTGCTGACAATGAGGGATTCATAAAAGTCACACATCAAAGGAGAAGAAAATTTGTGGCTCCTACTACAAAATGGCAAAGACCAACTCCTAGGTTCAATCATTCCTTTTCTTGTTATTATTTTAAATGCAATGCTTATGGTCATAAGATTTCAGACTGCATTTATAATATAGGACAAAGAAATTTCACTAGTAGAAATGTCTTTTCACCCTTGATGGATTATGTAGTAGAATGTTATAATTGTCATAACTTTGGAAACATTGCAAGAAACTGTAGAAGCACATATACAACAAATAAATATCAAGGAAGAAGATCTCAACCAAATAGTTTAAGGCAAAACAAAAAATTCTAAAAAAAACATGCAAAGGCTACTGACAAAGAAAAATCTAAACAAGTGACCAAAACTGTAGTCAAACCAAAGTGGAAAGAAAAGGAGCAACCCAAGGAAGAAAAGGAATCCTTGATTGTACAGACAACATTCAAAGCACAAAACAAATTGGCACCATGGATATTGGATAGTGGACGCTCCAGTCACATGACAGGAGATAAATAAAAATTTGAAAAGTTACATAAATATGAAGGGGGCTCTGTAAAGTTTGGAAATAATGATCAAGCCAAGATAGTTGGCAAAGGATCAGTCAAGAAAAGTGATGGAAAGATCAATTCCAAAGAAGTTCTATTTGTGATTGGTTTGAAGCACAACTTACTGAGCATAATTCAAATCTATGACAGAGGTTATGAAGTCATCTTTAAGAAGCAGGGATGTGAAGTCATAAAAGCACACAGTGGGAAACTGATAGCTACTGGATCGAGGACTTCTAGAAATCTATATACTCTCTCAGAGACTTCAAAAGGAGCATGCTTGATTGGACAGGAAGATGAAAATTGGATGTGGCATAAGAGTTTTGGTCATATCAGCTTTGACAATCTGGTAAAAATAAGCTCAAACAGGGCAGTAAGAGATATACCCACCATTGGCAAACCATTAAATAGCATTTGTGTTTCATGCCAAAAGGGGAAGCAAACTAGGGCCACATTTAAATCAAAGGAATACTTCACCAATAAGCCTTTATAACTAATACATACTGATTTGTGTGGACCCATGAGAACACAAAGCATAAATGGTGACAAATACTTTATGTTGTTCATAGATGACTACTCCAAGATGACATGGGTACTATTTTTAAAGCTTAAATCAGATGCCTTTGAGATGTTCAAGATTTTTAAAAAATAGGTTGAGAATAAAAATGGAAAAAGAATTAAATACCTAAGATCTGACAAAGGAGGAGAGTTTATCTTAGAAGAGTTTGCAGAGTACTGTCAAAAATATGGGATCAGAAGACAATTTTTAACAACAAGGACACCTTAGCAGAATGGTGTTGTAGAAAGGAAGAACAGGACAATGCAGAAAATGGCATGGACAATGTTGGCTGAGAACAAAATAGCTGACAGATTTTGGAAAGAGGCAGTCCATACTGTGGTTTACATCCAAAATAGGTGCATGCTAAGGATGCATGAAAGAAAAACACCTTATGAGTTGTGGTTCGACAGAAAGGCAACAGCAAGATATTTCAAAGTGTTCGGCAGCAAGTTCTACATCAAACGAACTGAAGATAATCTCGATAAGTTTGAAGATAGATCTGACGAAGGTATTTTTCTTTGTTACTCGACAAAAAGCAAAGCCTACACATGTTACAACAAGAGGCTAAAGAAAATTGTGGAGAGTGCTGATGTTAAAGTTGATGAAGGTAGAGAACGATAAATTATTTATCAAGAAAACTACCCTATTTATGAAGAAGTCATTGAAGGAGATGAAGAAGAGGAAACAGAAGAGAATCAGAAAATTGACCCAGATGATTTAAGAATTGACTCAGAAGAAGAAGAAAACAAAAAATTCAAAACAAGCAGCTGACAAAAAAATCATTCTAGAGAACAGATTATTGGGGACCCCATAGTTGGTATTCAGACAAGAAGAGCAGTAGTACAGAACTACTCTCTATTATCCAGCATTTTGCCCAAAAATATTGCTAAAGCAAGCACAAATGAAAGTTGGATGAAGGCAATTAATGAAGAACTAGATCAGATTGAGAAAAACAAAACCTGGGAGTTAGTATGAAAGCCAAAAAATAAAAATATAATCGGTACTAAATGGATTTTTTGAAACAAATTGAACGAAGATGGACAGGTTGTAAGGAATAAAGCAAGACTGGTCTGTAAAGGCTATGCATAGGTTGAAGGTATTGATTTTGAGGAGACCTTTGCACCAGTAGCTAGACTAGAGGCAATCAGAATTTTTCTGGCTTTAGCAGTTCATAAAAATTTCAAAGTATATCAAATGGACGTGAAATCAGCATTTCTGAATGGAAAACTAGAAGAAGAGGTTTACATTGAGCAACCAGATGGTTTCCAACTAGGTGATAATCCCAATTTTTTTTGCAAGTTGAAGAAAGCTTTGTATGGCTTGAAACAGGCACCGAGAGCATGGTATGCAAGGATGGATAACTATCTTATTCAATAGGGGTTCAAGAAAGGTTTGGTGGATAGCAATCTATATGTCAAAACAGAGAATGGCCATCTTATTGTCCTTGTTTTTTATGTAGATGATATCATTTTTGGTAGCAGTCATGATAAGTCTTGTAGAGACATAGCAAATAAAATGAAGAAAGAGTTTGATATGTCTATGATTGGTGAACTTTCTTATTTCCTCGGACTGCAAGTCAATCAAAATGAAAAGGGCATTTTTATTTCTCAAGTTAAATATGTGAAAGAAATGCTAAAAAAAATCACAATGGAGGATTGTAAACCTATTAGCACTCCCATGACAACAGGTTGCAAGTTGAGCAAGAATGAAAAATCTCCAGATGTAGATCAAACCATGTATAGGTCTATGATTGGAAGCCTACTGTATTTAACATCTACCAGACCATATATCTTACAAGCAGTATGCATGGTAGCAAGATTTTAGGCTAGTCCCAAAGAGACTCATGTGACAACTATGAAGAGGATTTTTAGGTACCTCAAGGGTACTATGGAGTATGGGTTGTGGTACCCAAAAGGTAATGACTTCACTCTTATTGCATATTCTGATGCAGATTGGGCAGGATGTATTGATGACAGAAAGAGTACCAGTGGAGGAGCATTTTATCTTGGAGACAGGCTGGTAGCATGGCACACCAAGAAATAAGAATCGATATCTCTATGCATAGCAGAGGCAGAATACATTATAGCAACAACATGCTGTACACAGATATTATGGATGAGACAAACCCTGAAAGATCTTCGTATTCACTTCAAAGAGCCAATTTTAGTTAAATGTGATAACACTAGTGCTATTAACATATCAAAGAATCCGATTATGCATTCTTGAACCAAACATATTGCAATCCGGTATCACTTCTTGAAGGATAAAGTTGCAGAAGGTGAGGTCAAATTGGATTTTGTTCCAACTACAGAGCAAGTAGTAGATATATTCACAAAACCATTGCCCAAGGAAGTTTTTGAGTACCTTCGGAGTAAGTTGGGAGTGGTCACGTTTCCCAAGAACTGACTATCAATTGGGATCACATTCTCATAAGGAGCATTTATGCCTATGTTTATAGTTTTGCTCATATTCATGATTTTTGCTAACTATAACAATGTGTGTCTGAGAATGTTGTGTATAGACTCAGGGGGAGTCTACAGCAGCCCTTTCGTATTATTGTTAAAGGGGGAGAAGAATTACAGGAAATTGCACATGTGTTGCCAACAATTCCAAAGGGGGAGATTGTTGAGCAAGATGCAGAAATAGTATTGTCATTGTTGTCAACATAGACAGATAGATCAGTTGATGTAGTGGACAGGAGTTCAGATGTCAGTCATAGCATGTATAGTGAATTTCCAAGAAGACAGAAGTGGCCCAGATTCAAAGGATCAAAGAAAAAGACAAGTAAGAAAACTGTCGCGATATCACATGTTTTCTATCGCGATTTCGCGACATCTCGAAGGAGAGAGAAAATGCTGTCAAAATTGTCGTGATTTCACGACATATTGGAGGAGAGAGAAAATTTTGTCAAAATTGTCGTGATTTCGTGACATATCGGAGGAGAGAAAAAATGCTGGCAAAATTGTCGCGATTTCATGACATATCGGAGGAGAGAGAAAATGCTGGCAAAACTATCGTGATTTCATGACATATCGGAGGAGAGAGAAAATGCTGGCAAAACTGTCACGATTTCATGACAAGTTGGAAGCAAAGAAGGCCAGTGGAAAAACTTTCACGATTTTGCGACATGTTCGGGGAGAAGGCACAAGCAAAGAAAAGTGTCGTGATTTCATGACATGTTTGGAGAGAAGGAGCTTGCAAAGGAAAGTGTCATGATTTCATGACAATTTGCAAGAAGGATGGTATGGATGAAAAAGTGTCATGATTTCATGACAGGTTCGAAGAGAAAGTGCCAAGGAGAAAAAGTGTCACGATTTCATGACATGTCGGGTTTTCACGACCCGAAGAGGAGAGAGAGTGTATGGAGGCGAATGTGTCGCGATTTCGTGACATGTTATATTTTTGTGGGGTCAAGGCAAGAAAAGAGACAAGGCAGCAACAGTGTCACGATTTTGTGACGTTCTATTTTTGCAGGCCAAAGACATAAAAGGCACAAGGCAGTGAAAGTGTCACGATTTCGTGACATGTTTCATTTTTGTGGGCAAAAGGCAGAGAAAGGCATAAGGCAAGAAAAGTGTCACGATTTTGTGACATGTTCTGTTTTCTTTGATGCAAGCCAAGTAGAGTGTATGGAAGTGAAAGATGTCGCAATTTCATGACATGTCATGTTTTCGCTAGTGCAAGCAGAGAAGAGTGCAAGGAAGCGAAAGTGTCACGATTTTACGACATGTTTCATTTTCGCGGGGCAAAGTCAGAGAGGAGCTCAAGGCAGCAAAAATGTTGTGATATCGCAACATGTCATGTTTTCATGGGTAAAAAGTGAGAAGAGCACAAAGAGACAGAAGTGTCATGATTTTGTGACAGGTCACAACGACACGATTACAGAGAGTTAACTAGAGTCAGTGCGACAGTTACAGGTGCAACAGTTATAGATAGAAATCATGCAAGCTATTTTAAGAACTGTCAAAGAAGGAGAAATCGAACAGTTACATAAATAGAATCAAAAAATGCATGCATGCACAGAAAAGAATACGAATAGTCATGACCAAAAAGACGAATAGTCATGGTAGAGGTATATGTTTAGTGTTTAACGAAATGCTCATTCTATATATACAAAAGGAGTTACATAAAGGAGTTACAGTTGATAAGTTGCGAAAGATAATATTAAAGAAACAGTCACAATTGACAAGTGGTGTATGAGGAATGAAAGAAGGCGTTGTAACTGGAGTTCCAAAGCAAAAGGTTTGTTATAAAAGAAGGTTTGTGTGAAGAATAAGGTTGCCACTGAAAGTGAGAAATTGCTGCATAAATAGGGTTAGAAGAGGGCCGAGAGAGATATAAGCAGAGCCGTGAGAGCGTGCATAGTTTGATTAATTGCAGACCAGTCAGGGTCGTGTAAACAGCGAAGGCATTTTTATGTCATTGAAATAATTCAAAATTGTAGTCCAAGTTGGTGCTTGGCATTAGGGTTTGGTGCTCCTTTCTGTTGCAGTAGATAAATAAGGGGTTGGTGCTCCTTCCAGTGGGTGCTGGAAAAGTGTTTGTAAAATTGGTGTTTTGCAAAGGATGGATTTGGACGGGGGTCTAAGCAGTCATTTTTGAGGAGTAGCCAAATTGGTGAACCTCGTTATATCATGTGTTGTGGATTGCTCTCTTTTTGAAATTGTTTTATCTATTTTAAGTTCTCTCTTTGCTTCAGTTTTAATATTTGTAGATCTAAATTAAATAGCTACACCGATTCACCCCCCCTCTCAGTGTCATTGTGAGAATATCATAAAGAGGTAGACTTCAAATCAAAAAATAAAATAAAATATAAGAAACCAAATTCAAGTGGTGAATTAACTAGTGATGAAGAAGCTAACTATGGCAGAAGAAACAAAAAGGACTCAAGAAAGTACAAAGGTATGAAAACAATGAAGTATTTTAATTGTGGCAACTATGGTAACTATGCATATAATTGTCCAGAAGCTAGAAGCAGTAGCAGTGAAGAGAAACAATATCATAAGAAAAATGAAGCAAGAAAATCCAAGTATGAAAAGAAAAGCAAGTATGGACAAGGCAAGCATGAAAATAAATTATTTTAAAGACACAAGAAGAGTTTCTATGTTGACAAAATAGTTAAGGTTTCAAGTGATAGTGATGAAAGACCCTCAAATAGTGAAGAAGAAGAAATTCTATTTTTGAAAATAGAAGAGGAGGGAAATACTCTTGTTGAAGATAAATCTAAAAAGTATGAAGATGCTCTTGAATACCTAGAAGTAGAGAAATATTCAAAAATTGAAGAGGAATGCATAGTAGATCTAGAAGCAGCACTTATTACAACTCTTAAAGAATTGAAAAAGGTTAGAAATCAGAATCCAAGATTCAGGGCTCAAGTTCAAGAATGTGATGATGAAAAATAAAATATTATACAAGATCTGATAAACTCAATAGATAAGACAAGGAGATTTAAATAAAAGTTAGAGGTAAAAGCCTTAGAATGTGAGAGATTAGAACATGAGGTAGTTTCACTAAGGATGTAAGTAAAAGAGTCTAAGGACAAGCTACATAGGTTTAGGAATAGTTCAAAGACTTTGTATAAGATTATAAATGCACAAAGACCTTCATCTATCAAAACATGACTTGGTTTTGAATAAGGACAAGGGAAACAAGAAGAAGGGTCAAGCTCAAGCTCAAAAGAGGAAGAAGTTTTAGAGGAAGAGAGTGAAGGAGAAATTGAGACTATTAAGGATAATTTGAATAATAGAAGCTTCATCAAGGAAGGAAATAATGCACAAACAAGGAACATGGATCATCACAGAGAAGAAAGGACTAAGATACCAGTGGGTTCAAGGTAATATTTCTTCAAAGGACGTTGTTTTTCATGTAACAGGTTTGGTCACAAGGCTATGCATTACAAGGTTCATGGAAAGAATGAATATGGTTTTACTAAGAGGAACTTCAAATATGGATATTTTCAAGGGTATTTCTACTCTTGTAACCATTTTGGGCATAAAGCAATCCACTGCAGGGTTCATAATAGAAATGAGTATGGCTTCACTAGAAGGAACTTCAAGATATCTTCACTTTCTAAGAATCACAAATTTAAGTGCAATAATGTTGGGCATAAGTCCAAGTGGTATATAACATAGTTTCAAGAGATAAGCAAGAACAAGGACACTCAAAATAATCAAAATGGTATGTTGAAAACTAAGGTTGACAAAGAAAAAGAGCATTGTATGTTGGGAGTAGAGATACTCCCACCCCAAAATTAATCACCTTAAGGAGAGGAGGTGGGGAGGGGTCTGAACTAAGAGTCTTATATTTAGTCCCAAAGGAGTCCCTTTTCCATTGATGTCAAAGGGGGAGAGATTTGAGTAAGGGAGAGAGCATTCAGTCAGGGGGAGCAGTTTCTCAAGGGGAGCATATTTGGAATCAAATGGTTTGGAAAAATGAATTTCTAGAAAAGGGTTGCCATCAATGACAAAGAGGGAGATTGTTGGAAATTTTGAGTAATTATGTTGTCATTGATGTCAAGTGTTAGATGCAAGAAAAGTTCATCTCAGTGCAAGGGAATTGATAAAAAGAGGGTTAAAATATTTATATTTTAAGCCCAAGAGATTTGGTACAAAGCTCCACATGGTTGGACAAAAGGTTGTCTAAATATCCCAAAGGAAGAAAATATCTAGGCTCAAAAATAAAATTATATTATAATATTTAGTATTATAAAATTAAAGTTATAAAGTTAAGCCTAAGGTTCAATTATAAAATAATTATAATATTTATATTATAATATTTTATAACTCTAAGTGAGTTTGGCGCCAACTTTAAAAAAGAATTTTTAAATTCTTAAGCATCGTTGATGTCCTAGCATGGTGGTAAATCCATATTTATATGGTAATGTTTGGTGTCCTAAGGTGAAGTGTTTAATGTGTATTTCAAGTGATTAATTCAAATTTTTGGCATGCGCAATTGTGAGTAAGGAAGACAAATTTTGTATTTAAAAATAAGAAAGGACATTGGACGGGTATAAGGATAAGATCATAGAATCTTATCACCAACCAGGCGGTTGGTCCTACGGTAGATTGGGTAGTGTTAAGGTGTTGGCAGACGATGGGTTCTATGTTTGAATCCGGGCAGTGACAGTTTTGTTCATTTTTTTTTATTGACAAGGAATTTGAGCGGAGGTCAAATTTCTTATCATGCTTTTTCATCCTTGTGTGTGTGGTTGGCCTAGCGGTGGCCCAAAGAGTGCTAGTGCACTAGCAAGTGGTAGGTGTTGTGTTCAAATCTCCCATGACATTTTTTGGTAAGCACTATTAAATTTTTCAAATTGTCTAAGGTTGAGGGTTAGGTGCATGAGGGATGTTTGATTATTTTCAGCACTATTGACATAGGGAGGTATAAGGGAAAATTTTGTATTATTCCTTGCAATTTCTTTTGTATTATTAGGATTTTTGATAAATATTTTATGAATGTGTTTAAAATTTAGAGGGAGTTAAAAGGTGTATAAAGTACCTTTGTTTCTTGTATTTTGCTTCATTTTTAAGGGTTTGGTTTTATGATTTAATGCTCTAGTTTGAGAAACCAAGAGAGTTGGTTTGGAATTTAAATGTGCACACTTATTGAGAAGGGTTTCCCAATATATGAAAAAGTGTTGTGCTAATATTTTGAAATTGCAAAAGATATCCTTTTTCTGAGATAGGTTTTGAAAACATATCTTCATAAGAGCAAATTAAGAGGTATGGGCACATCTTTCCTTATTTAAGGTGTTTTATGAATATTTTTGAAACATAATATGGAGTGAAAAGGATTGTTTGATAAGCATTGTTGGAAATATTTGAGTGAGAATTTTGTGCTTCATTATTTGATGCTTTGGAGTCATTTGAGATAGAGATTGTGAACTACTTGTGCTACGGTTGAAAACAAGTTAGTGAAACTTTTTGAACATTGGTTTGTGAGATATTGATTGAAATTGTGGAAATTATTGAGATCAATTTGTGAAGGGAAATTATGCATTAGTGTGATTGATCTATGAGAGAAACTTTGCAAGAAAGATAGATCAGTTTTATGAAATAATTTATACATTGTTTTGATTAGATTTGAAAGATATTTTACAAGTGATAGAGATGAATTGGTTGAGTACAAAATTTGTGAGTGTGAAACATATTGAGATTTTGATAGATCATATCATTCTCTATATGTTTTTGAGGTTAAAAAATATTCTAAGTAGAATTTATTTGTGTGAAGAGAGTTTTTCTAAAAGATATTTAAGTTGTGTTTTGTATGCAAGATTTGGAGTTATTTAAGCAGGTTTTGTGAGCAACACTAAGGATAGATTTTAGCAAGTCTTTGTGAAGGATTTGTTAGAGTTACTATGTTAGTAATTCCTAATATTACCTTATTTGGTAATTAGTAGATTCACCTAGGTAGATTTACTTACCGCATGGTAGAGTTTGGTTATTACATCATATTTTTATCCTAGGTAAATATTTGCATTGTTAGCAAATATTTGTTGTTTATTAGTCGGCATATAATTGTTATTTGTTAGCGACATTAGTTTATAGGTTAGAAATAATTAATTTTTTGGTTAGCTACCTTCATGGGAGGATTTATTTCATCCCTATATTAGTCTATTCATAGCCTAAGTTATTTATTTAAAGGGCATATATTATTAATTCAAACTATTGCCTACCTAACATTGGTATCAAATCATTCATATTGGCCTCGCTCTGTTCAATGATTTGTAAGGGGATGTGTGCAGGTTCTACCATTGGTGGAAAAGGCCTAAACCTATTTGGAGGGTTATCAAAACAAATTTTGTTTCATTTCGCTGCTTCATTGGCTTGACGTGGAGAAAGTCAGACCTAGCTCTTACTCTCATGTGTTCCCCTAAATTGTTGACGTGGAGACCTGGTTAGATCAAATTTATTGATGCATGGATGTGTGATAGGATCTGCAGACCTGACATGGGGATGTTGGATAAACCTATGGTAGTAGAAGTCTAGACTCACCTGACCAAATATGAACAGTCAACCCTAATAGTGGGCCCACATGGGGGACTATGAAGAAATATGACTAGACTGACAACTCAACGTGAACGATCAACCCTAATAATGGGTCAACGTGGGGGACTATGAAGAGACATGACTGGACTAACAACCCAATGTAAATATTCTTAGTACCACTGGATCCACTTGGAGGAACTACACAGTGACTCTGGGACATGGACCTAAGCTAGGTGTAATCTCTATCAACCTTGACCCAAGATAGTGACTCTGATGTAATGCATGTTGGATGCTACACAGCCTAGACCTGACTAATGATAGATATCGAGAGCTACTAAACCTAGCTGGCAGAGTGAGTTGGGCCCCACATAATGAACCAACCTACGTAGAAGGAATATGGGGAACAAGATAGTTTTACTAGACAAAAAGAGTCATGAGGGTGACCACTTTATGGTGATCATTAAGCAAAGTGCAATTTTGTCATTTTATACCACCAGGTTTTGCCCCACATCTCAAATGTGGGACATTTCATTTTTGTAATACTCATTGCATCCAAACATCATTCCAAGAAAAATTCACCAGTGAGCAATACAACCATCGTACCCCCACAACGATGCCATGATGACTCTGAAGCAATTTTTTTATTGGAGATGGCAATAGGATTTGAGACGCACCAATTTGAGCCATGTTTAAATTTTTTTCATAGGTTATTTGAAGCGGCAATTTGATCTAAGTAATTCAAGTTTACTCATTACAATGATTGTGGTTCATTGCCTCCAATTGAAGATGAACTTCACAGCATAAAGGGCTTGATCGAATGCGATTGCTCTTAGGAATAGCAGATCTGCCATCCTAGATAAACAGTAGCTCATCTACGTCCAACTTGGTTAACATGCAGAGAAGTGATCGGGCAATGACATCTATTCGTGGAACCAATTTTTAACATGAACAAATGGTAGACCTTCTCTAGTAGATCTATGCACAAGGGAGGTACGAACGATAACTAATTTTTTTATTTACGATCTATTGGTAGACACCATATTTGGGAATATCTAGTACAGTTGAAACGTTATTTGCTATTTTTTTCAAGATGCTGACGATGATGTAGTTATGTAGACTATTCTGACGATTACCAAGAAGCTTTATGAGTTCAATCCTTTGGTGGACGGTAAATATATCCAATTTATGGGGGATAGAATCACCTCTAGCAGAATATTTAGGTGATCAATTCTTCGTTCGATAATGGATTCAAAGAGTAGAAGACTGTTGGTACCTTCATTATTTCACCTGAGTGTCTCTGATTATTATGTGCACCTCCTTCATTGCATCATATAATTGGAGTGTAAGGTAGTTTGATCATCCCACAAGGCCATGAGTGCACCAAAATTTTCTTGCATAAGGTGGATCAACCCTCACATTGAAGGGAGTTTCCCTTCATATACGTCAAGTTTGGAAGCCTGATTGGCTGCTCGAGCCATGGTAAGGCCAAGCAACCCATGAGGTTAGGAGTTCAACTTCCATGGTTGCCATCAAACCATGTTTTTGCTAAGAGGCGCATTTTTCCAGGTAAATTAATTTTTTTATTTTTACATTTTTTTTAATTAATATTTTTAGTATTTTTTATTAATCATTTAATATTATTTTGTATAAAATCATTTTTTTTAAATACTAAAGTGATTTTTAACAAAATAATTTTTATTATTAATGAAATTATGCTTAAATTAATTAGACTAATGCAATAAAATTAAAAATTACGACCCTATTTTTTTGCAAAATCTTAAAAAAAATAAAATAAATGAGTTTTTTTGTTTTCTCCAAACAAGGGGGATATAAGACAGAGAATAACACTATTTTTTTTTTGAAAAATTAGGGAGCTCTAAAATATTCTCAAAACCTTGTTAATTTTACAAACAATAAAGGATCAAACTTGAATTATTTTTTGCCAAATTGTAACACAAGGACACACCAAATTTGCAAAATTCAAAGGGAAATAGTGCATTTGTTTTCTCCAAGGGGGGATATAAGACAAGAAATTGCACATTTTATTTTTTTGAAAAATTGAGAAGAGATTGAAGACCTTGGGTCCATAAAAACCAATTCGTGTGTTGATTGGTTCTGGAAAGCCTTTCAAACACGGGTCGTGTGTCGACTTGACTTGAAAGGAGTGCTACTTTGTTAATTTTGTAAATAAAAGGGGGGAAGACAAGAAATTGTATTTCTTTGCAAAATTGTAACACAAAGTGAGGGGCACTTAAAAATTACAACTTGTTTATTTTGCACAAACAAAAAGAAAAGGGAATTGTTTTATGCCACATTATTTGAAAATTTGAAAAACAAAAAGAGACTTTGAATATCAAATTTTTGCACAACACAAATCAAAATTTTGTTGCAAAAGCTGATAAGGTGCATTTTCGATATTACTTGACACCTTTATTACAAATTGGCAAATTAGGTGTATTTTCAGTTGCATCTGACACCTAAGTGATAAAAATTTTATGGGAACTCTTTGATTGATTATTGCATTTAATTTCTTGTTCTTTGCAATTATAAGTCATCAAAATCAAGAGCACTCAAAACCCCAAAATTTCACAATAATTTGTGTAATTCATTGCACAAGTATAAAGCCATTTTTAAAATTGATATTCTCTCCATATAACCCTAAAATTCACTCTTATTTTTTTGGCTCAAATATCCAAAAACTGATTGTTCCTCTTCAGGAGGATTTTTAGGCAGGTGCCATTAAATATCTTTTTGAGTGAATTCTCTTCCATTTTTTATTTTTTGGCTTAAATATCCTCAAAATGATCATCTTTCTTCAGATTTTTCAGGTAGGTGCCATTAAATACTAATTAAGAGTGAAATAAAAATCATCTTTGGTGCAATTATAGAACCTTCATCATGACAACTATCAACAAATACCTAAATGATACACAATTGCTTAGAGGTTCTAACTATTCAACATGGTTATGCATAAGGGGTAGTACCGAAAAAGTATTTATCAAATTAGGGTGAATCAACGTGAAAACTATATAAACTGTGGGGCAAATTTTTCAAATTTTTGAAGAAATTTTTTCAAAACATGGTGATTTTTTTTTTTTAACTACAAGTATCAACAAAATTATCAGAAGGCGACTGGTAGAAGATGACTAGCAGAAGGTGACTGGCAAAAGCCGACTGACAGAAGCTGACTGATAGAAGGTGACTGGCAGAAGGTGACTGACAAAAGGTGACTAACACAAGGCGATTGGCAGAAGCTGAATGGCAGAAGGTGACTAACACAAGGCAACTGGCAGAAGGTGACTGACATAAGGTGACTGGTAGAATACGACTGACATAAGGTGACTGGCATAAGGTGACTAGCATAAGGCAACTAACACAAAGGCGACTGACAAAAGGTGATTGGCAGAAGGTGATTGGTAGAAGGTGACTAACATAAGGTGACTGGCAGAAGGTGACTGGCAAAAAGGCAACTGGCAGAAGGTGTCTAACATAAAGGGACTAGTAGAAGGCTACTGGAAGAAGATGACTAATATAAGGCATCTAGCAGAAGGTGACTGGAAAAAGGTGACTGGCAAAAGGTGACTGGTAGAAGGCAACTGTCAGAAGGCGACTGGCACATGGCGACTAACAAATGGCGAGTGGTAAATGGCGACCGATAGATGGCAAGTGGCAAAAGGTGAGTAGCAACTAGCGATCGACATATGGTGAGTGGTAAAATGCGAGTGGCACTAGGTGACTGGCAAAATGTGAGTGGCACATGGTGACTAACATATGGTGAGTGGTGTAAGGCAAATGACAGATGGTGAGTGGCGCAAGGCAACTGATAGATGGAGAGTGGCACAAGGCGATAGGTAGATGGCGAGTGGAACAAGGCGACCGCCATTACCATAAATAATATGGTGCCACGTGTCCTCCATTTTGCCATGTGTTGTTCATGCATTAACTCCTACCATGCAAAAAATCTATAAATTCATTTGCAGGGTCATTTACAGCTTTTCCCTGAGCAACTTTAAAATATTTTTCCAACATTTTTAGGGTGTTTTCCAAAGCAGTTTGAGAGCATTTCCAAGCAATTTTAGTGTGTTTTGGCAAAATTTTTAGAGCATTTTGGTAGCATTTTAGCACCATTTTTATAAGGTTTTGCCAGCATTTTCCTACTTTTTAGAGATGACTAGTTGTTCCTCCCCTCTTCCATCCAAAGTTCATTTCAAGTACACCTTCTACCCCAATCTCAAGAGCATTTTCAACACTCCTGATAGATATTCCCAGTGGATTTACACCACTGGACTTGTTGGTGTGTTGAATATGCCTTAGTTGAACATTAACGTTCAGTTGATGCAACAAATTGTTTCTTGTTACAACCATGATGTGTGCACTATTTCGATCTATGTGGATAATAATGAAATTGTTTTTTGGTTAAACCCTCCGATGTGTAGCAACTAACAAGGCTACCATTTTTGGATGGTGTACTGGTGAACAACTAGTACGCCTTAATCGACGATGATAAATCCACCCTAGGAAACCTTTACGCTGTTCATCTTGACAATCTGAAAGGTATAATTTGAAAATTAATTTTTTATTTAACATTAAATATTGTTCTGCTATAGTTTCATTTCTCTAAAAATGTTCTCCTTGTTTTATTTTTTGTTTTCTAATAATGTTCTCCTTTTTTAGCTAATTCTTCTAAGTCCAAAAGGGGCTTAAACATTTCGAATGTTGGAGACAAATTTCTATATGCTTGCATTGAATTTTTCCAGGAAAGGCTTATTCTGCAAGGGCAACCTACAAAAATGTCTTTTTGGGAACTTTTTTTATTGCTTCGTTGTATTTATGGTAGTAAATTTGACTGGTGCATGCACATTTCCAACCGCATGAAGCACGACCTTTTGAGTACCCATAAAATTCAAGCATTTTCTTACACAGTGACTACCAAAAATTTTATTCTTTGTTTATTTTAGGAAGCTTATTTCAACCTTCAAAAGAGCAGTCCTCCCACTGCATTCCACCCTAGTTTGTTGTCTATTGGCATATCTAATGGTGAGATACAGGTAAAAATATTTGTTGAAATATCTTTATTTTCTTTTTTTAAATTTATCTTTTATTCACTAATTTTGTTTTGAAAACAGAAAAGAGCATCTCAGTATTCAAGTAATATGGATGTCGCATTTAGGATTCTAGAAGTATCTGCTGATTCTGACACGCAATCACAGTCATCACCAATGACTCACAACAAACATGTGAGGTCTGATGATGGTTGAATTCAGCATACACCTGCGGCACCTTTTACTGGAGAAACAGTTACAATCGACGTAGAAGAGGTTACCTCCAACCCACAAGGTAACCTTACTCTGCATTGTTCAAAAATGCTTTTTTAAATGATTTATTTTTTGACTTAAAATTATGTTTTTTTAATGTGTTTTACGTATTTTTTAGATAAAGGGTAAACGGTTGAAACATCAATGGCTACAGAGTCTGAGTCAGGTATGTATATTTTGAATAAATCTTTTTTAATGCTATTATTATTTACAAATAATTTATTTTATGTTCTTGTGTGAAATTTAATAGAGGCTCATAGATTGAAAAGGCTAAAAAAAAGTATGGCTCCACCATCTGACCCTCCACGACCACAACCACAACCACAGCCATAGCCACAACCATAACCACAACCATAGCATGTTCAGGTCCACCCAAAGCAAGTTCAGGTCCATCCACTTTAGGTTCCACCTACAAGAAACCAATCATGCATGCATGGTAAAACGTTCCTCACATCACCACCTCACAATGCAAGAAGTTCTACAGAGACAAAATGTGTCATCATATAATATTTCTATTGTATCGATATTAACCTTGGATAATTTTTCAAATGTTGAGAGTGCATCTCAAATGCCCTCGGGAACTCTTGATTGTGACTTTCTTTATCAGGGTATCAATCCTAAAAATTTCCTTTAAATGCAAGTGATATTCTTGGGGATGAAGAGGTCATTGATGGAGAAGAAGATGATGTCAATGTAGATGTCACCAAAGTTTCCACCTCCTCCACATAGCAAGTTGCCACCCGTACTATTACAGAAGATGATATCCTAAACGTTTCTGAAAATGTGTTATTAGTTGATGCATGTAAAACTATAGCTCATAATACTCTTCTTTAGGATATTGATAAATTGAAGGAATGGGAATATCAGGCCAAGGTTTTTATTAAAGACATCAATGACCGATATAAGAATTTTTCAAAAATAAAAGAGTTGTTTCTCAAGATGGAGAATGAGCCCCAAAAGCTCAATGCCTTGCTACATAAAGTTGAATCTGGCACTATGGATGCCGAGCCTACATACAAAGATGAAATTCTTATCATTGTTATGAATCATTTGGAAAACCTCAATGTAGAAGCCCAAGCATATTTCAATGAATGGGCACTTGATCAGAACAAAGTAGCAGTTGCAGAAACAACATGACTTACAGCTGATGTAAGTTCTATATCTAACTAAAAAATATTTTTTTTTGTTAAATATGTTTTGTTTATAAATATTAATCTTTTTTTATTTCTATTTTGTAGTCTAATTTCCAGCACCTAAAGCAACAAGTCGATGCCATGAAATTTTTGATCAAGACTGCCAAAATTAGCATTAATAATGCTATTGAATTGAAGAAGAGGTTACAACAGATGGTTAGAGAAACTAATTACCTAAAGAAGGTTATCAAATATGGGGTCCTGGATGTCGAGGCTGAACTGAAAGAAAAGGAGAAGGATCTGAATGCACCTTTCAAAAAATATCCAGCGAAGGAAGAGAGTGCCTTGTTATCGGGGATCAACACTACAACAGAATGTTTGGTTAGGGCTGGGACATTAGAAGAAAATGATATTGAGGTAGATGTGGGTGGACCTTCAAGAAACATTGAAAAACAATAGATCTTTGTTGTGTTGGGTTTCAAGTGAAACAAAAACTCTTTATATCTTTATATTTTTATAAATATTTAAGACTGGTATTTTTTTGAAAATTGAAATCAATGTTAGAGGCAATTTTTGAAAAATTCATATTATCATTTTGAAGTTTTGTTTTTAATTATTTTTATGTTTTAATTTGAAGCGGAATAAATAATGTTTGATATGTTTGATATCCTTTTTGAGAATTGAAATCAATGAATGAGACTATTGTCAAAAAATGTTTTATCTATTGGAAATTTTGTTTTCAATGTTGTTATGTTAATATTATATGTGTTGATGTATTAAGTAATTTGAAGTGGAAAAAATAATGTTTGATATGTTTTGTAAATTGCAAATGAATGGTATCCTTTTATAGAATTGAAATAATGAATGAGATTATTTCTGAAAAATATGTTATCTATTTGCAATTTTGTTTTGAATGTTGTTATGTTATGATTATATGTTGATGCATTAAGTAATTTTAAGTGGAAGAAATACTGTTTGATATGTTTTATAAATTGCAAATGAATGGTATCATTTTTGAGAATTGAAACAATGAATGAGACTATTTTCAAAAAATGTGTTATCTATTGGAAATTTTGTTTTGAATGTTGTTATGTTAGGATTATATGTGTTGATGTATTAAATAATTTGAAACGAAAGAAATAATGTTTGATATATATTGTATATTTTAAATGAATGGTATCCTTTTTTAGAATTGAAACAATGAATGACTCTTTCCGAAAAATATGTTATCTATTGGAAATTTTAAGTGGAAGAAATAATGTTTGATAGTATTGTAAATAACGAATGAATGGTATCTTCTTTAAATATTGAATTCAATGAAAGAGAGTATGTTTTGATTATTTATGATGATGTAAAAATTTGTTGTTCTTAATTTTAAGTGGAAGAAATAATGTTTGATATGTGTTATCTTTTAAAAACTTTGTTTTGAATGTTGTTATGTTTTGATTGTTTGTGTTGATATATTAAGTAATATTGAATTATGTGAATTTAGTAATATGTTGTTTTATGTTATATGAATTAATTTGAAATGTAAGAAAATACAGCATAGGCAATTACTTTCACGAATAACAAATATTACAAGAAAAATAATGTAACATGTGAAATCAAATCAAATGAAATCAAATCAAATGATAACATACTTTCATTCAGATATGTGAAATCAAACGAAATAATAACATGTGAACTCAAATTAAATCAAATGAAAACATCCTTTCATTCTGATATGTGAAATCAAATCAAATGATAATATGTGAAATCAAATCAAATAATTACATGTAAACTCAAATCAAAACAAATGATAACATCCTTTCATTCTGATATGTGAAATAAAAAAAAAATGATAACATCCTTTCATTCTAATATGTGAAATCAAATCAAATGATAGCATCCTTTCATTCAGATATGTGAAATCAAATCAAATAATAACATGTGAAATCAAATTAAATCAAATGAAAACATCCTTTCATTCTGATATGTGAAATCAAATCAAATGATAGCTTCCTCTCATTCTGATATGTGAAATCAAATCAAATGAATGCATCCTTGCATCATAATCCTAGAATATGGAACAAACTCTTTTCAGATTGTACAAAATATTCTGCACTCATTCCCAAAATTTTTGTCATCACAATCTGACTAGTGTTACCATCATCCTCATCATTATCAATATTCATTACACCTCTTCTCTCTGCCAAAGAAATCCAATGTGACAATGCTCTTTCATAAGAAAACTCCTCCACCTCATAGGTCGACACATATACTCTCAACCAATTCTTCAAATTTTTGTCCAACCTATTTCAAACTTTAGATTTTATATATGAAAGTGCACTGAACACCCTTTCATCTTCCACGGATCCCAAAATCATCGTTTGACATAATTCATATAAATGAAAATATTCACTCATAGTATGTTTTAAGATAGTACTTGGTTGTAATATTCTCCACAAATGTGAAATAGAACCTGCTTCATGACGGTTAGAGAGCTGTGAAACTTGAGTAGACATTGTTGTTCCAAAATAGTTGGATTGTTTTGTCAAAAGATCTTTGTTCAGAATGCCATTGATTTCAATGCGATTGACTACAACACTTTGACTAAAATGGCCAAAAAGTCTGCCCATGTATTTGAGAAACAAAGAATTTATAATCTGGTATTCATTACAAGGATCCCAAAACATTGGATTTACCACACCCATAGCCTCTAGCAATTCATCTCTTTGAAAACAGTCTTTGAATTCTTTTGTCAATGATTCTGCTATTTGTTTTAGTTTAAGTTTTGTATCATCCACAACCACATGAAATCTATTGTAGGTTATGGGCATTTTCTCAACTTCATTTGTAGCTATATCCAATTATGCACCATAACAATATAAAGTTATTTCATTTCTACGGACATTAATACACAGATGATCGTTAATATTGAACTTCAAAAATCTGCGAGGACTATTCACACTTGTTAATGCTCTCCAACTCTCAAACAAGTGATTCATAAAATTTTGACCAAATGCATATATCATATCAATATGCATGCAAATTTATATTCTCACCCTGATGAAATTCACAATATAAATCAATTTTTCCTATGCAATTTTGATCAAAGTATTCATTTTTCCAACATTGGAAGAATTCCACACAATGTGAGAAGAGTTTCAAAGTCACTCATTCAAAAAAGTAAATATTTAGCCTTATCAACCTCCCTATGATTTGCATACATAAATCCTATCAAGGATTGATATTCTTTGAAAACTCCTAATGCTGGTAGATACATCGAAATCCACCTAGTATCCACATCTTTCAACAATTTTTTACCTTCGGTAACTCCTAGTGCAAACTGTTGAAACTCTAAAAATATTTTTGGACTACATGAAAAATATTCATGAATTTCACGGACAAGCTCTTCCACTCTGGCAATATTTGTAAATGTATCCACAATTTTGTATGGAAGATTCATTATGTGAGCCATGTAATGAATAGGGATCAAATATGGGGCAACCGATGTTTGTAGTCTAACACAAAGACCATTCATGTGTCCTTGCATTATAGCAGCACCATCAGCTCCTACACATTAAATTAGTGGCTATTTCAATTTCATTCATTCCTAATTCTTTTAAACTAGTTACAACAACATTGTAAATGTTTTTTGCATTACAATTTTCAACCATTTTGCATATTCCTAGTAAATGAGGTTGCCTTGAATGATTTTCCAATGTGTAAAAATGCATGCAAATCCAATATGTATTGTCAACTGCAATCACCTCATCAATTTAAAGTGAAATGAATTTTTCCTTTTTTACTTTCTCTCTAAGGTCATTCTGCTCAACCAATGACATACATTTTGTCATTTCCCAACCACTTCAATCTGACCAATGAGCATTGGGTAAGTTCTGCACATTAGCTAGTCGAAATAGAGATTTATTATCTATGAAATTAGACATAGTTCTACCCTTCTTAAGAATAGAAAATACAACAGCAAACTGCAAACTTTTTGAAGCTAAAGTTAACTTATTCATTTTTTGAAATTGGGATTGAATCATTGCACCTTTCTCAACCAATGTTTGCTTTTGTTTCATTTCTTTATCATATTATTTCGCATATCTCATATGTGTGCACTCTGATGCATCCTTCCACCTATAAGTTTTTTGTGTTGCTCGATCACCTTCTTTTGTTTTGATATAAACCTTTCCACAATGTTTTTCTACTGTATCTTTCTTAAGTTGCAATCTATGCTCCTTTTCGTGTTTCCAACTGCAAATTACACATCTTAATTCTGTTATATCATCACTACTATTCTCTAGTAGCACTGGCTCAATAAATAAAAATTATGATATCCAATAAGGCTGAAATGATCTGTTAATTGTCAACCTAGATAACCTTGCACGTTTATTTTTTTTAGATGAAGATTCTCCGGAAGTAGGGATTGCATAAGAACTATTAGTTTCTTTTCCACTTGGCATGTTATATTCAGGAATCTCTTCATGTTGTATAATTTTATTGAGATTATCTTCATGTGTAGACTTTTGATTATCGTGGATATGTGGAAGTGGAGGAATACCAGGGTTAATAGTGTTTTATGTAGAGATAATTCTAGTGTCAATAGTAGATTCATTATCACTATGGTATTTAAAATCATACTAGTGTTTTATATAGATAAAAGTGAACAAAGCCATCAACCAAAAAAAACACTTCTTTATGAATTGAGGACATTATATTTAAAATTAATAAAGTAAAAAAATTAACTGGTGAGTAAAGGTGTTCATACCTTCAGTTTGTGCAGATGTTGATGGCAGACTGGGTTTTAAAATATTAGGAAAGTATTTGAGGATACTCTTTTTATTGGAAGACTCTCCTCCCTTCTTTCCACTGCCTGTAGTTGACATTTTTACCTGTATGAACAGAAGAATAACGTGAACAAAGAACATCATTTTTAAATATGAAAACAATAGGTATAAAAGAGAACTATTGCTTGAGACAACAAAATCTGTGACTGTCCCATGAATATTGTTTGTAGGTAGAATAAACCTCCTTATTGAGTGTCTATTAATAAAATGAAAAATGAAATTTAATGGTAAAAGAAGCATACAGATAAATTGAGTCACCTTCTTCCAATCGCCTTCTTCCAGTCACCTTCTGTCGATCACCTTCTTCCAGTCACCTTCTTCTAGTCATCTTATGCCAGTCACCTATTGTCAGTCGCCTTCTATCATTCACCTTCTACCAGTCACCTTTTGTTAGTTGCATTCTATCAATCACCTTCTACCAGTCACCTTCTATCAATCACCTTCAATCAGTCACCTTCAATCAGTCACCTTCTCCCAGTCACCTTCTAACAGTCGCCTTCTTTCAGTACCCTTTTGGTAGTCACCTTCTACCAGTTGCCTTTTGTCAGTTGCCTTCTGCCAGTCGCCTTTTGCCAGTCGCATTCTACTAGTTGTCTTCTATCAGTCACCTTCTGTAAGTTGCCTTCTATCAGTCACCTTCTACTAGTTGCCTTCTACCAATCACCTTCTTTGGTTGCCTTCTACCAGTCACATTTTGTCTGTCACCTTCTTCTAGTCACCTTCTGTCAGTAACCTTCTATCAGTCACCTTCTGCTAGTCACCTTCTATCAATTGCCTTTTGTCAATCGCTTTCTGCCAGTCACCTTCTGCTAGTCACCTTTTGCCAGTCACCTTCTGGCAGTCGTGGACTCTGGTTTTGTTAGTACTCTACTTTGTATCGCTCGCTATCTATAAAAAATATTGTAATTATATGGGAGTTGTTATTATGGTTAGCTATATATAATGGGGTTCAAGAGGCGATTTGGGCAAGATATTTCTTATTTTAAATAAATTTAGGGTGAAAATTGGGCAAGAAACATTATGAAAATGGGGCAAATTTACCCTTAAAAAAATTAGATCCCAAAATTTTTGAGCGAACGGGCCAACCTCTATGGTCCCAAAAATCACAAAATTGACATTTTGGAAATCCAAAAATTTGTGCTAAATTGCGAAATTCACCACTAAGTAAAACCTTGCTATTCAACATGGAAAACCAAGATGAAATCCATCCTTATTATAGAATAAATGTGGGATTTTGTGGAGGGCACTGATAAAATACCCACATTAATAGGAGCAAATCAGAAAGCATGGGACAAAAAGAACAATCGTCTTCTCATTTTGATTCTTCTAGCTACTACTGATGAGATCCAACCTCACATAAGTGAAGCTAAAAATGGTAAATATGTATGGGATGCACTTTGTACCATTCTTGAAGGCAAGAATCAATCAACAATTATAAACCTTCAAACACAACTACATACACTCCATATGAATTCGGGAGAATCACTAGAGTTATTCCTTTGCAAAGTGGCAAAACTGAAGTCAAAGATGAATGCTTTAGGAGAAAAAGTAGAATATACTATCTTGACTTCAGTAATATTGAGGGCTCTTACAGAATCCTACAAGATGTTAATAACATCCCTTAATGTATCTCAAAGAATAGTCAACTTTGTGTAGTTAGTCAATTTACTTCAAACAAATGAAGCAAATCAGCTCCAAAGCAATGAAGTGTCAAACAATGCACTTTACTCGAACAATCAGGGTGGAAATAAGAAAGGAAAATTTCATAAGGGAGGATCATATTCAAAATATAAGGAAAAGCAACCTCAAAAGAAGTTTTTCATAAATTGTAAAAAGGACAACCATGACACCAGTCAGTATTGGTTTAAAAACAAGTAAAACAAAAATGGCAAAGGCACATCACAAAGGTAAAATAGATAAAGAGGCAATGTTGCTAGTGAAGTGTCTGATTTCGATTCTGATTCTGGTTCAGAAAGAGCACACAAAGTGCTCATGGCTAAAACGGCATTGTAAAGGGAAACAAATGTCTCACTCTAGGAAAGCACCATCTACACTCTTTTTAGGATTCATAAATAGCATAAGTTTTTTTTTGAAGTACTTGCAATAAAGGGGTGATTGTACCTATTTTAGGCTTCATAAATAACAACCTCTTTTTGTTTGAAGTACTTCTAATAAAAGGGAGGATTTTTTGATGTAAAATTTGCCTAGGAGGCAATATTTGTAAAATCCTTAACAAGCTTCATGAGTTGCATATCTTTTGAAATTGAGGGGGGATAAACATTTCCTTCCTACTTCACACATTTTTTTGTAAAAATGGAGGAAGACTTATAAGGGTGCATTTTTGATAGCGACCAACACCTTAGTCACACTTCTTGCAGAAATTCCATTACAACATGTTTTACAACAAGGGGGAAACTTATAAGGGTGCATTTTTGGCAGCGATCGACACCTTAGCTACCTTATCAAAACTTTTGCAAAATCATATTATAACCAAATGAACCTCATATGTAGTGGTCTACTCTAGTAAACCTAGCGGTTGTAGTAGTTGGTTACCCATGCAATCTGATTGGATGACAAGATTACAATAGGGACATTCATTGATGTGAAAAATAAAGTGAGGAATGACCCACTTTTTGCTTAGAGTAGCCAAAGCATTGTGATAGAGCCCGAGCCAGAGCAAGAGCCAGCATATCAAGTATCTTTTTCACTATATTGGTGTGGTTATATACTTTATCCAATAATGTAATAAGGGGGATGTTAGAGTTACTATGTTAGTTACTCCTAATATTACCTTATTTGGTAATTAGTAGATTCACCTAGGTAGATTTATTTACCACATGGTAGAGTTTTGTTATTACATCATATTTTTATCCTAGGTAAATATTTGCATTATTAGTGAATATTTGTTGTTTATTAGTCGACATATAATTGTTATTTGTTAGCGATATTAGTTGATAGGTTAACGCTAATTAATTTATTGGTTAGCTACCTTCATGGGGGATTTCTTTCATCCCTATATTAGGCTATTCATAGCCTAAGTTATTTGTATTTAAAGGGCATCATATTATTAATTCAAACTATTACCTACCTAACAGGCTTGAGGACAGATTTGAGAAAGTCTTTGTGAAGGCTTGAGGATAGATTTGAGCAAGTCTTTGTGAAGGCTTGAGGATAGATTTGAGTAAGTCTTTGAGAAGGATTGAGGACAGATTTGAGCAAGTCTTTTTGAAGGCTTGAGGAAAAATTTGAGAAAGTCTTTGTGAAGGCTTGAGGATAGATTTGAGAAAGTCTTTGAGAAGGCTTGAGGACATATTTGAGCAAGTCTTTGAGAAGGCTTGAAGGTAGATTTGAGCAAGTCTTTTGAGAAGGCTTGAAAGTATATTTGAGCAAGTCTTGTGAATACTTGAAATATCATTGAGAGTAGGTTTGGTTATTGATTTGTTCAAGCTTTGTGTTAAGGCTTGGGGTAGATTTGAGACAGATTTTGGTGTAAATTTGTGATAAGAGTTAGAGCAGATTTGTGCTAAGGCTTGGGACATATTTTGGTGTAGATTTAAGATAGAGTTGAGCAAGGTTTTGCATAGTGGTGAATTTTACAATTTAGCATGAATATTCAGATTTTCAAAATGTTAATTTTATGAATTTTGGGACCATAGAGGTCGGCCCGTTCACCCAAAAATTTTGGGATCCAATTTTTTAAGGGTAAATTCGCCCCGTTGTCATAAGGTTTCCCACCTAATTTTCACCCTAAATTTATTAAAAATAAGAAATATCCCACCCAATTCGCCCCTTGTACCCCATTATATATAGCTAACCCTGACAATGACTCTCATACAATTACAACATTATTTTTTTTGGATAGTGAGCGATACAAAGCAGACGACTAACAAAACACGAGTCCATGACTGATAGAAGGTGACTAGCAGAAGGCAACTTGCAGAAGGTGAGTGGCATAAGGCGAGTGGCAGAAGGTGAGTGGCAAGGTGAGTGGCATAAGGTGAGTGGCATAAGGTGACTGGCATAAGGTGAGTGGCATAAGGCAAGTGGTAGAAGGTGAGTGGTAGAAGGTGAGTGGCATAAGGCGAGTGGCATAAGGTGAGTGGCATAAGGCAAGTGGCATAAGGTGAGTGGCATAAGGCGATTGGTGGAAGGCGACTGGCATAAGGTGAGTGGTGGGAGGTGATCAGCAGAAGGTGATCGATAGAAGGCGAGTGGCATAAGGTGAGTGGCATAAGGTGAGTGGCATAAGGCGAGTGGCAGAAGGTGAGTGGCATAAGGCGACTGGTAAAAGGTGAGTGGTAGAAGGCGAGTGGCATAAGGCGAGTGGTATAAGGCGATTGGCATAAGGTGACTCAATTTACCGATAAGTTTCTTTTACCATTAAATTTCATTTTTTAACATTTTGTTCATGGACACTCAATAAGGAGGTTTATTCTGCTTGGGATCGATATTCTTGGGACAGATATTCTGTTGTCTCTAGCAGTAGTTCTCTTTTATACCAATTATTTTCATTTTTAAAAATGATGTTCATTGTTCATGTTATTCTTCTGTTCATACAGGTAAAATGTCAAATGCAGGCAATGGAAAGAAGGGAGGCCAGTCTTCCAATAAAAGGAGTATCCTCAAATACTTTCATAATATTTCAAAATCTGGTCAGCCATCAACATCTGCACAAACTGAAGGTATGAACGCCTTTACTCACCAGTTAATTTTTTTACATTGTTAATTTTAAATATAATGTCTTCATTCATAAAGAAGTGTGCTTTTTGGTTGATGGCTTGTCCATTTTTATCTATAGAAGGTATGCTTTTAAATTCCATAGTGATAATGACCCTACTATTGACACTAGTATTATCTCTACAGAAAACACTGTTTACCCTGGTATGCCTCCACTTCCACATATCCACGTTAATGAACAGTCCACAGATGAAAATATTCTTAATCAAATGCAACAACAACATGAAGAGATTCCTGAATCTAACATGCCAAGTGGAAAATAAACTAATAGTTCTTATGCAGTCCCTACTTCTGAAGAATCTTCATCTAAAAAACATAAACGTGCAAGGTTATCTAGGTGGACAATTAACAGATCATTTCAGCCTGATTGGATATCAGAATTTCCATTTATTGAGCCAATGCTTCTAGAGAATAGTAGTGATGATATAACAGAATTGAGATGCATAATTTGCAGTTGGAAACACGAAAAGGATCATAGATTGCAACTTAAGAAAGATACAGTAGAAAAACATTGTGGAAAGGTTTATATCAAAACAAAAGAAGGTGATCGACCAATACCAAAAAATTATAGGTGGAAGGATGCATCAGAGTGTGCACATATAAGATATGCGCAAGAATATGATAAAGAAATGAAACAAAAGCAAACTTTGGTTGAGAAAGGTGCAACGATTCAAGCCCAATTTCGAAAAATGAATAAGTTAACTTTAGCTTCAAAAAGTTTGCAGTTTGTTGTTGTATTCTCTATTCTTAAGAAGGGTAGACCTATGTCTGATTTCATGGATTATAAATCTCTATTTTGACTAGCTGATGTGCAGAACTTACCCAACGCCCATTGGTCAAATCGAAGTGGTTGGGAAATGGCAAAATGTCTCTCATTGGTTGAGCAGGATGACCTCAGAGAGAAAGTAAAAAAGGCCAAATTCATTTCACTTTCAATTGATGAGGTGACTATTGTTGATAATACATCTTGGATTTGCATGCATGTTTACACATTGGAAAATCATTTAAGGCAACCTCATTTACTTGGAATACGCAAGATGGTGGAAAATTGTAATGCAGAAAACATTTACAATGTTGTTGTAACTAGTTTAAAAGAAGAAGCAGGAATGAATGAAATTGAAATAGCCACTAAGTTAATATGTGTCGGAGCTGATGGTGCTGCTACAATGCAAGGACACAGGAATGGTCTTTGTGTTAGACTACAAACATTTGTTGCCCCATATTTGATCCCTATTCATTGCATGGCTCACAGAATGAATCTTGCATACAAAATTGTGGATACATTTACAAATGTTGCGAGAGTGGAAGAGCTTGTCCATGAAATTCATGATTATTTTTCACGTAGTCCAAAAATATTTTTAGAGTTTCAAAAGTTTGCACTAGGAGTTATTGAAGGTAAAAAACTATTGAAATATGTGGATACTAGGTGGATTTCGATGTATCAACCGACATTAAGAGTTTTCAAAGAATATCAATCCCTGATAGGGTTTATGTATGCAAATCGTAGGGTAGTTGATAAGGCTAAAGATTTAATTTTTTGAATGAGTGACTTTGAAACACTTCTCACATTGTGCGGTATTCTTCCAATGTTGGAAAAAATGAATACTTTGATCAAAATTGCACAAGAAAGATCGATTTATATTATGGATTTCATCAGGGCGAGAATACAAATTTGCATGCATATTGATATGATGTACGCATCTAGTCAAAATTTTATGGATCCCATGTTTGAGAGTTGGAGAGCATTAACAAACGTGAATGATCCTCAAAGCTTTCTGAAGTTCAATATAAACGATCATCTATGTATTAATGTCCGTAGAAAGGAAATACCTTTATATTTTTATGGCGTGTGAATGGATATAGCTACAAATGAAGTTGAGAAAATGCCCATAACCTACAACAGATTTCATGTAGTTGTAGACGATACAAAAATTAAACTGAAACAAATAGTAGAATCATTGACAAAAGAAATAAGAGACCATTTTCAAAGAGATGAATTGCTAGAGGCTATGGGTGTGGTTAATCCAATGTTTTGGGATCCTTGTAGTGAATACCAAACTATAAATGGTTTGTTTCTCAAATACATGGGCATTCTTGCTGGCCATTTCAGTAAAAGTGTGGTAGTCAATGGTATTGAAATCAATGGCATTCTCAACAGAGATCTTTTGACAAAACAATCAAACTATTTTGGAACAACAATGTCTGCTCAAGTTTCACAACTCTCTAACCATCATGAAGCAGGTTCTATTTCATATTTGTGGAGAAGATTACAACCCAGTACTATCTTACAACATACTATGAGTGAATATTTTCATTTATATGAATTATGTCAAACGATGATTTTAGGATCTGTGGAAGATGAAAGGGTGTTCAGTGCATTATCATATGTAAAATCTAAAGTTCAAAATAGGTTGGACAAAAATTTGGAAAATTGTTTGAGAGTATATGTGTCAACCTATGAGGTGGAGAAGTTTCCTTACGAAAGAGCATTGTCACATTGGAATTCTATGACAGAGAGAAGAGGTGTAACGAATACTGAGGATGATGAGGATGATGGTAACACTGGTCAGATTGTGACGACAAAAATTTTGGGTATGAGTGCAGAATATTTTGTACAATCTGAAAAGAGTTTGTTCCAGCTTCTAGCATTATGATGCAAGGATGCATTCATTTGATTTGATTTCACATATTATCATTTGATTTGATTTCACATATCAGAATGAAAGGATGCTTTCATTTGATTTGATTTGAGTTCAACATTATAATGAAAGGAATATTGAGATTATATTGTTACATGTAATTTTGATGTCACTAATCATATAATATGATATTAGAAATGCAATTGGATACTTTGTATAATTTTGATGTCATTATTCATATAATATGATATTAGATTTACCATTGGATACTCTGTATAGCATAGCCCTCTGATTTGATTATGTATATTTGAATGAAATTGGATTATTTGATTACACATGTTGATTAGAACACTGCATTATCTTTTATATCAGAAATGTGTTACTGGATATTTTGTATATCATTTTACATAAGCCTTGTTATTGAAGTATTAGTCTAAAGTTTCAATTTTTCTTGTAGATTTGTATTGTATAAATCATTATTGGCAATTTGTCAAAGTTAATATCTATGTTGCATTTCCTATCATTTCAAATTAATTTGTATAACATAAAAAGAACATCTTACTGCATCCACATAATTCAAAATTACTTAATACATCAACACAAATAATCAAAACATAACAACATTCAAAACAAAATTTCCAAGAGATAATACATTTTTCGGAAATAGTCTCTTTCATTGATTTCAATTTTCAAAAAAGATACCATTCATTCACAATTTACAAAACATATCAAACATTATTTCTTCCACTTCAAATTAAAAACAACAAACTTCTACATCATCATAAATAATCAAAACATAACAATAATTAAAACAAAATTTCCAAGAGATAATACATATTTTTCGAAAATAGTCTCTTTCATTGATTTCAATTTTAAAAAAAGATACCATTCATTCGCAATTTACAAAACATATCAAACATTATTTCTTCCACTTCAAATTAAAACATAACAATAATCAAAACATAACAATAATTAAAAACAAAATTTCAAAATGATAATACATTTTTTTCAAAAATTGTCTCTTTCATTGATTTCAATTTTCAAAAAAGATACCATTCTTTCACAATTTACAAAACATATCAAACATTTTTTTCCACTTCAAATTAAAAACAACAAACTTCTACATCAACACAAATAATCAAAACAAAACAATATTTAAAACAAATTTGAAAATTATAATAAAAATTTTAAGGAAATTGTCTCATTCATTGACTTCAAGAAAAATACCAGTCTTTAACAATTTATAAAAATATCAAAGAGTTTTTGTTTCACTTCAAATGCAACACAACAAACTTCTATTCTTTTTGCATGTTTCCTGAAGGTCCACCCACATCTATCTCAATATCCTTTTCTTCTAATGCACCAGCCCTAACCAAACTTTTTGTTGTAGTGTTGATCCCCGATAACAATAAACTTTCTTCCTTCGTTGGATCTTCTTTGAAAGGTGCATTCAACTCTTTCTCATTTTCTTTCAGTTTAACCTCGACATCCAGGCCCTTATCTCTGATAAACTTCTTCAGCCAATTATTTTCTCTAACCATGTACTGTAACCTTTTCTTCACTTCAATAGCATTATTAATGCTAATTTTGGCAGTCTTGATCAACGTTTTCATGGCACCGACCTATTGCTTTAGGTGCTGGAAATTAGACTGCAAAACAGAAGTGAAAAAAGGTTAATATTTATAAACAAAACATATTTAACAAAAAATGATTTTTTAGTTAGATGTAAAACTTACATCAGTTGTAAGTCGTGTTGTTTTTGCAACTGCTACTTTGTTCTGATCTAGTGCCCATTCATTGAAATATGCTTGGGCCTCTACATTGAGGTTTTCCAAATGATTCAGAACAATGGCCAGAATTTCATCTGTGTATGCAGACTCGGCCTCCATAGTGCCAGATTCAACTTTATGTAGCAAAGCATCGAGCTTTTGGGGCTCATTCTCAACCTTTAAAAACAACTCTTTTCTCTTTGAAAAATTCTTATATCGGCCATTGATTGCTTTAATAAAAACCTTGGCCTGATATTCCCATTCTTTCAATTTATCAATATCCAAAAGAAGAGTATTATGAACTACAACTTTACATCTATCGACTAATAACACATTTTCAGAAAAGTTTACTATATCATCATCTGTTAGATGATGGGCGATGACTTGCTGTGGGGCGGAGGAGGAAACTCCGATGGCATCTACATTGACATCCTCTTCTTCATCAATGCCCTCTTCATCCTGAAGAATATCACTTGCCTTTAAAGGGTAATTTTTAGGATTCATACCTTGATAAAGAAAATCACAATCTAGAGTTCTCGAGGGCATTTGAGATGCACTCTCAACATTTGAAAAATTCTCTAAGGTTAATATCGGTAAAATAGAAACATTAGATGATGACACATTTTGTGTCTCTGTAGCACTTCTTGCATGATGAGATGGTGGTGTGAGGAACATTTTACCATGCATGCGTGATTGGTTCCTCACTAGTGGAACCTGTTGTGGATGGACAGGAACTTGCTTTGGATGGACAGACAGTGGAACTTGTTGTGGTTGTTGTTGTGGTTGTTGTTGTGGCTATTGTTGTGGATGGACAGATGGTGGAGCCATATTTTTTTTTAGTCTTTTGAATCTAGCAGGTCTCTCTGCAAAATTTCACACAAAAACATAAATTTAATCTTGTGTAAATAACAATATCATAAAAAGAGATTTATTTTAACCATACATACCAGACTCAGACTCTACAGCCATTGATGATTCAACCATTTGCCCTTTCTCTAAAAAATATTTAAAATACATTAAAAAACATAATTTTAAGTCATTAAAATACATCATTTAAAATAGTACTTTTGAAGAATAAGGTTACCTTGTGGGATGGAGGTAACTTCTTCCATGTCGATAATAACAATTTGAGAAGTAAAAGGTGCCATAAGTGTATGCTAAATCTGATCACCATGAGACCTCGCATGTTTGGTGGGAGTTATTGGTGATGACTACGACTGCATGTCAGAATCAGTAGATACTTCCTGAACCCTAAATGTGACATCCCTTTTACTTGAATACTGAGATGCTCTTCTCTGTTTTCAAAACAAAATTAGAAAATAACAAGATAGAATGATAAAAAGAAAACAAAGATATTCCAAAAAATATGTTTACCTATATCTCATCATCAGTCATGCCAATAGACAACAAACTAGGGTGCAATGCAGTGGGAGGACTGCTTTGTTGAAGGTTGAAATAAGCTTCCTGAAATAGACAAAGAATAAAATTGTTGGTAGTCATTGTATAAGAAGATTGAATTTTCTGGGCACTCAAAAGGTCGTGTTTCAAGTGGTTGGAAATGTGTGTGGACCAGTCAAATCTACCGCCACCAATACAATGAATCAATAAAGAAAGTGCCCAAAAAGGTATTTCTGTAGGTCGCCCCTACAGAATAAGCCTTACCTAAAAAAATTCAATGCAAGCATATAGAAATTTGTCTGCAACATTGGAAATGTTTAAGCCCCTTTTGGACTTAGAAGAATTAACTAAAAAAAAAGACAACATTATTAGAAAATAAAAAGTACAACAAGGAGAACGTTATTAGAGAATGGAAACTACAATACATCAATATTTAATGTTAAATAAAAAATAAATTTTAAAATTATACCTTTCAAATTGTCAGAATGAATAGAGTAAACGATTGCTAGGGTGGATTTATCATCTTCGGTTAAGGCGTACTGGTTGTTCACTAGTACACCATCCAAAAATGGTAGCCCTATTAGTCACTGCACATCGGAGGGTTTAACAGAAAAAATAATGTCCTTGTTATCCACTCGGATCAAAATAGTGGACACGTCATGGTTGTAACAACTAACGATCCATTGCATCAACTGAACGTTAATGTTCAACTGTGGCATCTTCAACACACCAGCAAGTCCGATGGTGTAAAGCCATTGGGAATCTCTTCCAGGAGTGTTGAAAATGCTCTTGATGTTGGGGTAGAAGATGTTCTTGAAATACACTTTAGAGGGAAGAGGAGAGGAAGAGCTAGCCATATCTAAAAAGATGCAGGAAAATATTCTAAAAAACCCAAGAAAATGCTCTGAAATGCCTTGGAAAACACTCAAAAAATGCTGTCGAAACCTTCCAAAAATGCTGCCAAAACCTTCTGAAAATGCTGCCAAAACCTACTAAAAATGCTACCAAAACCTGCTGAAGATGCTGCCAAAATGCTCTGAAAATGCTCAAAAATCGTTGTGGAAAATGCCCTGAAAATGCTAGAAAAAGCTCTAAAATTGCTCTGGAAAACGGTGTGGGAGAGGCAAAAAATGACCCTGCATATGAATTTATAGAAGTCTGCATGGCGAAAGTTAATAGATGCATGACACGTGGTAGAGGAGAGGACACATGGCATCATCTAATTGATGAACTACGATGGTCACCTTATGCCACTCACCTTATACCAATTGCCATCTACCAATCACCATATATCAATCGCCATCTACCACTCACCATATACCACTTACCATCTACCACTTGCCATCTGCCAGTCGCCTTATGCCACTCACCTTATGCCACTCACCATCTACCAATCGCCTTATGCCAGTCACCCTATGCTAGTCACCTTATGCCACTCGCCTTATGCCACTTGTCTTATGCCATTTGCCCTCTACCAATCACCTTATGCCACTCACCTTATACCACTCACCATATGCCAATCACCTTATACCACTCACCTTATGCCACTTGCCTTATTCCACTCACCTTATGCCACTCGCCTTATGCCACTCACCCTCTACTAATAACCTTATGCCACTCACCCTCTGTTAGTTACCTTATGCCACTCACCTTATGCCACTTGCCTTCTACCACTCACCTTATGCCACTTACCTTCTACCACTCACCTTATACCACTCACATTCTACCACTCACCTTTTTCCACTCACCTTATGCCACTCACCTTATGCCACTCACCATCTACCACTCGCCTTCCAAGTAGCCATAAAATTTTATTGATAATTTTTGTGCAAAAAAAAAAAAAATCACCATATTTTGAAAAAATTTCTTCAAAATTTTGAAAAATTCGCCCCAAAGTTTATACACCATTCACCTAGATTCACCTTGATTTTATAATTACTTTTTTGGTACTACCCCTTATGCATAACCCTATATTTGAGAGCAGGATTTAGAGGTGACAGAAAAGAGAACAACAATCTCCAGTGGATAGATATCTATTAGCCAATGTAGCAGGGACAGAGGTCTCCTATGGAGAGAGATCCACAAGCCAAAGTAGTGAGGGAAGAAGTCTTCTAGAAGATCACCAGCTAGAAAAGGGGATAGAGTTCTCCTGTGGAGAGAGATCCACAAACTAGAGTAAGGGGAAAGAGTTCTCCTATGGAGAGAGATCCATGAACTAGAGCAAGGGAAAAGAGTTCTCATGTGGAGAGAGATCCATGAACCAGAGCAAGGGGAAATAGTTCTCTTGTGGAGAGAGATCCATGAATTAGAGCAAGGGGAAGGAGTTCTCCTGTGGAGAGAGATCTACAAACCAGAGCAAGGAAAAAGAGTTCTCCTATGGAGTGAGATCCATGAACCAGTTGGGGAAATAGATTTCTTCTATGGAGAGAGATCCATGAACCAGTTGATGTTCAAAAGAAATGAATGGAATTTTGAGAGGTTTACATTAAACAAAATTTATAAAGGTTATGCATTGCACATCAGCAAATGAAATTCGAGATAAATTGAAAGGCATATATGAGGGAGACAAAAATATCAAAAGAGCAAAGTTGTAAAATTTCAAGAGAGCATGTTAAGACCTAAAGATGAAGGATGAGGAAAAAATTATGGCATATCTACTTCATGTGGATGAGGTTGTTAACTCCATGTAAGGACTTGGGTTTAAGGTTGAGGAACTAGATGTTTGTGATAAGATTTTAAGGTCACTTCCAAAAAGGTTTAGTGAAAATATTTCAGCTATGGAAGAGATAAAAGATATTGAACTTTTGACAAGGAATGAATTACATGGTATTTTTTTTTTGGTAGATAAAATACTATAGCATTAATACCGGGTTTTACAGGTTGACCCAAAACCTTTTACAAAATTAGCCTAGGGCTTTTGATGAACATGTCCTTACTAAGGATCCTATATATGTAAAATCTACATGCCGCCAAAGCCATTACATATGGTAAGGCACATAGCCTATTATCAAAAAGAAACTTCCCATACAACATTTTGGGTATACCCCGAGAAAACACACCTGCATAATAATTACAAAAAAAGAAACAAACATAGATCCCTTCCTTGAAATAGTGGAGAAACAAAAATTTGTAGACACACATAGCATAGTACTGGAAAAAACTCCCACAAGCTTTGTATTGACAGTTACTCTTAATAATTCTTTGGTAATTGCTTTCTTCCGTATATGACATGCTTTGGGACCACATCCTATCTTGGCCAATCAGCCTTGGAGAAGTGAACCTGCAAGCTAAATTTATGGCAATGGCTATCTGGTGGTCCACGTGGCTCTGGTTCAAAGTCTTATATTGTCTTTTCTTTCTTGCCCTATGATTATCAACCAACCTCAAATTACTAAGATGACTAGGAGCCATGTCATCTGACATGTGACTATCCCCATTAGTCTTTGTGGTATTTCTAAGCAGAATCCACCAAGATTGATAGCTCGGATAATTTTTATTATGAGTCCATTTCAAAAAAGATACGGGAATACTCATAGCATTTGAACTTACAGTGTCTTCCTTGTTGGTAAATTTGACTATCATTCTTGGCATTCTTGTTGAATAAGCTCCTCTACTTCACTCGGGACACCGTGTTCCCATTTGAAAAGTTTGTCACCATCGACACCCAAATTGGCCAACTTATAAGCAAATTTGTTAGCTTCCCGAAAGACATGTTGGGCTTTTCTCTCTTGTCTTCCCTGGAAAAGGATCTTAGCCTCTTCAAAAAAAAATTAATCCTCCAAGGAGGTTTTTTCAAATTATTGAGGATATTTATAACATGCATAGAGTCTCCTTTTATGATAAAATTGCCTTCTAAGTCTTGAGTCATTTGAAGGCCTCTCCACATAGCTCTAGCTTCAGCTTCGTTGTTCGTCCTTGTTCCCAAATATTTATAAAATGCAAGCATCATATTCCCATTATGATATCACACAATACCACCAGCGCCTACTCTTCCAAGATTTTCCTTAGCCACTCCATCAAAATTAAGCTTAAACCAACCCGTAGGAGGTGGTGACCACTTAACATTGGCTCTGGGGTTAACTACCCTAGGCACAAACTCATCTAACAAGGTTAAGCTTAAATATTGAGCAATCGTGGTCTCCTGTAGATGAGGTTTACAACTATCAAAAGGGATAAGGTTCAAATTCTTGTTGGAAAAGGATAGGATACTGGCAATGATAGTTTGATGATCATGGATAGACTCATTAAAGACTCTATGGTTCCTTTCTAACCACACCTACCAAAGATAGTAATTGAGATAAATTTTCCACATGTATCTAAGTCTTTGGCTTGAAAAGGGTTAAGGCCACTGGACAAATAAATCAAGTACGGTGGCTAGTTTAACCCAAGAAATATTGAAGTCCTGAAAAACCCCACTTATGATAGTCAAGGGAAAAGGGCACTCAAGAAAAATGTGATAAATGGTCTCCCAATTATCCCTGCATAGATAATAGTGATTAGTGATACAAATACATTTACACATCATATTATCAATGGTTAGAATTCTTCCTTGGATAACTTGCCATGAAAAGACTACAATTTTTGGAATTAAATTTTTTATCCAAACTAAGTCCTTTTGGAGGACAAAATCCTCATCATCAAGCAGAAGCTTGTAAGTTGATTTAACAGTGAACTACCCATTTTCCGTAGGAGCCCAAGTCACTTGATCTTCCTTGGGTCTCATGGGGATAAACTGTTGCTCGAGAATTTTACAAAGATCATTTGATTCCACTTGAAATCCCTGAATCTTTATTTGTTTCCACTTCATTCTGCCTCTGTCCTCAACCATATAATCAAAGACTTTTTTTACAATGAGTTATTTCATAATATCTCTTATTCGGGCTAAGTTAGGATATTGTGTCATTGGTTCATCCTGAGCCGACCTGTCATTACAGCAATTTATCCTCTCACCATTGCCTAAAACCCATATTAAATCTTTTTTTATGATTTTCATACAATTGAGAATTGCTTTCCAAAAAGTAGAACCTCTGATTGGAACTGAGTCACTTAGAAATTCCATATTTTGAAGATACTTTTGTTTGATGATAACTGTCCATTCATTTTCTTCACTAAAAATGAGGTGCCACGCTTGCTTAGCTAGTAAAACTAAATTCATATTATCAATTATCCTCAGACCTAAGACCCCATTTTCCCTGGGTCTACACACTTTGGTCCATCCTACAAGGTGTATCCTTTTTTTCTCCTCTGATCCAGTCCATAAAAAATATTTTTGGAGTTTCTCAATTTCTTTGGAAAGCCTTCACAAGGGCTTTGAAAATAGAGAGGAAATAGACTGGAATGCTCTGAAGAGAGGCCTTAGTGAGGGTCAACTTTCCTGCTTGATATAGAAGATGACCTTTCCATCCAGCAAGTTTTTTTTGAATTCTTTCAATAACCCCCTCCCACATTGACTCTCTTGGAGAACCAATGAAAAGAGGGAGACCAAGATACGAAGTGGGGAGGTTTGCTATATCACACCCTAAAATTTTTGCAATCCTTCCTTGCATCTAAATGGGGGTGTTCAAGAAATATAACTTTTTTTTACTAAAATTAACTTTCTGACCAGCAGTGTCCTTGTAGAGTTGTAGGATGTATTTAATTATTTTGGCCTCAACCACTAATGCCTTAGTCAATAGAAGGGTATCATCGATGAATTTTTGGTGAGAAACAACCCTAGTGAGAGATGTTGCCTTGATTCCTGATATTAGCCTTGAACTACAAGTATTTTTTATGGTTCTACCTAAAGCTTCTGCCATAATTATGAATAACATGGGGCTAATAGGGTCCCCCTACTGAATTCCTCTGTGAATTTGAAAGTAACTAGTAGTTGTTCCATTAACCAGAATTGAGAACCATGCTTTAGAAATGCATTCTTTGATAAAATTAACCCATTGGTGGTGAAAACCAAACTTAAGTAGGACAACAATCAGAAAGTCCCAATTTAGCTTGTCAAATGCTTTGTTCATATCAAGCTTGAGGGCAAAAATAGACATGTTAGTCTTATGAGCAGAGTGTAAAGCTTCATGAACTGTGATAAATCCATCCAATATTGACCTGCCCTGGACATAGCTTCCCTGGCATGGATCTATGATGTTGGGCAGAACATCTCTCATTCTATTTGCAATGGCTTTTGTTAGGATCTTGTAAGAAACATTACACAGACTGATTGGCCTAAAGTCAACCATAGATTCAGGGGTTTGCTTCTTAGGAATTAGATAAATAAAAGTAGAGTTGAGACCTTTTGGGATATGATTGCTTGCTTGGAATTCTCTAATAGCAAAAATTACATCCTCACTTATGATGTCCCAAAAATATTTATAGAAACGAGGGGGAAAGCCATCGGGTCCGGGGCTTTGTTTGGCTCCATGCTAAACAAGGCTTCCTTAATTTCCTCATCATAAAATGGAGCTAGAATCTTAAGGTTTATATCCTCATTTATTATTCTAGGAATGGATTTCAATAGAATATCTTTGGCATCCTCATTGCACTACGATTCCTGACCAAGGATAGAATTGAAATAAGTTACTGCCTCCTTTCTGATTTATGTTAAGTCCTGAGTAATAGAACCATTTGCTTTTTTTTTTTTAAATATCTTGTTATTGCTTCTATTTCTAAGCATGGTGATGTGAAAAAACTTGGAATTTGAATCTCCATATTTCAACCAAGAGCCCTTGATTTTTTCCTCCAATAGATTTTCTCACAGGCCAAAATGTTATGAAACTTTGCTAGTTTTGTCCATTCCTCCTGCCTGGTAGTTTCATCAGCATCACCATGTTGAATCCTCTTATCAATTATCTTAAAAATTTCAACAACCTATTTTTTATTTTCAAAGAGGTTCCCAAAGACCTCTTTGTTCCAAGTTCTAAGATTTTCCTTAACAAACTTTAATTTTCCAGCAAGTTTAAAAGTTGCACTACCCCTGATAGGCTACTGCTACCACTGAATTAAGTTATCTCTGAAACTGGAATGTTTGATCCACATAGATTGAAATTTGAATTTTTTCTTTAATGATAGAGATTTAGGGATCTCCAACAAAATTGGATTATAATCAGAAGCAATTTTAGCTTTTAATATGAGAATAAAAGAGGAACCTATTCCTCAGAATCAAGCAACCTTCAAAGTTACTAAGAAGATAAAGGGTAAGAAGTTAGATTCAAATAATGAGTCATACAGTGATGAAGAAGCAAATTATGGCAGAAGGAAAAATTACTCAAGACAATATAAAGGTATGAAATCAGTTAGATCTTTCAATTGTGGAAAATATGATCACTATGCATATGATTGTCTAGAGGTTGGAAATAGCAATGATGAAGAAAAATAGGATCATAAGAATAGGGAAACAGGAAAACATAGGTACCAAAAGAAAAGAAGGGATGGACAAGGCAAGCAAGGAAAGAAGTTCTAAAAAAGGCATAAGAATATTTTTTATGCAGATAATGCAGGTAAGATTTCAAGTGATAGTGATGAAAGTTCCTCACGTAATGATAAAGATAAAGTTCTATTTTTGGCAGAAGAAAAAGAAGTGGTTAGAAACAGGTTACCAATGATTCTCAAGTATTTTAGATGTGACAACTTTGGCCATCTTGAAGATGGTTATACAAGGAATGGATTCAATTTTAGTGATAATGAATATGAATATACACTTGAAGGACCAAAAGAAAATCTTCTTATGGCAATAGAAGAAGAAGGAAATACTTCTAGTGGAAATAAATTAGAAAGGAATGAAGATGATCCCAAAGGCAAACAAATAGAGGAAGAATCAGAAAAATCAGAAGTTGATCTTGAGGGTGATCTTATTCATGCCATTGATGCATTAAGGGAGGTAAGAAAGTAAAAACTCAAGCTTAAATTTCAAGAATATGATTAAGAGAAAGGAAAGCTTATAGAGGATCTAACCAACTCAATAGCTAAGACAAAGAGATTCAAAGAGAAGTTAGAAGTAAAGGTTTTAGAATATGAAATATAATTTTCCACAAGCTGGAAGCAGTAGCAGTGAAGAGAAACATGATTATAAGAATAAGGAAGAAATAAAATTAAAGCATGAAAATAAAACTAGGTATGATCAAGGCAATCATGAAAAGAAGTTCTTTCAAAGGTACAAGAAGATCTTCTATGTTAAAAAGGTAAGAAGTGCTTCAAGTGATAGTGATGAAAGACTCTTAGATAGTGAAGAAGAAGAGATTCTATTTTTAGAAATATAAGAGAAAGAAAACACTCCTATTAAAAACCAAGTAGAAGATGCTCCTATAATTGAAGACCTAGAGAAAGAATCAGAAAAAGAGGAAGAAGGCATAGTTGATCTAGAAGAATAATTCATTGTTGCTCTTAGAGAGTTGAAAAGAGTTAGAAAGCAGAATTCAAGATTGAAGGCTCAAGTTCAAGAACATGAGGAAGAAAAATAAAAGCTTCTACAAGACCTCACAAACTTAAAATCTAAGGCAAGGAGATTTAAAGAGGTCATGGTTGAAAAGTTAGAAGCAAAAGAGTTAGTGTGAAATATTAGAACATGAAATGTTTTCTCTAAGGATGGAAGTGAAATATTCTAAGGATAAGCTGAATAGGTTTGGGAAAAGTTCAAAACCTTTGGATAAATTATCAATGCATAAAGATCTTCATTTATCAAAATAGGACTTGGTTTTGAATAAGGACAAGGGAAACAAGAAGTGTCAATCTCAAGCTCAATATAAAATGAAGTTTTAAAGGAAGAGAGTGAAGAAGAAACTAACACATATGCGGATAAGTTTAAGAAGGGAATTTTCACTAAGAAATAGAACAATGCATAAACAAGAAACAGGGATCATCACAGAGAAGGCAAAGAAAGGACTAAGAGATCAGAGGTTTCAAAACAAGATTTATTTAAAGAGCATTTTTTCATGTAATAATTTTTGTCACAAAGCTATTTATTACAGGAGTCATGGAAATGAGTTTGGCCTCACCAAAATGAATGTCAAATAATTCAAATATGGATATTTATTTCAAGGATATTTATGCTCATCTAATCACTTTGGTCATAAAGCGATCCACTGCAGGGTTTATGACAGAAAGGATTATGGCTTCACTAAGAGTAACTTCAAATCATTTACAGCTTCCAAGAACTACAACATTGGGTGTTACAAGTGCAATAATATTAGGTATAAGTCCAAGTGTTTTAGAATAGAGTTTCGAGAAATTCTAGAGTCAAGCAAGAACAGGGATACTCAAAAGGATCAAAAGGGTATGATTACAAAGGTGTCAAAAATAAAAAGAGCATTGTATGTTGGGAGTAGAGATACTCCCAACCCAAAATTAATCACCTAAAGGAAAAGAGGTGGGAGGAGGCTGAGCTAAGAGTAATATCTTTAGCCCCAAAGGAGTCTCTTTGCCATTGATGTCAAAGAGGGAGAGATTTGAGTAAGGGGGAGAGCATTCAGTTAGGGAAGCAGTTTCTTAGGGGGAGAAAATTTGGAATCTAGTGGTTGGAAAAAGAATTTTTAGAAAGGATTGCCATCAATGACAAAGGGGGAGATTGTTGGAAATTTTGAGTATATTGTATTGTCATTGATGTCAAAGGATTGATGTCATAGGTTGATGACATTGGTTGTCATTGATGTCAAAGGAAATATAGGTGAGAATAATCTTCAAAGGGTACATGAGGCAATGTGGGAGCAAGAAGTTGTGTGAGAAAAACAAATACAAGGCACTCTCCATAGTGGCACTTGCAAAGAAAAAGAAAAATATTATTTGATCTTCCATGGTGGTAGTCACAAAAAAAGACAAAGACTTCATGTTGAGAAAAGGCCCAAAGGTGAAAGTGAAAATTATAATATTTAAATATATTTAGATTTAAAATATTATAATAATAAAAATTCTGAAAGGTGGGTGCCAAAGCATAAAGTTTTAATTTAATTAAATGGTGGACACAAAAACATAAGGTAAAAACATAATAATTCTCCAAGCATAGACATCATATTTCAAAGAACCAAAGCACAAGGTAAAAACATAATAATTCTCCAAGCGTCAACGTCATGTTTCAAAGAGCCAAAACATATATATAGGTGATTAATTTTTGCAAAGGCTAAGGTTCTCAAGAAAAAGAAATTTGAATTATCTGCTCACTCGTTCGATCATCGAGGGTAGAGAAGGAGTAGAGGATGGTGCACACTTCAAGGTAGAGTTTGTAAATAAAAATAGGGGACAATGAATTAAAGACTCATTCGGGTAGCTAGCCTAGATGGTAGGACCCCCTGCACAAAGGTGTGGTAGAGAGAAGGTCTCGAGTTCGAGACATAGTGAAGGTAGTGTGATAAAGTTTTTGCTCATGAAGATTTCATGTTGGATATCATGCATAATACGAAGTGCGTGTACCTTGAGTTCTATGTGGGTGGCTAGCCCACACGGTGGGCTAGCTAGCACTAGGGCACACGCCAGCAAGTGGTTCAAGTTCTAATCATGGTGGTGATAGCAAAGTGGGCACAATTTTTATGAAATTAATATCTGCCAAGGTCTAAGGTATGTGCTTGCTTAGGGAGTCATAAGGCCATCATTTTGTTTTAATTTTTGAAATAAAAGGAGGGACAGTGTGGATTTTAATTAATTTATATTTTTAGAGCTATGTGTGGTGCATAAAATAAAGTGATGTTATAATGTTCATGTTGGAAGTTTGAAGTGCATTGAAATATTTTATTTCAAGTAGGAGGTATAAGGTGTATATGGCAATTTCATGTGTGTAATTTGTGCCTTGTTGTGTTGAATATTATTTTGCAAGAATAGGAGTAATAAGGTGTGATAGTGGCTTGATATTTTATTGTGATTCTTGCATGGTGAAAGGAGAATATGAGAGGTTTTTGTTGAGTGTTAATGCTTCATATTTGAGAACAAAAGAAGGGTCATAGAGCATCATTTTTAGATTTCATTGTGCACATATTTTTGAGAAGAAAGTTCATGTGGATGTTTTGAGAAAGTACTTTGCTATCTAATCCTTGAAGTGGCACAAGAAAAATTAGTTTTTTGTGAGATAGGTTCTTGAGGACACTTCTTCATCAAAGCAAACTAAAAGGTATGAGAACATTACTCCTTATTTAAGGTGTTTAGTTGGGAATATTGTTTTATGTTATAAGGAGGAGATACAAGGATTAAGTTCATGTGCATTGTTGGAAATATTTGAGATAGGATTGTTGATCAAGGTGTTGCAAGAAGTTTGTCATTGTTGTCAACATAGGCAGTTAGATCTAATGATGCAATGGACAGACAGTTCAGGAATCATTCAGATGCAGAGGACAGAAGTTCAAAGAATAGTCAAATTATGTAAAGTGCAATTCTAAGAAAATAGAAGTGACCCAGTTTCAAAAATTCAAAGAAAAAGACAAGTTAGAAAACTATCGCGATATCGCGACATGTTTTTTGTCGCGATTTTGCGACAAGTCGGAGGAGAGAGAAGGCACAGCCAAAAATGTCATGATTTCATGACAAAAATGAGGAGAGAGAAGGCACAACTGAAAATGTCATGATTTCACGACAAAAATGAGGAGAGAGAAGGCACAGCAAAAAATGTCATGATTTCACGACAAAAATGAGGAGAGAGAAGGTGCAAGGCAAACTGTCGCGATTTCATGACATGTTGGAGGCCAAGAAGCTAAGTCGAGAAGTTGTAGCGATTTCGCTACATGTTGAAATTTCGCTGGCCGAAGTAGGGAGAAAGTGTTAAGTGAAAAGTTGTAGCGATTTCGCTACAAGTCGAAACTGCAAGACACAAAGGTGTAGCGATTTCGCTACAAGTCAAAAGTGCAGAACACAAAAGTGTAGCGATTTCGCTACAAGTCAAAAGTGCACAACACGAAGGTGTAGCGATTTTGCTACGAGTCAAAAGTGCACAACACGAAGGTGTAGCGATTTCGCTACAAGTCAAAAGTGCAGAACACAAAGGTGTAGCGATTATGCTACAAGTCAAAAGTGCAAGGCACAAAAGTGTAGCGATTTTGCTACAAGTCAAAGTTTCACGGGTCGAAGCAAAGTTGGAAGCACAAGGCACAAAGTTGTAGCGATTTTGCTACTGCATGAAGCGAGAAATGTACGAAAGCCGAAAGCATCACGATTTCATGACAAAGATGAGGATGACGTCAGCAAAAGCTGAAAGTGTCACGATTTCATGACAGGTTGCAAGAAAAGCCTCTGGAAGCTGAAAGCGTCACGATTTCGTGACAAGGATGAGGATGACATCAGCAAAAGCTGAAAGTGTCACGATTTCGTGACATTCAGAAAACCCGAAGTCAAGCATCATGATTTCAAAAAAGAGGAACTAGCAAAGCAAAAGTCATGATTTCACGACAGGTTGCAAGAAAAGCCTCTGGAAGCCAAAAGCGTCACAATTTCATGACAAGAATGAGGATGACATCAGCAAAAGTTCAAAGTGTCACGATTTCATGACAAGAACGGTGGCAAAGCTATCAAAGGCCAAAAGGGTCACGATTTCGTGACAACAAGGACAAGAAGGCGTACGGCTACAAAAAGTGTCGCGATATCGTGACATGTTATTATTTCACGACAACAGTTACAGGAAGGCGACAGAGGTGGCAGTAGCGGTTGAGGCCGACAAAGTTGAATCTGGGCCGAAAGATTTTAGGGTTTTGCAGATGACAATTTCTAGGGTTTTACAGTGGATGTTCATAGGGTTTGCACCCGAAAATCTCTAGGGTTTTATAGCCAACAATTTCTAGGGATTTGCAGCCGACATTCTTAGGGTTTGTAGCCGACGTTCTTAGGGTTACAGCCAACTATGATTTAAGAATTGATCTTGAATTTTCTTCTATAAATGGAGGGCTATTTCGAGGTTGAAGTGTAGTGAGTTTTGTGAAAGAAGTTCACGTCAAGAAGAGAGCGAGTCATTTTGATTCAAACTGTGTGCAAAGCGATAGTTCATTGGAGTCAAAGTGAAGAGGGCGTATCGAATCTTTGCAAGTTAAGTGTGTAGGGTGCAGAGGTTGAAGATGCACTGATCTAAGTGCGAAGTGATAGCACGTAGAGAGCTGCAGAAGGTGTGATTTACGACTACTATGCACAGAAAGCAAATCGTGTTGATCAACTGTCCTGTAGCAGAGAGTGCAAAGTATTTGCGAAGTAGCAGACTGGTTGTGCAAAGCTTTTGCGCAGCAGAAGCAGAGTGCTTGTAAACTGCAGACTGGGTAATAAGGTGAAAGTATTATTGCTGTAATTTTTCATTATTTCTTGTAAAGTCCAAGTTGCAACTCGGCATAAGGGGTTGGTGCCTCTTTCCGGTAGTGTCTCGGTGAATTAGGGGTTGGTGCTCCATTTTGTTGGTGCGAGAAAAAGTGAAGGGTTGGTGCTCCTTCCATTTGGTGCTTGGTAAAATATTTTGTAAAGTTGTTGCTTTGCATAGGCTGGATTTGGGTGGTAGTCCAAGCAGCCATTTTTGAGGAGTAGCCACATTGGTGAACCTCGTTAAATTGCTGTGTTGTGTGTCATGCTTTCTTGTTGTATTTGATATATCTTTTATAAGTTTTAAACTACTGCTGGTTTTAAAACTATATATATTAGAAATTTTAAAGATCACACTGATTCACCCCCCTCTTAGTGTCACTGTGATTACAACAATTGGTATCAGAGCTAGGTACCTGAACAGGCTCAATCAGCTAGGGTGATCCCAGTAGTGACATTATGGCAGGTGGTGAAGGTTTCTCCTCAAACAAGGCACCACTATTTGATGAAACAAATTATGCTTTCTAGAAGATCAAAATGCAAACATATCTCCGAGCTTTGGGATTTGACATCTAGAATGCAGTAGTTAATGGTTACACAGCTCCTGCCACTGCTCCAACCGACAGCACCGGTAAAAAGGATTTTGAAAATTATTCTAAAGCAAAAAATGCCATCATGTGTGGATTAGTGGACAGTGAGTTGGTCAAAATCATAAACTGTGTATCAGCAAAAGATGTTTGGGACAAACTAGAGAATATTCATGAGGGAGATGACAAGATCAAGGAAGCTAAGCTGCAAACTCATCGAGCTCAATTCGAATCACTAAAAATGACCAACGATGAGAACATAGAAGCCTTCATGCAAAAGGTAAATGGAATCACTAATTCAATGAGAGGTCTCGACGAAGAGTTGGATGATGCTACTATTGTGAAAAAGGTTTTAAGGTCGCTTCCTCACAGGTTTGATTCTAAAGTCTTTGCCATAGAAGAAGCTAAAGACTTAAATCATTTCAGTATGGATGAGATGCATGGTTCCTTGACGGCTTATGAAATGAGAATAGGAAAGTCTAATCCTACAGATAGAGAAGCAACATTTAAAGCCCAAAAAGGCAAAGACACAAAACAAGAGTCTGAAGAAGAAGAAATTTTAGATGAAATGGAAGCAAATTTTGTCAAAAAATTGAGAAAGGGCAAAGGAAAGTACAAAGGAAAACTACCTTTTAAATGTTTCAACTGTGGGGGTATTGGACACTTTGCAACCAAATGTCCTCTCAATGAGAAGGACAAAGGTGAGGAAACTTCACATCAAGAAAAAGGTGAATGGAGGAAGAAATCTAACTTCAGAAAAGGCAATTTCAAAAATAAAAGCTTTATATCCAGGAATGCATATTCCTTAGAAGACAGCTCTAGTGAGGATTCTAAAGAAGGAACAGGTGAAGCTCTATTCATGGCATTTGAAGTCAAAAATTCTGAAAAGGCAAAAATCTCAGAGAAGGAAGAAGGTATGAACTCTAAAGTGTCTGTTGAAAAAACTGAGGCTAAAGTTGATCTAGAATTTGAGCTAGTTTCTGCTCTTATAGAATGGAAATATGAGAAGAGAAAAAATAAAAAACTGTCAAGGAAGCTTGAGGATGCAAATGACATTATAACCAGTTTAAAGATCTTATATAGAAGAGTACAAGAAAATGTCTGAAGATCTTGAAGTTCAAGTAACCATGAAGATAGATTACTGATGTAAACTGGAAGAAGAAAATGTTGGTCTTCGAATACAGATACAAGAGCTGGATCAAAAAATTAGCTGCCATTACAAACGTGAAGAAATTTCGATGAAGCTGGACAAAATCCTAAGCGATCAAAGACCCGCAGGTATCAAATTTGGTCTAGGCTTTGTTGAAGGAGAATCATCAGCCAGAAATGTTGAATGTCTAAGGAGTGAAGACAAGAAACAGGTTGTTGAAAGAACAACTAATCAGGAAAAAGAAAGCAATGATGCCAGGCCTAAAAAGAGGACTGACAATGATGGTTTTACCAAGGTCACACATCAAAAGAAAAGAAGATCTATGACTCCTGCAACAAACTGGCAAAGACCATCTTTCAGGTTCAATCATTACTTTTATGGTTTCTGTTTCAAATGTAATGCTTATGGACATAAAATTGCTGACTGCAAGTATAATGTAGGACCAAGAAGTTTCACTAGTAGAAATGCTTTTGCTCCTCTAATAAGTTATGCAGTAGAATGCTTCAATTGTCACAACTTTGGGCATATTTCTAGAAACTGTCATAGTACCTCTGTTTCAAATCAATCTCAAAAAAGAAGAGTTCAACCATATAGGGCAAAACAAAATAGAAATCTTTCTGAAAGATATGTGCAAGATTTTGAAAAGGGGAAATCCAAGCTAGAGTCCAATACCATGGTCAAAACAGAATGGAAACAGAAAGAACAACTTAGGGAAGAAAAGGAATCTCTAATAGTACAAACAGCTTTCAAGGCTCAAAATAAATGTGTTCCATGGATTCTTGATAGTGGTTGCTCAAGTCATATGACAGGTGATAAACAAAAGTTTGAAAAACTACAAAAATATGAGGGTGGCTCTGTAAAGTTTGAAAATAATGATGGAGCCAAGATAATCGAAAAAGGATCTGTCAAAATTAGTGATGGGAAAATCAAGTCAGAAGAAGTTCTATTTGTGGATGGTCTAAAACACAATCTGTTAAGTGTGAGTCAAATCTGTGATAAAGGACATGAAGTAGTCTTCAAGAAGCAGGGTTGTGAAGTCAGAAAAATAAACAGCGGGAAATTAATAGCAATTGGCTCAAGGACGTCTGGCAACTTGTACACACTCTCAAAATCTTCAAAAGGTATGTGCTTCATTGGACAAGAAGAAGAGAACTGGATGTGGCACAAGAGGCTTGGACACATAAGTTTTGACAACTTAGTGAAAATCAGCTCAAAACAAGCAGTGAGAGATATTCCAACCATTAGAAAACCTTCAAATAGTGTTTGTGCCTCATGTCAGAAGGGAAAGCAAACCAGAGTTTCATTCAAAACAAAAGAGTACCACACTAGCAAGCCTTTGGAACTTATACATACAGACTTATGTGGACCCATGAGAACACAAAGCATAAATGGAGACAAATACTTTATGTTGTGTATCGATGATTATTCCAGAATGACCTGGATATTTTTCTTAAAAGACAAAACAAAAGCTTTTCAAATGTTCAAATATTTCAAACACCTAGTTGAGAATGAAATACGAAAAAGGATCAAATGTTTACGATCAGATAGAGGAGGAGAATTCATTTCAAATGAATTTTTAGAATACTATGAAAAACATGGTATCAGGAGACAATATTCAGCAGCTAGAACTCCCCAACAGAATGGTGTAGTAGAAAGAAAGAACATAACTGTTCAAGAAATGGCATGCACTATGCTGGTAGAAAATAAAATAGCAGACATATTCTAGAAAGAAGCAGTTCACACAGCAGTATACCTCCAAAACAGATATATGTTAAGAACTCATGAAAGCAAAACACCTTATGAGTTGTGGTTTGGTAGAAAAGCAACAACAAAACATCTCAAAGTATTTTGCTGTAAGTGTTATATCAGAAATACTGATGACAATCTTGGGAAACTTGAAGATAGAGCAGATGAAGGTGTCTTTGTTGGATATTCTCCAAAAAGTAAAGCTTACAAATGCTACAACAAGAGACTCAAGAAAATTATGGATAGTGCAGATGTTAAATTTGATGAAGGTAGGACACGGTTAACTGATTTTGAGGAAAACTACCCAATCTATGAAGATGTCTTTGAAGGAGATGAGGTAAATGAAGTAGGAAACAAACCTACAATTGATTCAGTTGACTTAATCGATGACTCAGAAGCGCAAGAAAATAAGAAATTTAAAACTGGCAGCTGGCAGAAAAATCATCCAACAGATCAAATAATTGGAGATCCCACAGTCGGTGTTCAAACAAGAAGGAAAGTAATAAGTAATTACTCTCTTTTATCAAGCATTGAGCCCAAAAACATAGATGAAGCCAACAAAGATGATAGCTAGATGAAAGCAATAAATGAAGAGTTAGATCAGATTGAAAAGAACAGAACTTGGGAACTGGTACCTAGACCTACAAATAAGAATGTAATCGGCACCAAATGGATATTTCAAAACAAATTAAATGAAGACGGTCAGGTCATTAGAAACAAAGCAATACTGGTTTGCAAAGGCTATGCACAGGTCGAAGGCATTGATTTTGAAGAGACTTTCGCACCAGTGGCCAGACTAGAAGCTATTAGAATGTTTTTGGCACTAGCAGTTCACAAGAACTTCAGAGTTTATCAGATGGATGTAAAATCTACCTTTTTAAATGGGAAACTTGAAGAAGAGGTCTATATTGAACAACCAGATGGCTTTCAAATTAGTGAAGATCCTAACCTTGTCTGCAAATTAAAGAAAGCTTTATATGGATTAAAACAAGCACCACGGGCATGGTATGCAAGGCTAGACAATTATCTCTCTCAACAGGGATTCAAGAAAGGTTTGGTCGATAGTAATCTGTATGTGAAAATAGAAGGTGGGCATCTCATAGTGCTTGTTGTTTATGTCGATGATATCATATTTGGCAGCAGCCAAGATGAATCTTGTAAAGACTTAGCACATAAGATGCAGAATGAATTTGAAATGTCTATGATCGGTGAATTGTCTTATTTTCTTGGGCTACAAGTCAATCAAAATGAGAAAGGCATTTTCATTTCCCAAATCAAATATGTGAAAGAGATGCTAAAAAGGTTCACAATGGAGGACTGTAAGCCAGTCAGCACTCCCATGACAACAGGCTGCAAGTTGAGTAAAGAAGACAAATCTCCACCTGTAGATCAAACCATGTACAGATCAATGATAGGAAGCTTACTATATTTAACAGCTACCAGACCTGATATTCTACAAGCAGTTTGCATGGTAGCAAGATTTCAGGCCAGTCCCAAAGAGACTCATGTGACAGCAGTCAAAAGGATTTTTCGGTATCTCAAGGGCACCATGGAATATGGATTGTGGTATCCAAAAGGCAAAGACTTCACTCTTATATCATATTCAGATGTAGATTGGGCTGGATGTGTTGATGACAAAAAGAGTACCAGTGGAGGTGCATTCTATTTGGGGGACAGATTGGTTGCATGGCACAGTAAGAAGCAAGAGTCAGTTTCTTTATCTACGACTGAGGCAGAATATATTGCAGCAACAACATGTTGTACACAAGTCTTGTGGATGAAACAAACTTTGAAAGATCTTGGTATTAATTTTAGTGAACCAATATCAGTTAAGTGTGATAACACCAGTGCAATTAACATCTCTAAGAATCCAGTAATGCACTCACGGACAAAACACATTGCTATAAGGTATCATTTCTTGAAGGAGAAAGTTGCAGAAGGAGAAGTTAAATTGGATTTTGTCCCAACCATAGAACAAGTAGCAGATATTTTTACAAAACCATTGCCCAAGGAAGTGTTTGAGTACCTTCGAAGCAAATTAGGAGTAGTCACACTTCCTAAGAAGTGACTAGCTACAGAGATCACTTTCTCAGGGGGAGCATTTGAGTATTTGACTATTCTTTTGCTCATGATCATAATTTGTGCTAGATGCAACAAATTGTGCCTGAGAATTGTGAGGATGGACTCAGGGGGAGTCTGCAGCAGCCCTTTGGTATTATTGACAAAGGGGGAGAAGAGTTACAAGAATGTACATAGGTGTTGCCAACAATTCCAAAGGGGGAGATTGTTGAGCAAGGTGTTGCAAGAAGTTTGTCATTGTTGTCAACACAGGCAGTTAGATCTAATGATGCAGTGGACAGACAGTTCAAGAGTCATTCAGATGCAGAGGACAGAAGTTCAAAGGATAGTCAGATTATGTAAAGTGCAATTCTTGGAAAACAGAAGTGACCCAGTTTCTAAAATTCGAAGAAAAAGACAAGTTAGAAAACTGTCGCGATATCGCGACATGTTTTCTGTCGTGATTTCGTGACAAGTCGGAGGAGAGAGAAGGCACAGCCAAAAATGTCATGATTTCGTGACAAAAATGAGGAGAGAGAAGGCATAGCTGAAAATGTCATGATTTCGTGACAAAAATGAGGAGAGAGAAGGCACAGCAGAAAATGTCACAATTTCACGACAAAAATGAGGAGAGAGAAGGTTCAAGGCAAACTGTCACGATTTCGCGACATGTTGGAGGCCAAGAAGCTAAGTCGAGAAGTTGTAGCGATTTCGCTACATGTTGAAATTTTGCTGGCTGAAGCAAGGAGAAAGTGTTAAGTGAAAAGTTGTAGCGATTTCGCTACAAGTAGAAACTGCAAGACACAAAGGTGTAGCGATTTTGCTACAAGTCAAAAGTGCAGAACACAAAAGTGTAGCGATTTTGCTACGAGTCAAAAGTGCACAACACGAAGGTGTAGCAATTTCACTACGAGTCAAAAGTGCACAACACGAAGGTGTAGCGATTTCGCTACGAGTCAAAAGTGCACAACACAAAGGTGTAGCGATTATGCTACAAGTCAAAAGTGCAAGGCACAAAAGTGTAGTGATTTCGCTACAAGTCAAAGTTTCATGGGTCGAAGCAAAGTTGGAAGCACAAGGCACAAAGTTGTAGCGATTTCGCTACTGCATGAAGCGAGAAATGTATGAAAGCCGAAAGCATCACGATTTCATGACAAAGATGAGGATGACGTCAGCAAAAGATGAAAGTGTCATGATTTCGCGACAGGTTGCAAGAAAAGCCTCTGGAAGCCAAAAGCATCACGATTTCATGACAAGGAGAGGACGAAAACACGGGAAAAAACCCTAGAAGCGAAGTGTCATGATTTCGCGACAAGAATGAGGATGACATCAGCGAAAGCTGAAAGTGTCACGATTTCATGACAGGTTGCAAGAAAATCCTCTGGAAGCCGAAAGCGTCATGATTTCGCAACAAGAATGAGGATGACGTCAACGAAAGTTTGAAGTGTCATGATTTCACGACAAGAACGGTGGCAAAGCTATCAAAGGCCAAAAGGGTCACGATTTCGCGACAACAAGGACAAGAAGGCGTACGACTACAAAAAGTGTCACGATATTGTGACATGTTATTATTTCATGACAACAGTTACAGGAAGGTGACAGAGGTGGCAGTAGCGGTTGAGGCCGACAAAGTTGAATCTGGGCCGACAAATTTTAGGGTTTTGCAATTGACAATTTCTAGGGTTTTGTAGTGGACGTTCTTAGGGTTTGTAGCCGACAATCTCTAGGGTTTTGCAGCCGACAAATTCTAGGGTTTTGCAGCCGACATTCTTAGGGTTTGCAGCCGACGTTCTTAGGGTTACAGCCGACTATGATTTAAGAATTGATCTTGAATTTTCTTCTATAAAAGGAGGGCTGTTTCGAGGTTGAATGTGGTGAGTTTTGTGAAAGAAGTTCGCGTCAAGCAGAGAGCGAGTCGTTTCGATTCAAACTGTGTGTGAAGTGATAGTTCATTGGAGTTGAAGTAAAGAGGGCATATCGAATCTTCGTGAGTGATGTGCATAGGGTGCAGAGGTTGAAGACGCACTGATCTAAGTGCAAAGTGATAGCGCGTAGAGAGCTACAGAAGGTGTGATTTACGACTGCTATGCATAGAAAGTGAATTGTGTTGATCAACTATCCCATAGCAGAGAGTGCAAAGTATTTGTGAAGTAGCAGACTGGTTGTGCGAAGCTTTTGCGTAGCAGAAGTAGAGTGCATGTAAACTGTAGACTGGGTAATAAGGTGAAAGTATTATTGCTGTAATTTTTCATTATTTCTTGTAAAGTCCAAGTTGCAGCTTGGCATAAGAAGTTGGTGCTTCTTCCAGTAGTAGCTGGTGAATTGGGGGTTGGTGCTCCTTTCTATTGGTGCAAAAATATTGAGGGGTTGGTGCTCTTTCCAGTTGGTGCTGGTAAATAAGTTGTAAAGTTGTTGCTTTGCATATGCTGGATTTGTGTGGTAATCCAAGCAACCATTTTTGAGGAGTAGCCACATTGGTGAACCTCGTTAAATTGTTGTGTTATGTGTGATGCTTTCTTGCTGTAGTTGATATATCTTTTATAAGTTTTAAATAGCTCTTGGTTTTAGAAACTGCACATATTTGAAATTTAAAAGGTCACACTGATTCACCCCCCCTCTCAGTTTCACTGTGATTACAACAAGGATTTGTGCTTCATTGATTGAACTCCATTGTTGAATGAGATTGAATACACTTGAGCTAGTGCTACATGGTTTGTGCTTCATTGTTAAAATAAAGTGGAAGTACTTATGGTAGGATTGAGACCAAGTTTATACATCATTGTGAAATATTTTGAGCAGTGGATTGAAAGACATTGAAAGTAAATGTGAAGTGTTTGAGATCAATCTTGTGAAGGAAAATTGTGCATTATTGTGTTTGATCCTTGAGAGAAAATTTGCAAGAAATATAGACCAATTTTGTGAAGAAAATTTATACACCAATTTGATTTTATTTGAAAGTAATTTTGTAAGAGGTAGAGATTGGATTAGATGAAAGCAATATTTGTGAATGTGAAGAACATATTGGATATTTTATAGTACATATCATTCTCTATATGTTCCATAGGTTAAACGAATTCTAAGTAGAATATGTTTAAATTGCCTAGTTGAAGAAAGCATTTCTGAAAGAGAAATGAGCCTTGTTTGTATGCAAGATTTGGAAACATTTGAGTGGGTTCAGTAAGTATCATTGAGGTAGATTTGAGCAAGTCTTATGAGAAGACTTGAAGTAGCATTGAGGTAGACTTGAGCAATTCTTATGAAAAGACTTGAAGTAGCATTGAGGTAGATTTGAGCAAGTCTTGTGAGAAGACTTGAAGTAGCATTGAGGTAGATTTGAGCAAGTCTTATGAGAATACTTGAAGCAACATTGAGGTAGATTTGAGCAAGTCTTGTGAGAAGACTTGAAGAAGCATTGAGGTAGATTTGAGCAAGTCTTGTGAAGATACTTGAAGTAGCATTGAGGTAAATTTGAGCAAGTCTTATGAGGACTTAAAGTATTATTGAGGTATATTTGAGCAAGTCTTGTGAAAATACTTGAAGTAGCATTGAGTCATATTTTATTAAGTCTTGTGAGAAGACTTGGGATAAATTTGAATATATTTGAGGGAAGAATTGAAGTATATTTTTGCATGTAATGTGTGCAGATTTGGATAAATTTATGAGCAGAGTTATAACATATTTAGGCTAACCTTGTAATGAGGTTTGGTGTAGATTTGAGATAGAGATTTATGAGCAAATTTGGAGTAGATTTGTGCTAGTCTTGTAATTAATTTTGGTGCATATTTGAGGTAGATATTTGTAAGAAGAATTAGAGCAGATTTGTGCTATCCTCATGATGGGGTTTACTATAAATTTGAGACAAAGTTGAGAGTAAAATGTGGAGCAGACCAGAGTAAAGGGGATAGAGTTCTCCTGTGGAGAGAGATATACAAACTATATCAAAGGGGATAGAGTTATCCTATGGAGAGATATCCAAAAACTAGAGCAAAGGGGATAGAGTTCTCCTATGGAGAGAGATCCACAAACCAGATCAATGGGGATAGAGTTCTTCTATGGAGAGATATCCACAAACCATAGTATTGGGGATTGAGATATCTTTTGGAGAGAGGTCCATAAACATTGTAATAGGGAATTAATTCCCAAGATATTTTTTGAGAAAATTTAGAAGAAATATTTTCTTCGTGGATGTAACCCACATTGGGTGAACCACGTTAAATTTATGTCTCTCATGTGTGTGATAATTTATGCATTGATTTAATTACTACTATTGATATTGCAATTGATAACATTGGATAATATTGTTTGGGAAAGAAAAGTAAAATTTGATCTTATACTATTCACCCCCTCTCAGTATAAGCTTGTGCTCTTCATTACATTATTTGGGTATTGAAGATTGCAATCTTCAATATGGATCTTCTTTTTGGTCTTGGAGTTTGTATTCTTCTTATTTATTCTTTGTAACCTAATCAAGCAAGTCTTCATAACCTATTTTTCTTGCTACAAGAGCTTTCACTTCATAATAAATTGTAGATTCTTCTAGTTCCTCAATTTATTCTATACTTTGAGCTATGTGTCCTTTTTATTCTCTTTTCGATACTCCAATTGGGGATAATTGGTTGGACGTTGAACTTGCTACTAATTTTGATATTGTCATGGTTTAAATCTATTTCCATTGTTTGTATGTTTTTATTTATTATTATTTCTAGGATTGAATCTGCAATAGTTAGTGCTATGACCTTTTCTTTTGCATATCTGATAAAACCTGTTATACCATGGTCTTCATCTTCTTGATGATGAAGAAATATTTCCTTGTGTATTATCTTTTGATGCTAATGCAGTGGTAGTTATTTCATATTTAATTTTATTCTCTATCTCATACTCTTGAAGAATATTGATTAGGTCATCAAAAGAAGTATCTTTGCTTAAGACTTGTAAACATGTAACCAAATATTTGTAGCTATTTGGAAGTGCTCTCATGGTTACTTGAGTAAGACGTTCATCTTTAATCTCTTCTCCTAAGGTTAATAATTTCCCTTTAATGTCTGCTACTTTCCATAGGAATAGTTCTATGCTCTCGCCATTGTTAATTTTTAGAGAATGTAGTTGAGTTTGAAGATGAAGGATAGTGGCTTTATTTTTCCATTAAAATATCTTCTCTAATATTTTCCATTCTTCTATAGATGTCTTTGTAAGGTTGCATTTCATCATTGATATCAAAGGTTATTATCATCAGGTATTTTACATCATTTTTTTCAAACTTTTGAATCTCAGTATCATATGTTCTTGGTATTTTTGTTGTTCCTTGACCTATCTCCTAAATATTTTTATATACTAAGATTACTTTTACCTTATTTTCCAAGAAAAATAGTTTAGAACTTTAAGTAATTGGGATTCTACAATAAAAAATTTAATTGATGCCATTATGATCCTTGTGGTCCCCTTTTAATCCCTTAGTATTTATTTGATGATACCTTGGTAGAATTTTAGGTTTTTTAGAAACCTTATGACTCCCAAATAGATTGAGTACTAGATAAATTTTGAATGAGTGCTATTATTATCAATTTTTGTAGAATGACTTATGTATCCCTAGTGCTTTTGGATATGCTAAATGATAGATAAAGTGATTTTGAGAATAGTAGTTCAATTTTGGATTGATTTTGTAAAGTTTTGTAAATAGAAAAAATCAATTTTTAGTACACCTTATTACTCCTATTGAACTTAAGCACTTTCTAATTTAATGAGGTCTAATGGTTGGATTTCTTTTATCCCTTTAATGCAATTTTGACACAAGTATACCAATTAGTTTACAAATCTTGATAATATTTAATGACCCTCCTTTTATAGAATTTGATATTTGATATTTAATATTTCTAAATTCCAATATCCTACTTTGGTGTAGTATTCCTTATAAATCCCTAATTTGGAATATTAGAAAACACTAATATTTGCAATAATGGAATTTTAAATTTCCAGGTAGAAACCCTTAATTCTCCTAAATTTAATTTGCAAATATTAAGCTATAATTATCCTTTACTTTTTGCTTTCAGATATGGTTGATTTCCCTATAGTTTTCAATCTTATATTATACCCTTATAAGTCCTATTAATGAAATAAAATTAGAATAAGGTAAATTCTTACCTTTATGATGCTCCAAACCTCTACATATTTGGTGCTAAATTCTAGATGTAAATGATAGCACCCTCTAGTATTCCTTTTGACTATTATCTCCAACATATGGGCGTAGGATTTAATGATTCTCTTGAACTCAAACAATGACTAGTTTTTTATTCCTTTGACTATAATATTTGGATAGTGGATGTCTCATGTCTGACCACTTTGACTAAGAGCTTTAAAAGCTCTATTTTCACTGCTATTGAATATTGTTATGAACATTGATGCTGCTACATAAATCTACCATAAACTCAACTATGAATGATGCTAAGAATTTTTCTTTGAATGATGCTATAAATTTGGCTATGAATTGTTGTTGCTCCTTGGTCTTTGGCACATCAAATAAGAGTTGAATCTTTAAGTGAGTGACAAGTGTCACAAGAGTTTCAATTTAACACCTGGAATAAAACCTTGTTGATGCTTGGACTCTTCTACATAATAAGCTTTACAGATTTGTTTGAATGCTCATATTCCTCCTCTTGTGTAACGACTTCTTAGCATTTCCTTCAAGTGTGTAAAGGGTGAGCGCTCATATGAGAAACGCTAGGGTTTCCTTAAATGTGACAAGTGTCACCTTCTCTCTTTGCATGTACCTTTTATTCTCAACATATTTCAATGTAAAATTACAAGGTTCTTTTATCAATGTATTGTGGCCAACTCCTCCTTTGTTGTATTCTTTTGAAGGTGCTTGATTTGAACAATTTACTATAGTAGTGAGAAATGCTTCAGTGGCTTTGAGCTAGGATTGTGAGAAACTCCTTTGGTAGCTATGGGGAGTGCTTTGGTGGATTTTTTTAGGTACTCCAATGGTGCCCTTGAGTGTTCCTTATGGACGTACGTCTAGCTAGTATAGCCTTATTTTCCTTGTGCCTTGTTTCTTCCTTCTTTCAACCTACCTTTGTAGATAATATTTCTCCTTATGTTATGCTTGCAGGTATCTTGATACAGATATTCAAAACCTTGGAGTATATGAGCCCTTTGAGAGGATCTTCTACCTTTCTTTTAGAATGCTCTTTACATGACATATTTTAGTTGATTTCCTTTGTGAAGAATGTACCTTTGTGGAACTTAAACTCTTCCCTTATTTCTATGTAGGACAAATTAGTCTAGTGAAAGTTAATGTAAATAAACTTGTAAATAGAATACCTCATTTTTGCACCTCCTTTTACACTCTATTCTACTAGTTTTAACGGTGGCTTTCTTGTAGGAAAGGGTTTATTTGACATTGTATCTTTTGCTAGAAAACTCTCTCCTTTGCTTGGTTACTTTAGTAATAAAATCAAGCTAATAACCATGTAGATAGAAGATTTTTGTAGAAGTAATTTTTACATTATTTGTTTTTTGTAAATAGCCTTTAGTGCACTTAGAATCTAAGACTCACCAAGTCTCGATTTGAAGCTTCTTTTGCTGATTTTATGGTGGCTTTCTTCTCCACATCTTGAAGGAATATGATCTTATTTTTGATGGCTTCTTTGGACCATGAAATGTTGCAAGTTCTGTGCACCAAATAGTGTCTCTAGACACTTTGATAATCTATTGGTTTTTGTGTCCTTGATCTTTAACAATCAAAAAACACAAACTAATCCTTTTGAGAGTAACTAGTTAAAGATCAACTAGTATAGTGCTAATGGATTAATAATGCAATTAAATGGTAATAATAATATCTCCTTATTACTCAATAAACTCTCAAAGTAATTTTTCAATGCACTTAATAATCTTCTACAACTTTTCAAGAGTAATCTGTAATGAACCCTTAATGAGTATTCTATAATTTTTCATTACAATTAATATTGTAGGATGTAGTCTTCTTGCTTTCTAAATATATAGCAGGTAGATGATAATTTTCTTTCTTTCAAAAATATTTAACTCCTATTAAATGTGCAAATATATGTTAAAATGAATTCTCCTTTTATGCACTTTCTTGAAGACTATAATATGGGTTCTTCTTCTTGCAACTTTTAATCCAAATATGGTTCTTAATATAATTTGATAATAAACTCTAATTTGAATTTCAACTAATTTCACCCTAGTTGATTACCTTTAATGGCTTCTACAATAGATGTAGATCTTGGTGTTTTGATTCACCAAGTTGCTACCTTATAGTGGATGAATTCATAGCTTCTTGTTGACTTTCTAGAACATCTTCCTACTTCACCAAACTATGGTCTTCAAATTTATGTCTTGAGCTTGGAATTTAACGGTTTGATATTTATAGTGATCTTCTATTTTTTACTATAGATTAATAGAACTCTTTTCTCTGAACTGTGCCTTATTTGATGTGAGAGGTAATCTCCAAATCTCTTATATTTGGTAGGATTCTTCTATCTAAATCCTCCTTCAATATTCTTGTTGAATTAGGTCTTCAAATAGAATCTTGTTCTTCTCAATATTATGAATATCTTGAGGTCTTCACTATATTCTTCTTTTGGTATTTGGTACTCCTTGCCAGATTCTTCTTCTCTTGGGATTTTTTTATGGTGATAATTATCCCAATTCCTTCACTATCAAGATATTTGTCCTTGGTAGTGGATTTCTCCAATGAGGTCTCCTAGGAACTCTTTTTATGATGCTTCTACGAGTTCTACAACAAGGCTTTACAAGGTCTTCTATATTGTAGCTTCTTTGATCTTCCAATTGAGACATTTTCTTCAACATTATGCTTCTAGAATTTTTGGTGATGAGATATTCTTCTAGGATATCTAAAATCTACTACTTCTCTGATCAGGAACAAGGCTCTATTAGTCCCTTTCTATCTCTTCCAAAATTGGAATTTTTTACAATGAGATCTACTTAAGATCTCTTTAGCTTATTCTGAAAGAAGTCTTTAATTAGTAAATGATATCACCAATCTCTTATTCATGGACTCTTCTTTGGAGTATTCTATAGTAGCTCTTATTTGGAGTCTTCTTTTGAATCAGAAATTCTTCTTATGAATCAAGTACTCCTCTCTGAAGTCTTCTTTAGAAACTCTTCTTTGGAGTCTTTCTTCTGAATCAAGAATTTTTCTCTAAAGTCTTCCTCAGAATTAATTCTTATGTGGCCTTTTCTACTTCTACACTATGTGGGTATTGATCTTGAATAGAGATCACCAATATCCTATCTCCTCCTTGACTTGTCTTCTAGAGTCTCTTCTTCCTTGAATATGCTATAAGGATATTATTTCCTTCTCTTTACTTCTGTAATCTGCAAGATTTGCAAATCTTGTAATGGGGCACTTTTTTGAAGGTATTTAAAATATTTATTCTTCTCCTTGTTGTTGTAATTCCTAGAATGATTCTAAGAAGATATTATTTGTAGCTCTCTTGTAAGAAGCTTCCCAATATTTTTCCTGAATCTCCTTTTCTTGCAACAAGTTGTTATAAATTGGAATGGAAGAATTTATAATTCTGAACCAAGGTTTCTATGGCCTTTTTTTGGATCAAGGTTTTTATGGCCTTTCTCAATGTGAATTTTTTTAATCTAGCAATGGAGATCTCCAATCTCTAAAATTCACCAAGACTGTACTCCTACATTCTATTCTACAATGTCTATTTTTTTACAACAACAAACTTTATATAATGGTTAGCATGAAAAGATTCGGATCTCTTGAGATCAATAGTCTTCACTAGTTGATCTGTAAAACTAGTGGAATGAATGTTGAGTCCTAGTATTTACGAGTTTTCCTGCAACTCTATGGAAAGACTCTAGCCAGATGAAATCTCAAAAAATTTGTAACTGATATTTATTTCAATCCTCACTTGTGACTCCCCATATTCCTATCTCGATCCACCATGGCTTTGATACCACTGTTAGCTTTTGAGGATATATGCAGTGGGAGAAATCTAACACAAGTCCTAATAAGATGCAAAAAATATGAAATAAAGTAATTCTACAATATGATTGAAATATACTATAAATAAAAATGATGAAAATACAATGCAGTATGGAGGTAATGGTCAATCCATTAATACAAGCTAAAGAGCTACAATATACTCCATACAAGAGTTCTACTAATATCTACTACTCTCTACTATAATGAACTTGATATCTACTTGATATCTATGAGGTCCTTTATATAGGAAGAGATATTTCTTGGCCAACACTCTACCTAGTTGTACAAGTGGAAACTTTACACATTACAACTTGCACATTAACACTTGTGAATTTATTACATTACTTGAATTAATTAGCTAATTTCCCCCTAAATTAATCTCCTACTCTAACTATGTACCAAAGGTGGTACATTTACATGACCCAAATGATGTAATATACTCTAACTCTAACATGTGGCTTTAGAAGAATATTTCTTGTGTTCTTGGTGAGATCGTGCTTTGCTTCACACTATGAGTTCCTCCTTTTATGATGCCTCAAGGGAACGTCCATGATATTTTGGGTATTTTTCAATGTTGCTCTTTCATGTTGAGTTGGGCCCTTAGCCCCTATTTTATTATTTATCTACTTGGCTAAGTTGCTTTGGTGTGTGATTCATTGCTAGTAGAGGTTTATTGTAGGGTTGCACCCTTAGTTTTTATAAAACTTCATTTAGATAGGTTGTGCACCTTTATTTAAGTTAGTTTTAATTAATTTTAATAAATACCTTATGTTACTAAGGTATTTTATTAGCATTTTGTGTTATTAAAGTATTTACTTTGAGAGTTATTTTGTTAGCATTTATTATTGAAGAATATTCTTTGTTGTGAAGAATGATAAGGAATGCACTTGAGAGTTATATTGATAGTTTTGAATTGAATAATGAATTATAAGAAAATAACCTTAGAATAAATGCATTAATAGTTTTTATTAGGAAGAACCTTAAGTTATTTGATGAATGATTTATATGGTTTTGAAAGAGAAACTATATAATGGTTCTTGAGACTTATGTGAGATAAGGAATCATTATGAAGAGAAGTATGGGATTCTCTTCTATAAGTTGTTTTTAGTTTTGAAAGAGAAACTATATAATGGTTCCTAAGACTTATGTGAGTTAAGGAATCATTAAAAAGAGAAGTATGGGATTCTATTTTATAAGATGGTTTATTGCATGTTGGTTTTGAAAAATAATATATTATAGTGGCTTCTGAGACTATTGTGGGTTAGAAAATTGTTATAAGAGAAGTATGTGTCATGACTCACCTTGGCCAGACTTTGTAATTATATGGACTTTGTATTGATAGATGATGATTAATACTTAGTTTTGGGTGCATTTAGTTGATTATATGCAATTGCATTATGATGTAAGGATATGGTATTGCTTATATATTTTTTGGTTGTAAGATCAGGTGCTCTCATGGGTGGGTGAGAAAGTCGACCATCGAGAATAAGATATCGAAAGGGAAATGATAATAAAAATGGCTCTAGGGTAATATGTACCCAGGGTAACAAGTGGTTACCACATGTAGTTTGCATTCATGCATTCATGCAATTGTGCTTGTAGGTAGTCATCATCACGTAAAAAATTCATCCATTGTAGAAGTTGATAAACTTGAAGTTGTCATAAATGTCTTTTGTGCATTGGATAGGAGAAGTAAGGAATGTTGGTGTATTACCCTGTCTTGTTTTGATTTGCATGTTTTCCTTCCCTATATTTATCATTGTTTACTTCATGTGATAAGGATACCTTTGTTTTGGAAGCTAACTGGCCAAAGGTACTTTATGATCTCCAATATTATATTAATAAAGGGGCTTATTAATATTCATAATTATCAAAATATTTAATGTGGCTTTATATATTAATAGGATGGACTTATTAATATTTATAATTAGAATTTATAATTTACATTGTATTTCTAATGTTGTGTCTTATATATTAATGAGTGTATTTATTAATATTTATACGTTATAAACATTAAAAAATTTGAAAATATTAAAGAAAAGAAAAACAATAGCAATTACAAAAAAGACTTTGCATTGTTTAAATTAAAATTGAAATTAAAGAGGAAAAATAAAATTGTGTGTGGGTGGTTGCAAAGTTAGTTTGAAAATATGGTCAAACTATCTACATGCACCTTAAGAACCCTAATAAGTAAAAAGCAAAAATATAGTTGTTTTGGAAGATCGAGGACCAGAGAATTAAGAACGAAGGATTTTTTTTGGAAGCATCACAGTTGGACAATAACGAAAGTCTGTGACTTCACAATAAAATTCTACTTTCAAATACTTAAAGGTATTTAATGTCCTTTGATGTTTTAGAATACATTTTCTATCTATATGATGCTTTACTTCTATTAAATGGAGGTTTTACAATGTATACGTAAACCATAGAGAGTAAAATCATTGCTTAATTCTTTAGAAATAATAATTTAACCATGGTCTTGTTTCTTTACCTCAAACCATGGTCAAAGAGGCATCTTAATTTTATGTTCTAGGCTGCAAATTCATCCAAGGATGTAATTGGCTGCATTGTGTCTTGGGCGAGATCATATGCGTGAGCGCTAGTTGACCACCTGTGCAATATCAATATAGGATGGTCTAAGGTTTACATTTACAGTAATCAAATCTTACACTCATTTTAATCAAAAATGAATTTGTTTGTTCTTGTCATGCATGGACCTTTTTATTTATGCCTACGATGTCTTGTTGGGAGATGTGTAAGTTTGATCATGCATGCCTGGTCATGTAAGATTTCAAATCTTAATAAACTCTTAACATTATCTTATGCATGCATGATCTACGTTGTGAGTAGGATTTAGTTTGTGTTGAATGCTTGCATGGATTATAAATGAAATTCAATAGGAAGGACATAATGTATGAAGTAATAAAAATATTTTTATTTCTCATTATAATGTATGCATTATGTTATTTATTGAAATATTGAGGATATATTTATATATATTATTTTATTTATATTATAAGTAAAAATTTTGTGTATGATGTTAGTGAGGAAAATAATGTGTTTTAACAAAAGTTACTTGTTTAATATAGTTAAATCTCGAAATAAGAAATATAAGATGTTTTTAATAAATGGGATGTATATCAAAAGGGGGTTCCTTTTTATATAATATGTTTCCTTCTTTTCTAAGAGACTTTATATTAGGGTGTACTAATGCTTTATTTATATAATTAAGAATGGCAATGGAAACATAGGAATGGTTTACAAAAAGAGTTTTTGTATTACTATTCAATATTTCCTATTTTATATTATTTATTTAGAGGAATAATATAGTTGGATATTGAATTATGTTTTTAAAGATACAATGGATTATTCAATAGTATATGTTCATTTTATAGTTTGGAAATTAAAATGAATAGAAGTTATATGTGCTCTTTTATGATAAAGAAGTATTAATTTATTAATGGAAGAATATGATTAAATGTTTGGATGTGAGGTCCAAAGAAAAAGAATAGAAACTTATGGGTGTTTCTTTTAAGATGAAATTAGAAGAGAAATCATGAGAGTACTTTGTTTACACTGATTGAAATGTGTTTTTGTAAGTAAAACTTATGGGGGTTTTCCTCCTTACTTTCAAAATAAGGAAAGAAGAGAAAATGTATATTGTTGCATTGAAAAGAAACATGCATATAGGTTTACATTTTTATTATAAAGGAGTTGTCCTAATACCTTACCTATCTGCTCCTTAGAGGAAACCAAGGAGGACGTGATCAAGGAGGGCTTCATTATGACTTTCATTGAGAAACTTTGTATTTATGATATTGATGATAAATGACTCAATAAGTAGTTTATATGATATATGAAAAGAAAGGTTGTAAATTTAAGATGAACTTGAGTATGAAGTAGGAATATATTGTTTTAATATGGATGAATTAATTTAAGCAATTGATATAATGCTTTAATTGATTTAAAGCTTTAGAATTTTAAATTTTCCTCGTATTATGACATGTATGTTCTAAAGTTATACACATATTTTATTTAAGTAGGTGTTTTACTTTATTTCATGCATATAAATGAATAAATATTATAATTAGTAATAAAGAGAACGAAAGAGAGAAAGGAATGAACAGTTTCATGATTTATTTTGGTCTTAGGTTTTGTACGTTTGGGACACCTTAGTAGCCGAAGAACCTAAGGATGGATCCAAACCTGAGGTTGTTGTGGTGTAGCAACACTTGAGGATTTTGCAATGGGTACTTTGATAATGGACCTTCAAAGTGGACCCAAATATGGAGAAGTCTTTGGAAAATATTCAGGTGGTGTAGCTTGAATCCTCTTTTCCAACCATGGAGGTTTGGATCCCATTAGCAAATTGGATTTGGTGATGGAACCCTGAATGACTATTGGGTGTCCATGTGAGGGATGTCATGCAAAGTGATAGTTACATAAATTATACCATCACAATATGGGATAATAAAGCACTATAGTTTATACATGATGTAAAGTATAAACCAAGAGGTCTTATGCCTAAGTACTAGAATATGACTTACACTACTACAGGAATTGGCATCCCTTTCCTTGAATGACTAAGATAGGGTTAATCTCTATGCCATGGTAAAGTTGTACTACATTCGTAGAGGGTTCTATAAAATGGAGGGACCATGTGAAGTTGTTATTTAATCTATAGAGGTGTACAAGGTTAATTCCAATGATTTAAAGGAGATTGATCACTCCTATCCACTCAAGGGATGTCTATAGCATCTAAAAATTGAAATGTGGTGAAGCATCTCTAATTGTATTACTATTTGGTACATCTTTTGTGAACCTTAACTATGTAAAAAAATATCTCTCTTGAGATGGTTATATTTGGGTTATTACAGTTGGTATCAAAGCTCTACATCATAGGACTAATAGCTTCCATGGAGTGAACCATACGATTAGTCAAAATTGATGATAAATGTTGGAAGAATGGGTCTTCCATTGGGGATGGCATCTTACGTGGAGTAAGAGTAACCATCAATATTATTTGTAGATGATAATACTTTGTTGTTATTTTACATTAAATATGTAACTAACTAGGGGTTAGAAGGGCAATTTGAAGAAGAAATTGTAACCTAAATCAATCCTCCTTTTGTGTGTCCAGGAACTATGGCACCAAGATTGAGAAGAGAAAGATGATAATATTTCCAAATTCCAAGGCAAACTATATCAAATAGTGTTGAGGCTAGACCCCAAGGAGAAAGTTTTAGTAACTCAAACAAAGAGGTGGAAAACTTGACTGCTATTGTCTCTCTATTGTAAGAGAAAATAGAGTAGCAAAGGGACAAAATGAACCAATAGAAGTAGATGTTGGAGAATATTATAAGTCAGACCTCCCAGAATAGATATCTTGAGGCTATACAAGATGAAGCAACCGTTACTAGAGACCAAGAAACTCAGGGCTCTTATTTAGGTTAAACTAGCTAAGGATTTGAAAAATGTGAAAACCTCCAAATTTGCTGGATAAGATGGTTGTGAATCATTTGAGGCTTGCCTAAATGAGTTGGAGATCTATTTATCTATTAAAAATTATTCCTTAGTAACCCAAATGGTTTGGGCCACCATCCACTTACAGAAGATAGGTTTGGAATGGTGGACTACTTTTAAAACTAAACAAAAGATTGAGGTTATAAATCTAACATGGGAAGGGTTTTTTGAAGCCTTTAAGAAGAGGTTCCTCATGGAGCAACATTACATGGATATATTTGAGGAATTCTCCACCCTCCTTCAAGGAACAAATATGATGGAAGTATACCACCAAAAATTTGTAAAGTTGTTGAAGTATGTACCACTCTATGAGCAGGATGAGAGTATGAAGGTACATAAATTTATCTTAGGACTAGACCCTAAGCTTTGATCATCAGTAAATATGCATAAGCCTAAAAATTTATAGAAATCTTATGACCTAGCTTGGCAAGCAGATTCCAACCTGTAGTTAAATAAGACTCCCTTTGATTATGTAGTATTGTCTGAAGTAGATCATCAAGCATTGAGGAAAATAAATAGTGTCAACTTTATGCAATGGGAAAAGGAGTAGAATAAAAAGAGAAAAATTAACCCAAGGTTCAAGAAAAATAATGATGGGAAGCAAAATGATTTCAAGAATAAATTCCAAAAGAGGAATAACAATAACAATCCTCAACCCTATAGATAATCTAACATGGCTCAGTCAAAAAAGCCAAAGGAGCAGAATCAGGAAAAGCACCTAGGTCCCAAGGGTGGTTGTTATGAATGTGGGGGTCCACACTATGCAAATCGATGTCCAAATCAATTAGGACCAAGTAAGAGAACAAAGGAACCCAACCACAAGATTTTTGCAACCACGGGTAATCAAAACCTTGATGGGTAAGCCACACCTTTACTCCTAAATGGTAAGTTATTTGATAAAGATGTCAAGATTTTGATAGATAGTGGAGCTACTAATAGTTTCATCTCTTCTAGTATAGTCAAGGATATGCTAAAAATACCAACATTTTTGGCACAAGGGTGGAAAGTCGAGTATGGTTCTAGATAAACCTACTTAGTGGATCAGAGTTTTCCCACAACCGAGATCACCCTACCCAATGGCTCTACCTTATGGCACTTATATGTAGCCTCGCTACATGCCTTCAACATCATCTTGGGGATGGATTGGTTAAAGGCTCATGAGACCCTGATTAACTTCCAAGATAGATGGATTGACTATATAGATAAATATAAGTAGAGACTAAGAATATATAGTGAACAAGGGTCATTTTGACCCTAGTTGTTATCAGCTATGCAACTAAAGAAGACCATTAGAAAAGGAGGAATGGTTTTTTTTGTAAAGCTAAACAAAGTTGAGAATGATAAAAAGGAAGAGGTGTTTGGAAAACACCCAATTTTACAAGAATTTAGGGATGTGTTCCCTAAAGACCTTCCTGGACTTCTACCAAAGTGAGAGTTTGATTTCACCATCGAAATGATGCCAAGAACTAAACCTATACATAGAACTCCTTATAGGATGAATCCTATCAAAATGTAGGAGTTGAAAGTGCAACTTCAAGGGTTGCTAGAAAAAGGGTTGATCAAACCCAGTGTGTCACCATGGGGTGCACCCATCATTTTTGTTAAAAATAAATATGGTTCACTCAGATTGTGTATCAACTATCGAATGTTGAACAAAGCAACCATCAAAAATAGATATCCTTTGCCTAGGATTGAATATCTATTTGATCAACTTAAGGGTGCAACCATATTTTCCAAGATTGACTTAAAATCAGGTTATCACCAATTGAGAATCTATGAGGAGGACACTCACAAAACTACTTTTAAGACCTGGTATGGGCATTATGAGTTCATAGTATTACCTTTTGGGCTGACCAATGCATCGACAACATTCATGAATCTGATGAACAATGTATTTAGAAAGTAGTTGGATCGATTTGTATTGATATTTCTAGATGATATCTTGATATATTCTAGGAATAAGGAAGAACATGATAGGCACTTGAGGATAGTGCTCGAGTTGCTAAGGAAGAACTAGCTCTATGGCAATTTATCAAAATGTGACTTCTATGTCCTAGAGGTGCAATATCTAGGGTATATCATATATGTAGAAGGAATTGTAGTAGACCCCAAGAATATTGAGGCCATTTTGAGTTGGCCACCACCCACTAATGTGTCTGAAGTACGGAGCTTCATGGGCATTACAGGTTATTATAGACGATTTGTGAAGGACTATTCCAAGATCACCTATCCAATAACCAATCTTCAAAGGAAAGGAAAGGAATTTAAATGGATAGATAAGTGTGAGGTTGCTTTTGAGTTGCTTAAGCAGAAGCTTACTACAACACCTATACTAAAGATTCTAGATCCTCAAGGGAAATTTTTAGTTTGTACTGATGCATCAATGGAAGGGCTAGGAGGAGTGCTATCCTAGGATGAATCAGTTGTAGCATATGAGTCAAGGAAACTCAAGAAGCATGAGGTGAATTATGCTACACATGATTTGGAACTAGTAGTGGTTGTGCATGCACTCAAGATGTGGTGGCATTACCTGCTAGGAAAACCCTTTGAGTTAAGAACCGATCATTAGAGTTTGAAGTACATCTTCACTCAACCTATGCTCAATGCTAGATAGAGAAGATGGATCAAGTTCCTAGTTGAGTATGACTTTGGTATAGAGTATATCAAAGGCAAGGAGAATAAGGTCATTGATACCTTAAGTAGAAGAAGGTATATAGCTTCTCTAACCCGTAGTCATATAGACTTGATGGACCAAGTCAGGAAGAAGCAATCACAGGATTAGTATTGCAATGACATTCAAGAAAATATGATAAGAAATCCTAGAGAAAACAAGGATTTTGGCATAAAATATGGGCTTTTGTGCTTTAAATATAGGGTTGTCATACCAAATATTGGTGATTTAAGGAGATTGATCATGCAAGAGGTGCATATATCTCCTTACTCTGCTCATCCTAGAGGGGCTAATATGAGGGAGAATATGAAGAAGACCTTCTACTAGTCAGGTATGAAGAAATATATCACCGATTTTGTTGCTAGATGCATGGAATACCAGAAAGTGAAAGTTGAGCATAGGCATCCGATAGGATATTTATACCCACATGATATACCTATACAAAAATGGTAGGTCATATCCATGGACTTTATTGTGGGACTACCTAAGAATAGGTACCAACATGACGCAATCCTTGTGGTGGTCAATAAGTTGACCAAGGTTGCACACTTTATACCAAGGAGCACCAAGGATGATGCTCTAGTGGTGGCTAATAGATTTTCCAAAGAGATATTTAGGTTACATGGGTTTCCTAAAGTGATTATCTTAGATAGAGACTCCATATTTACATTTGCATTCTAGCAAGCTCTTCATCGTGTAGTTGGCACAAAGTTGAACATAAGTTCTGCATACCATCCAAAAATAGATGGTCAAATAGAGAGGGTAAACTAGGTCTTGGAAGACATGCTTCACATGTACTACATGGACCAAAAGTCTTGATGGGAAGAATTTTTGCATCTAGTGGAATTTGCATATAATAATGGTCATCATGCTTCCTTGGGTATGGCCCCATTTGAAGCCTTGTATGGTAGGAGATGCAGAACTCCTCTATCTTGGGATAATCTAGAGGATCGGGTTGTCATCAGACTGGATGCGGTTTGAGTGATGGAGGAACAACTTAGGATGATCAAGCAGAGGCTTAAGGAAGTCATCAATTGTTAGAAGAGCTATGCTGATCTTAAGAGATCACCTAGAGAATTATTTATGGGAGATAGAGTATTCTTAAGAGTTAAACCCATGAAAAGCACCATCAAGTCTACTAAGTTGGATCCCCGATATGTTGGGCCCTTTGAGATCACTAAGAAGATAAGTCTAGTAGCCTATCGTCTCACCTTGCCACCCAACCTGTCAAAGATCCATGACACTTTCCATGTTTAGGAGATATATTGTTGATCCTAACCATGTGTGGAATGTTTCTAATTTGCAGATAGTCGACCCCTCAATGATTGAGGTAAATCCTATGAAGATTCTAGAGTTTCATTCCAAAATGATGAGGAATTGGACTCTAGAATAGTGTAAGGTCCAATGGGACCAATATTCTAAGAAAAATACCACTTGGAAAAAGTGGATGACATGAAAAGATATTTTCCTTATTTATTTGAAAATGCAAATGATTTGTAATGTTTATTGTAGGAGAAACACATAGGATTGTGTTTAGTCTAAGGGGGTAGTATGTCATGACCCACCTTGGCCAAACTTTTTAATGAGATGGACTTTGTATTGATAGATGATGATTAATACTTAGTTTTGGATGCATTTAGTTGATTATATGCAATTGCATTATGATGTAAGGATATGGTACTGTTGATATAGTTTTTGGTTGCAAGATCAGGTGCTCTCATGGGTGGGCAAGAAAGTTGACCATCGAGAATGAGATACCAAAAGGGAAATGATGTGACAAATAGCTCTAGGGTAAGATGTACCTAGGGTAACAAGTGGTTACCACATGTAGTTTGCATTCATACATTCATGCAATTGTGCTTGTAGGTAGTCATCATCACCTAAAAAATTCATCCATTGTAGGAGTTGATAACATTGAAGTTACCATAAATGTCTTTTGCACATTGGATAGGATAAGTAAGGAATGTTGGTGTATTACCCTATCTTGTTTTGATTTGTGTGTTTTCTTTCCCTGTATTTGTCATAGTTTGATTTGTGTGATAAGGATACCTTTGTTTTGGAAGTTAACTGGTTAAATGTACTTTATGATTTCCAATGTTATATTAATAAGGGGGGTTTTGTACTTTTAATGAACATTAGTTTAATGCTGAATTAATATTAATAATGTGGACTTATTAATATTAATAATTATCAAAATGTCTAATGTTGCTTTATATATTAATAAGGTGGACTTATTAATATTTATAATTAGACATTATAATTTACATTGTATTTTTAACGTTGTGTCTTATATATTAATAAGTGCATTTTTTAATATGTATACCTTATAAATATTAGAAAATTTGAAAATATTAAAGAAAAGAAAAACAATAGCAATTATAAAAAATACTTAGCATTGTTTTAATTGAAATTGAAATTAAAAAGGAAAAATAAAATTGTGTGTGGGTGATTGTAAAGTTAGTTTGAAAAGATGGTCAAACTATCTCCTTGCACCTTAAGAACCTTGATGAGTAAAAACTAAAAATAGTGTTGATTTTTTGGAAGAACGAGTACAGAGAATTGAGAACGAAGGATTTTTTTTAGAGCGACACAATTGGATAATAATGAAAGCCTACGACTTAACAACAAAGTTCTACTTTCAGATACTTAAATGTATTTCATGTCCTTTGATATTTTGGAATGTTTTTTTTTATTGATATGATGCTTTACTTCTTTTTATAGAGGATTTACAGTGTATACGTAAACCATAGAGAGTAAAACCCTTGCTTAATTCTTTAGAAATAATAAAAAACCATGGCCTTGTTTCTTTACCTCAAATCATGTCCAAAGATATGTCTTAATTTTCTATCCTAGGCTGCAAATTCATTTGAGGACGTAATTGGTCGCATTGTATGTTGGGTGAGATCAGGCACATGAGCATCGGTTGACCACCTGTGCAATATCAATATAGGGTGGCCTAAGGTTTACAGTTACAATAATCAAACCTTACCCTTGTTTTAATCAAAAATGAATTTTTTTGTTCTTGTTGTGCGTGGACCTTTTTATTTATACCTACAACATCTTTTTGGGAGATGTGTAAGTATGACCATGCATGCCTAGTCATGTAAGGTTTTAAATCTTAATAAACGAGCTACGTTGTGAGTAGGATTTAGTTTGTGTTGAATGCTTGCATGGATTATAAATGAAATGCAATAGAAATGACATAAGTGTATGAAGTAATAAAAATAATTTTAATGTATGCATTATGTTCTTTATTGAGGGTATATTTATATATATTATTTTCTTTAAATTATATAAGGAAAAGTTGTTTGTATGTGTTAGTGAGTAAAATAATGTGTTTTAACAAAAGTTACTTGTTACATATAGTTGGATGTTCTTAATAAATGGGATGTATATCAAAAGGGGGATTTCCTTTTTATATAATATGTTTCCTTCTTTTCTGAGAGACTTTTTATTAAGGTGTATTAATGCTTTCTTTATCTAATTAAGAATGGAAATGGAAACATAGGAATGGTTTACCAAAAGTGTTTGTGTATTATTATTATTCAATATTTCCTATTTTATATTTATTGCTTTAGAGGAATAATATAGTTGGAGATTGAATTATATTTTTAAAGATACAATGGATTATTCAATAGTATATGTTCAACTTATAGTTTGGAAATTAAAATGAATAAAAGTTATATGTGTTCTTTTATGATAAATAAGTCTTAATTTATTAATGGAAGAATATGGTTCAATATGTTTGGACGTGGAGTCCAAAGAAAAATAAAAGAAACTTATGGGGGTTTCTTTTAAGATAAAATGTGTTTGTCTAAGGAAAACTTATGGGGTTTTCCTCCTTGCTTTCAAAAGAATGAAAGAAGAGAAAATATATATTATTGCATTGAAAAGAAACATTCATATATGTTTGCATTTTTATTATAAAGGAGTTTTCTTGATCCCTTACCTATTCGCTCCTTAGAGGAAACCAAGAAGGATGTGACCAAGGAGGGCTTCATTATGACTTTCATTGAGAAACTTTATATTTATGATATTGATGATAAAGGACTCAATAAATAGTTTATATTATATATGAAAATAAATGTTGTAAATTTGAGATAAACTTGAATATGAAGTAGGATTCTATTGTTTTACTATGGATGAATTAAATTTAAGCAATTGAAATAATGCTTTAATTGATTTAAATATTTAGCATTTTAAATGTCTCTTATTATGGCATGTATATTTTAAAGTTATACACATATTTTTTTAAAGTAGGTGTTTTACTTTATTTCATGCATATAAATGAACAAATGTTATAATGAGTGAGGAAGAGAGAGAGAGAAAGAAAGAAATGAATAGTTTCATGATTTATTTTGGATTTATGTTTTGTACTTTTGGGAATCACCTTAGTATCCAAACCTAGACAAAACCTGAGGTTGGTGTAGTGTAGTAACACCTAAGGATGTTGCAATGGGCACTTCAATAATGGACCTCCAAAGTGGACCCAAAGACAAGGAATTTTTTTGGAAATATTTAAGTGGTGTAGCTTGAATCCTCTTTTTCAATCATGGAGGTTTGCATCCCATTAGCAAATTGAGTTTGGATATGGAACACCGAATGACTATTGGATGTCCATGTGAGGGATCTCACACGGAGTGATAGTCACCTCAATTATACCATCATGGAGATGGGATAATTGAGCACCATAGTTTATACAAGGTGAAAAGTGTAAACTAAGAGGTATTACACCTAAGTACTAGAATAGGACTTACACTAGTAAAGGAATTGGCATCCCTTTCCTCGAAGGACTAAGATAGGGTTAATCCCTATGCCATGGTCAAGTTGTCCTACATTTGTGAAGGGTGTTAGGAAATGGGAAGACCATGTGAAGGTGTCCTTTAAGCCATGGAGGTGTACAAGGTTAACCCTAGTGATTTACATGAGAGTGATCACTCTTGTCCACTTGAGGGATGTCTACAACATCTAAAACTCAAAATATGGTGAAGCCTCTATGATTGTAATCCTATTTGGTACATCTTTTGTGAACCTTAATTGTGTAAAAAATCATGTTTCTCTCCCATGTGGTTAGATTTGGTTTGTTATAGTATGGGATTCTCTTGTTTGTTTTAATGGAAGTTTGCATGTAGGTTTTGAAAGAGAAACTAATATAATTATTCCTAAGACTCGTGTGGGTTAAGGGTATATTATAAATATAAGTATGGGATTATCTCCATGTTAGCTTATTTTCATTATGTTTTTATGCATGGTTTCTTACATAATAGAAAATAACATGTTTTAAATTGTATTGCATCTAGAGTTTTCCTAATTCCTAAGTATTCCTCTTGAATCATTGTGGTTTATCCATATCAAAGTGGCTTGCAGATGCTTAGACAACCTGAATATCATTGGAAAATGGCTTCATAGGCTCTATAAATGTTTAGTTGATGAAAAAGAATCAAAGGCTATGTAAAGGAATACTATGTTCAAATAGTTTTGTAAACTTGAATATTGTATAAATTTAAATATTATATTATTTTAATGATGCTATGGGTTTTTAACTTTAAGGTGCATTATATTTTATCGAATCAATAGTATAGGGGTTCGACAAGGGTTTACAGCGGAGGAGGGTTTGCAGCAGAAGGTTTTATTATCTTAGCTATGGATGGATAGAATAGATTTTATTCAATTTCTAGAATGCATGATTATGATAATTGGATCTCTTAAGTTACAGTATGCATGTTAAAAATAAGTATCCTTGGAGTTTTATAATAAGCATTTCTATTATGTGCATTTAGTTTTGTTTCATGTTGAATCATTATTATCAATTGCATGTTGGATCATGTAGTTTTTTAATAAATGCTTTCATATAGTGTTATATGTAATGTTCTACTAGATAATTATGTTTCAATGCAAGATTTATTACCTTGGGAAGGGGTGGTTAGGAATACTCTTGAAAACCAAAATATAATAAAATCTAATCCTAGGAGTTGTGTGGATGCAATAACCAGGTAAATATGAGTCTTAGAAGGAGTTGTGAGGATGCAATAGCTAAGAACTCATAAACATGGAAGGAGTTGTGTGGATACAATAGCTAGGTATCTTGTGAATCTTTGCACCTTGAATGAGTAGGATTAGGTGTATCCCAACTAGGAGTTGAGGAACCATTCACAAGTCAACAGTGGTGATCCCTCGATCATGTAGGATCAAGTGATCATATTAGTTACCATCAAAGTGGTAATGACCTTAGTTAGCCCACTGAGTTTTGGTAACTAAAAATCAAGGCTCTACCCTTGATTAACTTGCCTAGAATGACTTAGAGTCAACTTAGGGAATAAGCGTCCCCCTTTAAGTGTTATGGGCCTTAAATTATAATCCCTACACCATGGTCACATGGTCCTATTTCAATGAGGGTATAGGAAATGTGGGGGACCACTATTGTTATCCTGCTAAACATTTAGGTTTAGTAAGGTGAAATTTAAAAAATATAGAAATTGACCACTCCTATCCATTGAGTGTTGTCTACAGTGACTTGGAACTCAAATGTGGTGAAGCCTTGTATGATGAGATAAATAAATTAAGGGTGTCTCCCTTGTGAACTTTTACTTGTAATCATTATTTAAAAATAAAAATTGGATTGGTAGTTTTGGGTTGTTATAGGAGTGGAATCGCCAAGTGAATGCAACATGTACTCTCTAAGCTGATAGACTAAGTCCTTCATCAAAATATTTATCTAATAAACTTTAATGTGTATTCTTCAACATGATCAAATTGAATGGAGTCATTAGGTGATATTTTCAAGTGCTTCACACAAGTAGATAGTAAAATACCCTCACTAGAGTTAGAGCCTATGTCTTCCTTTGATTATGGGACCAATGATGAATCAATAAGGTCCCATCAGGCATACCATTAAATTGTATCCTCTCTAATTTTTTTGGTCATCAATAGGTGTGCTAGATAGTCAATACTATCATGCTTCATATGGAGTGATATAGTAGGGCTAGTCTTGATAGCACAAGATTCAGCTCAATCGAGGGATTCTAAGATTTTTTACAAGGCCAAATCCTTTTAAGATGTGATCTTTAGCACACTTTCCTCCTCTAGCCTAATCTACTAGTTTCAGGAGGAAAAGGATTAGAGAAATTAAAAATACAAATATAAAAAAAAGTTAAATAACCTAATCTAACAAGTGATGTGCCAAGATCTAGATAAGATTATCCTACACAACAACCTTGATTGTAATGCAGTGACAGCTAGGATTTTGAACACTTACTCCTTTGAACATATATAAGCATATATAAACATACATACATAAAGGAAATGAGACAAGGAGAATCAAAAAAATTAGAACCAAAAAGTCATAGGCCTCCAATTGTATATATGAATATAAAACCATTATATGATTATGACAAAAGTGGGTGTTTAGACTTCCCACAAAACCACTTAGAGATCCATGTATTGCTATACAAAAGAAAAATTAAGGTAAATCTATACAACTTATAGTAATATAACTTGTCAATCCTTTATAATGCTAAGAAAACTACTATTTATAGATTACAAAATAGGGATACTTTCCCTCTAAAATTTTTAGGATAATCTAACAATCCTAATTTATCTTTCTAGGGATCCTAAAAATTAAATAGAAGCACCTTCTACCATCACTCTTGTCATTTGTGGTATTGTCATTGTTGTAGGTGCCATGTCTTTGTATTAAATAGACCATCTACTTTTCTCTTCATCTTCCCAAGTCAAAACTTTTAAAAATTTTGAGCTTTATCTAGATGATTTATCAAAAATATTTTGGGGAAACCCTTTCTTTTGCCCTTCCATCAGACCATTTTTATGTTCTACTTTTTTAGAAGTTTTTTGTTTGACATATTCCACTTTTTAGGATTTTTTTCTCCATTCTTCTCCTTCAAAATTGTAAAATATACAACCATCATATACTTCTTCTTTCTTGCATATTGAAATTATTTTATTGTTTTTTTATTTTTTAGATCCTTAGGTCAAGGAGGTTGTTAAAAATGTTGTCCTCCTTTTCTAGTTGAAGCTTTTAAAAACCTTTGATCTTTAGTCTCCCTTTGTGCTCTTTGGAACTCTTGACAAAATTCTACCTTTCTAAAACCTATATAACATGGTCCATAAAAACTTCTATATACTAGAATTTTCCTTATAGGAACATTTTATTGCCATTATAGGTTTGATATAAGGGTAGGAGAGGGTTTCCAAAAAATATTTTTGACAAAGCATCTAGATCGAGCTCAAAAGTTTTAAAAGTTTTGGCATGGGAGGAAAAAGAAAATGTTCTATTGAGCAACCAATTAATTTTTTGTCCTCTTTAATTATGTCAATCACTAGGTATGTGTGCCAGAAAATTATGACTATTGTGCCTCGCATGGAGCAACATAATAGGGCTAGTCCCAAGAGTACAAGTTTCAACTCAATTGGGGGCCCTTGGGATTTTTTACAAGGCTGACTCTTTTTAAGATGTGATATTTATCACACTTTTCCTACTTTAGCCTAATCTACCAATTTTAGGATGAAAAGAGTTAGAGAAATATAGAAAAGCAAAGATAGCCAAAAGGGAACAACCTAAGCTAATAGATGATGTGCCAAGATCAAGATAAAATTATCCTACACAACAACTTTTGTTGTAATGCGTTGACAACTAGGATTTTGAACTCTTCCTCCTATGAATATATATAAGCATATATAAACATGCATACATAAAGGAAATGAGACAAGGAAAACCAAACAAATTGTAACTAAATAGTCACAAGCCTCCAGGTATGCATATATAAATATAAAAATATTACAATATTATGCCAAAATTTGGGGTTTGGATTACTTGCAATACCACCCAGGAATGCACATGTTGTTATATAGAAGAAAATTAAAGTAAATCTATATAATTTTTAGAGATATAACTTGTCGATCCTTTATAATGCTAAGAAAACTACTATTTATAGACTAAAAAATAGGGATATTTTCCTTCCAAAATTTAAAGGATAATTTGACAATCCCAACTACTCTTTCTAGGGATCCTAGAAATTAGATAAAAGCACCTTCTACCATTACTCTTATTAATTTTGGGATTATCATTAGTACAAGCCCCATGCCTTTGTCTTGAATAGACCACCTACTTTTCTTGGATTTCTACACTGAAGTGATACTAGTAGGTAATATTTATCTTCCCTTAGTAACAGTGCATTGATCTAGCTTATCTACCTCTTCTAGAAGTTTGTGTATCATTATTGATGCCTTATAGTTTGATATAACTCTTCTTCTATTTTTTAAGTAGGTTTCTCCCTACTTTACCTTTCAAAGCACTTGGTTGCTTGTCTAAACTTTTTTTTTGTCCTCCCACATCAAAAATTTAAAACTTCTATCTTCATTATCACATTTCTTGTCATTTTTGTTAACCACATAAAACATTCAACCTCTTTAGATTGTTTTCTTAAGTTTCATAGTTGACAAAAAAGATGATAAAAAATACCCTTTCCTACTTTGAACCCTTAATCTTATCTTATTCTTATTAGTATAATCCATCTATCTTTCTTAGAAATTGATTTGGGTACCATGAGGTTTTAGCCAATCCATCCCTTGGATGATATCAAAGGCATGTAGTAGTGTTACATATAAGTTCCAAATAGTGGATCCATTGGGTAAGGTGATCTTAGTATTAGGTAAGCACTGATTCACTAAGTCTATCCAGACCCATATTCAACTTTCCACCCTTGTGCCAAAAATCCAAGTTTTTTGGGCATATCCCTAATAATACTAGTGGAAATTAAAATATATATATCTCCATAGTCAATTAAAACCTATACATTCCTATTGAACAACTTACCATTTAACAACATGAAAGTTTCTTGACCATCCAAGTTCTGACTTATTATGGCTACATAGATTTAGTTGGGTTTCTCCTCGACTCTGCTACTTGATTATGGTTGTTGGGGATACTTATTTGCATAATGAAGACCCCCACAAATGAAACAACCTATCCTAGGAGCCTGATTACTCTCCTACCTTCTCTCCCCTATATCCTCCTCTTGAGTCGAATCATTTTGCTTTTAATATTAGTATTTTAAATTATCCTTCTTCTATAAAATATTCTTATAATTCTCTTTGTTCCCATTGTTCTTATTTTTGAACTTTGAGTTTCCTTTACTTTTTTTATTTTTCTCTTTATCCCATTTAATAAAACCAATATTTTTCCTCTTCTTGAGTTCCACTTTATTTACCTTTGTCAGCACTCCTTAGTTGAATAAGGTCTTCTTGGTTTGTTGATTGGTCTCTTCCTATCGAGCCAAATCATATGGTTTTCAAAGGGTTTTGGGCTTGATAAAATTAATCATTGTTTGAATCTTAGGATCCACCCCCAATATGAACTTATGCACCTTCAATTTTTCATTGATCTCATACTCAAAAATATATTTCAAGATTTTAATGAATATTTGATAATATACCTCCATAGTCAATGTACCCTATTGGAGCATAGAGAACTCAAAGTTCTCTATATAAAACTGATCCGATAGGAATCTATTCTTAAATTCCCTTACAAAATTTAACCATTTAAGGTCCACTGATTGGATTCCTTTGCCTACCTTGAATGTGTTCCACCATTCCAAGATTGCATCTTGAATATGAAGTGTTACCCAAATAGTTTAGGTTTCTAGTGAGTAATTTTTCATGAAGAAATAAGTCTCCAACTCATTAATACAATGTTCTGTTGTATCACCCCCTTATCTTCCATTAAAATTAGGTAACTTGCTCTTATTGTCTACCCTCTAAATCCCTATTACTAGTTTCTTTATTGACCAATATTTCAAAAAAAAAATTATTGCTCCATCTACTCTTAAAGCAACTTAACAATAGAAGTAAGGTTTTCCACCCTCTCATTGGAGTCCACTATTCTTCTAGTTTTCTTTTTGGAGTCCATTGTTCTTCCAAACTTCTTACTAGAGTCCATTGTCCTTCCATATTTCTTCTAAGGATGAGTTGCAACTTCCTCTTGTGTAGCTCACCCCAAATTATTATATGATCCTCCTCTCAAAATTATTTCCATATCCTATCCACAAAAATGAGTTGGATAATTTCTATTTTTTGTAAAATGGTACTTAAGATCAGTTAGTTTCATCTCCCCATGAACTAAATTAGACCATTATCATTCACCTGATAATTATCATGGTCATACTTTCCTACCCATAAGGTACCATCCTGGTAATACCATTATCACTCACTTTTTAATTATCATGGCCACACTTGCCTCACCTAAAGTTCCATTCCCAATAAGAAGTACTTTCTTGTCAAGAAAACGTGCAATACCCATCTTGTCCCAAATAAAATTAAGATCCTAGAAGAGTAAGCCTGCCTAATGTAGCACATAAAGTAAATTCTTATACTAGGTTCTCTCCATATAATTTTATAGTCCTACAACCTAGGCTTTGATACCAACTATAACAACCCACAAAATCAACCCAAGGGAGAGAGTTTTTTTCATTTTCACAAGGAATAACTCACAAAGAAGTCCCAATATTTTTTTAGCATTATAAGGCATAACCACATTTTGAGTTCAATGTCTTTGCAAATGAAACTCAAGTGGACAGGAGTGGATGACTTCCCATACTTTTGGGGCTCAATCTTCTAAACCTCATCATTTATAAAATATACCATGAATTTTCCACCCATATTTTCTATATCCTTATTGGTATAGGACAATTCAACCATAGCATAGGGATTATCCTTTAAGGCTCATAACACTTAAATGGGGATGTCCATTCCCTAACCCTATATAATTTGTCTATGTAGGATTATTTTGGCATGATGCCTTAGTTCTTAGTTACCTGCACCTCCATGGGCTAACTAAGTCCATTACCACTCACTTGGTAATGATCATGGTCACTCGAGCCTCATTGATCAAGGTGCCACAACTATATTATCTTGTGAATGATTTGGTGGATCAATCCATCATTTAGATTCCTAGACCTCATTGCTAGGAATACATCCAAGCCTCACCACTTAGGACTACCCAAAAGCCTCACCACTTTGGGAACACCCAAGCCTCACCATTCAAGGTGTATCATTCATAAATACCTAGTTATTGCATCACCACAACTCCTTCCAAGATTGGGTACATCTTGACTCAAATGTTCTCTTATATGGCTTTAAATTATACCCATAACCCATCCAACGTAAGACTCTAACATTTTAAATGATATGAACATCTCTCTCAAAGGAAATAAAGTGTTATATTAAAACATAATTAAATGCATCATAACACTTTGCTAAAGACTAAATACTTTCAAATCATAATACTAGCCTTAGCATTTCCTTATTTACAATGAAATAATAACACATCATCAAGGCATGGTTAACAAGAACTATGCAAAAGTATACAAAAATTCAATACATGCACAATAAGCATATTCCATGCAAATCAATGAGATAATATCATACTTCTCTCACTTATGGACTCCTTAGCTACTCAAGCCTCATCCATTTGAAAGAACTATTATCCAATTTTGCAAACAATAAATAAAACTATTTTCTCATAAATAGAACCTAATTGCACTAAATACTTTTCTATATATAGATATATATACATACTTATATATATATATATATATATATATATATATATATATATATATATATATATATATCATTTAATAGATTCTTCACTATACCACCTTAACCATAAATTATCTACATACTTGATATTATTAACAATCGAACTCTTATTCAATCAAAACAACATACAAATAAACAATTGCTCGCTTCCTTTTATTACATGTAGAACTCATAGTAGTATACCAAAGCATTAAGATTTACGTAATAATCCTAACACTTTAATGAGCAAATCAAATAACCATAAGACAAAGGTAAAAAGTGTAGTGCAATACCAATGTTCAACAATTTAACATCCTACAATTATGAATTCCAAAAACTTAATAAAAGTACAAAATTAAACCATACTGATGTAATGCATGCATAAATTAATAAATGAAAATGCCAAACCATTTAGTTTTAACTCTCATAAGCACCACCAAAAAGCTTTACATGATCCCAAAAAAAACAACCACAGGTAAAAACCAAGTCCAAGCATGTTAAGGATTAAAGCAACACAACACTAAAATAAAAAGCAATACTCTAGGTGACAAAGAGAGAACAAGTAGTCCAAAAACTCTTCCTAGAAATATTAAACACCAGATACACCAAAGATATTATTTCCTTGATTTTAATTTTAAATCCACCAACTAAATAAATATAGATTCTACAATGCTTCGAGAGGAATTTTAGGGTTCTAATCCCTTTCTATAATAGGGATCTATCTATTCTAACAATAAAAATGCAAAACAGACTCAACCCTGAAGCTTTAACCATTGGCTCCTTAGATATCAACCCTCTAGCTCAAACTTACCCATATAAAAACAAAGTAAAATAGTATAAAGGTGTGTTAAAAAGGTAAACCAACTACTTACAAGGATCTGATTGCCATCCAAAAGAACAAAAAATATTAAAACTCTCCCATATACTATTGCCCAAACCTAAGCACACCTCAAGAGCCTTAAAGCAACTAACCACTTATAAGACATGCTAAAAAGTCTTGAACATCAAGTAGCAAAAGCAATAGCAAAGCATCTCACAAAAGCTTAACATCCGAATATGCAAGCAACAAGGAATTCATCAAACAAGATCTATTTGTCATATAACTAGTAGTAGATTACCTTATAGTATATCTCTTAGGATGACTTCTTCCTTTTTCCATCTAGTGCATCCTTCTACTTCCTTCAGCTTATGATCATCCTCTTTTTCCCTCTTTGGAAGACACTATCATGCAATTAGTTTCATAACGAGTCACCCCAACATTATTAAAATAATACTACCTCGAACGTCATTGGTATAGCACATGTCTCTCCAGGTGTATACTCACACTTGAGCTTAAATTCCATGCTCTAGCAATCACTTGAAGCATAAATTCTTACTTCTTGAGCATTTGTCAAACCCAATTTCTAGCTTATAAAAGTAAATAGGCTTTAATAACTATTAACCATATTATTATAAGGTAAACTTAGTAAAATATAAATATCATTTTGTTAATATGTTATTTGATTAATCAATAACCATACAATTTTGTGCTTCAAAACACAAGCAATAATCACAAGGCTTTTGCAAATAGAATATGCAATAATATTCTCCTTAAGTAAGAGGCTTTACAATAACTACAATGCTATCACCCACCTACTAAGGATGGCTCTTTTACCTAATAGTAACCTCCTTTGTCAGTGGTTCATTCAATAAAACATACATATATTCAATGCACCTATATGAAGGATTTTTTTTTGCCCTTGAGATATTAATGAGAATGTCATCCATCATTTCTCTTTTTCTCTCAACTCTAGAGGTTGTCCCATATCAATCCACCTATTAGAGTACCTAGTATTACAACCACAATTTATGTCAATAGTACCATATTCCAAAAATAATATAATCCAATATTTAAAAGCATAAATTGCAACTATCAACATAGGTTGATTAAATAAAATAAGATTAAGAATTTGATATCCACACATCAATACATAAACCAAGCATCAATAAAAAACCTTGTCAGGGTGGGCCATCACAAAATCTCTTCTTTTGATTGGATTGTAGTGAGATTTCACTATAGTTACTACTTACAAGTCAAAAAGAGAAGCAACCATTCAAAAGAGCCATGAGATATCCATAACACTTCCAACAAAGAAATAATTATCAAAGATATCAGAATTAGAGAAATGATTCTTAAAGAAATAATTTTCACACATAAAGTATGTGTAAACATTATGGTATAAATAGACACACCATGAAGGAATGTTATCAAAATCCATTCAAAAATGGGTCTCCTTCACAAGAGATGAAGCAACAACAAGATAAGTCGTCTTTAGAAAAGCAAAATCAAAATTGGAAAAAAGCACACAAAAAAAATATAGCTAAAGAGAATTAATTTAAAGAATAAGAACATGTGTTTTTTGCACAAGCATAGTTGAAATAATACAATAATGTTTGGTATGACTCCAAACATATGACAAGTTAAGGAAATTGGTTCCATTCAAATGCAACCAGAGACATCAAGATTCAAGCACCTAAGAGTGAATATGTACACTCAAAGTATGATTCCTCACCATCCATAGAATAATTTGAAGTAGAAGACATTAAATATAATGAGGAATCAATGCAATAATTTCAATCACCAATAGCACATCAAAGAAAGCATGAATACATAGCTTTCCATAAACAATATCTTTTTTAGATGAACAACTATAAGAAGGAAAAAACGATTAATCTCACTACATCAAGAGACAATCAAAACATGATATGGAAACTAGTTTTCATAGAAGATATGACAACTTACAAAAAATATTAAAAATCAATCAATTCAATTATCAATATAGGATGCATGGTAGCACATCACACTAAATATCAAAGGAATCAAGAATACATCATGTATCATGAGTGAAAGCTTGATCAAATGAATGAATCCATGACAAAGAATAAAATGCAACAGGTAATTCACCTTACCACAATAGAAGACATTGATTAAGATAGGATTTGGCAATAAGTATACACAGCAGGTGAACATTTCATCTCTTCGATAACTAATATATTTGATGAAGACCCTCCACATTGAAGGAAACTCATATGAAATATAGAGATTCAAATTCCAAGTTTTTTCACATCACCACACTTAGAAACAGAAGCAATAACAAGATAATTTTTTTTTTAAATTAGATGGTTTTATTACTCAAGACATAATAGAAATCAGAAACGAGGCAGTAACTTATTTCAATTCTATCCTTGGTTAGGAATCACAGTGCAATGAGGATGCCAAAGATATTATCTTGCAATCCATCCCTAGCATAATAAATGAGGATATAAACCTTAAACTTCTAGCTCCCTTTTTTGATGAGGAAATTAAGGAAGCCTTGTTTAGCATGGATCCAGACAAAGCCTCGGGACCCGACGACTTTCCCCCTCGTTTCTATCAAGATTTTTGGGACATCGTAAGTGAGGATGTAATTTTTGCTTGTAGAGAATTCCAAGCAAGCAATCATATCCCAAAAGGTATCAACTCTACTTTTATTTATCTAATTCCTAAGAAGAAAACCCCTGAATCTATGGCTGACTTTAGGCCAATCAGTTTATGCAATATTTCTTACAAGATCCTAACTAAAGCCATTGCAAATAGAATGAGAGATATTCTACCTCGCATCATAGATCCATGCCAGGTAGGTCAATATTGGATGGAGTTATTAAAGTTCATGAAGCTCTACACTCTACTCATAAGACTAACAAGTCTGTTTTTGCCCTCAAGCTTGATATGAAAAAAGCATTTGACAGGCTAAATTAGGACTTTCTGATTGTTGTCCTCCTTAAGTTTGATTTTCACCACCAATGGGTTAATTTTATCAAAGAATGTATTTCTAAAGCATGGTTCTCAATTCTATTTAATGGAATAATTGTTGGTCACTTTCAAAGTCGTAGAGGAATTCGGCAGGGGGACCCTATCAACCCTATGTTATTCATCATTATGGCAGAATATTTAGGTAGAACCATAAAAAATGCTTGTAGTTCAAGGCTAATATCGGGAATCAAGGCAACATCTCTCACTGGGGCTATTTTTCACCAACAATTCATCGATGATACCCTTATATTGACTAAGGCATCAGTGGTTGAGGCCAAAATAATTAAATACATCCTGCAACTCTATGAGGATGCTGATGGTCAGAAAGTTAATTTTAGTAAAAGCAAGTTATATTTCTTGAACACCCCCATTCGGAGGCAAGGAAGGATTGCAAAAATTTTAGGGTGTGATATAGCAAACCTCCCCACTTCATATCTTGGTCTCCCTCTTTTCATTGGTTCTTCGAGAGAGTCAATGTGGGACAGGGTTATTGAAAGAATTCAAAAAAAACTTGCTATATGGAAAGGTCATCTTCTATCTCAAGCAGGAAAGCTGACCCTCACTAAGGCATCTCTTCAAAGCATTCTAGTCTATTTCCTCTCCATTTTCAAAGCCTCTGTGAAGGTTTTCCAGAAAATTGAGAAACTCCAAGAATAATTTTTATGGATTGGATCAGAGGAGAAAAAAATGATACACCTTAGAGAATGGACCAAAGTGTGTAGACCTAGGGAAAATGGGTCTGAGGAGAATTGCTCATATAAAATTATCTTTACTAGCTAAGTAGGCATGGCATCATATATGTGGTGAAGAAAATGAATGGACAGCTATCATCAAATGAAAGTATCTTCAAAATATGGAATTTCTAAGTGACTTAGTTCCAATTAGAGGTTCTGCTTTTTGGAAAGCAATTCTTAATTGTAAGGAAATCATCAAAAAAGGTTTAAGATGGGTTTTAGGCAATGGTGAGAGGATAAATTTTTGGAATGATAGGTGGGCTAAGGATGAACCACTGATGCAATATCCTAACTTAGCTCGAATCAGAGATATCACAGAAGAACTCATTGGCAAAAAAGTCTTTGATTATATGGTTGAGGATAGAGGTAGAATGAAGTGGAAACAAATAAGAATTCAGGGATTTCAAGTGGAATAAAATGATCTTTGTAATATTCTCGTGAAATATTTTATCCCCATGAGACCCAAGGAATATCAATTGGCCTGGGATCCTATGGAAAATGGGTAGTTCACTGTTAAATCAGCTTACAAGCTTCTACTTGATGACGAGGATTTTGTTCTCCAAAAGGACATAGTTTGGATAAAAAAATTAATTCCAAAAATTCTAGTATTTTCATGGTTGGTTATCCAAGGAAGAATTCTAACCATTAATAATATGATGCATAAAGGTATTTGTATCACTATTCGTTGTTATCTGTGCAGGGCTAATTGGGAGACCATTTATCACATTTTCCTTGAGTGCCCTTTTTCCTTGATTGTCCTAAGTGGGGTTTTTTAGGCCTTCAATATTTCATGGGTTAAACCAGCCATCATACTTGATTTGTTCATCCAGTGGCCTTGCCCCTTTTCAAGCCAAATACTTAGATAAATATGGAAACTTTGTCTTAATCACTATCTTTGGCAGGTGTGGTTAGAAAGGAACCATAGAGTCTTTAATGAGTCTATCCATGATCATCAAACTATCATTGCCAGGATCCTATGCTTTGCCAATGAGGATGTGAACCTTATCCCTTTTAATAGCTATAAACCTCATCTGCAAGAGACCACGATTGCTCAATATTTAATCTTAACCTTGTTAGATGAGTCTGTGCCTAGGGTAGTCAACCCCAGAGCCAATGTTAAGTGGTCTCCACCTCCTACGGGTTGGTTTAAGCTTAATTTTTATGGAGTAGCTAAGGAAAATCCTGGCAGAGTAGGCATTGGTGGTATTGTGTGAGATCATAATGGGAATATGATGCTTGCATTTTCTGAATATTTGGGAACAAGGATGAATAACAAAGCTAAAGCTAGAGCTATGTGGAGAGGCCTTCAAATGACTCAAGACTTAGAAGAAAATTTGATCGTAGAAGGAGACTCTATGTAAATCTCCTCAATAATTATAAAACACCTCCTTGGAGGATTAAAACAATTATTGAAGAGGCTAGGATCTTTTTCCATGAAAGACAGGACAGAAAAGCCCAACATGTCTTTCAAGAAGCTAACAAAATTGTTGATAAGCTGGCCAATTTGGGTGTTGATGGTGACAAACTTTTCAAATGGGAACACGATGTCCCGAGTGAAGTAGAGGAGCTTATTCAACAAGAATGCCAAGAATGATAGTTGAATTTACCAATAGGGAAGGCACTATAAGTTCAAATGCTAGGAGTATTCCTGTATCTTTTTTGAATTGGACTCACAATAAAAATTATTTGAGTTGTCAGTCTTCATGGATGTTGCTTGGAAATACCACAAAGACTAATGGGGACAGTCACATGTCATATAACATGGCTCCTAGTCATCTTAGTAATTTGAGGTTGGTTGATAATCACAGGAAAGGAAAGAAATGACAATATAATACTTCAAACCAAAGCCACGTGGACCACCAGATAGCCACCGCCATAAATCTAGCCAGCAGGTTCACTTCTCCAAGGCTGATTTGCCAAGATAGTATGTGGTACTAAAGCATGTCATATATGGAAGAAAACAATTACCAAAGAATTATTAAGAGTAATTGTCAATACAGAGCTTGTGGGAGTTTTTTTTAGTACTCTACTATGTGTGTCTACAGCTTTTTGTTTCTCCATTGTCTCAAGGAAGGGATCCGTGTCTGTTTCTTTTTTGTAATTATGATGCATGTGTATTTTCTCAAGGTTTACCCAAAATGTTGTATGGGAAGTTTCTTTTTTATAACAAGCTATGTGCCTTACCGGATGTAATGGCTTTGGCGGCATGTAGATTTTACATATATAGGATCCTTAGTAAGGATATGTTCATCAACAGCCCTGGGCTGATTTTTGTAAAAGATTTTGGGTCAACCTATAAAACCCGGTATTAATGCTATAGTATCTTATCTACCAAAAAAAAAAAAACTCATATTTTATGTAATGAATTCTATAAGAACTGAATTATTGTTTGTAATAAGTGTATATTTGGAGTGCATGATCGATAGAACCTAACACTCCTAAGTATCAAAATAGTAAGTATACATTAAGGAGGGGTAATTTCTCTCTCAAATCTATAGATCCTAGCATCACCCTAGAATTTCGTTTTTCTTATAAGCTAAAAATAGACCTTTGACTATGATGTAATAAGGGAGGTATGTTATGACTTGTCACATCATAGCCCATACGATAAGTCAAGTGTATAACCACCCCTCACAAGTTATATGAATGTAGTCTATAACAAATATAGTTGTAAGTTTGGTTAAAGGTTTGTTATACTTAAAATAGGCATCTTATATATTTAAATACCCTTTCACTTTCATAATACAATCATCGAAGCATTGAGTTCTAATATGTATTACCCTTTTGCCAATATTATCATTATCTTAGAAATTTCATACTTAATGAATGGGAAAACATTGATGTTATCTGAATTATCTTGTGTTGATTGATCAAGCATACTTTATTGCTATGGTTTAAACCTATATTATTTTGAATCACTCACACCCTTAATATTTTATGTATGTTTATTTTTCTATACTTTAATTTTCATGCAAATAGTGTATGTCAGCATAGGAGTAATCATAGGATACTGGAAAGTCAGTCTCAATTTGAAGGTTGAGATGAGCCAATAGCACTTATTTTCAATTTTTTTGAAGCTAGAATTGGGGTGCATCTTTAATTTAGAATTTTGGACAATTCTCCTATTCAATAGGTTCTCATCAAGGTGTTTTTATTCTATCTTAATTGCATTATAGTCCCTAAAAATAGAAAAGCATTCAATATCTTTTCTCTGGTTATTTCATTTTCGAAAGAGACAAGAAAAAACATTTAGTTGAGTTCTATGGTGTTACTTAGGATTTTACTTTCAGTTTTTAAACCATACTTTATTTGCTTAGTTTAAACATTCCAAAACCCATGTCATATTTATATCTTAAGCATAAGCTAACCACATCCCCATTTAACTTGAGCCTTCAACATTATCCTTGGCCCCATATTTTACATGTGATTCCATGTATCTAGAAGTGCATTTTGTCTATCTTGTCCTCGTGTCTAATGAAATTGACTTGAACACCACATGGATCCTTTAATATTTTAGGTGTTAAGTAAAAATTTGTAATTTTAAAAGCTAAAGTATCGAGAGGGAAAATACACTTATCTTCTTTCTTTCTTCTTCTTCTTCTCTCTATGTTTTTCTTCTTTTTGTGAATTTTTATTATTGGTTAAGCTAGGTTTCCTATGATGTTCCTAATGAAATATGGGGTTGTCATACTCTAATATCTAATCCTTAGGAAAATATAAGGCTCTTCCACATGTCAACTCTACTCTCACATATCATTTATCTTTCATATACCAGTCTCCTTCCACATATTATTTCTCTTTCATTTATTAATGATTATATTGTATGGTCTCATTAGATAGGAAGGTTTATGATATATTCAAAGGATTGGTATATAGGAAGGCAGAATGATAAGGTTGGTGAAATAAGGATTTATTCTATCTCTCTTAATTTCTTTATCACACTTGTCTTTATAAACATTAAAAATACAAAAATAATATTATATTATCACCTAAACCTAGATTCCTTCATTGATAGTCTTTTTAATCCTCTTATATAATGGCTAAAAAGAGTTATTTCACAAGGGGTGTAGCCTAGTAGCTTGACCAACCTATTTTGATTCAAGAAGAATTTAAATATCCCTACCTAATTGTCTACAAGAATCCTACTTTTGAAGAAAATTAGGATATTAATATCTCAAAACCATCCAACCCTACCCCTTGATGATAAAGGAAATATAGCTTTTAAACTTTCAAAATTCATGTTCCAATTCCTTAACAAATGCAAGGCTAAAATAGAAAGGTATCATAGAGAAACTCTACCTTAATCTTAAACTTGTCAAGGGATAGTATCATTTATTGAGTAACTAATATCCAACTTACCAATTTCTATTCAATTTTCTCAAAACCGTGATGATATTTAAGAAAATTATCTTGGATAGATGAATACAACCATTCCAATACCTAATCATGCTATCTCAATGACATCTATAACATCTACAATAATTATAAATAAAATGAGTCTATACCAATATCTACAATTCTACCACTATGCCAAAGTCTTAATGTCTACAAGAATCCTATTTTTTAAGAAAATGAGGATCTTGATAGCTCAAAACCATCCAGTCCTACCCTTGATAATCAAAGAATGATATATTTCAGAATGTCAAAATTCATATTCCAGTTTCTTAACGAGCACAAAGCTAAAATAGAAAGGTGTTGAAGATAAATTTTGCCTTCATCTTAAACTTATCAATGGATAGTATCTCTTATTTATGTTTCATTCTCCACTTTGCCAATTTCTACTCAATTTCCTCAAAACCTTGATGAATACCACCATTCCAATACCTCATCATGCTATCTCAATAACATTTATATCAACATCTACAATAATTGTAACTAAAATGGGTGATACAAGTCAAATATCTCCACATGTTTCTACCATGCATCAAAACCACATGTACTCCCTTAAATAATTAATTCATCCTTACAAGGTTAGATAAAATAATTCTTCTTCAACCTCACAAATAAGTATTAGATAAATATATCACTTTCTTAATCAAAATAAAAATATTCTTCCCATATTAAGGATGTCATGTGTTGGAACCTGCATTAGATATGTCAAATGGGTTCCCCTATAGGACATCATACCTTCTTGCTCTTCCACTCACATATCTAAATTTTGATTCAAATATTCATTTCCCTTGTCTTCATCAAAACTTTCCCATTATTTTAGAAATTTTGAGTGAAAGTCTTTGAGCCTCACTACATTAACCAATCCCTAACTTCTTTTATAGATCATGTCAATTTTAGAACCCAATTATCCTATCTCATTCTATTCTTTAGAGACCTAGCCCAATATTTTACACAAACATAAACACTATTTGCAACCCATTGTCTAATCAAAGGTATTATTATAAATACTTTATAACCAACCTCTAGACCCTAAATATAGCCTATAGGTTTTTTCCTCCAAACTTTGAGACCCTTAAGTTCCAAGCCTATAAGGGAAAAAAATTCTTGTAAACCACCTCAATTTGTTTAGATGACCTATTATGATATCATTTATAATGAGGGATTACTCCTCAAAACAATTTTCAATATCTTGACTATTCCAACCGTCAAGTGGTACTATCAATTACCACACCATTCTATCAAGAGCCTTATATATCTCGTACAACTATTTACTACATAATTTTCTATGTACATAGAAGATAAGGTCACCATTAATGACCTATACTAACTTAAGAAAAGTAAAGAAGATTCTATATCCAACTTCCTTGGAATATGGAGGGTTTAATGGGGGGTATGCAATATGTACCCCACAAAAATACCTATAAGACATCTTTATCTCCAACTTGCATGATTATTGGTCGTATTTTAAGATCGTAAATGTTTTGACATTTGAGACAACCATATACCAAGATAAGAAATAGAAGTTGCACTCATTAAAATGGATCAACTAAAACTCATGAGTGGAAAGGATAACAACAATGCATCCCCCAACAACAATAGTAATCCAAATATACAATATATGAACAAGCACATTACTAGTGGTCGTATAATAAATAGATTATTGTAACACCAACAATGTGAATATTGTAGAAAACCTTCTTAATATCATCTTAGAGAATACTTATAATCAAAGGTCATCCCATACTAGGATAAATTATACTAGGTTATATGAAATATTAAAATACATATTAGATCAACGTCTAAGACCCAATATGATAGATCTCCCAACCATCAATTTAGTTGATCTAGGAAGAGAAAAGGATCCCTAGTTCAAACTTAATGAGCATTATATCTTTTATAGGACTAGTGGCCATCTGACCAACAAGTTTGTAGGCCCAAAAAATATTATCTAGGGCTTAATTGATAATGTCCAAAAAACATTTAGTTGTATTTGAACCTAATATTTATTATTTGCATAATTAATATCTAGGCATTTTCAAGAACCTCTTAGTAAAGGTATATTGGAAATTTTGAGTCCATGGAGTTATCATGGATGTCAAGGCATGAAGTTGTCATTGATGCCAATAATTGAACCACCAGTGATGTCAAAAGGTCAAAATAAGCAATGTTAGAGGCTGATGAAAAAGGGCTTCATAATATTCTTTTTAATATTATGTGAAGAAAAATAAAGGTTTTTATTAAAATGATAGTGGGAAAATAAAAGGTTTTGATTAAAACCTAAAAAAGGCTTTTTATAAAGCTAAGAGATTTAAATATTAATTTATAAAATTTAAATTCTAAAGAATTTAAATGATTTATAAATTAAAATATTTAAATGCAAAAACATTAGCGGCAACCTCCATAAACTCACCTCCACCAATGTGCATGGAACGATGGCACATGAGGTGTTTATACCTTAGCTAAAGCATTGGAAAATTAATTTTGATGTATCTTCAGTAATATTTCAGTACAAGACTCATGCAAATTTTTTTTAGAGAAGCACCTTCAAAGTGCTATGTGGAGAAAGGAGATGTGGTGGAGAAAGGAGCCAAAAGGCTCTAAAGGGCAACAAAGGCATAAGGCGTATATTGTACCTTAGTGGAGCAAGGTGAGCGCTTGGCTCACATTGTATCGTTCCAAATTTTTTGCACCCTTACCTTCAAGCTAAAGGATCCGCGCCCAAAAGGGGGATGCGAGAAGGATGGAACAGTACCTCGAACTAAGAGGCCCTTTGAAGGTCCTGCCTCTGGGGGGAGGGATATTAAGGTGATTTTTTGATGGATGGTAGGGTTCACCAGGAAACGTTTAGTGGCAGTCTCCATGCCTAGGTTGGGAATGTGTTTGATGTGTTCAATTTTATCTTTAATCATTCAAATCCTAGGTTTGGCCAAATGAATCTAAATTTTTCTATATGAAATGCATATTTAAATGAATACAAGAAACAAATTTGAACAGAAAACACAGAGAATAAGCTAGATGAGAAAATTCATACCTGATTTCGGATGTCTGATGGAGGTTCTGATTTTGAAGTAGTCAAGATCGCCTCTGATCTGATAGGATCGTCTGAAATTAGATAGGATCGTCTGAGATCTGACGAATTCATCAAAGACCTGCAATCAGAGAAATAGACACAGAACATAGAAAATGCAGCAATACTAACAGAGGAAAACGATGTAAAATGACAATATAGATACTAAAACAATAATTACAAATAGAAATTCAAGTAAATTATAGTATTCTAATTACAAATTATGATCTTATCATGCACTTAAGCTATATGGATGAACTCCAAAATTTAGAATAGCAAAAAATAACAATAAACTAATCTAAATGTAGAATGAAATAGCAGATGAGAAGAGAAAAGTGCAAACTCTGGGCACTAATTGCCCCCAATGTTGACTGTAGTTGAAATCATCTTGTAGAGTGCAAAATCGTCTCGAATTGAGGCGAGATCATCTGAGATCATATAGGATCGTCTACGACAATCTGAGCTTGCTCCAACTGAAAAATAATGAAATTCCTGCAAACAAACTTGGAAAAATATGAAGGCAAATGGTGATTTAAGATGGTCTAATGCAAATAGAACTCGTGTTATAGGAAAATTCAGCCAGGGGAATGTCAAGGGGAGGGCATAAGATTAAATAGGCATATGAAAGAGGTTGGGAGGTTGGAGATCATCCTAATTTGGGATATCTCCAATGGAGAAATTCTCTAACCGCGCAGACATGCTTTTGCCTAGGTTAGAGATGTCGTTGAAATAGAAGCTAATTATGAAAATTCAATTTTGGGACAAAATCGTCTGGACGTTCTTCTCCAGATGAATTCATCCGATCTGAGGCGATATCGTCTAATCGATGACGATATCATCCAATGGTCACAAAAAATCCTAAAAATGGCACGAAAAATGAGGAAAGCGGTTTAACAGGTGGTTAATGGGCGGTTCAAGGTTAAAATTTAAATTTTGAATTATTACTAAGGTAATTTTAATTATTTGCTAAGGTTTACTGTGCCAATTTTAGGGTGCTACATTTTGCCCCCTCTTTAGCAAATTTTCCAAAAAAAATGCGTTAAATATGAGTTCTTCTCGATCTACGAGAAAGCAAAAATTATTCCCATTTTTAGGTGACGATTCTAGGTCGAATCGTACAACAGTTTACTATGGTGCCCCCTCCGTGTTTTTACCCAAATCGAACGTTTGAGGTAAAAATGTGGAAAAGCAAAATGTTAACATGTTGTTAAGTGTTTTTAAATAAAATTAAGAAAAATAGGGTAAAACCCTAATTCATTGTTACTATTCATTTTCTTGGTTTCTAGAGCTCTGCAGACAAGATGGTCGAGACAGCGCACAGATCGACAGAGGTCCGACGTGGGCTACGGGTAAGGGTCCAAACTTAATTTAGAATGCTTTAATTTTGAATTTCATGCTCTTTAGATTAATTTTGAATTATTTTTGAGCATCGTGACCATTTTTGGGCCATCGACGTCGTCGGGACGAAATCGTCTCAATTTCGCTAAAATCGTCTCGATATCATCAATTTTGTTTAAGGACGAAATCGGCGATATGGGGACGATTTCGTCCAATAAGGGATGATTCCCTCTTGCAAAATCGAAGACAAATTTGCTCAAATTTTGGACGATATCATCCAATAGTGGATGATATCATCATTTGTATGAAAGTGAACTTATTTTACTTGCATTTTTAATCACTGTTTTATTAATGATTTTTATTGTTTTGTTGTTTATGTTGCAGAGAGGATTACTAAAGAGCCATGAATGAAAATACGATGGGCTGAAGGATGACTTGGCCACTCTATCTCAGGCAGAGTGAGATCAGTTAGCTCAAGTCAGCTTGCAGCACATGGCAGATATGCCACAAGTTTCTATAGATATGGGGCTATTGACAGCCCTAGCAAAGAGGTGGTATCTGGGTTCTTCTTATTTCTGGTTACCGATAGGGGAGATGACTCCCACATTGGAGGATGTATGGAGGATTTTTAGGATCCCCATACAAGGACTGCTAATAACTCCCACAGCCAATCAGGGCCATGCAATGATGCGACTATGTGAAGATTCGAGCTTTGCCCTGGAGAAGGGTAGAGTGAACATCGAGTCACTATGCCAGATGCCTGGGGCATCTAGACTGACACAGGTTTTGGCTGGGGTGGTAGGTGGTCTACTGCTATACCATCAGAGTGGATGCAGACTACCATGGCTACTGATAGATGTGGTTTGTGACATGAGAGACCATGGTTACAGGTTTTCTTGGGGGAGCTTTGTACTATGCCGATTGTATAGGATCCTATATGGGGTCGTATACAAGGGAGGTCAATGTTTGGTTTTGACATCATTACTGCAGGTTTGGTATTGGGAGCACATCACGATGTGAAGGCCGGTAGGGCTCCCACTGATAGGGATTGATGGGGAGAGGCCCCGAGTTTTCTACTGGTGGCTTCGAAGAGGGTCACAATGGTGGATAGATCTGCCAATGTCTCAAAGACTACTTGATGACCTTGTCTCCGACCAGATCACCTAGAGGCCTTGGAGAGATCATCCAGGGTGGGCCGAGGATAGACAGGAGCTGGCTCACATTAGGCAAACCTGTTGGCTGAGGATGGAGAGGAGAGAGGTGGAGATCCATCGCTATGACCAATTTTTGAGGCAGTTCAGTCTACAATAGGGGATCCCATCTCCTAGGGACTACGAGTTTCCTCAGACCGTCTAGGATAACACTATAGTTAGCAGGGCTCTAGATATGTAGTGCTTCTAGAGTGAGGACGTGGATGATGCCCCCATCCAACCAGTGGATGGTGATGATGTTGGGGTTTTTGATGGCTACGATGCCTGGTACGTAGGCATCTGCCCTCCTTGGATGATGAGGGCTTAGGGTTCGATTCACACAGTTGTGCATCGAATGGGGAGGCGACACCAAGTGGCCATTGAGGTGGCACAGGGCCACGGTGAGAGAGAGCAGAGGAGGCCACAGGCTCAGTAGAAGCCATGGCAGTGAGAGAGGAGGGAGGAGAGACCCCCTTCTCCACGAAGAGAGAGGCCACCATTGCCATATAAGGGCAAGGGTGTCGAGGTAGGAGAGAGTAGCGAGATGGCTACTCTTCGGGTGGAGACTGTTCATCTCCAGGCTCAGGTGTAGGCCTTGCAGGATGAGGCAACACGACACCGAGAGGAGGCCACACAGCTCAGAGATGAGGTCACACGCCTTAGAGCACGAAGCAGAGGGGTGAGCACTCGGGACCTAGCATAGGCTATTGCCCAGATCACATTCTATCAGACGCTATACTACCATATGGTGCCATAAGGGCAGAGATTATCGCTATCGACCCCCATTATAGAGCCTGTCATGATGGGGTCATCGAGGACATCATCACGATCAGAGTCCAGGACTCATAGCACCACACATACTGCGATGGGGCCACCTCGTCCACCTCAGGGTGGGAGAGGAGATGAGGCTGAGATCTCAAGGGGTTCTCGAGGCTAGCTGCTACAGACTACACTACACAGATTGATACATAGTGTTGATTATTTTTTATAGAGGATTGAGTATGCCAAGGTACATATTGTGGCATACCGATCCAGTTTTGAGATGATGTATATATTGTTGATATATATATAGATGAGATATTTTTGATCATATGACTTGTCTTATGTGTTTGTATGATGCTTTAATGTTTTGGTGTGATTGATTTGATGATTCATGTAATTATGTCGTTTGGAAATTTTATGGTTTGAATGTCATGCTTTTAAAATTTAAATGAAATAATCTGATGTAAACAAATTGGTTGTTTGTGGGATAATTTGATAAAAATAAAAAGGACTTCTAATAATAATTTCAAAGGACATTGTCGCTATTATAGACCATTTCATGGAGTCACCGCTCGCTAGGTCGTCAAGCTAATCCTGGTATAGAAATATTGTTAAAAGTAAAAGAGTGCTTAAAATATTGTCTTAAGACTTTGTTGTGATGATGCAAATGATGATGATGATGGTTTGATGATTTATTTTCAGATTTTCATGAAAATATTTTGCATGAAATATTTTAAAATGATTTTTGCTAGGCATAAATTCCTAAGTGTGATAAAATTTTTGAATAATTCCCTAGGAATTATACCATCATTGCAAAATTAAAGTTTGACATAATGACATGAAAATAGAATAAGTGTTCATTCTTTTAAAGCATAATTGTGTAACATAATGATTCAAGTCATATGTTTTTTTTTACGATTTGAAATAAATGGTAAATAAAATTAGTTTGATGGTTTGCGCTAGGCATAGAATTATAGATATAAACTTATACCATCATCGCGAAATCCAAAGGAGAAAATAATAGTTTTATTGCATGGTTGATTTTTAATTTTTGAAAATAAACAGAAAATATGAATATGAGGACTTGTGCTAGGCATAAAATTCCAATTTTGGTTTTGGAACTATACCATCATCGCGAAAGTCAAAAGTTATATATAAATGTAACTTTATTGCATGTTTTTTTTTTTAAATGATTTTGACTTTTTTGGTAATGCATGTAGTTGTCTTTATACTAAACAACTGTTCTCAGAGAAGAAAATGAAATTATTCCAGACAATTTGCAAAAATATTTCAAAGTATCTTAAAGACAAAAGTTACATTTATAAGGAATCTCGTGTGCGTATGTGAGTTCATTTTTTATCTTGATTTATCATAATGATACACAAAATCTCTCAAATACAAATGTGTGTGCAATTGCTTTGTACATTTACCAGTTTTGAGCAAGATAATTTGACACAAGTGATTTGAATTAACCAAATAAATGTTCATTAACCATGATTTAGATGCATATAACCGTACCAGACTACTATGTAAGTCGGGTTATCAAGAGCTAGCTAATCCATAAGCAGACATAGGTTTGTACAAAAGAAGGTCGCTAATGTGACGGACATATCACCTCGCTAGGAGTTACCCAAGGCCAAGCGGGTTGGGCACAAACCACCTGTTATGGGGCTTACCTCACAGTTTTCGAATAATTGAGAATTCCAGGGATTCAAGCTCATCAACCCTTCTTTTCTTTTCAATGGGTAGGGAAAGGGATTTTATTGCATTTTGCTGTTGTGTTTATCTTTTTCTTCTTCTTTTTTTTTTTTTTTGGTACTTTTGTATGGTTGCTTGATATTTGAGAAAATACTGAAATATTTCTTGATGATACAAAATGACCTTTTCTTTTTCTTTTCTTCCTTTTGAACTTTTTTTTTTTTCTTCCTATGCTAGGGATACTTGCTCGTATTAGCTGTAGAGCAAGGGATTATTATTCTGGGTAGGGGTGAGCTTGTCCTTTTGTCAATTCTCAAAGATTCTAGACCATGTGCATGATAGGATAGCAGGGGAAACTTTTCGCTCAAGAAACCACTTCTACTATGTAGCATAGCATGGACATTACAAATATAATCATTTTCTTGTGAAAGGATATGCTTGGTTTAAGTAAATAACAAGATCAATTATCTGTGCTCAAAACTTTATTTAATTGAATGTTGTGGACTTTGATATAAGAAAGATTAGTAATCATGCCAAATAAATCAGGATATTTATTCATGTGAATGTGAAAGTGCGGGATTCCAAATAAATGCTAATTTATCCAAAATAACTGAAAATATAACTGCAATACTTCACAAATTGATAAGTACAAAAATAAAAGATGTTTTTGAAGATTTTGATGATTTGGATGTTTTTGGTGTTTTTGTATTTTTAAGTTTATAAATTGAAAGAAATACAAGATAGTGGTTTTTTGAAATATTTTAAACAAATATATACAATGATGAAATGACCAAATTTTATGCATAGTAACGTTTAAGGTGCATAATGTTCATGGGTTCTTTAAGTTCTTTACCATCTAAGGTAGATAATTTGTATGCTCCCGATTCGAATTTAGCAGTGATAATATATGGTCCAAGCTAGTTGGGTTCAAATTTACCTTTAAGGTCTTTAGTTGCATTAGTATTTTTTTGATTTTCTTTTAAAACAAGGTCGTCGACCTCAAAGGATCGATGACGAACTTTCTTAGCATATGATCTTTTAAGCTTGTTTTGGTAGGCACGAAGATGCTCCAAAGCATTGATGCACTTTTCATCTAGGAGTTCTAGCTGACTGAGTCTGCCAGCTCGATATTCATCTCCTACTTCGGTATCTTGAAGTAGTAGAGCCAAAGAAGGAACTTCTAATTCAAAGGGAAAAATAGCTTCAGCACCATAAACCAAGACAAAAGGTGAAGTACCTATGGGAGTACAAACGCTAGTGTGATATGCCCACAAAGCTGGATATAATTGAATGTGCTAGTCGCGGCCAGATTTATTGACCAATTTTTTGAGAATTTTGATTAAGGTTTTGTTAGAAGCTTCTGCTTGGCCATTACCCTAAGGATAATAGGGAGTGGACCAGTGATGTTGAATCTTATATTTTTGGCATAATTTCTTAACATCTTTATTTTTGAAACAAGTTCCATTGTCTAAGATGAGATTTGCAAGAATTTCAAACCTACAAATGATTTGATTAAAAATAAATTTAGAGACTTGTGTTCCAGTGCAGGAATCTAAAGGCATAGCTTCAACCCACTTCATGAAATACTCAGTGGTGGTTATGATTAATTTGTGTCCATCAGATGACACAGGATTAATTTTTCCAATAATGTCTAAGCCCCATTTTGAAAAGGGCCAAGGAGATGAAATAGCCTGCAGTTCTTGTGTAGGGGCATGGACAAGGTCAGCATGTTTCTGGCACTTGTCGCAATGGTACAGATAATCATGTGCATCATTCTCCATGGTAGGCTAGAAGTATCCTATCCTAAGGAGATTTTTAGCAATGACACTACCACTGAAGTGTCCTCCACAAGATCCATCGTGGGCTTCACTCAAAGCTGATCTAGATTCTTTTAAATTCAAACATCTCAATAGGATACCTTCAAAAGATCTCCTATATAAAGTATTGCCAATTATTACAAATCGACTTTCTCGTCTACGTAATAACCGATGCTGGTTTCTATTAAAATTGGCAGGGAAAGTCCCATTGTGAAGAAAATCAAATATACCCGTATACCAAGGTTCAGGAGTAGTTTCATTGATTAGAAACACATCCAAAGGTTCTAAGCATGACTTATTTGAAGTGGGTTCCTGGAGTCGACGAATAATTATGGTGGCATATTCGTCATCTAACTCCAAGGGTAGAAGAGATGCAGCTGTGGCCATAGCATCAGCCACACAGTTGCTAGTTTGAGGAATAGCTTCCACAGTAACTTGATCAAATAAAGATATTAACTATAAAACATATGCTTTATATGGGCACAATTTATCATCTCTGGTCTGATAAAATTCATTAATTTGGTTTATAACAAGTTGAGAATCACCAAAAACTAGCAGATGTTTAATTTTTAGCACCAAGGCAGCTCATAATCCAAGGATTAGAGCTTCATATTCAGCAGTATTATTGGTGCAAGCAAATGTTAATTTAAAGGACAAAGGTATAATGTGTTTTTGTGGATATATTAAAATAATACCTGCACCAGCCCCACTCATGCATCGGACTCCATCAAAGTATAAGGACCATTGTTCAACATGGTCTACCTCTAATTGAAGGCATTCATTAGGAAACTCAATGATGAGGGGATGGGTAGACTCTAAGGGTGCAGCAGCTAATTGATTTGCTATGATTTGACCCTTAACAGAATTTTGTCCTATAAACATGAGTTCAAACTCACTTAGAACAAGAACCCACTTTGTTGTGCGACCCGATAAATAAGGTCGACTCATGAGATACCGTAAGGGATCATATTTAGCAATAACATATGTTTTCTGACTGAGCATATAATTGCGTAATTTTTGCGTAGAAAATACGATTGCTAAAAATATTTTTTCTAATGTTGTGTAGTGGGTTTCATAACTAATTAAAGTTTGGCTAATATAATAATTAGCACGTTCTCTTTTCTCATCATCAAGTTGAGCTAACATAGCTCCTAAAGCAAAATTTGAAGCTAAAATGTACAGGATAAATGGGCGATCAGGTCTAGGCGGTGAAAGCACAGGTGGGTTAAGGAGGTATTGTTTGAGAAGTTCAAAAGCTTCCTTAAATTCGTCATCCCAATTAAAAGGGACATCCTTCTTAAGAAGCTTAAGAAAGGGACCGGTTTTGTTCGCCAGCTTATCGATGAAGCGACGGATAGCTTGAAGCTTACCTTGTAAACTTCGTAACTCAAATATATTGGTAGGTGCAGGCATATTAGTGATAGCCACAATCTTGAGAGGGTCGGTTTTGATGCCACATAAAGAAACTATAACCCCTAATAGTTTATCGGACTTAACTTCGAATATGCATTTAGCAGGATTTAGTCGGATAAGATATTCCCTTAACCGATCAAACACTGTCCTTAAATCATTTAAATGATCATCTTCTTTGATGGAACGAGCTATGATATCATCTACATAATCATGTAGGATATCATGCATCATGTCGTGAAAAATATAAGTCATAGCTCGTTGATAGGTTGCACCTGCGTTCTTTAAGCCAAATGGCATCACTTTCCAATAAAAGGTACCCCAGGGGGTAATAAAGGTTGTTTTAGCCTGATCTTTAGGAGCTATCCTGATCTGATTATAACCAAAAAATCCATCCATTAGGGACATCATTCCACTCCCAACAATAAAATCAATGATTTGATCCATGTTTGGAAGAGGAAAATCATCTTTAGGGCATGCAGTGTTAATATCTCTAAAGTCTGTGCAAACCCTAACTTTGGTAGCTTCTTTCTTGGTGATTGGAACTACATTCAAGATCCATTCAGCATAATCAATAGCTTGTATAAAAACAACATTCAGGAGTTTTTCTAACTCCCCTTTGACTAGCAAGGCCACTTTGGGATGCATTTTTCTAAGTTTCTGTTTAACCGGTTTAGCATCCGGATGGACTACTAGGTGATGCATGACTACAAAAGGGTCTAAACCTGGCATATCTTCATATGTCCAAGCGAAGACATCTTCATATTCTTTAAGGAATGCAATGTATTGCTCTTGTTTTTCTTGACTTAATTTTGATCCAATACTGATTATGTGGGGATTATCCTCAGTTCCAAGGTTAACTTTAATGACGTTTTCTACTTCCATGTGTAAATCTCTTTCAAAATTAGGTGGGGCGGGTGAAACGCCCAATTCTTGTAATTCTTTTAAGGTTAACTTGGATAATTCATCTTGAGGAGTCGTGGCCTCAAGCTAGGCTATAGTAGGTATAGAACCATCAAAATAAAATTCATTGTGTAAAATCTCTTCAACGGAGACATCATGGAAAATATCTCCTTCCAACTCATCATTGGATTCAGTAATCATTTCAGGATAAGCTATGGATAGCAGATTGCATGTAAATGGCTGATTTTTTAGAGGCAAATCATAATGCCTATCCAAATAATCTTGATAACATATGAGTTGATCGTCATCTTCAAAAGGGAAGGGTTGACCCTTACTAGGAAATAGGCCCACACCACATCGTACGGGCCATGGTTCTACCTCAAAGGGTTCTTTCATACCATCTTGGAGAGGTCCCAAGCCTTTCCCTTTATATCCCATTTTAAGCATTATAGGTTTAGCTTTAATATACACATTAGTTAAATAACATCGAGCATATCCCTCATGATGAGTTTTGATTTTCCTGGGTATTCTTCCCCAGTCATATCCCTTATAAATGAAGGCACAAATTTCAACTTGGTAAGTACTTCCCATAGGTTGTGGGAGACCCAAAGTACGAGGATATGGCGGTAAATTACTTAAGATAATGGAATTTTGCATAGAAGCATTTGTTTTTTCTGATATAAGAATTTTAGATAAATCAAGTAAGAGTTCATCAGAAAGAGCATAAGATGTAGAAGGATCATTCCCTATATCTTTAGATGTGGAAGGTATGATAGATGTAGATAATTTGGGGGTGTTAATAAATGGGTCTATAGGTTTTGAAATTATAGGGATGGAACATGAAGGATTGGTTGTGGATTTAAGATATTTTTGAGGTTCTAGTGTGGTTTGTTTAGAAGATTGTTTAGATGAAAAATAAGAATTAGGATGTGTGGATGACAAAGCAGGGCAAAATTGAACTCCAACAGGTTCTACCAAAGAACACATATCAAAGGGTCTGGGATCACCATGGATAGTGACCAACTGATTTTTAAATTCAAATTTAACACATTGGTGTAAATTTGATGGGACAGCCTGCATTGCATTAATCCAAGGACGACCCAAGAGTATATTGTATGATGCAAGGAAATGTACAATAAACACGGTCGTATCTAAGGTTCTCGGACCAACTTGCAATGGGATGGTGATAACTCCACACGTTTCTTGTGTTTTGTCATTGAAATCTTTTATGATCATGTCAGTTTTTTTCATTTCATCACTTCTAAACCCAAATCTTTGGTCGAAGTCAAAAGTGCAAATATTTAGAGATGAACCATTATCAATCAAGACCATTTTAACGGCTACATCTCCAATTAGGGCAGTAATATATAAGGGGTTATCCTTATGTAAACTATGTTGTGGTATATCTTTATCCCGAAAGTCAATACAATCAACTTCTCGAGTGATGATAGTATTGGCCATGGCTTCAGGTTGAATGTTTTGTGGTACCATCATTTGGCTTAATGTGAGCATCAATTCATCTCTATGTGTAGGAGAAGATCTTAATAGGTCTAAAATGGAAATTCTGGCTGTGGTATTGGATAATTGCTCATTAATATTATAAGGAGGTTTAGATTGAACATTAGGAGCATGATTCCCTTTATTGGGATTTTTCAAAACAAATGGAGTTGATCCATCATTTTGAGTTTGATCTTGTTGAGAGGTTTGAGCCTGTTGTCTGGTAACGACTCCGATGGTTCCTACAATATTATTTTGCGGATGATGAATTGGTCTCGGTCTAGCGTTTATGGCTTGTTCATTAGGAAGGAACTGATGAGAAGAGGGTCGAGTAGTAACTCTTCTAGGAAATGGTTCTTTTGGAACCATAGAATCTGTGATAGGTTGAATAGGATCTGATTCATTTTCAGAACTATTCGATTGATTTGAGGTGATGTCTATTTCACTTTTAGTATTCGATTCTACATCACTGAGATTCGGTGTTTGAATATTATGTAGGGGCCTGGTCGTGACCATGGATAAAGTTGTGTCAAATTTTTGTAAATCATGATTAGTTAAATGTCCACTAATAGTTCCTACATATTGTGTAGGAGGAGGGACATTATGATGCTCAATTTGGTTGGCCATCTCTTTACCATGTTTTGGTAAAGGATGTTGAAATATATCTAATGATTGATTAGCATTTTGATTTTGATTTTGGGGAATGTTCTTTTGAGCATTATTAGGAGCATTTTGTTTAGGTTGGAAGGCTTGCACCTCCATCTCATTATTATCAATCAGATCTTGTATTTTATTTTTTAACCTTTTACAAGATTTGGTAGAGTGTCCAGGCCCTCTATGGAAATCACAGTGTAAATCAGCTCTGTATCCGGGTATGGTTGGATCAGGTTCCCGGATATTAGGTAATTGAATCAAAAATCTTTCGAGTAATTGGGGTAGAATAGTTGATAATGGTTGATTCAATCTAGTAAACTCTCGAGGAGGTTTATCAGGAGGTTTCAATATAAATTTTTTTGTTGTCTTCATTGTATTGATATTAGCAACATTTTTGTTGTCAGTGACTCCGTCACCTACAACTTGTTTGTTTTTATATTGATTTCTGGATGTTTTCTCATCATCTTTCTTCCTAAGCTGGCCTCTCCTAATGAGAGCATCTTCTACTCTTCGAGCTAAGTCTATAGCCTGATTGAAGGTGGTTAAGGTAGCAGTTGATAACTCATAAGATATTTGTTCTTGCAAATTATTAATAAAAATGTCCAACATTTCCCTATAAGGTAGCACAAAGTGCAGTTTTCCTGTCAACTACCTCCATCTAGCTAAGAAATCAGCAAAACATTCATCTTTGTCTTGTTTTAAGTTGTACAAATCTTTAATGGTTACATGCCTTTTGATATAGGCACTAAATTGATGCACAAAAGATTCAAAGGTCTCTTCAAAATTTCTCAAAGAATGAGTGGGCAATTGATAGTACCACTCTAATGCCATTCCTCTAAAAATTTTGGGAATATTTTTAGTAATAACAAGTCATCATGTGATATATCATGACATGCTATCCTAAAAATGCGAAGATGCTCTATGGGATCTTCAGTTCCTTTATATATAGGCAGGACGGGCATGGGAAAGTGTTTAGGGTATGGTTGTGCTACAACTATGGGATCCAAAGGCTGACTACACATCTCTTGATAATTGTACGAGGGACGGTAGGGATCCATCTGGTCCATGCGGGAAGCTAACCGTTTCACCATGGCTTCCAGATTACAGGTTTGCACACCATATTGATTCGGTGGAGCATGAATATGGGATTTGTGAGCATATGATGGAAGGACATGAAGATTAGATGCTATATTGCTATTGTGTAAATTGTTGGTAGGAAGGGTGTTATGAAGAAGTTTTGAAGTTGTATTATGTTGTATCCCAGATTGTTGAAAATTGGTGTTTGGCTTCATTTTAGGTTTTTGTCGATTTGAAGCATATTGGTCAATAGTTTGGCAAAATAAAGCAGTGAATGAAGGTCTCTTTTGTGTGGGAATGATTTTAGGCTCAATAACAGGTTCCTTAGGAGGTTGGGTAACCTATTGTTTTTGCATGTTCTAAAATATAGTGACCATATCTATATTGGATGGTCCAGCTTTATCACTTTCTTGATCGACAAAAGACAAGGGATTAGTGTGCATGTTAAATCCTTCTTCTAGGATTGCTTGAGTTTCACTAATTTGTCCCCTATCAAGACGAACTACCATATTAAGAGCACCAATATTATTATTGAAGAATTTCCAAAAATGATCTATGTTATCAAAAGTAACAGTTTCGTCTGGAGCCATTCTAGGGGATGAGGATCCTTCCTCTCTAACATTTTCTTGTTGTTCATTTTCTTTAGCCAGCTCATCTTCTGGCTATTCTAGAGTTTCTCCTTTTGGAATTGGATCCTCAGGAAGGACATTTGATTTTTTTGTTTTCTTTCCTAACCAATCTTCTTCATCTTCCTCTTCAGTTTGTTTACCATTCCTAAGTCTAGTCATTGTGCTTAAACTTAGATTTCAGCAAATATATATTTATATATATATATATGCAACAAGCTTAAGAGGTATATATTTTAATTATATACCTACTATAGTATTTAAAATAAAATGTTTTGGTTTTGTTATGTTTTTTGGTTTTTCTTGTTTTTTATAACAATATTATAAAGATAACAAACAACACACAAAATGCAAGAAATAATAATAATGAAAGCAATGATCTAGTTTTCTATAAAAAATTTATAAATATCATTAATGGGCTCAAGTTCTTCAAGAGTCATGAAATGTTCTTCTTCAAATTGGAAATTGTTTTTCAAGAAGCCAACAAAGTGTGCTATGGTGATATTATCTGTTTTAGACTCTGGTTGATAGAAATAAAGTTCATGGCAATACTCTCGATATAACACAACTCTAGGAACTCTATTCCACATTTTTCTATCTGCAAGATCAGCTTCTTGGTCCTCTATACAAGCTAGAAATTGATGCACTATGGCTGCATTCTTGAGGAATTCCTCAAAGGTATACAACTCAGAAGACACAAGGGCTCTTCTATCTGCTAACCACCTATGGCAAGCTCTCTGAAGTTCATGATAAAAAATGAGTTGATGAGGATCCAAGATTCTATCTAGGACAAACCTCTTGATTTGTTTAAGCTCTGCTGACCTAGATGAAATGATACCTAGTCTCCTATTAAGTTCATCCCACAAAAGTTGGTTTCTATCTGTTTCAGGCACACTGAGCACAGAATTAATTTCTATGGCTGCTAATTGGTTTTCAACATTTATAGTGACTGCTAGTATTTTCTTAGAAGCTACCATCTAAACATGATATGCAACTTAGTAGTTTTCTAATGATTTTAAATGAATCTATTTTTTTTTTTGTTTTTTTATTTTTTTTTTCAAAAGGTTTTAGTTTCACGTCGGGTTCACCAAAAATGTATCGTTCCAAATTTTCCACACCCTTACCTTCGAGGCTAAAGGATCCACACCCGGAAGGGGGATGCGAGAAGGATGGGACGGTACCTCGGACCGAGAGGCCCTTTGAAGGTCCCGCCTCTCGGGGAGGGGTATTAAGGTGATTTTTCGATGGATGGTAGGGTTCACCAAGAAACGTTTAGTGGCAGTCTCCATGCCTAGGTTGGGAATGTGTTTGATATGTTCAATTTTATCTTTAATCATTCAAATCCTAGGTTTGGCCAAATGAATCTAAACTGTTCTATATGAAATGCAGATTTAAATGAATACAGAAACATATTTGAACAGAAAACATAGAGAATAAGCTAGATGAGAAAAGTCATACCTGATTTTGGATGTCTGATGGAGGTTCTGATTTTTGAAGTAGTCAAGATCACCTCTGATCTGACAGGATCGTCTAAAATCAGACAGGATCGTCTGAGATCTAACGAATTCATCAAAGACCTGCAATCAGAAAAATAGACACAAAACACAAAAATTGCAGCAATACTAACAAAGGAAAATGGTGTAAAATGACAATATAGATACTAAAACGATAATTACAAATAGAAATTCAAGTAAATTATAGTATTCTAATGACAAATTATGATCTTATCATGCACTTAAGCTATATGGGTGAACTCCAAAATGCAAAATAGTAGAAAATAACAATAAACTGATCTAAATGTAGAATGAAATAGTAGACAAGAAGAGAAAAGTGTAAACTCTGGGCACTAATTGCCCCCAATGTTGACTGCAGTCGAAATCGTCTTGTAGAGTGCAAAATCATCTCGAATTGGGGCGAGATCGTCCGAGATCGTACAGGATCGTTTGCGACGATCGTAAAGGTGATTTTTGATGAAATTTATGATGTTGAAATTTATTGTTGAGATGGAGCACTAAGGTATATTTGGATTTTAATTTATCTTTGTGATTAAGGTAAATTGTAAAAAGTGTTAGGGTGATAATTCTTATCATCTAACCCTTGTACTTGGCAAATAAAGTGGTGATATTTGAGACAAGTGTTGAAGATCATTATCCATAAAATAAAAAGGTATAGGCATATTCTTCCTTGGTTGAGTTGATTGATTGGTTTTCTATAAAATAAATTTGGAGTGAAAAGGACTTGATTAGGTTTTCTTATTGAGTTGTTGAGCTATATATGAAGATTGTTTTATAAGTATTGTTGATTGTGTTTTGAATTAATGCTTCAAGGTTTTCAAGAATGAAGAGTTATTGATAAAACCTTGTTTGATAAGCATTTTTTTGAAGCCATTGATTGAGTGAAGAACTTGAACTAGGGTTTGAAAATATCATAAGTATAATTGTTATGTGATATTGGTTTATAAGCATTGTTTTTGAAGCGATTGATTGAGTGAATAACTTGAACTAGGGTTTGGAAAGAACATGAGTATCATTGTTATGTGAGATTGATTAATAAGCATTGTTGAAAACATTTGAGTGAGTTCTCATGTGATTGGACTAGGGTTTGTGAGCAAGGATTATTTCATTGAGTGATTGGTTGAGTAGAGTTGGTTGAGCCTAGTCAAATGAATGTGTTGAAGTGATTTTTCAAGTTTTATGAAACACATTATTATATATTTTGAATTGATTGGAGAAAGAGGTTGAGTATTGATGAGTGTGAAACATATTGAGTCTCTAACAATTCTATATATATTTTTGTGATAAAAAAGAGATTGGAAGTGATTGAGAGTTTGTGAATGTGAAGCATATTGATTCTCTAACAATTCTCTGTATGTTTCAAAAGAGTGATTAAAAGTGATTGAGCATTGAGATGAATGTGAAGCATATTGAGTCTCTAAAAATTCTCTATATGTTTCTAAAAGGTGATTAAAAGTAATTAAGCATTATGATGAGTGAGAATCATATTGAGTCTCTAACAATTCTCTTTATGTTCCTATGATATTGGACAAGTACTAGTGTGGACTTGTTGAGAATATTTAAAGAAATTCTTAGAGAAGACTTGTGGATAGATATGTGTGAGCTTTTTTGGAAGCTTACAATACATATTGAGAGCAGAACTGAATAAGGTCTAATAAGGACTTATAGAGCATATTTAGACAAGTTCTAGTGAGAACTTGTTGAGCAAATTTGGACAAGTTCTAGAGAGGACTTGTGGGCATATTAGTGTGAGATTTTATGGAAGATTACAAGGTAGATTTGAGATAAGTATTTGACTAGACTTGTGAGAAGATTTTATTGATTGATTTTTTCAAACCTTGAGTTAAGGTTTGGAGCAGATCCAGCAAAGTTGATTTCAGATTGAGTCAAGCTTTTTGTTAGGGCTTGAGGACAGAGATTGAGGACAGATTTGTGCTAGATCGAAGGACTATGTTTAGTGCATATCATAGGATAGATATTGAGTATATATTTGTGCTAGACCGAAGGACTGTGTTTAGTGCATATCAAAGATAGAGATTGAGGACATATTTGTGCTAGACCAAAGGATTGTGTTTAGTGTAGATTTGAGACAAAGCTTTGGAGGTGATAGAGAATAGAGGGCAACAGTCTCCAGTGGATAGATATCCATTATCCAGGGTAGTGAGGATAGGTGCCTTTAGTGGATAGAGATCCATTAGCCAAAGTAGTGGGGACAATAGTTCTTCTAGAAGATCACCAATCGAGCTAAGGAGAAAGGGTTTCTCCTATGGATAGAGATCCATGAATTTTATTAGGGGATTGGTGTCTCCTTTGGATAGAGATCCATAAACATTGTAATAGGGAAAAGATTCCCAAGAGATTAACTAAGAAAATTTTAGTGAAATATTTTCTCTGTGGAGTATCCCACATTGGGTGAACCACGTTAAATTGGTGTCTCTATTGTGTGTGGTGATTTGTGCATTAATTTGATTACTACTGTTGATATTTCTATATTTACATTACATAATATTTATTGGAAAGAAAAGTAAAAAGTGGTCTTATACTTGTTCACCTCTATCAAGTATAGGCTTATGTTCTTCAATTGGTATCAGAGCGGGTTCCTTCAAAAGATTTTAAAAGCTTGAAGGAAACGATTTCAAGAACACAATGGATTCTAAGAATATGTCCTTAGATAATTCAACACCAATATTTTATGGAATTGATTATATATTCAATTATGAGAATGAAGGTTCACCCGATGGCACTTGGCAATGAAATTTGGGAAGTAGTTGAAAATGGATACATACCACCAACTGATCCACCTATAGATAAGGAAGGTAATATTCTACAACATTACAATTCAAAAGCAATGAATGCACTTTTGAGAGGTTTGTATAGAACATAATCAATAAAATTTATGCATTGTAAATATGCAAAAGAAATTTGGGATAAGTTGCAAAGCGTATATGAAGGAAATAAAAGTTTCAAAATGGCAAAGATATGAAATCTCAAAGGACAATTTGAAAAATTAAGAATGAAGAATAAGGAAGACATTAGTTCTTATCTACTTCAGGTAGATGAGGTTGTTAATGCTATGCTAGGACTTGGACTTAATGTGGATGAATTAGATGTTTGTGATAAGATCTTAAGGTCTCTTCCAACAAGGTTTAGTGAAAATATTTCATCTATAGAAGAAGCAAAGGATGGTGATTCCTTGACAAGAGATATTTTGCTTGGTATTCTTACAAATTTTGAGTTAATAACAAAAGAACCTAATCCCTAGAAGGAATTAGCCTTCAAAGCAATTAATAAGACAAAGGGTAAAAATTCATAATTGAGCAATGAGTCATCCAGGTGATGAAGAAGCAAATTATGGCAGAAGGAATAAGGATTCAAGAAGATTCAAAGATGCAAAATTTGTTAGATGTTTCAATTGTGTGAAGTATGGTCAATATGCAATTGATTTTCAAGAAGCTAAAAATAACAATGATGAAGAAAAATAGGATCACAGGAATAGGGAATAAGAAAAATACAAGTACCAAAATAAAGGCAAGGATGGAAAAAGTAGACAAGGGAAGAAGCTCTTTCAAATACAAAAGAGGAGCTACTATGCAGATAAGGAAATTAAGTACTCAAGTTATAGTGATGCTAGTTTTTCAGATAATGATAGATATGAAGTCCTATTTATTATTTAAGAAAAAGAAGAAGTCAAGAAAAGGTCACCAATAATTCTAAATTTTTTTAGATGTGGTAACTTTGGACATATTGAAGATAGTTGTACAAGGAATGGTTAAAGTTTCAATGATGATGAATATGAGGATGCACTTGAAGGATCAAAATAAAATCTTCTAATGACACTAGAAGAAGAAGAAGGTGATCCTATAGTAGACAAGTCAAAAGAAAATGAATATGTAGACAAAAGCAAACAAATAGAGGAAGAATCAGATAAAGAAGGATTTGATCTTAAGGTAGAACTTATTTATACTCTTGACATAGTAGAGAAGGTAAGAAAGCAAAAATCTAAACTTAAGTTTTAGTTTCAATAATGCGATGAAGAGAGAAGAAAGCTTGTAGAGGATCTAAAAAATTCAATGACTAAAACAAATAAGTTCAAGGATAAGCTAGAATCAAAGGTCTTAGAATGTGAAAGGTTAGAAAAAGAAGTAACTCTACTAAGGGAAGATTTAGAAAAATACAAGGATAAGCTACACAACTTTAGAAAGAGTTCAAAGATTGTGGATAAGATGATCAAGGTACAAAGAAGGTCAACAAAAAAAATAGGTCTTGGTTTTGAATAGGCTCAAAAGAAATAAGAAGAAGAGTCAACCTCAATTTTTGAAGAAGAAGAAACTTCAGAAGAAGACAGTGTAAGATAAAGTGAGACATCTGAGGATGAGTTGGACAACAGAAAGTTCAACAAGAAAATGAACAATGCACAAAGAAGAAATATATGGAACAGCAATCAGAATAGCTTAAGGGAGACTAAGAGACCAATGAGGTCAAGACAAGGAAATTTCAATGGAAGGAGTTTCTCATGTCATAGGTTTGGACACATGGCTTCACAGTGTACGACACATAAAAGATAGGAAAATGGGAATTTCAAAAATAGGCAGCTTTTCCATGGGTATTGCTACTCATGTAATCGGTTTGGTCACAAGGCAATGGATTGTAGGGTTCATGACAAGAAAAGGATATGGCTTCACTAGGAGAAATCCTAAGATATTTGCACCTCCAAGGAATAATAAAATTAAGTGTTATAAGTGCAATAATGATGGACATACAACAAAATGTTGTAGAGTAGATATTCCAAAATTAAGCATGAACAGGAACAGGAACAGGAATATTGATATGGATATAAATAGTAACAGGAATGTGGACATGGACAGGAACAGTCAAAGAAATAAGAAGGATCAAATGAGAAGAAAAGAGGATAAAGGTAAATACAAGTGCTTTCTAGGATTAGAAATACTTCCACCCTAGAATTAACCACCTCAAGAGGTGGGGGAGGGGCTAAGCTAAGAGACTCATTCTTAGCCCCGAACCCCAAAGGTGACCCTTTGCCACTGATGTCAAAGGGGAAGAGATTAGAGTAAGTGTGATAAAACTAAGTTTGAAAGAAGGCATTCATTTAGGGGAAACAATTTTCTAGGAGGAGCAAAATGGAAAGGTCAAGGAAGTGGTAAAAAGGTATTGGGTTGCCATCAATGACAAAGGGAGAGATTGTTGGACATTTTGATTCCATGGAGTTATCATTGATGTCAAGGCATGAAATTGTCATTGACGCCAAGAAGTGAACCATCGGTGATTTCAAAAGATCAAAATAAGCAATGTCAGAGGTTGATGAAAAAGGACTGCATAATATTCTTTTTAATATTATGTGAAGCAAAATAAAGGTTTTTATTAAAACCATAGTGGGCAAATAAAAGGTTTTATTAAAAACCATAATGGGCAAAAATAAAAGGTTTTGATTAAAACCTAGGAAGGCTTTTTGTAAAGCTAAGAGATTTAAATATTAATTTATAAAATTTAAATTCAAAATAATTTAAATTATTTATAAATTAAAATGTTTAAATGAAAAAAAAAATAGCGTCGACCTCTATAAACTCACCTCCGCTGACATGCATGGAACGATGGCACAAGGTATTTGTTCCTTAGACAAAGCATTGGAAAATGAATTTTGATTTATCCTCCGCAATATTTTGATGCAAGACTTGTGCAAATTTCATTTGGAGAAGCACATTCGAAGCACTACGTGGAGCAAGGAGACGTGGTGGATAAAGGAGCCAAAAGGCTCTAAAGGGCAACAAAGGCATAAGGCGTATATTGTGCCTTAGTGGAGCAAGGTGAGAGCTTGGCTTACACGACATGGAAGCCATGGGTAAGGCACTACAACGGTAGTGGTGCAAGTTCAAATCTTGCAATTCATGGAGAGGGCAAAAAAAGGTTTTTATAATTTTATTTTTAATTATTGCTTTTGCCAAATTTGTGTGGAGGGATAAGGTGTAAATAAATTGTTTTATTTACCTAAGTGGTAAATAGTGAATGTTGCTAGGGTAACATTGTTTGTACCTTAGGAAAGAGAAATTGATTTATTGCATTTAGTAATAAAATGAATTATTTAATTTAAATTTAATATTGAGAAAGGAGTTATAAGTAGAAGTTGTGTTATATTTTAACGGGGATTTTTGATGAAATTTATGATATTGAAATTTACTGTTGAGATGGAGCAATATGGTGTATTTGGATTTTAATTTATATTTGTGATTAAGGTAAATTGTGAAAAGTGTTAGGGTGATAATTCTTATCATCTAACCCTTGTACTTGGATAATAAAGTGGTGATATTTGATACAGGGGTTGAAAATCATTCTCCATAAAAGAAAAAGGTATGGGCATATTCTTCCTTTGTTGAGTTCATTGATTGGTTTTCTGGAAAACAAATTTCGAGTGAAAAGGACTTGATTAGGTTTTCTTATTGAGTTTTTGAGCTATATGTGAAGATTGTTTTATAAGCATTATTGAGTGTGTTTTGAATTAATACTTCAAGTTTTTCAATAATGAAGAGTTGTTGATAAAACGTTGTTTTATAAGCATTGTTGTTGAAGCCATTGATTGAGTGAAGAACTTGAACTAGGATTTACAAAGATCATAAGTATCATTGTTATGTGAGATTGGTCTATAAGCATTATTGTTGAAGCCATTGATTGAGTGAAGAACTTTAACTAGGGTTTGGAAAGAACATGAGTATCATTGTTATGTGAGATTGATTGATAAGCCTTGTTGGAAAGATTTGAGTGAGTGTTCATGTGATTGGACTAGGGTTTGTGAGCAAGGATTATTTCATTGAGTAATTGGTTGAGTAGAGTTGGTTGATCCTAGTCAAGAGAATGTGTTGAATTGATTGTTCAAGTTCTGTGAAACACATTATTCTATATTTTGAATTGATTTGAAAAATAGGTTGAGTATTGATGAGTGTGAAACATATTGAGTCTCTAACAATTCTCTATATATTTATGTGATAAAATAGATATTGGAAGTGATTGAGAGTTTGTGAGTGTGAAGCATATCGAGTCTCTAACAATTATTTGTATGTTTCAAAAGAGTGATTAAAAGTGATTGAGCATTGAGGTGAATGTGAAGCATATTGTGTCTCTAACAATTCTCTATATGTTTCTAAAAGGTAATTGAAAGTAATTAAGCATTGTGATGAGTGAGAAGCATATTGAGTCTCTAAAAATTATAGAGGATGACAGTATCTAGTGGATAGAGATCCATTATCCAGGGCAATGAGGATAGGTGTCTTCAGTGGATAGAGATCCATTAGCCAGAGTAGTAGGGGCAACAATTATTCTATAAGATTACTAGTCAGAGCTAAGGAGAAATGAGATCTTCTGTGGATAGAGATTCATGAAATTGATGAGGGGATTGATATATCCTTTGGATAGATATCCATAAACATTATAATAGGGAAAGGATTCCCAAGAGATTGATTGAAAAAAATTTAGTGAAATATTTTCTCTGTGGAGTAGCCCACATTGGGTGAACCACATTAAATTGGTGTCTCTATTATGTATGGTGATTTGTGCATTTCTTTGATTATTGTTGTTGATATTGCTATCTTTACATTGTATAATATTGATTTGAAATAAAAGTAAAATGTGGTCTTATATTGTTCACCCCCCCCTCTGAATATAAGCTTGTGTTCTTCAATTTGTATTAGAGCAGGTTCCTTCGAAAGAGTTTAACAGCTTGAAAAAAAAAACTTTCAAGAACATAATGGATTCTAATAATGTGTCCTCAGATAATTCAACACCAATATTTGACAGAAGTGATTATATATATTGGAGTATGAGAATGAAGGTTCACCTGATGGCACTTGGCAATGAAATTTTGGAAGCTAATGAAAATGAATACATACCACCAGTTGATCCACCTACAGATACGAAAGGTAATATTATACAACATTACAATTCAAAATAAATGAATAAACTTTTGAGATGTTTGCATAGAACAAAATCAATAAAAGTTATAAATTGTAAATATGCAAAAGGAATTTGGGATAAGTTGCAAAGCATATATGAAGGAGATAAAAGTATCAAAAATGCAAAGATATGAAATCTCAAAGGATAATTTGAAGAATTAAGAATGAACAATGAGGAATACATTAGTTTTTATCTACTTTAGGTAGATGAGATTTTTAATTCTATGCAAGGACTTCGACTTGATGTGGATGAATCAGATGTTTGTGATAATATATTAAGGTCTCTTCCAACAAGGTTTAGTGAAAATATTTAAGCTATATAAGAAGCAAAGGATGGTGATTCCTTGAAAAGAGATATGTTTCTTGGTATTATTACAGCTTTTGAGTTAAGAATAAAATACCCTAATTCCAAGAATGAAGAAGCCTTCAAAGCAATTAAGAAGACAAATGGTAAGAAGTTAGAATAAAGTAATGAGTCATCCAGTGATGAAGAAGTAAATTATGGTAGAAGGAATAAGGATTCAAGAAGATTCAAAGATGCAAAAAATGTTATATGTTTCAATTGTGGAAAGTATGGTCACTATGCAACTGATTGTCAAGAAGCTAAAAATAACAATGATGAAGAAAAATAGGATCACAAGAATAAGAAATCAAAAAAATACAGGTACCATAATAAATGCAAGGATGGACAAAGCAAACAAGGGAAGAAGTTCTTTCAAAGACAAAAGAGGAGATACTATGTAGACAAGGCAAGTAAGTACTCAAGTGATAGTGATGCAAGTTTTTTAGATAATGATAGAGATGAAGTCTTATTTATGATTGAAGAAAAATAAGAAGTCAATAAAAGGTCACCAATAGTTCTCAAGTGTTTTAGATGTGGTAACTTTGGACATCTTGAAGATAGTTGTACAAGGAATGGTTATAGTTTCATTGATGATGAATATGAGGATGCACTTGAAGGACAAGAAGAAAATATTCTAATGGCACTAGAAGAAGAAGAAGGTGACCCTATAGTATACAAGTCAAAAGAAAATGAAGATGTAGACAAAAGCAAACAAATAGAGGAATACTCAGATAAAGGAGGATTCTATCTTAAGGCATAACTTATTTATGCTCTTGACACAATAAAGAAGGTAAGAAAGCAAAACTCTAAATTTGAGTTTAAGTTTCAAGAATGTGATGAAGAGAGAAGAAAGCTTATAGAGGATCTAAACAAGTCAATGGCTAAAACAAAGAAGTTCAAGGATAAGATAGAAGAAAAGGTCTTAGAATGTGAAATGTTATAACAAGAAGTAACTCTACTAAGGGAAGATTTGGCAAAATCTAAGGATAAGCTACACGAGTTTGGAAAGAGTTCAAATATTGTGGATAAGATGATCAAGATACAAATAAGGTCAACAAAAAAAATAGGTCTTGGTTTTGAACAGGCTTAAAATAAACAAGAAGAAGAGTCAACCTCAAATTTTTAATAAGAAGAAACTTCAGAAGAAGATAGTGTAAGAGAAAGTGAGACATCTGAGGATGAGTTGGACAATAGAAATTTCAACAAGGAAAGGAACAAAGCATAAAGAAGAAATAGATGGAACATCAATCAGAATAGGTTAAGAGAGACTAAGAGACCAATGATGTCAAGACAAGGAAATTTCAATGGAAGGTGTTTCTCATGTCACAGGTTTGGACACATGGATTCACAGTGCAAGACACATGAAAGACAAGAAAATGGGAATTTTAGAAACAGATAGCTTTTCCATTGGTATTGCTTCTCATGTAATCAGTTTGGTAACAAGGCAATGGATTGCAATGTTCATTATAGAAAAGGATATGGCTTCACTAGGAGAAATCCTAAGACATTTGCACCTACAAGGACTAATAACATTAAGTTTTATAAGTGCAATAATGATGGACATACAAAAAAATGGTATAGAGCAAACATTATAGAATCAAGCACGAACAAAAATAGGAATAGGAATATTGATATGGATATAAAAAGGAACATGAATGTGGACATGGATAGGAATAGGAATAGGAACAGTCAAATAAATCAGAAGGATCAAATGAGAAGAAAAGAGGATAAAGGTAAATACCAGTGTTTGCTGGGAGTAGAAATACTTCCACCCCAAAATTAACCACCTCAAGAGGAGGTAGGGGAGGGGCTAAGATAAGAGACTCATTCTTAGCATCAAGACCCAAAGGTGACCCTTTTCCATTGATGTCAAAGGGGGAGATATTATAGTAAGGGGGAGAAAACTTTGTTTGAAATAAAATATTCAGTCAAGGGAGCAGTTTTCTAGGAGGAGCAAAATGGACAGGTCAAGGAAGTGGTAAAAATTTATTGGGTTGCCATCAATGACAAAGGGGGATATTGTTGGACATTTTGAGTCCATGGAGTTATCATTGATGTCAAGGCATGAAGTTGTCATTGGTTCCAATAAGTGAACCACTGGTGATGTCAAAAGGTCAAAATAAGCAATGTCAGAGGTTGATGAAAAAGGGCTTCATAGTATTCTTTTTAATATTATGTGAAGCAAAATAAAGGTTTTTATTAAAACCATAGTGGGAAAATAAAAGATTTTATTAAAAACCATAATGGGCAAAAATAAAAGGTTTTGATTAAAACCTAAGAAGGTTTTTTATGAAGCTAAAATATTTAAATATTAATTTATAAAATTTAAATTCTAAAGAATTTAAATGATTTATAAATTAAAATATTTAAATGCAAAAACCTTAGCGCCGACCTCCATAAACTCACCTCCGTCGACATGCATGGAATGATGGCACAAGGTATTTATACCTTAGCCAAAGCATTGGAAAATGAATTTTGATTTATCCTCCGCAACATTTCAATGCAAGACTTGTGTGAATTTCGTTTCGAGAAGCACCTTCGAAGCACTACATGGAGCAAGGAGATGTGGTGGAGAAAGGAGCCAAAAGGCTCTAAAGGGTAGTGAAGGCATAAGGCGTATATTACGCCTTAGTGGAGCAAGTAAGCACTTGGATCATATGGTGTGGAAGCCACGGTCAATGTGTTGCAGCGGCAGTGGTGAAAGTTCCAATACCGTAATTCGTGGAGAGGGCAGAAAAATGTTTTTATAATTTTATTTTTAATAATTGATTTTACCAAAGTTGTGTGGAGGGATAAGGTGTAAATAAATTATTTTATTTACCTAAGTGGTAAATAGTGAATGTTGCTAGGGTAACATTGTTTGTACCTTAGGAAAGAGAAATTGATTTATTGCATTTAGTAATAAAATGAATTATTTAATTTAAATGCAATATTGAGAAAGGAGTTATAAGTAGAAGTTGTGTTATAAATTAAAGGTGATTTTTGATGAAATTTATGATGTTGAAATTTATTGTTGAGATGAAGCACTAAGGTATATTTGGATTTTAATTTATCTTTGTGATTAAGGTAAATTGTAAAAAGTGTTAGGGTGATAATTCTTATCATCTAACCCTTGTACTTGGCAAATAAAGTGGTGATATTTGAGACAAGTGTTGAAGATCATTATCCATAAAAGAAAAAGGTATAGGCATATTCTTCCTTGGTTGAGTTGATTGATTGGTTTTCTAGAAAATAAATTTGGAGTGAAAAGGACTTGATTAGGTTTTCTTATTGAGTTGTTGAGCTATATGTGAAGATGTTTTTATAAGAATTGTTGAGTGTGTTTTGAATTAATGCTTCAAGATTTTCTGGAATGAAGAGTTGTTGATAAAACCTTGTTTGATAAGAATTGTTGTTGAAGCCATTGATTGAGTGAAGAACTTGAACTAGGGTTTGCAAATATCATAAGTATCATTGTTATGTGAGATTGGTTTATAAGCATTGTTATTGAAGCCATTGATTGAGTGAAGAAATTGAACTAGGGTTTGGAAATAACATGAGTATCATTGTTATGTGAGATTGATTGAGAAGCATTATTGGAAACATTTGAGTGAGTGTTCATGTGATTGGACTAGGGTTTGTGAGCAAGGATTATTTTATTGTGTTATTGGTTGAGTAGAGTTGGTTGATCCTAGTCAAGTGAATGTGTTGAAGTGATTGTTCAAGTTCTCTAAAACAAATTATTCTATATTCTGAATTGATTTTAGAAAGGGGTTGAGTATTGATGAGTGTGAAACATATTGAGTCTCTAACAATTCTCTATATATTTTTGTGATATAAGAGAGATTGGAAGTGATTGAGAGTTTGTGAATGTGAAGCATATTGAGTCTCTAACAATTCTCTGTATGTTTCAAAAGAGTGATTAAAATAGATTGAGCATTGAGATGAATGTGAAGCATATTGGGTCTCTAAAAATTCTTTATGTTTCTAAAATGTGATTGAAATTAATTAAGCATTATGATGAGTGAGAAGCATATTGAATCTCTAAAAATTCTCTTTATGTTTCTATGAGATTGGACAAGTTCTAGTGTGGACTTGTTGAGCAGATTTAAGGCAAGTCTTAGAGAAGACTTGTGTACAAATATGTGTGAGCTTTTGTGGAAGATTACAATACAGATTGAGAGCATAATTGAATAATTTCTAGTAAGGACTTTTTGAGCAAATTTGGACAAGTTCTAATGAGAACTTGTTGAGCAAATTTGGACAAGTTTTAGAGAGGACTTATGGATGGATTAGTGCAAGCTTTTTTTGAAGCTTACAAGGTATATTTGAGACAAGTCTTTGTGTAGAATTATGAGCAAAGCTGATTGATTGATTTGTTCAAACCTTGAGTTAAGGTTTGGAGCAAATCTAGTAGAGTTGATTTGAGATTGAGTCAAGCTTTTTGTTAAGGCTTGAGGAAAAATATTGAGGACAGATTTGTGCTACACTGAAGGACTATGTTTAGTGTAGATCAGAGGATAGATATTAAGGACAAATTTGTGCTAGACCGAAGGACTATGTTTAGTGCGGATCAGAGGATAGAGATTGAGGATAGATTTGTGCTAGACCGAAGGACTGTATTTAGAGCAAATTTGAGATAGATTTGTGGAGGTGATGGAGTATATAGGATGATAGTCTCTAGTGGATAGATATCTTTAATGGGCTCAAGTTCTTCAAGAGTCATGAAATGTTCTTCTTCAAATTGGAAATTGTTTTTCAAGAAGCCAACAAAGTGTGCTATGGTGATATTATCTGTTTTAGACTCTGGTTGATAGAAATAAAGTTCATGGCAATACTCTCGATATAACACAACTCTAGGAACTCTATTCCACATTTTTCTATCTGCAAGATCAGCTTCTTGGTCCTCTATACAAGCTAGAAATTGATGCACTATGGCTGCATTCTTGAGGAATTCCTCAAAGGTATACAACTCAGAAGACATAAGGGCTCTTCTATCTCGCTAACCACCTATGGCAAGCTCTCTGAAGTTCATGATAAAAAATGAGTTGATGAGGATCCAAGATTCTATCTAGGACAAACCTCTTGATTTGTTTAAGCTCTGCTGACCTAGATGAAATGATACCTAGTCTCCTATTAAGTTCATCCCACAAAAGTTGGTTTCTATCTCGTTTAGGCACACTAAGCACGGAATTAATTTCTATGGCTGCTAATTGGTTTTCAACATTTATAGTGATCTGCTAGTATTTTCTTAGAAGCTACCATCTAAACATGATATGCAACTTAGTAGTTTTCTAATGATTTTAAATGAATCTATTTTTTTTTTGTTTTTTTATTTTTTTTTTCAAAAGGTTTTAGTTTCACGTCGGGTTCACCAAAAATGTATCGTTCCAAATTTTCCACACCCTTACCTTCAGGCTAAAGGATCCACACCCGGAAGGGGGATGCGAGAAGGATGGGACGGTACCTCGGACTGAGAGGCCCTTTGAAGGTCCCGCCTCTCGGGGGAGGGGTATTAAGGTGATTTTTCGATGGATGGTAGGGTTCACCAAGAAACGTTTAGTGGCAGTCTCCATGCCTAGGTTGGGAATGTGTTTGATATGTTCAATTTTATCTTTAATCATTCAAATCCTAGGTTTGGCCAAATGAATCTAAACTATTCCTATATGAAATGCAGATTTAAATGAATACAGGAAACATATTTGAACAGAAAACATAGAGAATAAGCTAGATGAGAAAAGTCATACCTGATTTTGGATGTCTAATGGAGGTTCTGATTTTTGAAGTAGTCAAGATCACCTCTGATCTGACAGGATCGTCTAAAATCAGACAGGATCGTCTGAGATCTAACGAATTCGTCAAAGACCTGCAATCAGAGAAATAGACACAAAACACAAAAAATGCAGCAATACTAACAAAGGAAAATGGTGTAAAATGACAATATAGATACTAAAACGATAATTACAAATAGAAATTCAAGTAAATTATAGTATTCTAATGACAAATTATGATCTTATCATGCACTTAAGCTATATGGGTGAACTCCAAAATGTGGAATAGTAGAAAATAACAATAAACTGATCTAAATGTAGAATGAAATAGTGGACGAGAAGAGAAAAGTGTAAACTCTGGGCACTAATTGCCCCCAATGTTGACTGCAGATCGAAATCGTCTTGTAGAGTGCAAAATCATCTCGAATTGGGGCGAGATCGTCCGAGATCGTACAGGATCGTTTGCGACGATCGTAAAGGTGATTTTTGATGAAATTTATGATGTTGAAATTTATTGTTGAGATGGAGCACTAAGGTATATTTGGATTTTAATTTATCTTTGTGATTAAGGTAAATTGTAAAAAGTGTTAGGGTGATAATTCTTATCATCTAACCCTTGTACTTGGCAAATAAAGTGGTGATATTTGAGACAAGTGTTGAAGATCATTATCCATAAAATAAAAAGGTATAGGCATATTCTTCCTTGGTTGAGTTGATTGATTGGTTTTCTATAAAATAAATTTGGAGTGAAAAGGACTTGATTAGGTTTTCTTATTGAGTTGTTGAGCTATATATGAAGATTGTTTTATAAGTATTGTTGATTGTGTTTTGAATTAATGCTTCAAGGTTTTCAAGAATGAAGAGTTATTGATAAAACCTTGTTTGATAAGCATTTTTTTGAAGCCATTGATTGAGTGAAGAACTTGAACTAGGGTTTGAAAATATCATAAGTATAATTGTTATGTGATATTGGTTTATAAGCATTGTTTTTGAAGCGATTGATTGAGTGAATAACTTGAACTAGGGTTTGGAAAGAACATGAGTATCATTGTTATGTGAGATTGATTAATAAGCATTGTTGAAAACATTTGAGTGAGTTCTCATGTGATTGGACTAGGGTTTGTGAGCAAGGATTATTTCATTGAGTGATTGGTTGAGTAGAGTTGGTTGAGCCTAGTCAAATGAATGTGTTGAAGTGATTTTTCAAGTTTTATGAAACACATTATTATATATTTTGAATTGATTGGAGAAAGAGGTTGAGTATTGATGAGTGTGAAACATATTGAGTCTCTAACAATTCTATATATATTTTTGTGATAAAAAAGAGATTGGAAGTGATTGAGAGTTTGTGAATGTGAAGCATATTGATTCTCTAACAATTCTCTGTATGTTTCAAAAGAGTGATTAAAAGTGATTGAGCATTGAGATGAATGTGAAGCATATTGAGTCTCTAAAAATTCTCTATATGTTTCTAAAAGGTGATTAAAAGTAATTAAGCATTATGATGAGTGAGAATCATATTGAGTCTCTAACAATTCTCTTTATGTTCCTATGATATTGGACAAGTACTAGTGTGGACTTGTTGAGAATATTTAAAGAAATTCTTAGAGAAGACTTGTGGATAGATATGTGTGAGCTTTTTTGGAAGCTTACAATACATATTGAGAGCAGAACTGAATAAGGTCTAATAAGGACTTATAGAGCATATTTAGACAAGTTCTAGTGAGAACTTGTTGAGCAAATTTGGACAAGTTCTAGAGAGGACTTGTGGGCATATTAGTGTGAGATTTTATGGAAGATTACAAGGTAGATTTGAGATAAGTATTTGACTAGACTTGTGAGAAGATTTTATTGATTGATTTTTTCAAACCTTGAGTTAAGGTTTGGAGCAGATCCAGCAAAGTTGATTTCAGATTGAGTCAAGCTTTTTGTTAGGGCTTGAGGACAGAGTTTGAGGACAGATTTGTGCTAGATCGAAGGACTATGTTTAGTGCATATCATAGGATAGATATTGAGTATATATTTGTGCTAGACCGAAGGACTGTGTTTAGTGCATATCAAAGATAGAGATTGAGGACATATTTGTGCTAGACCAAAGGATTGTGTTTAGTGTAGATTTGAGACAAAGCTTTGGAGGTGATAGAGAATAGAGGGCAACAGTCTCCAGTGGATAGATATCCATTATCCAGGGTAGTGAGGATAGGTGCCTTTAGTGGATAGAGATCCATTAGCCAAAGTAGTGGGGACAATAGTTCTTCTAGAAGATCACCAATCGAGCTAAGGAGAAAGGGTTTCTCCTATGGATAGAGATCCATGAATTTTATTAGGGGATTGGTGTCTCCTTTGGATAGAGATCCATAAACATTGTAATAGGGAAAAGATTCCCAAGAGATTAACTAAGAAAATTTTAGTGAAATATTTTCTCTCGTGGAGTATCCCACATTGGGTGAACCACGTTAAATTGGTGTCTCTATTGTGTGTGGTGATTTGTGCATTAATTTGATTACTACTGTTGATATTTCTATATTTACATTACATAATATTTATTGGAAAGAAAAGTAAAAAGTGGTCTTATACTGTTCACCTCTATCAGTATAGGCTTATGTTCTTCAATTGGTATCAGAGCGGGTTCCTTCAAAAGATTTTAAAAGCTTGAAGGAAAAGATTTCAAGAACACAATGGATTCTAAGAATATGTCCTTAGATAATTCAACACCAATATTTTATGGAATTGATTATATATTCAATTATGAGAATGAAGGTTCACCTGATGGCACTTGGCAATGAAATTTAGGAAGTAGTTGAAAATGGATACATACCACCAACTGATCCACCTATAGATAAGGAAGGTAATATTCTACAACATTACAATTCAAAAGCAATGAATGCACTTTTGAGAGGTTTGTATAGAACATAATCAATAAAATTTATGCATTGTAAATATGCAAAAGAAATTTGGGATAAGTTGCAAAGCGTATATGAAGGAAATAAAAGTTTCAAAATGGCAAAGATATGAAATCTCAAAGGACAATTTGAAAAATTAAGAATGAAGAATAAGGAAGACATTAGTTCTTATCTACTTCAGGTAGATGAGGTTGTTAATGCTATGCTAGGACTTGGACTTAATGTGGATGAATTAGATGTTTGTGATAAGATCTTAAGGTCTCTTCCAACAAGGTTTAGTGAAAATATTTCATCTATAGAAGAAGCAAAGGATGGTGATTCCTTGACAAGAGATATTTTGCTTGGTATTCTTACAAATTTTGAGTTAATAACAAAAGAACCTAATCCCTAGAAGGAATTAGCCTTCAAAGCAATTAATAAGACAAAGGGTAAAAATTCATAATTGAGCAATGAGTCATCCGAGTGATGAAGAAGCAAATTATGGCGAGAAGGAATAAGGATTCAAGAAGATTCAAAGATGCAAAATTTGTTAGATGTTTCAATTGTGTGAAGTATGGTCAATATGCAATTGATTTTCAAGAAGCTAAAAATAACAATGATGAAGAAAAATAGGATCACAGGAATAGGGAATAAGAAAAATACAAGTACCAAAATAAAGGCAAGGATGGAAAAAGTAGACAAGGGAAGAAGCTCTTTCAAATACAAAAGAGGAGCTACTATGCAGATAAGGAAATTAAGTACTCAAGTTATAGTGATGCTAGTTTTTCAGATAATGATAGATATGAAGTCCTATTTATTATTTAAGAAAAAGAAGAAGTCAAGAAAAGGTCACCAATAATTCTAAATTTTTTTAGATGTGGTAACTTTGGACATATTGAAGATAGTTGTACAAGGAATGGTTAAAGTTTCAATGATGATGAATATGAGGATGCACTTGAAGGATCAAAATAAAATCTTCTAATGACACTAGAAGAAGAAGAAGGTGATCCTATAGTAGACAAGTCAAAAGAAAATGAATATGTAGACAAAAGCAAACAAATAGAGGAAGAATCAGATAAAGAAGGATTTGATCTTAAGGTAGAACTTATTTATACTCTTGACATAGTAGAGAAGGTAAGAAAGCAAAAATCTAAACTTAAGTTTTAGTTTCAATAATGCGATGAAGAGAGAAGAAAGCTTGTAGAGGATCTAAAAAATTCAATGACTAAAACAAATAAGTTCAAGGATAAGCTAGAATCAAAGGTCTTAGAATGTGAAAGGTTAGAAAAAGAAGTAACTCTACTAAGGGAAGATTTAGAAAAATACAAGGATAAGCTACACAACTTTAGAAAGAGTTCAAAGATTGTGGATAAGATGATCAAGGTACAAAGAAGGTCAACAAAAAAAATAGGTCTTGGTTTTGAATAGGCTCAAAAGAAATAAGAAGAAGAGTCAACCTCAATTTTTGAAGAAGAAGAAACTTCAGAAGAAGACAGTGTAAGATAAAGTGAGACATCTGAGGATGAGTTGGACAACAGAAAGTTCAACAAGAAAATGAACAATGCACAAAGAAGAAATATATGGAACAGCAATCAGAATAGCTTAAGGGAGACTAAGAGACCAATGAGGTCAAGACAAGGAAATTTCAATGGAAGGAGTTTCTCATGTCATAGGTTTGGACACATGGCTTCACAGTGTACGACACATAAAAGATAGGAAAATGGGAATTTCAAAAATAGGCAGCTTTTCCATGGGTATTGCTACTCATGTAATCAGTTTGGTCACAAGGCAATGGATTGTAGGGTTCATGACGAGAAAAGGATATGGCTTCACTAGGAGAAATCCTAAGATATTTGCACCTCCAAGGAATAATAAAATTAAGTGTTATAAGTGCAATAATGATGGACATACAACAAAATGTTGTAGAGTAGATATTCCAAAATTAAGCATGAACAGGAACAGGAACAGGAATATTGATATGGATATAAATAGTAACAGGAATGTGGACATGGACAGGAACAGTCAAAGAAATAAGAAGGATCAAATGAGAAGAAAAGAGGATAAAGGTAAATACAAGTGCTTTCTAGGATTAGAAATACTTCCACCCTAGAATTAACCACCTCAAGAGGTGGGGGAGGGGCTAAGCTAAGAGACTCATTCTTAGCCCCGAACCCCAAAGGTGACCCTTTGCCACTGATGTCAAAGGGGAAGAGATTAGAGTAAGTGTGATAAAACTAAGTTTGAAAGAAGGCATTCATTTAGGGGAAACAATTTTCTAGGAGGAGCAAAATGGAAAGGTCAAGGAAGTGGTAAAAAGGTATTGGGTTGCCATCAATGACAAAGGGAGAGATTGTTGGACATTTTGATTCCATGGAGTTATCATTGATGTCAAGGCATGAAATTGTCATTGACGCCAAGAAGTGAACCATCGGTGATTTCAAAAGATCAAAATAAGCAATGTCAGAGGTTGATGAAAAAGGACTGCATAATATTCTTTTTAATATTATGTGAAGCAAAATAAAGGTTTTTATTAAAACCATAGTGGGCAAATAAAAGGTTTTATTAAAAACCATAATGGGCAAAAATAAAAGGTTTTGATTAAAACCTAGGAAGGCTTTTTGTAAAGCTAAGAGATTTAAATATTAATTTATAAAATTTAAATTCAAAATAATTTAAATTATTTATAAATTAAAATGTTTAAATGAAAAAAAAAATAGCGTCGACCTCTATAAACTCACCTCCGCTGACATGCATGGAACGATGGCACAAGGTATTTGTTCCTTAGACAAAGCATTGGAAAATGAATTTTGATTTATCCTCCGCAATATTTTGATGCAAGACTTGTGCAAATTTCATTTGGAGAAGCACATTCGAAGCACTACGTGGAGCAAGGAGACGTGGTGGATAAAGGAGCCAAAAGGCTCTAAAGGGCAACAAAGGCATAAGGCGTATATTGTGCCTTAGTGGAGCAAGGTGAGAGCTTGGCTTACACGACATGGAAGCCATGGGTAAGGCACTACAACGGTAGTGGTGCAAGTTCAAATCTTGCAATTCATGGAGAGGGCAAAAAAAGGTTTTTATAATTTTATTTTTAATTATTGCTTTTGCCAAATTTGTGTGGAGGGATAAGGTGTAAATAAATTGTTTTATTTACCTAAGTGGTAAATAGTGAATGTTGCTAGGGTAACATTGTTTGTACCTTAGGAAAGAGAAATTGATTTATTGCATTTAGTAATAAAATGAATTATTTAATTTAAATTTAATATTGAGAAAGGAGTTATAAGTAGAAGTTGTGTTATATTTTAACGGGGATTTTTGATGAAATTTATGATATTGAAATTTACTGTTGAGATGGAGCAATATGGTGTATTTGGATTTTAATTTATATTTGTGATTAAGGTAAATTGTGAAAAGTGTTAGGGTGATAATTCTTATCATCTAACCCTTGTACTTGGATAATAAAGTGGTGATATTTGATACAGGGGTTGAAAATCATTCTCCATAAAAGAAAAAGGTATGGGCATATTCTTCCTTTGTTGAGTTCATTGATTGGTTTTCTGGAAAACAAATTTCGAGTGAAAAGGACTTGATTAGGTTTTCTTATTGAGTTTTTGAGCTATATGTGAAGATTGTTTTATAAGCATTATTGAGTGTGTTTTGAATTAATACTTCAAGTTTTTCAATAATGAAGAGTTGTTGATAAAACGTTGTTTTATAAGCATTGTTGTTGAAGCCATTGATTGAGTGAAGAACTTGAACTAGGATTTACAAAGATCATAAGTATCATTGTTATGTGAGATTGGTCTATAAGCATTATTGTTGAAGCCATTGATTGAGTGAAGAACTTTAACTAGGGTTTGGAAAGAACATGAGTATCATTGTTATGTGAGATTGATTGATAAGCCTTGTTGGAAAGATTTGAGTGAGTGTTCATGTGATTGGACTAGGGTTTGTGAGCAAGGATTATTTCATTGAGTAATTGGTTGAGTAGAGTTGGTTGATCCTAGTCAAGAGAATGTGTTGAATTGATTGTTCAAGTTCTGTGAAACACATTATTCTATATTTTGAATTGATTTGAAAAATAGGTTGAGTATTGATGAGTGTGAAACATATTGAGTCTCTAACAATTCTCTATATATTTATGTGATAAAATAGATATTGGAAGTGATTGAGAGTTTGTGAGTGTGAAGCATATCGAGTCTCTAACAATTATTTGTATGTTTCAAAAGAGTGATTAAAAGTGATTGAGCATTGAGGTGAATGTGAAGCATATTGTGTCTCTAACAATTCTCTATATGTTTCTAAAAGGTAATTGAAAGTAATTAAGCATTGTGATGAGTGAGAAGCATATTGAGTCTCTAAAAATTATAGAGGATGACAGTATCTAGTGGATAGAGATCCATTATCCAGGGCAATGAGGATAGGTGTCTTCGGTGGATAGAGATCCATTAGCCGAGTAGTAGGGGCAACAATTATTCTATAAGATTACTAGTCAGAGCTAAGGAGAAATGAGATCTTCTGTGGATAGAGATTCATGAAATTGATGAGGGGATTGATATATCCTTTGGATAGATATCCATAAACATTATAATAGGGAAAGGATTCCCAAGAGATTGATTGAAAAAAATTTAGTGAAATATTTTCTCTGTGGAGTAGCCCACATTGGGTGAACCACATTAAATTGGTGTCTCTATTATGTATGGTGATTTGTGCATTTCTTTGATTATTGTTGTTGATATTGCTATCTTTACATTGTATAATATTGATTTGAAATAAAAGTAAAATGTGGTCTTATATTGTTCACCCCCCCCCTCGAATATAAGCTTGTGTTCTTCAATTTGTATTAGAGCGAGTTCCTTCAAAAGAGTTTAACATCTTGAAAAAAAAAACTTTCAAGAACATAATGGATTCTAATAATGTGTCCTCAGATAATTCAACACCAATATTTGACAGAAGTGATTATATATATTGGAGTATGAGAATGAAGGTTCACCTGATGGCACTTGGCAATGAAATTTTGGAAGCTAATGAAAATGAATACATACCACCAGTTGATCCACCTACAGATACGAAAGGTAATATTATACAACATTACAATTCAAAATAAATGAATAAACTTTTGAGATGTTTGCATAGAACAAAATCAATAAAAGTTATAAATTGTAAATATGCAAAAGGAATTTGGGATAAGTTGCAAAGCATATATGAAGGAGATAAAAGTATCAAAAATGCAAAGATATGAAATCTCAAAGGATAATTTGAAGAATTAAGAATGAACAATGAGGAATACATTAGTTTTTATCTACTTTAGGTAGATGAGATTTTTAATTCTATGCAAGGACTTCGACTTGATGTGGATGAATCAGATGTTTGTGATAATATATTAAGGTCTCTTCCAACAAGGTTTAGTGAAAATATTTAAGCTATATAAGAAGCAAAGGATGGTGATTCCTTGAAAAGAGATATGTTTCTTGGTATTATTACAGCTTTTGAGTTAAGAATAAAATACCCTAATTCCAAGAATGAAGAAGCCTTCAAAGCAATTAAGAAGACAAATGGTAAGAAGTTAGAATAAAGTAATGAGTCATCCAGTGATGAAGAAGTAAATTATGGTAGAAGGAATAAGGATTCAAGAAGATTCAAAGATGCAAAAAATGTTATATGTTTCAATTGTGGAAAGTATGGTCACTATGCAACCGATTGTCAAGAAGCTAAAAATAACAATGATGAAGAAAAATAGGATCACAAGAATAAGAAATCAAAAAAATACAGGTACCATAATAAATGCAAGGATGGACAAAGCAAACAAGGGAAGAAGTTCTTTCAAAGACAAAAGAGGAGATACTATGTAGACAAGGCAAGTAAGTACTCAAGTGATAGTGATGCAAGTTTTTTAGATAATGATAGAGATGAAGTCTTATTTATGATTGAAGAAAAATAAGAAGTCAATAAAAGGTCACCAATAGTTCTCAAGTGTTTTAGATGTGGTAACTTTGGACATCTTGAAGATAGTTGTACAAGGAATGGTTATAGTTTCATTGATGATGAATATGAGGATGCACTTGAAGGACAAGAAGAAAATATTCTAATGGCACTAGAAGAAGAAGAAGGTGACCCTATAGTATACAAGTCAAAAGAAAATGAAGATGTAGACAAAAGCAAACAAATAGAGGAATACTCAGATAAAGGAGGATTCTATCTTAAGGCATAACTTATTTATGCTCTTGACACAATAAAGAAGGTAAGAAAGCAAAACTCTAAATTTGAGTTTAAGTTTCAAGAATGTGATGAAGAGAGAAGAAAGCTTATAGAGGATCTAAACAAGTCAATGGCTAAAACAAAGAAGTTCAAGGATAAGATAGAAGAAAAGGTCTTAGAATGTGAAATGTTATAACAAGAAGTAACTCTACTAAGGGAAGATTTGGCAAAATCTAAGGATAAGCTACACGAGTTTGGAAAGAGTTCAAATATTGTGGATAAGATGATCAAGATACAAATAAGGTCAACAAAAAAAATAGGTCTTGGTTTTGAACAGGCTTAAAATAAACAAGAAGAAGAGTCAACCTCAAATTTTTAATAAGAAGAAACTTCAGAAGAAGATAGTGTAAGAGAAAGTGAGACATCTGAGGATGAGTTGGACAATAGAAATTTCAACAAGGAAAGGAACAAAGCATAAAGAAGAAATAGATGGAACATCAATCGAATAGGTTAAGAGAGACTAAGAGACCAATGATGTCAAGACAAGGAAATTTCAATGGAAGGTGTTTCTCATGTCACAGGTTTGGACACATGGATTCACAGTGCAAGACACATGAAAGACAAGAAAATGGGAATTTTAGAAACAGATAGCTTTTCCATTGGTATTGCTTCTCATGTAATCAGTTTGGTAACAAGGCAATGGATTGCAATGTTCATTATAGAAAAGGATATGGCTTCACTAGGAGAAATCCTAAGACATTTGCACCTACAAGGACTAATAACATTAAGTTTTATAAGTGCAATAATGATGGACATACAAAAAAATGGTATAGAGCAAACATTATAGAATCAAGCACGAACAAAAATAGGAATAGGAATATTGATATGGATATAAAAAGGAACATGAATGTGGACATGGATAGGAATAGGAATAGGAACAATCAAATAAATAGAAGGATCAAATGAGAAGAAAAGAGGATAAAGGTAAATACCAGTGTTTGTTGGGAGTAGAAATACTTCCACCCCAAAATTAACCACCTCAAGAGGAGGTAGGGGAGGGGCTAAGATAAGAGACTCATTCTTAGCATCAAGACCCAAAGGTGACCCTTTTCCATTGATGTCAAAGGGGGAGATATTATAGTAAGGGGGAGAAAACTTTGTTTGAAATAAAATATTCAGTCAAGGGAGCAGTTTTCTAGGAGGAGCAAAATGGACAGGTCAAGGAAGTGGTAAAAATTTATTGGGTTGCCATCAATGACAAAGGGGGATATTGTTGGACATTTTGAGTCCATGGAGTTATCATTGATGTCAAGGCATGAAGTTGTCATTGGTTCCAATAAGTGAACCACTGGTGATGTCAAAAGGTCAAAATAAGCAATGTCAGAGGTTGATGAAAAAGGGCTTCATAGTATTCTTTTTAATATTATGTGAAGCAAAATAAAGGTTTTTATTAAAACCATAGTGGGAAAATAAAAGATTTTATTAAAAACCATAATGGGCAAAAATAAAAGGTTTTGATTAAAACCTAAGAAGGTTTTTTATGAAGCTAAAATATTTAAATATTAATTTATAAAATTTAAATTCTAAAGAATTTAAATGATTTATAAATTAAAATATTTAAATGCAAAAACCTTAGCGCCGACCTCCATAAACTCACCTCCGTCGACATGCATGGAATGATGGCACAAGGTATTTATACCTTAGCCAAAGCATTGGAAAATGAATTTTGATTTATCCTCCGCAACATTTCAATGCAAGACTTGTGTGAATTTCGTTTCGAGAAGCACCTTCGAAGCACTACATGGAGCAAGGAGATGTGGTGGAGAAAGGAGCCAAAAGGCTCTAAAGGGTAGTGAAGGCATAAGGCGTATATTACGCCTTAGTGGAGCAAGTAAGCACTTGGATCATATGGTGTGGAAGCCACGGTCAATGTGTTGCAGCGGCAGTGGTGAAAGTTCCAATACCGTAATTCGTGGAGAGGGCAGAAAAATGTTTTTATAATTTTATTTTTAATAATTGATTTTACCAAAGTTGTGTGGAGGGATAAGGTGTAAATAAATTATTTTATTTACCTAAGTGGTAAATAGTGAATGTTGCTAGGGTAACATTGTTTGTACCTTAGGAAAGAGAAATTGATTTATTGCATTTAGTAATAAAATGAATTATTTAATTTAAATGCAATATTGAGAAAGGAGTTATAAGTAGAAGTTGTGTTATAAATTAAAGGTGATTTTTGATGAAATTTATGATGTTGAAATTTATTGTTGAGATGAAGCACTAAGGTATATTTGGATTTTAATTTATCTTTGTGATTAAGGTAAATTGTAAAAAGTGTTAGGGTGATAATTCTTATCATCTAACCCTTGTACTTGGCAAATAAAGTGGTGATATTTGAGACAAGTGTTGAAGATCATTATCCATAAAAGAAAAAGGTATAGGCATATTCTTCCTTGGTTGAGTTGATTGATTGGTTTTCTAGAAAATAAATTTGGAGTGAAAAGGACTTGATTAGGTTTTCTTATTGAGTTGTTGAGCTATATGTGAAGATGTTTTTATAAGAATTGTTGAGTGTGTTTTGAATTAATGCTTCAAGATTTTCTGGAATGAAGAGTTGTTGATAAAACCTTGTTTGATAAGAATTGTTGTTGAAGCCATTGATTGAGTGAAGAACTTGAACTAGGGTTTGCAAATATCATAAGTATCATTGTTATGTGAGATTGGTTTATAAGCATTGTTATTGAAGCCATTGATTGAGTGAAGAAATTGAACTAGGGTTTGGAAATAACATGAGTATCATTGTTATGTGAGATTGATTGAGAAGCATTATTGGAAACATTTGAGTGAGTGTTCATGTGATTGGACTAGGGTTTGTGAGCAAGGATTATTTTATTGTGTTATTGGTTGAGTAGAGTTGGTTGATCCTAGTCAAGTGAATGTGTTGAAGTGATTGTTCAAGTTCTCTAAAACAAATTATTCTATATTCTGAATTGATTTTAGAAAGGGGTTGAGTATTGATGAGTGTGAAACATATTGAGTCTCTAACAATTCTCTATATATTTTTGTGATATAAGAGAGATTGGAAGTGATTGAGAGTTTGTGAATGTGAAGCATATTGAGTCTCTAACAATTCTCTGTATGTTTCAAAAGAGTGATTAAAATAGATTGAGCATTGAGATGAATGTGAAGCATATTGGGTCTCTAAAAATTCTTTATGTTTCTAAAATGTGATTGAAATTAATTAAGCATTATGATGAGTGAGAAGCATATTGAATCTCTAAAAATTCTCTTTATGTTTCTATGAGATTGGACAAGTTCTAGTGTGGACTTGTTGAGCAGATTTAAGGCAAGTCTTAGAGAAGACTTGTGTACAAATATGTGTGAGCTTTTGTGGAAGATTACAATACAGATTGAGAGCATAATTGAATAATTTCTAGTAAGGACTTTTTGAGCAAATTTGGACAAGTTCTAATGAGAACTTGTTGAGCAAATTTGGACAAGTTTTAGAGAGGACTTATGGACAGATTAGTGCAAGCTTTTTTTGAAGCTTACAAGGTATATTTGAGACAAGTCTTTGTGTAGAATTATGAGCAAAGCTGATTGATTGATTTGTTCAAACCTTGAGTTAAGGTTTGGAGCAAATCTAGTAGAGTTGATTTGAGATTGAGTCAAGCTTTTTGTTAAGGCTTGAGGAAAAATATTGAGGACAGATTTGTGCTACACTGAAGGACTATGTTTAGTGTAGATCAGAGGATAGATATTAAGGACAAATTTGTGCTAGACCGAAGGACTATGTTTAGTGCAGATCAGAGGATAGAGATTGAGGATAGATTTGTGCTAGACCGAAGGACTGTATTTAGAGCAAATTTGAGATAGATTTGTGGAGGTGATGGAGTATATAGGATGATAGTCTCTAGTGGATAGATATCTTTAATGGGCTCAAGTTCTTCAAGAGTCATGAAATGTTCTTCTTCAAATTGGAAATTGTTTTTCAAGAAGCCAACAAAGTGTGCTATGGTGATATTATCTGTTTTAGACTCTGGTTGATAGAAATAAAGTTCATGGCAATACTCTCGATATAACACAACTCTAGGAACTCTATTCCACATTTTTCTATCTGCAAGATCAGCTTCTTGGTCCTCTATACAAGCTAGAAATTGATGCACTATGGCTGCATTCTTGAGGAATTCCTCAAAGGTATACAACTCAGAAGACACAAGGGCTCTTCTATCTGCTAACCACCTATGGCAAGCTCTCTGAAGTTCATGATAAAAAATGAGTTGATGAGGATCCAAGATTCTATCTAGGACAAACCTCTTGATTTGTTTAAGCTCTGCTGACCTAGATGAAATGATACCTAGTCTCCTATTAAGTTCATCCCACAAAAGTTGGTTTCTATCTCTGCTTGAGCACACCGAGCACGTGAATTAATTTCTATGGCTGCTAATTGGTTTTCAACATTTATAGTGACTGCTAGTATTTTCTTAGAAGCTACCATCTAAACATGATATGCAACTTAGTAGTTTTCTAATGATTTTAAATGAATCTATTTTTTTTTTGTTTTTTTATTTTTTTTTTCAAAAGGTTTTAGTTTCACGTCGGGTTCACCAAAAATGTATCGTTCCAAATTTTCCACACCCTTACCTTCAGGCTAAAGGATCCACACCCGGAAGGGGGATGCGAGAAGGATGGGACGGTACCTCGGACTGAGAGGCCCTTTGAAGGTCCCGCCTCTCGGGGGAGGGGTATTAAGGTGATTTTTCGATGGATGGTAGGGTTCACCAAGAAACGTTTAGTGGCAGTCTCCATGCCTAGGTTGGGAATGTGTTTGATATGTTCAATTTTATCTTTAATCATTCAAATCCTAGGTTTGGCCAAATGAATCTAAACTGTCCTATATGAAATGCAGATTTAAATGAATACAGGAAACATATTTGAACAGAAAACATAGAGAATAAGCTAGATGAGAAAAGTCATACCTGATTTTGGATGTCTAATGGAGGTTCTGATTTTTGAAGTAGTCAAGATCACCTCTGATCTGACAGGATCGTCTAAAATCGAGACAGGATCGTCTGAGATCTAACGAATTCGTCAAAGACCCGCAATCAGAAAAATAGACACAAAACACAAAAAATGCAGCAATACTAACAAAGGAAAATGGTGTAAAATGACAATATAGATACTAAAACGATAATTACAAATAGAAATTCAAGTAAATTATAGTATTCTAATGACAAATTATGATCTTATCATGCACTTAAGCTATATGGGTGAACTCCAAAATGCAGAATAGTAGAAAATAACAATAAACTGATCTAAATGTAGAATGAAATAGTGGACGAGAAGAGAAAAGTGTAAACTCTGGGCACTAATTGCCCCCAATGTTGACTGCAGTCGAAATCGTCTGTAGAGTGCAAAATCATCTCGAATTGGGGCGAGATCGTCCGAGATCGTACAGGATCGTTTACGACGATCGTAAAGGTGATTTTTGATGAAATTTATGATGTTGAAATTTATTGTTGAGATGGAGCACTAAGGTATATTTGGATTTTAATTTATCTTTGTGATTAAGGTAAATTGTAAAAAGTGTTAGGGTGATAATTCTTATCATCTAACCCTTGTACTTGGCAAATAAAGTGGTGATATTTGAGACAAGTGTTGAAGATCATTATCCATAAAATAAAAAGGTATAGGCATATTCTTCCTTGGTTGAGTTGATTGATTGGTTTTCTATAAAATAAATTTGGAGTGAAAAGGACTTGATTAGGTTTTCTTATTGAGTTGTTGAGCTATATATGAAGATTGTTTTATAAGTATTGTTGATTGTGTTTTGAATTAATGCTTCAAGGTTTTCAAGAATGAAGAGTTATTGATAAAACCTTGTTTGATAAGCATTTTTTTGAAGCCATTGATTGAGTGAAGAACTTGAACTAGGGTTTGAAAATATCATAAGTATAATTGTTATGTGATATTGGTTTATAAGCATTGTTTTTGAAGCGATTGATTGAGTGAATAACTTGAACTAGGGTTTGGAAAGAACATGAGTATCATTGTTATGTGAGATTGATTAATAAGCATTGTTGAAAACATTTGAGTGAGTTCTCATGTGATTGGACTAGGGTTTGTGAGCAAGGATTATTTCATTGAGTGATTGGTTGAGTAGAGTTGGTTGAGCCTAGTCAAATGAATGTGTTGAAGTGATTTTTCAAGTTTTATGAAACACATTATTATATATTTTGAATTGATTGGAGAAAGAGGTTGAGTATTGATGAGTGTGAAACATATTGAGTCTCTAACAATTCTATATATATTTTTGTGATAAAAAAGAGATTGGAAGTGATTGAGAGTTTGTGAATGTGAAGCATATTGATTCTCTAACAATTCTCTCGTATGTTTCAAAAGAGTGATTAAAAGTGATTGAGCATTGAGATGAATGTGAAGCATATTGAGTCTCTAAAAATTCTCTATATGTTTCTAAAAGGTGATTAAAAGTAATTAAGCATTATGATGAGTGAGAATCATATTGAGTCTCTAACAATTCTCTTTATGTTCCTATGATATTGGACAAGTACTAGTGTGGACTTGTTGAGAATATTTAAAGAAATTCTTAGAGAAGACTTGTGGATAGATATGTGTGAGCTTTTTTGGAAGCTTACAATACATATTGAGAGCAGAACTGAATAAGGTCTAATAAGGACTTATAGAGCATATTTAGACAAGTTCTAGTGAGAACTTGTTGAGCAAATTTGGACAAGTTCTAGAGAGGACTTGTGGGCATATTAGTGTGAGATTTTATGGAAGATTACAAGGTAGATTTGAGATAAGTATTTGACTAGACTTGTGAGAAGATTTTATTGATTGATTTTTTCAAACCTTGAGTTAAGGTTTGGAGCAGATCCAAACAAAGTTGATTTGAGATTGAGTCAAGCTTTTTGTTAAGGCTTGAGGACAGAGATTGAGGACAGATTTGTGCTAGATCGAAGGACTATGTTTAGTGCATATCATAGGATAGATATTGAGTATATATTTGTGCTAGACCGAAGGACTGTGTTTAGTGCATATCAAAGATAGAGATTGAGGACATATTTGTGCTAGACCAAAGGATTGTGTTTAGTGTAGATTTGAGACAAAGCTTTGGAGGTGATAGAGAATAGAGGGCAACAGTCTCCAGTGGATAGATATCCATTATCCAGGGTAGTGAGGATAGGTGCCTTTAGTGGATAGAGATCCATTAGCCAAAGTAGTGGGGACAATAGTTCTTCTAGAAGATCACCAATCAGAGCTAAGGAGAAAGGGTTTCTCCTATGGATAGAGATCCATGAATTTTATTAGGGGATTGGTGTCTCCTTTGGATAGAGATCCATAAACATTGTAATAGGGAAAAGATTCCCAAGAGATTAACTAAGAAAATTTTAGTGAAATATTTTCTCCGTGGAGTATCCCACATTGGGTGAACCACGTTAAATTGGTGTCTCTATTGTGTGTGGTGATTTGTGCATTAATTTGATTACTACTGTTGATATTTCTATATTTACATTACATAATATTTATTGGGAAAGAAAAGTAAAAAGTGGTCTTATACTGTTCACCTCTATCAGTATAGGCTTATGTTCTTCAATTGGTATCAGAGCGGGTTCCTTCAAAAGATTTTAAAAGCTTGAAGGAAAAGATTTCAAGAACACAATGGATTCTAAGAATATGTCCTTAGATAATTCAACACCAATATTTTATGGAATTGATTATATATTCAATTATGAGAATGAAGGTTCACCTGATGGCACTTGGCAATGAAATTTAGGAAGTAGTTGAAAATGGATACATACCACCAACTGATCCACCTATAGATAAGGAAGGTAATATTCTACAACATTACAATTCAAAAGCAATGAATGCACTTTTGAGAGGTTTGTATAGAACATAATCAATAAAATTTATGCATTGTAAATATGCAAAAGAAATTTGGGATAAGTTGCAAAGCGTATATGAAGGAAATAAAAGTTTCAAAATGGCAAAGATATGAAATCTCAAAGGACAATTTGAAAAATTAAGAATGAAGAATAAGGAAGACATTAGTTCTTATCTACTTCAGGTAGATGAGGTTGTTAATGCTATGCTAGGACTTGGACTTAATGTGGATGAATTAGATGTTTGTGATAAGATCTTAAGGTCTCTTCCAACAAGGTTTAGTGAAAATATTTCATCTATAGAAGAAGCAAAGGATGGTGATTCCTTGACAAGAGATATTTTGCTTGGTATTCTTACAAATTTTGAGTTAATAACAAAAGAACCTAATCCCTAGAAGGAATTAGCCTTCAAAGCAATTAATAAGACAAAGGGTAAAAATTCATAATTGAGCAATGAGTCATCCAGTGATGAAGAAGCAAATTATGGCAGAAGGAATAAGGATTCAAGAAGATTCAAAGATGCAAAATTTGTTAGATGTTTCAATTGTGTGAAGTATGGTCAATATGCAATTGATTTTCAAGAAGCTAAAAATAACAATGATGAAGAAAAATAGGATCACAGGAATAGGGAATAAGAAAAATACAAGTACCAAAATAAAGGCAAGGATGGAAAAAGTAGACAAGGGAAGAAGCTCTTTCAAATACAAAAGAGGAGCTACTATGCAGATAAGGAAATTAAGTACTCAAGTTATAGTGATGCTAGTTTTTCAGATAATGATAGATATGAAGTCCTATTTATTATTTAAGAAAAAGAAGAAGTCAAGAAAAGGTCACCAATAATTCTAAATTTTTTTAGATGTGGTAACTTTGGACATATTGAAGATAGTTGTACAAGGAATGGTTAAAGTTTCAATGATGATGAATATGAGGATGCACTTGAAGGATCAAAATAAAATCTTCTAATGACACTAGAAGAAGAAGAAGGTGATCCTATAGTAGACAAGTCAAAAGAAAATGAATATGTAGACAAAAGCAAACAAATAGAGGAAGAATCAGATAAAGAAGGATTTGATCTTAAGGTAGAACTTATTTATACTCTTGACATAGTAGAGAAGGTAAGAAAGCAAAAATCTAAACTTAAGTTTTAGTTTCAATAATGCGATGAAGAGAGAAGAAAGCTTGTAGAGGATCTAAAAAATTCAATGACTAAAACAAATAAGTTCAAGGATAAGCTAGAATCAAAGGTCTTAGAATGTGAAAGGTTAGAAAAAGAAGTAACTCTACTAAGGGAAGATTTAGAAAAATACAAGGATAAGCTACACAACTTTAGAAAGAGTTCAAAGATTGTGGATAAGATGATCAAGGTACAAAGAAGGTCAACAAAAAAAATAGGTCTTGGTTTTGAATAGGCTCAAAAGAAATAAGAAGAAGAGTCAACCTCAATTTTTGAAGAAGAAGAAACTTCAGAAGAAGACAGTGTAAGATAAAGTGAGACATCTGAGGATGAGTTGGACAACAGAAAGTTCAACAAGAAAATGAACAATGCACAAAGAAGAAATATATGGAACAGCAATCAGAATAGCTTAAGGGAGACTAAGAGACCAATGAGGTCAAGACAAGGAAATTTCAATGGAAGGAGTTTCTCATGTCATAGGTTTGGACACATGGCTTCACAGTGTACGACACATAAAAGATAGGAAAATGGGAATTTCAAAAATAGGCAGCTTTTCCATGGGTATTGCTACTCATGTAATCAGTTTGGTCACAAGGCAATGGATTGTAGGGTTCATGACAGAAAAGGATATGGCTTCACTAGGAGAAATCCTAAGATATTTGCACCTCCAAGGAATAATAAAATTAAGTGTTATAAGTGCAATAATGATGGACATACAACAAAATGTTGTAGAGTAGATATTCCAAAATTAAGCATGAACAGGAACAGGAACAGGAATATTGATATGGATATAAATAGTAACAGGAATGTGGACATGGACAGGAACAGTCAAAGAAATAAGAAGGATCAAATGAGAAGAAAAGAGGATAAAGGTAAATACAAGTGCTTTCTAGGATTAGAAATACTTCCACCCTAGAATTAACCACCTCAAGAGGTGGGGGAGGGGCTAAGCTAAGAGACTCATTCTTAGCCCCGAACCCCAAAGGTGACCCTTTGCCACTGATGTCAAAGGGGAAGAGATTAGAGTAAGTGTGATAAAACTAAGTTTGAAAGAAGGCATTCATTTAGGGGAAACAATTTTCTAGGAGGAGCAAAATGGAAAGGTCAAGGAAGTGGTAAAAAGGTATTGGGTTGCCATCAATGACAAAGGGAGAGATTGTTGGACATTTTGATTCCATGGAGTTATCATTGATGTCAAGGCATGAAATTGTCATTGACGCCAAGAAGTGAACCATCGGTGATTTCAAAAGATCAAAATAAGCAATGTCAGAGGTTGATGAAAAAGGACTGCATAATATTCTTTTTAATATTATGTGAAGCAAAATAAAGGTTTTTATTAAAACCATAGTGGGCAAATAAAAGGTTTTATTAAAAACCATAATGGGCAAAAATAAAAGGTTTTGATTAAAACCTAGGAAGGCTTTTTGTAAAGCTAAGAGATTTAAATATTAATTTATAAAATTTAAATTCAAAATAATTTAAATTATTTATAAATTAAAATGTTTAAATGAAAAAAAAAATAGCGTCGACCTCTATAAACTCACCTCCACTGACATGCATGGAACGATGGCACAAGGTATTTGTTCCTTAGACAAAGCATTGGAAAATGAATTTTGATTTATCCTCCGCAATATTTTGATGCAAGACTTGTGCAAATTTCATTTGGAGAAGCACCTCTGAAGCACTACGTGGAGCAAGGAGACGTGGTGGATAAAGGAGCCAAAAGGTTCTAAAGGGCAACAAAGGCATAAGGCGTATACCTTGTGCCTTAGTGGAGCAAGGTGAGAGCTTGGCTTACCCACGAGCATGGAAGCCATGGCCAAGGCACTACAACGGTAGTGGTGCAAGTTCAAATCTTGCAATTCATGGAGAGGGCAAAAAAAGGTTTTTATAATTTTATTTTTAATTATTGCTTTTGCCAAATTTGTGTGGAGGGATAAGGTGTAAATAAATTGTTTTATTTACCTAAGTGGTAAATAGTGAATGTTGCTAGGGTAACATTGTTTGTACCTTAGGAAAGAGAAATTGATTTATTGCATTTAGTAATAAAATGAATTATTTAATTTAAATTTAATATTGAGAAAGGAGTTATAAGTAGAAGTTGTGTTATATTTTAACGGGGATTTTTGATGAAATTTATGATATTGAAATTTACTCGTTGAGATGGAGCAATAAGGTGTATTTGGATTTTAATTTATATTTGTGATTAAGGTAAATTGTGAAAAGTGTTAGGGTGATAATTCTTATCATCTAACCCTTGTACTTGGAAAATAAAGTGGTGATATTTGATACAGGTGTTGAAGATCATTCTCCATAAAAGAAAAAGGTATGGGCATATTCTTCCTTGGTTGAGTTGATTGATTGGTTTTCTAGAAAACAAATTTGGAGTGAAAAGGACTTGATTAGGTTTCCTTATTGAGTTGTTGAGCTATATGTGAAGATTGTTTTATAAGCATTATTGAGTGTGTTTTGAATTAATGCTTCAAGGTTTTCTAGAATAAAGAGTTGTTGATAAAACCTTGTTTGATAAGCATTGTTGTTGAAGCCATTGATTGAGTGAAGAACTTGAACTAGGGTTTACAAAGATCATGAGTATCATTGTTATGTGAGATTGGTTGATAAGCATTGTTGTTGAAGCCATTGATTGAGTGAAGAACTTTAACTAGGGTTTGGAAAGAACATGAGTATCATTGTTATGTGAGATTGATTGATAAGCATTGTTGGAAATATTTGAGTGAGTGTTCATATGATTGGACTAGGGTTTGTGAGCAAGGATTATTTCATTGAGTGATTGGTTGAGTAGAGTTGGTTGAGCCTAGTCAAGAGGATGTGTTGAAGTGATAGTTCAAGTTCTATGAAACACATTATTCTATATTCTGAATTGATTTGAGAAAGAGGTTGAGTATTGATGAGTGTGAAACATATTGAGTCTCTAACAATTCTCTATATGTTTATGTGATAAAGAGAGATATTGGAAGTGATTGAGAGTTTGTGAGTGTGAAGCATATTGAGTCTCTAACAATTATTTGTATGTTTCAAAAGAGTGATTAAAAGTGATTGAGCATTGAGGTGAATGTGAAGCATATTGAGTCTCTAACAATTCTCTATATGTTTCTAAAAGGTGATTGAAAGTAATTAAGCATTGTGATGAGTGAGAAGCATATTGAGTCTCTAAAAATTTATATGAGGATGACAAGTATCTAGTGGATAGAGATCCATTATCCAGGGCAGTGAGGATAGGTGTCTTCAGTGGATAGAGATCCATTAGCCGAGTAGTAGGGGCAACAATTCTTCTAGAAGATCACTAATCAAAGCTAAGGAGAAATGAGTTCTCCTATGGATAGAGATCCATGAACTTGATTAGGGGATTGATATATCCTTTGGATAGAGATCCATAAATATTGTAATAGGGAAAGGATTCCCAAGAGATTGATTGAGAAAATTTTAGTGAAATATTTTCTCTGTGGAGTAGCCCACATTGGGTGAACCATATTAAATTGGTGTCTCTATTATGTGTGGTGATTTGTGCATTTCTTTGATTATTGTTGTTGATATTACTATCTTTACATTGTATAATATTGATTGGAAAGAAAAGTAAAAAGTGGTCTTATATTGTTCACCCCCCTCTTAGTATAAGCTTGTGTTCTTCAATTGGTATCAGAGCAGGTTCCTTCGGAAGAGTTTAACAGCTTGAAGAAAAAACTTTCAAGAACATAATGGATTCTAAGAATGTGTCCTCAGATAATTCAACACCAATATTTGATGGAAGTGATTATATATATTGGAGTATGAGAATGAAGGTTCACCTGATGGCACTTGGCAATGAAATTTGGGAAGCTATTGAAAATGGATACATACCACCAGTTGATCCACCTACAGATAAGGAAGGTAAGATTATACAACATTACAATTCAAAATCAATGAATGCACTTTTGAGAGGTTTGCATAGAACATAATCAATAAAAGTTATGCATTGTAAATATGCAAAAGGAATTTGGGATAAGTTGCAAAGCATATATGAAGGAGATAAAAGTGTCAAAAATGTAAAGATACGAAATCTCAAAGGACAATTTGAAGAATTAAGAATGAAGAATGAGGAAGACATTAGTTCTTATCTACTTTGGGTAGATGAGGTTGTTAATGCTATGCAAGGACTTGGACTTAATGTGGATGAATCAGATGTTTGTGATAAGATCTTAAGGTCTCTTCCAACAAGGTTTAGTGAAAATATTTCAGCTATAGAAGAAGCAAAGGATGGTGATTCTTTGACAAGAGATATGTTTCTTGGTATTATTACAGCTTTTGAGTTAAGAATAAAATAACCTAATTCCAAGAAGGAAGAAGCCTTCAAAGCAATTAAGAAGACAAAGGGTAAGAAGTTAGAATCAAGCAATGAGTCATCCAGTGATGAAGAAGTTAATTATGGTAGAAGGAATAAGGATTCAAGAAGATTCAAAGATGCAAAAAATGTTAGATGTTTCAATTGTGGAAAGTATGGTCACTATGCAACTAATTGTCAAGAAGCTAAAAATAACAATGATGAAGAAAAATAGGATCACAAGAATAGGGAATCAAAAAAATACAGGTACCAAAAGAAAGGTAAGGATGGACAAAGTAGACAAGGGAAGAAGTTCTTTCAAAGACAAAAGAGGAGCTACTATGCAGATAAGGCAAGTAAGTACTCAAGTGATAGTGATGCTAGTTTTTCAAATAATGATAAAGATGAAGTCCTATTTATGATTGAAGAAAAAGAAGAAGTCAAGAAAAGGTCACCAATAATTCTCAAGTGTTTTAGATGTGGTAATTTTGGACATCTTGAAGATAGTTGTACAAGGAATGGTTTCAGTTTCAGTGATGATGAATATGAGGATGCACTTGAAGGACAAGAAGAGAATCTTCTAATGGCACTAGAAGAAGAAGAAGGTGATCCTATAGTAGACAAGTCAAAAGAAAATGAAGATGTAGACAAAGGCAAACAAATAGAGGAAGAATCGGATAAAGGAAGGATTTGATCTTAAGGCAGAACTTATTTATGCTCTTGACACAATAAAGAAGGTAAGAAAGCAAAACTCTAAACTTGAGTTTCAGTTTCAAGAATGCGATGAAGAGAGAAGAAAGCTTATAGAGGATCTAAACAAGTCAATGGCTAAGACAAAGAAGTTCAAGGATAAGTTAGAAGCAAAGGTCTTAGAATGTGAAAGGTTAGAACAAGAAGTAGCTCTACTAAGGGAAGATTTAGAAAAATCCAAGGATAAGCTACACAAGTTTGGAAAGAGTTCAAATATTGTGGATAAGATGATCAAGGTACAAAGAAGGTCAACAAACAAAACAGGTCTTGGTTTTGAACAAGCTCAAAAGAAACAAGAAGAAGAGTCAACCTCAAGTTTTTAAGAAGAAGAAACTTCAGAAGAAGATAGTGTAAGAGAAAGTGAGACATCTGAGGATGAGTTGGACAATAGAAAGTTCAACAAGGAAAGGAACAATGCACAAAGGAGAAATAGATGGAACAACAATCAGAATAGGTTAAGAGAGACTAAGAGACCAATGAGGTCAAGACAAGGAAATTTCAATGGAAGGTGTTTCTCATGTCACAGGTTTGGACACATGGCTTCATAGTGCAGGACACATGAAAGATAAGAAAATGGGAATTTTAGAAACAGGTAGCTTTTCCATGGGTATTGCTACTCATGTAATCAATTTGGTCACAAGGCAATGGATTGCAAGGTTCATGATAGAAAAGGATATGGCTTCACCAGGAGAAATCCTAAGACATTTGGACCTCCAAGGAATAATAACATTAAGTATTATAAGTGCAATAATGATGGACACACAAAAAAGTGGTGTAGAGCAGACATTCTAGAACCAAGCATGAACATGAACATGAATAGGAATAGGAATATGGATATAGAACAAGAATATGGATATGAATAGGAACATGAATATGGATATGGATAGGAATAGGAATATGGACATGGACAAAAATAATCAAAGGGATCAGAAGGATCAGATGAGAAGGAAAGAAGATAAAGGTAAATACCAATGCTTGCTGGGAGTAGAAATACTCCCACCCCAAAATTAACCACCTCAAGAGGAGGTAGGGGAGGGGCTAAGCTAAGAGACTCATTCTTAGCCCCGAGCCCCAAAGGTGACCCTTTTCCATTGATGTCAAAGGGGGAGATATTAGAGTAAGGGGGAGAAAACTATGTTTGAAAGAAAGCATTCAGTCAAGGGAGCAGTTTTCTAGGAGGAGCAAAATGGAAAGGTCAAGGAAGTGGTAAAAAGTTATTGGGTTGCCATCAATGACAAAGGGGGAGATTGTTGGACATTTTGAGTCCATGGAGTTGTCATTGATGTCAAGGCATGAAGTTGTCATTGATGCCAAGAAGTGAACCACTGGTGATGTCAAAAGGTCAAAATAAGCAATGTCAGAGGTTGATGAAAAAGGGCTTCATAATATTCTTTTTAATATTATGTGAAGCAAAATAAAGGTTTTTATTAAAACCATAGTGGGAAAATAAAAGGTTTTATTAAAAACCATAATGGGCAAAAATAAAAGGTTTTGATTAAAACCTAAGAAGGCTTTTTATAAAGCTAAGAGATTTAAATATTAATTTATAAAATTTAAATTCTAAAGAATTTAAATGATTTATAAATTAAAATATTTAAATGCAAAAACCTTAGCGCCGACCTCCATAAACTCACCTCCGTCGACGTGCATGGAACGATGGCACAAGGTATTTATACCTTAGCCAAAGCATTGGAAAATTCATTTGAAACATCCTCCGCAATATTCGGTGCAAGACTCATGCGAATTTCATTTGGAGAAGCACCTTCGAAGCGCTACGTGGAGCAAGGAGACGTGGTGGAGAAAGGAGCCAAAAGGCTCTAAAGGGCAGTGAAGGCATAAGGCGTATATTGCACCTTAGTGGAGCAAGGTGAGCGCTTGGCTCACACGACATGGAAGCCACGGCCAAGGTGTTGCAGCGGCAGTGGTGCAAGTTCGAATCCCATAATTCATGGAGAGGGCAGAAAAAGGTTTTTATAATTTTATTTTTAATTATTGCTTTTGCCAAAGTTGTGTGGAGGGATAAGGTGTAAATAAATTATTTTATTTACCTAAGTGGTAAATAGTGAATGTTGCTAGGGTAACATTGTTTGTACCTTAGGAAAGAGAAATTGATTTATTGCATTTAGTAATAAAATGAATTATTTAATTTAAATGCAATATTGAGAAAGGAGTTATAAGTAGAAGTTGTGTTATATTTTAAAGGGGATTTTTGATGAAATTTATGATGTTGAAATTTATTGTTGAGATGGAGCAATAAGGTGTATTTGGATTTTAATTTATCTTTGTGATTAAGGTAAATTGTGAAAAGTGTTAGGGTGATAATTCTTATCATCTAACCCTTGTACTTGGCAAATAAAGTGGTGATATTTGAGATAGGTGTTGAAGATCATTCTCCATAAAAGAAAAAGGTATGGGCATATTCTTCCTTGGTTGAGTTGATTGATTGGTTTTCTGGAAAACAACTTTGGAGTGAAAAGGACTTGATTAGGTTTCCTTATTGAGTTGTTGAGCTATATGTGAAGATTGTTTTATAAGCATTGTTGAGTGTGTTTTGAATTAATGCTTCAAGGTTTTCTGGAATAAAGAGTTGTTGATAAAACCTTGTTTGATAAGCATTGTTGTTGAAGTCATTGATTGAGTGAAGAACTTGAACTAGGGTTTGAAAATTTATGAGATTTTTATAAGATTGATTGAGTGAAGAACTTGAACTAGGGTTTGGAAAGAACATGAGTATCATTGTTATGTGAGATTGGTTGATAAGCATTGTTGGAAATATTTTGAGTGAGTGTTCATATGCTTGGACTAGGGTTTGTGAGAAAGGATTATTTCATTGAGTGATTGGTTGAATAGAGTTGGTTGAGCCTAGTCAAGTGGATGTGTGAAGTGATAGTTCAAGTTCTATGAAACAAATTATTCTATATTCTGAATTGATTTGAGAAAGAGGTTGAGTATTGATGAGTGTGAAACATATTGAGTCTCTAACAATTCTCTATATGTTTATATGATAAGAGAGAGATTGGAAGTGATTGAGAGTTTGTGAATGTGAAGCATATTGAGTCTCTAACAATTATCTATATGTTTCAAAAGAGTGATTGAAAGTGATTGAGCATTGAGGTGAATGTGAAGCATATTGAGTCTCTAAAAATTCTCTATATGTTTCTAAAAGAGTGATTGAAAGTAATTAAGCATTGTGATGAGTGAGAAGCATATTGAGTCTCTAACAATTCTCTTTATGTTTCTATGAGATTGGACAAGTTCTAGTGAGGACTTGTTGAGAAGATTTAAGGTAAGTCTTAGAGAAGACTTGTGGATAGATTTGTGTGAGCTTTTGTGGAAGCTTACAATACATATTGAGAGCAAATTTGGATAAGTTCTAGTGAGGACTTATTGAGCAGATTTGGACAAGTTCTAGTGAGGACTTGTTGAGCAGATTTGGACAAGTTCTAGAGAGGACTTGTGGATAGATTAGTGTGAGCTTTTGTGGAAGCTTACAAGGTAGATTTGAGATAAGTCTTTGAGAAGACTTGAGAGTAGAGTTGATTGATTGATTTGTTCAAACCTTGAGTTAAGGTTTGGGGCAGATCCAATAGAGTTGATTTGAGATTGAGTCAAGCTTTTTGTTAAGGCTTGAGGAAAAATATTGAGGATAGATTTGTGCTAGATCGAAGGACTATGTTTAGTGTAGATCAGAGGATAGATATTGAGGATAGATTTGTGCTATACCGAAGGACTATGTTTAGTGCAGATTAGAGGATAGATATTGAGGATAGATTTGTGCTAGATCGAAGGACTATGTTTAGTATAGATTTGAGATAGATCTTTGGAGGTGATAGAGTATAGAGGATGATAGTCTCTAGTGGATAGAGATCCATTAGCTAGGGTAGTGAGGATAGGTGTCTTCAGTGGATAGAGATCCATTAGCTAGAGTAGTGGGGGCAATAGTTCTTCTAGAAGATCACTAATCAGAGCTAAGGAGAAAGGAGTTCTCCTATGGATAGAGATCCATAAACTTGATTAGGGGATTGGTGTCTCCTTTGGATAGAGATCCATAAACATTGTAATAGGGAAAGGATTCCCAAGATATTGATTGAGAAAATTTTAGTGAAATATTTTCTCCGTGGAGTAGCCCACATTGGGTGAACCATGTTAAATTGGTGTCTCTATTGTGTATGGTGATTTATGCATTGCTTTGATTACTATTATTGATATTGCTATCTTTACATTACATAATATTGATTGGAAAGAAAAGTAAAAAGTGGTCTTATATTGTTCACCCCCTCTCAGTATAAGCTTGTGTTCTTCAATTGGTATTAGAGTGAGTTCCTTCGAAAGAGTTTAACAACTTGAAGGAAAAGCTTTCAAGAACACAATGGATTCTAAGAATGTGTCCTCAGATAATTCAACACCAATATTTGATGGAAGTGATTATATATATTGGAGTATGAGAATGAAGGTTCACCTGATGGCACTTGGCAATGAAATTTGGGAAGTAGTTGAAAATGGATACATACCACCAGTTGATCCACCTACAGATAAGGAAGGTAAGCTTCTACAACATTATAATTCAAAAGCAATGAATGCACTTTTGAGAGGTTTGCATAGAACATAATCAATAAAAGTTATGCATTGTAAAGATGCAAAAGGAATTTGGGATAAGTTGCAAAGCATATATGAAGGAGATAAAAGTGTCAAAAAGGCAAAGATACAAAATCTCAAAGGACAATTTGAAGAATTAAGAATGAAGAATGAGGAAGACATTAGTTCTTATCTACTTCAGGTAGATGAGGTTGTTAATGCTATGCAAGGACTTGGACTTAATGTGGATGAATCAGATGTTTGTGATAAGATCTTAAGGTCTCTTCCAACAAGGTTTAGTGAAAATATTTTAGCTATAGAAGAAGCAAAGGATGGTGATTCTTTGACAAGAGATATGTTGCTTGGTATTCTTACAAATTTTGAGTTAAGAACAAAAGAACCTAATCCCCAGAAGGAAGCAACCTTCAAAGCAATTAAGAAGACAAAGGGTAAGAAGTCAGAATCGAGCAATGAGTCATCCAGTGATGAAGAAGCTAATTATGGTAGAAGGAACAAGGATTCAAGAAGATTCAAAGATGCAAAATCTGTTAGATGTTTCAATTGTGGAAAGTATGGTCACTATGCAACTGATTGTCAAGAAGCTAAAAATAACAAAGATGAAGAAAAATAGGATCACAGGAACAGGGAATCAAAAAGATATAGGTACCAAAAGAAAGGCAAGGATGGACAAAGTAGACAAGGAAAGAAGTTCTTTCAAAGACAAAAGAGGAGCTACTATGCAGATAAGGCAAGTAAGTACTCAAGTGATAGTGATACTAGTTTTTCAGATAATGATAAATATGAAGTCCTATTTATGATTGAAGAAAAAGAAGAAGTTAAGAAAAGGTCACCAATAATTCTCAAGTGTTTTAGATGTGGTAATTTTGGACATCTTGAAGATAGTTGTACAAGGAATGGTTTCAGTTTCAGTGATGATGAATATGAGGATGCACTTGAAGGACCAGAAGAGAATCTTCTAATGGCACTAGAAGAAGAAGAAGGTGATCCTATAGTAGACAAGTCAAAAGAAAATGAAGATGTAGACAAAGGCAAACAAATAGAGGAAGAATCAGAAAAAGAAGGATTTGATCTTAAGGCAGAACTTATTTATGCTCTTGACACAGTAAAGAAGGTAAGAAAGCAAAACTCTAAACTTGAGTTTCAGTTTCAAGAATGCGATGAAGAGAGAAGAAAGCTTATAGAGGATCTAAACAAGTCAATGGCTAAGACAAAGAAGTTCAAGGATAAGTTAGAAGCAAAGGTCTTAGAATGTGAAAGGTTAGAACAAGAAGTAGCTCTACTAAGGGAAGATTTAGAAAAATCCAAGGATAAGCTACACAAGTTTGGAAAGAGTTCAAATATTATGGATAAGATGATCAAGGTACAAAGAAGGTCAACAAACAAAATAGGTCTTGGTTTTGAACAAGCTCAAAAGAAACAAGAAGAAAAGTCAACCTCAAGTTCTAGAAGAAGAAGAAACTTTAGAAGAAGATAGTGTAAGAGAAAGTGAGACTTCTGAGGATGAGTTGGACAACAGAAAGTTCAACAAGGAAAGGAACAATGCACAAAGGAGAAACAGATGGAACAACAATCAGAATAGGTTAAGAGAGACTAAGAGACCAATGAGGTCAAGACAAGGAAATTTCAATGGAAGGTGTTTCTCATGTCACAGATTTGGGCACATGGCTTCACAGTGTAGGACACATGAAAGATAAGAATATGGGAATTTCAGGAACAAAACTTTTCCATGGGTATTGCTACTCATGTAATCAATTTGGTCACAAGGTAATGAATTGTAGGGTTCATGACAGAAAGGGATATGGCTTCACCAGGAGAAATCCTAAGATATTTGGACCTCCAAGGAATAATAACATTAAATGTTATAAGTGCAATAATGATGGACACACAACAAAGTGGTGTAGAGTAGACATTCCAGAACCAAGCATGAATATGAACAAGAATAGGAATATGAATATGGATATAAACGATAGGAACAAGAATAGAATATGAATATGTGAACAGGAACATGGACATAGGAATAGTCAAAGGGATCAGAAGGATCAGATGAGAAGGGAAATAGGATAAAGGTAAAGACCAGTGCTTGTTAGGAGTAGAAATACTCCCACCCCAGAATTAACCACCTCAAGAGGAGGTGGGGGAGGGGCTAAGCTAAGAGACTCATTCTTAGCCCCGAGCCCCAAAGGTGACCCTTTGCCATTGATGTCAAAGGGGGAGAGATTAGAGTAAGGGGGAGAAAACTATGTTTGAAAGAAAGCATTCAGTCAGGGGAGCAGTTTTCCAGGAGGAGCAAAATGGAAAGGTCAAGGAAGTGGTAAAAAGTTATTGGGTTGCCATCAATGACAAAGGGGGAGATTGTTGGACATTTTGAGTCCATGGAGTTGTCATTGATGTCAAGGCATGAAGTTGTCATTGATGCCAAGAAGTGAACCACCGATGATGTCAAAAGGTCAAAATAAGCAATGTCAGAGGTTGATGAAAAAGGGCTTCATAATATTCTTTTTAATATTATGTGAAGCAAAATAAAGGTTTTTATTAAAACCATAGTGGACAAATAAAAGGTTTTATTAAAAACCATAATGGGCAAAAATAAAAGGTTTTGATTAAAACCTAAGAAGGCTTTTTATAAAGCTAAGAGATTTAAATATTAATTTATAAAATTTAAATTCTAAAGAATTTAAATGATTTATAAATTAAAATATTTAAATGCAAAAACCTTAGCATCGACCTCCATAAACTCACCTCCACCGACATGCATGGAACGATGGCACAAGGTATTTATACCTTAGCCAAAGCATTGGAAAATTCATTCAAAACATCCTCCGCAATATTTGGTGCAAGACTCATGCGAATTTCATTTGGAGAAGCACCTTCGAAGCGCTACATGGAGCAAGGAGACATGGTGGAGAAAGGAGCCAAAAGGCTCTAAAGGGCAGCGAAGGCATAAGGTGTATATTGTACCTTAGTGGAGCAAGGTGAGTGCTTGGCTCACATGGCATGGAAGCCATGGCCAAGGCGCTACAGTGACAGTGGTGCAAGTTCGAATCCCATAATTCGTGGAGAGGGCAGAAAAAGGTTTTTATAATTTTATTTTTAATTATTGCTTTTGCCAAAGTTGTGTGGAGGGATAAGGTGTAAATAAATTGTTTTATTTACCTAAGTGGTAAATAGTGAATGTTGCTAGGGTAACATTGTTTGTACCTTAGGAAAGAGAAATTGATTTATTGCATTTAGTAATAAAATGAATTATTTAATTTAAATGCAATATTGAGAAAGGAGTTATAAGTAGAAGTTGTGTTATATTTTAAAGGGGATTTTTGATGAAATTTATGATGTTGAAATTTATTGTTGAGATGGAGCAATAAGGTGTATTTGGATTTTAATTTATCTTTGTGATTAAGGTAAATTGTGAAAAGTGTTAGGGTGATAATTCTTATCATCTAACCCTTGTACTTGGCAAATAAAGTGGTGATATTTGAGACAGGTGTTGAAGATCATTCTCCATAAAAGAAAAAGGTATGGGCATATTCTTCCTTGGTTGAGTTGATTGATTGGTTTTCTGGAAAACAACTTTGGAGTGAAAAGGACTTGATTAGGTTTCCTTATTGAGTTGTTGAGCTATATGTGAAGATTGTTTTATAAGCATTGTTGAGTGTGTTTTGAATTAATGCTTCAAGGTTTTCTGGAATAAAGAGTTGTTGATAAAACCTTGTTTGATAAGCATTGTTGTTGAAGTGATTGATTGAGTGAAGAACTTGAACTAGGGTTTGCAAAAATAGTATCATTGTTATGTGAGATTGGTTTATAAGCATTGTTGTTGAAGCCATTGATTGAGTGAAGAACTTGAACTAGGGTTTGGAAAGAACATGAGTATCATTGTTATGTGAGATTGGTTGATAAGCATTGTTGGAAATATTTTGAGTGAGTGTTCATATGCTTGGACTAGGGTTTGTGAGCAAGGATTATTTCATTGAGTGATTGGTTGAATAGAGTTGGTTGAGCCTAGTCAAGTGGATGTGTGAAGTGATAGTTCAAGTTCTATGAAACAAATTATTCTATATTCTGAATTGATTTGAGAAAGAGGTTGAGTATTGATGAGTGTGAAACATATTGAGTCTCTAACAATTCTCTATATGTTTCTATGATAAAAGAGAGATTGGAAGTGATTGAGAGTTTGTGAATGTGAAGCATATTGAGTCTCTAACAATTCTCTATATGTTTCAAAAGAGTGATTGAAAGTGATTGAGCATTGAGGTGAATGTGAAGCATATTGAGTCTCTAACAATTCTCTATATGTTTCTAAAAGGTGATTGAAAGTAATTAAGCATTGTGATGAGTGAGAAGCATATTGAGTCTCTAACAATTCTCTTTATGTTTCTATGAGATTGGACAAGTTCTAGTGAGGACTTGTTGAGAAGATTTAAGGTAAGTCTTAGAGAAGACTTGTGGATAGATTTGTGTGAGATTTTGTGGAAGCTTACAATACAGATTGAGAGCAGATTTGGATAAGTTCTAGTGAGGACTTATTGAGCAGATTTGGACAAGTTCTAGTGAGAACTTGTAGAGCAGATTTGGACAAGTTCTAGAGAGGACTTGTGGAAAGATTAGTGTGAGATTTTGTGGAAGCTTACAAGGTATATTTGAGATAAGTCTTTGAGAAGACTTGAGAGTAGAGTTGATTGATTGATTTGTTCAAACCTTGAGTTAAGGTTTGGGGTAGATCCAATAGAGTTGATTTGAGATTGAGTCAAGATTTTTGTTAAGGCTTGAGGATAGAGATTGAGGATAGATTTGTGCTAGATCGAAGGACTATGTTTAGTGTAGATCAGAGGATAGATATTGAGGATATATTTGTGCTAGATCGAAGGACTGTGTTTAGTGCATATTTGAGGATAGATTTGTGCTAGACCGAAGGACTGTGTTTAGTGCAGATTTGAGATAGAGATTTGGAGGTGATAGAGTATAGAGGATGATAGTCTCTAGTGGATAGAGATCCATTAGCTAGGGTAGTGAGGATAGGTGTCTTCAGTGGATAGAGATCCATTAGCCAGAGTAGTGGGGGCAATAGTTCTTCTAGAAGATCACCAGTCAGAGCTAAGGAGAAAGGAGTTCTCCTATGGATAGAGATCCACGAACTTGATTAGGGGATTGGTGTCTCCTTTGGATAGAGATCCATAAACATTGTAATAGGGAAAGGATTCCCAAGAGATTGATTGAGAAAATTTTAGTGAAATATTTTCTCCGTGGAGTAGCCCACATTGGGTGAACCACGTTAAATTGGTGTCTCTATTGTGTATGGTGATTTGTGCATTGCTTTGATTACTGTTGTTGATATTGCTATCTTTACATTGCATAATATTGATTGGAAAGAAAAGTAAAAAGTGGTCTTATACTGTTCACCCCCCCTCTCAGTATAAGCTTGTGTTCTTCAAGGTAAGTGGTAAAGAGGTCAAATTAATAATATCAACAATATAAGTTATAAAAATATCCTTCCTCCTCATCATGGGGTCATTGGTTTTGTTGACCATGTTTATATTTTAATAAGATAACAAAAAAATCTAAAATATGCAATTGATCAAAAAAAATTTAATCTACCAATTATACCTCTTCTCATTACTCGACCTTAAACTAAAACTAAAACCAAAAGGACCTATGATTTTCTTGAACAATTGAGGAAGCTACAATCAAAAATATCAATTTTGGATCTCCTACATTCATATTCAATCTACAAGAATATCTTGATTAAATTTTTTAGTGAACAATAGATCCTCAAAAGGTTGATCTAAATGAATTCACCTCCATCATCATAATGATAGGGGTAGATCATATAATCATATTATTCTACAAGTATGATATCCCAAATTAATAAAAACTAATGGTAGATTCTTATTTTTATATTCCACCCAAATTATGATAAGCTCATTAAGAGGATCTTGGTCGATAACAGATTAAGACTCAACATCTATAATCCCAAATTCCTTAGTCACTTTGGTCTTATTAAAGGTAACCTTAAGAATTTTGATCTCACCATTTAGGCATTTGAAAATAGGAACATGAGGCTAGTGGTACAATAATCTTGTCTCTTAAAGTTAGTCCTAGAACCCTCAACACTCTTTTCTATCAAACCTTGTGACTTGACTTATAATATCCTTTTAGATAGAATTTTGATTTAGGATATGAGGGAAGTTTCAAATACCCTATTCCAATGTCTCAAATATAAATACAAGGGTTATACCTATAACATACTAGTAAGTCCTAAACCCTTTAAATATTATAAGTTGATTTAATTTAAAACTAAAAGTCCTAATATGTTTCTACATTTAACAAAGAATAAAGTCACCATCCTTATTCTTGAAAAGGAATCCCAAATGGTTTATAAATAACCTTTTATGTATATGATTCTACTCAATCCCAAAGTGATACTCGTTTGAAAAATCCCATGGGTTCACTTAGTCTTGGTAGCCCAACCTTAGAGTCCATCCCTAGCCCATTCTTGCTTCCTAGCCCTAACCTTGATCCTAATGTGTTCAACTTAGCAAAGTTGTCACCGTCCCCTAGATAGGTATTCCATATGGAACATTATCAATAAACAAAAAATAATACAAATAGGGACTTGTTCCTTTATTTTTTCTAGGAATACTAATGGGATAAAATTATTGGATGAAATTGATATCCTTATTATCATTAGTATACCTCTTGTTATTTGTCTAATGTCTATATTGTCCCTAAGCAGATCCTAGTCAGTATGGGCTATTGTTGAAAAGGTCATGGTCACCTTGAGAAATGCATAAAACAACCCCTTGAAGTATTTTCCTAGTTGGTTCACAATAGGATTTTATCCTAACAAAGTAGACCCCTCCCCAACTCATTTTCATATTATGATGACAATGAGTCTCTTGAGTGTATTTCCCTATAGGATTAAGACAAGATCTTTGTATCAAGCATAATCTCTTTAACTAGTATATACTAGAATGATAAAATAATTGTTAGTTCGAACCATGTTATCTATGGTAGTTTCTTAAGTAATTTCACCCATAATCATGGTGTGAATTATTTGACCCTAGTTTATCTCAAGCTTGTAGATGATGAGTCTTCTTGTGATTTAAAGGGTGCTCTCAATGCTCTAATTCCTTCTATATGAAAAGAAAATATTGACTACATTACTAGTAATTAGTTTTAATCTAAAGGGTCCTTTTCCCAAATAATCAATGTACTTTTTTCCAAGACCCTCATCGAGATCCTCAAGGATAAAAACTTAACAGTTTAGACCTATAGAGCTTAGGTATTATATCAGCCTCACATTAATTAAAATAATCATGTATTCTAATAGAATATACTACCAACATCAATATGGGTTTAATAGAAGAGCCTTAGATCCTTAGGCAAGGGCCTAACCCATGGTGAGTGGGAAGAATACACTAATTTTTTAATTGAATATAAGGACATTTGTGCTTGTTCATATGTTAGCATGATTAGATTAGATACTTTTCTAGTTGTCCATATTTTAGTTGTTACACTAAACACCAAACATACTAAATAGAATTTGCTCAAGATGCATCCTAAAGTTGCACTTTTGGTGAAAGAAGACCTTTGAAATTGTATCAATGTTAATTTTATAAAACTAGTCAACTATTCTAATTGGATATCCAATGTGATCATAGTGGCCAATAAAATTGAAAGCATCATAAGAAATTGTCATAGGTCTAGGGCAGACGCACCTAACCATACATGATATTGCCCACTCCCTTTGAGTCTATCTCTTTAAAATAATCTCTCCAAGAGCCCTGGACTATGCCTTTCAATATTCTCCTCCATTTGACAACACACACACATGGTATGGTTCTACAATTACAATGGATTGGAAGAATTATCACATGCACTTGCAATGAAAGGAAACCTACTCTAACTATGAGAACATATTCACATAACACAAGGTCCATATTTGGAGAATAAGTATATTTATTGTATTCATGGGAACCAATGGTCCTATATTACAATCAACAAGCCATTGCCCAATATACTTTACAACCATTAAGAACTTGTATTACAACAAGTCTATCCCCAAGACCACAATTTACCCACATCAAGTTAGGCTTTGTTGATAATGATCGATTAATACATGATGATAACATGGATAATCCACCCCTAGAACTCAACTCTTGAACCAACTAGGATATTCATCTAGGCATGCTATTCTTGAGCTCCAACAAACTATCCATATGCTAGATCCTTTTCTCTCCAAGGATATACCAACTATCACATAGGTACCAACCCCTAATTATACATATCTTGCTACACAAAAACATATAACCTTCATCCTGGATTGCTACCCTCTCCAAGCATAGTACCTATATACAAGAGCAACACAACTCTGACTCCACCACTTAATTTGAAGACATAATACCAACTTCTTGCATAAAGTCACCCATGGTACCAACAAACTTTCAAAATTTGAGTTTATTTCCTTGACATCTTCTTGAAATTATCAAGATAAAAAATCTACCACCATGCCCAATGCCCCTCTAGCACAACTCACTTGTTGCATAAGAGGAATGTACATACCACCATGGTGCCCTCCACAGATCCCAATGCTATTCTCCAATGTTGTCACACCTTGGACTTATGTGTAGGTCTCTCTATGCTATACAAACTAGGAATTCTCCTTGTCATTCAAAAACATAGGGCTCATGGTCATCAATACTTTTAGGACTCACTATCTACACCTACCTCTAGCCCTCACATGACATAGGAACACAACACCATCATGGTCACTACCTTGATGACACAGCATGCCATCACCCAAGAGTATAAAAATACCTATATGGCCCACTTACACAATTCTAGCTACTCCATGGTACCTTTCCATCCAAGAGCAACTCATGACTCCATATAGAGCTAATGACATCCAAATACCATCCAACTAGCATGCCCTTCATAGATCTTCCAATACTTCCCAAGCATCAACATACCACAATCTAATACCAACTCATAAGGACAAGGCCAACTAGACCATATAGTATCTTCTAGTTTGGCACATAGACACACCAAAGTATTGCACCTCACAAGAACTTGGTATTCCTATTGCATAGTCCCTCTAGCTTGGCACATGGGAAAGCACCTCTCACTTGACACAATGCAATAATTAAGGGTATCCAACATTCGCATGCAATATTATACAACATCTTGTAGCTCAACAGCTTCAAATAAAAAATCAATGTGTGCACCAATCGAGACTCCCTAGGAGGTAATCCATCCAAGTTATACTTTTTCAAATTATTCTTAACCCATGACAAATACTGAGATTCAGTGTCCAAAAGTTGGCAAAATCACCTTCACTATTATTATCATAGGAATGGAGTGATTAGTCCCAGTATCATGTGGCATAGTGAGCTCCAAGTCATACTTGGTATATGTGGACTATGCCTTACCACATGAACACACCTGCAACACAACACAAACACTTGTAAAGTATATACAGTGGAATACTTAACACATAGAAGGAGTTAGAAAAACAACCATGCATAATATTCACAATGCTTAACTCTCAAAACATAAAGCATTCACCACAAGGTAGAACAACAAATAGGTTATACAAGATAAACACTTATGTTTTATTTATATAGAAAGTGGAACAAGTCCTATTACATTGTATCGGTTGACGGTAAGATTAAAAAATATGTATGACTACCACATAGTGTTGGCAATTTCACACCACAACCCAAGACTCCAATGTATACCCCTTCTATGCTTTGTAACTATAATAACTTTTTCTAACACAAAAACAACTTAGACTCACACCCAACACACTTAACACTACTCACATGGCATCTACCAACACAAATATCCCATCACCCTAGCGTAATACAATAATAACTCAAAGGTAGAGGTCAACCTAGGGACTTTGTTTGGTCAATATAGTTGTGGACCTCCTCGTAGCACTAAAACACACAAATATTTTTCTCTCTTTTCTAAATAGCATAACATGATAGCACAACACAAGACTCACAATGTGTGTAAGAAAACAAAAGATGTAGGCTCTAGATAGTTGGGTTCTCTATCTAGTATATTCTTCCTCACTTAATTCAATGATGACCTCAATGTGTTGGATTCAAGTCCAAAGAAGATTTTTTTTGGTCTCCTTTCTTTGAGAATTTTATATGCATTAAGGGTGTAAGGAAAGGGGTTATTTTTGTTACCCCACAATTTTAGCCCATCCCTTTGTCTTTCAAGTTGAGCTTCACCTACACTACTAATATTGTATAATATGAAGACCTTATCCTTGGTCTTACAATTTCTATAAATTTAAATATTAAAGTTCTTAAAGTACTTGGTGATTCCCAACTTATTTTCAATCTTACAATGGATGTCTATCAAACCAAAAACAAGAATATTAAACCTATAAAGATATCATTTATCAGTCATTCATAAATTAAAATCAATTCCATACATAGGTCTAAAAAACATCATGTAGATGTTACGGCCTCCATAACATCCCTTATCTCCTATGAGCTAGAATATAAACAAGTAAATTTAATAAGCAAATAGCTTAAGAAACCAAAATCCTTAAATCCTAGCCTTTCTCATTTAGAGGTCTTTGCTTTAGAGGGTGATATCATAGCTAGTATTTTATTTTTAATATATCTATAACTACTTAAAAGATGATACTTTGCTTGATGGATTGACTAGTAATGATAGGGAAAGCTTAACATAAAGATATTTTCAACATGTCATAGTTGGAGATTTCTTGTACCTTTGTAGCCTTGATGGGACTTTTTTGGGATGGTTATATTATAGTGAAGCTCAAGAGGACATCAAAGAGTTCCATGAAGGATATTTTGATGGCTACTTTAGTGGCATGGAAATAACTTGGAAGTTTGTAGAGAGAGGTGAGTGCATTCTTGATATGGGGTGATGACAGTTGGTATTAGGTATCAAATAATGGTATGAGGCCTATCTCAGTAGTCTAACTCTGGAATCTAATGACAATTTCTATACGTCAAGGGTCTATATGTCGGGTGAACAGGATCAGACGTTGGTTATAGGGTCAGATGTCAGGATTAAATTTTTGAGTGCTAGATGTCAAGACTATAGGATAAAACGTTAGATCACTAGACGTTAGGGGGGTATCTGTCGGTAGGTGCAACCTAGACGTCAGGTCTGGGGTAGACAAAAAGTCTATCCTAGATGTCAGGTTGGAGGGGATGATGGCTAGCCGTTTGGTGGTTACCAAATTTCAGGGCTAGATATCAGATTTCTCCTTAATTCGTAAACCTACAAACATCATATTTGATCCTTGCTTCAGCACCTATTTAGCAATGTCTATGGAAAACCTGCAATCACAACTTAGCATAGAATAACCTGCAACACATCCATTAATGGCTTCCAACCTGCAACTCACAACACAACATCCATTCACCATACACGCAGAATGTAGAACAACATAACAACATTTGTATTACGTAGAATGAATAGCATATAGCTCTTACAACATGGATAGATCGATCCATACAATGTTTGAAGAGGGGGGTTAAATAGGTGGGAACAAGTTGGTTCCCCAACCAATTCCACAACCGTCCCCAACCGTTCCTTAACACAATCCTTAACATTGCATTAGACGTCAACTACTTGCTAATCTTAACAACTCCTAACTAGACGTCTAATCAACTCGTCTAGTACTAACAAGCATGACGGCTATTTTTGTCTTGTAGTGCCATATGCGTTTACATTCATCCTTGACTCTATTGGCTGTATTTTTCAGAAATTAAGACATAAGCATAAACAAAAATGCTTATATACATTGCAAAATTGGTGATGGATGTGCTAGCCAGTCCTAGGGTCTAGAACTGTTGTCTACATCTATCCTCCCCTTCGAAGAAGTCGATGTCCTCAGCGACTTTCTCCGCTCCGCTCCCGAGGTTCCAGCATCTGTAGGGGTTGAACTCTGTGGATTAGCAGCCTGCAATGCCTGGGTGTACTCCTGCAGTTGTTCCCGGTAGTGGTCCCGTTCGTCCTTGAGCCTCTTTGCATAGTTAAAGCATTTGGCCCACTCTACTCCCAAAGTGTTAGCTCTGTCTTCTGTCTGCTTTAGATTGGTCATCAATTCTGTTTCTCTTCTTTGAAAGATCTCTTTCCACCGCTGTTCTAAAGCTGGTGCAGCTGTTGCACCCTTTTGTTGTTTTGCCAACTGTAGTTCCACTTGTAGGGCTGCCTTTTCTTGCTGCCAGGTCTCCTTTTCCTGAGTCCAATTCTCCCTTTCCTGAGCCCAAGCCCGTTCTTGCTGGCTCCTAGTGACTGAAAATGCTTCTGCTTGCTTAATCAACATTTCCTTCGCATTTTTCAGTTGGGCTATTTCTGCTGCTGATTCAGCTAACTGCTGGGCCTTTTGCTCCAAATCAGCTTTCAGTTCTCCCAAAGCTTGTCCCAACTTCCGCATTTCTTCTTGGACTCTTTCCATTCTGGCCATTCCTTCAGCTAAGAGCTTGTCCTTGGCTAACAAAGCCTCTGTGACTTCTCGTTCCATGGTATCCTTAGCTGAATTTACATGTTTTATTCCTTCGCCCAGCCAAATCAACAGATGTGCGAGGAAATTCAGTTGTGTGTAAAGTGGCAGTAATTCTGGCACGACTTCCACTTGTGTGCCCTGCTGAGGGTTTTTGCCATGGCCGCAAACATATACCTGCTCTGGTTCCAGATAAAGACTGGGTGTCTTTTCTGGCAATGTTTCCATGCCCTCCATTGTTTGCACCTGGCCAGTGGGTAATAACCAAGGCTGCCTCGCATAAATATCCGAGATATCTTTCCTCCATGGACCTTGGGCTGCCCACTTAACCAATCTGTCCAGCTCCTCCTCAACCATGCCTTGCCACTTTTTCCACTGCCCCATGCATGCACTGCTGAACTGCAAGCTAAGGCTATTCATAACTTTGCCCAATCTATCAAAACATATTGCTGCTAGTTCATCCATTTCATCCGAAGGGTCCATAAAATTTGGTACTTTGAGGAGAATTTCCTGAGACCAAGTGTCTGTCTGGTCCTCTTCCTGTGCAATCCCTTTGCCTCTCTCCTCATGGTGAACAGGTGGTCTTTTTATTACTGTCTCCTGTACAAGACTCTTGCTGCCCTGTCCTCCTTGTTCCTCCAATTTTTCTAAGTCTATTACCTCTGGGGGTTGTTTTCCTTTATCTGTAGGGTTTTCTTTTGCTGCACTCCCTACCGTTTCCTCCATCCCTACTATTTTTTCCATCCTTGGCTTTGCTGCCTGTGTAACCTGTAGTGGTAGGCCCTCCTCTACCCCAAGGTTACTGCTAAGTTTTGGAGCTTCTGCTGTGCCTGTTTCCCTAGCAGCTTCATCAAATATAGCATCTACCGAGAATGTGCTCAAAGTGGCTGCTAGCGAGGTCGGCCTTGCCAAATCTAACTCTGTCAGATCTGGTGACCCAATGCGGGCTATATGCTCAGCCTCAGCTAAATATTCAGTGGGTCCAACCCATTCAGTCGTACTGGTCCCAGCTGCCAGATTGTGAAGGGCTGACGGTACAGACAATTCTTCTTCCTATGGTAGCTGATGCTGCTCCCGGCTCCGTACTGTCTCCAGATTCTCAGCTATCTTCTGCAAAGCTTCCTGTGAGAGAGCTGGGGGTGGAATGTCAAATCGCCCCTTCTTCTTCTTCCGCTTAGGCTCTTCCGGAGATTGAGCCTCTTTCTATTTTTGTGGTTCCTTTTCTTGAACCTGTGTTGCTCTCCTATCCTCCCCTTCTAATGCCGCCACCAACTTCTCTTGACTTGGTTTATGTGAAATCTGTTTGACCCTTACTTTCTTTGTTGGTGTCATTTTCTTAGCTGGTTGGGCCCCCATCCACTTGCAAATAGATGGTGCTAAGGGTGGGAGTTGCCTTGGAGCACCGAAATCCGGGATCGGGATCTCTGCTTTTCCTGCCGCATCCAAGATCAAACCAATGGCATGAAAGGTCATAGAAAAATTCTTGGTTGTTCTCATCAGAAAAGCTTGTATCCGTGTTGACAGATATGTTGCCCAATCATACTGTATACCCTGTACTATCCCTTGTAGATACGAAATCAACCATATGGGCAAATCTGAGCTTCGTTGCTCTCCTGATAACCTTGCCATTATTACATTCATGCTCACTTCCAGTCCGTCATTTCAGAGTTGTCCCTGCTTGATCCCTCTTCCCCCATGGACACTTAGCATAGCTTCTACCTCTTCCCTTGTCAGAGTGGTGACATCCATGATCAATTCTGGTGATCTCTTCGGATCCACCCTTTCGTTCACCACCGGCTTGCCTTTCCATGGGAGTCCAAAAGTGCTCTGGAAAACTTTGGGGAAAAATCTACTATTAGTGCAGAACCGGCTATTTCCACGAAACTGTTGTGTTTCCCAGCATCATATGTTTCCAGCATTTGTAGCAGGTATTCTTCGAAAATTCCCTTATCAAAATGCGGAGCCTGTAGGATGAAGTGCACTCCCGCCTCCTTCAGCTTTTTCTTTGTTGGGTGGCTATCTGGTGTATCTGCCCACCATTGGCGGCAATATTCTCCAGTTGGGCATACCCAAGTGATATCCTCCACTGCTACGGGTGCCTTGCCGCTCGGATTCATCTCCTTATTCTTGCGGGTTGCTACTTCTGCTGCTTCTCTTCTACTCCGACTCTGTCCTCCTTCCGCACTTTTGCCATGCCCTTTCATTTCAATCTCCTGTTGGTGCCTTAATCTCTTGGCGACCACTGATTCTGGTTCTGGCTCACTACGGACTGGAATCTTCCTTGACCTCTGAGCCATCAGTCTTACTCTACCTCCTAGCCATCCAGTTCCCACAATCGTCGATTTTGTCAAATTTTGGGTTGCACTCAAGTGCTGCTAGACGTCTTGTGTAGCCATCTATAAGGTGGTTTTCTAGATAGGTAGCCATCTGGTGCAGCCGTATGGATAGGCAACCATCTAGGCATAGCTGTCTAGTGCAGTCGTATGGATAGCCAGTCGTCTAGTGTAGCCATATAGATAGGAAGCTATCTGGACATAGCCATCTAGATAGGCAACCATCTGGGTATAGCTATTTGGATGCCCTGGCTACATCCGTACATCTCCGTGCCAATCATCTACTCTTCACTGCCTGCTTCTGCCTCTACCGCTTCGCTCTTCAACCGCCGTGCCTTCTCCCTTCTCCTACTTTCCTGAGAGTGATGTTGCAAATGAGGGCCTTCCCCTCCTTTTATAGTTTCCCACAACCGTTATGCAACCGCCACCTTGCAACTAACTTTGTGCATGCGCGACACGTCGGCTAGCTAGACGTCTAGGTGTCCCTTCTTTTGTCTTATCCCTATTTTGTCTTTTTCTCTATTTTGTCTTTTCCTCTTGACTTTTTATTTGAATTTTTCAAATTTTCTTATTTTTATTTATTTTTTCTATATTTTTTCAAAACTGTATGTGACGTCTCCTTTTTAACGTCGATGGGTGAACCGTATGGCCAAGCCAATACGCAGTTCCCATGCATCTGGTGTCTCATTTTGATGATGATGGCTATTTCCTCGAAACTACTAAAATCATCATCACTATCACTATTTATTTCCTCCATCGTCTGTCTTCGACGATTATTTCATCTTGGGGGAGTTTCTGAGCATGACTGTGGTTGTTGTCTTGTCCTATCCCGTGGCATAATGCGCCAATCTTGTTGTTCTGTTTCTTCCATCTATTGCCTTATTTATGGCTTTGGGGACTGATTCATGTTGGTCCGTCGTCTGACATTATCATTGACTTGTTCATTCCTTTCTGCTATCAGACTAGTTTGTTCCATCCATTCTTCGGCCAATCGAACTTCTCCATCCTCTGGGCTAGCAATATTATCCAGATGTTCTGCTACTTCTTCCCGATGGCTGCTATTCAGGTTTGGGCATTCTGGATGGGCAGGCACCAGTGGAATTCATTCAGTCCTTCCATCATTATGCCGGATTATTAAACAGTCATCCAAATAATTATACATTACTCCCTCTTGTATCTGCTGATCAAGTTCATGTTGCCTGGGTTGTTGCCGACCTTGATGTTTCCTATTTTGGTGGGGTCGTCTAGTTCTTAGACCTCGTCCTCGACCTCTATCATTTCCTGCAACTGCCCGTGCTTGATCCCTATGTTCTAGATTGGGGTTTCTATCCCAATCTCTCCTTCCATGGACCTGGTTACCATGTCCTCGGCCTCTTTCCGATCGAATCTCTCTAATGTTGGGTTGTACTCCCAACTACCCGAGATTCGATCGGTCCCTCAGTCATTCCTGACGACGTCTTCGGTTCCTACGAGCTCGCTGAGATGGACCTCTCGGTCTATTCTCAAGAGCACGAAGTAATGGGTTGGCTCTGACTAGGTTTCCAGATGGGCCTTGCGGTCCAAACTGAGAACCAGTCGACCTATTGGTAGTCGGAGGGGAATTTCTTCCTCTCAAGCTACCGGGACGGAGGTCAACCACGCTCCTCCCTTGGTCAGGTGCTCTCGGGATTCCTTGCGGTCTCCCGAAGGTACCTAAATTGTCTCGGCTATGGGCCTCATTTGTAGGTTGTGCTCCTGGCTCAGGTGTTAGTTGTTGCAAGATCCTCAGTCTCCTATCGGCTCTCATCAGTCTTCGTCTCCATCTTCTTTGCTCAAATTGTCGTTGCATGGTACAATGAGCTAAATTTTCTTGGTATTCATCTGAAAATACTGAGTCAGTACTTGAGTCATTTCCATCTCCTACCGTGTTGAGTGGCCATACTGAAGTTTCTTGAACTCGTTGCTGCAATCGTCGTACTTCTCTTCTGTGTGCTCGTAAGTCAAGTGCAGCCATTCGATACCTGGCTACCTCCTCCCGTTCAGTTGGACGTCTCATGGCTCCAAAGTATGGTGTTCTCCATTCACGATGCGGTGGTAATTCTGGCATAACGTCCTCATTTAATCCTCCATTGTATTCATCTTGTGGACTTAGTGAAGCATCATCTTCAATTATCTACATAGTTTCCAGAAATCTGACACCCGCTTGTCGACTGCGATCTTCATCCCTTTGTCTTCTATTATCTGGGTTAGGACTGGCATATGGAATATCTGGATTCTGAGGTAGGTTGTCGTCACTGCTTGATTCTTCCAACCATCCTCCAGTTTTTGGTTTTTTTGGTACCGTCTCGATATCTTTCCATATTATTGCTGCCATTTCCTCCCTACTTATCTGATATTTGGCAGTCGAGCTTTGTCCTACTTCCCACCTCCTGGGTCTTTCTGGAGAATCTCTCATCTCCTGATGGTTCACTGATTCTCCACTTGAGGATTCTTCTATATTTAGCACGATTTTCAATGAGGCTGAAGAACTCCTAGAGGGTGCACGTGTTGCTATTGCTTTTCCTCTTCTATCTTCCCCTGGACTCACCACATCTTCCTATTCTTCTTCCAAGGAGAATAAACTACCTTCTGAAGAGTTTCCTGTTGCACTTCCTCTTCTAAGTTCCCCCTGGTCCAGCTCTGCCCATTCCGCTAGGCGAGCTTCATGCCTTTCATTTACTCTTTGCATGGTTGTGTCCAACTCCTGGATCACCTATTCCCGTAGCTGATTATTGTACTATCTTAGAGTTTCATATTCTTCCTGCAACCTATGTGTCTCCGATCTCATTCATTGCAGAAGTCTAACTCCATCTTCTTCATCTTCTTCCAGAACCTCCTGTTGAGCGACCTCCGTCAAAACTTGGAGTCGGTCCTCTTCGCTGTTACTTGAGAGTTCCATTGCCTGCCTTTCTTCACTCCCAAACAACCAATCCAGGTTATGAGTTTCCTCCTCTCGAACAACGCTACCCTGCTCGTTGTTTCCAGAAGGTTGTGTGCCTGGATCTTCTTCTTCTATTCGAAGTTCATATTCACCTGTGCACGAGGTTTGTATACTTTCAACTTAGAACCATTTATCACCTCGGGGCATAATGTTCCATCCAATTTTCTTAGCTTAACTGCCCCATTCTCGAGTACTTCTTCTACCTGGAAGGGTCCAAGCCACAAAGTTTTCAACTTTCCTGGCTTGAGTTCTCTCTTACCATTGTATTTGAGAACTAGTCCACCAACTTTGAGATCCAATTTTTGGAGATGTTTATCATGCCATAATTTCCTCCTTTTCTATGCAATCTTCATTGCCCATTGTGCCATCACCCTCTTTTCATCCAATTGTACTAATGTTGTCAGTCGTTCATGAATACTTTCCTCATCATTCAAGCGATTGTCGACTGCTACCCTCAAGCTGGGTACAAGGAATTCAACTGGTACAACTGCTTCCTGTTCGTACATCAGTTGAAAGGGTGTGTGATTTGTAGTGGGCTTGAAAGTGGTCCTATATGCCCATAAAACTATTGGTAACCGCTCCTCCCAATCGGCTCCTTCTACTCCGCATGTCTTGTACATGATTGAAACCAAGACTTTATTTGTTGCCTCCGCCTGCCCATTTGCTCTTGGGTAGTACGGACTTGACAAGGAATGAAAAATCCTGAATTCCTCTGTCAAGTTCTGAATAATTGCATTCACAAAATGGCCTCCTCTATCACTTGTCAACTATAGAGGTATCCCGAACCTTGTAATTACTTGTTCGTACAAAAAGCGAGTCGTGCTTTTTGCCGAGTTGTCCGGTAAAGCCCTTGCTTCTACCCATTTTGTGAGATATTCTGTGGCAACCACTATGTATCGACATCTTCTCCTTCGACTTGTTCTTAGAGGACCTACAAAATCCAGCCCCCATCTTTCAAAGAGTTCCTGAGGTTGGGATGGGTGTAATGGCATGAAGTCTCTCTTCAAGGGTTTCCTTGTTCTTTGACATGTATCACATGCTACCACAAAATTCTTAGCATCGTGAAAGAGGGTGGGCCACCATAGACCTGCCAACAACACTTTCTTGGTTGTTGCATCTGGTCCCATGTGTCCTCCTGCCAATCCCTCATGTGTCTCCTTCAGGGTTTGTTGTACTTCATCCTCCATTATACATCTTCATAGTACGTGGTCCTCCCCCATCTTGTAAAGCAATCCTGCAATCAAGGTGAAGGGTGTCGATTTCATGATTACTTTCCTCCGTTCAGCTGTCGTTAACTCTTCTGGCAGTTGCCCTATCGATAGGTATTCCCCTATATGCTTATACCATCCTGGTATGGCATTAATCATGAACAATTGTGCATCGGGAAATTCATCTGGTATTCCTCCCTCTACAAGTTCTCCTGAGTGAATCCTTGACAACTGATCCGCTATTACGTGTTTCTTCCCTGGTCTGACTACCACTCTAAACACGAATTCCTGCAGAGTGACGAGCCATCGACTTACTCGTCCGTAGATCGTTGGTTTGTTGATTAAGTACAACAGAGCCTGGTGATCTACATAAAAAGCAAAGGGGTTAGCCAGTAGGTAGTGTCTGTACTTCTGTACTGCATACACCATTCCTAGTGCTTCTCGCTCCGTTGTGCTATAATTCTTCTCGGCTCTGGACAGTAGCCGACTTGCAAAATATATGGGCTGATCCAACCCGTATTGGCCTTCTTGTGCCAAGGCACATCCAATGGCAAAATTTGAGGCATCCACATGCACATGGAATTCCTTCTCCCAGTCTGGGTAAACCAGGATAGGTGCTTTCACCAAGTGCCCTTTCAATCCCTCAAATGCCCCCTGGTGTTCCTCTGTCCATCTGAATGGAACATTCTTCCGTGTAAGCGCGTCTAGTGGATGAGATGTCAATGCATAATTTTGGATAAACCTCCTGTAATATCCGACAGTTCCCAAAAAAGTCTTAACCGAGCTCACATCATGTGGCTCCTCCATCAGTAACACTACCCGTATTTTATCTGGGTCGGGCTTCAAACCTTCTTGGCATACTATATGCCCTAGCAGCTTTTCGTATGGCACCAACAAGACACATTTATTTGGGTTCAGTGCTATTCGTGCTTTCCTGCATAAACTCATGCATTCTCCCAAGGCCTTTAAATGTTCCTGTGTTTTCCCATACAGTGACCAATCATCTAGAAAAGCTTTAAAATTTCCTATGGACATTTTATCAAAAATATACAAGATGATCCTTTGAAAAGTAGCGGGCGCATTGCATAGTCCAAATGGCATGCGATTGTATGCATATATTCCATTCTCTACCACAAAAGTAGTCTTCAACTTATCTTCTTCTGCTATGCTGATCTGATTATACCCCGAGAATCCATCCAAAAATGAATATATCTCGTGGCCGGCTACCTCTTCCAGTATGGAGTCTGTGAATGGGATTGGGAAGGGATCTTTTATAGTTATGACATTCAAACTTCTAAAATCCACACAGATTCGGATTTTATCTACTTCCCATTTTAGAGTGATCACAATTGGTGAGACCCACTCACTTGTCGTAACCTTGAATATAATGTCTGCATCTAGCATCTTTTCGATTTCGGCATTCACCTTTGTTGCATATTTGGGATTCATTCTGTAAGGACGCCTTCTTACTGGTTGCGCACCTTCTATCAGAGGAATCTTGTGTACGCAGAGTTCGGGTGGTACTCCCTTCAAATCTTTATATGTCCAAGCAAAAACATCCTTATAATCCATAAAAATCTTAATTGTTGTTGCTTTTAGGACTGGATCCCAATCATCTCCACATTTGATCATCTTCTCTTCACCCTCTTCTCCCAAGTTTACCTGAATCATTCTTGGACCTTCATATTTGATTGACTCAGGTTCATCTGTTGCCTTTAGTGCAGCGATGGGGTGGGCTGGTTTATCTTCTATGACTGCCTCCCCCATCGTGAATTCTGCAAAATTCTTGGGAAATGTCCACTTTTCCCTTTCCTTATCCTTTTCCGCTATTTTGTCTTCTTGTTACTGGTTTCTTTTTCTGGTTCCTGCATCTCATCCTCTTGAATCTCTTTTCCCGCATCTATACAAAGACATTGGGGAGGGAAGATCTCATAATCCTCCAACTGCCAGTGTAGTAAACCTTTATCTTGGTCACACTCATCTTCCGTGCAGTCATCAAGGTGCAACACTCCCTCCTCATCTGGTTCATGTCCCGTTTCACCATCTGATGAGGAGGATCCTGAATCATCTGAAGTAGCTATGTCCTGACTTACTGTTTGGTTCTTCAGATTAATTATATACTTGTGCTGCCCTTGTTTGAAAGATAGTCGTTCTTTCTCCCAATTGTGGTTGACTTTTGTTGTTCTCAACCATCCGCGTCCTAACAATGCATCATATGCGGGTTTCTGCATAGCAATGACAACAAAATCTAAGATGAAGTCCTGTTCGGCTATGCATACCTTCTGATTCATCAAAACGCCTATTGTTTCAATGCCATATTGATCAACGCCATATAGTTTGAAATTTGGAGACCGTAAGGTGGGTTGCCCTAGAATCCGCCATGTCTTCTCTGGCATCACATTCACACTAGACCCTCCATCTACAATCACCTGATTCAGCCTATGGTTCAAAACCTCCATTTGAACAATAGTTGGCCTCTACCCGACTTCAATCATCAGGATTGTTGGGTCGATAAATTGTCCTTGCTTGATAGTTGCTACCTGTCGAGTTTCATCCTTTTTCTTGATGACTTCCCCGATCGTAGCGTACAACTCCGGTATTATACTAAACAGGTTGGCGACCTTCATCTCTACCTTCGTGTTTAGTACCTCTGTTACCAAGCCTTCTACTGATGCCTTTTTCATAATTTCTAGTCTCTTTAACACTTTCTCCAGAACTAGTCCCTGTTTCTCCTTTGCTAGTTCTGTTTCAATCAATTTTTGGGCTTCCTGCCATCGTTCCTTCTCCTTGGCAGGGTTTGGATAGTCTTCCTTTTTCTTGGTCTGTGCTCTTGTCACAGCCAAGACTTCTTTATCTACCTCAGTCACTTCTCCAATACCAATGAGGTTGATATTCTGAGTTCCACTGGTACTTGCTTTGTTCGGGCAATTAGCCTCCTTATGGTTTCCCGGACCACACCATTTACACATTTGAGTGGTGTTGTTACCACTGTTATTACCTGCATTCTAGGGTTTGGGACAATTCTTCGCAAAATGGCCCCATTCTTGACAATTTCGACACTGAATAATCGACCGACCGTCAGAGTCGTATTGCAGTCGGCTCTGACCTCCTTGTCTTCCTCCTCGGCGACTATTCTTGTATCCTCCACTAGTAGCTCCTTGTCCATTCCTCTATGTATTTGGCTGCTCTTCCTGTTGTATTGCCAATGTCTGATGTCTCTTGCTTTTTAGGTTGAATGGACAGTCGATGACAGGATGTCCTGCAATTTCACATATATTACAATATGCTTTCTTTGGACAGTCTATGTTTGAGTGTCCCTCTGCCTTGCAGTCTGAACACCAAATTTCTTTTCGATCCTTTCGACCTTCCCCTTTTGCTTCTTTTAGGATTTTATCAAATTCTCTCTTGAAGGTATGAATCGTGCTCTGTACTTTATCTTCAACTTCACTATCTGAATCTTCAGTATGCTTTAAGTATCCTCCAATACCTGCGGTCATTTGTTTGCCTTCACTTTCAAAGTTTTTAGCCTTCTCCAGTGCTTCTTCATACGTTGAGGATGGTACTGCCTTCATTTTCTTCTTGAACCTTGGTAGTAGCCCATCCAAAAACCACCGCTTTACCATACCGTCGGCAGGTGTCATCTCCATTTTGTCTGTCAATTGTTTCAATCTTCTATTGTAGCTTTTGACATCCTCATCCATTTTTTGTTTAGTGACACAGATTTCTGTAATTATGTCAGTGTCATCCCTCATAGGTCAGAATTCTTCTATGAATGCATTCTTGAGGTCATCCCATTGTGCAAATGCTTGCGTACTTTGTCTTTTCAAGTACCAGTCTATCGCCATGCCTCGCAATGTGGCTGGGAATAGTTGCAACCATTGTGTGTCCTGTGTGACTCCATTAGCTCCCCAAATGGTAATGCAAGTCCCCACATGTCGTGTTGGATCCTCCTTCCCTTCACCTGAGAAGGGTGGGCATTTTTGTTGTATCATTCTATTGGCGGGATTCGCCATGATATTCTGTCTTCCTGGTGTTGGTGGTTGTAGTGGTTGATTCGATTGTCTATTTACTGTTGGTGGTGCAAAGTTGTGCCCAAATAGCCTTCTTCCCATCTCCAATTGGTCTCTGCTTCGTGATCTCCTTCGCGAATATACCAAACGTGGCTCTGGCCTTCCTCCCCACGAACCTCCGCGTAGGTGCCTTGATACCAGGTTCTCTCCTTCAGTATCCTCTGGCCACCCTTCCCTCGTTGGTTCTGGTGTTGTCGTCCAGTCTTCAATGATGGGCTCTTCCTCAGCTATTTGCTCTCCCTCATTTTCTGCAGTCACCAACAATGTCTCTATACTTGCGTTATTCTCCTCCTCAGTGTTCCATACTCTCTCCACCTCAGGGAGAGATACCTCTGTGGCCTCGTGTGTCCTTAAGTTCGCCAGTCGTGCACTTCTTCTCATCGGTATTTGCTCTTTGTTCTGTGACCTAAAACCAGTCATTCACCTATTCTTCCTATCACTTGTCGCTAAACTCCAGGTTTTTTATTTAGGCAACGATGCCAAATGTAGATAGGGGTGAGTACATTCCCGAGATGGGGTGATGACAGTTGGAATCAGGTATCAAACAATGGTACAAGGTTTATCTCAATAGTCTAACTCTGGTATCTGTTAGCAGGTTCTAGACGTCAGGGGTCTAGACGTCGGGTGAACAGGGTCAGACGTCGGGTACAGGGTCAGACGTCAGGAGTAGACGTCATAGTTCTAGATGTCAAGCCTGTAGGGGCAACTGTCAGATCACTGGATATCAGGGGGGTATCTGTTAGTAGGTGCAACCTAGACGTCAGGTCTGTCCTAGACGTCAGGTTGGGGGGGCTGACGGCTAGCCGTATGGCGGTTACCAGACGTCAGGGCTAGACGTCAGACGTCTCCTTCATTCAAAAACCTGCAAAAATACTCCTCTTGCTCCCTGCTTCAGCACCTGTTCAGCAATATTCAATGGCAAACCTGCAATGACACTTAAGCATAGGATAACCTGCAAAACATCCATTAATGGCTTCCAACCTGCAACTCACAACACAACATCCATACATTCACCATACACGCAGAATGTAGAACAACATAACAGCCTTTGTATTACGTAGAATGAATAGCATATAGCTCTTACAACATGGATAGGATCCCTATACAATGTTTGAAGAGGGGGGTTAAATAGGTGCAGGAAGTTGGTTTCCCCAACCAATTCCTAGAACCGCCCCAACCGTTCCATAACCAATTCCTTAACTAGACGTCAACAACTAGTTATGCCTAACAACACTAACTAGACGTCTAATCAACCCGTCTAGTACTAACAAGCATGACGGCTGTTTTTGTCTTGTAGTGCCATATGCATTTACATTCAGCCTTGATTCTATTGGCTGTATTTTTTAGAAATTAAGACATAAGCATAAACAAAATGCTTATATACATTGCAAAATTGGTGATGGATGTGCCAGCCAGTCCTAGGGTCTAGAACTGCTGTCTACAAAGTTGGTTAGGATAGGCTAGTATTGTCTAAGAATGGAAAAGGATTCATGTGACTTTTTCAAACAATGTGATAAGTGTTAGAGGTATGTGAAAATTATCCATGTTCCATCCAATCCTTACAACCCATAACCTCTCCTTGGCCTTTTTCCACTTAGGTATTGGACATCATCAAGAAGATCAATTCCACATCCTCTAATGGACATAATTTCATCATCATAGCCATTAATTATTTTACTAGGTGGATTGAATCCATGCTCTTAGCTTCCATCCTTGGTGTCTAGGTATCTAAGTTTATCTAGAACCTACTTGTTTATAGATATGAGATTCTACTTGTCATCATTTTAGACAATGAATCCCCTTTTAATAACAAGGATATTGAGGACTTAAACTAAATATCATATTTAGCATAAGCAGTCCACTTCATATTACCCTTAGGATAATGGTTAGGTTGAAGCTTCTAACAAGATCCTAATCATTATCTTAAAAAAAATTGTCAATAAAATGAGGTGAGATTAGCATTTGTAAATCTATATTTATATTTGGGCCTATTGGACTAGTTTTAGAATCTTAAATGGTGCAAGCCCTTATGCTTTCATCTATAAATGAGAATATATCTTCTTATTTGAGATTGAGGTCCCTTCACTTAGAGTGCTTTTACAAACTACCTTTATCATCTTGCCTAACTAGAACTCCTAAATGAAAAGTAAATCTATGCTTTAGATCATATAAGAGTATATCATCATGGAATTAGGATATCCTAAAGCAAATGAATCAAGTCTCACTCCTTTAAGGTTGGTGATTTCATCCTTAAATAGAATCAAAAGAATGCTAATGTTAAATCTGAATGTAAAGGCAAATTTAAGCCCAATTGTATTAATCCATTCATCATCCCAAATTTGGTTTAGGAACATATTGTCTAGTCATGATTGATAGAAAAGAGCTTAAAGAGATAATACATGTCATGCCTCTTCAAATATATTATGCTTGAATTTTATCTTTAACTTTGTTTGACTTTAGTCTTAGTTTGTGCTAGACTTTAATATTTATCTTTCATTGACTTTTATCCTTATATTTGATTTAGTGTGATCTTTGTCATGCTTGACTTTAATCTATTTGTGATTTATCTATGATCTTTATCTCTATCTTTGTATCATCCTAACAATGATATATTTTGTATGTATGATTTACTTTATTTTTTATACTTTATATTTTAGAGCTTTATCTTTGTTTTATACTTTATCTTTGTTGATATTGATATAGTTATGAAATCCATAAGGATATGCATAGGATGATAATATGTAGGATAATTACTTTCTTTTCCCTAGTATACTAGTGCAAATGGCTATCCATCATTGTCTCAACAAACTGTACCTTTATTTTTTACTAAAGAACTTTTTTATTATAGTTGAAAAATAATTTTTTTGGACAAGTGGTAGTCATTATCTTTCTACATCTTGCTATAGTAGTTATGACACACATCAAGATCCTATACCATCATATTTCAACTTTTTTCTAGGTTTAATTTCCAATTTTCTTTGTCAGTTATGTATGATACAACACTAATATCCATGAGAATATACTTATAATGATGCTATTTGATTTATTTATTTTCACTTTGCTAGGCATTCGATGAAAATGGACAACTTCTCATCTCCATTTTCTTTTGACTTTATCTCATCATTATGTCCAATTATTATGGGATACTTTTCTTGAAGGAGGATATGGATGCTATAATATTCTCCTCTAAGAATATTATCCTAAGATAATACATGGTTATATATTCATCTATTTATTCTAATCACCTTCATCTATCTTGATTTCATCAATATATTTTATCCTTTGTTTGATTAGCAATGTTACCATGAGGACATGAACATGATGATACTAACCATGATAGTCGTTTTCCTTTGCTAGGAAATTGATGAGAGTGGATATCATTGTCATATTATTTTTCTTTATCTTTATTGATGACTAAAAGAGTTTTGGATATTATAGAATGGCTAATTTGCTAAAGGGAAAAAATAAGTCTCATATTCTTTCCTTTGGTAATTCTTCCTAGTGATAAAACATAGTAAGTCGTATGTTATTTGTTGTTATCTTTGTCCCATCATATTTGATCATCATATTTTTTTTCTAATTTAGCTTTAATCATCTAATATTTTATATAATAATTTGTGATTGTTTAAAATAAAAATATTGCATATCATTGATGAAAGTGATGAATAGTGTTTTACATTGATGATAGCAAATGTAAATTCTCTCCAAGATTCGGACATCAATACTTTACACAAAATTTTCATCCAATAAAAAAATATATATCCATACACATCTTAGATTCAAATAATTTATTTTTATTAACTTAATTTTTAGATATGCTCATCTAAAGCATTCACAATTATTCAAATGAAGTAAAATAATATATTAAGTCTAATGAGGAACAATTATTTTGCCTTGATGATAGTGAATACTAATATTTCATCTTGTTTTTAATCAATTTATGTTTCAATATGGATTAATATTAATATTTTCAACTTAACCCACCTCCTTATCTAAGGGTGGCATCATCCTCTCTCTCTCTCTCTCTCTCTCTTATATATATATATATATATATATATATATATATATATATATTGCTTGATAATAAGAGGTTATAGATTTTTTTATTTTTCAATGAGTTTATACAGGTTTTTACGAGGGATCATGGTCCCCTCATCCTTTCTATATTGTTTCTGTACCTATGCAACATATATAATGGCCTCAATATGTTGCATTTAAAGAACCTACGTAGGACCACAAAATATACCCAGACACATGTAGGCATGGGGGAAATATAATCTCTTCAAACAATGTAAATTTCTTTTAGACCCATTCAACATGTCAAGTGACCTTAATAGCTTATTCTATGTACATCCACTAAATCTACTTAGTAAGATACATGAATGGGGAAAGTTGCATTATCAAATACATCATCCATTCAACTTTATCATCCAAGAAATTTATCTTTGCATTGATTACTAATATTTTGTGTGTTATGATCATAATTTTTTTAGCTATTAATATATGTTTATATTTTATCTTTTAGCTTTAATATGCTTGTATCTATTTGTACATTTGTATAGTTATACATAATGTAGCATCATGTTTGGCATTGTTTTATCAAAATCCTTATTATTGTTTTATAACATAAAAGTTTTTATTTTGTCTATTTGATTCTTGTGCATGTTTAAGACTTTTTATAAATGAAACCATTCCAATCAAGTTTTTAAAATCCCTCTAAACATAGCATAATCTTGTATAGTATATTTCCTTAGGTGATATTTTTATGGAAAATCAAAAATTTCCATGTGGTGCAATAGAAGTTCTTAAGCATTTAAGGCAAATATAAAGTCCTTATTAGGATCTCTTATTGCTCCATCCCAAGTTCTCTTTTGGTAAAAATGATTTGTTTTTACCCTCCCTTTTCCTTTTTACCCCATCTCTTCTTTTATCTTTCATGCATTTTTAGCCATCTTTCATCATTTCTTCCCATGTGAGTTGTGGAGGTCAATTTTTATCTTCCTTTCTTGATCATCTCTTTAAAAACTTGAGAGGGAATATATATATATATACATGTCATAATTAAGGGTCATTAATGACCTTCGTCTTTCAAATTCAAACCAATCCAAGCCAATCCTTGCATCAAGATAATCAAAATCAATTCAACCTAAGCAAATGGTTATCATAAAAAACCAAGCCACATCTAATATCATCTTCCAATATGATGTTTAGAGTATTTATGATATAATTTATGATATTTTCACTTGTCAATGTTCATGTGAAAAATAGGTAGAATGTAGACACCTTAAATGGGATCATTTCTTTCAACAAAGCCTCTTGAACTCAAATAAACTTGTTCAACATCACCATAATTGAATTTAACCTAAGACACACAATATCTTAAGCTTAATCAAATGTTAGCATTTAATTCAACTCTATATTTCATTAAAATCAATCAAACCCTAATCTAACATCATTCATAAGTATAATCTAGTTAATTCAATCAAATCATCCTATCTTTACAACCATATCATTAGCATAGCCATGATATATATCACACAATCATGTTATTAAATGAAATGCACAATCATACTATTGATTATGCAATAATGCTTTTTAACTTAGTAATAGTTAATATAGAAAGGGCAATTGCTAGACTACTCTAGTGTCATGCATCCTATTGGTGCTTTGTTTCCAACTACTTGCATGTCTAATCATTAATTCCATTAAAGTTTCATATTTTAACTAGATTTTGTTATATCCTCTCCAATATAATCATCTTCTCTTTATCTCATTACTTACCTCATGAACACCATCTCTCCTTAGCTCCAATGACATCCTCCAACAAAAGCTTATCAAATAGTCTCTTATTTTTTGCATGGTTAATCACATGAATGAGGAATTAACTTAGTGTTGGTCATGAATTTTCCTAGTACAAAATCTATGTTTTGTGCGCCTTAGACCCATGCAACATTTAAAGGCCAAAGAATGGAGAAATATCCTTCAGGCCAATCTCCAGAGAGGGCTGGCTCCATTTCTAATCTACTCTGATTTAAAGCTTCGGGTACCATGAAAGAAATGGGGAAATATGGCTATAAGCCATAAGTGTAGGATGGGGACATACTAGTAGCCAAAATTCAAATCAAGCAGCGGTTAGCATACAATAGAAATGAAAGCATAGGAACTACTTACACTTTTACAAAGACAACCTCCAAAGAGCACCTCAATATTCACTCCCTCACCAGTAGAGATTAAGTTCAGATGCAAAATTTAAAATACAACAAGTAATGGAGATGAATGTATTCAGAAATGACATACAAAAAATCATCAAATGCAACACCATTCAAAGAACCAGAAGTCGAATGTCTTTCTATTGAATCAAAAAACTCGAAGAGTTTTTTTGTAGAGTGTCCATCCTCCTTTTTTACATGAAAAATGATTAGTATTTATAGAGGATTGCACCTCTTTCATTTAATGCACATACAAACAAAATGTTGGTAGATCAAAAACCAATGAGAGTAATTTCCTCCTTGGGAGAAGTGATATTCAAGTCAAAAATATTCTTCATATAAACATCAATCCCACTTTGGTGGAAGAATCATTTGGGAAATAAGCAGGATTAAATGATGGAAAACTGCCTCAAGCATCAGTGTATTGGAACACAACAAAGTTGCATGAAGACCTAGAGCTTGGTCATTGAACCTGTGTTACCCCTATGCTTTGGAACTCATCCCTCGCCAAGAAAGTCCACTGAGTATTAATTCTATCTTGAAAAGAGGTAAAGTTGGCAGGCAGTGTGTTGAAAATGAAAAAATTGAGCATTTAATCTTGCAAATTTTGGGCAAAAATTCTGGAAATATCACTTGTATTGCTTCTGAAATTAAATTCGAGCAGTCCCTAGCATTTCTCGAGAAATATCTACAAAATGAGGCCTTGGAAAATGGAAGAAATTAGTTTCACCCAAAAATGAAGCGAAAAGCCTTTTTAGGGTCATGATGGGTGAAAATAGAAATCTGCTTGGCCTCCTACTAACGTCTTAGTGATTTTGCTCCTGAATATTTCCTTCTCTTATCATCTTCTTATGCCCAAAAGAGAATACCTTCATATTCATTTAGAATTTGCCTGCATCTTAATTTTAATTGCAATTCGAATAGCTGCAAAATTAGCTGATTTTGCCCAAAGGAGACAGACAAGGATTTTTGCCCCCTTTGGGAGGTGATATTGAATTTGACTTCTCAGCTTCAGGATGGGTGCGCGTTGCAATATTATTTCGTCTCAGTTCATTTGAAAACTTGAATTTGACCCCTAGAGAGGCGAAACTACATGGAACCTCTTGACAAGGGCGCCTTTGACTTTGACCACACCTTTAGCTTCGCACCAAGCACTGTTTTTATTTTTGCCCCACCATGGGTGAAACCATCAAACGTATTAAAATAGGGCCCCACTTCGTCACTTCAAACTTACCTTAAAATTTTTAACATTGCCTTTTGCCCCAAAGAGAGGTGATAATGAGTTTTACCCATTACTTGGGGCAAAAGCACTCTGCTCCATCTTTTTAAATTTTTTCTTTGTTTAAACTTACGACTTTCATCCCTTTGCTCTAGTTGGCGCGAAGTCACTTGTCTTTATTACATTTCACTTCCAATAGGGGCGAAAGTGATGTTTACCCCTCAGTTGGGGCGAAACTAATCTATTCCCCTTTTCCTTTTGAAGTTTTCTTTTTGCTCTGACCTTCGCTTTCTTTTGGGGCAAAACCACTCTTGGGGCGAAAACACCCAAGTTTGTCTTCTTCCATATAATTCGACCACTGATTCAACACCAAACACGTCTTCATTGCTTTTGACTCATTTCGAGCGAAATCACCCTTTTTGTGCTTTGCCTCTAAAAGGGGTGACAGGGACTTTTGCACTTCACTAGGGGCGAAACTAATTTGCTCTTTCTTTTCCTAGTGCTCTTCCTTTTACCCATTCTTCTACTGACTCTTTTATCCCTTAAAGCGTTGTATAGCACATTCCTCCATTATAGATTACTTTTATCTTTGATTTTTATTTACAGTAACATTATTTCATAATCAAAAGGAGAAATCAAAAGGAGAAGAATGAAATAATAATAAAATAATTATAGTGAATTGGAAATGATAAAAACTATGGCATTTTTATTGCTCATACTTGAAAATTTTACAATCAAAATTTAATGTGGCAAAGTGACAAAACTACCAAAACTTAGCAAGTTATATATTTTGAACATCAAGTAAATCAAACAGTAAGTTAAGTTACCAATAATTGATCATGAGGCAATTTGGGACAAAGCATTTGAGAATCGTAAAAAGTTAGCATTTATATGGTTCTATTTGCATGGAGGTGTGAATTCTAAGAATAGAATCTATCAAAGTTGTTGTAGATACTATATGGATCCAAGAAGAAAATAACATCATTAGTCTCATTTTGCATCTACAATGATTGAAGAAGGGGGTTTCCTACCCCTCATCTCTTGAATCTAGTATTTTATGTTAGTTTTATATGGTATCTTGATCTCTTATAATTGAAAATCATTTTAATTGATATCTATCAATTTGTCATTTAATACTTTGACTAAATTAGTTCTTTTGTGTTAGTTTTTTTTGCATATTTGTATTCTATAATATTTTGGTTTGATTTGAGGTCTCATAATGGGGATTCACTATATTGATCTCAATATTTGAGTATGCAGGAAATAACATCACTCTTGAATAATTGTAACAACCTACTTTTTTGAAGAAGAAGAAGAAGAAAATGAAAAACTTATATTAATACAAAGAACATATACAAAAGGGAGCAAGAACATCCCCACCAGAACCAAGAAGCAAGAGAACAGGAGCAAAGTGCAAGAAAATAACACTTTCTACCACAGAACTCAAAGAGACAAGAAGGCGCGAAAACGCGACAAGTCGCGAAAACGCGACATGTCGCGAAATCGTGACAATCAGACCAGCCGAGGCCTTACCCGAGCAACCAGTCGCGAAATCGCGACAGCCAAAGTCAGAAGCACCTGATCACCAAAAGCGTCGCGAAATCGCGACGAGTTCTTCACGTGGCGCTCAATCCTCAAAATTGTCGCGAAATCGCGACCAGTTTTCCCCATGCCATCAATTCGCCAAAAGTGTCGCGAAATCGCGACGAATTTTCCTTTCAGCAAAGAATCCTTCCAAGTGTCGCGATATCGCGACGGTTTATCCACTTGGCGACCATTCTTCAAAAGAGTCGCGAAATCGCGACGGTTTTTCCATGAAGTGCCTTTTCTCCAGAATTGTCGCGAAATCGCGACCACTTTGCGCCTTAACCCTGAAACGCCAAAAGTGTCGCGAAATCGCGACGACTTTGCCTCATGTCGAAAAAGCTCCAAAAGTGTCACGATTTCGCGACGTCTTCTCCCAGGGTCGCCAGTCCGCCAAAGGTGTCACGAAATCGTGACGATTTTTCCGTTTGGGTCCCAGTCTTCAGAAATGCCGCGAAATCGCGACGGATTTTCCCCTTGTCTTCGATTCATCAAAATTGTCGCGATATCGCGACGATTTTCCTCCTTGGTGGCCCTGCTCCAAAAGCGTCGCGAAATCGCGATGTTTTTTCCGGTCAGCTCCCTGTCTTCAGAAATGTCGCGAAATCGCGACGGATTTGTCCCTTTTCTCCGATTCACCAAAACTTGCACGAAATCGCGACGATTTTTCCAAGAAGTGCCATTTCTCCAGAATTGTCGCGAAATCGCGACCACTTTGCGCCTTAACCCCGAAACGCCAAAAGTGTCACGAAATCGCGACGACTTTGCCTCATGATGAAAAAGCTTCAAAAGTGTCACGATTTCGCGACGTCTTCTCCCAGAGTCGCCAGTCCGCCAAAGATGTCGCGAAATCGCGACGGTTTTTCCTTTTGGCTCCCAGTCTTCAGAAATGTCACGAAATCGCGACGATTTTTCCCCTTTACTCCGATTCATCAAAATTGTCGCGATATCGCGACGGTTTTCCTCCTTGGTGACCCTGCTCCAAAAGCGTCGCGAAATCGCGACGTTTTTTTCGGTCAGCTCCCTGTCTTCAAAAATGTCACGAAATCGTGACGGATTTGTCTCTTTTCGTCGATTCACCAAAACTTGCGCGATATCGCGACGATTATCCTCCTTGGCAACCCTGCTCCAAAAGCGTCGCGATATCGCGACAGGTTCCTTCCAAAGGCCGCGACAACGAAACCTGTCGCGATATCGCGACATAAACCCACCAAAGGTCGCGACGGCGCACCAGGTCACGATATCGCGACAAAAACCGCCCTTAGGAAAAATTATATTCATTGACTCAAGAATTGAGAAAGCCCCTGCCTAATCTCTGCATCCTCCACAGGCATGTCACTATGCAGCTGAAACCCAACCTCTTTCTTCGCACCCCTCTTTGCAAGGAAATCGACCGCAGTATTTAGATCTCTGCTTACATAGACAGGGATCACATCTTCTAATTCTTTCCAAAGGGCCTTGATTTGAGAGACAAGAATCCGAAGCCTCCAAGCTTTCGCAGCAAAGTTCCTCATGCAGTCAAGAGCGCCAACCATAATTTGTGAATCGGACTCAAGGATTATCTTCCTGTGTCCCTGATTGACCGCCCAGATAGAAGCAGTTCTGATAGCAAAGGCTTCTGCTTCATTGTTTGTGGCTCTTCCCAGACCTTGCAGTTCCCAGTAAAGCACAGACCCAACATGATCTCGGCACACTACCCCAATTCCAGCACTACCCGGATTGCCTTTTGCAGCTCCATCTGTATTGATTTTAACCCAGCCTTTAGGGGGAGGTTTCCAGCTAGCTCTGTCCTTCCTTACTTGCCCACCAGCTCCCTCTTCCAGTGATCCAGGAGCAATCAGAGTTTTCTCTTCAGCATATATGGCAACCGTTTCGCAACTTTGCTCCAAATGACTTGCCAAATTCCATCGAGCGAGGAAAAGGTTTCTCTAAAAATACGAGCATTACGTTCCAACCACACCTGCCACCAAATGAAGAGTAAGCCCAGCTCCCAACCAATTCGGAGAGCTTTAGACTTAAATCTGCCTTTCTTCCATCTTTCCCAAATATTGTTTCGGGTCAGATCACCATTAAACTGAAGCTTGTAATGGGAGAACCAGCGCTTCCAAATCTGACACGTGAAAGGGCACTCAAACATCAGATGATCGGCAGTCTCCTCATTCTTATGACATAGCACACACTTAGATGGGCCGATGATTCCCCTGTGTCTGAGGTTGTCAAAGGTGAGGATGCCTTTGTGCATAAACTGCCAGGCGAAGAAATTCACTTTCGGCCAGCCCTTGGAATGCCAAATCTTCTTCCATTCTTGAATCGAAAAAGAATGCGGGGAAGGCTCTGGGAGAATCTGATCGTATCCATCCTTCACAGTATAAACCCCAAGGTTCCCATGTCCCCAAGCTAGCTCATCCTCCTCGTCTCTCCCTGAAAGAAACCTTGCTGTCAAAATTTTAGTCAGAATGGGCGCCAGCTCTGGAGGGATAGTGATTGGCCACTCTTCCAACCGCTTAAACTTCTTGAACTTATACTCACCCAGTTGGCTAGTATTGAAGTAATTTTCAATATTGACCCAGCCTTTGGTTTCTATGGCTAATTTAATTGGTTGCAGTTCAGGATACTCAGCAATAATGGGTGGGAACTGGTCCCAAGAATCAGTCCAAAAATGAGCCTTGTCCCCTCTGCCCACTTTCCAAAATAGTTGATCCTTAATGACTTGAGATCCCAGCTTAAGAGCCTGCCACACTAAGGAACCATTACCATCCAAAGGAAGACGACTCACGTCATTGGGGTGAACAAGGCCCAGATACTTACTGGTTAAAATTCTACTGAATAAGGATGTTGGCTGTGAAATCCACCTCCAGTACAATTTACCAGCCAAAGCTTTGTTGTTAAGTTTGGAACTTCTCAGTCCCAACCCACCTTTTTCTTTGGGCTGAGTAACCTTATCCCAGCTAACCAAGGCCCATTTCTTCTCACCTTTTGCTCCTTCCCATAAGAATCTTCTAGCCATTTTGTCCAGCTCTTTCCAAATAGAATGTGGGGCAGCCAGAATAGAGAATTTATAGATTGGCATGGCCTGAATAACTGACTGTAAGAAAGTTAATCGGCCCCCGTAGCTTAGCCATTTATGAGACCAATGGTTCATTCTATCTTTGATGCCATCCAAAAGATCCTTCCAGATATCTTTTTTTAATCTCTTGAAATGTAACGGAACCCCCAAGTAGACTACAGGAAGAGAGGTCCTAGTGAAGCCCAAGATCTCTAAAACTCTGTCTTGAAGCCTTTGGTCAAGGTTGAAGAAGACCACTTTGGATTTTTTGTCATTGATAACTTGATTGGAGGCCCTAAGGTAGACATTAAGAGAATCTCTGATTCCTCTAGCTTCCCTGAGACTGGCCACTCCCACCAAGCCAGTATCATCCACAAACTGTAAATGAGTCAAAATTTCCTCACCTACCTTGATACCTGTTAACAGGCCTTGCTGTCTTCTTTTCAAGAAAAGTCTCCCTAATCCTTCAGCCAAGATAAGGAAGAGATAGGGGGAGCAAGGGTCCCCTTGACGAAGCCCCCGAGAGGCTCCAAAAGGAGGCGAGGGAAGTCCCTTTATTAGAACAGAGTAAGAAGGCGAAGAAACACAGCTCATAACCCAGTCTATCCAATCCTGGGAGAAGCCAAAGGCAGCCAACATCCTTGACAGGAAGCCCCACTCAACCCTATCATAAGCCTTGGACATATCCAGTTTAATGAACATTCCTTTGTTACCAGATTTTTGCATTGTATGGATTGCCTCCTGGGCGAGGACCACCCCATCTAAGATCTGTCTGCCTTCAACAAATCCCCCTTGCTCTGAGGAGATGATATTATGTAGGAGAGGTTTAAGCCTTTCAGCCATTATCTTTGTGATTATCTTATAAATCACGTTGCATAAGGCAATAGGTCTGAAATCAGAGATACGAACCCCTTCCTCTCCCTTAGGGATTAAAGTGATGAATGTATGATTTATAGCCTTAAGCATTCTTTTATTAGTTCTGGACTCCTCTGTGACAGCCAAAACGTCCTCCTCCAGAGTATCCCAAAAGGCCTGAAAAAACTCAATAGGAAACCCATCTGGACCTGGAGATTTGCCTGTGCTCATTCCAAAGACCACATGCTTCAGTTCCTCTTTATCAATGGGTCTGAGCAGGGCCTGATTTTCCTCTTGGGAGATAATAGAGGGAATAACATCAATAATTTCATTTTGAGCCTCCACATCTTGCTCCCTACTTTTCGTAAAAAGTTTGGAGAAATAGTCCATTGAGTGGGAATGCAAACCAGGAAGAGTATCAAAGGAGTGTCCATGCTCATCTTGAAGGACTTCCATGTTATTCATCTGTCTTCTAGCACAGGCTGATCGATGGAAAAATTTTGTGTTTCTATCTCCTTCAAGTAACCAAGAGGTTCTTGCTCTCTGTTTCCAATAAGTTTCCTCTTGGTTATCGATGTCCTCAACCGCTTTGCGTAAGGCATCATCCTCGGTTTTAAGCTGATCAGTAATTGTTCCTTCTCTGAAGTGTTTTTGCACCTCCTCCCAGCGAGCCACCAAGGGAGCTCTTTGCTGCTGGAAATCAGACTTGTTTGCTTGCCTCCACTGTTTCAACTTAACTTTGACAAAATGAAGTTGTTTGTGGAATTTAAACATTGTTGTCCCAAAAGATGGGCGGCCTTCTTCCCACCACTGTGGAATTTTCTCTCGAAGATCCTCCTTTTGTAACCAATAATTCTCAAATTTAAACGGTTTGTGGTGTTGCCCTGTCATAGTCCCTCCCTCCATCAGAATGGGAGAGTGATCAGAGACAGGGCCTTCCAAAATCTGGAATTTAACATTCCACTTAACAAATGCCTCCTCTGAGACCAAGAAATGGTCTAACTTTACCTTCCTACTGTGTGGCTCCCTCCTCTTGTTAGTCCAAGTAAAGTAAGTTCCAGGGCCTTTGATATCCACTAAGTGAAAGGCCTGGACCTGGGCTATCAACAACCTATCACCTGGATCCAAAACTGGGGTGCCACCTTCCTGATCACGAGCGAGATAGCTTAGCATTAAAATCCCTAGCAATAATCCAATCTAAATTTTGTCTTGAGGACCTCATGTTGTGAACAACTTTCCATTGAAGCCTCTGGCCATCAATGCATTGGGCCCCATAAAAATTTGTAATTAAAACATGCTCAGCTGTGACAATATTCCTGAAGTGAGATGTAAGAACACCCCTCCAGGCAATATGTTCTAATGCAGTCCATTCCAGGGGGTTCCAAAAAGTGACAATCCCCCCTGAGGCACCTTGGGCAGCCACATCCATATAACCAGCGCCCCTCCAAATTCTATTAACAGTTTTACACATAAGGTCTAAAGACATTTTTGTCTCCTGGATGAGCAAAAAGTCTATTTTATACTTTCCTAAGAGTCTTTGAATAGCAGATTGATGGGTTCTACTGTTTAAACCCCTAACGTTCCAAGATTGTATAATCATTGAAAACCTTGGGAGCAGTAAGAATCAATTGTCCTCACCGATCCTCCATTGATCAGCTTGTCTCCTTGCGCTGTTAGTAGATCCTTATTGGACTTTCTTCCCGCTCCTTGAGAGTTACTATTTTTAGATCTCTTCTCCACCTGAGTGATCCCTAAAGCTGGCCTTTCTCTGTTCTTGTCTGCATTTCCCATGTTGACATCCTTAATAGCTGGCTGTGCTGGGGAGTGTATTACCAATGCCCCTGGGTTCTCTGACTGCAGACTCTCAGAGGGTACAATCACCTGTTCTAATACAGGAGTGAATGAAGGAGAAACTTGAGAGTGAGTGTTAATATTCTCACCATTCCCATCCACTCCCTCCATGACTTGGTCTTCCTGATCCACTAATGACTTAAAAATTTCATACCGATTGTTTGGCTTGAGTTGTACCTGCTCCTTGCCATTTTTCTTTTTATTTCTCCTTCGTTTCGGCTGTTCAAAGCCATCCTTCTGAACATCAGGACCTGGAGAGGTGTTAGAAGGTTCATTGACAGGAGTAGGCTTACCCTCTCTGGGGCGGTTTGGCATTCCAAGCGGAGCCTCCACTTTTGTGCTCAAAATGTTTGGACAGAACCTTGCCAAATGTCCATGCTTATGGCACACTCTGCATCTGAAAGGTAGGGCCTCATAATCTAACTGCTGGATCCAGGGTACTCCTGCCAACTCAAGTTCCACCTCAGCTGATAGAGGCTGGCTAATGTCCATTTCTACACAGATTCTGGCAAAGACAGCTGTATTTCCCTCTATGGTATCTTTGGAGACTCCTAGATATCTGCCTAGGGAATTGCCTATTATTTCCAGAACCTGCTCACCCCAAAACTCCATCGGGAGAGCGTACAGCCGGATCCAGACCGGGACAGCCGTGGGTTCAATGCGAGGATCGAAGCCCACTCTCCAGGGTTGAACAAATAACCCTGTTGGTCCGTGGTTCCTCTTCTCTGATTCAAATGCTCTGTTTCTATCTGCTAAAGAAGAAAAACTAATAATGAAATACCCATTGCTTATAGGCCATAAGGAGTACTCACCGTGTGGCTCCCAGTTCTGTCGAACCTAGGTATGCAAAAAATTTAGAGTAGGTCGGATACCCATGAATTTGCAGATCAAGTCATGGTTAGCTCGGTAGGTGATTGTATCTTCGACCAGCTTTGGTTCGATAACAATCTTAGGTCTGGAAGCGGATTGCGGGAGGCATCCATTAACGCGGTGAGCATTTGGGCCCTTGCCAGCATTCTTGAGTAACGTTTGAAAAGCATTTCGCTGAGCTTCATCAGAGGAAGGCGAGGGATTTTCTTTCAACATCTCGGCATATGAACTCTTTCTCCCAGCATGAGGAACTGGAGAAGACCCCATCGGGCCCTCCCGGGCCAACGAACGAACCTTCAGAGTAGCACAAAATCAATCCACCAAAGTCTCTGGTGAGTTCTTCAGATCAGAAACCCTCGAGCATCGCCCAACGCCTGTTCAGAAATTTTCTCGCCAAATCGCCAGAGCTCAAAAACCTTCCTTGAATATTACTATCAAACCTCCAAGTGAAGATATTTTTCAATTGTAACAACCTACTTTACCAACCAAACCTGAGATAGAATTTTTTTTATCATATCTATTATGTTAAGTTACAACCAAGCAAGCTTGAATCAACACCATGCAAGGGAAGGAAGTAACCAAGATATTTATGACATGATCAGTGTCAACTCTCATGATAGGAGTGACCAACTCCTATCCAACCTTTCATCCCATCATTATGTATATGATCCCTTGGTTTAATTGCTTCTACCTCTTCATTATTAGGAGTTTTAATTACATAATCAATTGAATGTCATTTCATTCCATCCTCCTAATAACATTAATTTGCAGTGGAATACCATGCATGTATCATCTAAACAACACATGAAGATTACTTTATCCATATCAAGACTTTCACTTGATTACAAATGTAAACCATTCCAACATAATAAAAGTGCCATTCTTTAGAAAGCATAAAGGCATCATATATTATAATCATTAACCATAGAACATTGCTTGTTAACAAAACATTACATCATACAACATTCTAATAATCATCTTACATGAATGTAGAAGCATCATCTCATTAGAAAGCAAATAGCATTTACTTCTTTCATCATATTCAATATCCATGATCTATCTAGATAGCATTATACTAGAGAGTAAATACAACATCCATGCTTAACAACATTTGCAAACCACAAAATAGAAGTACACAACATATACCCTGGGAACCCTCATGGGGAATAAACCCAGCCTCCAAAATATGTTTCTCCTCTCATTTTATAAACTTAAATTGTCATAAATACAAATATATAATAGGTATCCTGTAGATCCTTTTCTAAACCAATATGCAATACAAGGAACTAGCTTGTTCCATGTTTCAATTATGATGCAATTAAGAAAATGCCACATTTCCTTTCTCTAAGCCATCAACAAATAAGAATCTCACAAATTCTTATACCTACATGTTTATGAAAGATCATTGGTTACATATTAAGGAGATATTTCATTAGTTTCCAAGAGGGAACCCCATAATTTCCTCAAGAATGAAATCTACGTTCATTCTCCACCCTAGATGTCATTATATCCCACTATAGTATAAAGTGTCACCTCACATGGAGAGATCCCATACTCTCTCCAAGATTATATCCCATATCTAATCTTCCACATTCCCATTTCACACTTAGACAACTTCCACCATATCTTATTATAGTTCTTATAATCCATTAACAGGATCATTTATATGGTAATACTAGAGTTCTTACCAATTTTACCTTTTTAATCTAACAAACAAGATTACATATTCTTTGCTTCATAACAAACAAGATTAAACCTTAAAAACCAATCAATCTTGTAATCTATCACACAATATTACAAACTAACTCCGTAATCTATCACAAAATATTACATTACAAAACAACCTTGTAATCTATCAAACAAGATCACAACCTTAATCACAATTTGACCTTGTAATATAACTAGCAGATTACAACCTTAATCATAATTTAACCTTGTAATATATCCAACAATATTACAACCTTAATCACAATTTAACCTTGTAATCTATCCACAAGATTACACCTTCTTATATCTTATCAAACAAGGTTACCCCATAGTTAATCGTAGATTCCCCTTGTAATCTATCAACAAGATTACGTCTTAGATTGTCCAACAAATTTTATCTTATAAGCAAGACCCCAAATTTTTTTTTATAGTGGTCAGATCTTCCCTCCACAAGGTTCCATAAAATTGAGCTATAACTCATTCCATGGTCTTTTAAAATATTAGTTACGATTATTAACCCAAACTTAAACAAATCTATACATTAATTTATAATTGGGCCAAAGCTCATTCTTCCTTAGAACCGAAAGTGTTTAATCAACATCCCCAAATTCTGATTTGCTATAGCCAAAGGGGTGTTAATTATAATTCCTCAAAGTACAAATTTATCATAGACAAAAAGTGTTAATTATATATCCTCAAAAACACTAATTGGTCATAGCCCCAAAAGTGTTAGTTATAATTCCCAAAATACTAATTAATCCTAACGAAAAAGGTATTAATTATAAATCCTCAAACACTAATTGATCATAGCCCCAAAAGTTTTAGTAATAATACTAATTAGTCATAGCCAAAAAGGGTATTAATTATAAATCCTCAAACACTAATTGATCAAAGCCCCAAAAGAGTTAGTTATAATTAAAGATACTAAAGTGTTAGTTATAATTAAATATACTAATTGCGTATGGACTATAATTCACTCCATCCTATGTCCAAGTTAGCATTCCAAGATTTAGCATTTAATTACCCATTTGATTTTTATCATGGATCATCTTCTAAAAAGTGGGTATTATATCTCCCCCTGCTATCCGACACTTCCAACAAGAAGACCTCAATTTTATGCTATGTGGTAAAGGTAGGGAAACTTAGTTTCGACTATCCAAGTATGACCCACGCGAGGTTCATGTTCTAATCTCTCAAGCGATCCATAGGTAAGGGGTTAGGGTTTAGCCAAATACCAAAGGTTAAACTCTTAGATGTGAACCTTTTCCACGATGCAAAACTTGTATCTCCTTATTCACATCTTGTGTGTGGGACTAATGAACTCCCTTGTTAAAACTTGGCCCCTCCAATTCTAGAGTTCATTCAACTCGTGGTCAACCATAATATATGCAGCAACCTAACAGTTAGAGGTCATGGGTCTGTGACTCTCTTCTAGAGCTACGTGGTCATATTTCGAAGCAGCTAAGTATCGGGAGTCAATGTGATAGGAGAGTAGTTTCACATGATGAAAAGGATTTTTACAAATATTGGAGGAAGTGACGGAACTTCTAGAATGAACAACAACAATGGCTACAAATCATACCCTAGACCCACAAATTGTTTCTATTCAAAGGGTTTGGATTTAATCATCGTTTACAGAATAATTCCAACATTACCACATCATGCTCCGACCCATTTGAACAATTCTCATATTGACTCCAGGTACTCCCGGTCATCATGGAGAGCGTCGATGATTGCCTAGACTAGACTTAGGACCATCAAAACTCTCTAAAACCACATGCTCGATGGCAGCTGACTGAAGGGGGTCGAACCTTGGGTTCGATTTGCAATAGAGTCCTCCATTCAGTTTTGAGTGGGGAGTCTGAGATTACAGTGTTGGAACGATGTATTACTCAACAGATGAGATCACCCCAATTAACTCCTATTTTGGATGCTTAACAGATGTCGATGCAAGGTCAATGGTTAAGAGGGATATTAAAAAGAGATAGCCATCAGAGATGAACACATCTTGAACCAGACTCGTGTCCTGTGCAAATGATACTTACAGAGCTTGTGTGGGTAGTAGGTTTTGGAAAAGCCTTATCAATCCCTTCACCGTTTGAGCTATCAGGATTTCCATGATGACTCCAAAATGGAAACGGATATAGTTTGTTGATTCCCATAACTATTGTTGCAGGGCAGCGTAAGTTTTTAAAACATTTATATTAAAACGATGAGGGCTCCGAATTTCGTCAGTCGTCCGTGTAGGACAATGTGGCAGAGGGTCTATATGAGCTTGATGAAAGTTGGTATGCTTCAAAAACCTATAGAAATTATTTTAGTCCTCTAGGAGGTTATTTTATGGGACTATATATATATACCAGTGGTCGATTCTCCTACGATCTCGACTCTGGACAATGCGTAGATCAACAACGATCTATGAGAATGATCTACAATTATCTTAGCAATTTCAACCAAATCATACTATGAGTATCCTTTGTTCTGGCAACAACAGGTCTCTGGATGATGGTATCTTCCTCTCCTTTGACGTAACCCAAGACTAGGCTTTGATCGGGTTCAATTCTACTGATCAACCCGCAAATGGTCTAGGTTGTCTACAAAGGGTTTTGATTGGATTCGAATGTAGACTATAATCGATTGTAAAGATCGATTACGGGATATTTCTTAGAGGAGAATGGATGTTACACCAGTGCTCTATTGAGGGTAATAAGTGAAGTAAGACCGTCCACCTGCTAAACAGGTAGTAGCCACCTACTGGTGATCGATGGTGGTGAAGGTTTGACCACCTAAGAGGCTGTGACAGGCCTCATAGACTCAAGTCGTAGTATAGACATTAATGATCATTAGACCTATGCATTTGGCATGAGTTTCAAATGAGACCAGACTAGAATTTGATTAAAATGTAGGAATTTATATATTTATATATATTGCAATAGATGCACCTTCTTACTAAAATAGGGCAAACTATGATAATCAAAAACATATTCTTAATTAAATATTATGCGATCTACTTAATGAAAATTACATAAATTCGCAAAACCATAATAGGGGATTACAAGAGAATATAATGGTTCGAAGCAACCTAGGTAAGGTCGATTTCTTTTCTAACCTTCAAGCTTGTCTCTTGCTCCCTTCCGTGTTTTCCTCCAAATTTGCCTCCTAAATGTATTTATATTAGCCAAATGCATTTAATTATATTTTTAGTCCTCTCCCAGGACCTTTTGATTTTCATTGCTTGTCTCCCCTTTTATAGATTTTTTTTCTAGCTCTTCTTCCCTCATGAGCAAGTGGGTATATTTGTTAATAAAATATTAAAGGGAACCTTCTTGGAGCTCACCTAAGTAGTAGGATTCCATTTTTTTATCATTTTTAAAATTAGGGACAAGACAAGAGAAGGTAAGGTGGAGTACTTTGCTCCTTTTAGTCTTCCCTTTTCTCCCAAGCACCTGCAATGCCTGCAACATTACTATTCATGTGGAATGGAGAATAGTTCATCCACTAGACAAATATGCATACTTTTAATATTTAAATATGACCTTGGTGAATGGTTCATCCTCTAGTCAAATATGTACATATTATTTTTTATTAAAATATGACTTTGTCCTTTTTGGGTCTTTTCAAAATTGGGCAGATTTTTAGGGTGCACCTAATTATAATAAATTAGGTTATATTTTAATAAGTCACTTTTGTGGAGGATAATTTTCTCAAATTAATCCTTTTTGCAAAAGCCTTATTTTATTTTCCCAAAACCTTACCAAAATTCCCATTAAATCCAAAACCCTTCCAGTTAACTTGGTAGAGTGTAGATAGTTTTTAATTAGGGATTTCTATGGAATAATTTTACCATCCCCTAATTTTTATTAATTAGACCTTTTTATTAATGTTTGACAACATTAATATAGCTTGGTAAATACTAAAATGTAGATATTAATTGATCCAATGGATCAATTAATGTTTTCTAGGAAGTCTAATGGCGGGTTGTGACAATAATGATGTTGATAGCATAGCTATAGTTTTGGTAGCATGGTCACATGCCTTTGTTTTTAATAGATTTAGAGAAAAGGTGGATCTAGGTTGTAGAAAAATCAAGGCATGTTTTCATCCATCTACATGTTTTATGCATTAGATTTATTTTAGAGCTTTTGAATTCATTAATTAGTCAAATTTTAAAGTTTGAGCTAATGATTTAAATATTTGTATGCAATTTTTATCTTCATCAAAAGTGCTTTTGCACGACATCTTGTCTGATCATCTTAATTTTCCAATATGCTCCATTATAGGATCTTAAACTTCATCTTTGTCTCTTAAATTATCTTTTTATATCTCTATCAATAACATTGTCAAGTATTCACACTTTCAAAAGTGTCACTGGTTGTTGCACTTCTATCTCTTTGTTAGAAGTAGCTCCAGTCAAGGAGAACATAACATGCAAGGGCTAGTTCTATTCATATTTATGTCATGTATCCAATTTCAGCTTGATTTTATTAGATCATTTATTAAAAATCTTATGGTTTTATTAGGATAGCACACAATCTATATTTCTTTACATTTTTTATTTGTAATCAAGAAAAATTAAATATCATACTCATCTCCATCCTTCTAGATCTCCTTAAGAAATCACAAGTGTCTCTTTTGCCTCCTTTTGTCATTTTATCTATGGATTTGTCCATCTATAATATCAGAGGTATTCTAGCATAATTCATTATTGCATATTGATTGTATCTTAGTATTTGCATTTGCATCATACTTAATAGCACAACTCCCTAGTTAAACTTTTGCAAAAGTTTCATCCTTTGTTCGTGCTTTTGACAGAGCTAGAACAAGAACAAGTTTAATTGTAGGTCCTAATTAAAGTGTTTTTATTCCATTTGAATTGCATCATAGTCCATGGAAATAAAACAAAACATTTTTCATATACCAAAAGGTCATTAAATGTAGTCTATTGATTTATTGTGCATCAAGTTAATATTTGCATTCAAAAATTAGAAATGCATTCAATCTCTTTTCCTTGGCTTATTTTATTTCAAAAATAAAAAAGTAAAAGTGCTTCATTCTCATTTTCCTTGCATTAGTTGATTTCTTCATTTATACATAGGAGTTTAATTTTAGTTTTTGAATCATTCTTTCCTTATATTAAGAAGCTACAAAGTCCATTTATGTTCATAGCTTTAGCAAAAACTAAAGGCATCCCCTGTTTAACTCAGCCTTCAACCCTATCTTTGATCCAAATTATTGAGGTGTGATTCTAAGCATTTGGAAGCAATTCCATCTATCATGTCCTTACATTTGGTGTAGTGCGTATTGATTTTTTTTGTATTAGCTTATATTTTTCTTTTAATTGTCACATAATCTAAGTTCTTTGCTTAGAATGATTTGTTAATATAAAATTCCTTTGCTTTTTAAACATCTATATTTGCTTCATTGTAGTGGTTTACATTCATTTCTTTTAATTATCACATTGTTTAGAGTCCTTGCTTATAATCATTTAGTTGATTAACTTTTATGTTGATGTTCTTTGTGATATAAGATCTTAGAGTTGTTTGTCAATTTTTATCTTTCATACTTTGTCTATCTTAATTACTATAAAATTGTTGTGTTTTGTCTCCACTTTTTGCATGCATAAAAATTTATTTTGAAAAGTTATAAAACCCCCCTAAAAAAACAAAAAATAAATCTCTTATTTTATTTGTTGTTTATTAAAGTTTATATCTAAGATTGTATTGCATTGTCAGCTTGTTTTACTTTATTGTACTTCATTTTCCTATAATCACTTAGTAAGTTCTTAATTTTACTTTGTCTTTTATATTTTCTAGAACTTGTTAGTACAAAATCCTTATATGTTTTTTTCTATTTCACTTGTTATTGTGTATGGGTAAAATTTCAAACACAAGATTATATTTGAAATTTACTTAAAAGTTATTAAAAAACTACAACTCATTAAAAATTTATTATTTATTATGTACTTAAATTTATAGTTGTTGTATTTCATTGTTAGAATTCGTTTTGATGTTTGGGTAAAATTTCAAACAAAAGAGATTTGTTTAAAAATTATTTAAAAAATTAAAAATCAATAGAAAATAATTTTTATTTTATTTATTATTTACTTAAATTTATAGTTAGAATTATACTCTATTATTAGTTTATTTTACTTTAGTGTGCTTTATTTTACATTTAAACATTTGGTTTCAACATGTAGTCATTGGGGTTAGGGTTTTGGGATTTCTTCCAAAGACCTAGGTTCAAAACATGATGGGTCTTTGTGAAGTGAGCTTATTAAAAAAATGTTAATCAACTTAAAATAATGAGATCTTAACTTTCCATAAAAATAGAGGCCAAACATGCTTCATATTACTCAGTGATTTTATGACATCTACCAAGATTGTGGAGGCTTATCATTGGTAGATTGCTCCTAGTTGTTATTTCTTACATGTAGTATGTGTTCATCTTAGTGGCCAGACCTACCACATTTAATCTCAAGTTTTATGTACTTGACCAAAGAAATGGCCAATGCAAGAAAACAATAGAGAGCATTCCCACAATGAATTCTTGCAAATAGGTCATTAAAAAACTAAGGTCAAACATGCCTCAAACCATTAATTGTTTTTACCACATCTATGGAGATTGTGAAGGCTTGTATTTGTTACTTATAAAATTATTATTTTTTAGTTAATATAATAATTTTTTAGTTAAATTCTCTATTGATAAGTATAACTCTCGGCTTTACAAGGGTTCATGGAGACTAGTCAGTAACTAATAATTTTTTAGTTAAATTTTCTATTGATAAGTGTAGCTCTGGGCTTTACAAGGGTTCATGGAGACTACTCAACCCTGTCCGTTGGTCATAGAGGTTTCTCACAATAACCAAATAAAATAACAATAACAATAATAATATAATATCTTTAATTTATTTTTTGGTATAGCTATCTTTAATTTCTTAATTAATTCAGTACCAAGATAAAGCAACAACTAGAGGAAATGATGCTTAGCTTATAGAATTTACAAAAACAACAACATGCATAGGAACAAAATCAGTGAAACAAAAGTTAAACAATGTTAAACTCTCTAATAAGAGAATCATTGGATACGAACTGCTTATTATAGAAATTTATAAAGTCAATTCAATTTAGCAAGACCCTTGTAAATAATCATAATGTGAATAGCACAAAAAGAAAAAGAAAAACGATGGAATCTTTTTTTCAACAAAGATCTCATATGTGCAAATACAATGGGTGTCCTATTCATGAGAGTCTTAGAACATAGTGTAGCACATAAATAATGGCTAAAGTTAGAAGATACAAGCTGAAGGCGATGAAATTCAGCCACAATGGGTAAGTTCTCCGAAAGCTGCTTATAAGGCCCATCACTAGGACAACAATCAACATTGCTAACACCTCAGCTGAGAAGTCCCAATCCAATCCACGAATATAAACAATGGCTAAGAAGACTCCCAAACATAATGTATTATTCATGGTGACTGACCCATATATCTGCAAGGCAAAATTCAATGGTTTCAGACAAGATCTCTCTAGTCATATTCAGACTTGATAATTGCATTATTTCATGTGTGTGTAAGATTTATCAGTTACTTCCCCTGAATTCGCCAAAGTTTGAGCTGGAGAGATGCATTATAAAGAGGAAAAAGAGTGATCCAATTTAGATAACAATGAATTCTTGTAAAGTTCATCAAATGAAAATCTTGTCAAAGGGTGTTAAACACTATGAAATTCTCTTCATGCATCATGTGAAAAAAGAATTGATTTCCTAGAGTTACAGCCAAAGCTGACAAGCTACTGTTCCTTCTTTATTTTATGTTGGGAGACTGTCCTTGTGTAGGTGCTATATATTCTTTTAAATTAACTATATGAGATTGAAACAGGCCCCACCCATAGTAAATCATAAATGCATTATAATGGTATTTCAATGAGCCAAATTACTGTGGTACTACAACAAAACCATATTATCATAGGCTGCATTATTGTAGGAGTGTCCATAATAATTGAGGTATTTGGACTCGAGTCACATGCACACAATCGCTTCCCATTTATCATTGCTCCACGGTGTCTTGGACCTGTATAGGTGCTATATTCCTCAACTGTGTTATTGTTTTATGATTAATATAAGATTCATGGTTCTAAAAGAAAGAAAATAAAATCATCATATATGGCTCAGCACTGAAACAAAAGGCCAGGAAACTATCTATGAAAGCAATAATTTTTTATTATGAAAAGTCAATTGGGACTGACTTTCGTTAAAAAAATGCATAGAATTTCATATTATAGAAATAGTGTTTGTAATCAAAGAATAAATGAAGGTGCAACATTGCAACAAAGTCATCAATACAAGGGCCTTATTTATTAGATTTTTTTAAGGTGTTCTTTTCTCTTTCTCTTGCAACTCTTTTGCAATGCACTTCCACCTGAAAATCACATGACACTAGAACTCAATATATCTAGGATTTGGACCATATAACGCTAGCCAAAGGAAACTTCACATAAGCATAGAATATGAGGGCTGTGGCATGGAGAGTCATATAAAATGAATTCATCTCTCTATTCATAAAACTGGCCCAATCATAGACCTCTTCTCTTATAAATCCCTGCTAGGAAGGTATCATCCACATAGGGAAGATTACTGGAACTTGAATCCCTCCCCTGGGCTGAGCAGTGATAGATCCTAAGCACATTTTCAACTTATCATTTTTTTCAGGTAATGGATCTTCAGTTGTTTATTCCCATGCACATATGGGAGCAAAATCTTGCTCCAAGTTGTCTTCTTCACTATTTTTAATTCTTTCTTTATGAGACATAAGTGATCCCACCAACTCATCACACTCCAACTTCTTCAAAGCTTTAATCTCTTCAAATTTTCCACTTTGGTGTCGATTTTCCCAACACATGTCTGACAACATTTCCCTTTGTTGGTTCTTCACCATAGATATCCATTGTGTGCAAAATGTCATGCAGCCTACACAATAATCTCCCATATTCACATTGTCCCTCATTCACAAATTTTCATAGTCTTTCTTCAATATCTGTAACTTCAGTAATTTCACTTAAGCATACCCTTGATAGAAAGTGTCCCAAGCTCCTTTGACCATCTTGACACTTGCAATTATTGGAAAATGCTTACATCAAGAGCTGCTTGTATGTGATACAAAGTCAAGGCATCTTTTCTTACTCCATATTTTTTTTTGTGTGTGGTTGATAACATAGTCCAATCTGCTGGTTCCTTGTATCCATGTTCCACACCACTCCACTTCCTTGGAAATCATCAAAGTTCTCATCTTTATGCACCGATTATCATAATCTTCTCCTTTAATTTCTTGGATTGGCAGTTAAGCATTACCATGAGCCATGAAACCTACAACAATAATGTATGAAGTTTTCCTCCACCAACTTGAATTATAGATTCTTTGGTTCAAGGGAATCAAATCCTCAAGCTCCCCACTTCTCCAATCCAACCTCCAAGCTTTGATACCAATATGTGGGATGTGGTGGTACTCTATATTGGAGATTAACATAACATAGAAAGAAAAAAATGAAAAGAAAACAAATTTGAACAACCTGACCAAGCTTTCCACTTCTCCAATCCAAGCTCCAAGCTCTAATACCAATATGTGGGATGTGGTGGTACTTTAAGTTTATATTGCAGATTAACACAACATAGGAAGAAAACAGATTTGTACAACCTGCCCACCTCCCCCCACCCCCCCTAAAAACAAAAAACAGTTCATCAATGTTCAAATCTGTACATACTACTTTAATACAATGCACTATGCATATATACATACTATAGAATGCCTCTTGGTTGTCTCAACAAACTCTTGATGCTTTAGTTCTTGCTCCTATTTTTGTTCTATATCACATGTGTTCTTGTCACATTATTCCATCTTATGATTGCCTTAGAGTTACAGCAGTAAATTCTTTGCATCTATTAGGTTTTCCTCTTAATCATGTTCCTTTTCTCAGTCTAGACAGTGGAGAACCAGCAACATACCCTACTAAGGACTTTATGTGACATTGTTGGTGAATCACCATATGGTCTTCATCAATCTGAAGTGATTTGACTTCAATCTTGTAAACCAGGTACTATTGTTCTATCTTGCTTATGTGTCTTTTTGATGTCTTAATAGATCAGAATGAATCATATACTTGTTTTTGCATGTTTGTATCAGGGTTTGATTGAAAATATTGCATTATCTTTGTACATCTATAGTAGTTAATGTTTCTGTTCATTAGCTTTCTGCACAATCTTGACACTCTAGTTTGCCCTAGGTATAGACTATAGCCTTAGAGGTTTCATACCTCCTCTCTTCTTTAAAAGTAAGATCATTTCAGGTTTCCTTGAGTTCATAGGCCTTGAGGAAAGGTCTCCTTTGTATCGTAGACTTATAATGAGCTTTACAAACTTGCTAGATTCTTGCAATGGGTCTTCACTGTATGCCCAGGAATCATAAATCACAAAAGTAATCATGAAAAATAGATGTGTTTGCTTGCAATCAAGTCAACATGCATATAAATTTTCCTGATTTACCTGCAATATACATGGAATGGATTCTTTATATTCACTCAAAATGGCCTGCAACTTGCTGTGAATCTTGGATTACTTAGAGTTAGAATTGACTATCATTTATGGAGTTGGTCTTCATACACAAAATTTCACCTATCTGTATCAGAAATTCAATTTTAGTTTTTAAAGATGGGGATCAACATACATACTAATGATTCAGCCCTCAAACTGAATGCTATTTGATCTGTAACTAAAAGAAATGAAAACCTATGGTTTTATTTGATTTGACCTGCATAAACTTATCAAGTTAAGCTGCATACTGTCAAGAACTTATCCTCAAGATGGTCCACAGGATTACCCTGTGGATAGGTCACAGTTCTGATCCTCCTAAATGAGCAAGCATAGCCTACATACATGATATTCAATCTGCAGGCAACGTCTTCATAAACCTGCATTTTATATCTCAACCTGGTGCATATCTTCAAAACAGACCTCTCTTTTAGAAGCTTATTTTCTTTTCTTAAAAGCCTCTATTTATAAAAACTTATTTTTTAATATTTTTATATACAAAATACAATGAATCTACAGCATGTCCAGATCCAGCAATCTCCTTGTGTGATCTTTGTGTGTACAAATCAAATTTCTGAAAAAGGTTGAGCTATGATTACTTGGAATTCAGTATTTATCTTCTAATCAAAGTTATCTTCCACATATAATATCAATTGGACTGTAATTTCAGTCTTTAAACAATGATTGCTCAAATTCAGCCTGATTATTACAATGAAAGCTTCCTGCACTATTTCGTCAACCGGTATACAATGGCTTATGGGGTGACCTCTTTCTCCCTTTACAAATAAGCTTACAGGATAAAAGAAGATTTGGTTCACCAATTACCCAAGTACTAACATGAGGCTTGGTCACAGTTTTGAAATAATTATGGCAACTGCTATTTAGTGTTTCATCTGTGTCTATTTATGAAGGCAGTCTACTTGCAATAATGACCTGCAATTATACAAAATCAGTTCCTGGATCATAAGTTTCCAGCATATTCGAATGCAGTTTTCAGCTGATTGTCTGAAGACCAAAGCAATGTTGCCAAAATCATGAAGAGTAATTATTATGCAAAATTCGCAAAAAAATAATCAAATTGAAGTTAGAAAAAACAGTGCAAAATTGGTGATTTGTTCAGCAAAAAAATTATGAAATCATCTTTTTTATCATTTTTTTCAATCTTCATTAATTTGGGATTACTGATTATCCAATTTCTACATACAAAGATGAGAGATTGCAGCTAAAGCAAGGGATCCTATCTTCCTTCTGGACATATCATATTATTCGGTGGGGTTCATTGTTCAACTATACACAAGGCATTTAATTGTAGAGATCCTCTTGCTTGATTTTGCCTCTAGTTACTGTTGGTTACGAATCTGCCATGAGGAAAGGATTTGTCGTTATTGCGCCCTAGGACCCGCAAACCAACATTGAAAGGCCGGAAGGAAGGAATGCCTTCCGTGCCAATCTCCGGAGAAGGCCGGCTTCCTTTGGGGTTTTGAGGTTCAAGATAAGAGTGCGGGGAAAGAGATAAAAAGTACGAGAAAGAGATCCAAATTAGATTGGAGTTGGGTGGGGGGAACTAACGATGCGGCAACGCATCAATCACCACTACTAACACCAATATAACCATAACACACCACTATGGATCGTTGTCACTCGCCGATAGGACGAGCCAGGTATATGTTTTGTGTTAAGAGCCAGAAGCATAGCTACAATGGTTCCCTAACAGACATTCCCTCCAAGGAACTAACAGTACGACAACGCATCAATCACCACTACTAACAACACTATAACACCAAAACATAACCAGAAAACTGCCGCTAACGTTTGCCCTATATATCCTATGATTTATGCACCTTAGGCATACTTGACCACCAAATGCTGAAATGAATCAACAAGCCATGACATAGGAAAGCGTAAGGCAGAAATGCAAAGGAGAGGCAGCATACAGAATAAAAACAGTATAACGACACCAAGTGTATGTATTATATTAAAAGGCAGAAGCACAGCTACAATGGTTCCCTAACAGACATTCCCCTTCCACCACTTTACAATGAAAATGTGGTGGGTATTTATAGCATGAGAACCCCCGATTACATTAATGGGCACAAAGTCCCAGTCAAACATTAGCTGACAAAAACAGCCGCGAGGCTGATCGATCCTGACCTTTGTCTAGCAGGACTGTACTTGCAGCATGGTCTCCCTGAAGGCTGTACAGATACGTGGCAGCGCGTTAGGTAGAACTTCTCATCGGCAGGAATGCGGGTAGCTGAAGCAGGTAGAACCTCCAATCAGCTTTAAAGGCGGCAGCTGGCATAAGTAGTGCATCCCATGCTTGTCCTTGTGCTCGGCACGTCTCGGCTCGGATCCCAAAGTTGGACACTTGTCGGATGATGCTGCTTGACACGTGTCTGCCTTGAAAGGCAGTTTATCCAACTTCGCCCAGGGATCGGAGCGCCGTCGGGTTGCGCGAGCAGAAAACGAGCGAGTTGGGGAGGCCTTTCATGCCTTAGTCAAATTCCGAGTTTGTCTCCCTACTGCGCACCGGTCAAAGGGCGCACTCCGACTTCACTGCGAAGTCGGGTTGCGCACCGGTGGAAGCTGATTTACACTGCCGTACGGACTTCGCCCTGGAAAGGGGGCGCACTCCGACTTCGCTGCGAAGTCGGGTTGCGCCCGACACTTAGTCATTTTTCCTGCCAGCCTGTTACCTAGTGCGCCCAGAAAGAAGGGCGCACTCCGACTTCGCTGCGAAGTCGGATTGCGCCCTGAACACTTAGAATTTCTGGCTGATTCTGTCACCATTGCGCAGTTTGCATTCCTGCTGCGCTCCAAGCTGGAGGGCGCACTCCGACTTCAGCTGCGAAGTCGGATTGCGCCACGACACTTAGCCATTTTTCGGGGCAAGCTGCTTGTCATTTTGAGATTTTGGTGAGGGGCTCAAGAGAAAGAGGGAAGAATGAGAATGTAGGGAAGAGAGAGAAAGGGAGAGAAGAGAAAGGGGAAAGAGAGGAAGAGGGAAAGGGAAGAGCAGCACTCTTACAAAAATTGAAAACATTGCACCCCGTGCAAAATGTGACAACATTCTTGGCGGCTCGCGGGGTGTCGAGCTCGCCTCGGCGCAAAGAATCCATGCCTTCATCCATTGGGTGCAGAGGAACTTACTTCCCCTGCCTTCTGCTGCTCTGGCCGTTCTCCTCGCGGCAACTGTTCTTCAGATCCACTTCCGGCGTTGCCTCCTCGGATTCGCCTTCCGAATGCTCTCCGGCGTCGGCTTCGCCTCGCAGATGCGCTTGTATGCGGCCTGGGCTTGGCCCCAGGCTTCTGCTTCGAAGGGGCGGCGGTCAGCAACTTCTTCTAACGCTGCGTGGAATGCAGCGACCGTGTGCAAGTCGATGGTGAGGTATCTCTTTCCCAGCTCCTGGAAGTAGGAGCTGATCTTGCAGCACTTGGACACCATCTGGGTGACCTGACTTTCTTGAATTGGCTCGGTCCAGCTATCGATTTCAGCTGTATCTGCCTCAAAGGACAGCCAATTCTTTTTCACCTGCTCATGGGTGAGAAACTCACCATTCTCAACATAGCTCGGGCACCCTAGTTCAGAGAGAGCGTGAAGGGGAGCCATACAAATGTCTCTTTCATGTTCGAATGCATCCAACATTCGTCTGGCAACCCTCACCTCTTCTGTTTTCTTAAAATATTTATGCAAGGTTACCCTTGCATCTGCCCATTCTGCAGCGAATGAGGACATGGGGGAGAATTGGAGGCCATTGCGCTCGTGTTCTTGAAGTTTTATCGCCAGGTCCAGCCATTGCTTCGCCTGGCGTTCGGCCTCCTCTACCACAGGCTTTCCCTGGGCAGAAACTTCTTGGATCCTGGATGCGAAATCCAGGACAGACATGGCTTTATTCATGTGGGGCTTGCATCCCCACAGTAGATCAGCCCGCATCTCCTTAACTTTGCTCTTTGAAAAGACCGTCGCTTGAGATGCTTTCTCTGCCGAGTTGCGGCTGCGCCTGCTTCAAAGACTCCTTGAGCTGAGAAATCTGCTCCATGGCTGTCTGCTTTTCCGTTGCGGCTTCTTGCTGAGAAGCGGCCAGTTGGGCTTTTAATTCATCTATTTCTCGCTGCGCCGATTCCAGCTGCTCAGTGGACCTAGACAGGTCCTCTTCAAGCTGTCTTGTTTTGTCCTGCAACCGGAAAAGCTCTTCCTGTTCCTCCAGATTTTTGACAAGGAGATTATCCGCTTTACGAAGGATTCCATGAATCTCGTATTGCGGGTGTATATCGTCAAAGCTCTTCTCCTTCCTCTGAAGCTCGTAGTCCGCCCTGGTCATTTCCCGGAGAGGCTTCTTCACTTTTGGAGTTATCTTTTATGTCGTGAGCACTCTCCTCTCGAAATCAAACTTGGTGCGCTTTACCGGGGCGGCTATCTCCTCAGGTCTCCTCCGCTTCAAGTTTTGGAGGAAAGAGATAGGATATTCTACGGCTCTTGTTGCCAGAGGCAAATCGTCCGTGTTTTGGAGATCGTCCATGAAGTCCGGTTCCCCCAGCCTAGGGTTCTGCTGTGACATCTCTCCTGCGAACAGGGAAGTAGGAAAAACCGGGAGGACTTTGGAAGGAACGGCCGCTTTTGAGGGCGACCGGGGAGCGGAGAGCGGAGCGGTTGATGCTGGAAGGGTTTCAAGCGGCTGAGGCGATGGATGCAACGGTGAACGCGCAGCTTCAGCACTAACCACGGGTGAAGGGTTTGGGGTTTGACTCGGGGGATAGGGAGGCGTTGGGGTCCTGAGCAAAGCGGGTCGAAAGAATGGTGGCCGCTAGAAGACTGTGGAGATGGGGAGGAAGATGCGGCCACGGCTTGCTCGGATTGAGCGGGAGATGGAGTCGGAGTAGGGCCGGATGGGATTTGAGGGGAGCGGGGGCGGCGGACGTACTGCGGAGCTCCGCCTGAGCCGATCTTTGGATGAATGTCTGCGGTTACGGTTCCGGCGGTGCAGCTCGGGACTATCCGGAGAAACAACCTCCGGAGCGGGCTGGACGCGGCTAGCGGCTCTGCGGCTGAGCTACTGCATCGTCGAGGCTAGGTCGCCTGACCCTATCAACTCTCTTCCTCTTTTTCTCTTATGGAGCAATGGCTGGTTTGGAAGAAGGAGATGAAGTAGGTGCAGCGGGCGTTGATGTTCCCACGGTAAACTTGTACCGGGGTTTGACTTGCAGAAGGTCTGCCGCGGCCGGTCCGGTCGCTGGCGGTGCTGGCGTCTTTTGTGCCTGAGGTGTCACCTCGGGCGCTGACTTGGCTAATTTTTGCGCCTTTTCGGGCACCACCTTGGAAGCAACAGGCTGCATTGGGTCCACTTGGATATCTGCTGGGCCCGCACTGGCAGTTGTAAAAGTGTACAACTGTTGGGAGGAAGACCCCCCTTTATAACCCTCGAAGGGACCTCGGGGAACGTAATCTCGGAATGCGAAAGGCCGCCAGCTGCCAATGTGCTGGTCATATAGAGCTGAAAAATCATCATCAACGGCCAGATTCCTTCTGATGGATTTATCGTGCTGCGTGCGGCACCTCATCTTCCAGCATTCAACAACTTTTTCTTTTGGCCGATTAAGGCCTGCCAGCTTGGTGATGAGTTTCTTAAATCCCGGAGAAGTGAACTTGTGGTCCGGGTTTCGCTCGGGGTCATATGCTACCTCCTCGCAGTAAAACTCCTGCCAAGGAGGCCATGCTTCCATCGAGTCAATCTCCCAGTCGAGGTCAACATGGACCACATCGCATCTGTCTTCGATTATATCCGCCCGGGCGAGATATGTGCAAACCTTCCCCTTATCCCGTGTGGGTCGTACTTCCAGTGCTGCGGCGCGAGAATCGAGCCAATGTCAAAGAGCTCCCGCTCGAGATAGACATGCTTGTCCTATCTACGATATTTCAACGTTCGCCCGGGAAAGAGGATATTGAAAGATATGGCCCTTTTTCTTTCCCTGGCCGAACTCCTCTTCGACATAATCCATCTGTCGTGCAACCTCCATTCCAAACTGATGACCCATGCACCAGTATGGCAGCAGATGAGGCTTGCCCTTGAATCCGTAGATTCTAACCACGATCCCCTACGTCAGTCTAAAAACGTCCCCGAGCTTGTGATTCAGCAAATAGTTTGTCATTTCTTGCGGGGGGCGAGGGATCTCACCATCGTTGAAGACTGACATGACCAAGCCCAGAAAGTTGAAGTTGAACTTGTAATAAGACCCTTTCCGGTATAGGTCATCCGTCCATTCATAGACGGGTCGTGGCTCTCCCTTCTCATTTACCTTCTTCAGGTTAGGGATCGGCATACGGGAGTGCAAGTGATACAAACAAAGCCAAGCCAAGAAGGAACTGAACCGAAATTCAGTTGATTGCTTTTTCTGTAGCTTCACCGGGCTGGAGTGAATGGCGTATGCAAGCCGATCCGCCTGATCGAAGAAGATTGGGCGCTTCCCACTTTTCTGCGCTGCTGGTTCATAAGATTCTCCGCATAGGAGACATTACGCCAGCGCTAGCTGGTACGGCCGTACCGGCTCGTCAGAGTCGCAACCGAGGACCCACGCCAGGATGGTGTATATGTATTTGCTTTGAAACCTTTCCAGGGGTATGGGGCCGGTTGGCCATTGTCCAGCTGCGAGCGGGGCGTTCGGCTACGAGTTGAGGAAATCCCTCATCTTTTTTGTATGCGTAAAGCGCCCCGCTTGCTCGCCAAGATTTATCCTTTTAACAATCGCGCTGGAGTCATATTGCAAACCCGGGCGAAAGCTAGCTGGATGGTATCTCTGCGGAGCGTGAACAAGGGCTTTCCATTGCAGTTGCAAATTTGCCGGGTAGCTGGCCTGTAATGTCTGACAATGATGTCGACCAGCTTCGGGCATTGGTGGACAGGAGGGCACAAGAACCGATGAAGGTTCGACTTGTACGCAACCCCGAAATGGTGAGAGGGCGAAACTTTATCCGCCCAACTTTCCACATTTATCCGCAGCTTAGTAAGGCTCATGGAAAACGAGCCGTCCTTGTACCCAGACAGGTAATTAACCGGTGGTGGTGGGGCTTGCCCACGCTGTACTTTCTTTGTCCGGGATTTTGACTTTTGATCCCGCGGCGTCTCACTCCTGAAAGCATCTGACTGCGGGAAATCCCCACTTTCGCGCTCCTCGCTGGACTGAGCTTGCACTGGCAACTTTCCTTTGTCCATTCCTTCGAAAAAGCAATAATTATGACCTCTGGACGTCTGCAGAAGATTTCGCAGTCACAGGAATAATTTGCACGATTTGGCATGTCTGGGCGCACCAGACCTCCTTTAAATGATAATGACAGCGTCATTAATGGTGCACAGGAGGGGGTAGGTCGGCCGGTTTGTGAAGAAGTTATGTTTTTAGGTGCCTGCGCAGGAGAATGTCTTGAAAGACGTACCCTGATTACTGCGCCATGCCTTCTTGATTGCGTTTTCTTTGAAGGTTGCGCAATCATTAAATCTGACTTTGAACGCTGCGCCATGGCTGACGTCACTGCCACAATCCGGGCACACTGCTCAAGGCAAAACCCTTTTGGTTCGGAAACCCAACCTTCACAGCCGTTGCGCGCCCTGGGCCCACACTTGGAGTATTAATTTTTTATTTATTTTTTTGTAAACCATCCAAGTTGCGCCCAGGAAACAGGGCGCAATCGGACTTCGCCCCAAAATTGGGCGCGGTCCGACTTCGGCCACGCAGTCGGACTTCGCCCCAAAATTGGGCGCAGTCCGAACCGACACTTGCTTGTTTTCGTTGCTGTTTTCACTTCCCAGCTGCGCCCCTTGGATGGGCGCAGCTCGAACTTCGCCCGCAAACCAGGCGCAAGTCCCTTCTTGTGCCTTTGCTCTTTTCTTTTTCTTTGGTGAACCTTCCGAGCTGCGCCCGAAAAACGGGGCGCATCTCACACTTCGCGCGAAACCTGGGCTCGCCCAAACTTCGCGCGCGAAGTCAGACTTCGCCTTGAAAGTGAGCGCAGTCCGAACAGTTAACTCCCTCTTGGTGCTCTTTCTCCAACTGCGCCCTTTGGGTGGTGCGCAGCCCGACTTCGCTGCGAAGTCGGGTTGCGCACCCGGACTTAGCGGATTTTCACTGTTTTCTTGGGCAGTCTCCTTTTACGAACTTCGCTCTTTTTCAGGGGCGACCCCTGACTTCGGCGCGAAGTCAGAGCTTTCTCCTTCTGTCCGACTTGGGCTTATTAAACTGGAAAAACTGAAAGCTGAAAACTGTACATACTGAAAATTTAAAAAAGCATAAGGGAAATATGTTACAAGGAAGGGCCCGTTAGGACACCTTCAACAGCGATATATTTTCAAGTGGAACCCGTTAACGGGAATAGGTAGGAGCTGACCCTCCATATCCCGAAGTATGTAAGCGTTGAGCTGGTTCACCCGGGCAATCTGATAGGGGCCCTCCCAGAGGGCATCGAATTTTCCGTGGTTGCCCGGCTTCGCCTTTAATGAGTCCCACTTCAGCACCAGGTCCCCGATTTCAAAAACTCGGGCGGTGGTGCCTTTCGCAAACCAGCCTTGAGTGGATTCAACATGCTTGGTGAAGGCACTGGTATGCTTTTTCCCTGTCTTCCTCCAAGCTGCGGGGAGTTGGCACAATCTGTCATCCACCGGATCTCCGCTGCTTCTCTCTTCGTCCAACATCCGGAGAGCGGGGATTTCAATGTGAGATGGCATGACGGCCTCTTTGCCATAGACGAGCGCATAGGGGGACGTTTTAATGGACGTCTTGAACGAAACTCTGTCCGCCCACAGCGCCCGGTTCAGAAGTGAATGCCAAGTCCGCTTGTTCCTTTCAATGGTCCTTCTGATGATCTTCAGGAGGTTCTTGTTAGTAGACTCGGCAAGGCCATTCCCCTGCGGGTAGTAATTAGAAGACATTTTGTGATAAATGCCAAGTTTGCCAGTGTACTCCGTGAGTACGAGCACTGCGAACCCGGACCATTGTCCGTTACAATTGACTATGGAACCCCGAAGCGGGTAATCGGGCTTTCAAGGAACCCGATGACCGTTTCTTGGTCCGCGTTTTTGGTTGGGATCGCCTCCGCACACCGTGTGAAGTAATCGGTGGGCTGTAAGAATAAACTTGTGTCCGGCGAGAGGAATTAGGCGAAATCACCCCAATGAAGTCTAGACCCCATTCCTGGAACGGAGTCTCGGCCTGAATCGGTTGAAGGGGCAGGGGTGCCTTTCTATTTCTGCCAGCAAACCTGCGGCATTGATCACACTTGGAACAGACCGCATAAGCGTATGTAAATAGAGTGGGCCAATAGTACCCGGCTCTAATTATTTTCAAGGCCGTAGGCCTTGCAGAATGATGACCTCCAGGCATCCCGGAATGAAAATCTCCGAGGACCCTGGACTGATCTGATTTCCTGACGCATCGCAACAGGATGCCGTCAATATTTTTGAAGTAAAGCCCCTCGGGGCGAAGAGTGTACTTGAGTGCACCTAGCCGAAATCTCCTTCGTTGTGAGGCGTTCAGGTGATCTGGACATCTTCCGGTGCAGAAATATCTCACCAGTTCATCTGTCCAGTCACTCCCCCTCCGATAAGGAGTTGGCCGAGTTGATGCTTGTTCCTTGTGTCCTCCCACTTACCAGGCGGAGATGCCGGCTACGGCGCTTCGGGCCAGCTCCGACACAAGGCTCGGCCTACGATAAGCTTGGTGGGCCGCACTTCGATGTCGAACTCCTGGATTTTTGCAATCCATCCTGCTCTCTTGTGACCCGGCTCTCCTTGTATGATGAAGCTTCAGACGTCCGGGTGAATCACAAAGACAGACGTTTTGCTCTGGGAGACAAAGTGCACGAACTTTCGGAGCGATTTCATGACAGCGTGAACCTGCCGCTCTATAAAGTTGTACTTTTCTTCATGCGGCTGAATCACTTGGCTCAGGAACGCTATGGGGCGCTCCTCGCCATCGTCTCCCTTCTGAGTCAGGACTGTGGCGTAACTTTCCGGTTCTCCCACCGCGTACGGGATGAAGTCCTTGGAGTAGTCCGGGTTAATCAACACCGGAGCTTGCGCAATTCGAGCCTTGATTTCCTCGAAGGCTTGCTCTCTCTCATCGGTCCATTCGTAAGTTGTATCTTTTTTCAGCAGTTCGGCCATAGGCTTGATCACTTGTGCGAAGTCCGGGATGAACTTCCGCACGAAGTTAATCGGACCGAAGAAGGACTGCAGCCCTTTTTTATCAATTGGGGCTGGCAAGCGAAGGAGGGCTTCTGCTCTGTCAGGGTCAATGGCGAGGCCTTTCTCGGAGATGACATGTCCCAGCAGCTTACCTTCTTTTACCACGAAGACAGACTTCTTCGGGTTTATAGAAATGCCGAATTCTCGACACCTCTCAAATATTTGCCGCGGGTGGGAAACATGATCCCCTCTTTGGTGAGAGAAAACCGTCATGTCATCAAGATAGATGACAATGATCTTATTGAGCGGCTCTCGGAAGGCCGAGGTCCATGGCCCTTTGGAATGTGGCACCGGCATTGGATAAGCCGAAAGGCATGCGCTGATAGGTGAACGTCCCCCATTTAGTGGTGAACGCCGTCTTATGCTTGGTCCTCATCCACGACCCAAATCTGGTTGTAGCCGGAAAATCCATCTAGAAGTGAGAATCTATGGGCTCCAGCAACGATGTGTAGAATTTGATCAATTTGGGGAAGCGGATAATGGTCCTTGAGGGAGGCTTGATTCGAGGTTTCGAAATCGACACGAGAGACGGATGTCGCCATTCTTCTTCCTCACGGGCACCAAATTCGCAACCCAGGATGAATGTTTGATGGGGTAGATGATTTTGGCCTCGAGCATCTTCAGGAGCTCGGCTTTCATCATGGCCTCGATTTTCGGATTTACGGCCCTCTGCTTCTGCCGGAACGGCTTGGCGCCATCCTCTAGCTCAATGGTATTATGGATTACATCTCTGTCATACCCCTTCAAATCCTCGTAGCACCAGGCCACGATGTCGGGGAACTCTTGGCACAGTGATCTGATCCGCTCAAGTTCCTCCGAAGTGCGGTCTATCCCGACCTTGATGGTTTTACCAAGTTCGAGTTCCAGGTCGGCATCTCGCTCGGGTCTACTTTGATCCTATGAGATATAGCTCTGTCATTCCGATCAAATAGACTCTCCAATGTAATCGAGTCCTTTTGGGACATGATTATTCTTCAACTGTATCAACCCCTCATATTGCTCGTCATCAGGGTCTCTACTCTCGATTGAACATGCTTCATTTACCAAAAATGTGACGATCTCCTCGTCACAATCGAACACTGCCAGTGGGTGTCTTTATCGAGCACGGAAGGCACTGTAAATAGTGCGAACCGGCTTCGGTTTACGGACAACGTCGTCGGCCGGAACGTGCCTGGCTCCAACGAGACGCAGAATGTCAGCGTGTTTGTTTTTCTCACGCGATATCGCCTTGACATTCAACGAGTCAAACGACTCCATCAGGTCCCACACCCGGTTGCGGTACGCCTTGAGATAGTGCTTTTTGGAGGCGCACTTGTTCGTAACCTGGTGACACACCAGCTCTGAATCTCCAAAGATCCGCAGGTGTTTAATCCCCGACCTCTCTGCCTTTCGCAATCCCAAGCACGGGGCTTCGTACTCCGCCGAGTTGTTAGTGCGGCTCCGAGGCCAGCTCGTAGGTATAGTCCTTCGGATCCCGGTCGGAGAAACCGGAAGCACCCCTGCACCAGGCGCCATTTTTGCATCGCGCGCCGTCAAAGAAAAGCTTCCACGGCTTCTCAGGTGCAGGTCCCACTTCCTTTTCAGCTGACTTGTCAAGCCTCTCGGGCTGTACAATGGTGTAACAGCCCTGCTCTGTCTCAATTACGGCATTGAAATCCCGCAAAGAGAACTCATCTTCGAGTTGTAGCACTTCGAGGGCTTGCTCCGTCAGCTCTACCGTCACCAGTTCTTCCTCCGACAGTTGGACCATGCAGTCCAACTCTTCTCCGGGTATCTTCTCTACTAGGAAGGTGGAAGGCTTCTCATTAAAGATTCTCACTCTTCTTCCTTTGAAGGGCACTTCCATGTGTGAGTAGTCTAGAGAGCAGTACCCGCCCGGCCTCGCGGTGAACTCCCGGGAGAGACACATGCCGAAGTAGGGAGCCGAGTCAACAACCACGACCTCTTGGATGACCACGATGTCGAGAGCCTTATGCGGCCGAATAGGGATGTCTTTTATGACACCAAGCTTGTCTTGACAGGGGTGCCGTCTAGTTGCAGCACGCCTTGGCTGCTCCTTGTGTACTCCATCCCGATCTCGTCACAGACGGCTTTCGGCATAACGGTCGTGGAAGCGCCGGAGTCCACCATGCAGTTGTGTACTATGTGCCCTTGCATCCGTAAAGACGGATAGAAGGGAGGCGGTCTGTTCTTCCCGGTGCGTGAGGCTATCGAGAGGTTGAACCAGGACAGCGGGCTGCATCTGCTTGCCGTTCTTCATGTTTTTCAGAGATTCCTGCAACAGATCCACCTGGCCTGGGAGCAGAAGAGCATCGTACATGCTGATTCTAGCGGGTGTTCTTTTTAACTCGTCTACTATGCTGTAGCCCGAGGTGCTAGCTCCTTCTGCTTCTTTTGCCGGCTCATACTTCGTCCGATATTGTTGGGTGGCCTCAACTCTCTGTCTCTTGGTCAGAGACGGGTACTTCGACTTCTCCTGGGCTTGTTCTTTGGTTTCAGCTGGAGAGGTCGAGGTTCTGGAGCTTTAGCCGGAGCTGGAACTTTTGCTATAGGGGGCTTGGCTGGAATAGGGGCTGCCTTTACCGGAGGAGGCTTGGCTGGAGCTTTGTCTTTGGATGCCTTCTCCTGGGCTGTGTAGGGCCACAGCCGCTTGTACGGTGGCAGCCCACCGGGCTGCGGTTTTTCTCTTCTGGTGTATACTTTCAGAGGCTTTTCCGCAGCATCTGCAGTTTTCTTTTCTTCCTTGGCGGGCGGCACTAGATTTTCCTCTGGGAGGGCAAAGTTGGCTTCGCCGTCCAGGATCATGTAGAGTTCATCGTCCTCTATGGCGCTGCCATCCAAAGTCTGGATGTAGTGCTTGGTGCAGTGTGCAGTCTTCCTCCGAATGCGGGTCGTTGCACGTAGTGCACCAGTTGACCTGATCGGAAGGACCGAGGTTGGTCTTCTATAGCAGCATTTCTCGGAGGCGGACGCCTCTGCAGTTGTTGTTACGGAGGCCTGTCTTTTGTTAGCGCCGGGGGCGGATATGGCCTCCTAGGAGCGAGGTCCATCTGGGCCTGCTTCTTCTTCAGAGCGGTCATGTCATTGGACATGGCATGATAACCTGAGGCCAAAGCCCGTACCTCCTGGAGGATTGTATTCTGAATGTTATTGTCAGGAGGCGGCAATTGTGCCGGTGGAGGCAATGCGGCTAATGGAGGAGGATTGGAATAAGGTGCGTACTGCGGGGGAGCAGGGAGTGCTGGAAAATGCGGAGGAGGAGGAGGCGGGTGAGGATAATGCATTTGCGGCGGGCCGTAAGGAGTTACGACCGGCGCCGGATTCCATTGCTGCTGGGGTTGCTGCCCTGATGTGGACGGCGCATCACCAGAAGCTGATGGATATTGGGATCTGGGAAAGTCGGGACGAATGGGTTCCTGCACCCTGGACGGGAGTCTGCCGATGGAAATGATATCCGCTTCAGCTTGCTGGGCAGCATCGTACAGAGCAGGAAACGAGTCTATTATGGCAATCTTCAGCAGCAGGCATATGTACGAGTTGAAGGATCTCGGGTAGTAGTGAGCAGCCATGCCAGGCTGAAGGCCGAAGTTCACGAGGTACCCGTTTCCGGGATCTCGCAAACCTGATGTTAAAGTCGGACACCTCCTCTTGGGGGTGTCTCTGGATACTTTGGGCCCGATGCGGCAAAGAAGTGGGGTCGGCGGACTCGTTGCATCCTTTCACGAGCCTTCTGGCGAGTTGGGGCCACCCTGTGATAGATCCCTATGGCAGCGATCTCCACCAGTAGAGAAGCTTTCCCCTTAGGGAAAGGGCCAGTAGACGGGTCTTCACACTTTCGTCAGTAATGGAGTGCAATGCGGCCAGGGCAAGGATGTCCTGGATGTGCTCGTACGCCGTCTTGCCGTAGCCATCGTATGTAGGGATGGATTTTAAGGCGGCGGGGGGCACGACTTGCTGTCCGACCGGGGCCAAGGGCCCCGTAGAGTCCACCGTCGGGGAAGAGATCATCATCATTTTGCTGCTGGGCAGCCATTTCTTCTTCTTCTCCTCCGTCGGTTGTGTACTCAGTGTCGGTACCTTCCGAGGATGTAGATTCCTCTTCTTCCTCGGCCTCTTCTATTTCGTTCTCAGCTCCTTCGACTTCGGCTTCGGCTTCTTCTTGGATTTCAGCCTCGGCTTCGTCGACACGAGCTTGTGGATCGGCCAGCTCGGCAATTTCGCCTCGAGCGTTGATGTCTAGTTCGTAAAAGGCAGGCGGGTTTCTCGGATCCCTTGCTCGCCACCTTCTCGTTTGCATGAAGGTGCTAGGACCGGTCTTTCGGACTCAGAGGATATGTTCGTGCAGAGTCGCCAGGTGTTACGATTTTGAACGGCAATGAAGCGAACACCGGTGCTTCGATTCTGTTTGGGGGTGGGAAACTTCCTTGTCCCACCGGGCGTGCCAGAAACTGTTGGTCACGAATCTGCCATGAGGAAAGGATTTGTCGTTATTGCGCCCTAGGACCCGCAAACCAACATTGAAAGGCCGGAAGGAAGGAATGCCTTCCGTGCCAATCTCCGGAGAAGGCCGGCTTCCTTTGGGGTTTTGAGGTTCAAGATAAGAGTGCAGGGAAAGAGATAAAAAGTACAGAAAGAGATCCAAATTAGATTGGAGTTGGGTGGGGGGAACTAACAGTACGGCAACGCATCAATCACCACTACTAACACCAATATAACCATAACACACCACTATGGATGTTGTCACTCGCCAGTAGAACAGAGCCAGGTATATGTTTTGTGTTAAGAGCCAGAAGCACAGCTACAATGGTTCCCTAACAGACATTCCCTCCAAGGAACTAACAGTACGGCAACGCATCAATCACCACTACTAACAACACTATAACACCAAAACATAACCAGAAAACTGCCGCTAACGTTTGCCCTATATATCCTCTGATTTATGCACCTTAGGCATACCTGACCACCAAATGCTGAAATGAATCAACAAGCCATGACACAGGAAAGCGTAAGGCAGAAATGCAAAGGAGAGGCAGCATACAGAATAAAAACAGTATAACAGCACCAAGTGTATGTATTATATTAACTGGCAGAAGCACAGCTACAATGGTTCCCTAACAGACATTCCCATTCCACATACAATGAAAAGTGGGGAAACAGAAAAAAAGAAACGAAAAGAAAAAAAAAAAAAACAAGAGAAGAAACAAGGAGAAAAAAGGAGAGGAAGAATAAAAACAAAGACACCAAGTGTATGTATATATTAAGCGCGGAAGCACGACTACAATGGTTCCCTAACAGACATTCCCATTCCACCCCTTTACAATGAAAATGTGGTGGGTATTTATAGCATGAGAACCCCCGATTACATTAATGGGCACAAAGTCCCAGTCAAACATTAGCTGACAAAAACAGCCGTGGAACTGCTGATGCTGACCTTTGTCTGGCAGGACTGTACTTGCAGCATGGTCTCCCTGAAGGCTGTACAGATACGTGGCAGCGCGTTAGGTAGAACTTCTCATCGGCAGGAATGCGGGTAGCTAAAGCAGGTAGAACCTCCAATCAGCTTTAAAGGCAGCAGTTGGCATAAGTAGTGCATCCCATGCTTGTCCTTGTGCTTGGCACGTCTCGGCTCGGATCCCAAAGTTGGACACTTGTCGGATGATCTTTGCTTGACACGTGTCCGCCTTGAAAGGCGGTTTATCCAACTTCGCCCGGGATCGGAGCGTCGTCGGGTTGCGCGAGCAGAAAACGGCAGCGATTGGGGAGGCCTTTCATGCCTTAGTCAAATTCCGAGTTTGTCTCCCTACTGCGCACGGGTCAAAGGGCGCACTCCGACTTCGCTGCGAAGTCGGGTTGCGCTCGGTGGAAGCTGATTTACCTTGCCGTACGGACTTCGCCCTGGAAAGGGGCGCACTCCGACTTCGCTGCGAAGTCGGGTTGCGCCCCAACACTTAGTCATTTTTCCTGCCAGCCTGTTACCTAGTGCGCCCAGAAAGAAGGGCGCACTCCGACTTCGCTGCGAAGTCGGATTGCGCCCTGAACACTTAGAATTTCTGGCTGATTCTGTCACACTGCGCAGTTTGCATTCCTGCTGTGCTCCAACTGGAGGGCGCACTCCGACTTCGCTGCGAAGTCGGATTGCGCCCTGACACTTAGCCATTTTTCAGGGCAACTGCTGTCATTTTGAGATTTTGACTGAGGGGCTCAAGAGAAAGAGGGAAGAATGAGAATGTAGGGAAGAGAGAGAAAGGGAGAGAAGAGAAAGGGGAAAGAGAGGAAGAGGGAAAGGGAAGAGCAGCACTCTTACAAAAATTGAAAACATTGCACCCCGTGCAAAATGTGACAACAGTTACATGTTCTCTTTTTACAAGGTAGGAGAGGACTTGAACACATCTTTCTGAAACATGATAGTTTAAGGGAACTTTGCCACTGATTCAATCATGTCTAGAATTCAGAATTCTATGCAAACATTCCAGAACAATGCTAAAATATAAAGGACTATTGACTTGTAGTAGCTTGCTGCTACCATCATGCTCCAAATGGAAGTCCATCGCACAAGCTGAGGTAGAAGACAGAGCAGGGCAAAAATCAACAAGAATTGGCTAAGTGTTTGGAAGAAGGAGCTGCACTCACTGGAGCACCACACTCATCAAAGCGCATCGCTCACCAGAGCAACTTGCAGACAGAGTGCCTCACTCCATGCCTATTTTTAGTAAACACGATAAGGATGATGTGATCACCACGTAATTATCACTAAGGTCCATTGTATGTAGTCCATTTCCATGACTAGCAATTCAAGTATAAATAAGAGTTGAATGCTCATTGTAAGGGTCTTTTGGCTACCTAGCATACTAGAGCTACTCTTTGGAGATCATTGTACTCAACATTTTGAAATCAATAAAACAAAGGATTGTGCTTGACATTCATGAATTATTGTGTGTTTAACCTTTAATTTATGGATGCGTGGAACTAGTAGCATTGCTCTTCTTCCCTCTATTAGTCATTTTTCTTTGTGATATGAATGATTACTTTGGAGATCTCATCATAGTGAAGTTATTCGGTATCTTTTGGAGTGGTTGATCCCACCAACCATAAATCTTGCTACAGCCTTGGCCATCTTTTGCATTTTGTTTCTCTTTCACCCTACTCTCAAACAAAGAAAGATTAGATTTGTTTTTCTTGCATTATTTTTCTTACTCGTTTTTGCATGTTTTAAATTAGTTTTCGTTATTTATTTTTAGCGTTAGATAAAAGGTAGAAGGGAACTGTCCCAAGATCCGGAAGTTGGGGAGAGTGGAAACCTCCCCATCCATTTGTTGAACTACCGTCACGGGTGTAAATCTCACTTGTTGATTTTCATGTTCAACGTGACCATAGCAATCATCTTCATACAAGCAATTTGCATGCAGTGGCCATGGCATCCTCTTTGTTCAGTCATTCTGATGACAATTTCACTTTTCAAACATTCATTGTATTAAATATTGTTTCTGAGGTTGTCTGATGTCATTCCCAGTAAGAGAGTCTTTTTGCTTTTCCTGTGTTACCAGAAACAAAAAAAAAGTGGAACACGATGACAATGACAACGTCATGAGTCTGACAAAGGTTGCATAGAAGAAACAGATTTACTTATAGAAAGCAAATCTCATATGAGGTTCGAATTTGGACCCTCTCTAATGTCAAGCCCCAATGTCTATCCATTGGCTGGCCCTGTAGATGCACAGCAGAGGCTGGATATGGTGATTTGGACGAAAAATACCAGAAAAAAACACTTGATAGACCCTAGTGATGCCCTTTTCAAGGTTAACTTTTGCAACCACACTTCAGCTACAAAAGACCCATTGACAACAGGCGTTTTGGTTGCATTGCCGTCAGAGACACAAAAAATACGAAATAGGATCTATTGTGTTTCTGGCAACATAGGTTTTTCCTATGTCACTTGTCTCTTCAATCTTAAAAACACTGTATCTGTATCATCTACTTATTTATATCGCCTTTAAGTTGCTTGTGAAATTAACTTTTGCCACTTTCCTAGACATTATCTTATACAGCTTGTTGTATATAAGCTCCAAATAAGATTCTCTTTATTCAATAAAAGCTATTTAAAAGGATGTAATTTTAGGTGCATTCTTATCTTTGTTTAAAAATATTTTTCCCTAATTAGAACATTAACATGCCTAATCACCATCCAGTAGTTGTAGGAAACAACCTCAGAATAAGCCAATGAAGCAGTCCTCTGCGTCTTGTGTCTTGCACAGATGATTGTTGCAAAACCCTCACTGGAGTTAGTAGCGAAAGGCATTGCTATAAAAGTAATAAAGAAGGAAGGAATTTTTGTTGCATAGGAAAGGTTGTCAATGACATCTACAAGAGGATCTGCAAATGCTGTTGCTAAAATTAAACCTCCCAGAATCATCAGCACTGCTTTCAGGTACACAGTATATGGATCAACAACTTCAATTACTTTCTCATCATCAGGATTTGTGAAATTATCCAGTTCTTCTCTCATTTTCTGCAGCATTAGCACATACATAACAAATGGTTATTGAGTTTACCATAAAAATGTTAAGTGCATAACTAGAATAAACTAAAAAATCCATACCGAAAGCCAAATGGATAGTTTCTGTGAGTAGTCATCTGATTGATCAACCATGGAATTTGCAAGACAAATCCATGAACACATTCCCTTCTTGAACTCCTCAAAGTCAAGCCGATTATCTCTTGAAGAATCAAACTCTGCCATTACTTGGTCAAGGGCATCATTTTTTGTAGCACGTCGATCATGCAATTCAAGGCCAAGAAAAAGTGCATGTATCTCACGCTTTGACAAAAATCCATCTTTGTCTACATCAAGTTCATTGAATAGTCTGCATAGCATGCAAAGCATTATAGTTTGTAAACACCAGATACTTTTTATAGAACTCTCCAAACAAGGCATTGGCTTTTACCGTTCAATGATAACAAGATCAGGTTGGCCATCGTCTCCAAGAAGTCCTCCCCATTTTTTTGTTTTTAAATGCATGTGACGTAGGATAGCTGATATCATCAGCGTGTGTTTTGCATATGCTATTCGTCTTTTTTGAATCCAAGGTTCTAAAACCTGCATGTGGCACAAAGGAAATAATTCAGATGAACCAATAGTTCCTGCATTTTCCCTAAAGTAATCCTTTTCCTTTCAGATATTACTCCACATGACTGAACAGATCTGTACAGTATCACTGAAATCCTTGGACCGACTGATGTTTCAAGAAATAATTCTGACATTATAATGAGAAGCTTAATAAAACTGCTATGATCTAACTGTACATATATCGAAAAAAGAAATTAAGTTTCCAAGACAGTAGAAAGCAGGAAACAAAAATATTGGCTACACATGATGCAGTGGCAATTATTGGTGGTAAAAATCATCATAGATGCAAGTTCCAATTATGGCCTTGTTTGGTCTATAAAAGATTCACACAATGACATAATGCAACATAGTTAACTTAATTGGGCTAATCAATTTTAATGAGTTGGGAATCTTCTACATATAAGAAGAAAGTGGGATAGAGCAGTCTCTTGGCACTTCCGAGCGAGTTCTAAATTTTACAGCAGGTTTTAGAAAGAGGAAGGTCAATTCCAGATCAAATCAGAAGGTAGAAGTGTTGAAATGTTCATTTTGGTTTTGCCACAGAGTGCAGATGCTCCAATGGATCCAAAATCCATTTTGCAACTTCAATTGGTGCAATAGAAAGCTGCAACCATCATTTCCTTGCTGCAACTTTCCCAAATTGGATTTTTTCAGGGTATATGAAGTGTTCCTTGCATGTATCCTATTGGGTTTGTTTTCTACTTGCATTGCCATAGTTCACTGTTGTAAATTGAATTCTAAGGCTTCTCTCACTGCATTTGACAGCTCTTTGTGTATTTTAACCATGAAGCAATGAAAAGAAAAAAAACTGTTGTTAAGAAATTGGCTCTATTTTGAGTGGTTTATAGATCATTCTTTCTCTTCATTCATCAATTCTGAAATCATTCATCAATGCATCAGATAAAAGCAGCAATATGATGTTTGCAAGCCATCCAGACATGGAATGTTCAACGTTTTAGTTAACATATTCCTTTCTTTTCTTTTTTTAAAAAACTAATGGGCCTTGAAGAGCACACAATAAGATACATTTGAAAGATAATAACCGCAACATGCTTATGATAACATTACTGATAATTGAGATTTGTTGGTGATAATATTGACTAGTAGTGCATAGATTACTTCAACGCCACTGATTAAGTTCTATCCACATTTGTACAAGAATCTGTTTTCGTCTTTTTCCTAGTACTTCAATTGTTTTTTTGCATATTTCTAGAATCTTCTGCATATTTTCTTGCATTCTTCCACTTATTCTTGTGCATGCTTTGTGGAATATTCAACTTGCACTTTGCATGCTTATTGAATCTTCTGCTCCTACTTGTGGAATTTCGTGTGCAAGTCTATGTTTTGATAAATCCCACCCTTAGGAAGCAACTCTTGTATTCATGTATTATAATATATATTCTTTAGTATAATTTGATTATTTGGATACTCTTGTTATCCATTTTTTTTGGGTATCCTCTTTGTGTGAATGTGTGATTTTCTACGTGTGTTCTTTTAACTTTAATGCTGTAATTCCCTTATTCTAACATGGTATCAAAACTACCTCTTGGCTTCAAGCTATTCTTTGCACTCTCTTCTCTAGCTTTTGCGACCATTTGATTCTGACTTCCATGACTGGAGTGTCTATGTTCCAAGAGAAAGTATAGCGCATGGTTGGATCACAGAAATGGACCTTGTTAGCAGTCTGTTTCTTTTAGTTCTGACTTGGAATTGTTCCAAATTAAATCATTTATTATGTTTTATTTTTCTTCTGCAATATGAAATTTTGTTTTGTATGGCTTTTTTATGTAGCACAACGATGAGTATTCTGACAGTTGGGGGAACAATCACAATGACAAAACTGAGACTTCAGTCATTGTTGATCCAAACACAATTGACATAGGCAATTGTACGACAATTGTACTTGTATGACAAATATCAACTTGCACTTGTATGTCAAGTTGCTCACTCACTTGTACGATAGTCACAATCCACTTGAACGACAACTTCAAATAGTTCACTTCTATCGGCAATGACTTGTATGGAAACAACTCCATCAATACTCTTTGTATGACAACCTTCCTCGTACGACACTTCATGACGACCTTGGTACGACACTTCGACTGCAATGCTTTTACGGTGAATCACAAAGTTATTCTAGACTACAACTTCCATCTACAACCCTGCACACAAATAACTTGGCACACACACAACCTAACAATCTACTGCAATAATGGCATCACACAGACTACACATACACAAATTGAAATGGAATGTCTTTGTTTTAGAAATGTCTGTATGCCACTTGTATTTCAAATATGTCCGCACTTGTAGTACATAGGCTCTCACGTCACAATGCACTCCTAGAATCCTCCTACACTCTCCAATGCACAATATGTTCCACAGTATTTTACAATTGAATGGGGGGGTCCTTTTATGCTTGTGGGTTGGCACTTAGAAGCAACTGCCACCAGGACACCTCACCACTTAACTACCCACATTCATATTATGCAAACATTCATTAAACATTCCTAGAATCCTCCTACACTCTCCAATGCACAATATGTTCCATGGTATTGTACAATTGAATTGGGGGGTCCTTTTATGCTTGTGGGTTGGCAATTAGAAGCAACTGCCGCCAAGACACCTCACCACTTAACTACCGAAATTCATGTTATGCAAACATTCATTAACCATACATTTACAAATTCAATATACTTATGACATCATCATGTCTAATGTCAACTGATAAAATGACATTTCATTTTTATTTCATTTGCATTACAATTTGAATTTACATTTCATTTACATCTCATTTTGTGCACATTTGCACTTATTTTCCTATGTACAATATCTACTTTGGCAACTGGTCAAAACTAGCTCCTACATCTGCCCTCCCCTTTAGATTGGTTGGCGTCCTCATCGACATTCATCTCTACTCTTGGGGGCTAGGATTCCGTCGATGTTGAGGAGTTGGAATCTCCCATTTATTTGATTTGCAACTTGAGGGCCTCCGTCTCTCCCTTCAATCTCTTGGTGTAGTTCAGATACTGGATCCACTGCACTCTGCAATGGTTTGCCCATTGCTCGGTCTCCACCAATTTTTCCAATATCTCTTCCTCCCTTTTTGCAAATGCAGCTTCAGCCTCTTTCCTTATTGCATCAACAACCGTCTTTGTTATTTTGCCTCATGTCTGGCTGCAACTACTAGCTGCTCATCCTTTTTTGCAATTAGCTAATCGCGAAACTTAACTTCCTCATTCTTCTTCTCCAATAGTTGTTCCCTCAAAGAACATTCATATTTCAACTATCCAATCAGCTCATTCTGTTCCACCTGAGCCTTCCCTCTCTCCTCAACTTCCTTCCTCACTGCTACTAGTTTTGTTTTAGCATTTGCTGAAGTCTCTCCTCCCATTTGTTAACCTGCTGTTCTCTTGAAACATGAATCTTCTTTATTCCTATAGCTAACCATTGAATCAAGTATGCCAAAAAATTGATCCTAATATACATCTTCACCAATTCAAGTGCAAGTTTCACATACTTCACACCTGCTTCATCTATTGGAGAAGGTGCCAAATTTCCTTTATCAATGTATACCCTTGCTAGCTATCTATAAAGTGTTTGAGTTACCTTTGGCAAGTTCTCTACTCCAATCATGTTTTGCACACTGTCAATCTCTAGCTACCATAACCGCTTCTAATAAAATTAACAAGTTCCTTCGTCTTCTCCTCATCTTGAGACCAATGCATTGACTTGCCTAACTCATATTCTACCATCAACTGCCATCATCGCCAATCTCCAACACATTCAACTTGGAACTCCATCCTTGCTCTATCCAAGGATCCAAACATATTTTTGAAAAATACATCAACCTGTTCATTGATACAGTCCCCTAAAACTGCTAGTATCCTCAAATTCGACACTTCTATGAGGAAATGCTCACTCGCATCTTCTACCAACTCCATGTTTGTGCCATCTCTAGTGGTTGTTTCTTCTCTGTCCTCTCCACTGTCACCTCTCAGGTTGATTGGTCTTTTGGTTGCCTTACCTTCCTATACCAGTTGCATTACATCAGTAGTTTGTTCTTCAGTCACTGCCTCTCATCCTCTCTCTTGTTCTTCTTCTAATGTTTGGCTGCTTTCTCCTCTATACAGAACTCTAAATTGTGATGTAGGTTTCTTCCCTTTATCTTCTTGCTCTATAGGTACAGTCTTTCTCCTTGCCAATTCTTCTGCTATGGATGTGATCTCAATGTTTGCATGCTCATCCAATGGAGGTGATACACACCAATCGTCTTGCTCCTCCAAGGGTGTTGGGGTGTTGAACATGTCTTGTGAATTGATTTTCACCTATTCAACTCCTACACCTTCCATTGCATCCAATGCTACTTGTGTTTCCTCATCTACATCCACAACAACAATCGACTCCAACTGTTTCCTTGTTCTCCTTTCCTCTTCCTGTTTTCCCTATGAAACATTCTCCTTAGGCTACTGCTCACCTATTGCAGCCCTCTCCTGAGTTATCCGCCTAGTACCTGGACTAGTACCTATAGTGCCTTCTTGCATAGTCTGACTCCCTAGCAATACAAGATCCTCCTATCGCACTGTTCTCCGTGGTATTCCACACTACTCACTCCTACCCTCCACCATCCATCTTGCACTACCACCAACATCTATTGTAGCTTGTTGTGGGGCTCTTCTAGTTGATGTTGTGCTTGTAGTTGAGCCTCCATCCACTATTGCTCTAACCTCCTATGCCTCTTCTCTCTTTGCATTGGCTCTATCCTTGGCTATCTCTCAGCTTCCTCTAAATCCTCACTTTCTTCATCTCCCACGGGTTCCTGTATCTTCCTCTTCAATATCTTCTCCATCCTTATCGAAGGTCTAGGCTTTGTTAGTGGCATCACATTGGTCCACCTAAAAAATGTTGGTGCATGCTCTAGGATATCCTTGGGAGAATTCAATTTTGGAAACTATACCTTTGTATGTGTTGCAACATTCATCAATAGTGCAATGGTGTGGAAAGCCATTGAAAAAATTTGCGTATACCGCATCAAGAAGTTCCTAATATGGTATGATAAGTATGATGCCCAATCATAAGCAATGCCAACTATTATCCCTTGCACATACAATATGAGCCAAGTGGGCATCTTTGAGGCTCTTTGCTCTCTCAAGAGTTTTGACATAATGGTATTCATTGCACACTACAGTTTCGACGTCTTCAATTGTTGCATTTTCATTTGGCAGATCTTGTGCTTTAACAAATTTCTCACCTCTTCAGAAGTGATATGGTGACCTCGTTAATCAACTCCCTCCACCAGTTCATATCCACTGACTCTTTTCTAACCGGTATTCCATGATTTGGCAACTCATACGTCCTTCGAAAATTGCCTGCTAAAAATACCACTTGTACCTCCTAGTCACCAATTCTAACTCTACTAGCATTTTTTTGTGGATTATATGTCTAAAACATCTGTAGCAAATACTCTTTGAAGAATTTTTTGTCAAAATTTGGAATCTATAGTATAAAGTTTAGTCTTGCATTCTCAAATGATGTCTTCAACAGATGATATTTCGGGCTTGCTTACCACCATTTTTGGAAAAACTCTCCTGTTGGTTGTACCCATGTGATACATTACAAGAGCATTGTCATTCTCTCCTTCCCCTTGATCTTCTCCTCCCTCCTGAGGCAAAGCCTCCACTTCTCGCTCCTCCGAAGTGTTGGTCTTTGGCCTTTCTCTTGAATGTCTAGTATGTTGTCTGCTACTACGTCGTTCAATGTCTGAGTTGTGTTCTCTCTCCCTTCCTCATACATGCTCTACAAGACCTCTTCTTGCACATCCTTTTTCACATTTTCCATGGGAACGAGGTTCTACCAACGTCATCAAGTCAAATGGAACCCTTCTCTGTTGTTGTTCCACCTAATGAATTCTCTCCTTGATACTTGGCCACTTTTGCATTTTCACTTCTCAGCAACTCTGACTAGCATGTGCTTAAGCTTGTACAATGCTTGTCATACACGTCGGGCCTATACAACAACCATTAAAACACCCACTTGTACGACACTACACTCAAACTATGACTTGTATGGCAATGTTGTCCCCTTCCACCTGTATGGTTGACCTCTTGCACCAATCAGTATGGTGTTGTCATGCAATCCTACTCCACTTGTATGGAGGTGTCTTCTTCAGCTTGGTCGTTCACCCTCCTATTTGTACAACCCTTTCCACAACTTGTACAACAACCTCCTTTCCTTATCTTCTAGGTGGTTTTTGTATTTGTTCTATTGTCCGGTCCCCAAAACCATATCCGTACAACTGTGCACACCTATGAACCAGAAACCCTCATGCATTTTTACTGTAAAAAATTTCTAATTCAATGGTCGTTTGTACAATTTTCTGACTTTGTACAACTGCAACTTCTGCATTTTGCCCAAAACCCCTTTTTGCAACATCGTCCTTTACAATCCTCTAAACTGCATCCACCTTCCTTTAGCTCATACATGCATTCTTCATGCTCCCTTCTACATCAAGCATTGAGAAAAATGCAATGCTCAAGCTTCCCTGATGCACATATGTATAAATTGGTGAGGGTGGTTAGTGCCCATGCATAACTGATTGTCAACTGCCACCTTGCATGTAACTAGTGTCACACTTTTTTCTTTTTTATATTTTATTTATTTATTTAATTTTTAACATTTATCTGATTTTATCTCCATCATACGATTCATATGGCCATGTAGACTACCACTTCTACTATGTCGCCTATCGATAAATCTCTTTCTTCCTCTCGATGTCGATTTCCTTCCTGCTCTGTTGTATGAATCCTTGGATTTGTTCAGCCATCTATCGTACCAACGCCTTCACTTTCATTTGTATGGTGGTTTGTCGTACAAGTATCATCAGTTGTATGGAAATCTTGAGTTTCTTCTCCTTGTACGATAGTCTTTCGTACAAGTGTTATTTGTATGACAATATTTTGTCTCTCGTTCACTTGTATGGTAGGTGTCTTGCCTTCTCTTCTATCACTTTGTCATCATTGTCCAACTTGCCTTGTTCGATCTGGATGGTTTACATACGCACCACCTCATTGCCTGGACCGTATTTGCCATCTTCTTTGCGATGATCCTTCCCTCTCAGACACATTCCTTCCTTCATTTTCAACTCTCAAATGGGTCTCCCTAGCTTGAGACTGCCTATTCTTTCCTCCTAGTTGTCCAGGGTCCATCTAAGATCTCCTTTGATTCCTCTGCCATCTATTTCTACGACGTTGGCATTTTTGCCACATTAAATTTTTTCACAAAATTTTGCCTAAGTATGGAGCTTTAAATCGGCAAATCGCATGCAGAGGTGTTGGCATTTTCGCGGGCCCTAAAAGAGGATGATAAAGTGGACGAATTGATATTTTGATGTCTCATTATTGCAGATCTTTTCGCAAGATTTCCGGCGATATATTACAATAGGTGATCGGGTCAGCGGATCAAAAGTTATGGCCCCGGAAGCAAAGCCAACAAAAGTCCACTTCAGGCTTGAAAAAAATTCGAAGGCATGAGGGGCACTTCGCCCAAAATGCTGCCGAAGCATCCACTTCGGCCACAGTTTTAGCGAACCTCCAGTTGATGAAAAAAGCTTTAAGGCAAGAGGGGCACTTCGCCCAGAATTTGGCCGAACTGCCACTTCGGGCCTCCACTTCAGCGAAGCTTCGAGTCGGCCGAAAAGTTAAACATCAGCCAAAATCCTCCACTTCGCCAGCGAAGCTCTAAGTCAGCCAGAAAACTCAACTTCGCTAGCGAAGCTCCATGTCGGCCCCGAAGTGCAATGTCGGCCGCGAACCTCAGCGTCGGCCAAAATGTCTATGTCGGCCCCAAAGCTCATGTCAGCCAAAATGTCCAATGTCATCCAAAAATGAAAAGTCGGCCACGAACCTCATGTCGGCCCCGAAGTGCAATGTCGGCCACAATGTTCAACGTCGGCCAAAATGTCTAAGTCGGCCAGAAAACTCCACTTCGCCAGCGAAGCTCCATGTCGGCCCCGAAGCTCATGTCGGCCGCGAAGTTCATGTCGGCCAAAATAGCTAATGTCGGCCGAGAACCTCCACGTCGGCCAGGAACGAATTCCAATGTCGGCCAGAATTCCAACGTCGGCCAAAATTCCAACGTCGGCTAGAACCCCAACGTCGGCCAGAATCCCAACGTCGGCCAAAAATGCTTTATGTCGGCCAAAACCCTTTATGTCGGCCCAAAATGCTCAAATTCGTCCGAATCACCTGCGAACCTCAGCTCCGGGGGCGGACTGCAACAAACTTCGGTTTTAACATGCTCCCAAAAAACACTAAAGTAGGTTTACCTCCAAGTTCGGCCTCCACTCCTGCCAAACCCTAGTTTCGGGCCATTTGTTCAATGGACTTCATCCTTGAACCCTATTTGGGCGAACTCCAGCAAAGGCATTTTTTAGACGTTGAGACAGCAACAGAAGAGGGCAGAAAGGGACAACTTCGTTCAAAGAAGGGTTAACGAGCAGCTTCGCCGAAGAAAATAGGCAGAAAGCTCACTTTGAGCTTGGTAAAATTTCTAAGGCAGAGGGGGAGCTTCGGCCAAAGCTTCTCCGAAGTATCACTTCACCCCCCTTCTTTAGCGAAGTAGCCATTTTCCAGCGAAGCAAAAAAATAGGGAGTTGGGTCGCCTCATTCCCTACAGCAAAGTTGGCCACTTCGGCTAAAATTAAATTAAATGCCCGCTTCGAATGCTTTTTCTAGCCAAGCTGTTTCCAGGGCTAGATTTCAACGAACCACCCTCTCATGAGGCCATTTTGACTTAGGGGATTTCGTCCATCCTCCTGACCTCCACTTCGGCACGATTGCATTATGAGGCTGCTACTTCGGGTGCAAATTCAGCGAAGCTCCCCCAAGGTCGCTCCTGACAACGACACTACTCCCAAGGGGCACACGTTCCAAGGCCGGGTATTTGTCCAAGGCATTTGTGCGGCACATTAATGCATTTTTTCTTGCTCGAAAGACCCGACGCCCATTTGGGGTAATAGGATATGAGTTATCAGTTGCAGAGGAGAGCCAGGGCAACTTGCGCATCCACTCGAGCACCTCACCTCGAAGCGGCCCAAGACAGGACAACGGCTCATAAATGCAAGTTTCCCCGACTGATGCAACCATGGTAGCTAATTATAGAAATGGATGTGAAACCTCAGTTGCATAAGACAATGAGCGCGGATTTTTCGGCTGCTAGGGGCATACTTCCGAATCCACCGCATTAATGGCTCAGAGGGTCGAGTCCTCTATAAAAACCCACGCATTGTAATAAAAAATGGGGGGGGAAAGTTTGCTAGAAAGTTGCTGTAACTTGATTTTTGCAATTGATATTAAGAACTTTGGGCTCTACTTCTCTCTTGTATGCTGCCTTCTGCGATTATTTCTGTTATTCTGTTTCTTCATTTGCATACTGTAATTCTGAATCCTGAATTTAGGTGTGTGGTTGGGGACAGAACCCTAGAATTCTCCTAAAGGATACATAGGGGAGAAAATGTTGTGTTAGTTTTCTTGTATGCTGCCTGTGGATAGTGTTTCTGCTATATTCACATGTTTCTTAACTGCTGTAATTCTGAAATCTGGATTCCAGCGTAGGAAGATAGGTGGATCCTGGAACTCTTCCAGAGGATACATAGGAAAGCTAGTGCGATGTTCATTTTATTTTATTCTTTGTATTTATTGCTGCTACTTCAAGGTATTAGTAGGTGATCGTGCTGCTGGTTCTTGTTGCCACATTTTGCACGGGGTGCCATGTTTTCAAATTTTGTAAGTATCTTTGCTCTCCCTTCCCTCCATCTCTCTTCCCTTTCTCCACTGTTCCCTTCCTCCCTTTCCTTCAGTATCATTCCTCCCTTTTCCCCTTGTACTTTCTCTAGTCAATTTCCCAAGATAGAGGAGACACTCCCTGAAAAATTCTGCTGCGAAGTCGGGGTGCGCCCTCAAATTGGAGCGCACTAGGGAATGCGAAGTGCGGAGGCAGGCTGAAAAGAGGCAGAATTTGGCTAAGTATGGGAGCGCAACCCAAATTCGCAGCGAAGTCAGGGTGCGATCTTCTTCCTGTGCGCACTTGGGAAGCAGTGTTCAGAAAATCAGCTAAGTGTCGGAGCGCAACCCGACTTCGCCCCGACTTCGCAGCGAAGTCGGGGTGCGCTCCCCTTTTTGTGCGTAGTCCGAACAGTGGCCGAAACAACCAAGTGCTGGAGTGCGCAACCCGACTTCGCAGCGAAGTCGGGCTGCGTCGTCTGACCTGTGCGCAGTTGGGCAAGATCCATCAAGCAGCCCAAAAACTGGCTAAGGCACGGAGGCCTCCCCAACTGCGTTGTTCCCCACTTGCGCTACCCGATGGCGCTCTGATCCTAGGCAAAGTTGGAAAAACTGCCTTTCGAGGCAGACATGTGTCACTCATCAGAATTTGACAAGTGTCCAGCCTCAGGATTCAAGCCGAGATGTGATGGGAAAAAGGACAAGCATGGACCGCATTACCTACGCCAGTTGCCTCCATTTAAGCTTGATGCAAAGTTCCGTCTACCACAGCTACCCGCATTCTTGCTGACTCGAAGTTTCACCTAATGCACTGCCACGTAGCTGCCCAAATTTCAAGTGGACCTTGCTGCAAGTACAGTCCTTGCCAACAGGGGTCAGCATCAGCAGCTCTTTTGCCACTTTTGTCAGCAATTGTCTGGTCTGGGACTTTGTGCCTGTAATTGTAATCGGGGGGAAATTGGGCTATAAATAGCTGCACCATTTCATTGTAAAGGGGGGAAGGGGAATATATTGCTAGGGAACCATTGTAGCTATACGTTTGCTTCTGAATGCAAGACACATACTTGACTCTGCTTACTGTCATCATCTTTTATGCTGCCTTTCCTTGTCATTTCTTCCTCATGTTTCTTATTTCATTGCTTACTGTTATACTGAACTCTGGATTCTAGTATTTGATGATTAAGTATTCCTGGAATGCATAGATAGAGGATACATAAGATGCATTATAGCTGTAGTTTCTATGGTGTGTTTTGTATTTAATTGTTGTTAGTGGTGGTGATTGATCGTTGTTGTGCTGCTTATTCCCCCCACCCAACTCAAATCACAGTTGAATCTCTTTCCGCATTTTATCTCTTTCTTGCACTCTTAGCTGAAACACTTAAAAAAAACCCATAGGAAGCTGGCCTTCTCCGAAGATTGGCACGGAAGGCATTCCTTCCTTTCGGCCTTTCAATCTGGTGGGCGAATCTGGGGCGCATTTAATCAAATCCTTTCCTAATGGCAGATTCGTAACCAATAGTTTCTCTGGCACGCCCGGTGGGACATGGAAGTTTCCCACGCCAAAACAGAATCGAAGCACTGGTGTTCACTTCATTGTTGTTAAAATTAGAACACCTGGCGACTCTGCAAGTACCTGAATACTATTTGAGTCCGTGAAGACCGGTCTGAACGCCTTCATACAAACAAGAAGGTGGAGAGCAAGGAATCCGGGAAACCAGCCTGATATTTACGAGATTGACATTGCCGCTCCAGGAGAGAGCGTCAGGATGGCTGACCACCAAGCTCGAATAGAAGAATCCGAGCCCAAAATCGAAGAGGCCGAGGCTAAAGAGCAATCTACATCCTCAGACGGTACCGATACCGAGTACACTATAGGAGGAGAGGAAGAAATGGCTGCTCAGCAGAATGATGATGATCTCTTCCCGGTGGTAGACTCCATGGGGCCCTTGGCCCTAGTCAGACAGCAAGTTGTGCCCCCTGTCGCATTGAAGTCCATCCCTACCTACGATGGCTACGGCAAGACGGCGTATGAACACATCCAGGACATTCTGGCCCTGGCTGCGCTACATTCCATCACAAATGAGAGTGTAAAGACCCGCCTACTGGCTCTTTCCCTAAGGGGAAAGCTTCTCTACTGGTGGAGATCTCTACCAGAGGGATCTATCATGGGGTGGCGCCAGCTGGCTGGCAGGCTCGTAAAAGGATGCAACAAGTCTGCTGATCCCTCTTCTCTGTTGCATCAGTTCCAAAGCATCCAGCGACACCCCCAAGAGGAGGTGTCAAACTTCAACATCAGGTTTACGAGGTCTTGGAAATGAGTACCTCGCGAACTACGACCTTCAGCGAGTCAGGCTGCGCACTACTACCTGAGGTCTTTCAACTCAGACATCTGCCTGCTGCTGAAGATATCCCGAGTCGATTCATTCCCTGCCAGGTACGAAGCTGCCCAACAAGCTGAAATGGATATAATCTCCATAGGTAGACTCCCGCATAGGGTACAGCCACCCATTTACCCTGACTTTCCTCAGTCCCAGTACCCATCAGCCTCTGGTGTAATGTCGTCATCTTCAAGTCAGCATCCCCAGCAGCCATGGAATCCGACGCTAGTCGTAAATCCCTACAGCCCACCACAAATTCATTATCCTAACCCGCCGCCTCCCCCTCCGCATTATCCTGCACTCCCAGCTCCCCCTCAGTATGTGCAATATTCTACACCTCCTCCATTGGCTGCATTACCTCCGCCAGCTCAGTTGCCGCCTCCAGACAATGATATTCAGAACAAAATCCTCCAAGAGGTACGGGCTCTAGCATCGGGATATCATACCATGTCAAATGACATGACTATATTGAAGAAGAAGCAGGCCCAGGTGGAATTTGTTCCAAGGAGGCCATATCCTCCTCCAGCACTGACAAAAGATCAAGCCGCAGAACTACAAGTTCAAAGGCACCCCCTTGCAAGAAATGCTACCATTGAGGAACAACCTAGCACTTCTGACCAGATTAACTGGTGCTCCACGTGCAACGACCCACATTCAGAAGAAGATTGCACCTTTGCACCATTATTACCTCCAGACCCTGGTGGGCATCGCCATAGAGGATGAAGAACTTTACATGATCCTGGACGATGAAGGCAACTTTTTCGTTCCAGAAGAAGATCTAGCGTTGCCCCCTGCCAAGGAAGACAGAAATTCTGCTAAAACTGCTGTGGCCCAAGCGAAGCCCTTGAAGGTATACGCTAGGAGAGAAAAGGCGCAACTTGTTGGGCTACCACCTGACAAGAGGCTATGGCCGCACACAGCCAAGGAAAAATTTCCTGCATTCAAGCCTCCCGTAGCTCAGCCCCCAGCTGAGACGAAAGAACAAGCCCAGGAGAAGCTGAGATATTCGTCTATGACAAAGAGACAGAGAGTCGAAGCCACGCAGCAATACCGGACCAAGTATGATCCTGCGAAGGAAACGGAGGGAGCTAGCAGTTCAGGCTACAGCATAGTGGATGAGCTAAATAGGACTCCCGTGAGGATAAGCATGTACGATGCTCTTCTACTCCCAGGGCAAGTTGATCTGCTGCAGGAATCTTTGAAGAGCATGAAATATGGCAAGCAGATACAGCCTGCTATTCTGGTTCAACCCCTGACAGTCTCCGCCATGGGAAAAAACAGACCACCTCCCTTCTATCTGTCATTACGGATGCAAGGGTATATAGTACACAACTGCATGGTGGATTCTAGTGCCTCCACAATTGTTATGCCGAGAGCCGTTTGCGACGAGATCGGGATGGAGTATACACGGAGCAGCCAAGGTGTGCTGCAACTAGATGACACCCCTGTCAAGACAGTCGGTGTCATCAAGGATATCCCGATCCGGCTGCACAAAGCTCTTGACATAGTGGTCATACAAGAAGTCGTGGTTGTCGACTTGGAACCCTACTTCGGCATGTGTCTCTCCAGGGAGTTCACTGCGAAGGCTGGGTGGGTATCTGTCTTTGGATTACTCGCATATGGAAGTGCCCTTCAAAGGAAGGAGACTGAAGATCTACAACGAAAAGCCTTCCACATTTCTAGTAGAGAAGATACCTGGAGAAGAATCACAGGACTGCATGGTTCAGTTGGCGGCAGAAGAACTGGTGGTGGTAGACATGACAAAGCAAGCTCTTGAGCTGTTGCAAGTAGAAGATGAGTTCTCCTTGCTGGATTTTAATGCCATGATCGATACTAAGCAAGGTTGCTACTCTGCCACTCAGCCTGAAAGGCTTGACCAATCAACCAAGAAGGAGGTAGGACCTGCACCATAAAAGCTATGGCAGCTCTTCTTTGATGACGCCCGATGCAAAAATGGCGCATGTGCGGGAGTACTCTTGGTTTCCCCGTCTGGGATCCAGAAGGACTATACCTATAGGCTGTCTTGGAGCTGTACCAACAATGCAGCGGAGTACGAAGCCCTGTGCTTGGGTCTGAGAAAAGCAGAGAGACTGGGGATAAAGCATCTATAGGTCTTTGACGACTCAGAGCTGGTGTGCAACCAGATTACGAACAAGTGCGCCTCCAAGAAGCATTATCTCAAGGCGTATCGTAATCGGGTTCGGGACTCGATGGAGTCATTCGACTCATTGAATGTCAAAGCCATATCACGTGAGAAGAACAAGCACGCTGACATTCTGGCGTCTGTTGGAGTCAGGTACGTTCCGGTTGATGACACTGTCCAAAAGCCGAAGTCGGTTCGTACCATCTATAGGCCTTCTGTGCCTGATAAAGACACCCACTGACAGGTGTTTGACTGTGATGAGGAGATCGTCACTTTTTTGGTTACCGAAGCATGTACAATCAAAAGTAGAGACCCTGATGACGAGCAATATGAGGGGTTGATACAGTTAAAGAATAATCATGTCCCGAAAGGACTGATTACATTAGAGAGTCTCTTTGATCAGAATGACAGAGCAATATCACACAGGATCAAAGTAGACCCCAAGCAGTACGTCGACCTGGAGCTTGAACCTGGAAAAACAATCAAGGTCGGGATGGACTGCACTGAAGAGGAACTCGAGCAGATCAGATCATTGTGCAGAGAGTTCCCCGATATAGTAGCCTCGTGCTACCAGGACTTGAAAGGGTATGACAGACAGATAATCCAGCATACCATAGAGCTAGAAGATGGTGCGACACCATTCCGACAGAAGCAGAGGACTGTAAACCCGAATATTGAAGCCATCATGAAAGCCAAGCTCCTGAAAATGCTGGAATCCAAGATCATCTACCCCATCAAGCATTCATCTTGGGTTGCGAATCTGGTTCTTGTGAGGAAGAAGAATGGAGACATTCGTCTCTGCATGGATTTCAAAAATCTGAATCACACCTCACTAAAGGACCATTACCCGCTCCCCCAAATTTATCAGATTCTCCACATAGTTGCTGGAGCACAGAGATTCTCCCTCTTAGATGGATTCTCTAGGTACAACCAGATATGGGTGAAAGACGAGGATCAGCATAAGACAGCGTTCACCACCAAATGGGGAACGTTCGCTTATCAGCGCATGCCCTTCGGCTTGTCCAATGCCGGAGCCACATTCCAGAGAGCCATGGACCTGGCCTTCTGAGAGTTGCTTAACAATATCATTGTCATCTACTTGGATGACATGACTGTATTCTCTCACAGGAGAGAGGACCATGCTTCCCACCTGCGGCAGATATTTGAGAGATGTCGTGAATTTGGCATTTCCATAAACCCGAAGAAATTAGTCTTCGCGGTAACAGAAGGTAAGTTGCTGGGACATGTCATCTTCGAGAAAGACCTTGCAGTGGATCCTGACAGAGCCGAAGCCCTCCTCCGCTTGCCCACCCCAGTCGACAAGAAGGGGCTACAGTCCTTCGGCCAAATCAACTTCGTGAGGAAGTTCATACCGAAATTCGCACAAGTGATTAAACCTATGGCCGAACTGTTAAAAAAGAATGCCGAATTCCTGTGGACTGACGAAAGAAGGCAGGCCTTCAAGGAAATCAAGGCCAGAATTGCACAAGCTCCGGTGTTGATAAACGCGGATTATTCCAAGGACTTCATCCTGTACGCGGTGGGAGAACCCGAGAGTTACGCCGCAGTCCTGACTCAGAAGGGAGACTATGGTGAAGAGCACCCCATAGCGTTCCTAAGCCAGGTGATTCATCCGCACGAAGAGAAGTACAATTTTACTGAGCGGCAGGTTCACGCAGTCATGAAGTCTCTCCGAAATTTTAGGCACTTCGTCTCCCAGAGCTGAACAACTATCTTCGTGATACACCCGGATGTCCGGAACTTCATCATACAAGGGGAACCGGGTCACAAGAGAGTAGGATGGATTGCCAAAATCCAGGAGTTCGACATCGAGGTACGACCAACAAAGTTGATCAAAGGCCAAGCCTTGTGCCAAGAGCTGGCCTGAAGCATTGCAGCTAAGATCTCTGCCTGCAAGTGGGAAGATCCGACAGCGACTACCAACCTAGCCAACTCCTTATCGGAGGAAAGTGACTGGATAATGCTTTCTTAATGACATCATTTTTGAAAGTCGCGCATACCTTAGTTGTAGTTGGTCCTAATGAGCTATTTCTGCACCGAGAGATGTCCAGATCACCTCAATGCCTCACAAAGAAGGAGGTTTAGGCTAAATTCCTTGAGGTACACTCTTCGCCCCAAGGGGCTTTACTTCAAAAACATCGATGAAATCTTGCTGCGGTGCATCAAGCAAACCGACCAACCTAGGGTCCTCGTAGAATTTCACTCCGGGATGCCTGGGGGACACCATTCTGGAAGGCCTACGACCTTGAAAATCATCAGAGCTGGGTACTATTGGCCCACTCTCTTCACAGACGCACATGCGGTCTGTGTAAAATGTGATAAATGCCAGATATTTGCTGGTGAAAACAAAAAGCCACCCCTGCCCCTCCAGCCAATTCAAGCCGAGACTCCGTTTCAACAATGGGGTCTAGACTTCATCGGGGTCATCACGCCTAACTCTGCAGCGGGACACAAGTTTATTCTTACCGCCACCGATTACTTCACTAGGTGGGCGAGGCGATCCCCACTAAGAATGCAAACCAGGAAACGGTCATTGGGTTCCTTGAGAGCCTCATCACCCGTTTCGGGATCCCGGAGTCCACGAGTGATAGACAATGGTCTGGGGTTCATAGGTGCTGTACTCACTAAGTACACCAGCAAGTACGACATCTATCACAAGATGTCTTCTAACTACTACCCGCAGGGGAACGGCCTGGCTAAGTCCACCAACAAGAATCTACTAAAAATTGTCAAAAGTACAATAGAGAGGAACAAGAGGACTTGGCACCTACTCTTGAATCGGGCAATGTGGGCGGATAGAATATCATTCAATAAGTCTATCAAGACATCCCCTTACGCGCTCGTGTACGGAAAGGAGGCAGTCCTGCCAACTCACATAGAAATTCCCGCACTCTAGATGTTGGATGAAGAAAGAGTCAGCGGGGATCCAGTGGACGCCAAACTGTGCCAACTGCTGTAGTTAGAAGAAGAAAGAGAGAAAGCATACCAGGCCTTTACTAAACACATTGAAGTGACCCAAGGCTGGTTTGCAAAAGGCACCACCGCTCGAGTTTTCAAAATCGAGGACCTCGTGCTGAAGTGGGACTCACTGAAAGCAAAGCCGGGCAACCATGGAAAATTTGATGCCCTCTGGGAAGGTCCCTATCAGATTGCTCGGGTGAATCAATTCAATGCATTCGTGCTCCGGGACATGGAGGGACAGCTTCTTCCCATTCCCGTCAACGGGTTCCACCTCAAAATTTATCACCATTGAAGGCACCCAATGGGTCCTTCTTTGTACAGTTTTCTTTCCCGCATTTTAGTTTTTCATAATGTATATATTTATTTCAGCATTTCAGTTGTTAGTTTTCAAGAGCCCAAGTAAAACTTAGAGCAAACCCCGACTTCGCAGCGAAGTTGGGTATCACTCCTTGGATCGTGCGACGTTTTAGAGGAAGCAACTGACAAAAGGGGCAAGAATTTGACTAAGTACTGGGTGCGCAACCCGACTTCGCAGCGAAGTCGGGCTGCGCACCATCTTGGGACCGCAGTCGGGGAGCAGGAAGCAAAAAATCGGCTAAGTGTCAAGTCAGACTGTGCAACTTTTCGGAGTGAAGTCTGACTATGCAATCAAGTCTGGGCGAAGTCGGAGTGCGCCCATTTTCTGGGCGAAGTCCAAGTGCGCCCTCAATTTCGGGCGCACACTGAATGACCTATCACGGAAAACAAGGAAAAATGACGAAATATTTCAAAGTGTGGGCCCGGACAGCGCAGTGTGACATCGAGCGAAGTTGGGTTGCGTCCCTCTTTAAATCCCTGGGCAAAAAATTCTTCCTCAAAAGGTGTGCCTAGGTGGCGGCTATGATGTCATCAAAAGCCCAAAGTCCAAAGAATTTTTAATGATTGCGCGACTTTCAAAAATGATGTCATTAAGAAAGCAAGGCGCATTAGGACCAACTACAACTAAGGTATGCTTTTCAAGGTTAAACCCATGCACAGCCGCCAAAGTATTATAACGCTTCCACCAACTTCAAGTGAACCACCTTAACTCCCTCCCTCGCGCCATTAATGCTGCATCTTTGCCTAGAAAAAGGGCCCTGGCATACTCAGAAAATCCAGATTATCGAGCTGACTCCGAGACTGCAAAGCGCAGAACTAAGAAATCAGAAGCTAGAATTCCCGTCTCTGCCACTTCAAACAGAAAAGAAAAAATGGACAAGGGGAAAGCGCCAGTGCAGGCGCAATCCAGCGACGAAGGGCGCGAAGCTGAGGAACAGACAAAATCCAACGTTCATGAGAGCGAAGTTCCGCAAGAGCAGAAAAAGAAAACTCGGGCGAAAAGAAGTCAAGGGCAAATTCCATCGTCGCCCATTAATCACCCAGCCAGGTAGAAAGACGGCTCATTTTCTATCAGCCTCACCAAACTGCGGTCGAACATAGCAAAGTGGGCTGACAAGGTTTCGCCCTCGCACCATGTCGGGGCTGCATATAAATCGAACCTATACTGGTTCTTATGCCCTCCTGTTCACCAGTGCCCGGAGCTGATTGAATCATTCGTAGCATATTATAAACCAGCTGCTCGGCAAGTCTGCGACCACAAGAGGAGAGTGTTGTTCACACTCTTCAAGGAGAGCATCCAACCAGCCTTCGCCCCAGGGCTTTAGTACGACCCTAACATAATTGTCAGAAGGATTAATCTTGATGAACAGACGGGCAGATTCACACAGACAAAGAGGATGAGAGAATTCCTCGACTCGGAGCTGAAGAATCCGCTGGCAGCCGGACAGTGGCCAGCAGGCCCCATACCCCTGGATAGGTTCGAGAACAAGTACATATACATCATCCTGGCGTGGGTACTCGGCTACGATTTTGATAGAGTGGTACTCCCGTACCAGCTGGCGCTAGCAGAATGTATCTTGCATGGGGAGTTTTACGACTCCACGGTGCAAAGGAGTGGGAAGCGCCCTATTTTCTTTGATCGGGCGGATTGGTTGGCATATGCAATACATTCGAGCCTGGTCAAGCTACAGCAAAAGCAGACGACAGAATTCCGATTCTGTTCGTTCCTCACCTGGTTGTGCTTGTACCACACGCACTACCGGATTCAAGTGCCTAACTTGAAGAAGGTGAATGAAAAGGAGAGTCGTTGCCAGTGTATGAATGGATAGAAGACCTATACCGAAAGGGGTCATACTAGAAATTCAATTTCAACATTCTAGGTATGGTCCGGGCATTGTTCAATGGCGAAGGATCCCGCCCGCTGCTGGCCATGACGAATTATCTGATAAAATATAAGTGCGGCGATACCTTCCGGTTGACACAGGGACTTGTGGTCAGAATCTACGGATTCAAGGGGAAGCCGTTCCTGCTACCCTACTTCTGTACTGACCACCAGTTTAGGATGGAGATTGCACGCCAAATGGACTATGTCGAGGAAGAGTTCGGCCAGGGAAAGAAGAAGGGCCATATTTTTCAGTATCCAATTTGCTGGGCGAACATCCGAGTGCACGAGATTGGACAGCATGTCTACCTCGAGCAAGAACTCATTGACATGGGCCTGATACAACTACCGTAGCGCTGGAAGTATGACCCAATTGGGGTCAGGGGTAAATTCGTGCATATCTGCCCCCGAGTAGAGATCATGCAGGAAAGGTGCAACAGAATAGGCGCAGACCTCGACTGGCACATTGAGTAGATGCAATCATGGCCTCCATGGCATGATTTTTACTGCGAAGAGGTGGCATATGATCTAGAGCGAAACCCGGGATCACCGGTTGGAATTAGCGGGCTTCAAGAAATTCCTCTCCAAGGTGGCGCCCCTCAACTGGCAAAAAGACAAAATCATTGAATGCTGGAAGATGAGGTGCCGCACATAGCACGATAAATCCAACCAAAAAACGTTGGCCGTTGATGATGAGTTTTCGGCCCTATATGATCAATACGCTGCCACCTGGCAGCCTTTCGAATTTCAAAATTGCGTTCCCCGAGGCGCCAGGAAAAGGTATAGAAGGAGGTCCCCATCCCAGCAATTGCCTACCCCCACGACTTCCAGCGCGATGCCAACGAGCAGTCAAGTGGGCCCAATGCTGCCTCAGCTCCTGAAGAATTACCCACACTTTGAAATATTTCGTCATTTTTCCTTGTTTTCCGTGATAGGTCATTCAGTGTGCGCCCGAAATTGAGGGCGCACTTGGACTTCGCCCAGAAAATGGGCGCACTCCGACTTCGCCCAGACTTGATTGCATAGTCAGACTTCACTCCGAAAAGTTGCACAGTCTGACTTGACACTTAGCCGATTTTTTGCTTCCTGCTCCCCGACTGCGGTCCCAAGATGGTGCGCAGCCCGACTTCGCTGCGAAGTCGGGTTGCGCACTCGACTTAGTCAAATTCTTGCCCCTTTTGTCAGTTGCTTCCTCTAAAACGTCGCACGATCCAAGGAGTGATACCCAACTTCGCTGCGAAGTCGGGGTTTGCTCTAAGTTTTACTTGGGCTCTTGAAAACTAACAACTGAAATGCTGAAATAAATATATACATTATGAAAAACTAAAATGCGGGAAAGAAAACTGTACAAAGAAGGACCCATTGGGTGCCTTCAATGGTGATAAATTTTGAGGTGGAACCCGTTGACGGGAATGGGAAGAAGCTGTCCCTCCATGTCCCGGAGCACGAATGCATTGAATTGATTCACCCGAGCAATCTGATAGGGACCTTCCCAGAGGGCATCAAATTTTCCATGGTTGCCCGGCTTTGCTTTCAGTGAGTCCCACTTCAGCACGAGGTCCTCGATTTTGAAAACTCGAGCGGTGGTGCCTTTTGCAAACCAGCCTTGGGTCACTTCAATGTGTTTAGTAAAGGCCTGGTATGCTTTCTCTCTTTCTTCTTCTAACTACAGCAGTTGGCACAGTTTGGCGTCCACTGGATCCCCGCTGACTCTTTCTTCATCCAACATCTAGAGTGCGGGAATTTCTATGTGAGTTGGCAGGACTGCCTCCTTTCCGTACACGAGCGCGTAAGGGGATGTCTTGATAGACTTATTGAATGATATTCTATCCGCCCACATTGCCCGATTCAAGAGTAGGTGCCAAGTCCTCTTGTTCCTCTCTATTGTACTTTTGACAATTTTTAGTAGATTCTTGTTGGTGGACTTAGCCAGGCCGTTCCCCTGCGGGTAGTAGTTAGAAGACATCTTGTGATAGATGTCGTACTTGCTGGTGTACTCTGTGAGTACAGCGCCTGTGAACCCCGGACCATTGTCTATAACTGTGGACTCCGGGATCCCGAAACGGGTGATGAGGCTCTCGAGGAACCCAATGACCGTTTCCTGGTTTGCATTCTTAGTGGGGATCGCCTCTGCCCACCTAGTGAAGTAATCGGTGGCGGTAAGAATAAACTTGTGCCCCGCTGCAGAGTTAGGCGTGATGACCCCGATGAAGTTCAGACCCCATTGCTGAAACGGAGTCTCGGCTTGAATTGGCTGGAGGGGCAGGGGTGGCTTTTTGTTTTCACCAGCAAATATCTGGCATTTATCACATTTTACACAGACCGCATGTGCGTCTGTGAAGAGAGTGGGCCAATAGTACCCAGCTCTGATGATTTTCAAGGTCGTAGGCCTTCCAGAATGGTGTCCCCCAGGCATCCCGGAGTGAAATTCTACGAGGACCCTAGGTTGGTCGGTTTGCTTGATGCACCGCAGCAGGATTTCATCGATGTTTTTGAAGTAAAGCCCCTTGGGGCGAAGAGTGTACCTCAAGGCATTTAGCCTAAACCTCCTTCTTTGTGAGGCATTGAGGTGATCTGGACATCTCTCGGTGCAGAAATAGCTCATTAGGACCAACTACAACTAAGGTATGCGCGACTTTCAAAAATGATGTCATTAAGAAAGCAAGGCGCATTAGGACCAACTACAACTAAGGTATGCTTTTCAAGGTTAAACCCATGCACAGCCGCCAAAGTATTATAACGCTTCCACCAACTTCAAGTGAACCACCATAAATCCCTCTCTCGTGCCATTAATGCTCGCATCTTTGCCTAGAAAAAGGGCCCCGGCATACTCGGAAAATCCAGATTATCGAGTCGACTCAGAGTCGCAAAGCGCAGAACTAAGAAATCAGAAGCTAGAATTCCCGTCTCTGCCACTTCAAACAGAAAAGAAAAAATGGACAAGGGGAAAGCGCCAGTGCAGGCGCAATCCAGCGACGAAGGGCGCGAAGCTGAGGAACAGACAAAATCCAACGTTCATGAGAGCGAAGTTCCGCAAGAGCAGAAAAAGAAAACTCGGGCGAAAAGAAGTCAAGGGCAAATTCCATCGTCGCCCATTAATCACCCAGCCAGGTAGAAAGACGGCTCATTTTCTATCAGCCTCACCAAACTGCGGTCGAACATAGCAAAATGGGCTGACAAGGTTTCGCCCTCGCACCATGTCGGGGCTGCATATAAATCGAACCTATACTGGTTCTTATGCCCTCCTGTTCACCAGTGCCCGGAGCTGATTGAATCATTCGTAGCATATTATAAACCAGCTGCTCGGCAAGTCTGCGACCACAAGAGGAGAGTGTTGTTCACACTCTTCAAGGAGAGCATCCAACCAGCCTTCGCCCCAGGGCTTTAGTACGACCCTAACATAATTGTCAGAAGGATTAATCTTGATGAACAGACGGGCAGATTCACACAGACAAAGAGGATGAGAGAATTCCTCGACTCGGAGCTGAAGAATCCGCTGGCAGCCGGACAGTGGCCAGCAAGCCCCATACCCCTGGATAGGTTCGAGAACAAGTACATATACATCATCCTGGCGTGGGTACTCGGCTACGATTTTGATAGAGTGGTACTCCCGTACCAGCTGGCGCTAGCAGAATGTATCCTGCATGGGGAGTTTTACGACTCCACGGTGCAAAGGAGTGGGAAGCGCCCTATTTTCTTTGACTGGGCAGATTGGCTGGCATATGCAATACATTCGAGCCTGGTCAGACTGCAGCAAAAGCAGACGACAGAATTCTGGTTCAGTTCGTTCCTCACCTGGTTGTGCCTGTATCACACACACTACCGGATTCAAGTGCCTAACTTGAAGAAGGTGAATGAAAAGGAGAGTCGTTGCCAGTGTATGAATGGATAGAAGACCTATACCGAAAGGGGTCATACTACAAATTTAATTTCAACATTCTGGGTATGGTCCTAACATTGTTCAATGGCGAAGGATCCCGCCCGCCGCTGGCCATGACGAATTATCTGATAAAATACAAGTGCGGGGATACCTTCCGGTTGACACAGGGAATTGTGGTCAGAATCTACGGATTCAAGGGGAAGCCGTTCCTGCTGCCCTACTTCTGCACTGACCACCAGTTTAGGATGGAGATTGCACGCCAAATGGACTATGTCGAGGAAGAGTTCGGCCAGGGGAAAGAAGAAGGGCCATATTTTTCAATATCCAATTTGCTGGGCGAACATCCGAGTGCACGAGATTGGACAAGCATGTCTACCTCGAGCAAGAACTCATCGACATGGGCCTGATACAACTACCGTAGCGGCTGGAAGTATGACCCAATTGGGGTCAGGGGTAAATTCGTGCATATCTGCCCCCGAGTAGAGATCATGCAGGAAAGGTGCAACAGAATAGGCGCAGACCTCGACTGGCACATTGAGTAGATGCAATCATGGCCTCCATGGCATGATTTTTACTGCGAAGAGGTGGCATATGATCTAGAGCGAAACCCGGGATCACCGGTTGGAATTAGCGGGCTTCAAGAAATTCCTCTCCAAGGTGGCGCCCCTCAAATGGCAAAAAGACAAAATCATTGAATGCTGGAAGATGAGTGCCGCACATAGCACGATAAATCCAACCAAAAAACGTTGGCCGTTGATGATGAGTTTTCGGCCCTATATGATCAATACGTCGCCACCTGGCAGCCTTTCGAATTTCAAAATTGCGTTCCCCGAGGCGCCAGAAAAAGGTATAGAAGGAGGTCCCCATCCCAGCAATTGCCTACCCCCACGACTTCCAGCGCGATGCCAACGAGCAGTCAAGTGGGCCCAATGCTGCCTCAGCTCCTGAAGAATTACCCGAAAGGGCACAAGGGTCAGAAATGTCAACTCCTGAGGTAGCCCCCCAAGCGAAAAAAGCGCCAGAATAGCCAGCTAGTAATACGGTCGTGGCAAGCATCCTCCCAGCTAGGCCCAGGTACAAGTTTACCGTGGGGACATCGCTGCCTGCTGCCCCAACCTCCTCTCCTTCCTTTGAACCAGCTACAGCGCTAGAAGAAAAGAAGAGGAAGAGGAACGAAAAGGCCAAGTGGCCTAAGGAATCTGTACAGCAAACGGCCGCAGCACAGACGGGGACAACCGCGCCAGGAATCATCTCGCTAGACAGCCCTGAAGCAGAAGCAAAAACTTGGGCTGCAAGTGTCCTTCAAACAGCGGCTCAAGCGGAGCCCGCAGGTACGACCACTTCCCCGCTCCCCCAAATCCCAGTCGGCCCTGCCATAATGCCATCCCCCATTGCATCAGGGCAAGCCGTAGTCCCATCCTCATCATCTCAGACCATCCAACCATCCCATAGCCCCCATTCCTTTGACTAGTTCGCCCAAGACCCTAACGCTTTCCAGTCCCTTAGCCAAACCCTGGAACCCTCGCCTACAGCCAGTGTCGAAGCTATGCATACATCGCCACGCCACTCACCTCCCTTGTCCAAAACCCTGCCTACGCCTTCCACTCAACCGCTCACTTCCCCTAGGACCTGGTCACCCTTAAAAGCGACCACTCCTTCTGGAATACCTCCCGCTTCGTTGTTTGCAAGAAAGATGCCGCAACAAGATCCGATGTTGGAAGACCTAGACTTCATGGAAGAACAGCTGCAGAGAACAGATGATCAGCCTCTAGCAGCAAAGGCCGCAGGGTGTTCCGCTTCTTTCCTCCAAGGCGTCAAACGGAGGAGAGCCAAGGAGATAGCTGCCCCGATGAAGTGCACCAAGTACGGCTTGGACCGAAGAGTGCTGACAACTGAGAAGTTGATCCCAAAAGTGAAGAAGCCTCTCCGAGAAATGACCGAGGCAGACTATGAGCACCAAGTCAAGGAGAAGAGCTTTGATGACATAAACGAGGAATACGAAATCAACGGTATTCGTCGCAGAACCCATAACCTCCTTGTCAAGCGGCTTGAAAGTCAGGAGGCATTGTTTCGGTTGTAAAATAATGCAAGGCAGCTAGAGGAAGATTTGGCTAGGGCCACCGCGCAGCAGGAATCTGCACAACAGGAGATCAATGGACTGAAAGCCCAGCTGGCCGCCTCTTAGCAAGAGGCCATAGCACAAAAATAGACAGTCGAACAGCTGTCAGAGGAGAAAAAGGCAGCGCTGGAGCAGGTCTCTCAGCTCCAGGATTCATTGAAACAGGCTCAGTCTCAGCTTGAGGAGAAAACATCACAGATGGCGGCCTTTTCAAAGAATAAGGTTAAAGAAATTCGGGCTGGTCTGCTACAGGGATGCAGGACCAATGTCGTCAGATCCATATCGGTCCTGGATTTCGCGTCCAAAATCCAAGAAGTATCTACCCAAGGAAAGCCTGTGGTAGAGGAGGTCGAACACTAAGCGAGGTAGTGGCTGGACTTGGCTATGAAACTTGAAGAGTATGAGTGCAAGGGCCTCCGATTTCCCCCAATGTCCCGACTTACCTCAAAGTGGGCAGATGCAAGGGTAACCTTGCATATTTATTTTGATAAAACAGAGAAGATAAGGGCCACCAGGAAGATGCTGGATGCATTAGACCACAAAATGAGCATTTGCCTGGCCCCCTTCAACACTCTGTCTGAACACGGGTACCCGAGCTTCGTCAAGGATGGTGAGTTTCTGACCCTTGAGCAGGTGAAGCTGAATTGTCTATCTTTCGAGGCAGGCACGTCAGAAATCGATAGCTGGGCGGAGCCAGTATAGGAAGCTCAGGTCACCTAGATGGTGTCAAGATACTACAAAATCAACACCTCCCTTAAAGAGTTGGGAGAAAGATACAACACCATCGACCTGCATGCGGTTGCTGCATTCGGCGCAACGCTGAAAGAGGTCAGCGACTTAGGGCCCTTTCAAGCAGCAGTTTGGGACCAAGCCAAGGTCGCATACGATCGCATCTGCGAGCGGGAGGCTGACAATGAAGACCATTTAGGTTCAGGAGGAGAAACAGAAGAGGCAATTGCCGAAAGTGAATCTGAAGAAGAGAAGTTGCTCGGGAGGAAACCGTCAAAGCAACAGAGAGTAGGGGAAGGGAGTTCCTCTGCGCCCAAAGGATGAATGCCTGGTTCTTTACGTCGAGGCGAGCTCGACACCCCGCGAGCCGCCAGGAATGTTGCCACATTTTGCACGGGGTGCCATGTTTTCAAATTTTGTAAGTATGCTGCTCTCCCTTCCCTCCATCTCTCTTCCCTTTCTCCATTGTTCCCTTCCTCCCTTTCCTTCAGTATCATTCCTCCCTTTTCCCCTTGTACTTTCTCCAGTCAATTTCCCAAGATAGAGCAGACACTCCCTAAAAAATTCTAAGTCTGGGAGCACAACCCGACTTCGCAGCGAAGTCGGGGTGCGCCCTCAAATTGGAGCGCACTAGGGAATGCGAAGTGTGGAGGCAGGCTAAAAAGAGGCAAAATTTGGCTAAGTATGGGAGCGCAACCCGACTTCGTAGCGAATTCGGGGTGCGCTCTTCTTCCTGTGTACACTTGGGAAGCAGTGTTCAAAAAATCAGCTAAGTGTCGAAGCGCAACCCGACTTCGCAGCGAAGTCGGGGTGCACTCCCCTTTTTGTGCGCAGTCCGAACAACGGTCAAAACAACCAAGTGCTAGAGTGCGCAATCCGACTTCGTAGCAAAGTTGGGCTGCACCCTCTGACCTGTGCGCAATTGGGCAAGATCCATAAAGCAGCCCAAAAACTGGCTAAGGCACAGAGGCCTCCCCAACTACACTGTTCCCCACCTGCGCTACCCGATGGCGCTCTGATCCCAGGTGAAGTTGGACAAACTGCCTTTCAAGGCAGACATGTGTCACTCATTAGAATTTGACAAGTGTACAGCCTTGGGATTCAAGCTGAGATGTGATGGGAAAAAGGACAAGCATGGACCGCATTATGTACGCCAGTTGCCTCCATTTAAGCTTGATGCAAAGTTCCATCTACCACAGCTATCCGCATTCCTGCTGACTCGAAGTTTCACCTAATGCACTACCACGTAGCTGCACAGCTTTCAGGTGGACCTTGCTGCAAGTACAGTCCTTGCCAACAGGGGTCAGCATCAGCAGCTCTTTTGCCGCTTTTGTTAGCTATTGTCTGGTCTGGGACTTTGTGCTCGTAATTGTAATCGGGGGGAAATTGGGCTATAAATAGCCGCACCATTTCATTGTAAAGGGGGGAAGGGGAATATACTGCTAGGGAACCATTGTAGCTATACGTTTGCTTCTGAATGCAAGACACATACTTGAATCTGCTTACTGTCATCATCTTTTATGCTGCCTTTACTTGTCATTTCTGCCTCATGTTTCTTATTTCATTGCTTACTGTTATACTGAACTCTAGATTCCAGTATTTGATGATTAAGTATTCCTAGAATGCATAGATAGAGGATACATAAGATGCATGATAGCTGTAGTTTCTATGGTGTGTTTTGTATTTAATTGCTGTTAATAGTGGTGATTGATCGTTGTCGTGCTGCTTATTCCCCCCACCCAACTCAAATCACAGTTGAATCTCTTTCTGCATTTTATCTCTTTCCTGCACTCTTAGCTGAAACACTTAAAAAAAACCATAGGAAGTCGGCCTTCTCCGGAGATTGGCACGGAAGGCATTCCTTCCTTTCGGCCTTTCAATCTGGTGGGCGAATCTGGGGCGCATTTAATCAAATCCTTTCCTAATGGCAGATTCGTAACCAATAGTTCTTCCCCACTACAATATCCAATTATTTTCATTTCTTTCTGTATTTTTTATCTCTTTCCTACACCCTTACTCTTTTTATTTCTTTCCTGCACTCTTAACTTAAAACCCCAAGTAGTTTAGTAAAGCAATCGGCCTTTCTCCAGAGATTGGCACGGAGGGCATCTCTTCCCCTCGGCCTTTCAATGTTGGTCCAGGTCTAGGGCGTGTATACATACCAAAATCCTTTCCTGTGGCAAATTTGTGACCAACAGTTTCTGGCACTCCCGGTGGGACGAACAGTCTCCATATTTTAAGGAAGCCCGAGTTTGGTGAATCTTTGGCTTGCCTTCATTTGGCAAAATCACCTAGCGACTCTGTTGAGTTGAAGATCCAGATTTCTTGATCGTAGGCACCTTTTAAAGCTGAAAGAAGACACCCTGGAGGAATCAAGGTTTGGTGAGCAGCCTTGACCTCATAAGTGGAGAAAATAATGTTCAACTGGCGACTCTGACTTAGTGGCGACAACCGTGATCCCTGCAGACCACTATTATAATGGCGAGGGTATGCTATCCTAGCTGGGATGATCTTGGCCCTCTGAATCTCCAAAGTTGGCACGAGATTCCCAAAAGTGCCTTGAAAACCTTGACAAAATACAATGGCACTGAGGGAATGGCCCGAGAGCACCTTGAAGATGTTGCTACTCTAGCGACCCTCCATGGCATAACCCATGAAGATGTCATGATCAGACTTCTAGTCCTGTATTTGGAAGGAAGGGCATTGCAGTGGTACAGACTGCTCGGGCGTAAGAGCATCTGCTCATGGGATGACCTAGCGGGAGCACTCATCAACACATTTGACGGCTCTCAGGATCCCTTCCAGCTATTGATGCACCTCTCCACCATCACGAGAGCACCTCTGGAGAGCATCACAAACTTCAATGTTTGATTCTACAGAAGTTGGAAGAGAATTCTAGGGGAGATCCAGCCGACACCCGCCTAGGCCCACCTCTTCTATTTTCGGGCTTTCCACCCGGACATAAGCCTCCTCTTGCTGCAATCAGGTGAACGTAGATTCCCTCAAATCTTTGAGGAAGCAGTACAAGTAGAGCAACTTCTGCTCCTATCAGGAAAGTGGCAGTGGGGAGAAACTCCATCACTTTCTTCGATATTTGCTGCTCCTATCTATCCCGTGCAGTATTCACCATGGCAGATCCCTCATACTATGTAGAGACCTCGAATGCAGCTGTGTGGAGCTTGCGAGGTAGATCTCATCCAAGGCCAACAATGGGAATATGCAAGCATCACCCAAGCAATGAATAATACGGTTGCTTGCAGTTTCCATCAGGAGATGGGCAAAGAAGGGGAGCAGGGTCTAACGACAAGCTTTGAGTGCGAAGAAGACACCATTTTGCACCCTTTTTGTGTCCCAGGGCATATCACGCAAGTATCCAGCCAAAACCCAACAAGCATGCCTCATCAAGAGGCTGATCCTGAGGAGATCCTGGCAGAAGGCCTATCGTCGGAAAACTCTTGCTATCGCATCAAGGGGCTGGAGGAACCTATACTCAACCCACAACTAGTGGACTCTTTAAAGTGGTGGTATTGGCTCCAACCATCACTACAACCGATACCTGAAGAAATCCCCCATGTGGCAAACCTCTTTGCCACATTATTCATCAAATGTATGGGTACTAGCATGAATGATAACCTGCCATGTTGCACCCTGTTCGCAACATGGAGAACTTCGGTAAGAGGCCAGCCGAACTTCAAAGATCGACTGAAGTACAATCAAATCTGGTCCAGACACTGTAGGTACACCGGATAGGCACCCAAAGCTGGGTTTGTGGTGGCGACATGCCAATCATGTCGCAAGCTTTTGTGTAAATAATTTAAATAGCCCGGCTGGTAAATAAAGTGCCGAGGGCACTAAGTGTTTCTTAGGAGCTTAGGTAAAGTTTTCTATTTTTAGTTTAATTTGTGTGTGTTTCTTTTTAGTGCTCCAAAGGAAAAGGAGATAGCAGTTTTTAGGTATCATTTTTAGCCTCACCTGGCACAACAGTTCAGTTCCATATAAGGCACTGTCATTTTCAGATCGAGTGCTTGGGCAATTGTACAACCAGAATGGGCAAGAGGAGCGCTGAGAAGAAAGAAAAGGCCCCAGAGAGGTTGGAGGAGTTTACCACCACTAGTGAGCACTCAGAAAAGGACAACAAGGATGACTCTATTGCCCAATGGATAAAGGCTTGGGATCTCTGCATTCAGACGAGCTAAATGCCCCGCGAGCCGCCAGGAATGTTGGCATTTTTGCCACATTAAATTTTTTTCACAAAATTTTGCCTAAGTATGGAGCTTTAAATCGACAAATCGCATGAAGAAGTGTTGGCATTTTTGCGGGCCCTAAACGAGGATGATAAAGTGGATGAATTGATCTTTTGATGTCTCATTATTGCAGATCTTTTCGCAAGCTTTCCGGCGATATATTACAATAGGTGATCGGGTCAGCGGATCAAAAGTTATGGCCCCGGAAGCAAAGCCAACAAAAGTCCACTTCGGGCTTGAAAAAATTCTAAGGCATGAGGGGCACTTCGCCTAGAATGTTGCCGAAGCATCCACTTCGGCCACAGTTTTAGCGAACCTCCAGTTGATGAAAAAAGCTTTAAGGCAAGAGGGGCACTTCGCCCAGAATTTGGCCGAACTGCCACTTCGGGCCTCCACTTCAGCGAAGCTTCGAGTCGGCCGAAAAGTTAAACGTCGGCCAAAATCCTCCACTTCGCCAGCGAAGCTCTAAGTCAGCCAGAAAACTTCACTTCGCCAGCGAAGCTCCATGTCGGCCCCGAAGTGCAATGTCGGCCACGAACCTCAGCATCGGCCAAAATGTCTATGTCGGCCTCGAAGCTCATGTCGGCCGCAAAGCTCATGTCGGCCAAAATGTCCAACGTCGTCCAAAAATGCAAAGTCGGCCGCGAACCTCATGTCGGCCCCGAAGCTCATGTCGGCCCCGAAGTGCAATGTCGGCCACAATGTTCAACGTCGGCTAAAATGTCTAAGTCGGCCAGAAAACTCCACTTCGCCAACAAAGCTCCATGTCGGCCGCGAAGTTCATCTCGGCAAAAATAGCTAATGTCAGCCGAGAACCTCCATGTCGGCCAGGAACGAATTCCAACGTCGGCCAGAATTCCAATGTCGGCCAGAATTCCAACGTCGGCCAGAATTATAACATCGGCCAAAAATGCTTTATGTCGGCTAGAAATGCTCAAATTCGTCCGAATCACCTGCCAACCTCAGCTCCGGGGGCGGACTGCAACAAACTTCGGTTTTAACATGCTCCCAAAAAACACTAAAGTAGGTTTACCTCCAAGTTCGGCCTCCACTCCTACCAAACCCTAGTTTCGGGCCATTTGTTCAACGGACTTCATCCTCGGACCCTGTTTGGGCGAACTCCAGCAAAGGCATTTTTTAGACGTTGAGACAGCAACAAAAGAGGGCAGAAAGGGACAACTTCGTTCAAAGAAGGGTTAACAGGCAGCTTCGCCGAAGAAAATAGGCAGAAAGCTCACTTTGAGCTTGGTAAAATTTCTAAGGCAGAGGGGGAGCTTCGGCCAAAGCTTCTCCGAAGTATCACTTTGGCCCCCTTCTTCAGTGAAGCACCCATTTTCCAGCGAAGCAACAAAACAGGGAGTTGGGTCGCCTCATTCCCTACAGCAAAGTTGGCCACTTCGGCTAAAATTAAATTAAATGCCCGCTTCGGCCAGTTTTTCTAGCGAAGCTGTTTCCAGGGCTAGATTTCAGCGAACCACCCTCTCATGAGGCCATTTTGACTTAGGGGATTTCATCCATCCTCCTGACCTCCACTTCGGCCCGATTGCATTGTGAGGCTGCTACTTTGGGTGCAAATTCAGCGAAGCTCCCCCAAGGTCGCTCTTGACAATGGCACTACTCCCAAGGGGCACACGTTCCAAGGTCAGGTATTTGTCCAAGGCATTTGTGTGGCACATTAATGCATTTTTTCTTGCCCGAAAGACCCGGCGCCCATTTGGGGTAATAGGATATGAGTTATCAGTTGCAGAGGAGAGCCAGGGCAACTTGCGCATCCACTCGAGCACCTCACCTCGGAGCGGCCCAGGACAGGACAACGACTCATAAATGCAGGTTTCCATGACTGATGCGGCCATGGTAGCTAATTATAGAAATGGATGTGAAACCTCAGTTGCATAAGAGGGCGAGCACAAGCTTTTCGGCTGCAAGGGGCGTACTTCCAAATCCAGCACATTAATGGCTCAAAGGGTCGGGTCCTCTATAAAAACCCATGCATTGTAATGAAAAAGGGGGGGGAAATTTTGCTAGAAAGCTGCTGTAACTTGATTTTTGCAATTGATATTAAGAACTTTGGGCTCTACTTCTCTCTTGTATGCTGCCTTCTGCGATTATTTCTGTTATTTTGTTTCTTCATTTGCATACTGTAATTCTGAATCCTGGATTTAGGTGTGTGGTTGGGGACAGAACCCTGGAATTCTCCTGAAGGATACATAGGGGAGAAAATGTTGTGTTAGTTTTCTTCTATGCTGCCTGTGGATAGTGATTCTGCTATATTCACATGTTTCTTAACTGCTGTAATTTTGAAATCTGGATTTCAGCGTAGGAAGATAGGTGAATCCTGGAACTCGTCCAGAGGATACATAGGAAAGCTAGTGCGGCGTTCATTTTATTTTATTCTTTGTATTTATTGCTGCTACTTCAAGGTATTAGTAGGTGATCGTGCTGCTGGTTCTTCCCCACTGCAATATCCAGTTATTTCCATTTCTTTCTGTATTTTTTATCTCTTTCCTGCACCCTTACTCTTTTTATTTCTTTCCTGCACTCTTAGCTTAAAACCCCAAGTAGTTTAGTAAAGGATTTGGCCTTTCTCCGGAGATTGGCACGGAGGGCATCTCTTCCCCTCGGCCTTTCAATGTTGGTCCAGGTCTAGGGTGCGTATACATACCAAAATCCTTTCCTGTGGCAGATTTGTGACCAACAGTCACCTACCGATAAATCTCTTTCTTCCTCTCGATGTCGATTTCCTTCCTGCTCTGTTGTATGAATCCTTGGATTTGTTCAGCCATCTATCATACCAACGCCTTCACTTTCATTTGTATGGTGGTTTGTCGTACAAGTATCATCAGTTGTATGGCACTCTTGAGTTGTACAGTCATTTGCACTTGCATGGAAGGCCTCATCTACATAGCCTCTATCATATGTACAATAGTTTCTTCTCCTTGTACAATAGTCTTCCGTACAAGTGTTATTTGTATGACAATATTTTGTCTCTCGTTCACTTGTATGGTAGGTGTCTTGCCTTCTCTTCTATCAGTTTGTCATCATTGTCCAACTTGCCTTGTTCGATCTGGATGATTTACGTACGCACGACCTCATTGCCTGGACCGTCTTTGCCATCTTCTTTGTGATGATCCTTCCCTCTCGGACACATTCCTTCCTTCATTTTCAACTCTCAAATGGGTCTCCCTAGCTTGAGACTGCCTATTCTTTCCTCCTCGTTGTCTAGGGTCCATCTGAGATATCCTTTGATTCCTCTGCCATCTATTTCTATGACATATTTAGTTTGGGTGACAACCAAGAGGCAATCTTGATGGTCCACCCCAATAGTTGCATGATAACTGGTTGTTTGTAATTCCATTAGAGAATAATCATGATGGGCCATCCTACTGATTGCATAGCCTAGGGATAGCTACAGGGAAAAACCTTCCCCTCAAACTATCTGGAGGGAGGCCAACTAACCTCCTCACTTGGTCAGGCAAAGTTAGACACTTGTAAAGACCTAACGTCCCTCCCAACCTGTCTAATCTACCTGTTTCCTGTACCAATGTTGGAGTGTCTAGTAGTCCTTGCAAACTACTTGGACCTCCTACTTTATCATTTGTAATTATTGGTGGATCTTCCAACCTTTTTATTGTTTGCCTTCCCTCCTTGGAGTTAGTCTGGTTGCTTCTTTCTTCTACATGGGGAACTGGTTGAGGTCTTGTTGTACTCCTAACTCGTCTCCTAAGTTGTGAACTTGAGCTTGAATTGCTAGAACCATCAAAGCTTGTGGAAAACATACTGTTGGTACTTTTCACCAATTCCTCCCATCTCCTTTATGAGATGTAGGTGTTTTAAATATGTCTCTCCACAATATCTCATTTGCCTCCTGTCTTCTTGCTTTTATTTGCTCAAGATCCTCTATCATTCTTGCAATTTTCTAATCAATTTGTTCCCTCATTTGTGCAAATTGCCTTTGAAGTCGCTCACATCCTTCTTGTAGTTGTTGTGTTTCAAGGCGTATTCATTAGTTTTGAATACCAACTCATGCTAGAAGACTCATTCCCTCATACTCACTACCATCACTGCGAGGTTCATGGTTGCGTGGCTGTTCTGCATTATCCATTGCCACCAATCACTATTCTTGTTCTTCTATTGTATTTGGGAATCTAACATGCACCCGCAATCTTCTCTGTTCTATTGGATGAGGTTCCAACTCTTCCTATTCAATCATGGGATACTCTCCATTTCCATTCCGTAACAACCAACTCAAATCTAGATCAGCTTTATCTTACGATGCAACATTTTCTTCATTGATCATACTTGGATCTCCTCTTTTGTGGACCACTATTCCTTCAAAACTTTTTGAATATTTTTGTGGTGCTTCAACTAATCTCCTAATGGTTTCCTCTTTAGCCAATTCAAGATTGATCATATTGTCACTGTGTCTTGTCCAACTTTTTCAACTTTACCACACTATTGTCTATCATTTCTACCACCTGGAAGGGCCTAAGCCATAGGGTCTTCAACTTCCTTAGCTTGATTTCATGCTTGCCATTAAGGTTCAATACGAATTCATCTAGTTTTAGCTTCATTTTCCTTAGGTGCTTGTCATGCCACAACTTTCTTCGTCATTGGGCAATTTTCATTGCCCACTAAGCCATCGCTCATTTCTCGTCCAATTGTACAAGTTTCGCAAGCCTCTCATCTAGGATCTCCTAGTATCCTAAATAGTTTTATACCACCACCCTCAGACTTGATACCAACCACCAAGAACTCTACTCGCACTACGACCTCCTACCCATACATCAATTGGAATGATGTGTGGTTTGATTTCAGCTGGAATGTTCTATATGCCCACAAAATTATTGGCAATCTTTCCTCCCAATCGGCACCTTCGACACCACATCTTATAAATAATTGAGACCAAGATATTGTTTGTCGCCTCCACTTGCCCATTTGCCCTTAAATAATATGGAATTGACAATGATTGCATGATCTTGAACTCAATGGTCAACCTTTGAATTATCTCATTGACAAAGTGTCCTCCTTGATCACTTGTTAGTTGCAAGGGTATGCCAAATCTTGAAAATATTGCAGCACAAGTGGCGGTATTTCCAATTGGGGGAGATGGTGACAGATTCAGGTATGAAATACTAAACTCTTAATCACATAAAATGCACAGTTCCTTGTTCACCAATCGTATGATGACTCTAATCGTACGATGTACGATTGTACATTTTCCTAATCATACAATTCTCCAAATGTACAACCGATCAATCATATAGTTACAAAGTGTATAGTTCCACAAACATGCAATCTAACCAAAATGTACAATCTAGCAACCGTACTATTCAGTCATAATTGTTCAGTCTATTCATCGTACAATATACCAAATCATATAGTTTGTACAATTGCCAATCGTTCACTCTGCATAATCGTACAACAGGTCTTAAAGTTCGTCAAAGTGTACGATTTGCTTGAGTAACAATTTATGCCAACCTTGTACAATTCCTCCAACTTTGTATAATGGCTTACAATTGGTGATCTGTTGCCACATTTTGCACGGGGTGCAATGTTTTCAATTTTTGTAAGAGAGCTGCTCTTCTCTTTCCCTCTTCCTCTCTTTCCCTTTCTCTCTCTTCCCTACATTTTCATTCTTCCCTCTTTCTCTTGAGTCCCTCAATCAAATTTCCAAAATGACAGCAGTTGCCCTGAAAAATTCTAAGTGTCAGGGCGCAATCCGACTTCGCAGCGAAGTCGGAGTGCGCCCTTCAGTTGGAGCGCAGCAGGAGTGCAAAGTGCGCAGTGCGACAGAATCAACCAAAAGAACAAGTGTTCAGTGCGCAATCCGACTTCGCAGCGAAGTCGGAGTGCGCCCTTCTTTCTGGGCGCACTTGGTAACAGACTGGCAGAAAAATGACTAAGTGTTGGGGCGCAATCCGACTTCGCAGCGAAGTCGGACTGCGCCCCCTTTCCAGGGCGAAGTCCGAACGGCAGTGGAAATCAGCTTTCACCGGTGCGCAATCCGACTTCGCAGCGAAGTCGGAGTGCGCCCTTTGACCGGTGCGCAGTAGGGAAACAAACTCAGAAAAGTGACTAAGGCATGAAAGGCCTTCCCAACTGCGCTGTTTTTCACCTGCGCAATCCGATAGCGCTCGGGTCCTGGGCGAAGTTGGATAAACTGCCTTTCAAGGCAGACACGTGTCAAGCAGCATCATCCGACAAGTGTCCAACTTCGGGATCCGAGCCAAGACGTGCCGAGCACAAGGACAAGCATGGGACGCACTACTTATGCCAGCTGCCGCCTTTAAAGCTGATGGGAGGTTCTACCTGCTTCAGCTACCCGCATTCCTGCCGATGTGAAGTTCTACCCAACGCGCTGCCACGTATCTGTACAGCCTTCAGGGAGACCATGCTGCGGGTACAGTCCTCGCCGACAGAAGTCAGCATCAGCAGCTCCACGGCCGCTTTTGTCAGCTAATGTTTGACTGGGACTTTGTGCCCATGAATGTAATCGGGGGGGTTCTCAGGCTATAAATAGCCACCACATTCTCATTGTAAGGTGGTGGAAGGGGAATGTCTGTTAGGGAACCATTGTAGCTGTGCGTCTGCTTCTTTATATAAAACATATACTTGGCTCTGTTCTACTGCTTTTATTTTGTATGCTGCCTCTCCTTGTCATTTCTGCCTCATGTTTCTTGTATCATTGCTTGTTGTTGTACTGAACTCTGGACTCCGGCATTTGGTGGTCAAGTATTCCTGGAATGCATAGATAGAGGATACATAGGATAAATGTTAGTAGCAGTTTCTATAGTTATGTTTTGTATTTATATTGTTGTTAGTAGTGGTGATTGATGCGTTGTCGTACTGTTAGTTCCCCCCACCCAACTCCAATCACATTTGGAATTTCTTTCTGCATTTTTATCTCTTTCCCTGCACTCTTATCTTAAACCACAAAACCCCCACAGGAAGCCGGCCTTCTCCGGAGATTGGCACGGAAGGCATTCCTTCCTTCCGGCCTTTCAATCTGGTGGGCGAATCTGGGCGCATTAACACAAAATCCTTTCCTCATGGCAGATTCGTAACCAACAGTTTCTCTGGCACGCCCGGTGGGACATGGAAGTTTCCCACCCCCAAACAGAATCGAAGCACCGGTGTTCGCTTCATTGTTGTTCAAAATCAGAGCACCTGGCGACTCTGCACGTACATATTCTCTGAGTCCAAAAGACCGGTCCTGAAACCTTCATGCAAACAAGAAGTTGGCGAGCAAGGAATCCGAGAAACCCGCCTGACTTTTACGAACTCGACATTGCCGCTCCAGGCGAGTGCATCAGGCTGGCTGATCAACAAGCTCGCGTCGACGAAGCCGAGGCTGAAATCCAAGAAGAAGCCGAAGCTGAAATCGAAGAAGCCGAAGAAGAAATAGAAGAGGCCGAGGACGAAGAGGAATCTACATCCTCGGAAGGTTCCGACACCGAGTATACAACCGACGGAGGAGAAGAAGAAGACATGGCTGCCCAGCAGCAAGATGATGATGATCTCTTCCCGGCGGTAGACTCTACGGGGCCCTTGGCCCTGGCCGGACAGCAAGTTGTGCCCCCTGCTGCCTTAAAATCCATCCCTACGTATGACGGCTACGGCAAGACGGCGTACGAGCACATCCAGGACATCCTTGCCCTGGCTGCATTGCACTCCATTACTGACGAAAGTGTGAAGACCCGTCTGCTGGCCCTTTCCCTAAGGGGAAAGCTTCTCTACTGGTGGAGATCACTGCCAGAGGGATCTATCACAGGGTGGCGCCAGCTCGCCGGTAGACTCGTGAAAGGATGCAACGAGTCTGCTGACCCTACTTCTTTGCTGCATCAGTTCCAAAGTATCCAGAGACACCCCCAAGAGGAGGTGTCTGACTTCAACATCAGGTTTGCGAGATCCTGGAAACGGGTACCTCGCGAACTTCGACCTTCAGCTGGCATGGCTGCCCACTACTACCTGAGATCCTTCAACTCAGACATATGCCTGCTGCTGAAGATTGCCAGAATAGACTCGTTTCCTGCTCTGTACGATGCTGCCCAGCAAGCTGAAATGGACATCATTTCCATTGGCAGACTCCCGTCCAGGGTGCAGGAGCCCATTCATCCCGACTTTCCCAGATCCCAGTATCCATCAGCTTCTGGTGGTGCGCCGTCCACATCAGGGCAGCAACCCCAACAGCAATGGAATCCGGCGCCGGTCATAAATCCTTACGGCCCGCCGCAAATACATTATCCTCACCCGCCTCCTCCTCCTCCGCATTTTCCAGCACTTCCTGCTCCCCCGCAATATGCACATTATTCCACTCCTCCATTAGCTGCATTGCCTCCACCGGCACAGTTGCCGCCTCCTGATAATGACATTCAAAATAAAATCCTCCAGGAGGTACGGGCTTTGGCCTCAGGGTATCACACCATGTCTAATGACATGACCATTCTGAAGAAGAAGCAGGCCCAGATGGACCTCGCTCCTAGGAGGCCATATCCGCCCCCGGCGCTGACAAAAGATAGAACCCCGGAGCAACAACTGCAGAGGCGTCCGCCTCCGAGAAATGCTGCTATAGAAGACCAACCTGGTCCTTCTGACCAGGTCAACTGGTGCACTACGTGCAATGACCCGCATTCGGAGGATGACTGCACACTGCACCAACACTACCTCCAGACCTTGGCCGGCAGCGCCATAGAAGACGATGAACTCTACATGATCCTGGACGGCGAAGGCAACTTTGCCCTCCCAGAGGAAGATCTAGTGCCGCCTCCTGCCAAGGAAGATAAGAAGCCCGCTGAAGCTGTGGAAAAGCCCTTGAAGGTATACGCCAGAAGAGAAAAACCGCAGCCGGGTGGGCTGCCACCGTACAAGCGGCTGTGGCCCTACACAGCCCAGGAGAAAGCTTCTCCAGCAAAGGCTCCCGCAGCCAAACCTCCGATTGCAAAGCCTCCCATAGCTAAGGCGGTTCCTGCTCCTGCTCCCGCTAAAGCTCCCGTACCTCAGCCTCCAGCTGAAACCAAAGAACAAGCTCAGGAGAAGCTGAAGTATCCGTCTCTGACAAAGAGACAGCGAGTTGAGGCCACCCGGCAGTACCGGACGAAGTATGAGCCGGCAAAAGAAGCAGAAGGAGCTAGCACCTCGGGCTACAGCATAGTAGACGAGTTGAAGAGAACACCCGCTAGAATCAGCATGTATGATGCTCTTCTGCTCCCAGGCCAGGTGGATCTGCTGCAAGAATCTCTAAAAAACATGAAGAACGGCAAGCAGATACAGCCCGCTGTCCTGGTTCAACCTCTGACAGTCTCAGCCACTGGGAAGAACAGACCACCTCCCTTCTATCTGTCATTACGGATGCAAGGGTACATAGTACACAACTGCATGGTGGATTCTGGTGCTTCCACGACCGTTATGCCAAAAGCCGTCTGCGACGAGATCGGGATGGAGTACACAAGGAGCAGCCAAGGCGTGCTGCAACTGGACGGCACCCCTGTCAAGACAGTTGGTGTCATTAAAGACATCCCTATTCGGCTGCACAAAGCTCTCGACATCGTGGTCATCCAAGAAGTCGTGGTTGTTGACTTGGCTCCCTACTTCGGCATGTGTCTCTCCAGGGAGTTCACTGCGAAGCTGGGCGGGTACTTGTCTCTAGACTACTCACACATGGAAGTGCCCTTCAAAGGAAGGAGACTGAAAATCTTCAATGAGAAGCCTTCCACCTTCCTAGTAGAGAAGATACCCGGAGAAGAGTCGCAGGACTGCATGGTCCAGCTGACTGAGGAAGAACTGGTGACAGTGGACCTGACGGAGCAAGCCCTCGAAGTGCTACAGCTCGAAGATGAGTTCTCCTTGCGGGACTTCAATGCCGTAATTGAGACAGAGCAGGGTTGTTACACCATTGTACAGCCCGAGAGGCTTGACAAGTCAGCTGTGAAAGAAGTGGGACCTGCACCTGAAAAGCTGTGGAAGCTTTTCTTTGACGGCGCGCGATGCAAAAATGGCGCCGGTGCAGGCGTACTTTTGGTTTCTCCAACCGGGATCCAGAAGGACTATACCTACAGGCTGGCCTGGAGTTGCACCAACAACGCGGCGGAGTATGAAGCCCTATGCTTGGGTTTGCGAAAGGCGGAGAGGCTGGGGATTAAACACCTGCAGATCTTTGGAGATTCAGAGCTGGTGTGTCACCAGGTTACGAACAAGTGCGCCTCCAAAAAGCACTATCTCAAGGCGTACCGTAACCGGGTGTGGGACCTGATGGAGTCGTTTGACTCGTTGAATGTCAAGGCGATATCGCGTGAGAAAAACAAACACGCTGACATTCTGGCGTCTGTTGGAGCCAGGTACGTTTCGGCTGACGACGTTGTCCAGAAACCGAAGCCGGTTCGCACCATTTACAGGCCTTCTGTGCCTGATAAGGACACCCACTGGCAGGTGTTCGATTGTGACGAAGAGATCGTCACATTTTTGGTTAACGAAGCATGTTCAATCGAAGGTAGAGACCCTGATGACGAGCAATATGAGGGGTTGATACAGTTGAAGAATAATCATGTCCCAAAAGGACTGATTACCCTTGAGAGTCTATTTGATCAAAATGACAGAGCAATATCTCACAGGATCAAAGTAGACCCGAAGCAGTATGCCGACCTGGAGCTTGAACCTGGTAAAACAATCAAGGTCGGGACAGACTGCACCGTAGAGGAACTCGAGCAGATCAGATCACTGTGCCGAGAGTTCCCTGACATCGTGGCCTGGTGCTACGAGGACTTGAAGGGGTATGACAGAGATGTAATCCAGCATACCATTGAGCTAGAAGATGGCGCCAAGCCATTCCGACAGAAGCAGAGGGCCGTAAATCCAAAGATCGAGGCCATGATGAAAGCCGAGCTCCTGAAGATGCTGGAGGCCAAAATCATCTACCCCATCAAGCATTCATCCTGGGTTGCGAATTTGGTGCCTGTGAGGAAGAAGAATGGAGACATCCGTCTCTGTGTGGATTTCAGAAACCTGAATCAAGCCTCCCTCAAGGATCATTATCCGCTTCCCCAAATTGATCAAATTCTACACATCGTTGCTGGAGCCCAGAGATTCTCACTTCTAGATGGATTTTTCGGCTACAACCAGATTTGGGTCAAGGATGAGGACCAGCACAAAACGGCGTTCACCACCAAATGGGGAACGTTCGCGTATCAGCGCATGCCTTTCGGCTTATCCAATGCTGGTGCCACATTCCAAAGGGCCATGGACCTGGCCTTCCGAGAGCTGCTCAACAAGATCATTGTCATCTACCTTGATGACATGACTGTTTTCTCTCACCGAAGAGAGGATCATGTTTCCCACCTGCGGCAAATATTTGAGAGGTGTCGAGAATTCGGCATTTCCATAAACCCGAAGAAGTCTGTCTTCGCGGTAAAAGAAGGTAAGCTGTTGGGACATGTCATCTCAGAGAAAGGCCTAGCCATTGACCCTGACAGAGCAGAAGCCCTCCTTCGCTTGCCAGCCCCAATTGATAAAAAAGGGCTGCAGTCCTTCTTCGGCCAAATTAACTTCGTGCGGAAGTTCATCCCGGACTTCGCACAAGTGATCAAGCCTATGGCCGAACTGCTAAAAAAAGATACAGCTTACGAATGGACTGATGAGAGAGAGCAGGCCTTCGAGGAAATCAAGGCTCGAATTGCACAAGCTCCGGTGTTGATAAACCCGGACTACTCCAAGGACTTCATCCTGTACGCGGTGGGAGAACCGGAAAGTTACGCCGCAGTCCTGACACAGAAGGGAGACGATGGCGAGGAGCGCCCCATAGCGTTCCTGAGCCAAGTGATTCAGCCGCATGAAGAAAAGTACAACTTTATAGAGCGGCAGGTTCACGCGGTCATGAAGTCTCTCCGGAAGTTCAGGCACTTTGTCTCCCAGAGCAAAACAACCGTCTTTGTGATTCACCCGGACGTTCGAAGCTTCATCATACAAGGAGAGCCGGGTCACAAGAGAGCAGGATGGATTGCAAAAATCCAGGAGTTCGACATCGAAGTGCGGCCCACCAAGCTTATCAGAGGCCGAGCCTTGTGTCAGGAGCTGGCCCGAAGCGCTGCAGCCGCAATCTCCGCCTGTAAGTGGGAGGACACAACAACAAGCATCAACCTAGCCAACTCCTTATCGGAGGGGAGTGATTGGACAGATGAACTGGTGAAATACTTCTGCACCGGGAGATGTCCAGACCACCTGAATGCCTCACAAAGAAGGAGGTTTCGGCTAGGTGCACTCAAGTACACTCTTCGCCCCGAGGGGCTTTACTTCAAAAATATTGACGGCATCCTGTTGCGGTGCGTCAAGAAATCAGACCAGTCCAGGGTCCTCGGAGATTTTCATTCCGGGATGCCTGGAGGTCATCATTCTGCAAGGCCCACGGCCTTGAAAATAATCAGAGCTGGGTACTATTGGCCCACTCTTTTCACAGACGCGTATGCAGTCTGTTCCAAGTGTGATCAATGCCAGAGGTTTGCTGGCAGAAACAGAAAAGCACCCCTGCCCCTTCAACCGATCCAAGCCGAGACTCCGTTCCAGCAATGGGGTCTAGACTTCATTGGGGTGATTACGCCAAATTCCTCCGCCGGACACAAGTTTATTCTTACAGCCACCGACTACTTCACGCGGTGGGCAGAGGCGATCCCCACCAAAAACGCGGACCAAGAGATGGTCATTGGGTTCCTTGAGAGCCTGATTACCCGCTTCGGGGTTCCTGAGTCAATTGTGACGGACAATGGTCCGGGGTTCGCAGGCGCTGTACTCACGGAGTACACTGGCAAACTTGGCATTTATCACAAAATGTCTTCAAATTACTACCCGCAGGGGAACGGCCTTGCCGAGTCCACCAACAAGAACCTCCTGAAGATCATCAGGAGGACGATAGAAAAGAACAAGCGGACTTGGCATTCGCTCCTGAACCGGGCGCTATGGGCGGACAGAGTTTCATTCAAGAAGTCCATCAAAACGTCCCCCTATGCGCTCGTCTACGGCAAAGAGGCTGTCATGCCAGCCCACATTGAAATCCCTGCTCTCTGGATGTTGGACGAAGAGAGAAGTAGCGGAGATCCGGTGGATGACAGACTGTGCCAACTCCTGCAGTTAGAGGAAGACAGAGAAAAAGCATACCAGGCCTTCACCAAGCACGCTGAAGCCACTCAAGGCTGGTTTGCGAAAGGCACCACTGCCCGAGTTTTCGAAATCGGGGACCTGGTGCTAAAGTGGGATTCATTAAAGGCGAAACCGGGCAACCACGAAAAATTCGATGCTCTCTGGGAGGGCCCTTATCAGATTGCCCGGGTGAACCAGTTCAACGCATTCATGCTTCGGGATATGGAGGGTCAGCTCCTCCCTATTCCCGTCAACGGGTTCCACTTGAAAATCTACCGCTGTTGAAGGTGCCCAATCGGGCCCTTCCTTGTACAAATTTCCCTTCTGCATTTTATTTTTCAGCATGTACAGTTTTCAGCTTTCAGTTTTTAAGAGCCCAAGTAGGACAAAAGGAAGACCCCGACTTCGCAGCGAAGTCGGGTGTCGCCCCTTAGAAAGTGCGAAGTCCGCAAAGGCAGCCGCCAAGAAAGGGGGGCAAAACGGCTAAGTCTGGGTGCGCAACCCGACTTCGCAGCGAAGTCGGGCAGCGCACCAGCCAAAGGGCGCGGTTGGAGAACAGAAGCAGCGAAAGGGGCTAAGTGTCAGTTCGGACTGCGCCCAATTTTGGGACGAAGTTCGTGCCTTTCGGGCGAAGTCCGAGTGCACCCATTTTGGCGCAGCGGTGGTCCATTGTAATTTTCGGACTGCGCCCAATTTTGGGGCGAAGTCCGATTGCGCCCTATTTCTCGGGCGCAGCTTGGATGGTTTATAAAAATAATAAAAAATTAATACTCCAAGTGTGGGCCCAGGGCGCATTACGGCTGTGCGAGTTGGGTTTCTGAACCAAAAGGTTTTGCCTTGAGCAGTGTGCCCAGATAGCGGCGGTGACGTCAGCAATGGCACGGCGTTCAAAGTCAGTTTTAATGATTGCGCAACCTTCAAGGAAAATGCAATCAAGAAAGCATGGCGCGGTAACCAGGGTACGTTTTTCAAGAACATTCTCATGCACGGCCACCAAAAAACATAACGTCTCCACCAACTGGCCGACCTACCCCCTCTTTCGCACCATTAATGACGCTGTCATTGTCTAGAAAAGGAGGTCTGGCGCACCCAGACATGCCAAATCGTGCAGATTATCTCTGTGACTGCGAAATCCTGTGCAGACGTCCAAAAGTCATAATTATTGTTGTTTCGAAGGAATGGACAAAGGAAAGTTGTCGATGCAAGCGCAATCCAGCGAAGGGCACGAACTTGGAGATTTACCGCAGTCAAGCACTTTTGAGGGTAAAACGCCGCAGGACCAGAAGACAAAGGCCCGGACGAAGAAAGTACAGCGTGGGCAAGCTCCACCACCACCTGTTAATTACTTGTCCGGGTACAAGGACGGCTCGTTCTCTATCGGCCTTACTAAGCTGCGGCTAAGCATAGAAAATTGGGCTGATAAGGTTTCGCCCTCGCACCATTTCGGGGCCGCATACAAGTCGAACCTGTATTGGTTCTTGTGCCCTCCTGTCCACCAATGCCCGGAGCTGGTCGACATAATTGTCAGACATTACAGACCAGCTACCCGACAAGTCTGCGACTGCAACGGAAGGCCCTTATTCACACTCCACAGAGAGACCGTCCAGCCAGCCTTCGCTCCGGGGTTGCAGTATGACTCCAGCGCGATTGTCAGAAGGATAAATCTTGATGAGCAAGCGGGGCGCTTTACACAAACAAAGAGAATGAGGGAATTCCTCAACTCAGAGCTAATCACCCCGCTCGCAGCTGGACAGTGGCCGACCGGCCCCATACCCCTGGAGAGGTTCGAAAATAAATATGTCTACGTCATTCTGGCGTGGGTCCTCGGCTGCGACTCTGACGAGCTGGTACAGCCGTACCAGCTAGCGCTGGCAGAATGTCTCCTATGTGGAGAATCTTATGACTCAGCAGCGCAGAAAAGCGGAAGGCGCCCAATCTTCTTTGACTGGGCGGACTGGCTAGCATACGCCATTCACTCTAGCCTGGTGAGGCTGCAACAAAAACAGACAACTGAATTCCGATTCAGTTCTTTCTTGGCTTGGCTATGTTTGTATCACATGCACCCCCGTATGCAAATCCCTAATCTGAAGAGGGTGAGTGAGAAGGGAGAGCCGCAGCCTGTCTATGAGTGGACGGATGACCTATACCGGAAAGGGTCTTATTACAAGTTCAACTTCAACTTTCTGGGCATGGTCATGGCAGTCTTCAATGATGGCGAGATTCCTCGCCCCCCGCAGGCAATGACGAACTATCTGCTGAACCACAAGCTCGGGGATGTCTTTCGACTGACGCAGGGGATTGTGGTTAGAATCTACGGATTCAAGGGCAAGCCTTATCTGCTGCCCTACTGGTGCACGGATCATCAGTTTGGGATGGAGGTCGCGCGGCAGATGGATTATGTTGAAGAGGAGTTCGGCCAGGGAAAGAAAAGGGGCCATATCTTTCAATATCCACTTTCCTGGGCGAACATCGAACTATCAAGAGATAGGACAACATGTCTATCTCGAGCGGGAGCTCTATGACATTGGCCTGATAATGCTGCCGCAGCGCTGGAAGTACGACCCACACGGGATAAGGGGAAAGTTTTCACATGTCTGCCCTCGGGCAGGGATAGCGGAAGACAGGTGCGACATGATCGATGTTGACCTCGACTGGGGCATTGATTTAATGACATCATGGCCTCCATGGCATGAATTCTATTGCGAGGAGGTGACATACGATCCAGAGCGAAACCCGGATCACAAGTTCTCTTCTGCGGGTTTCAAGAAACTCATCACCAAGCTGGCGGGCCTTAATTGGCCAAAAGACAAAGTTGTTGAATGCTGGAAGATGAGGTGTCGCACGCAACACGACAAGTCCGTCAGAAGGAATTTGGCCGTTGATGATGAATTTTCGGCCTTATATGACCAATACATTGGTGGCTGGCAGCCTTTCACATTTCGAGATTACGTTCCCCGAGGTCCCTTTGAGGAGTATATAAGGGGAGTCTTCCCCCCCACAGTTGCCCACTTCCGCAACTTCCAGCGCGGCTCCAGTAGTTCTTCAAGTGGGCTCGATGCAGCCTATAGCTCCCAAGGCAGTGCCCGAAAAGGCGCAAAGATCAGCAAAGTCAACCCCTGAGGTGACCCCTCGAGCAGAAAAAGCGCCAGCACCGCCGGCTAGCAGGCCGGCCGTGACAGGTCTTCCACCAGTCAAACCCCGGTACAAGTTTACCGTGGGAACATCAGCGCCTGCCGCACCTACTTCATCTCCTTCTTCTGGACCAGCCAGTGCATCAAAAGAGAAAAAGAGGAGGAGAGTTGAGAAGTTCAGGCGACCTAGTCTGACGATGCAACAGCCAGTCGTAGAGCAGCCGCGTCCAGCCACTCCAGAAGTTGTTTCTCTGGATAGTCTTGAGCCAACGGCCGAAAATAGAACCGCGAACATCCTTCCAGCATCGGCTCAAGCGGAGCCCGCAGGTACGTCCGCTGCCCCGCTCCCTCAAATCTCATCTGGCCCTACTCCAACTCCATCTCCCGCTCAATCAGAGCAAGCCGTGGCCGCATCTTCCTCCCAATCCCCACAACCTTCTAGCGGCCCGCATTCTTTCGACCAGTTTGCTCAGGACCCCAACGCCTTCCTATCCCTGAGTCAAACCCTAGACCCTTCACCCGCAGCTAGTGCTGAAGCTGCGCATTCACCACCGCATTCATCACCTCAGCCGCTTGAAACCCTTCCAGCGTCACCCGCTCAGCTGTCCGCTCCTCGGTCGCCCTCAAAAGCGGCCGCTCCTTCCGAAGTCCTTCCCGTTTCTCCCGTTTCTCTGTTCGCAGGGAAGATGCCACAACAGAACCCTAGGTTGGAGGAACCGGACTTCATGGGTGATCTCCAGAGCACGGATGATTTGCCTCTGGCAACAAGAGCCGTAGAATATCCTGCCTCTTTTCTCCAAGGCTTGAAGCGGAGGAGAGCTGAGGAGATTGCCGCCCCAGTAAAGCGCACCAAGTTCGACTTGGAGAGGAGAGTGCTCACAACGGAGAAATTGATACCAAAAGTGAAGAAGCCTCTCCGAGAGATGACCAGGGCGGACTACGAGCATCAAAGAAAGGAGAAGAGCTTTGACGATATCAACGAGGAATACGAGATTCATGGTATTCATCGTAGAACGGACAATCTCCTTATCAAGCATCTGGAGGACCAGGAAGAGCTTTTCCGGCTGCAGAACAAAACAAGGCAGCTTGAGGAGGACTTGGCTGGGGCCACTGCGCAGCTGGAATCGGCGCAGCAAGAAATAGATAAATTAAGAGCCCAGCTGGCCGCTTCTCAGCAAGAGGCCGCAGCGGAAAAGCAGACCGCCCTGGAGCAGGTTTCTCAGCTCCAGGATTCTTTGAAACAGGCGCAGTCGCAACTTGCAGAGAAAGCATCACAAGCGGCGGCCTTTTCAAAGAGCAAAGTCAAGGAGATGCGGGCTGATCTGTTGCGGGGATGCAAGCCCCACATTTGTAAAGCCATGTCGGTCCTGGATTTCGCGTCCAGGATCCAAGAAGTTTCTGCCCAGGGAAAGCCTGTGGTAGAGGAGGCCGAACGCCAGGCGAGGCAATGGCTGGACCTGGCTATAAAACTTGAAGAGCATGAGCGCAATGGCCTCCAATTTTCCCCAATGTCCCCATTCGCCGCAGAGTGGGCAGATGCAAGGGTAACCTTGCATAAATATTTCAAGAAAGCAGAAGAGGTGAGAACTGCCAGACAAATGCTAGATGCATTCGAGCAAGAAAGAGACATTTGCCTGGCCCCCTTTCGCGCTCTTTCTGAACTAGGGTGCCCGAGCTATATCGAGAATGGTGAGTTTCTCACCCTTGAGCAGGTGAGAGAGAATTGGCTGTCCTTTGAGACAAATACAACAGAAATTGATAGCTGGACCGAGCCAATTCAGGAAGCTCAGGTCACCCAGATGGTGTCCAAGTGCTGCAAGATCAGCTCCTGCTTCCAGGAGTTGGGAAAAAGATATCTCACCATCGACCTGCACGCGGTCGCTGCATTCCACGCAGCATTAGAAGAAATCACCGACCGCCGGCCCTTCCAAGCAGAAGTCTGGGACCAAGCCCAGGCTGCATACGAGCGCATCTGCAAGGCGGAAGCCGACGCAGAAGAGCATTCAGATCCGGAAGGCGAATCCGAGGAGGCAACTGCCGGAAGCGAACCTGAAGATGAACAGTTGCCGCGAGGGGAACAGCCAGAGCAGCAGAAGGCAGGGGAAGGAAGTTCCTCTGCACCCAATGGATGAAGGCATGGATTCTTTGCGTCGAGGCGAGCTCGACACCCCGCGAGCCGCTAGGAATGTTGCCACATTTTGCACGGGGTGCCATGTTTTCAATTTTTGTAAGAGTGCTGCTCTCTCTCTTTCCCTCTTCCTCTCTTTCCCTTTCTCTCTCTTCCCTGCATTTTCATTCTTCCCTCTTTCTCTTGAGTCCCCCAATCAAATTTCCAAAATGACAGCAGTTTCCCTGAAAAATTCTAAGTGTCAGGGCGCAATCCGACTTCGCAGCGAAGTCGGAGTGCGCCCTTCAGTTGGAGCGCAGCAGGAGTGCAAAGTGCGCAGTGCGACAGAATCAACCGAAAAGACTAAGTGTTCGGGCGCAATCCGACTTCGCAGCGAAGTCGGAGTGCGCCCTTCTTTCTGGGCGCACTTGGTAACAGGCTGGCAGAAAAATTGACTAAGTGTTGGGGCGCAATCCGACTTCGCAGCGAAGTCGGACTGCGCCCCTTGTCCAGGGCGAAGTCCGAACGGCAGTGGAAATCAGCTTTCACCGGTGCGCAATCCGACTTCGCAATGAAGTCGGAGTGCGCCCTTTGACCGGTGCGCATTAGGGAAACAAACTCAGAAAAGTGACTAAGGCATGAAAGGCCTTCCCAACTGTGTTGTTTTTCACCGACGCAATCCGATAGCGCTCGGGTCCTGGGCGAAGTTGGATAAACTGCCTTTCAAGGCAGACACGTGTCAAGCAACATCATCCGACAAGTGTCCAACTTCGGGATCCGAGCCAAGACATGCCGAGCACAAGGACAAGCATGGGACGCACTACTTATGCCAATTGCCGCCTTTAAGGCTGATGGGAGGTTCTACCTGCTTCAGCTACCCGCATTCCTGCCGATGTGAAGTTCTACCCAACGCGCTGCCACGTATCTGTACAGCCTTCAGGGAGACCATGCTGCGGGTACAGTCCTCGCCGACAGAAGTCAGCATCAGCCACTCCACGGCCGCTTTTGTCAGCTAATGTTTGACTGGGACTTTGTGCCCATGAATGTAATCAGGGGGGTTCTCAGGCTATAAATAGCCACCACATTCTCATTGTAAGGTGGTGGAAGGGGAATGTCTGTTAGGGAACCATTGTAGCTGTGTGTCTGCTTCTTTATATAAAACATATACTTGGCTTTGTTCTATTGCTTTTATTTTGTATGCTGCCTCTCCTTGTCATTTCTGCCTCATGTTTCCTGTATCATTGCTTGTTGTTGTACTGAACTCTGGACTCCGGCATTTGGTGGTCAGGTATTCCTGGAATGCATAGATCAGAGGATACATAGGATAAATTTGGTAGCAGTTCCTGTAGTTATGTTTTGTATTTATATTGTTGTTAGTAGTGGTGATTGATGCGTTGCCGTACTGTTAGTTCCCCCCACCCAACTCCAATCTCATTTGGAATTTCTTTCTGCATTTTTATCTCTTTCCCTGCACTCTTATCTTAAAAACCCCCACAGGAAGCCGGCCTTCTCCGGAGATTGGCACGGAAGGCATTCCTTCCTTCCGGCCTTTCAATCTGGTGGGCGAATCTGGGCGCATTAACACAAAATCCTTTCCTCATGGCAGATTCGTAACCAACAGGTGACTATGCCTTCACTATGCTTTTGCTATTGCACGGTTATCGATACCATAGGTTAATCACAACTGTATGGTTATCAACCAAAAGTGTGCATAATTAACCCAGTCATTCAGTTTGTGCTATTTTTGCTTCCGGCTTGCACGTACAAGGATTAATCCTTGTTCATTCTTCACTGCACGGTTTCTACAACATCATATATCATGCTACATGCTCCATTCATCTATTATTTCCACTAGTCATCCGTACGAATCATGTGACATCCCTATCCTTCCTGAACCTACAATGAATAGTTATTCCAACAAGATTTGTACCTGCAACTACACAATACATAATAACACAGACAACATTATCACCATGGAATCATCCATTTGCCAACACATGCACACACAATTGTACTCAAAGGTTGGAATTGCATTAATAATGGTTGCCACATGCAACATTAGCATACAATATGAAATACACAGGTCCAACGACCTTGGCATCCATAGAAACAATTGCTCTCTGTAATATAAGATTGTATTGCTCTCTCTTTGCATTCTTTCTTGGAACAACTCATTCAAAATGAATAGGGGCCCTATATAATGCCTGTCCAGGCAATTCCAAGCGGTTATTGGGACAACACATTGTTCACAACTACCACTGCCACCGTCATCCTATAATTTAATTTGGTCTTCCTGTTGTCACATTTTGCAAAGGGGTACCAATTCTGAAAATCTGTAAAAGGTTGCTGCTACCTTCCTTCTCTCTCCTCTCTTCCAATTTCCTTCATGCTCTCTCCGCCTTTCAGCTGTCTATTTTCTGTTCTGCATCTTTGTTGTTCCAAGTATTTTTCAGTAGCTTCAGCTTTTGGGCAAGATGCCCCAAAAAATTCTAAGTGTTGAGCCCGCCCGAAGTCGCAGCGACGTCGGGCGGCGCTCATTGTTTCGTGCGACATTGGGCGGGCAGTGATAAAGTTGCCCAAAAAATCTCTAAGTGTTGAGGCTGGCGCCGTCCGACGTCGCCCGGTTTCGCTGCGCCGTCCGACGTCGCGACTGTTTTTGTGCGCCATCGGACGGAAGAAGAAAAGTGTAAGAAATTTGGCTAAGTGTTGGCTGCCTTGCGCCGTCCGACGTCGCCCGATTGCGCTGCGCCGTCCGACGTCGCGCCTCTTTTCGAGCGCCATTGGGCGGACCAAGGTGGAAGAAATCAGGCAAATATTCCTAAGGCAAGAGCCTCCCGCCGTCGCTGGATTTTGCTTGCGCCGTCGGACGGGAGAGGAAGAAAGAAAGGAAGACAAAAAGTTTCTAAGTCTAGCCCCGTCCGTCGTCGCTGATTTCATTAAGCTCCCGTCGTCGCCGCCCCTTCCTCCTTCATCAGCGGACTTCAGATCAAGGCCAAATGTGCAGTTTTGGGATGTGTGTCAAGATGTGACAGAAGGTGTGCCACCCAGGTACAGGGTAGATGAACATTGAAGAACCAACCATACTGTGCCTACCGCATTAACTGGACCTAACTGCTCACCTACCAGATCCGCACAGGAGCTGTCCCATTTCTAGGTAGACCTTGCTGCAAGTACGCTCATGGCCCGCAGAGGTCAAATCTCAGCAGCTTTTGGCAGCTTTTGCAGCTTTTGTCAGGTCTAGGATTCTGTGCCTAAATGTAATTTGGGGGGAAAATTCTTGCTATAAATAGCAGTGTGCTTTCATTGTAAAAGGGGGGAAGAGGGACATATTGCTAGAGAGCTTTTGCTGTATCAGACACTTGCTTCTAATTTAAAAGCATCCTTGGCTCTATTACTTGTCTTGTTCTTTTATGCTGCCTTCTGCAAATATTTCTGCTTTATGTTCATTTATTTTTCTGATTGCTGTAATTCTGAATCTGAATTAGAGCATTGGCAATTAGATGAATCTGGAATATGAAACTGAAGGATACATAAGGACGAGTAATAGTAATAGTTTTTGTTACATGCTTTTGTTTTGATTGTTGTTGGTTTGTGTACTAGCTAGTAATCGTGTTGCTTGTTCTTCCTCACCCCTAGCACATGACATTTACATTTCTTTCAGTCATTTTTATAATTCCTTTCCAGCACTTTTATCTAAAAAACCAAGTAGATTAGTATAGGAAGCCGGCCTTCTCCGGAGATTGGCACGGAAGGCATTCCTTCCTTCCGGCCTTTCAATCTGTTGGGTGAATCTAGGGCGCAATAGATTAAAATCCTTTCCTTAGTGGCAGATTCGTAACCAACAGTTTCTCTGGCACGCCCGGTGGGACACGAGTGTTCCACCCAAAAAATAGAATCGAAGCATCGGTGTTCGCTTCATTGCTGTCAAATCTGAACACCTGGCGACTCTGCTGAACCTGAATATTCTCTGAGTCCTGAAGACCAGTCCAATATCAAAAGCTCCTTCATGCATACAAGATGGAGAGTTAGGAACGCAGGACCACAAGAGCCTGAATTTTACGAGCTCGACATCAACGCTGCTGGAGAGCACCCGAGGCTGGTTGATTATCAAGCCCATCAAGACGAAGCTTTTGAGCATACAACTGAAGCTGAGGAGACAACTTCCGAGAGCACTGAAGATTATCACGATATCGATCAGCTCGATCAAGACGCAGATATGGCAAATCCTCAGCCAAATGCTCTTGAGCTATTCCCGACTGTTGACTCCACTGGACCCCTCAATCTAGCTGATCAAGATGTTGTTCCACCCGCTGCATTGAAGGCTATTCCCACGTATGATGGAACTGGGAAGACGACCTATGAGCATATTCAAGATATCCTGGCCTTGGCTGCGCTCCACGCCATCACCAATGAAAGTGTCAAGACCCGGCTGTTGGCTCTCTCTCTGCGAGGGAAGCTTCTATACTGGTATAGATCCTTGCCGGAAAACACTATTACGGGATGGGCTCAACTGGCCGGACGGCTAGTTAAAGGCTTCAATGAGTCTGCGGATCCATCCTCACTGCTGCACCAGTTCCAAACCATTCAACGACATCCGCAAGAGGAGATCTCAGATTTCAATGTAAGATTTGCGAGATCATGGAAAAGAGTACCCATTGAACTGCGTCCCTCAGAAGGACAAGCTGCTCACTACTACCTCAGAGCTTTCAACTCAGACATCTGTTTGGTCATCAAGTTGGCTCGTGTAAACACCTTCCCTGAGTTGTATGAGGCAGCCCAGAGGGCAGAGCTAGACATGATTGCCATAGGTAGACTCCCGCATAAGATGCAGCCACCGATCTACCCAGATTTCCCGCAATCACAATATCCACCGGCGTCCATTGGGGCGCCTTCCTCATCCAATGCATATCAAAATCCACCATGGAATCCCGCACCAGTCATGTCACAGTATGGTCCGCCCCAAGTGCATTTTCCCAATCCACCCGCGCCTCAACTCCCGTCTGCCCCTCAATATCCATCACTTCCCGCTCCTCCACAGTACCCGACATTGCCTCCACCACCACCGTTAGCGGCATTGCCTCCGCCAGCCCAGCCTGCACAACCGGATATGGACATACAAAATAAGATTCTACAAGAGATGTGGTCTCTTTCTACTGGCTACCGGACGCTGTCCAATGATATGGCCATCATGAAGAAAAAGCAGGCCCAACAAGAATTTGCTCCAAGGAGGTCTTATCCTCCTCCCGCACTGACGAGAGACCAAGCGGCTCAAAGGCCACCAACGAGAAATGCTCCCAACAACGCGCAACCGAGCACTCCAGACAATGTGCACTGGTGCTCTACGTGCAATGACCCTCACGGGGAGGCTACCTGTATGCTGCATCAACATTATATTCAAACTCTTGAAGGCAGCATCCCGCCGGATGATGAAGTCAACATGCTTCGAGAAGAAGGAAGCAACTTTGCGGTCTCCGACGTGTCTATCCTGACCAGGAGAGGGAAAAAGCCGATAGAGGTGGATACAACCCAAATGCAGCCTTTGAAGGTATACACCAGAAGAGAAAAGGTGCAACCCGCCGCGGAAGCTCCCGACAAAGCGCCTTTGCCCCCACCGGTAAAAGAAAAAGCACCACCAGCCAAAGCTCCTGCAACTCAAGCTCCAGTAGGTCCACCTCCAGCCGAGACCCAAGAGCAGGCTCGAGAAAAGCTTAAGTATCCATCGCTTACAAAGCGACAGAGGGTTGAGGCAACGCAGCAGTACCGCTCCAAATATGAGCCAGGGAAAGAAGTGGAGGGTTCGACCACTTTTGCCTATAACATTGTTGATGAGCTCAAGAGGACCCCGACGAAGATTAGCATGTATGATGCCCTTCAGCTCCCTGGGCAGGTCGATTTGCTGCAAGAGTCACTGAAAACTATCAAAAAGGGGAAGTCACCACAGCCCGTGTTGGCTCAGCCCTTGACTACGTCAATCACTGGAAAAAATAGACCGTCGCCCTTTTATTTGTCTTTGCGGATGGAGGGGCATGTGGTACACAACTGCATGGTCGACTCCGGTGCATCAACCACCGTCATGCCAAGGGCTGTTTGTGAAGAAATCGGCATGGAGTACACACGGAGCAGTCAAGGTGTCTTGCAACTAGATGGCACTCCTGTGAAGACAGTGGGCGTCATCAAAGACATTCCTATCCAGTTGCACAAGGCGCCAGACATCGTGGTGATCCAAGAGGTTGTGGTTGTTGACCTGGAGCCCTACTTCGGCATGTGCCTCTCGAGGGAGTTTACCGCCAAGCTGGGAGGATACCTGTCGCTGGATTACTCACACATGGAAGTCCCTTTCAAAGGGAGGAAAGTCAAGATTTACAATGATAAACCATCCACTTTCCTGGTTGAGAAGATACCCGAGGAGGGGCAACAAAAGGAAACGGTCCATCTGATGACCGAGGAGTTAGCAGAAGTGGACCTGGTGGAAGAAGCCATAGAGCAACTGCAAGTAGAAGATGAGTTCTCCTTGCTGGACTTCAATGCCATGATTGAATCAGACATAGGCTGCTACTCCATTACCCAACCCGAGAAGCCGAAGGAGACAGTGAAAGAAGACATAGGCCCTACCCCAAATGAATTGTGGAAGTTGTACTTTGATGGTGCCAGATGCAAAAACGGCGCAAGGGCAGGGGTCCTCCTAGTCTCGCCATCGGGAATACAAAAGGATTACAACTACAGGCTGGCGTGGAGTTGCACCAATAATGCGGTAGAGTATGAAGCCTTGTGTTTAGGCTTGAAAAAGGCGGAGAGGCTAGGAATCAAACAATTGCAGATATTTGGAGATTCGGAGTTAGTGTGCAATCAGATCACCAATAAATGCTCCGCCAAGAAGCATTACCTCAAGGCATACCGTAATCGGGTCTGGGACTTGATGGAGTCATTTGATTCCTTGAATGTCAAAGCTATCTCTAGTGAGAAGAATAAACATGCAGACATCTTGGCGTCCATTGGAGCCAGGTACGTCCCGGATGATGACACTATCCAGAAGCCGAAGTCGGTTCGTACCATCTACAGGCCTTCTGTGCCTGATAAGGACACCCACTGGCAGGTGTTCGATTGTGACGAGGATATCGTCAATTTTTTGATACATGAAGCAAGTTCAATCGAAGGTAGAGACCCTGATGACGAGCAGTACGAGGGGTTAATACAGTTAAAAAATAATCATGTCCCAAAAGGACTGATTACCCTAGAGAGCCTATTTGATCAGAATGATAGAGCCATATCTCACAGGATCAAGGTAGACTCGAAGCAGTACAGGGACCTGGAATTAGAGCCTGGAAAGGTGATCAAGGTCGGAATAGACTGCACCGCCGAGGAGCTAGAGCAGATTCGGGCCCTGTGCAAGGAGTACCCAGACATTGTAGCCTGGTGTTACCAGGATTTGAGGGGGTACGACAGAGAGATTATCCAACACACCATAGAGCTGGAGGAAGGTGTGAAACCATTCAGGCAGAAGCAGAGAGCGGTCAACCCGAAAATCGAGGCCATGATGAAAGTCGAGCTCTTGAAGATGCTGGAAGCAAAAATCATCTATCCTATCAAGCATTCTTCTTGGGTCGCAAATCTGGTCCCCGTCAGAAAGAAAAATGGAGATATTCGCCTTTGCGTGGATTTTCGCAATCTGAACCTGGCTTCGCTGAAGGATCATTATCCGCTCCCACAAATTGATCAAATCCTTCACGTGGTTGCAGGGGCTCAGAGGTTCTCTCTCCTGGATGGATTTTCTGGCTACAACCAGATATGGGTGAAAGACGAGGACCAGCACAAGACAACGTTCACCACCAAATGGGGAACGTTCGCCTATCAACGCATGCCCTTTGGTCTTTCCAATGCAGGGGCTACATTCCAGAGAGCCATGGACCTGGCATTCCGTGAACTGCTCAACAAAATCATTGTCATCTACTTGGATGACATGACTGTGTTTTCACACAGGAGAGAAGACCACACCTCCCACCTGCGGCAAGTATTTGAAAGGTGTCGTGAATTCGGCATATCCATCAACCCTAAGAAGTCAGTCTTTGCGGTGAAGGAGGGAAAACTGTTAGGCCATGTCATTTCTGAGAAGGGCCTTGCAGTTGACCCCGACAGAGCAGAGGCTCTTCTCCGTTTGTCAATCCCGGTCAATAAGAAAGGGCTGCAGTCATTCTTTGGCCAGATCAACTTCGTAAGGAAGTTTGTGCCCGACTTTGCCCAAGTAATCAAGCCTATGGCCGAGCTCTTGAAGAAGGATGCTGACTTTGTCTGGACCGAAGAGAGGAAGAAAGCCTTCGAGGAGATCAAGGCCAGGATTGCTCAAGCACCAGTGTTGATAAATCCAGACTACTCTAAGGATTTCATCCTTTACGCGGTGGGAGAACCCGAAAGCTATGCTGCAGTTCTGACTCAAAAGGGAGACGACGACGAAGAGCGACCGATAGCATTCTTGAGCCAAGTAATCCAGCCGCACGAAGAAAGGTACAATTTTATTGAGCGGCAAGTGCATGCAGTCATGAGGTCCTTGAAGAAATTTAAGCACTTTGTCTCTCAGAGCCGGATTACAGTCTTCGTGATACATCCCGATGTTAGAAATTTCATCATTCAAGGGGAACCTGGTCACAAGAGGGCAGGATGGATTGCCAAAATCCAAGAGTTCGATATAGAGGTGCGACCCACCAAGCTAATCCGAGGACGGGCTCTATGTCAGGAATTGGCCAGAAGTGCTGCAGCCGAGCTCTCTGCTTGCCAGTGGGAAGATCCAATGATAGAAGGTAACCTTGCCAACTCCTTATCAGAGGAGAGCGACTGGACAGATGATTTAGTGTGGTATTTCAGCACAGGGAGATGTCCAGATCAGCTCAATGCCTCACAAAGAAGGAGGTTTAGGCTCAACGCCTTAAAGTATGTACTACGCCCCGAGGGGCTGTATTTTAGAAACATTGACGACATCCTTTTGCGATGCGTCAAAGAATCAGATAAGCCGAAGGTCCTAGGCGAGTTCCATTCTGGGATGTCGGGAGGACACCATTCGGGAAGGCCAACGGCCTTAAAAATTATCAGAGCGGGCTATTATTGGCCCACCCTCTTCACAGATGCGCATGCGGTCTGCCAAAAATGTGAGAAATGCCAAAGGTTCGCCGACAGAAATAGGAATGCACCTATGCCCCTCCAGCCAATTCAGGCTGAGGCTCCCTTTCAGCAGTGGGGCCTGGATTTTATTGGGACAATAACGCCAAATTCTTCGGCAGGGCATAAGTTCATTTTGACAGCCACGGATTACTTCACCAGATGGGCTGAGGCGATACCTACCAAACATGCTGACCAGGAGACGGTCATCAGTTTCCTTGAAAGTCTGATCACCCGCTTCGGGATTCCAGAAGCTATAGTGACAGACAACGGTCCAGGGTTCGCAGGTGTTGTACTCACGGAATTCACCTACAAGTACGGGATCTACCATAAGATGTCTTCAAATTATTACCCGTAGGGAAACGGCCTAGCCGAGTCCACCAATAAGAATCTCATGAAGATTATAAAGAAGACCGTGGAAAGAAACAAGAGGTCCTGGCACCTGCTTCTGGACCGAGCGCTATGGGCAGACCGTATCTCCTTCAAAAAATCCATCAAAACGTCGCCATATGCGCTCGTGTACGGGAAAGAGGCCGTCTTGCCGACTCATATTGAGATGCCCGCACTCTGGCTGTTAGAAGATGAAAAGGGCGATGGGGACCCCGTTGATGCCCGACTGGCTCAGTTACTGCAACTCGAAGAGGAAAGAGAAAAAGCTTATCAAGCTTTTGTCAAGCACGCCGAGACTACACAGAGCTGGTTCTCAAAAGGAACTACCGCCCGAGTCTTCAAGATTGGGGACTTAGTGCTGAAGTGGGATTCATACAAAGCAAAACCGGGCAATCATGATAAGTTCGACGCCTTCTGGGAAGGCCCATTCCAAGTTGCCCGGGTGAACCAGTTCAACTCATTCGTGCTGAGGGACATGGAGGGTCAGATCCTTCCGATACCTGTTAATGGCTTTCACCTGAAAGCCTATCATCATTGAAAGTTTCCAGAGATCTTCCCTTGTACATATTTCATTTTCTGCAGTTTTAAGTTTGTTTCCTTTTCCGAATGTAAATATTGCTTTCAGTAGAAGTAATTTCCTGCTTTAAACCCGAGAAAATGAGCCAAGTGTTTTGTAGAAGAAGTGCCTGGTAGTTTGGGAGAAAGGCCGGATGTAAAGCAAGAGAGTGGAAAAATTCTAAGTGTTCGAAACGCTCGCCGTCACGCAAATTCGCAGCGACTCCCGGAGGCGCGCACCAAATTCAGCGACTTTGGGAGAAAGGTGGAGGCTTGAAAAATGGCTAAGGCAGGAGCGCCGTCCGAAGTCGCTCCAAAACCTTGCGAAGTCGGGCGTCGCTCTAAAATTTTTGCGACGTTGGGAGGTGCCGAAGTCAGCGCAAGCAAAAGAGAGAAGGCAAAATTTGTCTAAGTATGGAAGCGCCGACCGAAGTCGCAGCGACGCCGGGAGGCGCTCCCTGTTACGGCCGACGGAGTTCGAACAAAAAGCGGAAAAAATTCTAAAGTGTCAGCTGTCCAAGGTCCGCCCATTTCGGCACTCACTTTTTGAGCGAACTTGGGCGGGACAAAGACTTTAGAGGGAAGAAAAGATGCAAAATTTTCCTAAGTCCCCAACGACGCCTGTCGCCCACCAAGGCACCAAACGCCCGAAGTCGCTCATTTTTTCAGCGAAGTCGGGAGTCGCTCCCCTTTTCGAGCGAAGGTCGTCCAACGCAGTTTTCAAAGTAAAGAGCCTCGTAGCGCGTGCCCAGTTGGCGGCGGATGACGTCATCAACGACACATGTTTCAAAAGTGAAAAATGATTGCACGGCTTTCAAGACAGATTTCATTAAAAGGAAAGCACGACCTGGGCCCATAAAGTACAAGTTGCGCTCCCCAACGAAGATCTCACGCACGACTGTCGGGGAATAACGACGCCACTCACCCACTTTGCGCAACAGGCTTTAACTCTACCATCCGCCATTAATGACATTTTTTACCCATCTCTGTAAAAGGGCTCATTCACTCAGTTTACTATCAGAATTAACTGGAGAAGTTCGAGCTGCGCCAGAAAGATAAAATTCGAATTGCACTGAAGTGCAGCTGTAATTTCTGATTGCTTTCACCGCCATGGGTAAGAAATCGAGCGCAACAAAGGGAAAAGCGCCTGTACAGGCAGCATCTAGCGCGTCTCAGGGTGAATCAGAGGAGCAGGCGGTTTCAAGCGCGCCTGAGAGCGAATTGCCGAAGGGAAAGAAGGGAAAAGGCAAGGCGAAGAGCATAGAGAAGAAAGTTCCTCCCCCGCCGCCTGTAGACCACCTCGGAGAGTACAGAGATGGCGAGTACTCACTCGGTATCACGCAGCTGCGACTCACCGTGAAGCAATGGTGGGAGAGGGTGTCGCCCTCACATCATTTCGGCGCGGCCTATCATTCGAACCTGTTCTGGTTCTTGTGCCCGCCGGTCCATCACTGCCCGGAGCTGGTTGAATCTATTGTGCAGTACTATAAACCCAACACCCGACAGGTCTGCGACTGCGAGGGGAGGGTATTATTTTCCCTCTTCAAAGAAAGCGTTCAAATGGCTTTCGTGCCAGGGCATGCACCGGACCCTAATTGCATAATCAGGAGGGTCAGCCTAGACGAGCAGACAAGCAGGTGCGTCGACGGCAAGAAAATGAGGGGTTTTCTCAATTCTGAGCTAAGGCAGCCGCTGCCAGCCTAAAAATGGCTGTCACAGCCAATACCCCTGGCGAATTTCAAAAATCAGTACATATATTCTATACTCGCCTGGGTTTTGGGTTGCGGCACTGACGCAGTGGTGCACCCATACCAAATCTCTCTTGCGGAGTGCATCCTGCATGGGGAATTCTATGACCCCAATGCCCCGAAAAGAGGAACGCGGCCAGTCTATTTCGACTGGGCGGACTGGGTGGCGTACGCTATCCACTCGAACCTCGTGGAGCTGCAAGAGAAGAGAAGCACGGAGTTCAGGCACTGTTCATTTCTGGCGTGGTTGTGCCTGTTCCATATGCACAATAGAATGAAGATTGTTCCAGTTCAGAAGGAGGACGAGAAGGGAGTGCAGCTACCGGTGTATGAATGGACTGACATTTTATACAGGAGGGGGTCATATTATGATTTTAATTTCAAGTTCTTGGGCATTGCCCTGGCCCTCTTCAACGGCAAAGCATCACGTCCTCCTCTGTATATGACAAAGCACCTGGTGCAACGAGAAATTGGAGACACATTTAGGTTGACTCAGGGCGTCGTCATCAGGGTCTACGGATTCAAGGGCAAGCCTTTTCTGCTGCCCTACTTCTGCACAGAATACCACTTCGGCCTGGAAGCAGCGCGGCAGATGGACTATGTGGAACAAGAATTTGGTCAAGGACGGAAAAAGAGCCCCATCTTCACCTATCCTATCATCTGGGGCGATGTTGAGGTCCACGAGGTCGGGCAACACGTATATTTGACAGATACCCTCCTAAGTTTCGGCCTGGTGCAGCTTCCTCGGCGTTGGAAGTACAACCCGCTTGGAGCAAAAGGGAAGTTCGTGCATGTCTGCCCACGGAAAGAAATTATGGGAGAAAGAAATAATCCAACAGGAAGCGATTTGGAGTGGCATATCGAAAAAATGCAGTCACTCCCGCCATGGCACGACTTCTATTGTATAGAAGCGGAGTATGATCCCAAGCACAACAATGATCACAAAACGGGATCGGTCGGTTACAGGAGAATGCTCGCAAAGGTGGCGCCACTGGGCTGGAGTGAGGACAAAATAGCCGAATGTTGGATAATGAGGTGTCGTACAGGGCATGACAAGTCGGAGAAGTTGCTGGCCAGTGACCACGAGTTCTCCGAACTCTACGACAACAACGTTGACAAGTGGCAGCCGCTCGTGTTCCGTGATATCGTGCCCCGAGGCGCCCGACCTAGGCATAAAAGGAGGCCCCCACCTCAACAATTAGTCACGCAAGGCACTTCAAGTGGTGAAGCGTTAAGGAGCCAAGGAGTGGGCCCAATGATACAGTCGACCCCAGAAAGGTCGCAGCAGTCAGAGAAGGAGCCCGAGCAGTCAACTGGTGGAGCAGAAGAGAGCGTGGAGCCGTCAAGGTCAAAGCCCAAATACCGGTTTACAATGTCAAGCACGGCTCCCGATGCATCAATCACCCCCGCTGCACCAGAAAAAGCAGCCGCGCCCAAGGAGAAAAAGAGAAAAAGGTCTGAGAAGACCAAGGAGAAGCGGCCAGCGCCTGTAAAGGAGACTGTGCACCAAACCAGGGTGACCCCGCAAAAAGGGGTTGTTGCGAGTGAAATCGTGACCATCCCAGATAACAGCCCACAGAAGGAGACAGACGCGTGGGTCGCTGGAGTCATCCAAACACCAGCTCAGGCGGAGCTCGCAGGTACGCATTCTCTGCCTTCGCAACAAACCCCAGAAACCCTACCTGCTGCACTTTCCTCCCCCGCCTCTGAACCCATTCAGGCTGCCTCATCCCAGTCCCCCTTTACGCAGCCCCAGCCTAGCCCGCAGACATTTGGCCATTTCGCCCAGGATCCCAACGCCTTTCTAACCCTAGGCCAAACCCTAGGTCTGTCTCACGTGGCCAGCGCTGAAGAAAGCCCTTCATCCCCTCACCGTTCATCCCCCGCGGCCACTGCCCTAGAGAACCCATCTCCCCCTCCGCAAGAGCCGCCCACTTCTTCCAAAGCTCAGTCGCCTTCAAAGGCGGTTGGATCTTCTGGCGCGCCCCCTACTTCCCTGTTCGCAGGAAAAATGCCGCAGCAGGATTCAGCTTTGGCGTCCCCTCTGTTCGGAGAGTTGGAGCTGGCGGAAAAGCAGCTACAAATTGCAGATGACCAGCCTCTGGCGGCCAAGGCAGCCCAAGGCTCCCTCTCTCTTTTCCAGGGAGTCAGGAAGCGAAGAGGAGAAGAGATCGTCGTTCCAGAGAAGCGCGCCAGGTTCGACCTGGATAGAAGGGTAATCCATACGGAGAAAAGGGTGCCCAAAGTCAAAAAGCCTATCAAGGACATGACCGACGAAGACTATGAGTACCAGACCAGGGACCAGAGCTTTGATGATATCGTCGAGGAATATGAGATAGGCGGAATCCGACGGAAGGCGGACAAACTGTTAATCAAGCGGCTGGAGACAAAGCAACAACTATACCAGCTCCAAGATGACAAGAGGGAGCTAGAAGAGAATCTAGCCAAGGCACAAGCGCAGCTGGAGACTGCCCAAGAGGAGATTGGTAAACTGAAAGAGCAACTTGCAGCCGCTCAAAAGGAGACAGTAGATCAGAAGGCGGTAGCAGACCAACTGGCCAGGGATAAAGAAGGCGCGTTGGCGCAGGTTGCAGAACTGCAAGGGCAGCTGCAAGAAATCAAGAAACAACTGGAGGAGAAAGCCTCACAGGCGGCCGCATTTTCCAAAGACAGGATCAAAGAACTAAGGGTCGGCCTACTGAAGGGTTTTAGAACCCACGTCTCCAGGTCGCTATCGGTCCTCACCTTCATCTCGAGGATCCAAGACGTATCTGCCGAGGGAAAGCCTGCGGTAGAGGAGGCCGAGCGCCAAGCACAACAGTGGCTGGACTTGGCGATCAAACTTGAGGAGTATGAGCGCAAAGGCCTCCAATTTCCCCCCATGTCACAGATTGCCCTAGACTGGGCCGATGCAAGGGTAACCTTGCAAACTTATTTTGAAAAAGTTGAGAGGATCAGGACAGCCAGAAAGATGCTGGATGCATTGCTCAAAGAGAAGAATATCTGCCTGGTCCCCTTTCACACCCTCTCTTCGCTCGGATTTTCGAGCTTTGTAAAATATGGAGAATGTCTGCCCAGAGAGCAGTTGAAGCAGATCTGGGAGGCCTTTGAGGCAGACACTTCTGAAATTGACAGCTGGAGTGACCCAGTTCAAGAAGAGCAGGTAACTCAAATGGTGTCTAGATTCTGCAAAATCAGCACCTGCCTTCACGAACTGGGAGAAAGGTACAACACTATCGACGTGCACCAGGTTGCGGCCTTCAAGAAAGCGCTGAAAGACATCAGCGATCTAGAGCCCTTCCAGGAGGCAGTCTGGGCTCAGGCTCAAAGTGCATATGAGCATGTCCGCGATCGTGTTGATCCCTCCGAGCAGGAAGAAGAGAAAGGCGCAGAACAATCTGGTTCGGAGGGAGGAGAAGAAGAAAATTCAGGAGAAGAGACCGCTGAGAGCGACGCAGAAGAAGAGCAGCTACCACAGCGGGAAACTCAGCAGCAGCAGCAGCAGAAAGATGCGGGAGCCGGAAAAGACTCCGCGCCCAAAGGATAAAGGCCAGGTTCCTTGCATCGAGGCGAGCTCGATACCCCGCGAGCCGCCAGGAATGTTGTCACATTTTGCAAAGGGGTACCAATTCTGAAAATCTGTAAAAGGTTGCTGCTACCTTCCTTCTCTCTCCTCTCTTCCAATTTCCTTCATGCTCTCTCCGCCTTTCAACTGTCTATTTTCTGTTCTGCATCTTTGTTGTTCCAAGTATTTTTCAATAGCTTCAGCTTGTGGGCAAGATGCCCCAAAAATTCTAAGTGTTGAGCCCGCTCGAAGTCGCAGCGACGTTCGGCGGCGCTCATTGTTTTGTGCGACATTGGGCGGAAAAAATAAAAATTACAAAAAATTTCTAAGTGTTGAGGTTGGCGCCGTCCGACGTCGCCCAGTTTCGCTGCGTCGTCCGACGTCGCGCCTATTTTTGTGCGCCATCGGACGAAAGAAGAAAGTTGCCCAAAAATTTGGCTAAGTGTTGGCTGCCTTGCGCCGTCCGACGTCGCCCGATTTCGCTGCGCCGTCCGACGTCGCGCCCCTTTTCCAGCGCCATTGGGCGGACCAAGATGGAAGAAATCAAGCAAATATTCCTAAGGCAAGAGCCTCCCGCCGTCGCTGGATTTTGCTTGCGTCGTCCGACGTCGCGCCAGTTTTGAGCGACATTGGGCGAGAGAGGAAGAAAGAAAAGAGAAAAGTTTCTAAGTATAGACCCGTCCGTCGTCGCTGACTTCATTAAGATCCCGTCGTCACTTCCCCCTTCATCAGCGGACTTCAGATCAAGGCCAAATGTGCAGTTTTGGGATGTGTGTCAAGATGTGACAGAAGGTGTGCCACCAAGGTACAGGGTAGATGAACATTGAAGAACCAACCATACTGTGCCTACCGCATTCAACCGGACCTAACTGCTCACCTACCAGATCCACACAGGAGCTGTCCCATTTCCAGGTAGACCTTGCTGCAGGTACGCTCATGGCCCGCAGAGGTCAAATCTCAGCAGCTTTTGGCAGCTTTTGCAGCTTTTGCCAGGTCTAGAATTCTGTGCCTAAATGTAATTTGGGGGGAAAATTCCTGCTATAAATAGCAAGGTGCTTTCATTGTAAAAGGGGGGAAGAGGGACATATTGCTAGAGAGCTTTTGTTGTATCAGACACTTGCTTCTAATTTAAAAGCATCCTTGGCTCTATTACTTGTCTTGTTCTTTTATGCTGCCTTCTGCAAATATTTCTGCTTTATGTTCATTTATTTTTCTGATTGCTGTAATTCTGAATCTGAATTAGAGCATTGGCAATTAGATGAATCTGGAATATGAAACTGAAGGATACATAAGGACGAGTAATAGTAATAGTTTATGTTACATGCTTTTGCTTTAATTGTTGTTGGTTTGTGTACTAGCTAGTAATCGTGCTGCTTGTTCTTCCTCACCCCTAGCACATGACATTTACATTTCTTTCAGCATTTTATTATCTCTTTCCAGCACTTTTATCCAAAAAACCAAGTAGATTAGTATAGGAAGTCGGCCTTCTCCGGAGATTGGCACGGAAGGCATTCCTTCCTTCCGGCCTTTCAATCTGTTGGGCGAATCTAGGGCGCAATAGATTAAAATCCTTTCCTTAGTGGCAGATTCGTAACCAACACTTCCTAAGGTCTAATTTAATTTTTATTAAACCAAATTTTATTTTCCCTCATTTTGGCTAATTTCATTTGAGCCTAATTTGCATTTTGTACTAATTACATAAAATTTCACCTTAATTTCATTTACCTTTTATTTTTCAAAACTTTATCGAAAACTTGTTTAAATTTGCAATTTATACACAATTCTACTTCTTATGAGAGGCAAATTTACTACCTACATCTATCGTCCCCTTTCAATTAGTCAGTTTCCCCGTCAACGCTTATTCTTTTCCTTTAGCTAGCTTCTCTTGTTGTTGCTCGACCCATAGATCTGCTTTTTGGACTTGGAGGATTGCTCATTCATCCCTCAGTCTGGAGGCATAGTGGCTAAGTTCTACTACCTTTAACCCATATTTATTTGCTTTCTCTTCTATTGTGGCTAAGGCCTGTAACAACTGCTTCTCTTGTTTTGAGGTTCCTTTTCGAAGTTTTTCTATTAACTCAGCCTCGGTTCTTGCTACAATGGCTAGTTCTTCATTCTTTTCAGCAATCACCTGATCCCACTGCTCTAGCTCTGTTTGATGAGCCCATTGTTGCTCTTCTCTAACCTAAAGCATGGCCTTCTACTCCATAATCCTTTTATTGTATCTCTCTACATCTTATCATTTGTTGTGGCTATCGCACAACTTACTCAAAATTTGGGGACCCACCTTAAATTTTGATGTTTATGAGAAATTTTGGTTTGCATTGAGTGATTTCTTGATTAGTTATACCGAGACATTTTGGTGATGTGGATGAGTTTTAGTAAAGTCCGAAGGTTTAACATGGTCATGCTTAGCGATGGATTTTTTGTTGTTTATGTTTGATCTCATTGTCCTCATGTGTTTGACCTCATGTTTTTATCACATCCCATTTTGAGTACCACATTGCTCATGTTCTTAAGATTTATCTAGTGGTCTTTTGGTGTTATATAAGCTTAGTTCAAGGTTTTATATCGAATCATTATTGAATCCAGTTCATTGATTATCCATGGATCAATAATAAAAAATAAATAAATAAATTTAAAAAAATAATTATATATATATATCAAAATAAAGCCAATATATATCCCAAATTAAAACATTAATGCGTTTTTTCGAAAGTATAATCTAATTTCATTAATGGTTTTGTTTTGGGTCAACACGGAGCATGTTTTTTAAGGAGGCCACCAAGTGACACGTTTGAGTAAGCATGAGTGTGGGTTTGTTATGGTGAGCAACTCATCATGTAATAGTAGGAGAGCTAGTATTAATGAATCCCACGTTGCGCCATCTTCAGAGGAATGTGGGACTAAATATGCACAGTCGAAACAACCTCGGCCCTAGCTCCCGCCTCGTACGAGAGACTCAAGCATAAACAGACCGGGAATGACAGTGTCTTTGAAATTCCTATGAACAACATGACTTTGGACAAGGTTGGCTGTCGGATATGTGTGCAGAGTTGACAGTTGTTGTACCAATTTCAACATCATTTCGTTGCGCTTTGAATTCTTCGGCTGCACAGATTAATGTTTTAGTAGATGTGTTGGAGCGCTTTAAAGGGAGAGAACGGGCAGGGGAAAGACTGAAATAAAAACCATTGAAAATCAGTCTTACAGGCAGGTGATCGTGCTGTCGGGAAGCCTTAACAAAGTCCACAAGCCAAATTTCCAATACCATTAGAGAGGGTGTAACTTGTGTTGTAGTCCCAATGTGTCCGTGCGACTCTGGTTTCAGTTAAAAAGGGGAGATGTAGTCCAAGTGAATCCAGCGACAGTTAAAAAGGGAAACAGCGCAGGGCGAGGACAACTCAGTGATAAAAAAATTAGCGGCATATGGTTTCATTGCAGTAATTGACAGCCTGGAAAAGAGGGAGACGATCGCACCAAAAGAATAAACTAAGAACACGCCTGCCAAGAAAGATAGAACAACAATAATAATAGAAGAATCACAGTGAATGAATGGACAAAGATTTCACCGCTGTCTAAATTCGCCAGGGGATCTTCGGGAACCATTTAGAGATTTTGGGTGTCAAAAGACTATGTGCATTCGAAGAAACTGTTGTTTTATAGACCACGAGGAAGGCTATCGAGACGCGTCGTTTAATTAAAGGTTTCGAGAGAGGACAAAGGGCGTGAACGATTTTACGGGGTGACGATTATATTACCGAGCTAAGCCTGAAAATTGTGTTATGGCAATGATAGTAAATCTTATTGACTGGTGGATTGGAGAACAGTAAATAAGTGAAACGCCAGGTAGAGAGCAGTTATGAAAACTCATCACGGAAAAGCTTTATGAAAGTTGTTTCAAAAGGAAGAAAGGCGTTATCAAGTAGAAAGGAGAATTGTGGTTACAAATGGAGCGAGAGAAGGAGACAGAATGTGAACGGACTCTCGTTGAGCATTATGAAACCAAATGAGAGGAAGGAGAAGACAAAGGATTTGGTTGAAAAAAGGTCGAAGAATTTTGAGAGCAAGTGCACATTGAAAGTTGAATTTTTTGAAGAGCCTTGTTATTGGACTGCACCAAATTTCACCCATAAAAATATTTCATGTTGACAATATATTAGAAATTTTAATAAGTTTTATGCATGTGGTAGACTTTTATTTTTCTTAATATATTGTGTTATTCGTAGAACATTGCATCACATTAACTTTGGATTGTGTGAAGACTGATCGAATTAATAGGTTTAGCACAGGATATTGGTTTATGCAGATTCGGGTTGAAGTTTTAAAAGTAACAGAAACTTGTTCTTTTATTTTTATTTTCTCTAACCCTAGCCTTTTTACATTTTTTTTTAATTTCATCAAATAAAAAAAATTAAAATTAAAATTAAAACCCCAAAAGGAAATATGTCGGTTTCAAGAATAAAATTTCAGATTTTCATGTTTACGCAAATTCACATTTTTAACAAAAATTTGAAATTTTAAACTTTGCATAATTTTTCAAATAATCATTTAGTTTCATTTTATGTAAAATTGAAATTTCAATAAATTTCAAATTTTCATTAAATTGAATAATTCATATGATATTCCAAAGTTACATTGCAAAGTTAGATTTAGTCATTTCATTTTTATTTTCAGGTAAATCCTTACAATCGAAGATAAAATTTGGTTAACAATCAAAGATAAAATATGGTTAACAATTGAAGATAAAATTTGGTTAACAATCGAAGATAAAACTTGGATTAACAAACGAAGATAAAATTTGATTAACAATTTGAGATAAAATCAATTAAAATCAAATTTTTAAAGGTTAAAATCAAATATTTATCAAATTTTGAAGGTTGTTAGTTGATCAATAGCTTCACATTTTTACAAATTTCATGAACAAGTATTTTTAACAGGCTTGAAACATTGCAAATCACACATTAAACCACAGGCCCCTTGTTAACAGTTTCTTGCACCTCTGAGGTATACACCATTTGCACATTTTCTTTTATAGCATACAAACACATATTTTTAAGCAATTAGGCAAACAGAACCTTGGAGAATTTTTCAAAATTTCTTTGCAAGAGAGGGTTTTCTTAACAATACCCTAACTATGAGTATAGTTTTGCAATTGGGCAAGATTATCACTCAACATCCTTGAGTTGCAACTGTCCATCATTCATTTTCAATTGGTCCTATTGATTCTATAATTGCTCATATTTAGTTTTCAATTGCTCTTCTTGGTTCTTGAGTTGCTCACTATTAATTTTCAGTTACTCCACTTGTTGCCCATCAATTACTACTTCTTGCAATGTTGTAAGGAACAATCTCAGCCATGTATCTTCACCTATAACTCCATTCACCTTCCGTATCATTTCCTGATATGGTATTTGATATCCTCTCTCTTGTCTCTAGTAAACTTTGGACACTTCAACTTGCCCATACATGCAATAATATTTTCCATTGGTGGTTGTTTGTCTCCACTGAACGAACCTTCCATTGACGACTGGTCATTTGGAAACAATCTTTGGATGCTTCCTTATGCTTCTACATTTCATGATCTTCTTAAGTACATGAGCATCAATTTTGGTCTTTCAAGCACACTCTCCTACGATTTCCCTTGTGCTTGAATCTTGTCCTCTGCACCTCTGGGCACTCTCCCCTGCACTAGTTCTGGAGTCACCAGTTGCTCCACCTTGTCTTGTGTACGATCCATTTTGGTGTCTCCTTCATCACTCACGAACATTCTTCTTGGATCAATCTTCATCTGCATGTAGCACCTTTGCTTGTGCATTTTCCTCCGTTATCAAAGAAAATATTTTCCACCTTTCACGTTTGTCATCCAAACTTCCCTCTTGAGGGTTCCACACTCGCTCTAACTCTGGTGCCTGTATCTCTTTGCCAACCAATTCTTTTAGCACTCTGCTATCAACATGCAAATCTTCCTCATTAACATGCAAGTCGTCCACATGCATGTCAACGCACTCACTCTTACTCTTGTGCGATCCTCAAGCTTTGTCTTGTAGGATGTTCTCGTATTTCCTTGTCCACGTCTCCCATCTCCAAGATCCATGTGATCACTAGTTTGAACTTCAGAAAACAATGCCAAGTATAGCGCAGTGGTGGTATTCTGCATTTGGAGGAACAAAGAAGAAAATATAGAGTGGATTAGCAAAACAACTCATCAACATGCAGTCTAAGTAACACTCAAATGGTCTCAAGTCTCACTCCAGATGGCCTACAACATAGTTAACCTCACCCTAGATGGCCATACACAACACAACAAAACAGATGACCCTATCTACAATCTAGAGTCTAGACAGACTTGATCATACTCCATATTGCTGGTCTCTTAGTTAGTCATCCTTAGCCTTGCATGGGACAACCTAGGTCCAAGATCTAGACAACCTAATATAGTTATCTACAACAAAAAAATAAAATGGAAATAGTTCGGACCATAGTAGAGAAAATCAGAATCGGGCAGTAAATCGACTGGTTTAAAAATCGGCAAAGAATCGAAATCGGCAAAAAATCGAGGAAAAAATTGGCAATGAATCGGCAAAAAAAAAATCGAAGAAAAAAATTATTTATTTATTTATTTTTCATGCATATTACAATGAACTAACATTATGCAAATCAAATATTGCAATAAATGCAACAATTCAAGTCAAGACATCATACAAATTTCAAGCTTTAAGTACACATGAAAGTGACAAAACACATCCTGTATTGCTTATAATATGAAAAGGTACAAAGTTACAAGTAACAAGAAGGAAAAAAAGTTTCATTTTTTATGTCTGCACATGGAAAAACGTAACAACAAAGTTACAATCACTTGAAAAAATGGAAAAAAAAAACTTAAACCCTAACCAAAAGGCTAGGGTTTAGGGTTTAAAATTGAAACATTGACAACTGAAAAATGGGCTTGCATACATAGTTATCAGGTAGCAATATTTCCTTAAAAATATGAGGAAAAAAACCCTAAACCCAAACCCTAGGGCCTAGACTAGGGTTTAGGGTTTAAACTTCAAGTTCAAAGTTCAAAGTTTCAAATGCAAACACTAACAATTGAAATATGGCCTTGCATACATAGTTACCAGGCAGCAATATTTATTTATTTACTTAAAAAGAGGAGGAAAAGAAAACAAGCCCTAAACCCAAACCCTAGGGCCTAGGGTTTGCGGTTTAAACTTCAAAATTTCAAACATTAACAGTTGAAAAATGGGCTTGCATACATAGTTATTAGGCAACAATATTTACTTAAAAAAAGAAAAAAAAGAAAAAACTCAAAACCCTAATAAGGTTTCAGATTTAGGGTTTAAACTTTAAACTTCGAAGTTCAAACATTAACAGCTGAAAAATGAGCTTGCATAAAAAAAACCCTAAATCAGCCATAGCTTGAAAAAAAGGGAAAAAAAAATTGTTAAAAATAAAAAAATTGCCGATTTTTTAAAAAAATCGCCAATGAGTTGCCGGACTCGCGATAGTTTGCCGAGTGACTCGTTTCGCGAATGAATCACGATTTCGGTGATTTTTTGATGATTTTCGTAACAGAGGTTCAGACCATCTATCTAAAGCGAATACAACACATCCACAAAGATTACACAATATGCATGACAATGGCTGAATGGTAATATTATTATCAACAAGAATACATGTTTGTATGCAATACAATTATCTCCTATTTCCTCTCTTGTGCATTCTTTCTAACATGTACCTGCAAGTATACATGTGTACCTGCTCTAATGAGTGAGGGGTCTTATTTATACTTTTGGGAGGTAGTTACTCCTTCAACCACCTATCACCTTTTACATTACATTTGTCATATATTTCCATTTCATTTTGTTTCCAACTACATGGCTCCTCATTAATTATACACATGTTAACTATTACTTCATCGCATGCATAACAAAATTTTATGTAAATTCAAAATTATTACATTCAAAATTGCATGTGCACTTACTTGAATTCTAACACACTTATTCTATGTATGAGGTGGTGCATGTGATGGTGCAACATTAGAACTAGCGCCTATAGAAATCACGTGTTTCTGCCTAGGTTGCACCATTACAAGGAATATGAATTCTTACAACATGACTATCCACTTGCTAACCAGTCCATGTATAGACATCTTGATCAAATACTATTTTTGGTATGCTTGAGTATGTCTCATGGTCATGTTCTCTTCTACATCCTCTTCAATCTATAACATGCTCACCTTGTCCCTTGCTTCCTTGGGCCAAAAATTTCCATCATTATTCCTTGTCCATACCATCTTCACAAAAAAATTGCGCCATTTTGATTTTTGTTGTTGGGACAATCTATCATAAAGTCAATTATTTGTGGGCTTAGCAACTCTACACCACTTGCATCAACTTAATCCACTTGGTTACACTCTCTTCTCACTAAAGGGAAATAATTGCCCATTTTTCCTGTAATTCATCCAACCATTTCCTTGAAAGAGGTGAAACTTGGCTTTCCTCACCCTAAAGCGGCACAATAGAAGAATCCAATTTGACATTTCCTTCACACTAAGAGGCAAATTCTTGTTTTTAACTTCACTAGGAAGCACTTGAATTTTGTTATCTTGCTCTCTATTCAATAATCCTCTTGGGTATCTTCACAGACTGATCTTATAGTGTCATTTGTTATCTACCTCTTCAAGCAAGCTGCATGATAGGATTTCTACTCATAAAGTTTTGATGACCTGAATTCAAATAGGCAATGCCACCCAAAAGTAGCATGTAGAAAGTATTCACAATAGTTACCAATACAAGGAAAGGTCAAAGTATGCACAATTACGCAACCATTGGATATAACAATGTATACCTTTATTCATAGGATTTATCCATTTAGATACATAATAACAATTGGGACAATTTAAGAGAGACCATTTCCAAAACAATGTCATCCATTTTACACATATTAACAGAGGGAAGGGATGATGGAGGCAACTACCATACCCAATCCCCAACCTTTTATACACACATAAATGTACTCCTATATAAAACATTGTTAATCAATGCACATCATGTCATTTAAAGCTTCTTTTATTCTAAGTACAAACATAACAAAACATAGCAAAGAAAAATGACTTATTCTTTGTCTACAAAGTTGAGTAACATGCTTGCTAGATGTTCTTGATAATGAGTTGAGTCAGTTGGTATGTTGAGCTCTCATATGTGAGACCAAATTCAAGTCCTAGGGCATGCAAATAGGCAATGTTTTCAATGGTGTTTTTGTGTGCTTTGCAGCTGTGTTGGTGGAGGTGGTCGACGATGCTCTTCTAGCTTGTGCAGAGGCAGTTCTAGTGGTGGTGATCTTGAAGTTTGTGATGATCTTAGTTTGGGAGGTAGGTCCAATGGTGGTCTTGAGTTTGATGGTGCCAGAGGTAGTTTTGGTGATCACGGTCCCATTGTTTGAGATGTCAAAGGCAGTACTAGCAAAAATTTTGAAGTTTTCAGTACTGAAGGAAGTTTTGGTAGTGGTTGTGCTCTTGGTGGGAAAGCTTGAAATCAATATGTCCTTTCTTGGTTTTTCAATGTAGAGGTTGATTACTCTATGTGGATGGTATCCCACATAGTTGAGAAAAATGGAATCAGATCGGAATTGGCATGGAAAAAGAATGGGGAAAAATCGAGAATTGGCAAAAAGATAGGGAAAAATCGGCAAAACAAAAAAAATCGAAGAAAATGCAATTTTTCATTGAGAAAAGCTTTTTTCATGCATATCATATTTTTTTGGAAAAAAAGGGCAAAAAACATGATTTTTTTGAAAAAATTGGCAAAAATCAGGATTTCGATGTTAGCAACCTTGCTGAATCGGAAAAAATTGGAACTGATCGGGGATTTTGTAACTATGGTAGCCTATGTTACCTGGCCAATATTTTAAATAATATTAAAACCAATGCTTTAGGATGTTATAAAGTATGACCTCATGGCTATGAGGTATATGCATCTTTTTCCTATTCATGGGTCCTTTAATCTGAAAAAATACATTAGACTCAACATCTCTAACTAAAGACAACTAAAACTGAATCTGATTCAACAAATTTGAATGTTAAAGGTATTTACATGAAGTAAAAAGTGCATGCTAGATGATCATAACTCTTTTATGCAACCTATACAAAGGAGTTGTGACTCCATCACACCCTTTTACAAAATTACAAAACAACTATGATTTTAGAATATAAAACAAAGACCATTTCATACCTCAAGGCATGACAAGCATGAAAAATGATTTACTATAATTGTAAATTGATGTATCTATGGAAGTTTGCCTATATATCTTTTCCTTTATCATACATTCTATATCTTTTTATTTTTTTATATTAGAGTAATTGTAGATAGCAAATCATGGAAATGTTCTTTAGTAAATAGAACTTTTAACTTCAACTTGTAATGCATTATCATAGTAGTTGGCATTACAAAAAACAAAAGAGTTAAGTGATATGGAAAATGACTTGCTGCTTCTAAATTAAGGAAGCAGATATATATTGCTATGTTTGGAAGATACTTGTAATAATCGTAAGAAAGAATTTATAATATTTAAGAGGCAGTGATATTTACTTTGTGTTTCCTACTTCTTCAAGATCATGTACTGTGATTTTAATGACAAAATATATATACAAAACAAAAATTTAAACTTTTAACCAACAGAAAAGTTGGGATCAAATATTAATAGATCAGTTGCAGGACTTAACTAGCAAAAAGACAAACTATGTAAGGGTGAAAAAAAATTATCATGAAGGTATTATAGACAATACTGCTTTACCTGATATAGAGAATAACATAGAAGACATAAAAGTGCAGTGATGCATGCTACCAAAACCGCTATTTGTTTGTCAGAAGATGAGTGAATAAATTGAAGTATTTGTAGAACGACAAGAGGTATAGCTGATACCACCATAATTTGAGAGGTTCTGCTTGTTGACTTGTCTGTAGTAATACCTGAACCTAGAAGGAAAAAATAAAACCCAACATTAGAAGATGCATCAATAACAAAATGATTTATTTAACTTTTTCTACATTAGCTCTATTTTTCAACATATTTTAAATTTTTATCTAAAAATAGAGAATTTAAGGCAAATGCATATGATCTTTTTAGATGGCAATAAAACTATTAAATAGGGGTAATTTCTAAAACTAGAGCAAAAGGAAAAACAAACTCCTGAAATAGACAAGAGGCTTAAACACCAAAAAGAGGAACCAAGCCCTCAAACAATAGTGATCCTTAGATGAGGAAAAAAATAAAGGACCTATAAATTTAAAACAGATAAGGGGGCCAATAGGGGAGAAAGTAATATCAGCCTTACATTTTATGGATCAGTTATAAGCATAGTAGCAAAACTCGGACTCGACTCGGGCTCGAAAAATTTGACACGAAAGTTGGACTCAAGACTCGGCAAAATAACTTGACAAGACTCGAAAAAATAAAAAATAAAAAAATAAGATTTTCATGCATATTACTTATTAGTATATTCTAAAACATTTACTCAACATTCAACATTATACAAATAAGAAATTAACAAGAAGAAGGGACCAATAAACATTTTAAAAAATTAAGAAATACAAAATATAATTTAATAATTTATTTTTAAAAATAGTTGTGCCACATATGCAGCAAATTTAGAAAACCTATAGTTTTAAATTTTTAATAAACTTAAAAACAAATCTAATATTTTATTAGAAAGGTCCTAGAAAGATAAAACATAATTTAATAATTTATTTTTAAAAATAGTTGGGCCACAGCTAATGTAAAAACTTTATGATAATAAAATTTAAAACTTTAATTTAAAATTCTAAAAGTTTAGTTGGACAATCATAACACTTTAATCTCATATAACATAATTTAATAATTGGACCAGCGAATTTAAAATTTTTATGATGATATAATTTTAAAACTTTAATTTAAAACTCTAAAAAGTTTCGTTGAACAACATAACACTTTAATCTCTTATAAACATTTAAAATTATTTTGACTTTGCTGGTCTACCTTTTGACATTTGGTTAACAGGTGGTGGGTGAAGGCGATTTTGTAGTCAGCTAATCCAAACGCAAAATCTTTGTTATCCGAAACCCATTTGGAGTCCGAAACCCATTTGGAGTTTTGGGGTTTCATAGTGAGGACTGAGCCGAGGACTATGCCGAGGGTGATATTATTATGCTTCTCAGGCTGCTGAGAGGACGCGCAGATAAGCATACGAATAAAAACTAGGAAGAGGACGAGGACGGGAGTCGTAGAAGCCATATAATAGCGATAATAATATGGCTGGAAGCAAAAACTTAGTCTCGCATAGGCCTACACAGATGAGATGAAATGACTAGTTTGAACTTTTAACGAAAGAAGCAGCATCGCATATAATAAGCCTATGGCTGGAAGCAAAAACTTAGTCTCGTATAGGCCTACACAGATGAGATGAAACGACTAGTTTGAACTTTTAACGAAAGAAGCAGCATCGCATATAATAAGCCTGGGCAGGGCTGCACCTACACGGAATATGGGTCGCGTAGTCAACACGGGAAGGAGGTAGGTTAGGCAGGGACAGTGGTGGAGAAATAGACAGGAAACGCAGACAGCCCATGATCGACGACTTTCGATTCTGCTAATCATGTTTCTGGTAGGAAAAGTGAATACCGATTACCTTCATCGAGTGTTTTTTTTATTAAACAGCCCCTGAGTGTTTTTTTATTAGACAGCCCCTGATCGATGACGTCTGATTCTGCTAATCACATTTATGGTAGAAAATTCAATACCGAGTACCTTCGTCGAGTGCTAATTACGAAAGCAGAAGGCAACTGACAGCTGATAATATTGAATTATATTTATTTTTTACCCTGGGGCTGGCCGAGTCCCGACGTCGGGACTCGCGAGTCCGAGTCGGACTCGGCCCCGGACTCGGCTGGACTCAGCCGAGTTCAGAAAATATACTAGTCCGAGTGAGCTCGACGCGGCTGAGCCCACTCGGACTCGGACTTGGCCGAGTACTCGGGAGTCTGGCCGAGTCTGAGGATTGTAGGCAGACGAATCTTTACATGAATGCATGTTTGTGCATAGGAATGTATATGTGGGAATGTGTGCATACAAAAGTGTTGTAATAATGCATGCATGCAAAGTGGTTGTAATAATATGCATGTGGCAAAGTGGTTGTAATAATATGCATGTGGCAATGTAAAGTAATGGGGTATTTTTAATGTTTTATGTAAACAGGTAGTTTAGAGGTAATTGGGTAGTTGCCAACCGCCTACCAGTCCTATCACACTTGTAGCACAGCGATGGTTTTCCACATTTGAAGGAACATGAAAGAGTAAATGACAACAAACATTAACAACATACAACATTCACCATAACTATGAGAAAAGAGATTTAGAGACAAAATGGGGCAAAACTACACATTACCATTGTATTCAATTATGAACCGTAGTTACACATATCAAGTATAGTAGCAATGACACAAGATTACATGTATTCTCTTGGACAAATGACTTATTTCTCCAATGCAAGATGCTCTACAGAATGTACACAATTGTAAATTGATGATGTATTCAGAAATGTAAGAGAAATAAGGATGAGAAGACCAAAGAAAAGGACATTTGGTGTTTTGATTGTAAATTAGGGCACACCAATGCAAATTTTCCAAAGAAAGCATTTGCAATATTTGTGAGATTGTAGGTCATGGTATTGTAGATTGCCTATTCAATCTGAGAAGTGCAAGGCACTAGGCAATAAAGTGTAAAAGGAGGAGAAAGAGGAGAAACCTAGAACTTCAAAGAGCATACAAGGAGCAACAAGCAACAAATACCAGAATAAATGCCAAGGGAGAAGGCAACCACAATTAGGGAATCGAACTGTAGGAGGCTGAGGTGAAGGTAGATTGCAATATGACTTAGATGGAAGGCTGATCATACGATGGAGAAGATGTCAAGAGTGGGGACATTTCACATATAATTGTATGAATGCTTAAACGGGAGAAGCTAGGAGTAGTATTGCAATGATGTATAGATGGTGCAATCTTAGCAACCATAAGGATGCAAACTGTCCAAAGAAAGCAAGTACAAGCAGCTCGCAAAATGTCACTTTCATTGACCTAGAGAAGCCTCAAATGAACCAACAAGAAGCATATAAGGACAAACACGTGCTGGCAATGACTCGGGCACAAGCACAGAATATGGAGCAATACTCAAACCTTGCCAAGGAGAACGAGAAATGACAGGAAGCACGTGTCCAAATAGACGAAGAAATGTAGAAGACCAATTAGAAGAAGAAATTAAAATAACCCATTGCCATTGAGGATGAAGAGACAAATGTTGCCGTGAAGATGTCTAGTTTATTGTGCATGATACCAGAGCTTTATGCAATGGTTGGAGCAGTGTGGACGAGGAGTATAGAAGGGCCACAACACCAACTATTGACGAGGAAAGTAGCAAAGTATTAGTACATTGACCCAACAATCTTGATGATCGATGCCGGGAAGAAACTAGCACTGATCCATATCGAGTTGTTGAATCACAAGCTAACACATTTGATCATTGACAAGGGTTCGTGTATAAATGTCCTGCTCGAGAAGACATGGAAGGATTTGGGGGCACCATTTTTGTGCTCCTAATTGTTGACTATATGGTGCAGATTAGTATGGCATTGAAATGAAAGTAGTTTTGACTGCAAAAAAGGTAAAGATTGTGGATCAAAAATTCATTCTAGACTTCATGCAAATTGCTATGCAAAAACTAGCCTACGATGCATTGTTAGGATAGGGACGGTTATGCACGGCAAAAGTAAACCACAATTGGGAGAAGGATTGGTTGAGTTTTAAGAGATGCCATCTCAAGTATGTAATAAACTTGAAGAATTAGTATATTAGTGGAGAATTGGTGACATTTGATGAATCCGACAATTCATCATCAGAAGATTGGGTAGATGGACAAGAACCCAACAATGGAGTGCTGGAATTGGAGGAGTGTAAGGAGGATGAAGCACACTCGGATAGCAGATTTTACTTTGGCAAATGGAAGGCTATGAATTTTTCTTGTCTACCTACATGTGCATAGATGCAAAGGAAGATGTGCAGGATGAAGGACCTCAAAGTGTGTAGGAGGTCAAAGAATACAGTCCAAGCTCCAAGCCAACCATGAAAGTTGAAGAAGAGGAAAAGATGACCTTTCCACCAAATTTTGCATTGTATAATGTAGGCAATGCATAGATTGAGGAAAATCCAGCACGCCCCTTTGATGTGGAAAAGGAACTTGACACCATAAAGTATGAAGGACCAAAGATGGTGCAGGTGAACCTCAACAAAGGTGAAGAAGAGAAGATAATCCATTGCGGGGACGAGTGGGACCTGGTTCTAAAAGCAACAACTTTTAAAATCTTCATGTAGTGCAAAGAGGTCTTTACATGGACGTATAAGGACTTACAAGGGTTTCCACCTGAGTTATGTGTGCATTCGATTCTATAGGTTCCAAGTGTGCAACCTGTAAGAAGAATGTTGTACAAAATGAACCCAAAATAGGTGGCCTTGGTGAATGTAGAAATAGAAAACATGTTAGACATTGGAATAATCTTTAGACATTGGAATAATCTTCAAGGTGATGGTGAGTGAGTGGGTGTCACCTATCATCATCATCTTGAAGAAAGAAAGTAACCAAATCTGCATCTATGTGGATTTTTGAAGTTTGAATGCAGTGAACATCAAGGATCCCTTTCCAATACTTTTCACTAATTTAATCTTGGAAAAAGTAGCAAGTCATGAGATCTATTAATTTTTGGATGGATTCCTGGGGTACAATCAAATTAGTCTTGCCAAGGAGGATCTATTTAAGACTACGTTTGTTGTAGAAAATGGCATTTATGCATATACGAATGCCTTTTGGTTTGTGCAATGCACCAACCACATTTTAAAGAATATTTTTGTATATTTTTGGACAAATGTCCATGGGCAAGTTTTAAGTGTTCCTGGATGATTGGTCATTGTACGGGATAAAGGACAACCATTTGAAGGCACTAAAGGAGTGCATGCGGTTGTGTATGAATGCTCGACTGTACTAAAACCTAAAGAAACGCAATTTGTTGGTACCATACACATAGTTGCTAGGGCACATGGTGTGCAAAGAGGGGTTGAAGACTGATCTTAACAAAATTTACGCCATGATGAGCATAGGGGATCCATATGATGTGAGTTCACTAAAGTCATATTTGGGGCATGTTAGGTACTATCAGCACTTCATAAAGAATTTCGCACAAGTATCACACCCTCTTGATGCATTGACATGCAAAGGTGTTCCTTTCAAGTGGACAAAGGAGCACCAAAAGGCCTTTGAGGAGTTGAAGGCGAAGTTAGTTTGCATGCCCATTTTGGTGTTTCCAGACTGTGATAAGGAGTTTAATGTCTATGTAGATGCATCAAACTTTGTGATTGAATGTGGACTTGCCCAAGAGGGGTAGTATGTGTTGGATCAACCCATATATTTTCAACTTAGTTGTTGTCATGGGCAAAGAAGAACTACAATGCAATGGAGCAAGAAGCATTAGGGATGGTGTATGCAATATCAAAATTCAAACCATCAAGTGTAGTTGTATTTGATTAACAAGCTGACCACTCATGGACAAGTCAACAAGTGGCTTGTAATGTTGCAAAATTTTATGTTTTGGGTGGTGGTGAGACATAGAAAGAAACTAATAATAGAGGATCAGTTGTCTAGAATTCCCTTAAGAGATCCTTCGAAAGGAGTGTTGGATGAATTTTAGGATGCTCATTTCTTTTCAATTACTATGCTACTGTTGTGGTTACGTGGGAGAATACTTGTCAACGGGGGAGCTTCCAAAGGAGTTGACAATAGTAGAAAAGAAGAAAATCATCATTAAATCAATACAATTCCAATTGATAATTGGTTTGTTTTACAAAATAGGACCTGATGGGATTTTGCAAAGATGTGTGATGGATGAGAAAGTAAATGCAGCGCTGAAGGAGGCTTATGAGGGATTGGAAGGAGGGCATATGGGATCGGATGCAACCTTAAGTAAGGTGCTTCTGGCAAGGTTGTGGTGGCCCACCCTCTATCATGATGCGAAGGAGTTCGTGATTGCATGCAATACATGTCAAAGAACTGGGAAGCCATTGTGGAGGGACTTCATGCCATTGCATCCATCTCAGCCATAGAAGTTGTTTGAGATATGGGGTCTTGATTTGGTTGGTCCATTGAAAACTAGTCATAGGAGATGCAAGTACCTTGTGGTAGTGATTGAATATTTGATAAAGTGGGTAGAAGCAAGAGCATTGGTTAATAATTTTTCCAAGAACATTGCACGATTCTTGTATGAACAAATTAGTACAATATATGGAGTGCCTTCTTAGTTGACAAGTGATCACAAAGGAAACTTTGTAAATGAAATTAGTCAGTAAGTTGATGATGGAAATTAAAATCTTGCATTCATTGTCAAGTCTGTACTACCCTAGGGCAAATGGGCAGGCAGAAGCAACAAACAAGGTTTGAGTATCCATAGTGTACAAGATCTATGGAATTGAATATGCTAATTGGGAGAAGTTGTTAGTGATCTTGTGGGCATATAGGATGACATATAAACCAATGAATAATCATACACCATTCTAGTTAATGTATCGACAGGAGGTAGTTGTGTCGGTAGAGTTTTTGGTACCAAGTCTGAAGATGGTGGTGCAGAACTGTCTTGGTGACTAGGGGAGTCTAGAGGAGAGGTTAATGACACTCATCAAACTGGATGAAAAGAGGGTCATGGCACACTAGGCTATGGAGGTTTCCCAATGTCATCAGAAACTGTGGCAAGACAAACACCTAAAGAAGATGAAGGTAGGTGACAGTGTTGAAATTCAATGGCAAGCGTGAGATCAAGCCAAGGAAGTTGAAGGCCTTGTGGCTTGGACCCTTCCAAGTAATGAAGTGATGGATAATGGCATAGTATGTTTGAAGAGACTGGATGGGTCACAATTTTCTGAGACAATGGTTTGAATTTAAAGTTGTACAAGGTAAGAGTGCAAGTAAACTTTGTAAACCTCGAGCCAAGTAATGAAGTTACAAGTATGGGTAGATTGATGGTTGCACCAAATTAGTCATTGGGATGCTTTCAAGGAATCTTGATATGGGAAGTTGGAGAGTCAAGTTGTACAAAAGATGATGATGGCGAGGAGGATTCAAGTGACCCAGATGAAAGTGAAAATGTGGAGCAGATAGCATGGTTGTATGAGGAGGAAACTACAAGTAAACAAGTGGACATACAAACGACAGTGGAGTAGGAAGACTTCAAATGTAGACCCACTAAACGTAGGAGGGTCCATGTGCATGTCAGGTTTGTGGATGTTGAAGAGGAACAAATATTGAAGTCACTTGATGCTAAAAAAATGCAATGAATGGCGATGATGCATGTTAGATAGGAGGAACCACTAGAATACGAGCCTTGAAGTGATGGTAATGAATATGAGGGAATGAACTTATTGGATGACATTGGGTGTGCACAAAAAAGTATGTAGGATGGGGCACAACAATTGTGTGAAAGGAGTGAACAGTTGAACATACAAATAACGTTATTTCAAAGACAACATGCACAGGAGTTGTTGAGGCTATGACAGGACATTCAAGCAATTGATTTGAGTTTTTTCAGAAAAGAGACAAGTCTAAAAGAAACCTGAGGAGGAGCATGATAGAAAAGCAAGTGTTGGGAACTGCTAATGACTATGCAAAGGAAGTTGAGTTTTTCGAGGAAAACTACCCATTCAGATAACAGAACCTTGCCAAGAGATGTTAAATGGAGGGATATTTATGAAGTACTTCGGAAAACACTACCAAGAGAGGAGATAGGTATCAGTGACTTGGAGAATGGGTCTAATAGTGTGTCCCTGACGAGTTTGAGTAGTGAGAAGGAAGACTAGAATAGTGCCAGTTCAAGTTTGGAGTTCAAAAGAAGAGGTAGATGAGTGTAGACAGTAGTTCTAAGAAACAAAAGTAAAAGTGTTTGTAAAAAGGACTACACACCAAATGCAATAACATGAAATGAAATGTAATGCAAATTCAGTCTAAATGAAATACAATCGTCATTGTAAAACCTTAACAAATCACGTCATTTGCGAAAGGTTAGTAAGGTTAACTAAGGCTATTACGTAGGAAGTTTTGGACTGTTTGGGAAACATCTTAGAATTGGTTATAGTAACCACCAGGATGGTGCTTTAAATAGGCCCCCTTCATTTCATTTGGTATCCATGACAATCCATGTGAGAGACTAGGTTGACAAGTCTGAATGCAGTCATTGTGACTTTGTAAATTGTGCAACTTGATAATACAAATGACTATCTTGTTCTCCAATCATGTCTCTCGTGTGATATATGTTGTGATATACTATTAGAGTGGGCGCAAGTTTCAGTGTTTCAAGTTACAATCTTGGATGAGGACTGCTGTGGATACCGCCCAGAATGTAGCAGAGTCGTCGATGCCCATAAAGAGAGAGCGAACGCCATCATAGCCGACACCAACATAGCCGATGCCATCACAACCAATGCCAACATAGTCGATGTTGTCATAGCTATCGCCATTGCTGAAATCCAAGACCGGGATGCCATCATGACTGGAGGAGGTCATCATGCCATCATAAGAGCCCCCATCTTGTAGTCACCATCACGCCAGATTGCCATCATCCATATGAGCTATGCTGCCATTGGATGTACACTTGCCAATTGAAGTCCCATTGCTGTCATGAGGATGCCATCTGAAGCAACGATCTGTATCGGAGCTTGCAACTCCTTGGTTCACTAGCTATCATTCCCTCACCTCTGGGAATTCTCATTGCTATCTACAATGGGGAACATCAAGGAGGAGGCAACAAGTTGACCAACCAACAAGTAATGTTAATCCTTTGTCGAATGTTGTTTTATAGGAAGTACCTCGAAGAGAAGCTCAAAACACTTATGAGGGTGAAGAAGTAGCAGAAAGAGGGTAGATGAATAGGAGAGGGCAAAATCTATCAAATATTTGAACGGTTCCTTGGGAAGTCAAAGTGGTTTGCAAGGGCCACTTGATAACTCAAGGTGGTCATATGAATGAATCTACTCAGGTATTTTGGGTGGGCCATTATGACTTGATAAGTTGTAGCTTGCTGGAATTGCAATGGTATGATGTGGTCTACCCCAAGGTCCCTTTTTGATGTGATTAGCAAACATGACATCATACTTATTTGTGAGACGCACGAGAGTCCTAAGCGAAACCTACCAGTTATCTCAGGTTACTTTTGGTGGTCCAATTGTCAGCAACTCACTCGGCGCTCTAGGGGGGTTCGAGGTTCAGGAGGTGTTGCTACTCTTATCAAGGGTAGGTTTTAGGGTTCAGTATCCCTAGTTTTGACTAACCCCCACTCCAAGTTTTTATGGATTAAAATCCACCGTCACCCACCTCTTTGGGATATATACATTGCCACCTATTACTTTCCCCCCACCACGTCCAATTTTGTTATTCACATGAATGGGGACCCTTTCCAATGTCTCTATGAGGACATTACTAGATACTCAGCTTCAGGGCAGATACTCTTGTTGGGAGATTTCAATGCTGACCGGACCTCTGCAGGTTTCTCTTTATGACCTCACAACCGATGAGTTGCAGACTCAGGAATTGGATCCTAAGGACCTTGGTTTTGCTCAAACCTCCAGTGACACATAGGTTACTGCTTACAGTAAGCATCTTATTGAGTTGGGTGAATCCAACAGGCTAGTGCTTCTCAATAGTATATCTTGTTTTCCGGATTCCGGTGGGTTTACTTGCTTTCCTCATAGTGGTGGAGCCAGTGTTGTCGACTATGCTATTTCCTCTACCACCCTCATTCCATTCATTTCCTGGTTTAGCGTCTCTGATCACCCTTCCCCCTTACCGATCATTCAGTTATTTCTCTTACATTATCCGTTATTTCCCTTCCTATTACTCATCCCCCTCCTCCCTCCCCTTTAGTCCCTTGGGTCATAATAGACTTTGACTATTATTATTCCTTTACCTATATGAACTGGTTGTGTTAGGTTCTCCCTAGGGTGTCTTCTCTTCCTGATGTTTTCGATCATTTTGCTTGCTTGGTACAAACTATTTGGAAGGTTGCTTTGGACTCGTACCTCCACTCTATTCATCCTGCCCCTTGTCCTCATCCCCCTGGTCATTGCCCCATGAACATCTGGCATGATAAGGAATGTAAGTCTACCAACCAAAGGTTGAAATATGCCATTTGAAATCCTTCCCAGCTCTATGCCATTTCCCATAAAGACTACAAGATGCTTCTTTGAAAGAAGAAGCGTCTCTTCCTCTCTCAACATCGACTTGATCTTATCCACTCCCTTCAATGGTCTCCTAAATCCTTCTGGTGCCTTATCCTCCCTCATGATCGGATTACTCATGGGATCAATCTTTCCACTTAGACCATTCATCCATCTTCCCTCTATACCATCCCTAATCAGCCTTCTATTACTGATCTCTTCCCTTCCTCTTCGTGCCACCTCTTTTATACTAGTCTTGTCAGGTAGGCTATTTGGAAACTTTGTACGAGCAAAGCAGTAGATTTAGATGGGTTATAGGCAAAATTTCTAAAGCATGATGTTGACCCTCTTGTTGGGGCCCTCACCGATCTCTTTAATCTCTCTGTTTGTTCTGGGTTTCCTGATTCTTGGACTCAGCATATCATTCACCCCATTCATAAGGTAGGTGATCCCCACGAACCCAATAATTACAAGACTATCGTGATTGGGCATATCTTTGCCAAGCTTTATGCCACAACATTGGATGTGCTTCTCTCCCGAAGGTTGGAGGAGGAGGGTTTCAGGGCTCTTGGCCAAGCTGGTTTTCAGCAAGATCACCAAACCACAGATCACATTCTAGTCCTCATAGCTATTATTGAGGAGGCGCATTTCAGGTCCTCGAAGGTTTATTGTTGCTTTGTTGACTTCAGGAAAGCCTTCGACATGGTGCCTCGGAATTTACTTCTTGAAAGTCTTCGGTCAATTGGCATCTCTGGGGCAACTTTTGACAGTGGTTACATGGTTATATGAGACTATGAAAGGTCGGTTTCGCTCCCCTCAAGGGTTTTCAAACAATATTCTTAGCACCATAGGAGTGAAATAGGGGTGCCCCCCTTCCTCGACACTTTTTGGGATCTTCATCAATGAGCTTGAGACTTTTATTAAGGAGAATGCTCACGCAGAGGATGGCTGCCTTCTTTACTATGTGCTGATTTCTATTCTCCTCTTTGTTGATGATGTTGTTCTTTTGGCCTCTTCCCTTGAGGGGCTTCAGCGTCATCTGGACAAGCTTGCCGCTTTTTGTGACTCGAGATAGTTGATGGTGAATCTTTCTAAGACCAAGGTTACGGTATTCAATACTACCAAAGAGGCTCTATCTCATCTCCACTTCTCTTTCCAAGATCGAGAGGTCGATATCACCACCTCTTATGTGTACTTGGGGGTTATTTTCACTGGTCCCACTTTTAGTATGAAACCCGCCACCCAGGCCCGAGTGTGTAAGGGATATGCAACTCTATCTTTGCTAGAGAGGAATTGCTTCAAAGCACATTTTTCAGGATAAACCTATGAAGATGAGGATTTTTTATGCCTTGGTCAAGCCAACTATTACTTATGGTTTAAGGTCCTAGTCTTGGCCCAACTGAGTGGTCATGGGTTGAATGAGTCCAGACAATCTTTCTTTGACGATTCATTTGTTGCAAGGGCCTAGTTCCCCGCTCTATTATTCTGCATATTTTGGGGCTTCTCTCCAGCTTGAGATTATCTTCACAGGATCCGTACTTTAGGAGATACCCTTGAGGGTTATAGGTGGTACCCTTACCTTGCCCTTCGCTCCTCGATGGAAATCTCTTCGAGTCCTCGAGGAGGCCGAAGGAGCTGGTATTTTTAAGTTTTTGTCCTCCTAGCCAGCATTCAAATACAAATAGATAGGTTCTCCCCTTATTCTTTGGGTGTTCTACCCCCCTCTCGGCTTAGTAAGGAGAGGATGCTCCATGAGATCTAGAAGGATGTTAGTCTCCAGTACACCAGATGCACTTGAATCTCTCTTGTTGCCCCTCTTTCCCCCAAGCTGTCTTTCTACCATGAGCACTTACAGATACAGGACAACAAAATAGTTCCTCCACAATACCTTCAATAGCGCACAATGCATAGTCTTTAGATCACTATTGGGCAACTCAGGGTGTGCTCTCACCAACTCTGGAATGAGTCAGATCACCATCTTCCAATGGAAGAGTGGATTTGCTTGTTTTGCCCCTTGGGTGAAGTTGAAACGCTTCATCATTTTATTTTTTGTTGTCCCATTTATTATGAGATCCAGGATAGATTCCATTGCCTTTTCAAGGACAACTCTCGATCTATTTCTACCTTCTTCAGATACCTGGACCAGCAGTGTCTTGCACTCTTTCTTAGGGAGATAACTTAGCTTCGACAACATATAATTTCTCCTCCAGATGGATCTCACCCTCCTCAACATCGGCTCATCACAACATACTTCACTAGCTTTGACAAACTAGGTGACTCCGGACGTAAATGCCCCACACCATCTAGTTCAGATAGAAGCAGGGTCACTAGACAGCGCACCCACAGTTTGTCAGGGTTCTGCACTAACGTTGGTTAGAGACATATCCTGGACTTCTTTAGCTCCAGTACTTCAGCCTCAACTATTAGGAGAGAATAGTTTCTGGGGGGTTCTTGGAGCTTGCCCCTCTTGGGCTGCTCCCTCCCCCCTCCTCTCTCCATTCTTCTTGGTGTGCACTCCTCTCTTCTGGACTATAGCCCTTCCCCCCTCTGCTCTCCCTTTTATTTTCCCTTTTTCTTTGGCCCGGTTGTTGGGTTTCGTCTTGTATTTATCTTAGTTCTTTTCTTTGTTGGGCTTTTTAGCCTGCCAGTTGGCAATCATTATTGTCCTTCTTATAGTCCCTTGGGTCTTATTTTGGACCACCACAGACATTAATAATATTTTGTTTCAGTTCATTTCACTCCTACTGAATGAGGGTTTTCAACAAAACCCTCAATTTTACTGCTTCTATGGCATGTTGTATCTCTAGTTTGATGGTGAAATATTCTTCATTTTAGCTGGTTTTCCATTCTTCCTTGCTGTTGTGGAATTCTTCATAGTGAAAAATCTTTGTTTTTCCTCTTTGACATCTTGGAATGTGCCCTAGGGCATGCCCTAGGTAGCATTGTCTGACTAGTAGTTTCTCCCCGCTAGTTGGCTTGGCACGATACTCTTCCCTCTATATAAGTTGGGGAAGGTAGAGTGACTCTTAGCTTGCATGCACCAAATTTGACACCACTCCCTCAACTACCACTTCAACACCTCCAACCATCCATGCAATTGCTCGATGTGCATGTTGCCTTCGTCTTACATATGCTCGGCTCCTCCTTAATCTTAATGGTAGACGGGCTTGTTTGATGGGTATACATACTTCACTTTTGCCTTGGTGTGGGTGTGTTTTTATTTTGGCCCAGATGACCTCCTAGCCATCTTGATGGCCTATCTTCTTGGCCTAGACAACTTATCTAGGGGCTTGTTTCCCTTCTTGGGGCTAGGGGATGGTCCAAACAGCCCTTCCCTCTAGTCAAATTGCCTAGGGGTTTTTTGAGGTGGAGTCCTTTCCACTAGACAATCGGGGAAAATTCTTGACGGCCTCTCCCCTTGGCCGGGCCATCCTAGATGGCCTAGGGGGCTTGATGGCCCACCTAGACAACCTAGGCAACCTCTTTTGCAAGCATAACTTGGATAGTCTAGGTAGCTTGATGGCCTACCTAAAATGCTTAGGGCATCGTTCAAATTTGGCAGTTGGCAACAACCACCACTTGTCCCAATTTCATCTTCCCAACACTTTCAATTTTTGATTTGTTTTGCTCCTTCATCGATTTGGGCTCAAACTTAGCATGAATGCCCTTGTTCTCCTTTGTCTACTCGGTTTCCATGTTGCATATGCTCCATCATTGTAAAAGATGCTCCTAAGTCAATATTCCACTTATTGGAAGATGGCTATATGGCCTTTGTGTTGTACTATATTACCCAGTGACATAATTTCACTATTTGGAAGATGGCTATATGGCAAACATATTACCACTTGGTCATTGACAATACTTAATTTTGTTGTCCTTGGTACTCCATGATAGGAGTAATTACATAACTAACTTTGACGGTTATTGTAACTACCCGTAATGTTCACTCTTTGTTTATTTAACTTTGAGTAAGAGCTAGCACTATCGTAGTCTTCTTCTTCACCACCTGGACTTGCCAAGGATACACTGTTGCTCTCCATTGACAATGGGTTGCTGCTATACAAGGTATTATTTTGTCGCTCCCTCCCAAGTATTTTTTCATCATCATCAATAGGTTTAACCGACATTTCATCGGCATTTCTCCATTCAGCTTTTACCAAACCTTCGCTTGTCAAGATGCTACTCATCGAGCTACAGGTTTCCAAGTTTGTCACCGCTACATAGTTCACCAAACTATTTGTTGCCAAATTGCTTGCCAAGCAGGTCGTCACCAAATTATTTGCCAAGTTGGTTCTCCCAACAGTTTTCTTCCAGAAAATTAGCTTTTGCCACATAGTGGTCAACATTTCCCAACACTTCCTCATTTGCCATGCATGTCTAGAATTGTCTTTGATACTTGTTCCTTTGCCAGATAGTCTACTTTTGAAAATTCCTTTGCCAAGTATACCCCCAAAAGGTCTTCCCTGACTGTAATGTCCTTTTTCTGGGAATTCAACAAAACCTAGCAGAAAACAATGTTTTCTTCCAAACAAATAATTTTTACTTAAATAAAATGCAAATCTTTAATTTCGGGATTACAAAACTATGCAAGAATTTGCCAAATCACACCCACAATACGAAATTGCATTAAATCTGAAGAGCAATGACAATTACATGAACAAATCACATGTAGAACAACTCACAATACATTAAATCTGGCTGCAAACTGTTAAGAGACTGGAATTTGCTTTGAAACCCTTCTGATCTGCCTTGAAAACCCTCAAACATGCAAAACAAGGCCTCCTAGAGGCTGATGTCACCCTTCTAGGGTTACAAGAAGCTGCAACACACCAAAACACTGCTGAACTACAATGCCACGAATACCATGCTGCTATCCACTGACTCTTCTACACTGCCAAACACTGAAACTGACCAAATCACACTGCACACAAACACTGAAACCCTAGCTGCTAACTCCACTGAAGCTCTGTAGCAAACCCTGGGTAGATTTGCCTCTCAAAACTAAGGGATCAGCCCTTAGATCCAATCAAATAGCAAGGGCCATCACTTGTCTATCTGATTAGGGCTTCCTGAAAAGAGGGATCATCACCAATCCTCAGAAAGAATGAGCAAGGATCAGCCTTCTCTCCACAAGAATCACTTGGATCCTCCAAACTCACAATAACATAATCAAAAAGCATCCCAAAATGAAACGTTGAGCCTCCTTATAAAGCCTTTTCTTCTAATTCTTCGTTGACACTTCCCTAGGCACTTAAAATCACTTAAGGCCTTTATTTTAAAAATAAAAGATGAAATAACTAATATTAAGTCTCCTAACACATTATCCCCCCTTTTTATTTTTATTTTTAATTCTTTTATTTGCCTAAGTCCACACAATAACACCTTGCACCACACCACAACTTGTTCAACATTGAACACCAAAAATGGGGACATTACACTGACTCAAAACTTCATGGATGTACTTTAGTGAACAATATACCCCCTCATCAGAGGATTGTACAGATCTGAAAACAAAAACTAAAGTTTTCAAAACTAAGATTCTCCATTAATCTAAGACTTGATATCAGTTGTCTATAGGAGAATATTCCCTTTTGGCCCTGAAGTGTTTAGAAGCGAGGGTGGATATACGAACTTTTGAAATTATGACTGTTTCTTTCTCTCATCTTGTTCTACCATGAACTTTGGTATTGATAACTGTTTCAAATTTTTATTCCCATGCAACCAAATGGCATGTCATTATTGAGCAGTGATGATCCAACTTGACATCATTCTTCGTCAAACTTGCTATCATATTCCAAGGCACCAAAATATTGGAATGTGAGCCCTACAATCACATCATTCTTAGAATATTGACCTCTAACGCTTGGTGTGGTTCCTTCATTAAACTCTTTTGAAAACTTGGGGGCTTGCAGGTGAATCCATAGTTATTGGATGAACAATGCCTTTTTCCAAAATTTCCTCTTTAGGGAGATAAAATCTTTTCACAGCAGGTCCTTCTGTCATAAACTCTTTGAAACTTGTAGATTATTTTTCCTCTAGGATAAAATTGAATGTTTCATGCTCTAGAGGTATGCTTGCTTTCATCACCCATACAGGTCTTCTTCCTCCAGCTGAAACATAAATGCCACATATTCTGTTCCAACCTCTGAATCTTCACCTTTCACTTCAGGTTCCTTTTTTGGCACACAAGGTGCTCCATTAATTCAGTAGTTTTCTTTTGGAATTTCTTCTTTGGAGAAATGGAACACTTAGATGAATGGGGGCTCATCTGACAACTCTTTCAATGTCGTTGATTTTCCTTCCTTTTGTATTATTTTAGTAGGGTTTAGTATAATTGTCTCATGGTTTAGTTGTAGACTTGTCTCCGTCATCTATATAGATTCTCTTCTTTTATCCGAGGACACAAATACTTCACAGTCCTCTATAAGTCCTGACTCATCTATGAAATTTTCATTTACTATCTCAGGTTTTATCATTGGTGGAGAACAAAATGACTCTTGATGCTTAGATAGGAGATCATCTGGAGGAATTATTAACCCATTAGAAAGAGTATTGTTCATGGCAATTTATTGGGAAATTGAACAATTCCTACCCTTCGAGAATGTTTCAGGCATCATAAAGACTTGCATTGTATCGACCTAAGGTACAACCACTTGACTTATTGTTGGTTGGTTCATTGTGAGTTTATCAGCCTTTGGTTGACTAAATACTGTGGGTTGATTCACCATAATGTTTTGTGCTTGATCAATCATTTGAAAATTTGTCTTTTGGGGTATTGACCAGTTCCCCTCATTATGTTCATACCCTTATGTATAGAATGACTGAAGGATTGAAACCATATACTTTATTTCATCTAGTTGCATTCATGTATCTTTCTAGTTCTAAGGAACTAGTTGACACTAGGGAACTTGGGGAAATTGTGGAAATTTGGGCAACTTTTATGGGGAAGAGTGTTGGAGTTGTGGGATGGGCATTTGGATTGAATGGGTAGGATATTCTTGCTGAGTGGCTGTCATAGGAATTGGTTGGTAAATGAATTGAGATGGCTAAGGTACTTGCCCATATTGTATGGGTTGGCCATATTGTCCCTGCTCATGTGACATTTGATATATAGGTGGCCCTATAGGGGTATAAACTAGTTGTTGAAGGATTTGGTGATTCAGTACCCAAGACATCCCTGACATTATTGGAGTGTTCCCTCCCAGTGAGGTAGTCATGTTGTTGACCAAAATATGTTTGGGTTGAAGACCTTTTCCAGTATTCATGAACGAAAATGATAGATTTTGAAAGAAGGATTAAAAATGAGGGCTTTCAAAGCAGGGTGCACCGAGCAGAGTGAGTGGCTTTGAAATATTTTGTTGTTGTTTCAGTTTTGCTTCTTCCCACTGTTGCTTGTTCCTGTGAACATAGATTTTTGACAAACAAGACTCACCAAACAATAGATCACAAGTTAGGCAAGATTTTGGATCAATTAAAAAAAGGAGTCTCCATTTGCATGAAAATTAAGGAACAAAAATTGAAATTTGAAATGAAAATGCAACTCATAAAGTTTCAAAGCAAAATTGATCATATCTGGGGCCAAATGGGCAAATTCAATCAAATGATTTGTGAGTTTCATGCATGATAGTGTGATACACAAACCCTTTAACAAATTTGAAACAATATGAAGTATACTTGTATAGATCTATAAACTTATATGTGGGTGGGGTAATGATCAATTTCATACCGAAATTGTACTTGTGTGTCTCATTGGGCATGCCAGAACTTTTGAACACAGAAATCATTAAGTGCAATTTGCGCCTATGATGCCATTCAAAAAATGGATGGCAAGGAATCTACTCTTCCCAACATACGGATTCAGGCTAGTTCCCTTCTAACTTAATTCAAAATGTGAAAAATCTAATCCAAATATGCAGAAAATAAAATCTGATCTACTTTAATTGAGAAAAGGGTGTGAGAAAAGAAATAAAGAAAGTAGAAATCTGGCCGAAGCCATAACATTTTTGATGTGATCCAATGATGATTTTATCAAAGCTGAATAACTTCTGTGCAACAGATCTAGAATACCTGCAATGAATAAGAAAACAAGACTAACAAAAGGGTGGACGGGTAGAGCCACTAACACCACATTCCTTGAAAAGGAGGTCACTTGACATAGAACATTCATTAAGTATGTTTCTCTCTTTATTTATTGCAAGATAAAAAAAACACAATGCTGGATCGCAGAGAGTAGCTCAAGCTCTCTTCAATTTGCCAAAGGATCATTACAATGAAGAGTCTCTTATTTATACTTGAAAATTTAACCCCAATCTATTTTTGGACTTGCAATTCAATTTCACAAGTGGACTCTTCATCCTTATCCACAATGTGAAAAATGGGTGCACAACATGAAGCGAGGCATGTAAGAGTTGAAGAAAGGTTCAATAATCGAAAGTAGGGCACATTGATCTGAAGTGAGGCACACAAGACAAAAGCAAGGTGCAATCAATTGGACCAAGGTGCATTTGAACAGAGCGTAGAACACTCGAATGGAGTGGCATGCACTCAAACGAAGTGGGGCACAATTGAATGGATTAAGATGCATTGAAATGGAGTAGGGTGCACTAGAATGAAGGGGGTGAACTTAGACAGAGTGGGGTGCATTGGAATAGGATGGGGGCACTCGGATAGAGTGTAGTGCACTTGGACAAAGTAGGTCTTACCGGAATATAGCAGGGTGCATTCAGATGAAGCGAGGTGCACGTGGATGAAGTAGGACGCACTAGAACAACAACACACTAGAGTGGAGCAAGCTGCACTACTTTTAAACACAGCCAATTTTCGCTGATTTATACACTACTCTATCTTTTGCCTTAGCTTGTGTGAAAGATATCCGTTTGGAGTGTGAATCTTATCATATCATTATCTTAAAAAGTCTCTCTCTCTCTCTATATATATACATATATATAAAGAGAGAGAGAACATATTGAAAGGTTATTTGTTAAGGAGTGGGGTATGATAAATTTTCCTAGGTTATACCTCTAGGATATTGCATATACACCATCTACTATTTGGTGGAGAGGGCATCCATTCACCCCTTTTTTTGATGCTATCATATATTTTTGAATCTTATATGGATTTCACTTAAGATACCTATTGATCCCTTGTAGATGATGATTGTGATATGTTACTTGGTCCTTCATTCCAATGGGTAAGGATTCATGTCTTGTATCCAAGGAAGTTGACGTTCGACAAGAAGGTCTAGTTTTTGTTTAGGTGGCATTTAAATACCAAGGCTGAGTTGATAAGTAATCTTTTGAAAAAATACTTATTATCTCCTTCCTGACAAAATTTCCACTGCATCTGTCTGCAATAGATGAAAAGCCTTCAAGTAAAGAACTAGACCAAGACAAGGGCATGAAGAAGTTGAAGTTGAATTCAGTTTGTAACCATGTCCAAAATATTGTAACAATTTTGCATCTCGAAGGAGATGGATAGTTGTGTCCTTCCTCCCACAAAAAATGCACAAAGAATCTACTAGTCCAATCTTGCAAAGAAGTGACTCAACAGTTAGCTCAAAATTTGTAGCTTAATGGAAGTTCTTGCTTTTTCAAAAGGAAAATCTTTGGCATCACACATTTAGATGATTCACTTGTCAATGCTTTTCATAATTGTGATCTCCCACAAAAATTTCATTCATAATTGTGGTTTTTCATGCTTAAGGTTTCAACTTTATCCATAATCCATTTGAATGATCATAAATGGCTAAATAGATACCAAAGGAATTCCCAAACATGGGATGCTATCCTCGTACTTTCTTATCTTCTATTCTTTATGAAGCCAATTTTGAGTCATTGAGGTCATTACGTGAAGGTTATATGTCATTTGATAGAAGATGAGCATACAAGGAAATGCATCATCAAGTTTTTGATCAAGAAAATAAAATTTTGTTTCATTTATTCCAAAAATAAAGGTTGACTAGTAATGAAGGACTGTAATATATATTTTTGATATCCGAGATTTCATAAATCTTGTAAAAGACATCAACTTGACGTCAAGGTGTGAAATAAAGTCCTTTGACGTTGTAAATAGGATTAAAGGTATGCCAATATGTTAAAAGGGGAACTGAGTCATTTGTAGTCTAGCTTAGTTTGATGAACATAAAGTAAATGAATATTGTGGACATTGATGACCATATGGTGTTGCAAATGCAGTCCCATCCAATGTCAGAATTTAAATTGAAGGCATTGGGCACCACTACTATCAACATGTACACAGACACAAAGAAAATGGAACCTAAATAGTCCGAAAAGGCAAAATTGAATGTCCACTTGTTGGATATTGATGCTGACTAAGAAAGAGAAAACCAAAAGTTCTCCCACGAATTTGAAGAAGCCCAAAAGTTTCTATAGGCCTTGAAGAGTCACCATGACTGTTGGACTTCCTAGAATGTGAAATGAAGTGTTGTAACATCATTTTCTCTCTTGTAAATGTACAATAGAGTAATATAGCTGTAGGAGATTGTGGAAAAAGCTTTGTAATACTTCTGAGTTCGTTTGGAATGAAAAACAACATTCTATTCCATTCATTTTGTGAAAAACATGCTTGTTGTCCCTGTTTTCTGAAACCTGCAGTCAACTTTCAGAGCTCATAACTTTTGTTTTACAGCTCTGTTTTTCACGTGTGATACACCGTTGGAAAGGTCTTTTTGTGTAGAATTCACTCCCAAAATTTCATCAAATTCTGAGCACTTTTGGTCCCTCAAATTTAGACTGTCCTGCGCTGCTGCAATTTTTGCTGCATTTTTTTGCTGCACTTTGGTGCTCTTCATTTTTGGGTCATTTACTTCATTTGGTATCAGAGCTTGGTTGGTTTTTGGGTTTGAGTGAACTTGGGTTCATGGTCAATCTAACAATTGATCAAGTTCTTGGACAAGTTCATTGAAGAAAAACTTCATTTGTTGTTGCTTGAGTCTAATGGCCAACTTCAACAACTCATTACCCATTCTAAAATTTAATGGGCAAGATTATGATTATTGGAGCATAAATATGAGAACATTGTTAATTGGAAAATATATTTGGGAGGTAGTGGAGAGTGGTTATGAAGAACCACCTGATTGGAACACATTACAAGGAAATGATAGGACAACAAAAAGGGAAACAAAGAAGAAGAATTCATTAGCCCTCTACCATATTCAGTCTGCTCTTGACAAGAGTTTATTTCCATGTATTGTTGTTGCTACATCAGCCAAGGAGGCTTGGAAGTCTCTTCAAGAGGCTTACCAAGGAAGTGACCAAGTGAGAATGGTTAAGTTGCAGACCATGAAGAAAGAGTTTGAGAATCTGCAGATGAAAGAGGCTGAAAGTGTGGGTGATTATTGTGTTAGAGTGAAGGATGTGGTGAACAAGATGGCCACCCTTGGAGAGACCTTGAAGAAAGAGGTAGTTGTGAAGAAGGTATTGAGATCTCTTACCCCTAAATGGAATCATGTTGCAATAATTTTTTAGGAGAGTAAAGATTTGTCTACACTTGAATTTGATTGTCTAGTTGGTTCTCTTATGTCACATGAGGAAAGACTAAGAGAAACCAGTAAAGAAAATGAGGAGAATGCTTTTAATTCTAAATTGAAAATTTTTGAGAATGATGAAGTTGGTCCAAGCACAAGTAAACAAGCACATGGAAGAGGAAGAAATCAGAATTACTCAAGAGGTAGAGGAGGAAGAGGAAGAGGAGTTGTTGTTACTGGAAGAGGACATGGAAGGGCTGATCAAAAAGAGTTGAATGCTACAATTGTCATAAAATGGGCCACATTGCATGATATTGTAGAGTGAAGACCACAAATGGATATAGAAGAGCCCACTATGTATGTGAGGATGAAGTTGCACAAGGTAATTTATTTTTGACTAGTGACATGGCTGAAAAAACTAGTCAAGAAGTTTGGTATCTAGATTCCGGTTGTTCTAACCACATGACTGGAAAGAAAGAGTTGTTTGCTGATGTGAATGAGAATTTCAAGACCAAGATCATTCTTGGGAACAATAATGCTTTGGATGTGGCTGCAAAAGGCACCATGGAGGTTGGCACTAAAGAAGGTACAAAGAAAATTCATGATATCTACTATGCTCCCAATTTGAAGAATAATTTGTTGAGTGTTGGACAGCTTGTAGAAAAGAACTATAAAGTTGTGTTTGATAACAATGAATGTATCATTTATGATAAGAATAATAGGAACCATATGGTCACCATTGTTCCTATGACAAAGAACCAGATGTTTCCTTTGAAGTTTGGAGGAAAAGGGAGTATGAACATGGCACACATGGCACTTGAAGATAAGAATTGGCTTTGGCATCTCAGATTTGGACACTTGAATTTTAAAAGTCTAGAATTTTTGTCTTCAAAAGACATGGTAAATGGACTACCTAAGGTTGGAGAGCACAAGGGTGTGTGTGAAGCATGTGTGATTGGAAAGCATGCAAGGAAGGAGTTTCCAAAAGGAAAAGCATGGTGGGCCTCATACCCACTCCAACTTGTACATTCTGATATTTGTGGACCTATGCAAACACAAAGTTTGGGTAAGTCTTCATATTTTCTCACATTCATTGATGATTTTTCAAGGAAGTGTTGGGTGTATTTTTTGAAACATAAGGATGAAGCTTTTGGCATGTTCAAGATTTTCAAAGCATTGGTTGAGAATGAAAGTGGATATAAAATAAAGTGTTTGAGAACTGACCATGGAGGAGAATTTTGTTCAAATGAGTTCAATGATTTTTGCAAACAATATGGCATCAAGAGGCAGCTCACTACCGCCTATACACCACAACAAAATGGGGTAGCTGAGAGAAAAAATAGAACCATTGTAGAAATGGCAAGAAGCATGTTGAAGACAAAAGGTTTGAGCAATTCTTATTGGTCTTATGCAGTTGATACAATAGTGTACATTCTCAATAGATGCTCCACAAGAGCACTACACAAGAAGACTCCACATGAAGCATGGTATGGCACAAAACCCATTGTAAGTCATTTGAGAGTTTTTGGTTGTCTTGCATATGCACATGTGAATGATGAAGTGAGAAAGAAGTTGGACCCCAAGAGTGAGCCATGCATTCTTGTGGGATATTCTGAAACAAGTAAGGCATATAGACTGTATAATCCAAAAACTCACAAGTTTGTAGTCTCTAGAGATGTAATTTTTGATGAAGGGGGAGTGTACAATCATAAAAAATCTGCAAAAAAAATATTTGATGTTGAAGAAGATAATACAGTTGGGGGACAACCTTCAAATGTTCCCTCTACTCCTCCAAGCCCACCTAGCAGCCCATCAACAAGTTCAAAGGAGACTACACCAAGTTCAAGCACAAGCAACTCATCTACAAGTCCCACCAAGAATACAAATAAAGGAAAGAGAATACTCAAAGCACATCCAACCAACCAAATGATGGACAAGAACTTTCAAAGGAGGTTAACAAGAAGCCAATTGCAAGAGTTGGACCAAGTTGTTTCAAGATTGGAAAAGCTCCAAATGTATGGTGATGATGAAGAAGAACCAAAAGGTGAGTTGGTGAATTATGCTCTATTTTTTGAAGCTGATTTGGAACCTTCATGTTATGAAGATGCTTGTACTAATGATGTTTGGGTGCAAGCAATGAAAGAAGAAATTGAGTCCATTGAAAAAAATGACACTTGGGAACTTGTGGAATTGCCCAAGGACAAGAAGATTGTTGGATCCAAGTGGGTCTACAAAACAAAGTTTAATAGTGATGGAAGCATAGAAAGATACAAAGCAAGGTTGGTTGCAAAAGAATTCACTCAAAGATATGGTGTGGATTATGAAGAAACATTTGCCCCTGTTGCAAGACAAGAGACAATCCGGATGGCTCTTTCATTGGCAGCCAATAAACAGTGGAAAGTTTATCACATGGATGTGAAAAGTGCATTCTTGAATGGTTATCTAGATGAGGAGGTTTATGTTCAGCAACCTCAAGGCTTTGAAGTGGAAGGAAAGGAAAACCATGTTTACAAATTGAAGAAAGCATTGTATGGACTGAAGCAAGCACCTAGAGCATGGTACTCAAGAATTGATGGGTACTTCCAAGATTGTGGTTTCAAGAAAAGTAAGAATGACCCCACACTCTATTTCAAGAATGAAGGTGATGATATTCTTCTTGTGTGCCTATATGTTGATGATTTGATCTACATGGGAAGTAGTTCAAAGATGATGAATGATTTTAAGCATGCTATGATGAAGGAATTTGATATGAAAGATTTAGGACTGATGCAATACTTTCTTGGTGTGGAAGTACATCAAGGTGATGGCAAAATTTTCATTTGTCAATCAAAATATGCAAAAGATATGTTGAAGAAATATGGCATGGAAAATTGTAAACCAGTTTGGACACCTGTGGCACATGGAGAAGTGTTGTGTAGAGATGATGGAGAAGAGAAAGTTGATGAAAAATTGTTTAGAAGCATTGTTGGGAGCTTAATGTTCCTTACTACAACAAGACCTGATATTGCATTTGCAGTTTCACTTGTATCAAGGTACATGAATGAACCTTCACAAAACCACATGAGAGCAGCCAAGAGAATCTTGAGGTATGTCAAAGGAACCTTGAATTTTGGCATACATTATGATGCTAACAACAAAATGGAGCTTGTTGGATACAATGACTCAGATTGGGGAAGTTGCTTGGATGATAGAAAATCAACTTCTGGAAATTGTTTTTCACTTGGTTCAAGAGTGATAACATGGAGCTCAAAGAAGCAAAGTATTGTTGCTTTATCTTCTACAGAGGCAGAATATGTTGCAGCTACTGCAGCAAGTACACAAGCACTTTGGTTGAGAAAGGTACTTGAAGAGATTGGTGAAGTTCAAAACAGTCCAACAACAATTTTTTGTGACAACACAAGTGCAATCAAGATTGCAAAAAATCCAGTCCATCATAGTAAAACTAAACATATTGATTTAAAGGTTCATTTCATAAGAGACATGGTGGAAAAGAAGGTTGTAGATTTGAAATATTGCAGCACCAAACAACAACTTGCAGACCTGTTTACCAAAGGTGTCAATAAAGAACAATTTTTGAGATTGAGAGACAAACTTGTCTCACCACTCAGCATCAAGGGGGAGTATGTTGGAGATTGATGCTGACTAAGAAAGAGAAAACCAAAAGTTCTCCCATGAATTTGAAGAAGCCCAAAAGTTTCTATAGGCCTTGAAGAGTCACCATGACTGTTGGACTTCCTAGAATGTGAAATGAAGTGTTGTAACATCATTTTCTCTCTTGTAAATGTAAAATAGAGTAATATAGCTGTAGGAGATTGTGGAGAAAGCTTTGTAATACTTCTGAGTTCGTTTGGAATGAAAACAACATTCTATTCCATTCATTTTGTGAAAAACATGCTTGTTGTCCCTGTTTTCTGAAACCTGCAGTCAACTTTCAGAGCTCATAACTTTTGTTTTACAGCTCCGTTTTTCATGTGTGATACACCATTGGAAAGGTATTTTTGTGTAGAATTCACTCCCAAAATTTCATCAAATTCTGAGCAGTTTTGGTCCCTCAAATTTAGACTGTCATGCGCTGCTGCAATTTTTGCTGCGTTTTTTGCTGCACTTTGGTGCTCTTCGTTTTTGGGTCATTTACTTCACCACTGATATCTATACAAATATATGTGCTTGACCGCACCAAAATATTTTTGCAGTATTCTTGAATGTCCAGGTCTTTCAGCACTAATTTCCAGAAATCAATAAGTTTAATTATTTCTTTTTCCAGAAATATTTTTTGGCAGGCATTAGAAATTGTTTCAAGAACACATTTGTTAAAAAATTAAGAAATTTGAGTGCAAACGACAAAGTCCAAAAACATTCTTGAGTATGGCAGCCATTTCAAAACATGTGTGACAGTAAAGAATGGTCTACAAGGTGTGTTTATTCAAATCATCAGAAATCATGAATTTCTGCAGCTCTGTCATAGACCTCACAAACTATATCCTATACAAGAAAATTCCAACTTCCAGATGGTCCAAAGTTCAAAAATTATATATTAGACCTGTAGCACACTTGTTACTTTAGCTATTTCAGAAACTTGCTTAATTTGCAAAGGTACTTTGAATCATGGTGATCATAGATGTAATGCAAGTAGAGAAATCTCCAGGCAGATATTTTAGACCACCATTCAAACTTGAGATAAAGGTGACAGATAAGGGTTTACTAAATGTCAAGGTCACAAAAATGTTCTACATAATTTAATAGCTAAGTCAACAAAGAATTTAATGAAAGTTTTTTTGTGGGAAAAGGATATAATGTGCTAAACAAGGGCTATTCAGTCTTTCTTATCACTCCATCCTACTTTGTGTCCATGGAGAAGCATTGAAACTTGTTATGGTAAATTTCTTACACTAAAGAAATTGACAATGGTTAAGGTGCAAAGCATTATTGAACTTCATTATCAAAAGTTATTGTCCTTGGTATACTTGAAGAGAATTTCAAGATTTGTATTTTATTCTGAAGATTGATTTAAGTATTGTTCCTAACTGCTTTTCTTGCAAGAGTGACTTATTTGAATACAATTTATGAATCATGCATTCCTACTTAAAGACAGTTATTTTTTTATTCAAGATTTATTCTTGCTGTTACATTGTAGTAACTGGTACTTCGAATTTTGATTGGGACAATATCATATGTTATAAAGTGGTAATTGTTGGTTACGAATCTGCCATGAGGAAAGGATTTTGGGTTAATGCGCCCAGATTCACCCACCAGCATGAAAGGCCGGAAGGAAGAGATGCCTTCCGTGCCAATCTCCGGAGAAGGCCGGCTCCTTTTGGGGGGTTTTGTGTTCAAGCTAAGAGTGCAGGAAAGAGATAAATGAACAGAAAGAATATACAAATATACTTGGAGTTTGGTGGGGGGGAACTAACAGTACGACAACCAGCAATCACCAATACTTACTGCATTATAAATACAAAGCATGACTGAGAACTGCCAAATCTATGTGTACTTTCTGTACTAAGCAATATACGCACAGACTACAATGGCCCCCTAGCAAACATTCTCCCTACAAGGAGAACTAACGACACGGCAATGCATCAATCACCACTACGTACGGAAACTCAAAACAGAAAGTAACTAAGAGATGTCGGAACCGGTATATGTGTCATGCAGAGAATTTAACCGCACAGCTACAATGGCCCCCTAGCAAACATTCTCCCTACAAGGAGAACTAACAGCACGACAGTGCATCAATCACCACTACGGACAGCAACGTAACACACAACTGATGGAACTGCTACCACATCTAGTCTATGGAGTTCAAAAGTGCTTGACCACCAAATGCTAAAATAAATTAACAAGCCATGGCACAAACAATGCTAAAGGCGCATGATCATCAAATGCTGAAACGAATCAACGAGCCATGACACGAGGAAGCGTAAGGCATAAACGTAAAGAAATAAAAGCAACAGAACAGAACCAGGCATACAAATTATATTTATAAGCAGAAGCACGGTTACATTGGTTCCCTAACAGACATTCCCCTTCCACCCTTTACAATGAATTCATGGTGGGTTTTTATAGCCCGAGTCCCTCCCGTTACATTAATGGGCACAACGTCCCAGTCAAACAATAGCTGACAAAAGCAGCGAAGGAGCTGCAAATGCTAACCTTTGTCGGACCGGACTGTACCCGCAGCATGGTCTTCCTGGAAGCTGGACAGCTACGTGGCAGTGTGTTGGACAGAACTTCTCCTTGGCAGGAATGCGGGTAGCTGGAGCAGGTAGAACCTCCAATCGGCTTTAAATGAGGTTACTGGCACAGGCAGTGCAACCCATGCTCGTCCTTTTACTCGGCACGTCTTGGCTCAAATCCCGAAGCTGGACACTTGTCAGATGATGGATGATGCTTTTTGACACGTGTCGGCCTTAAAAGGCAGTTTGTCCAACTTCTCTTGGGATCAGAGCGTCTCGGGTTGCGTGGGCAAAATACAGCGCAGTCGAGAAGGCCTTCATGCCTTAGGTGTATTTCTGAGTTTGATTCCTTGCTGTGCACCTGTCAAGGGCGCACTTCGATTTCGCTACGAAGTCAGACTGCGCACAGGTGAGAACTGGTATCTGCCACCATACGGACTTTGCCCCAACACTTATCACTCTTTTGTCAGCCTGCCAACCTGCCAGTTACAAGGTGCGCCCAGAAAGAGGGGCGAAGTCGGACTTCACACCAAAACTGGGCGAAGTGCGCACTTCGCACCAAAACTGGGCGAAGTGCGCACTTCGCACCAAAACTGGGCGAAGCGAACTTCGCACCCACACTTAGCCATTTTTCAGATAACTTGTTGGAAAGTTTAAAATTCAACTAAGGGGCTCCAAGAAAGGAGGGAAGAAAGAGAATGTGGGAAAGAAAGAGAAAGGGAGAGGAGAAGGAAGGAAAATAGAGGAAGAGGGAAAAAGAAGAGCAGCACTGTTACAAAATTGAAAACATTGCACCCCGTGCAAAATGTGACAACATTTCTAGCGGCTCGCAGGGTGTCGAGCTCGGCTCGGCGCAAAGAATCCATGCCTTCATCCATTGGGTGCAGAGGAACTTGCTTCCCCTGCCTTTTGCTGCTCTAGCTGTTCTCCTCGTGGCAACTGTTCTTCAGATTCACTTTTGTCAGTTGCCCCCTCAGAATCACCTTTCGAAGGCTCTCCAGCTTTTGCTTCTGCTTCACAGATGCGGTTGTATGCGGCCTGGGCTTGGCCCCAGGCTTCTGCTTCGAATGGCCGACGGTCAGCAACTTCTTCTAATGCTGCGTGGAAAGCAGAGACCGCGTGCAGGTCGATGGTGTAGTATCTTTTTCCTAGCTCCTGGAAGTAGGAGCTGATCTTGCAACATTTGGACACCATCTGAGTGACCTGACTTTCCTGAATTGGCTCAGTCCAGCTATCAATCTCAGCTGTATCTGCTTCAAAGGACTGCCAATTCTTTTTCAACTGATCTAGGGTTTGAAACTCGCCATTCTCAACAAAACCTGGGCACCCTAGTTCAGAAAGAGCGCGAAAGGGAGCCATACAAATATCTCTTTCATGTTCGAATGCGTCTAACATTCGTCTGGCAACCCTCACCTCTTCTACTTTTTTGAAATATTTATGCAAGGTTACCCTTGCATCTGCCCATTCTGCAGCGAATGAGGACATGGGGGAGAATTGGAGGCCATCGCGCTCGCGCTCCTGAAGATTTATTGCCAGGTCCAGCCATTGCTTCGCCTGGCGTTCGGCCTCCTCTACCACAGGCTTTCCCTGGGTAGAAACTTCTTGAATTATGGATGCAAAATCCAGAACTGACATCACCTTATAGGTGTGGGGCTTGCATCCCCATAGCAAACCAGCCCGCATCTCCTTAACTTTCTTCTTCGAAAAGATCGTCGCTTGAGATGCTCTCTCTGCAGATTGCGACTGCGCCTATTTCAAAGACTCTTGGAGCTGAGAAATCTGCTCCAAGGCTGCCTGCTTTTCGGTTGCGGCTTGTTGCTGAGAAGCGGCCAGTTGGGCTTTAAGTTCATCTATTTCTTGCCGCGCCGCTTCCAGCTGCTCAGTGGACCTAGACAGGTCCTCTTCAAGCTGTCTTGTCTTATCCTGCAACCCGAAAAGCTCTTCCTGCTCCTCCAGACTTTTGACAAGGAGATTGTCAGCTTTACGAATGATTCCCTGAATCTCGTATTGCTTTTTGATGTTGTCAAAGCTCTTCTCCTTTGTCTGGAGCTCGTAGTCCGCCTTGGTCATTTCCCGGAGAGGCTTCTTCACTTTCGGGATTATCTTCTCTGTTGTAAGCACCCTCCTCTCGAAATTATACTTGGTGCGTTTTATCGGGGTGGCTATCTCTTCAGGTCTCCTCCGCTTCAGGTTCTGGAGGAAAGAGATAGAGTATTCCACAGCTCTCGTTGCCAGGGGCAATTCGTCTGTATTCTGGAGGTCGTCCATGAAATCTGGTTCCCCCAGCCTAGGGTTCTGCTGAGACGTCTCTCTTGCGGGAATGGGATCAGGAGGAACCGGATGGACCTTGGAAGGATTGGCCGCTTCTGGGGGCGACCGGGAAGTGGAGATGGGAGCGGCTGATGCTGAAAGGGTTTGAAGCGGCTGAGGCGGTGGATGTAACGGTGAATGCATGGCTTCAGCACTAACTTCAGGCGAAGGGTTTGGAGTTTGACTCAGAGATAGGGAAACGTTGGGGTTCTGAGCAAACTGATCAAAAGAATGGGGGCCGCTAGAAGGGTGTGGAGACGGGGAGGAATATGCGGCCATGGCTTGCTCGGATTGAGCGGGAGACGAAGTGGGAGTAGGACTAGATGAGACCAAAGAGACTGGGGCAGCAAACGTACCTGCGGGCTCCGCCTGAGCCGATGCTGGATGGATGTCTGCGCTTTTGATTCCGGCGGCTGGCTCGGGACTGCCCAGAGAAACTGTCCTTGGAGCGGCTGAACGCGGCTGCGGCTCTGCGACTGGCTGCTGCACTGTCAGGCTAGGTCGCCTGATCTTTTCAACTCTCTTCCTTTTCTTCTCTTCTGGAACAATGGTCGGATCGGGGGAAGGAGATGAAGCAGGTGCAGCAGGCGCTGACGCTCCCACGGTAAACTTGTACCGGGGTTTGACTTGCAGAAGGTCTGCCACAACCGGTCTGCCCTCTGGCAGCGCTGGCGTCTTTTGTGCCTGAGGGATTACCGCGGGCGTTGCCTTGACTAATTTCTTCGCCTTTTCAGGCACCGCCTTGGAAGCCACGGGCTGCATTGGTTCCACCTGGATGTCTGTTGGGCCCACGCTGGCAGTTGCCGAAGTGTACAACTGCTGGGAGGAAGACCCTCCTTTATAATCCTCAAAGGGACCTCGGGGAACGTAACCTTGATATGCGAACGGCCGCCAGCTGTCATGATGCTGGTCATAGAGAACCGAAAAGTCGTCATCTACGGCCAGATTTCTCCTCGTGGATTTGTCGTGCTGCGTGCGGCACCTCATCTTCCAGCATTCAATAATCTTTTCTTTTGGCCAGTTAAGGCCTGCTATCTTGGATAGGAATTTTTTGAACCCTGGAGATGAGAAGTGGTGGTCCGGGTTTCGCTTGGGGTCATATGTCACCTCCTCGCAGTAAAAATCCTGCCAGGGAGGAGAAGCTTCCATCAATTCAATTTCCCAATCAAGGTCCACATGGACCACATCGCATCTGTCTTCAGTTATATCTGCCCGGGGGCAGAGATGTGTGAACTTTCCCCTTATCCCATACGGGTCGTACTTCCAGCGCTGCGGCAACAAAACTAGGCCAATCGGGGAAAACTCCTTCTCGAGGTAGACATGTTGTCCTACCTCAGAAATCTCAACGTTCGCCCAGGAAATAGGATATTGAAAAATCTGGCCTCTTTTCTTTCCTAGGCCGAACTCTTCCTCAACATAGTCCATCTGTCGGGCAACCTCCATCCCGAATAGCAAATGGGGTTTTCCCTTGAATCCGTAGATTCTGACCACAATTCCCTGCGTCAGTCTGAAAACGTCCCCGAGCTTCTGATTCAGCAAAGAGTTCGTCATTTCTCGCGGGGGGCGGGGGATTTCGCTTTCGCTGAAGACTGACATGACCAATCCCAGAAAGTTGAAGTTGAACTTGTAGTAGGACCCTTTCCGGTATAGGTCATCCGTCCAATCATAGACGGGCTGTGGTTCTCCCTTCTCGTTGACCTTCTTCAGGTTCGGGATCGGCATCCGAGAGTGCAAATGGTACAAACAAAGCCAGGCTAGAACAGAACTGAAACGAAATTCGGTGGACTGCTTCTTCTGGATCTTGACCAGGCTGGAGTGGATGGCGTAGGCCAGCCAGTCTGCCCAGTCGAAAAATATGGGACGCTTTCCACTTCTCTGCGCTGCTGGTTCGTAGGATTCTCCACACAGGAGACATTCTGCCAGCACTAGCTGGTACGGTTGTACCAGCTCATCAGAATCGCAGTCGAGAATCCATGCCAAAATGGTGTACAAATATTTGCTCTGAAACCTCTCCAAGGGCATGGGGTCGGTTGGCCATTGTCCAGCTGCAAGCGGGGCGTTCAGCTCTGAGTTGAGGAAATCCCTCATTCTTTTTGTTTGTGTGAAGCGTCCCGCTTGCTCGCCCAGATTTATCTTTCTGACAATTGTGCTGGAGTCATACTCCAACCCTGGGGCGAAAGTTGGCTGGACAGTCTCCCTTCTCAGCGCGAACAAGGGTTTACCGCTGGAGCTGCAAATCTGCCGGGTAACTGGTCTGTAGTGTCTGACAATCAGGTCTACCAGTTCCGGGCATTGATGGACAGGAGGGCACAAGAATCTGAAAAGGTTGGACTTGTACGCCGCTCCGAAATGGTGAGAGGGCGAAACCTTGTCAGCCCAGCTCTCCACATTTGTTCGCAGCTTAGTCAGGCTCATAGAGAACGAGCCATCCACGTATCCCGCCAAGTAATTTATCGGAGGTAGTGGGGCTTGCCCACGCTGTACTTTTTTAGGCCGGGACTTTGAATTTCGCTCCGGCGGTGTTTCACTTCTGAAAACACCTGGCCGTGGTAAATCCTCAGGTTCGCAACTTTCACTGGATTGCGCTGACATTGGCATCTTTCCTCTGTCCATCTCTCCGAATCAGCAATAATTACAAGCTCAGGGCGTCTGCAGCAGATTTCACTGTCACAGGAATAATCTGCACAGTCTAAGGGATAATCTGCGCAGTCTGGCATGTTTGAATGCATATGACCCCCTTTTCTAGATAATGATAGCGTCATTAATGCCGTGCAGGTGGGGGTAGGTCAGCTGGAGTTAATTTTCTTGGGTGGCTGTGCAGGAGAAGCTTGAAAAAAGGTATCCCGGCTGCCGTGCCATGCTCTTTTTATTGCACTTTTCCTTGAGGACTGTGCAATCATTAACTTTACCTTGGACGCTGCGCCATGGCTGACGTCACTGCCGCAATCTGGGCACACTGCTCAAGAAAAAACCTTTGGTGCGGAAACCCACTTTAAAACGGTCACAATGCGCCTTGGGCCCAGCTTGGAACCTTTTGAATATTTTATTCATTTTTTAAACCATTGTCCAAGCTGGCCCAGAAAACAAGGCGCAGTCGGACTTCGCCCAAAGTTGGGCGCGATCCGACTTCGCCGGCGAAGTCGGACTTTGCCAAAAAATCTGGCGCAGTCCGAACTTCGCGCGAAGTTCGCATTGCAACTGTTCTTTCTTTTCTTTTTTCTTGTTTTTTCATACCGCGCCCAAGGGTTGAGCGCAGTCCGGCCCTTACAAACTTCGGAAAGGAGGCAAACCTTAGAACTTTACGCCTCCTTCGGACCGGACTGTTCGAGCTGCGCTTTGGAAATGCAGCGCGTTCGGACTTCGCCCGAAGTTCGGGCGAAGTTCGAACTTCGCGCGGAGGTTATGCGCAGTTCGAACTTCGCGCGCAAGCCGGCCGAAGTCGGACTTCGCCCAAAGTTGAGCGCAGTCCGTTCTTCTTTGTGCCTTGCAGTTTTCCCTTCATTCAAGCTTCGCATTTTGGCTGGCGCGCAGCCCGACTTCGCTGCGAAGTCGGGCAGCGGCCAACACTTAGCCATTTTTTTGCTCTTTTTCATTTTTTCTTCACCCAAGCAGCCCGAACTTCGCCCCTTCTGAGGGGCGACAACAGACTTCGCTGCGAAGTCTGTTTTCTCTCCCATGCCGCAGTTAAGCTCAAAAAATTAAAAGCTGAAAGCTGGAAACTGTACATGCTGGAAAACAAAAATGCATAAGGGAAATTTTTACAAAGAAAGGCCACTCGGGCACCTTCAGCAGCGGTAAATTTTTAAGTGGAACCCGTTAACAGGGATAGGTAGGAGCTGACCCTCCATATCCCGCAGTACGTAGGCATTGAACTGGTTCACTCGGGCAATCTGATAAGGGCCCTCCCAGAGGGCATCAAACTTCCCGTGATTGCCCGGCTTTGCCTTATATGAGTCCCACTTCAGCACCAGGTCCCCGATTTCAAAAACTCGGGCAGTGGTGCCTTTGGCAAACCAGCCTTGAGTGGCTGCAATATGATCAGTGAAGGCCTGGTATGCAGTTTCTCTGTCTTCTTCCAACTGCAGGAGTTGGCACAGTCTGTCGTCCACCGGGTCTCCGCTGCTCCTGTCTTCGTCCAACATCCATAGGGCAGGGATTTCAATGTGGGATGGCATGACAGCCTCTTTGCCATAGACGAGCGCATAGGGGGACGTTCTGATGGATTTCTTGAACGCAACTCTGTCCGCCCACAGCGCCCGGTTCAGGAGTAAATGCCAAGTCCGCTTGTTTCTGTCAATGGTCCTCCGGATGATCTTCAGGAGGTTCTTGTTAGTAGACTCGGCAAGGCCATTCCCCTGCGGGTAGTAATTAGAAGACATCTTGTGATAGATGCCAAGTTTGCCAGTGTACTCCGTGAGTATAGTGCCTGCAAATCCTGGACCGTTGTCTGTCACAATTGACTCTGGAACCCCGAAACGGGTAATCAGGCTCTCAATGAACCTGATGACTGTTTCCTGGTCTGCGTTCTTGGTCGAGATTGCCTCTACCCACCGTGTGAAATAATTGGTTGCTGTAAGAATAAACTTGTGTCCGGTAGAGGAACTAGGCAAAATCACCCCAATGAAGTCTAGACCCCATTGTTGGAATGGAGTTTCGGCCTGAATCGGTTGAAGGGGCAGGGGTGCTTTTCTGTTTCTGCCAGCAAACCTCTGGCATTGATCACATTTAGAGCAGACCGCATGAGCGTCTGTAAATAGAGTGGGCCAATAGTACCCAGCTCTGATTATTTTTAAGGCCGTTGGTCTTGAAGAATGGTGACCCCCAGGCATCCCGGAATGAAAATCTCCAAGGACCCTAGGCTGGTCTGATTTTCTGACGCACCGCAACAGGATGTCGTCGATGTTTTTGAAGTAAAGCCCCTCGGGGCGAAGAGTGTACTTAAGTGCACCTAGCCGAAATCTCCTTCGTTGTGAGGCGTTCAGGTGATCGGGACATCTTTCGGTGCAGAAAAATCTCACCAGTTCATCTGTCCAATCACTCCCCTCCGATAAGGAGTCGGCTAGGTAGATGCGTGTTGTTGTGTCCTCCCACTTGCAGGCGGAGATGCCGGCTACAGCGCTTCGGGCCAATTCCTGACACAAGGCTCGGCCTCTGATAAGCTTGGTGGGCCGCACTTCGATATCGAACTCCTGGATTTTTGCAATCCATCCCGCTCTCTTGTGACCCGGTTCTCCTTGTAAGATGAAGCTTCGAACGTCCGGGTGAATCACAAAGACAGTCGTTTTGCTCTGGGAGACAAAATGCCTAAACTTTCGGAGGGATTTCATAACAGCGTGAACCTGCCGCTCTATAAAGTTGTGCTTTTCCTCATGCGGTTGAATCACTTGGCTCAGGAACGCTATGGGGTGCTCCTCGCCATTGTCTCCCTTCTGAGTTAGGACTGCAACGTAACTTTCGGGTTCTCCCACTGCATACAGGATGAAGTCCTTGGAGTAGTCCGGGTTTGTCAACACCGGAGCTTGCACAATTCGAGCCTTGATTTCCTCGAAGGCTTGCTCTCTCTCATCAGTCCATTTGTAATTTGTATCTTTTTTCAGCAGTTCGGCCATAGGCTTGATCACCTGTGCGAAGTCGGGAATGAACTTTCGCAAGAAGTTAATCTGACCGAAGAAGGACTGTAGCCCTTTTTTATCAATGGGGGCTGGCAAGCGAATGAAGGCTTCTGCTCTGTCAGGGTCAATGGCGAGGCCTTCCTCGGAGATGACATGTCCCAGCAGCTTTCCTTCCTTTACCGCGAAGACAGACTTCTTCGGGTTTATAGAAATGCCGAATTCTCGACACCTCTCAAATATTTGCCGTAGGTGCAAAACATGATCCCCTCGTTGGTTAGAGAAAACAGTCATGTCATCAAGGTAGATGAAAATAATCTTATTGAGCAGCTCTCGGAAGGCCAGGTCCATGGCCCTTTGGAATGTGGCACCAGCATTGGATAAGCCAAACGGCATGCGCTGATAGGCGAACGTCCCCCAATTGGTGGTGAACGCCGTCTTATGTTGGTCCTCGTCTTTGACCCAAATCTGGTTGTAGCCGGAAAATCCATCTAAAAGTGAAAATCTCTGGGCTCCAGCAACGATATGTAGAATCTGGTCGATTTGGGGAAGCGGATAGTGGTCCCTGAGGGAAGCCTGATTTAGGTTTCTGAAGTCGACACAGAGACGAATGTCGCCATTCTTTTTCCTCACGGGCACCAAATTCGCGACCCAGGATGAATGTTTGATGGGGTAGATGATTTTGGCCTCTAGCATCTTCAAGAGCTCGGCTTTCATCATGGCCTCAATCTTCGGATTCACGGCCCTCTGCTTCTGTCGGAATGGCTTGGCGCCATCCTCTAGCTCAATGGTATGCTGGATGACAGTTCTGTCATACCCCTTCAAATCCTTGTAGCACCAGGCCATGATGTCGAGGAACTCCTGGCACAGTGATTTGATCTGCCCAAGTTCCTCCGACGTGCAGTCTGTTCCGACCTTGATAGTTTTACCAGGTTCAAGTTCCAGGTCAACATACTGCCTCGGGTCTACTTTGATCCTGTGAGATATTGCTCTGTCATTCTGATCAAAGAGACTCTCTAATGTAATCAGTCCTTTTGGGACATGATTATTCCTTAACTGTATCAACCCCTCATATTGCTCGTCATCAGGGTCTCTACCTTCGATTACACACACTTCGTTAACCAGGAATGTGACGATCTCCTCGTCACAACTGAACACCTGCCAGTGGGTGTCCTTATCAGGCATGGAAGGCCTGTAGATAGTGCGAACCAGCTTCGGTTTCTGGACAACGTCATCAGCCGGAACGTACCTGGCTCCAACAGACGCCAGAATGTCAGCGTGTGGTACGCTCTAACGAGTCGAACGACTCCATCAGGTCCCACACCCGGTTGTGGTACGCTCTAAGATAGTGCTGTTTGGAGGTGCACTTGTTCGTAACTTGGTGACACACCAGCTCTGAATCTTCGAAGATCTGCAGGTGTTTGATTCTGAGCCTCTCCGCCTTTCGCAAACCCAAGCATAGGGCTTTGTATTCCGTCGAGTTGTTAGTGCAACTCTAGGCCAACCTGTAGGTATAGTCCTTCTGGATTCCGATTGGAGAAACCAGGAGTACCCCTGCACCGGCGCCATTCTCGCATTGCGCGCCATCAAAGAAAAGCTTCCACAGCTTCTCGAGTGCAGGTCCTACTTCCTTCGCAGCTGACTTGTCAAGTCTCTCGGGTTGTACAATGGAGTAACAGCCCTGCTCTGTCCCAATTACGGCATTGAAGTCCCGCAACGAGAACTCATCTTCAAGCTGTAGCACTTTGAAGGCTTGCTCAGTCAGCTCCACTGTCACCAGCTCTTCCTCTGACAACTAGACCATGCAGTCCAACTCTCCTCCGGGTATCTTCTCTACTAGGAAGGTGGAAGGCTTCTCATTGAAAATTTTCGGTCTCCTTCCTTTGAAGGGCACTTCCATGTGTGAGTAGTCTAGAGACAGTACCGCCCAACTTCGCGGTGAACTCCCGAGAGAGACACATGCCGAAGTAAGGTTCCAAGTCAACAACCACGACCTCTTGGATGACCACGATGTCGAGAGCCTTGTGCAGCCGGATAGGGATGTCCTTTATGACACCAAGCTGTCTTGACGGGGGTGCCGTCTAATTGCGGCACGCCTTGGCTGCTCCGTGTGTATTCCATCCCGATCTCATCGCGAGACGGCCTTCGGCATCACGGTCGAGGAAGCACCGAGAATCCACCATGCGGTTGTGAACTATGTGCCCTTGCATCCGTAAAGACGAGATAAAAGGGTGGCGGTCTATTCTTCCCAGTGGCTGAGACTGTCAAAGGTTGAACTAGGACAGCGGGCTGTATCTGCTTGCCGCTCTTCATGTTCTTCAGTGATTCTTGCAGCAGATCCACCTGGCCTGGGAGCAGAAGAGCATCGTACATGCTGATTCTAGTAGGTGTTCTTTTCAACTCGTCTACAATGCTGTAGCCCGAGGTACTAGCTCCTTCTGCTTGTTTTGTCGGCTCATACTTCGTCCGGTACTGCTGGGTGGCCTCAACTCACTGTCTCTTGGTCAGAGACGGGTACTTCAGCTTCTCCTGGGCTTGTTCTTTGGTTTCAGTTGGAGGCTGAGGTACTGGAGCTTTAGCCGGAGTTGGGGCCTTTGCTGGAGGCTTGGCTGGAACAGGGGCAGCCTTTGCCGGAGAAGGCTTGGCTGGAGCTTTATCTTTGGATGCCTTCTCCTGGGCTGTGTAAGGCCACAGCCGCTTGTACGGTGGCAGCCCACCGGGCTGTGGTTTTTCTCTTCTTGCATAAACTTGCAAAGGCTTGGCAGCATCTGCGGCTTTGTTTTCTTCCTTGGCAGGCGGCACTAGATTTTCTTCTGGGAGGGCAAAGTTGGCTTCGTCGTCCAGGATCATGTACAGTTCATCGTCCTCTATGGCGCTGCCGGCCAAGGTCTGGATGTAGTGCTGGTGCAGGGTGCAGTCTTCCTCCGAGTGCGGGTCATTACACGTAGTGCACCAGTTAACCTGGTCGGGAGGACCAGGCGGGTCTTCTATAGCAGCATTTCTCGGAGGCGGATGCCTTTGCGGCTGATGTTCTGGGGGCTTGTCTTTCGTCAGCGCCGGTGGTGCATATGGCCTCCTAGGAGCGAGGTCCATCTGGGCCTGCTTCTTCTTCAGAGCGGTCATGTCATTGGACATGGCATGATATCCCGAGGCCAAAGCCCGCACCTCTTGGAGAATTGTATTCTGAATGCTACTGTCAGGAGGCGGCAACTGTGCCGGTGGAGGCAATGCGGCTAATGGAGGAGGGTTAGAATAAGGTGCGTACTGCGGGGGAGCAGGAAGCACTGGAAAATGCGGAGCAGGAGGAGGCGGGTGAGGATAATGCAATTGAGGTGGGCCGTAAGGAGTTACGACCGGCGCCGGATTCCACTGCTGCTGGGGTTGCTGCCCTGATGTGGACGGTGCACCACCAGAAGTAGGAGGATCTTTGGGATCTGGGGAAGTCGGGATGAATGGGTTCCTACACCCTGGACGGGAGTCTGCCGATGGAAATAATGTCAGCTTCAGCTTGCTGGGCAGCCTCGTACAGCGCAGGAAACTCGTCTATTCGGGCAATCTTCAGCAGCAGGCATATGTCTGAGTTGAAGGATCTCAGATAGTAGTGAGCAGCCATGCCGGTTGAAGGCCGAAGTTCGCGAGGTACCCATTTCCAGGATCTCGCAAACCTGATGTTAAAATCAGACACCTCCTCTTGAGGATGTCTCTGGATAGCTTGGAACTGATGCAGCAAAGAAGTAGGGTCAGCAGACTCGTTGCATCCTTTCACGAGCCTTCTGGCAAGCTGGGGCCACCCTGTGATGGATCCCTCTGCAGTGATCTCCACCGATGAGAAGCTTTCCCCTCAAGGAAAGGGCCAGCAGACGGGTCTTTACACTCTCATCGGTAATAGTATGCAATGTGGCCAGGGCAAGGATGTCCTGGATGTGCTCGTACGCCATCTTGCCGTAGCCGTCGTAGGTAGGGATAGAATTTAAAGCAGCAGGGGGCACAGCTTGCTGTCCGACCAGGGCCAAGGGTCCTGTGGAGTCCACCGCCGGGAAGAGATCATCATCATTCTGCTGTTGAGCAGCCATTTCTTCTTCTTCTTCGTCGGTTGTGTACTCAGTGTCAGTACTTTTCGAGGATGCAGGTGCTTCTTCTTCCTCGGCCTCTTCTATTTCGTACTCAGCTTCGCCGACTTCAGCTTTGACTTCTTCTTGGATCTCAGCCTCGGCTTCGTCAACACGAGCTTGCGGATCAGCCAGCCTGGGAATTTCGCCTCGAGCGTTGATGTCCAGTTCGTAAAAGTCAGGCGGGCTTCTCGGATCCCTTTCTCGCCACCTTCTTGTTTGCATGAAGGTGCTGGGACCGGTCTTTCGGACTCAGAGGATTTGTTCGTGCAGAGTCGCCAGGTGTTCAGATTTGGAACAGCAATGAAGCGAACACCGGTGCTTCAATTCTGTTGGGGGTGAGAAACTTCCTTGTCTCACCAAGTGCTCAGAAACCACTGTCAGCGCCAGGTGGAGACTGATCAGAAAATCTCTCTTCAAATGTGGGACCCGGGTCCCACCGGGCGTGCCAGAGAAACTGTTGGTTACGAATCTGCCATGAGGAAAGGATTTTGGGTTAATGCGCCCAGATTCGCCCACCAGCATGAAAGGTCAAAAGGAAGAGATGCCTTCCGTGCAAATCTCTGGAGAAGGCCGGCTCCTTTTGGGGGGTTTTGTGTTCAAGCTAAGAGTGCAGGAAAGAGATAAATGAACAGAAAGAATATACAAATATACTTGGAGTTTGGTGGGGGGGAACTAACAGTACGGCAACCAACAATCACCAATACTTACTGCATTATAAATACAAAGCATGATCGAGAACTGCAAAATCTATGTGTACTATCTGTACTAAGCAATATACGCACAACTACAATGGTCCCCTAGCAAACATTCTCCCTACAAGGAGAACTAACAGCACGGCAATGCATCAATCACCACTACGTATGGAAACTCAAAACAGAAAGTAACTAAGAGATGTCAGAACCAGGTATATGTGTCATGCGAGAGAATTTAACCGCACGACTACAATGGCCCCCTAGCAAACATTCTCCCTACAAGGAGAACTAACAAAGACGGCAAAGACATCAATCACCACTACGGATAGCAACGTAACACACAACTGATGGAACTGCTACCACATCTAGTCTATGGAGTTCAAAAGTGCTTGACCACCAAATGCTAAAATAAATTAACAAGCCATGGCACAAACAATGCTAAAGGCGCCTGATCATCAAATGCTGAAACGAATCAACGAGCCATGACACAGGGAAGCGTAAGGCATAAGCGTAAAGAAATAAAAGCAGCAGAACAGAACCAGGCATACAAATTATATTTATAAGCAAAAGCACGGTTACATTGGTTCCCTAACAGACATTCCCCTTCCACCCTTTACAATGAATTCATGGTGGGTTTTTATAGCCCGAGTCCCTCCCGTTACATTAATGGGCACAAGGTCCCTGTCAAACAATAGCTGACAAAAGCGGCGAAGGAGCTGTAAATGCTAACCTTTGTCGGACCGGACTGTACCCGCAGCATGGTCTTCCTGGAAGCTAGACAGCTACATGGCAGTGTGTTGGGCAGAACTTCTCCTTGGCAGGAATGCGGGTAGCTGGAGCAGGTAGAACCTCCAATCGGCTTTAAATGAGGTTACTGGCACAGGCAGCGCAACCCATGCTCGTCCTTTTACTTGGCACGTCTTGGCTCAAATCCCGAAGTTGGACACTTGTCAGATGATGGATGATGCTGTTTGACACGTGTCGGCCTTGAAAGGCAGTTTGTCCAACTTCGCTTGGGATCAGAGCGTCTCGGGTTGCACGGGCAGAAAACAGCGCAGTCGGGAAGGCCTTCATGCCTTAGGTGTATTTCCGAGTTTGTTTCCCTGCTGCGCACCTGTCAAGGGCGCACTCCGACTTCGCTGCGAAGTCGGACTGCGCACAGGTGAAAACTGGTATCTGCCGCCGTACGGACTTTGCCCCAGCACTTATCACTCTTTTGTCAGCCTGCCAGCCTGCCAGTTACAAGGTGCGCCCAGAAAGAGGGGCGAAGTCGGACTTCGCACCAAAACTGGGCGAAGTACGCACTTCGCACCAAAACTGGGCGAAGTGCGAACTTCGCACCAAAACTGGGCGAAGTGCGAACTTCGCACCAACACTTAGCCATTTTTCAGGTAACTTGCTGGAAAGTTTAAAATTCAACTGAGGGGCTCCAAGAAAGGGGGGAAGAAAGAGAATGTGGGAAAGAAAGAGAAAGGGAGAGGAAAAGGAAGGAAAATAGAGGAAGAGGGAAAAAGAAGAACAACACTGTTACAAAATTGAAAACATTGCACCCCGTGCAAAATGTGACAACAGTAATGAAAGGTAAGATAATAAATAATAAGTGGAGCCATTTTGTCCATTACTAATGAAGCTTTGGTATCAGAGCCTGTATGAGGAAGTGGTGACATGGTGGTTGAAAAGAAAACTAGAAAGCTCATACGAGATAAGAGGAGACAACTTTGTTCCGTGAATGCCTTACGCCACACAGACAGTAAGTTTGTTTCATGAAGAAAAAACCTTGTGTCCATTATCAAGTAGACCACACACATCATTTAAACAAGGAACATGTAGCTGAAAATAAAGAAATTAGAAAAACAAGGACTCATGAAAGACTGGCATATCAAATCAAGCATGGACCAGCATAAAGTTTGAAGAGATTTGTCTTGCAAGGAAACTCTGTCATGTATAAAAATCCTTGTCAGCAGAACAGAAAGGGGTTGTGAAGGCAGTGTAGCCATCTAGAAAGGGGTCATGAGAAGTCCCTGGAGATTTGCAGATGGAACATGACCTTCTGTGATTCTGGAGAGAGCTATCAGAGTGAAAACAGGCTCTCTCATTAGATGGAGAGACAAATATTGCTGAGTTCTTATGGTCATTGAGCATCTAATCTGTCAGCAAACAATTGGTCAACAACCATATTGAAAACATCATCAAGCATAGAGATTATTTGATATTCATTGACAACTTACAACAACTGATCCACTACGGGAAATGAAATAATTGTCCTTTATTTACATTTGCTTCAAGTTCAGAAATAGAAATATAACTTAACCTCTTTGTTCTTCTTCCTGAGTGGGACAATATTGGCAATCCAAGGAGAATGCTGTATAGAAGAGATTATTCTTGCCATGAGAAGTTTTTCACCTTCCTTCTTGATCTGATATTCTAAAGAAGGATCAAAACCTCTTTGTTTCTGTCAGTAGTCTTTTGCATCAAGGCTTCAAAGGAATAGTAGGCTTTAACTCTTCCAGTTTGTATGATTTAAGGTGTTCGTAAGACCATGCAAAAACATCCTTATAATTTTTGAAGAAAGCAATCACCTTTGACTAGAAGAGACACTCTTTTTCTAAAATTTGAGTTTGTATATGTTGAATGGTGGGGCAAGCAATTTGAAACATTTGTGAATCTTAGAATTATTAAAATTTGGAAATTTGAAAGTTTAATATAGCTGCAGATTGTGTAAAGTCTCTATCAAAATTACAAGACAAAATCATGTGCAAAAGGCCTAAGCATATATTTGAAAAAAATTCATCATATATTTTAGCAAGACCATACCAAAAAGGCTGAATCTTCTTGTATGTTGGGAATCAGTTTCCAATTCCTCTTGAGAGAGATCCCGTTCACCAACAATCAGAAGAGAACCCCATAGTGCTGTCAGTAACACCACAGTTGATCCCGCAAGCAACCCCATTCCAATAAAGACTTGTGCTTGTGCAGTCTCCTTTCTTTCAGATAATCCTGACACTATACAATTCATCCCGAGTTAAATTGTCAAACTTCGATCTTTACATCTGCATGTACACCCTATATATGTGTGTGTATATAATATATGTTCAATTTTCATTGCAAATTGTAGATTTTAGTAAGTTCCTTTCTTACAAAGTAATAAATAAATAGCAAAATATAGATAGATAGATAGATATGTGTGTGTATATACTATATGTTCAATTTTCATATAAAAATGTAGAGTTTAACAAGTTCCTTTCTTACAAAGTAATAAATAAATTTCATTTTCCTTTTCTAAAATGTCATTTTACAGAATATTTTACCATGCCAATATTTTTAAATAAACCTTGAATGCAACGCCACTACCATTGTCACAAAAATTCATAAAAACAATATTTAACCTTGATTGCATTGTCACAAAAATTCATAAAAACAATATTTAAAAAGACAACTCAATATTACATAGATAAGAAAAATAAATGAAGAGTAACCTGCATCTTAAAATTGAATAGCAGTTTATATTGCCATCCTACATCATTTTCATGCTTTCACATTTTCTGTCAATCAAAAGATTATGTCTCAATTGGAATTCTGACTCTAAAGGAAAATATCAAACATGAAAGTGAACTGCAAGGAAAGACTATACTCTTCAGCAAGAGAACTACTTCGACAACACTGCGAAGTGCTATACCACTTGCCCTATCTGGTAGGTTAGAATAGTTTTGGAAGATTCTCCTTTGAACTATCAAGTTTTCATTTTCTGATTAATTGTGATTCATAAACAATTTTCATGCCTCATGTTATTATCAGCAAGAAAGAATCACATCCAATGAACGGTAAGATTGCGTGAGAAGTCTCTTTCAAAATAAACGAGAGAAATTTTCATATTTTTTGTTCATTCTGGTAATGAGTCAATATACATACATATCCATTTAACTTGTGCTTTGATGAAAACCTCTAAATGTATTTCACTTATGTATGTTTAGTGGAGAGAGATCCTCCTAAAATACTGCTGGGCAATGCATCTTCCACAAGAAGATAGTGACAGCAAAACAAAATATATGCCTTATATTTTTTTATGTATTTGTTATCATCCAAGTGTCCCTAAGAAATACTCCTTTCCAAAGAAGCATGGAAAAAAATACTACAAAAAATCTTTGTAAGCACTAAAACAACAATCCTTAGAAAAGCAAAGATATCTGAACTATTTTTATTCGTGGATTATGAATGACACATTAAGTTGTTAGTGATGGCTAATGCATTAGGGAATACAAAACTCATTGTTGTAAAGTTTCTCAGGTAATTTTCTATTTAAACTCCAAAATTAGCTCATCATTCTATCTAAGCCTATATTGAACATACGATTGACACCTCTCAAATTGCAACCCTTGTGGGACAAGAATATTTAAGTGATTTAATTTGTACAGATAAGTGCTCATGGACTTAATTACCAGTCAAGATATCACTTTTCTCTAAAAGCCAGCTTACATTTATTTTCAAATCAGTAGATGTAAAAAAGAACCAGATTTTCATCATCCTTTACAATGCAAATAAGAAAATCTTCTAATAACACCGACTAATAACCAACTCAAGCTAAAGAAATGACATGGTCCAAACGTTAGTGTACCTCAACAAAGTAGGACAAATTCCAAGTGCAGCTTATGCTATGGCCTCTAATAGGTCATTTTTCATGGTATCTTTGGACCCTACAAGTGATATATTAGTAAATGCAACTACAGTGCAACTCACAAGTGAGTCAAGGATTGAAATGTAGACCCAATAGAATTTAGAATGATCCTCAATCACATACATAGGACCTATTTATCAAACAATAATTAAATATCTTAAGATTCTTAACCTATTATATATTCCATTGTTCTTGGATATCTATCAAATTTCTCAAATGATCTTAAGTTAACCAATTTTTTTCTAATTATATCTTCAACTATATCATAACTTCATAAGTGTTTGTGTCCAATGTGACCAAAAAAAAGAACACATGCACAATGGGATTCTCAAAATTGAGATATTACGAAAGCAAATGCCAATGTTGGTGGAAAAAATACAACTCAAAGGTGCATTGGAGCTTGACCTCTATCATTTTTCCTAGTCATAACCATTTGAGTAGGGAGAAAGATGTGTGTTAGTTTAGAAACTTAGGATCTTTATTGTGTATTGAGCTATGATTTTTTTTGCAATTTAGAGTTAATCATGATATGCAGTAGCTTGTCATTAACCAAAGGGGTGTGAAATAGATGTCTTCATTCTCTATATGTATCTGAGATTGAGGTGCTTTTGTCATTTTGAAAATTGGCACACAAGTAGATGTCGAATATCTTCTCATGCTCTCTAGTGTTTATGTGTAATTAATTAACATTGGCATATTTGTTGTGCTTAATAATTAGAATCATTATAGATATGTATCTTATGATGATAACACCTCTTACCTCCAATTATCTATTTTCCTTTGCCTTGTGCGTTGGAGGCTTTAGCTTTTATTCCATAGAGGGACCCTTTGGTTGTGACATCCTAGGTTTTGGTGGCTTTGGTATAGGTTATTTTTGCATTGGTATCTATTTTATCTTATGTTGAAATGCATAGGACCATCAAGCTTCATTTGATATTTTTCTTCCAACTTAATCGCGAACCGATAAGCTTGGACTAAGGAGTTCATGGAAAGGAATTCAATATCAAAACAAATGTTCTAGTGGAGGCCATTTATGTACTTTAAATCTTAATGTTTATTTTATCAATTACACACAAGCAGCTGAGGAATTTTTTGAACTCCTCTATGTACTACTAGAAATCTTGATCACATCATGAGAAAACTGCTATAAATGCACGCATCCATCTTCATAATGGTTCAAGGGGTAGAATTAATTTTGACAATATCAATAAATTTCTTCCATGTGTCAACCATAATAACATTTACTTGAGTTCTACAAAGGATAAATTGTTACCATCAATGATTCAACTGGTTAAGTAATTAAACTGTAGTTGTTGAAGGCTAGGCATCTAACTCTATATGTTATCCTTTCCTTGAAATATTGGAATATTAACATTCATCTACACCCCGATAGGATTGTGGCTTTGGAAAGGGGTAGGATTTAGGTTAACTTTAAACTTGTCTAAATTATAAGGTCATAAAACTGTCCCAACAGGTCCCAACAGAGGTACTCACTATTTGTCCAACAATTTTTTGATAAGCTTATAGACATCTTGGATCGTAGTGTCTAAATAAGACTTCCAAAGATATGCATATTTTCATACAAGTGACATTATTTTGGGTATTCAGATATGGACACAAATGTGACACATTCTTTCTTGTATCACGAGCATGTGTGTGAGGACATTCAATAATGGAGTTTAATAGAAAAATTGTCATTGTGAAGATGATTTGATATGTGAGTAACTAGGGACTGTAACTATAAATGAAAGGATAAAAAACATACCTTAATACTAATGATTTGTATTTGTGGGGTAGGAATTCATGGCATGGAGGACAACTCAATAGCTCAAATTGTGAGGCTAAATGAGTTATACTTTAGATTTATGCAACAAAACAAGGCATAAAAAGCACTTCCCCATACCACATCTTGTTAGATGAAAAAAGAAATAACAAACAAGGGATGTTGATTAAGAAATGTAAAAAGATTAGCAATTATATAAATAACTAAGAAACTTTATTTAGATATAGTGTAAATATAGATGAACTATAGTATATAAGGCACTTGTATATTAAATCTAGCAACAATACCAAAGATTAGACTGTAGGTTGAAAGCATTGTGCAGAAATGGGCATTCAAGGCCATTATAAAGCAAAAGAATTAATTCTCAATTAACTTTGTTAATTCTGATTGATAACATTTTGGATTCTTATAAATGTTGATTCCTAGCTGAGAATGAGAAGAAGAATACTATTTAAATGTTAGACTAGATACAAGTGTAAAACATAATTACAAGAATTCTATGGAAGTGTATACATTCCAGCTTTTACCAATTCAAAGAGAAGACTGCATTGATTCATGTAACAAGCTTCTATGTGTCTCCTATGGATCTATAGTAGCTAGGCTACTAACTTCTAATTCCAAGGAATTAGCCATAGAAATATGGATTTCACAAACCGAAGAACAACATTGCAAAACAACAAAGGTTGCAAAATCAACAAAGTCTGGTTAAGTCTCCAAGATGAGCCCATTTGCTTGTGTTGATTCACTAGCGAAGTGATCCAATTGGAGCGATTTGCTAGTAAAAATACTTGATTGGCTTCGGAACGATTTGGTACCAAAGTGACCCAATTGGCTTAGGAGTGATCCGCTAGTAAAGTGACCCAATTGGGTTAGGAGTGATCCGCTAGCAAAGTGACCCAATTGGCTTGCAAGAGCAAACTGCTCGTATTAGCTAGTGATTCGTTAGCAAAAGCGAGTGATTCACTCACTAACTAGAGCAAATCGCTCGATAGCTAGTAGAGGGATAAAACTAAAGGCATGGATCCCGAGGAGAATCTTTGCAAAGTGAATTTTTGTCTTTTAGTAGCATATTAACTCATTTTGGAAGCCTTCTAAGCCTATTAGAGGCATGTACCATTTGGTGGTGCATCATTTTCCTAAAGATGCCCCCTATAGCATAGCGGTGGGTATTTGGACAATTGGAGGAACAAATAGAATAACAGTTTCTAGGAACCAACTAACTATAGTCATTGCTGACCCAACATCACACATCATCAACACGTGAACAACATAGCCACTTGTACGACACATTCAACACACATTTGTACGAAAAACACTTATATGGCACAATTAGTTGTACGACTGGTTGCACTCTTGTCTGATGGCAAGATTCACTTCAGTTGGCAGTTTTCTCATAGGATAACCTCCTTGTATAACACTTGCGATGTCCTTTGTATGACAAGTCCAACTACGTTTTTTTGTACAACAATTCTCATATAGTTAGTTTATAACTGCCTACGACTTCTATCTATAACTCCTATTTTCAACCTGCAACTTACACACACAAGTTGGCATACATAACCTACAATTCTATAGCAACAATGCATCACACAACATACACACAAAGATGAAAGTGGAATGTCATTGGCATTATCTCATTGCTTGTACAACATTGGCAATACACATGTAACTACACTTGTAGTACACAAAATGCTCTCTATCACAGGACAATATAGAATCCTTTTGTTATGCTCTCTCATACATGTGACTAGAATAATCATCCCTGCAATAAAGGGGAGTTCTATATAAACTTTGGCCTTGGTCGTTACCAACAATGGTTTCCAGGACAGCTCACCACTCAACCATCTTCCCCTTCAGACATACACTTAACACCCTTATTGGACATTATAATTTCCATTTATCAAACTTATGACCAAATTGCATCACATTGATATCATACTTGCATTTTCATTTCATATATTTGAATTTACATTTATTCACATTACAAAACTTAGTGTAGTTTGTACTCAAAATTCCATGTACAGTGTCTACTTTGGCTTTTGTCCAGAACTGGTTTCTAAATCTACCCTCCCATTTAGCTTGGTCGATGTCCTCGTCAATGGTAGTCTTCACTCCTATGGGCTAGGATTTTGTTGTTGCTGAGTAAGGATAGGTACACCTCCCGTCTCTTGGATTTGTAGCTTGAGGGCATTTGTCTCCCCCTTGAGTCTTCTAGTATAGTTGATGTGTCGATCCCATTGAGTTTCTGCCAACTTAGCTAGTGTTTGCTCTTCCCTCTTTGCAAATGCAACTTTTGCTTCTTTTCTTGCTGACTCAATAAATTTCCTAGCTATCTCTACCTCTTTCTTGGATGTGTCTTCTAGCTACTTTGTAATGAGCTGATCTCGCATATTTAATTCCTCATTCTTCTTTTCTAACAATTGTTACCTTATTGAATACTCAGATTTTAGTTGTTCGATCAATATCTCCTTATCCTCAAATTCCTTCCTAAGTGTTGCCAATTCTAATTCAACATTCTCCTTCATCAGTTGAAGTTTCTCCTCCACTTGGTTAGCAAATTCTTCCTTAGATTCATGAATCTTCTTCACACCTTTAGCTAACCACTTAATCAGGTATGCCAAGAAGTTTATTTGGGCATACGTCTTCACTAACTCCAGTGGAATTTTCACATACTTCACACATGCTTTCTCCTATATACAAGGTGCCATATTTGCCTCATCAATGTAAACTCTTGTTGGATGCATGTAAATAGTCTAAGTTCCTGCTGGCAAATTTTCTATTCCAATCATGCTCTGCACACTACCGGTCTCTAAATCCCATGGTTTTTTTTGATGAACATCTACAAGCTTCTTCATTCTTTCCTTATCTTGTGTCCATTGCACTAGGTTTCCTATTTCGTTCTCCACCATAAATTGCCATTTCCACCACTATCCAACACATCCAATCTGAAACTCCAACCTTGCTCTATCTATGAATCCAAATATATTCTTGAAAAAAATATAGACCTACTCATCTATATAGTTCCGTAGAGCTGGTAATGTCTTAAAATTTGGCACTTCTGTTCAAAAATGATCACTACCACCCATATCTATGTCTATATTGTCTCCAACGGTGGTTTCTTCTTTGTCTTCTCCATCACCACTTCTCAAATTGATAGGCCTTTTGGCTCCCTTGCCTTGTTGTACCAGTTGTGTTGCATCAGTTGGCATCGTTTCCTATTCTCTTGTACACTCCTCATATGATTGGATATCATTCTCTAATTTCTAATGAAGTCTCTTTTCCCTTTTCTCCTTGTTCAAATGGTAGTTTGGCACTATTATGTTTCTAGCCAACTCTTTCGTTGCATATGTAATTTCATAATATGCATCCTCCTATGATGGCAGTGATCCACATGGCTCCTTTTGTTGTACTGAGGATGCCAAAACATTGAAAATATCAAGTGAATTGTAGTCTCCTCTTTTACATCCACAACCTTGATTGACACTTGTTGTTGCATTGTTCTTTGTTCCTCTTCCTATCCATCTTGCACAACACTTTCCTTAGGATGTTACTCGTTCATTGTAGCCCTCTCCTAAGTCATATCCCTACCTATAGTGTCTCCCTACACAGTCTGACTCACTGGTTACATAGATTCCTCCAAGCACATTGTCTTCCTTAGTCTTCCATGCTACTCACTAATACTCTCCACCGTCCTATTTGCATTGCCATCAATACCTGTTGCGGCTTGTTGCGGTGGTTGCTACTCCTCTACATGGTGTTCTTATTGAGGTCAAGTCCTTTTCCATTGCTTCTCTAACCACCTATGCCTATTTTATTTTTGCATCAGCTCCATCCTTGGTTGTTTTTTTGACTTCCTCTGATTCCTTGCTCTCTTCTTCCTCTACATGTTCCTACATTTTTCTCTTCAATGTATTTTTCTTCTTTATTGAGGTACCTGGCTTGATGAGTGACATCACATAGATCAACCTTAAAATTGTTGATGTCGGCTCTAGAATTTCCTTAGGAGGATTTAATCCTAGGAACCGAATCTTTGCTTGCATTATTACACTCATTAATAATGCAATAGTGTGGAATGCCATCGAAAAAATCTTCATATACCACAACAAGAAAATCCTAACAACAAGTAGGATGCCCAATCATAGGCTATGCTAGTTGCTACTCCCTATACATAAGAAACCAACTAGGTGGGCCTTTTTGAGGATCTCTGTTATCCATAACACTTGGTATAATATTGTTCATCTCACAATTATAGTTCTGTTAGGGCCTCGTCCTAACATTAATATGTAATGTTCCCCTTTCTAATGTTGAGACCTCATCCTAATATTATTTTGTAATGCTTTGTGATGAACATGTGGCACTTGATGTGCCTAGACAAATGGGACCATTTAATATAACCGTTATCAAGAATGTAATTGTTTATTTAGTAGAATATTCTAGCTCGGGTCTCCACTTGCATGTGTAGCCACCCCCCTTTGAGCATTGTAGGGAGCAAATCCACCTCCCATAGAAAAAAGTGATCAAAGGGATTTTCTCAATTTTGATAGTTTTGATAGTTTGCCCAAGTTTTGTAAATTGTACAGTAAGGGGCAAGACCATACAACTGGAATGGCAAATCGTACAAGGCAGTGGCAAATCGTACATGGTGCACCGAAATTCACCCAAATGCAAGGGAAATGTAATTTCGGAGTAGGATGGCACATAGATTTGCTAATTAAGGTGTTAAACTTAGTAAAAAGCCAAATTAATGTATTTAGTTGTATATGGGCAGTTGTAAATAATGGATTGCCTCAAGAACCACTTTGGAATGGCCTGGGCAACATTATATAAGGCCCCATTTTTGAATTTGTAGGTCTGGTTGCTAGAGTGAATGGATAGTATTGTTAATTGTTGGTTCTCTGAGTTGTTGCAGTTACATTCATAGATTTTCCATACTGTAATTGAATCCATATATATCAATGAGCATAATTATGGTTATGGATGACTGTGTACGATTCTGATAATGATGGATGGTGAATTATGGATGAACTCTTATGTGTGTGTGTTTCTATGGAATGTTGTAGGTTAGTTTTGTGTAATGTTGCAATATTTTGGTAGAATATGGCATTGGTGTAACCTGGAGAATGATCTAGAGACATGGGAGTATCAAGGAAGACGTACTGAAATACGTTGTATAATTTTTGGATGTAATCATGCACATGGATTCTCTCAACAACCCCATTAGGATGTTTTGCTTCTTGTAGAGATTGTATTGATTGGTACATCAAACCCTTACAAAACATCCAGGAGAGAGATTGGAGCAAGATAAAATTTATACTAGCATCTGACTGTGTCGTTGGTTCATACAATTTGTACATCGTTACCCTTACAAATCGTACAAAGCACTTTTTACCCGATTTGGTAAAACAACCGATTGAGAGAAACTTACCTGATTTGGCAGTTTTGGGAAATCGACTTGAGCGATTACAAAACTGTGTACGGTAACATCCAAAATCGAATCTGTTAGTTTTTTTGAGTGTAAGATCGTACCATCTATGACACTGTACAATTTAAGATCGTACAGTGTAGACACTAAAGTCCGTACAAGGTGATTATAGTTCGTACAAGGGTAGTTTGAATGGCCTTGAGACTGTACGATTTGGTAAGTGAGTTGGGATTGGCATATTGATCATTATACACCTTGGATAATACCTCCCCATTGGGAATAATCCACCCCTGTGCTACATTTGGCATCGTTGCCTTATCGAATCTGGCAATTTTTGTTAAAATGGGTCAAAAGTCACGAAGATTGAATACTGAGACTGGAGGTGAATGATGGACACCAGTGCACGAAGCCGTGGGAGATGAGAACTAAGAGACAACATCCCAGTAAGAAGGAGCACGAGGATTTCTCAAAGAGAAAACACAAGTAACTCGTAGTACTCAAGAACCAGAGATAGAGCAAGTTTGGACATCCAAAGAAGGAGACTTTGAGGTATTGTTAATAGAGACAGAAGCCGAGGAAATAGAACCGCCAAGCATAGAGGCAAGGGTTGACAAAGGAAAAGTGCAAGAAGATGGAGAGTGGATGGTGACACCTGAGAAAGTGATAGAAGAGTTGCAAGAGAGTGCGGAGGACGGGAGTCAGGCACCAGAGCAACAGGACGCGAGGTCTCAGGAGGACAGACCAAGACCATCTCCCTCACATCAGCGAAGGAGGTCGCAAAGTGAAGATGCACATGAGAATTTGGTCACCGAGTGGTGGGACAAAACAAGATACCTCGAATTGACACTTCTGATGACAACGGGAGTAAGACACCCCCAAGGAGGAATCATACGGAGATTCCACGAGATACCTCAAGTGATAGTGATGACTCTCCTAAGATGGCTACTAGGGCAGCCAAACAAAGATGTCCACCATTTTTAGGTGAGGGTAAGGAAGACCCCACATGGCATATAGGGACTTGCATAACCATTTGGAGAGCAAATGGTGTAGACAGACCTGAGGATTGGGTAATCCTATTTCCTGCTACCTTGAGAGGATTGGCAATTGATTGGTATTTGAAGAGAGAAAATAACATAGATTTTTAGACTTGGAATCAGATAAAGGAGAAATTCATCGAAGAATTTTGACCTTTAAAGGATGATGGAGACATTGTTATGAAACTTTGCGTGACAAAGCAAAAAGTCGATGAGGATGTGAAATCCTACAACCGTAGACTAAAGCAATTAGTCGATAAGATGTAGATGTCGTTGGTAGATGTTCTAGTAAAATGGTGGTTCGTAGATGGATTACTCCCAAAATATAAGAAAAATATGAAGGTAGTACCATCAAAAACGTATGAAGAAGCGCTCAAGCATGCAAAGAATTTTGAAAGTGAATCAAAACAAACATATACGGGAATCCTGTCTCATCCCAAGTCGAAGGAATCAGATAGTGAAGAAGATGACACTATACAGAGGATGATAGCATCATTTCGCAAGGAGTTTGATAAATTCATGAAAGAACAAAAGGTCAAACCTGATAGAAATGACATGTGGTGCACGAAATGCAAAACGGAGGGACATACAAATATGAAATGTCTGAGGAATGACTATTGTCATATTTGTAATGTGATGGGGCATGAGGTAACGCTATGTCCATATAATGCAAGAATACACCCACAAGTATTGTCAATCCAGGACCAGGAAGAGAAATCGAAGACCCAAGGAAATGGGCAACAAGCGACAAGTGGCGGTTACAGAAATAGCAGACGAGGTGGAAGATCAAACCAAGGTAATCGACAAGGAGGACAAAGTCATTTATAGTATGATTCGGAAGGAAGACCAATCATACAATGTTGCAATTGCCAAGAATGGGGGCATTTTGCAAAAAATTGTCCTGCACCTCAGAGGCAAGAGACACCACAAACAAGCACTACACACATGTGTAGATGGTGTGGTCCGGGGAACCACAAAGAAGATAATTGTCCAAAATAGGTGAGTTCGAGTAACCCATAGAACGTTAGTTATTTGGACATCGAAGTTCCTCAAGTTAAGGAGGAAACTCAAGAAGTTTTAGCCATGATGAGAAATCAGGCTAAGAAGGATAAGTATCCTGAGCTAGCAAAAGAAAAGCAATGCTGGCAAGTAGCAAAGAAAATATTGCAAGAGGAAGCTGAGAAGACTAAACCAACAGAATCGAGAGTAGGTAAGGAATTAAGAAAACCATCGGATCAGGAGGTAGTTGTGCAAAATTTGGCAGCACAGGTTTTGGATACCATGGTGGAAATTAAAGTATCCAACCTGTTAGAAGCTATTCCAACATTACAGAAGGCAATGGTGGAAGAATTGCAGCCATAGAAGGTGATGGGAGTACAGAGCCAACCAATTTAGGAAGAGGAGCGAAAAGATCAATTTATGGATCCAACTGTATTGATGATTGATGTGGGAAAGAAACCTGCATTACTACATATGGAGATCTTAGGACACAAATTGACACAAGTTATCGTGGATGGAGGATCCAACGTCAATGTGCTACCTGAGAGAACTTGGCTAGAACTAGGCACTCCATCCCTATGGGCACCGAGCTTCCGGTTATATGGTGCTGACCAGAATGGCATTGAGACAAAAGGAGTCTTAATAGCACAACAAGTAATGATAGTTGAACAAGAATTTGTCTTGGATTTCATTGTGATTACAATGCAAAAACCTGCATACGATGCTCTCTTGGGGAGAGGTTGGCTACGAGTAGCCAAAGTTAATCACAATTGGGGAAAGAATCAGATCACTTTTAAGAAGGGACAACATAAATACATGATTAATTTAGCCAATCAAAGAGTTAGTGAAGATATAGCTACAACCGATGAATCAAAAAATTCCTTAGAAGATGAAGGGCATGAACCTGATGGGGAAGGAATGTTGTACCTAGATGAATGTAGCGAAGATGAAGCTCGATCTGATAGCGGACTTCTTCATTGGAAAATGGAGGAGTACAAAATGTTTCAGCCCAACTGCCTCTGTATTGAGTCAGAGGAGATCAAGGAAAAACAAGACAAACCAAAGGTTAGCAAAGAACCTAAGAAGGAAGCAGAAGAGAAATGGACATTTCCAAAAAGCTTTGTAGAGTATACAATTAGGAGATGCAGAGATTGATACAAGACCAACACACCCCGAGAACATAGAGAAAGCTATGAGTGAACCAAAAAATATCAAATATGAGGGACCTCGGATAGTGGACATCAATCTAGGAACGGAGGAGGAACCTAGGTTGATTCACTACGGTGATGATTGGAATCCGGTATTGAAGGCAACAACTTTTAAGATATTCTTGGAATACAAGGATGTCTTCGCATGGACATATAAGGACCTGAAAGGAATTCCACCAGAACTATGCATCCATAAGATTACACTAATACCTGGTGCTCAACCAGTAAGGAGGAGACCATATAGAATGAACCCAAAGTATGTTGCATTAGTGAATGCAGAGATAGAAAAGATGCTAGAAGCAAGAATTATATTCAGGGTGACAAATAGTGAATGGGTTTCACCTATAGTGATCACCTTGAAGAAGGAAGTGGACAAGATCAGAATATGCGTGGACTTTAGGAGTCTAAACATTGTAACTATTAAGGATCCCTTTCCCATTCCCTTCATAGATTCTATCTTGGAAGAAGTTGCAGGACATGAGATCTATTCATTTTTGGATGGGTTCTCGGGATACAATCAAATCAGCATCACCGAGGAGGATAAGATGAAGACCACATTTATTGTGGAGAATGGCATCTATGCATATAACCGAATGCCATTTGGGCTCTGTAATGCCCCAACTACATTTCAACGTATCATACTGTATATATTTCGATCAACTAGCAACGAGGAACTTTAAAGCATTTTTGGATGATTGGTCCATTTATGGGAAGATCAAGGATCATCTTCCTACCCTCAATGAATGTATGAGTAGGTGCAAAAATGCACAGATATCATTAAACCCAGGGAAATATTTTTTGATGGTACCATATGGGAAATTGTTAGGACACATTGTGTGCAGTGAAGGATTGAAGACAGATCTTGATAAGATCCGTGTGATATTACACATGGAAGAACCATTTGATGTGAGTTCACTTAAGACCTTCCTTGGTTCGACAGGATACTACCGAAGGTTTATCAGGAATTATGCACATGTATCCTACCCATTAGATTCTTTAACAAAAAAGAATATTCCATTCATATGGACAGAGGAACATCAAGGAGCCTTCGAGGAGTTAAAGGCTAAGTTAGTGAGTAGCCCAATTTTGGTGTTTCCTAATTGGGATAAGGAATTCCATGTCCATGTTGATGCTTTGAATTTTGCAATTGGATGTGCTTTAGCACAAGAAGGACATTTTAAGCTAGATCAGCCTATTTTCTTTGCTAGTCACCTTTTGTCAAGGCCAGAGAGAAACTATAGTACAACGAAAAGGGAAGCTTTGGGAATGGTATATGCAGTTCAAAATTTTAGGCATTACCTACTGGAAAATCCCTTTGCTTTCTATGTCGATCACCAAGCACTATTGTACTTGATAAACAAACCGGTGATCCAAGGATGAGTCAGTAGGTGGCTCGTCACCCTTCAAGAGTTCGTATTCCGAGTGGTGGTGAGACCTGGTAAGAAGCATGTGATTGCAGACCAGTTGTCTTAGATAAAATCAGGGGAGCCTGCAGGAACAAGAGTTCTTGATGAATTTCTAGACGCACAATTATTCACCATCAATGTTGTTCTGTCATGGTACAAGTTGGTTGGCCAATATCTATCCACAGGTGAGTTGCCACAAGAGATGACAACAACCAAAAAGAAGAAAATAATAATGAAGTCAACACCTTTCCAGATAATAGTAGGATTATTGTATAAAATGGGAAGTGATGGTATCTTACGGAGATGTGTAATGGATGAAGAAGTCAAGGTAGCATTGAAAGAAGCCCATGCAGGCTTAGCAGGAGGACATATGGGACCAGATGCGACCGCTATAAAAGTATTTCTAGCAGGGCTATGGTGGCCCACATTGTATAATGATGCAAAGGAGCATGTGAAAGCATGCGATACTTGCCAAAGAGCAGGAAATCCAATCAAGAGGGACTTTATGCCCTTACATCCATCACAACCACAAGAGTTGTTTGAACGATGGGGATTGGACTTCGTAGGACCATTAAAAACATCTCAAAAATGGAAGTGTAGATACATCATAGTAGCAACAGAATACCTGACAAAGTGGGTTGAAGCAAGAGCATTACCTGATAATTCGGCCAAAAGTACAATGAGATTTTTGTATGAGCAGGTAATCACAAGATTTGGTATTCCACTACAAATAACAAGTGATCGAGGTGGACACTTTGTTAATGATATTATCAAGACGCTGACAACAGAGTTCAATATTTTACATTCATTGTCTAGTCCGTACTACCCCAGAGCGAACGGGCAGGCAGAAGCGACAAATAAAGTCTTAGTATCTACTCTATATAAAACCTATGGAATAGAGGGAGTAGACTGGGAGGAAAGGTTACCATCCATTTTGTGGGTATATAGAACAAATTTTAAACCAACAACGGAACATACACCTTTCCAACTAATGTATGGACAGGAAGCAGTGGTGCCAGTCGAATTCTTGATACCAAGTTTGAGAGTCGCGGTAGAGCATCGCTTGGGAGATCAAGAAATTTTGGAGGAACGACTGATGACACTAACCAAGTTAGATGAAAGGAGATTCATGGTGCAATGGGCGATCGAGATAGCTCAAAAAATATGGAAGGCATGGCATGACAAGCACTTGAGGAAGTTGGAACTTAGTCCCGGTGACTTAGTTCTAAAGTTTAATGGGAAATGAGAAATCAAGCTAGGTAAGCTAAAGATGCTATGGCTTGGGCCTTATAAAGTACTAGAAGTAATGAGTAATGGAGCAGTCAAGCTACAGAACTTGAATGGGACAGAGGTACCCAATACTATAAATGGCTCAAAGTTGAAGCCTTATAAGGTACAGTGTTTATTCATTGCTTCAGAAGAAATTGAATGACGAAGATGAGCGAAAGCTCAAGACGAGGCTCACCATGAGCCAGGTCCATCATAGGAAGAACCTGATATGGGACTCACACGCCTATTTGTAGAAGGGGAGGAGACACAACTAATAGTTGAACAACAAGAGTTGACACCTCGAACTAGTGAAAGAAGAAGGATATGAGTACATGTCAGAAGGGCGGATGGGACCATACGAGAAGAAGAGGAGAGGGTTTCTCCAAGACCGAGTAGCTATCAGGAGATAGCACTATTACCTAGAACTACGACCATGAGGTACCCACGAGAAGAGCATAGGGAACTACCTTGGTAGACTGAAGGACGGAGAAGGATAGGGTTAACAGTGCACAATGAGGATAGAGTGGACACATCCAAAATGGAAATTCCAGAGGATGATAGGGATGAAACTGTAGATGAGGAACTAGCTGGACTTTCTCCATTGGCTCAGATTGGGCTATTACAACAGAGGATGAGAACGCAAATTCAATAATTGCAAGAAGAGTATCAAACATTGCGGAGTCACAATGTGAGGTTGAGGGAACAACTCATCCAGGAGTTGGATGGTACCATACGAAGACTGGATGAACAATGAGAAGTCAGACTACGAGAGGTTGAAGATGAATCTGAGGAGATGGAAGGATTAACTCCAAGATATGGGGGAGGAAATGAAGGCACAAGCACAAGTTCACCACCCCCACCGAACGAGCAGCCAAGGACAAATGAAGATGTAGAAGCTTTAGACATGACGAATTCCAATGATGAAGGAATGTCATGGTTGGTAAGAGAGCTTAGTACAGATAGTAGTGATGATGATGAGCCAGAGAATCCTTATAATCCTCAGAGAGATTGCGACCCTCCAACTAGTGCATCGAGACAAGGGGAATCAGAGAGAATTCAAAGGGATAGATCCTGTATTGATACACAAGCTTATGCAATAGCTCATCAAAAATTGAGAAGACAAAGAAGGGAAGTAAGGAGATTGGAGAGAGTGATGAATTTGCCAACCGATTGGGTAGAACAGAGGGAAGACGATAGAACTGACTCTAGCTCTAAGACAGACTTCTCGGATGCATATAGAGAAGTATTGGCAGCATCATTTCCCCAGAGATCCTTTGAGGAAAGAATATGGAGATGTCGCTTAGTCCATGCTGATAGAAGAATCAGAACCTTGTGATAGTTGTCACCCAATCAGAGTCCACTAGCCAATATTGAGTTGGTAGAAATTACCCCTGATAACCAAGGAACAAGAGGAGGAATTGGACGAAGACCTCTAAGACTCCAATATGGAAGAGGAGGAGGTAGGTGACCAACAAATAATCGAGACCATGATGATGTTACAAATAGAGGAGGTAGAGGACGAGGAAGGTTATGACCCCCTACTCCTAGATGGCCAGGAGATCATCCTTTAGCATGCATGAACTGGAGAAGGGACCAACGAGATATACCAAGAGTGAGAGGCATGTTACCAAATTTTGTAAGATGATGCACATGGGGACAACCACCCATAATTAGACAAGGACCTCAATGAGTGAGGGGTAATAGGTGATTACTCCAAGAAAGGGAGGAATCACCAATAGAGCAGAGAAGTCCGATGCCAAGAGGAAGTGGACGGGGTAGATACCCACATGGTAGAAACTTAGCTAGAAGAGGAAGGGTACACTTTGTAGAAGAAAGAAACCTAGGCCATCAACGAGTTCGATTGCCAAGTTTGGAGCAAGAATTGATCCATGGAGATAGGCAAAGAAGTCGCTCAAATGATAGCAGAGTGGTAAGGACACCACTACCATGGGATCAATCACCTGTAAGGCAAGAAGTGGGACCACCAGGTGAGGAGACTCCAACTTGCCATTGTACAATCCTAAATTGTACACATTGTAGGGGAAGAGCTGAACAGGAAGTAACATCACAAGCAGAGGTAAGCCAAGCAAGGGAACAAGAGGTACAAGAGGACACCATTAATCAAAATGTTATGGTCGAACCTCCAGGTCAAGATTCAGATGGGATCGTACAAGTGAATGTCATTGTACGATTACCAAGAAGGTAAGTGTAAATAGACTAGGATGAAAAAAAAAATGAAAAAAATGGGTGCCTTAGTTGTGAAAATCCCTCGGGATGCAATTAAGAAGGAAGTGGTTGAAAATCGGAAATGGCAACCTCTTCGGAAAGGGAGAAATTGAAAAGTTTTCTCTAAGTATAAAGATCATACACAACAAAATTAAAAGATGAAATCATACAAAAGATAGATCGTACAAAGCAAAAGTGATGTAGAGTTGAGGGAAATCATACAAAAAGGGCATGTTGTATGATTTAGATTGTACAATGTATGATTTCAAGCAAGACGTACGATTCCCAACTACCCAATTAATGCGGCATGCGCGGGAAAAAGAAACGGTTGGAGGAAAAAGCGAGGGAAAAAGATGAAAATTTAAAACTTGTTGAGTTGTCAATCATCCGCGCAAGATGGAGGAAAAAATGTGCAAAGTGGCACAATTTTAAGTGGATCGAATTAGGGTTTAGTTAGGGTTTCCAAGCACTTTAAATAGAAGGGTAGAATTGCAATTTTTACCAGATCGTACAAGTAAGAACTCAAATTTTTAGGAGGACGAAGGTGGAAAGCATGCAAGTAGAGGAAAAAGACCATATGGGCAATTAATTTCATTAATACTTTGAATTTTGAAGACCCATTTTTAATTAGCACTAGGGAGTTCTTTTCATTTTCAAGAGATTTAACCCAGGGAATGAGGAAGAAGACAACTAGGGTTACTCCACAAAAAGGGGAAATTCGAAGTGCAACCAAGAATAGCAATAAAATATGGTAGATACATCAAAGTACGAATACAAAGGCAAAAAAATTACTGTTGAGAGGTCGAAGAAGTGGAAAAAAATCAATGAAGGATGGTGGAAATTGCAAGTTATTGAAGATTTTAACCCTAAAAAGCAGTGAAATCTAGAAAAAAGTGAGCTGGAAAATGTTGGGGAATTCCGTACAACCGTACAACCATCGCAAAATTTTGTCAATTCGAAATAAATTGTGCCAGAGGAGGAAAAGTGGAAGATTGTTTTCGAAAAACACAGAGATGATAGATCGGGGCAATCCGGCAAATGGGTTGTGGAATGATGTGGCAAAAGAGGTCAAGATTTTGAATTTTTCACAACCTAGGGTTTGAAAAGTCGTGTTGTACGATTTTGGGGGGCAGTTTGTACGATTTTCAAGAAATTTAGTAAAATTGGGTGATTTTCAGGCCAATTCAAGCAGTTTAAACAAATCGTACGAAATCGTACGAAAGCGTACAAATTCAAAAGGGAGAAGTAATTAAAAAGTAGCATCGTACGAAGTACTATCATACTGTATGGTTTTAGGTTGCAGATGTACGATTTGGTGAAGATAGGATGGTTTGAAGACTGATGGCTGAAAATTGAACTGTGGGAAGACTGGTAGTGTACGATCCAAAAGTGGTGGTGAAGGTAAAACCATACAAGAGACAAAGAACCATACATTGTACGATTTTACAGTAAGTCATACGATTTTTGGTACGCTTTCGATTGCGGAAAGAGGTGATGTGGATGTTAAGCTAATCGGTGAGATGTTGAAGGAATGATCTCAACGGAAGAGTTTGGACGTCGATTAAGGTGGATTGCAGCCAATAGGGTGGAGATATCACCAGGTCCATTGCACGAGAGAGAGGCATACCCATGGTAGCACCAAGGGTGACAGTCTCAGTCCCATGAGTGGCATGGTAATCATCCTTGGAGGAGAAGAGGATATAGGTCATGGAGGGGGCAACGACATTGGTGAGAAAATCTGAGAAGAACACCACCAAGGCACCAGGAGGAAAGAATGGCACAGGAAAGAACCGCACGAAGGGAATTGAGAAGTGAAGTTCATGTGCCGATGTCGGAGGAGCATCTGAGTAGTGGACAGGAAGAATGTTAGGTGGAGGTGACAAAGATTACATTCGTACAACATGGAGCGGATGCATGCAGGAAGTGGTGGAATGATGAAAAGAACAGGAATCATCCTTGGAGAAAGACATTCGAGGATGCTCATGTGGTGATCATTGCACAAATTTTGCCATTCCACAAAACATTCTTCCAGAACTATCTATTACAGATAGTTCAGGCATACAACCCTACGACCCAAACTGCCTATGTCAATGTGGGCAAGAGGTCAGTGAAGGTGGATATTTTGGCAGAGACGTTTCAAAGAACATTTGGCTTGCCAGAAGATGGTATGGAGGTAGTGAAAATATTGGTAGATCCAATAGAGGCATACCGCCTCATCACTACCATGACCATTGTCAAATCACTGACTGAGGCAAAGATCTCAGGTGCGGGAACACGTGGAATAAAATAGAGCTAGTTGAAAGGAGAACATTGGTCGTGTGCAATGAATACAATCATGGCTCGACTATCAGGAGATATAAGGGCCACAAAAATGCCAATGTGGATGGCACAATATGCAGAAGGTATCACCAAGGGGATCCAGTATGATTGGGGCACCTTTCTGGAAAGGAGGATGCATGAGGCACTGACGAAGAGGCCAAAGAATTTTGGGATGACTTTCCATGCTATTGGATTGTTATTGAATGTGGTCACAGAAGTAGGAATGCAATTTCTAGGATTGATGCCACCCCAAGAAATCAGGCCAGATCAGCCGACAATATTGAAGTGGGCAAAGTCAGTACCAGTATCAAAGGTAACTCTAGAGAGACCTCGAACGAGGAGTGAGCGACATATTACTGAAGCTCAAAAAGACACCACTCTTGTTAGGATCTCAATCCTAACATTATTAGTTTGTATTAGTTAGTATTATTAATCATTTAATTATTATATTATTAAATTATAAAGTGAACCATCATGTCTCTTCACCAACGTAGCTTTAGGGTAGATATATATATTAGGTTGGCCATCCATATCAAATCATCCAAGAAGAAGAATAATAAGCATAGATTCTATGGAGGGAGCCCCTATAGTGGCAAAGCGATTACAAGGGAGCCCCCTTTGAGTGGCTTGCGATTACATTTACATTAATTTGTTAATAATTTTATAGTAAGACCTTGGGGTCTTACCATTTGGTATCAGAGCCATGTGGGACCCAGTCATGTGGGAATTGCTCAAAGATCTTCATCAAATCACTTCTATGTGTGAGTATCAAACTCGGTTTGAGGATATCACAAAACACAAAACAATATTGGATGAATCAATTCTTATCAATTACTTCATTAGGGGATTAAAAGAGGAAATTAGAATGGATGTGACAAGGTTCAATCCCTATACCATGATGCAGACCTATGGATTGGCAAAATTAGCTGAAGATAAAATCAATGCACAACAACAATTAGGGAAACCACTTATGGAAAAATCATCGACCACTTACATCGCTCCCAAACCTATGCATAATGGAAGGTCACAAAGCACTTACACAACCCCCAAATCTAATCGAACTTTACAAATTAAACATCTTAGCTTTGAGGAGATGAAGGAACGATGAGCAAAAGGACTCTGTGATAATTGTGATGAACAATTTGGACCCCACCATAAATGTGCTACACTAACATTGTATTTATTGAAGGAAGTTGATCCTTGTCTCTCCATAGAGCAAGCAGATGAGGTAGTTGTGTCTGAAGTGACCAGTGCACCTACTCACCGCAATGAAGACAATGAGGTCGATGTGCAAGAAGTGATTGATGTACCAAGCAAGGATGAGGTATACATACCCAAAGTGATCAATGCTAGCCAAACATGCACTCTACAAGACCTACACATACCTTCCTCACCAATAGTGAGTTCTTGCCATATGACCAAACCTATTCGAAACCAACGCAGAGTGACTACACACTCCTTCTCTGTTGGCTCTACCAAGGAACCAAAAAAGGATATGAAATCATTACCATCACTTTTGATGCATCATTCTAAAGTATTTGAGGAACCCCAAGGGTTGCCCTCCCATCCTCATCATGATTTTCCTAAGGAAGATTCTACTATTGTTCTTGGCAACCCCCGCTAATGCTTCATACTTCTCAATATCCCTGCCTACGAAAGGATGCCATTAAAAGAGTCTAAGAACTTACACAAATCCTTCTTGGAAAACAAAGGACAAAGCTTCTCACTTTGAGCTTTGAGGACAAAGCTCTTTTTAAGGAGGGTGGCATGTTAGGATCCTCAATCCTAACATTATTAGTTAGTATTAGTTAGTATTATTAATCATTTAATTATTATATTATTAACTTATAAAGTGAACCATCACAACCCTTCATGACGTGAACCATCACGTCTCTTCATACGTGAACCATCATGTCTCTTCACCAACGTAGCTTTAGGGTAGATATATATATTAGGTTGGCCATTGATATCAAATCATCCAAGAAGAATAATAGGCATAGATTCTAAGGAGGGAGCCCCCTATAATGGCAAAGTGATTACAATGGAGCCCTCTTTGAGTGGCCTACGATTACATTTACATTAATTTGTTAATAATTTTATAGTAAGACCTTGGGGTCTTACCAAATATGGAGGAGGACGCTGATGTGCATAATCAGAGGAAATGTCCGAGACGATTGGAGTGAGAGTTAGAACAACAAGCACCATCACAACGACAACAGGAGAAGCCACTCGTTCAAGAAATGGAGAAGAGGAAGAGTAGCCCCATACAAATAATTATGAGAAGGCAGCAGGAAAGAAGGACGAGCAAACTAGTTTTGGAAGTACATCAATGGATACACAAAAAATCCTAGAAGAAGTGACAGAGGAAAAATAGGTGGGTAGTATCGAACAAGAAGCAGCCCAAGAGAATCCTAAAGAGCGACAGGTGGGCTCGACCAAAGTAGAGAAGGCTCAAGAACAAGTTGAGCAGCAACAATATCAGGAGGAGATTGTAAATATTGAAGATAGTGAGGAGGAGAAAATTGCAAAACAATTTCCACCTCGATAAAATATAGATATAGATAGAGCACTTTGAGAGCTGGGAGGACACTTTGGCCACCTTATGGAGGAAGAATATGTGAGAACTCCTATAGAAGAAGAATGATAGGGAATGCAATCCAGTTATCTTTTGGAAATACTGCAGTTCCACAGAATCAAAACTGAAGAGGAGGCTCATGGAATAGAGGATAAGATGGAACACTTCTTCTCTCATTTGGGCTATGTGATCAATAATGCCAGACTGGAATTCTGCATTGGCCATGTGGAAGAACAAGTGTCTCTCGAATTGGAAAATATCACATAATGGGTGAGCAGTGTGGAGCATACAAGGAGGATAGTAGGACATTCACGCACAACATCCATGGGAGTTACCTAAGGAAGAGGTAACAACAATGTTGGGAAGAGAAGACCTGCCAGAAGGGGTGGCCACGAATTATAGGAAATATCCAAGGATGTATTTGGATAGAGTCAACCATCTGACCTGTCCCGCAAATACGACATAGTTGGAATATAAGAGGGTTGCTACGGGAGTGACCATCACCCTAAGGAAGTTGAAATTCCTAACACACTGGATTGAGTGGCTAAGCATTGGATTGTAACAAATCCATTAGCTCAAGGAGGCTCAAAAAGAGGAAACTGAAGTCGCTCAAAATGAATTGGACGTAATGGAAGAAGAACTGCAAAAAGTCAGAACTGCGGTAGAAGAGAAAATAAAGAAGTTGGAGGATGATCTGTCAGGCATCACAATTGTGTCTGAAGCCAAAATTAGCATGCTTGTAGAAGAAAAGCAACAAATCTCACAGACAACAAAAGATAGAATTAAGGAGTTGGAGGCACAACTCAAAGCAAATGATGAGTTGATGACGACTCAACTGATAAAAAAGAGTGAGCAAATGGAAACACAAGCCAAGCAGATAGAAGAGCTGATGAAGGATAGTAAAAATTTGAATGAAATGGTCCTAGAAAAACAAGCTCAATTGAAGATTAAATAAGACCATGTTCGAGCTTTGGAGGCTAATATCAACCACCACCTGGAGACTATTACAAAAAATAATGAAGAACTTCAAGTGGTAGCTCAAGCAGAAGCTCACTGGAAGGAGAAGCTAAAAAATAGTGCCTTAGAACGATAACAACAGATTATGGAATTCTTGAAAACTGTCGAGGAAAAGGCTAACTTCCATGGAGCAAAGGCAATAGAAAAGGGAAGCTATGCAGCCAAATTGAAGAATGAACGAGAGATGTACAAGTCGCAAGTCATGGAATTACATGATATAGTGGTAGAATATGAAGTGCAGTGGAAGACATAGAACGAGTCGGCGAGGACACCGACCAAAGTAAAGAGGAGGGCAGATGTAGGCAGCAAATCCCCCTCCTAGATAAAGAAGAAGTAATCAAAGGGATTTGCTCAATTTTGACAGTTTTGATAGTTTTCCCAAGTTTTGTAAATCGTACAGTAAGGGGCAAGATCATACAAATGAAATGGCAAATTGTACAGAGTAGTGGCAAATCGTACATGGTGCACCGAAATTCACCCAAATGCAAGGGAAATGTAATTTCTGAGTAGGATGACGCATAGATTTGCTAATTAAGGTGTTAAACTAAGTAAAAATCCAAATTAATGTATTTGGTTGCATATGGGCAGTTGTAAATAATGGATTGCCTCAGGAACCACTTTGGAACAGCCTGGGCAACGTTATATAAGGCCCCATTTTTGAATTTGTAGGTCTAGTTGCTAGAGTGAATGGATAGTATTGTTAATTGTTGGTTCTCTGAGTTGTTGCAATTACATTCATAGATTTTTCATACTGTAATTGAATCCATATATATCAATGAGCATAATGATATTTATGGATGAATGTGTACGGTTTTGATAATGATGGATGGTGAATTATGAATGAACTCTTGTGTGTGTGTGTTTCTATGGAATATTGTAGGTTAGTTTTGTGTAATGTTGTAATATTTTGATAAAATATGGCATTGGTGTAACCTGGAGAATGATCTAGAGACATGGGAGTATCAATAAAGATGTACTGAAGTACGTTGTATGATTTTTGGATGTAATCATGCACCTGGATTCTCTCAACAACCCCATTAGGATTTTGTTTCTTGTAGAGATTGTGTTGATTGGTACATCAAACCCTTACAAAACATCCAGGAGAGAGATTGGAGCAAGAGAAAATTTAGACTAGCATATGACTGTGCCATTGGTTCAGACAATTTGTACATCATTACCCTTACAAATCGTACAAAACACTTTTTACCCGATTTGTAAAACAACCGATTGAGAGAAACTTACCCGATTTGGTAGTTTTGGGAAATCGACTTGAGCGATTACAAAACTATGTACAACAGCATCCAAAACCAAATCTATCAGTTTTGCTGAGTGTAAGATCGTACCATCCATGACACGATGTTAAGATCGTATAGTGTAGACATTGAAGTCCGTACAAGGTTATTATAGTTCGTACAAGGGTAGTTTGAATGGCCTTGAGACTGTACGATTTGGTAAGTGAGTTGGGCTTGGAATATTGATCATTCTACGTCTTGGAGAATACCTCACCATCGGGAATACTCCACCTCGGTGCTACAAGCATTAAGGTTAGGGTTGAGAAGAGTCCTTAAAAAGGCAAGAGGCATAGATGGATGTATCTCTTTTTGCATATTATATCAAAGTTCTACTTCTAAGGAGGTTGCCCCCTCGAATAGGCTTGCAATTTTGTATTGTGATTCTATTGTGATCAATATATCTGTTGAATTTCCATTTTGTATTCCAATATTTTTTTATTTCCATTAATTCTCCAATTATTGCAATGCTTTTTTGGATGTGCTTATTTTTAATTGGAAGGTTCCTAACAAGATTTGGAGTCTTCAACTACTGTATTTTCACTCCATGGATTCTATGTTTCAATAACTTTTTTGCCTCTTCTAGAGTGATATTTGTGATCTCATGGATTAACTCCCTCCATAGGTTTGAATCCATTGGCTCCTTTCTCACCCGTAACCCATGACTTGGCAACCCAAATGTCCTCCTAAATTTTCCAACTGAAAATGCCACTAACAATTCTCAATCACCAACTATGACCTTGCTCACATTTTGTTTCAAATTAAATGTCTACAGCATCTGCAACAAATAACCTTTGAAGAAATCCATTCCTTCAACCACTTATAAGGGTCCAAGCCATAGGGTATTCAACTTCCCTGGATTGTCACTTGCCATTTAATTTCAACACTGAGTCACCTAACTTCAACTTCATCTTACTCAGGTGCTTGTCGTGCCATAGTTTCCTTCACCATTAGGCAATATATGTTGCCCACTAAGTTACTACCCATTTCTTGTCTAGTTGTACTAGTGTTACGAGCCTCTCCTCTAGGATATCCTAATACAGACGGTTTGGTACTACTACCCTCAAACTAGGTACCAAGAACTCCACTAACACTACTACTTCCTTACATACATTAACTAAAATCGCACATGGTTAATTATTGGTATGGATGTTGTCCTATACACCCACATAACAGTTGGAAATCTGTCTTTCTAATCAATTCCTTCTATACTGCATGTATTATAAATGATTGAGACCAAGGCTTTGTTCATCATCTCTTCCTACCCATTCACTCTAGGGTAATATAGACTTGAAAAAGAATGTAAGATCCTAAACTCTATGGTTAAATTTTGAATGATTTTGTTGACAAAGTGTTCTCTATTGCTTGTCAATTGCAAGAGTATTCTAAATCTTGTAATAAGATAGTCATACAAGAATCGAGTTGTAATTCTTGTAGAATTATCTTGTTAAGCTCATGCCTCTATCTACTTTATCAACTATTTAGTTGCCACCATAATATATTGACACTTTCTTCTTCAATTTGTTTTCAGTGATCCAACAAACTCAAGACCCTATCTCTCAAACAACTCTTGTGGTTATGATGAATGTAACCATATGAAATCTCTCTTTAGTGGCTTTCCAATTCACTAGTAGGTATCACATGCTTTCACATACTCTCTACCATCATAATTTTGCCCTGCCAACAATACTTTCCTTGTTGTTTGCATCTAGCCTTATGTGCTCTCCTGCAAGTCCTTCATGAGCCTCTTTCAATGTTGTATTTACTTCTTCATCCAAAACACATATCTACAGAATTCCATTAGGTCTGATCTTGTATAACAAGCATACAATTAGCTAAAATGGTGCTGACTTGATATTGATGCATCTTTGTTCTATTATTCTCATCTCCTTTGGTAGCTCTCCTTCAAAATATTCACCACCATACCTATAACATGTTGCTACTACATTAACCATGAATAAATGAGCATCCAAAAATTCATCTAGTACTCCATTAGCAAGTTATCCTAAGTGAATCTGTGGCAATTGATCTACTATAACATGTGTTTTCCTGGGTCTCACCACTACTTGGAATACAAATTCTTGTAACATTACAAGCCACTTGCTATCTTGTCTGTGTATTGTTGGCTTGTTGATTAGATACAACAATGCTTGATGATTTGCATAGAATGCAAAAGGGTTGGCAAGTAGGTAATGTCTAAATTTTTGTACTATATATATCATTTTCAAAGCTTCTCTCTCCATAGTGTTGTAATTATTCTCCATCCAAGACAACAACTGACTCAAAAAATAGTTGGACTGATCTAGTCCAAATTGCTCCTCCTAGGTCAACTTGCATCCAATTGCAAAATTTGATGTGTCTATGTGGACATGAAACTTTTTATACCAATTTGGAAATACCAGAATGGGCACACACACCAATATTGCCTTTAACTCTTCAAAGACATTCTAATGTTCCTCCTTCCACTTGAAGGGAACATTCTTGTGTGTTAAGTCATCCAATGGGTGGGACACTTGCAAGAATTTATTCTATGCCCATCATGATTTGTACTTTGTCAAGGTTTATCTTCAAATCTTCCTTGTAGACAATATGTCCCAATAAATTTTTGTAAGGAACCAACAATTTACACTTCTTTCGGTTCAATACCAAACAAGCCTTCCTACATAGAATCATGCATTACTCCAATGATTTTAAGTTCCCCTCCTTTATTCCATACAACAAGCAATCATATAAGAAGATCTTGAACTTCTTGTTGGAAATTTACTAAAATATGTACAACATTATCCTTTGAAACATGGTTGGTACATTGCATAAACCAAAAGGTATTCGGTCATATGCATCGATTCTATTTTTCATGACAAATATAGTCCTTAGTTATCCTCCTCAACAATGTTAATCTGATTATAACCCAAGAATCCACCCAAGAATGAATATATCTTGTATCCCCTTACTTATTCTATTATTGAATCCATGAAAGGGATGAGAAAGAGATCCTTGATCGTAATCGCATTCAGGCTTTGGAAATCCACATAGATACAAATCTGACTTGCTTCCTTCTTCAAGGTGATTACTATTGGTGACATCCACTCACTGATTGTCACCTTGAATATGATACCATCATCTAACATTTTTTGGACCTTTGCCTTCAATAGGAATGCATGTTTTGGATTCATTCTATATGACCTTCTTACTGGCTATGCACCTAGAATCAATGGGATTTAATGTACATACAACTTTGGTGAAATCCCCTTCAGATCCTTATATGTCCATGCAAAAACATCCTTATACTGCAAAAGAAAAATTAAAATTTGTTGCTTTCAATACTGGGTCCTATTCATCTCCACACTCGATGATTTTTCTTTTTCTTATTCATTGAGTTTTACCTGCACCATTCGATGATGAAATTCTTGATTCATCAGATGTTGCAATATCTTGACTTACAGAGTGGTTCTTGATATTTATCATGTATTTGTATTGTCCCTTATTAAATGTTAGATGTTCTTTCTCCCAATTGTGGTTCACTTTCACCATACTTAACCATCCATGTATTAGCAATGCATCATAGGTTAGTATTTGCATGGTGATCACCATGAAATCCATGATGAAATATTGATCAACAATATTCACCTCTTGATTTTTTAGTATACCATTAATCTCTATTCCATATTGATCTACATCATATAAACAAAATTTTGGAGACCACAAGAATGGTGCTCCAATGTCCTTCCAGGTCTTCTCCAGCATAATATTTGTGTTAGGCCCTCCATCAATGATTACTTGTGTCAACTTGTGATTCAACAACTCCATATGAATCAATGTTGGTTTGTTTCCAACTTTAATCATTAACATTGTTGGGTCAATAAATTGATCCTTCTTGAGTGCTAACACTTTGTGACTTTGTGGCTCCATGACCTTTCTTGTGTGTGTGATCTCTCCTACCTTCACATATAGCTTAGGTATTGCAGCTAGTAAACTTGATACCTTCACTTCCACTATCATGTTCAACATTTGTGCTACAAAAAGTTATGTTAATGATTGCTTCTTTGGAACTTTCTCTAAAATGATCAACTTTTTTACCTTCTCTTTGAAGAGTCTCTTGTTTCACTTTCTAGTTTTCTTCTTGTATCAAATCATGTGCTTCGTACCATGTCTTCTTCTCCTTGGTAGGATTTATATGTTGCTTGGATTTATTTGTGTAAGCCCTTGTCATTGCCAACATATGTTTTTCCTTGTCTTGCTAGTTCACCACAAGTTATTCTATGTCAATAATATTGACATTTTATGTTTTGTTGAAACTAGTTTTATTAAGGCAATTGACTTCCTTGTGACAAAACATGTTTGTATCGTTGTTTCTATTAGTTCCTGCTATTGGTGGATTCTGAAAATTTCTTGTGAAATGGTCCCACTCCTGGCATATTTTGCATTGAATAATAGGTCTACCATCTGAGTTAAACTGCAATCGACTCTACCCTCCTTGTTTTCGATTACTTTGTTGAGTCTAATTTTCATTGTTATGATTATTCATGTAACCACCACTTGATGCTTCTTTTCCATTATTGGAAGTGATAGGTTTTTCTTACTTTTTTCCTTTTACACCATCATTGTTTGGTGCCTTGTACTCCTCAAGTTAAATGGTCACTCCTACTCATTGAGAAGCAACACACCACTGAAAAATGAATTTCCATCCTTTGAAAATATTGAGCTTTCATTTTGCAGTAAGGACCCTCTTGATGTTTTTAAGGTTCTAAGTCCAAGATTTTGCTTGTCTCTTTCCTCTTCAAGTTTTGCATATACCAAAGTGTCCAAACAGACTTGCATCTGGCTTTGTTTTATTTTAGAATTCATTTTGCAAATGTTAGAATCATTGCTGATTAAAGAAAATCTTTCACTGGTATGAAAAAATGTAGATTCCAGATAGATGAATTCATTGGAGGCCAAAACTTTCCATTTTTGGCAAGGTAGCGAAATCGCGACACTTCCATTTTTGGAAATGTCGCGAAATCGCGACGGGTTTCGAAAAAGTCGGCCAAGTCGCAAAAACGTAGCGAAATCGCGACACTTCCATTTTTGGAAATGTCACGATATCGCGACACTTTCCATTTTTGGAAATGTCACGAAATCGCGACGGGTCTGGAGAGAGAAAGCAAATGCGTACGAAACGTTGCGATATCGCGACACTTCCATTTTTGGAAATGTTGCGATATCACGACACTTTCCATTTTTGGAAATGTCATGAAATCGCAAAGGGTCTGGAGAGAGAAAGCAAATGCGTATGGAACGTAGCGAAATCGTGACACTTCCATTTTTGGAAATGTCACAATATCGCGACACTTTCTATTTTTGAAAATGTCGCGAAATCGCGACGGGTCTGGAGAGAGAAAGCAAATGCGTACGGAACGTAGCAATTTCGCGACATGTCGCGAAATCGCGACTGCAGGAGGCAAAAGGAAGCTAAGGCATGAAAGAGGCACGATTTCGCGACATGTCGCGTTTTCGCTGCATGAAAGTTGAAGAAGCGTCTAAGTCGGAGAAACGTCGCGATTTTGCGTCGCTAAATCGCGACATGGTGGGAAGACGCAGGCAAGGATGACAAGGTAGGGTCGCAGCAAGGTGAGGTTTCAATGTGAAAAGAAAACCAAAAGGCAAGAAAGTGCCTAAGGCATGAAAGTGTCACGAAATCGCAACGTCGCGATTTCGCGACGTCGCGAAATCGCGACACACCGAGGCGCAAGAGAAGTGCCAAAACTTCGCGATGTTGCGACGTCGCGAAATCACGACAGTCGAAGGGAGAAGTGCCAAAGCTGAGGGGGTGTCGTGAAATCGCGACGTCACGATTTCGCGACATTGCGAAATCGCGACAGCCGAAGGAAGAAGCCGAGGCAGCAAGAAGAAAGACAGGGGCAGCAACAGAAAACAAAGGGAGAAGCAAAGAGCACGCCGAATGCGAAGACCAAAAGAAGCCTTGGGTGTCGCAAAATCGCGACGTAGCGATTTCGCGACGTCGCAAAATTGTGACACGCCAAGGGAAAGGGAGCTCGAGGGTGGCCGTGTCGTGAAATCGTGACACGACAAGAAAAGGAAAGTGCAAAGAATGGACATGTCGTGAAATCGCGACGTCACGATTTTACGACGTCGCAAAATCGTGACACGGTCCGAAGAAGCAAGCGAAGGGGCAGAACAGGTAGCGATTTTGCGACATGTCACAAAATCGCGACATGTCGCATTTTCGTGGCTTGAAATACAAAGAGCCCGAAATGAAAGACAGCTGCAGGAAGCGCTACGTTTCAGCGACACATGTCAAATAAGCAGGCCACGTGTCAGATAAATAGAGCCGACATGCAAATAAACTTTAGGGTTTCGATTTAATAATAAAGGTTTTGATTTAATAATTTTAAAATGCTAATCCTTGTTTTGTATTTTTTGCAGGAAGCCATCTGGCGCTTACATGATAACGGGAGAAATGGCCAGGAAGACAAAGTTAAGTGCAAATTAATCGAAGACCGCCATATTGAAATCAGAGATGCCGGGAGTTGTTGTTTCATCCAAATTTTACAAATCTGGCCGCAAAGAGACTTTACGATGACTAAGCAGATGCCCATTTAATGGAGTATGTCGAGAATTGGCCGAAAAATGAAAATATCTACACACCATTACCGGAATTTGCCGATGGATGCATTTAATGAAAATTTATGGCAGAATTAATGGCTTGCAGACATTTTCAACTCAGGGATGGCTCTGTGGAGATGAAATGTCAGAGAAGTGGTGACTCATCCAAATTACCCGAGGGCATTAATGAAGACATTTACTCACAGTTGCGGGTGGATGCAAGTGGCATTCGAATTCTGTCTTCTCCATTTATGGCAAGTGACTGCACTGATTTGCAGAATGATTAGGTTTTATCCGAACTTTATTTTAAATGGCTTTATATTGTAAAACCCGGGTACTAGGGTTTAAGATGATAAGATTTAAGGTTTGAGAAGAAGATATTTTTGAAAAGATCAGGTCCTGTCCTGAGTCTATAAATACTTCTTCTAAATGTAATCGCAGGGCACGGAGACTTAGAAATAAAAAGGCTATTGAAGCAATTTCTTGCAAATCTTGTTAAATGCTTTATTTCTGGACATGGAGTTGATGTGCTTTTGTTTTCTGTGATAGCATGGCCAGGAGCCTAATCTCTTTCAGATTATGATAAGTTCATCTTCTTTTGTTATCCGTTTCTTTAAAGTTTATTAAATATATGTTGTAAATATGTGTTATCAAGATTAAATATGTTGTTGGGCTTCATTTGTTCTATTGTATGCTAGGGAAAATCATAGATTTAAGGTTCAAGTTTGTTCTAGTTGCTATGTCCTCACTGTGTGAGCTATGCTGTTGGTGAATGATATCAATTTTAATCGACTTCCCTTCTGTTTATGATTTTCTTTCAGATCTATTCCATCTCTGTCTTATGCTCTTAGTAGAAAGTGATCTTAGAAAGCTGGACACTTTCTTCTTTGATTTGTTCCATTGTGAAGCTGATAGTATAAATAAAATTGGTAGTTTTGGTCTTACAGACTAAGTTTGATAGACTTCTCTTTCTGCCCTACCCTACTCTCTTTGTTTTATCGTGAAATGATCCATTTTTATTTTTTTTTAAATTTGTCTTTTATTTAAATCTGCTGACCCATAAGAGCTAGATCAAAGAACTAATTTTAAATTTGATTTTCAACAAGTGACAACTTCTAAACATTACTGAACAAGTTCAAGAACCCGTTGTAAGGTAACAGACAGTCCATATTGAAAACTATTCCAGAAGCGGAAAAGAGTGAATAGACATTCGACCCAACTCTGTAAATCACACCTTGGATAACTAGCAAGATCCTAAAGTGAGTGGGATTTATCCCGTATAAGTGTTATCAGAGTTTCATGCTCATTCTTCACAGGGTGTGTATAAAATTCGGACCAACACTACTATGTGCCCCATAACTTCACAAATAATATGTATTTTTGAGATAGTTGACATTCATGTGCCCTTATGATTTACAATCTAAGCATCATATTTAATTCTCCCCTTTCTTCTTCTCACCCTTCACTTTATTGATCATTTCTCAAAGTCCTTTTTCATGGATTGTATTTCTATGTGTAGGTCTTCCTTGTCACTATCAAAGTCATCACTTCTAAAGTGACTTAATCTTATCGCTATCTATTTTGCTTCATTTTTCAAATTTATTGCTCTTTCATATTCTTCTTCATATGTGGTATGCAATTCTACTTTCATCTTTTTTATAGCATGGTAGTAATCCATAAAGGAACCACCGCTTCTATGACTCATTTTTTGGTTGCACCTCCATTTTATCAATGAGTTCCTTAAGTCATTTGTTATAGGACTTTATGTTTTCATTCTTCTTCTGCTTAGTGGAGTATTTTTCCCATATAATTTTCATGTCATCTCTCTATACTTTGAATTCCTTCAGTAAGTCTTGCTAGGTTGTGAAGGCATTTATCCTCTCCCTTTTTAGATATCATTCGATTGTGATTCCTTGCAATGTACTTGGAAACAGTCTCAAACAATAATTTGGGTCATCCACCCATTGAAACACCATATAGCAGTATAGGTTTTAATGTGATGTTCTAGGTTTTTCCTTCTCATCACACCAGAAAATGTGGGCACTTTTGTTTTCCTACGATAGTTGCAATATTCACAATTGGGGGTCAATTTTTGTCACCTTATTCTTTTCCACTTAGTGATGAATCAGGTAGTACTTCTTCTCTTGGTGCTTCTACTCTCGACACTTCTTCTATTCTAGGTGTTTTTTCATGAAACAACTCTTTGTTATAAAATAAATTTTGGTCGACTTCTGGTTCATTAACGCTTCATGATCTTCCTCATGAATATATGAGAACTAACTTGTCTTGTCACCCATGCACTATACTACAATTGCCTTTATGCCCAACTCCTATCCTTTGCACCTCTTGGAAAACTCCACTCTTGTGTTAGTGTTTCTAGCTATTCATTCTTGTCTCTCTATGAAGTCTCCACGTTGGAATCTTGACTTACACAGACGTATCCCTCGGTCCTTGCTTTATTTGTTTGTTGAAAATCACTTTGCACCTAGTCTTCCATCATTACAAAAAACATATGCCACCTTCTACCATTTTCACTAGAATTATCCTCCTCTTGAGGATTCCACACTAATTCCACCTATGGTTGCTCAAGTTCTATTCTCCTTGACTACAATTCTCAGTTGGTGATTCTTTGACTCTATCTTATCGGTTGGTCTTGACTTGTCCTATAGTTATGTATTCCTCATCCTTATGGTAAGGAATCTGTCATCCACCTCTCCAATATTCATGCATGCTAGGTTCAAACTTCATATTGCAATGACACTAAATGTAGCACAACATTGGGTATTTCAAAAATAGGAGGAACAATTGGAATAATATATTCTAGGAGCCAAATAAGAATTCAATCATTATTGACCCAACATCACACATTATCAACACTTGAATGACATAGGCACTTGTATGACACACTCAACACACATTTGTATGACACGTGTTTGTATAACATGATTGCACTCTTGTTTGATGATAAGCTTCACTTCTATCGATAGTTTTATCATAAGACAACTACATCCCTTTCCTTGTATGACAACCTCATTGTATGACACTGGAAATATCCTTTGTACAACAAGTCCAATTGCATTTTTCTATAATACAACTCTCATATAGTTACACTATAACTACCTGCAACTCCTGTTTGCAACCTGCAACTTACTAACGCAAAACTTGGCATACAAAATCTACAATTCTACATCAACAATGCATCACACAACATACATATAGATATGGAAGTGGAATGTAGTTGGAATTATCTTATTGATTAGACGACATTGGTAATATACATGCAACTACACTTGCAATACATAGAATGCTCTCTTGTACATACAATTCACACACTCCTCTACTAGCATAATCATCCCTATAATGACAGGGTCTTATATAACCTTTGGCCCTGATTGTTCCAACAACTTCTAGGATACCTCACTACTCAAGTGTATCCCCCTTCGAAAGTATACTTAACACACTTATTGGATATTATACTATATTTTAATTTATCAAACTTATGACCAAATTGCATTACATTGGCATATGACTTGCATTTTCATTTCATTTTGTTAACATTTGAATCACATTTGAATTTACATTTATTTGAATTATAAAACTTAGTGCCTTTTGTACTCAAACTTATATGTACAATGTCTACTTCATCTTTTGTCTAGGATTTGGTGTCGACACCCCTAAATATTTACTTTTATTAGAGTAATTATTTCTCACCCTAGGTAACTTAGGGGTAAACTCCAACTATAAAATGGGAGCCTAAGGATTTATTATAAACATATTTTAGTCATGCGAATTCAAAACTACACTCTGTAAAAACCCGTATTTTTCTTTGACCTCATGATATTGTTGAGAAATTGATAAGTCCTTATGTATTCCATTACCTCCTAGTTGGCTAAGCACGATTGAAGCATTGCCATTTTTTCCATCTTGTCATTCATTTATCATTTGCATATCTAATGAATGGGTGAATATTGATGTTAGTAAAATTATTACATGCTAATTGATCACTTACACACTCTCACTATGGTTTAAACCTGCATTACATTTAAATAACCCACACCTTTAATCTTTTATGCATGTTTATTTTTTGCACTTTAATTTTCATGCAATGAATGTAGGTTAATATAGGAGTATTTATGCATGGAGAGTGAGGAGTCAACCTTAATGCAGAGGTCAAGAGGATCCATTGGCACTTCCTTCCAAATTTTTTGAAGCTAGAATTGGGGCACAACACTAAATTAAAAGTTAGAACAATTCATCAATTCAACATAGTTTCTAGCATGCCTAGTGGGACAAACCCTTATTTTCCATCAATTTTGCTCAAATTTGGCTAAATTTTTTAAATTTGTATTCACCACAGATGAAGTGGTTGGCTCAAAATTGAAATTAAAGTTTCCAAGTTCTTATATAAGTAGCATTTTTCTCCAATTTTGGAGAAATTTACTTTGTTTTGAGCCAATTTTCTAAAAACAGCCCAAGTCTATTTATATGATATATTTGCTCTATTCTATGAGTGATTCAATCCAAATCATAAGCAATTCACTATGAATTTCTTGCATTTTCACAAGTTGAATCAAAAGCAATTAGCTTAGTCTAGGGACTTTATTTCTCAAGCTTAGTCTTAACTTGACCTTGAAAATTCATTATTTTTGTTATTTGTGGTTGATTTTTGTAGGTACTTTGCAAATGGTGACTCTGACACTAACTTTAGAATATTAATTTTTTTACAGATAAAATAGCATGAAAAACATCAAAGCATCATCCAAAATTAGATTTGATCCCTATTTTGCATTTCGTATTGGGTAGAAAGCATCTACGACAAATTTTGAGTCATTTTTGTCAAAAATTAGAACAAGTTTTTTGCTCAGTTCAATGAGCAATTGCTAAAAATTGGTAAAACTTCATCAATTCAAATTTGATGAGAAATTCACTTTGGATATACTAAGTAATTAAATCACTCATACATTTAATATTTTATGCAAATTTATTTTCCACACTTTATTTTTTATGCAATTAGTGTAGATTAATGAGTATTTTTTAATGGAGAGTGGGGAGTTGGCCTCAATGCAGAGGTTTCAAGGATCCATTGACACCTTCTTCCAAATTTGTTGAAGCTAGGGTGCAACACTAAATTAGAAGTCATGACAATTCCTTGGTTCATCATAAATTTTTGCATGACTTGTGGGACTAACCCTCATTTTCTGTTGTGAACCTCTCTTCTCATTACAATAAATCTTTCAAAAATTTGCATAAATATCAACATGCATTCATAAATAAATTACACAATAAATTTCTCACAATAAAATAGAGATTGATTATACCCTTGAGGTAGGGCAACACCGTACAATGCTCCTTTGGGAAGGAAGCCACTCCACAAGATCTCTAGCTCCATGAGCCAAGACTTCTACAAGAATACTTCATACATACCTTTTACAATGGGGGTACATCTCTCTTTATACAAGAGTGTGATGGTTCACCTTCCATGAGTTACAAGATCACCCATGTGGTGGTTCACCTTCCATGAGTTACAAAGTGCATAATAATATGATAATATTCCTTGCGGTTACATATATGATTATAAGACATACCTATTTCTATTTTGATATGTGGCCTTCCTTAATACTAATTTATGGCTCATACCATTATACAAATATAATATTATATTATTAAGTACCTATTTTGGGTACCTAACATTTTCCAACAATTTTGACAAATTTAGCTAAATTTCTCAATTTTGTGTCGAATTTGCGTTTATCATGGATGAAGTGGTAGGCTTGAAATTGATGTGAATTTTTGCCAAGTCCTCATATAAGTAGCGTTTTGCTCCAATTTTCGAGTAGTTTGTTTCATTTTGTGCTAATTTCTTGAAAATGGCACAAGTCTATTTATATGAGTGACTATGTTTGTTCTATGAGTGATTTATCCCAATCAACCCAATTTCGGAGTAGTTCACTTCATTTTGAGCTAATTTATTGATATAACCCAAGCTATTTTAATGAGTGATTGATTCTATTCTACAAGTTATTCACCTCAAAATATAAGCGATTCGCTCTTTATTGCATTTTGACAAGTTGAATCAAAAGCAATTCACTAAGTCTAGGAACTTGATTTCTCAACCTGTCTCAAATTGACCTTGAAAATTTATTATTTTTGTTATTTGTGGTCAATTTTAGTAGGTTCTTTTCAAATGTCAATTCCAATATGAACTTTAATTTTTTTATTTATTTACAAATACAATAACACGAACAACATCAAAGCATCATCGAAAATTATATTTGACCACTATTTTGCATCTGCTATGGGTAGAAAGCATCTAAGGTAGATTTTGAGTCATTTTTGCCTAAAAAAAAAGTGATTCTCTCAATTCAACAAGCGATTTGATCCAAAATTGCTAAAATCTCATCAATTGAAATTTGATGGATAATTCACATAGAATCTACGTAGCATTTAAATCACTCACACCTTTAATATTTTATGCATGTTTATTTTTTGCACTTTACTTTTCATGCAATTAGTGTAGGTTAGTATAGGAGTATTTCTACATGGAGAGTGGGGAGTCAACCTTAATGCAGAGATCAGGAGGAGCCATTGGCACTTCCAACTTTGTGGAAGATAGAATTGGGGTGCAACACTAAATTAGAAGTCTAGACAATGGGGTAAGTCTCAAAATTCCTTAATTTTATACCAAATTTACATTTATCACGGATGAAGTGATTGGCTCAAAATTGAAGTGAATTTTTTCTAAGTCCTATAAGTCTCATCAAGTCAGATTTGACAAGTGGTTCACTTAGAATCTACCAAGATATTTTCTAGGAAAGACAAGATTCTTTCTAACTCCTTCTCAGGAGAGCAATTTGCTCTAGGTTCGAAGTGATTTGTTTGGATGTTTAAAATCTTTGAATTTTTTCAAGTTTAAACTTGCTAGTGAATCACTTGAAAATGCTAGTGAATTGCTTGAATTTACAAGCAAATTGCTATATTTTATAGTCAAAATTTTCACTAAGTTTAATTCCTACTAGTAAATCACCTAATTTTGCAAGAAAATTGCTCTGTTTTGTAGGCAATATTTTTACTAAATTTAATTCCTACTAGAAAATCACCCTTTTTGCAAGAAAATTGCTCTAGTTTGTGAGTGAATCACACTGTAGACCAATTTTTAAGAGGTTGCAAATTTCAACATCGAAACTCTATTTGTGCAAATACATACAAAGGTGGATCTAAGTTGATGCTTTGCAATATGACGACTATTACTGACTTAAAAAATAAGTGGGCGATTCTCTTCAAAGCTACTACAATACATTACAATGCTTTTAGCAATTTGGTGATACCATTGATATTTTATTTGTTCATCATCATTGTGAATCTCATTGCATTACATTTCACATATTTAATTACATCTCATCACATCTTATCTTAGCATTGTCAACAACAAATCTTCACATTAGAGGTTATCTCTTGTGCCCTTCTTTAAATAAAGAATAATATCAATTTGGACCATAATTTTTTAATATTACTCTTCAATTTATCTCCTTAACAAAAATCCCAGTTTTTGGGGGAATAACTTTGTTCCTATCTTCAACAGATTTTGGCTTTGGGTAGCATTATAACAACTCAACTATGGGGGAATCCTTAGATGGTAAAAAACATACCATGGGATAAAAATCCTCAACCACCTCAATACATGTAGATTACCCAAACTCAACAATAGTTTCCATCGCATTCCCAACCAAATGTGCATCCTCATCATCCAATGCACCAATTCATGAAACAATATGTGGTGGCACTAAGTTACCAAGTTAAAACAAACCAACAATGAATTTTATATCCTCAAAAATAATCAACATATGGTCCAACAGAGCAACCAACTTCCCAAATATCATGCAGGTAGACACAATATTAATAAGCATCTCAAAAACCTCAGTTGGTTCATTAACAAAATTATGATCTCAATGCAATCCCGACAACAATAGGTGGCCTCATAGTATCAACAAGACCCTTAGGAACAACAAAAACATTAAGAGTTTCTAAAGAACTTGCATAGAATCAAGGGCATGTTCATAGTCCTTAAATTGATTAGGAACTAGATTATGAGTTTGAGGAAGAGAATTGGAGAATACAAAAAGAAACATGTTAGAGCCTCAATGGTTAGTTACTCAACAACAAGACCTATTGAACCTTAATCCCAAAGGATTTTTGGCCTATAATGAGTCCCTTCAAGTTAAAGCACTCCAACAGGGAATTATGCCAATGATTAATTAGATGCACAATAGCATGAGTAATATGAATGCAAATTTTTCATTCTCTACCTATAAAATACCCCACAATATAACATCATGTGCTTTGAAAATCCACTATGCTTAGGAATCAAATCAACAAGCATCATGACAACCAAAAATAGCAAATTAACCTATTTTTGCTAATCTAGTAATGGTTAACCAACCCATGATGAACCGACCAATGGTAAATCAGGCGATTTCACCCCAATTCAATGTGGAACAAGCCTATGCAATGCCTAGAGCATCTAAAATGAGTGGTTACTATCTCCATACTCAAATGTAATGGTGAACAATTCACAAAAGAGTCCTAAGCCTACTCTCTAGGAAGTAAACCCCCTTCAAATAAAGAAGGGACCTAAGCTGACAAGGAAAGTTTTAGGTAATAGTAGATCAAATATTCTATGGTAAAACCCTTGCCATTCAATCAAGGTGCATCTCTTCTATGGTTTAAAGAAAGCCTTGGTAATTGAAGACAAAGAGTTTGAAGGTAAATAAATGAAGGATGAAGAAAATTGTGAATCAAATGACTCTTTCTTAGATGCAGAGTTAGAGTCCATAGAAAAATTGTTAAAGTTCAATGCTTTGATACTTTCCATTATGCAATGATAGGTTTTTTTAATACAATAGATATCCAAATATGGCATAAAAAACTACTAACCAAACTTTCAAATACCTTTGTCCTATAGTGCATGCATATATCTTGTGATAGGTTGTTATAGCACATTCTATTTCACATGGACTATGATGTATGGTTATACCCTTGTTCTCTAGTAGACCTTACATACCATGTGTTGAGTGGTTACTCAACTTACATACACATTAACTATGATGTAATAATTCCTAACATTCTCCTCTTATTACATCATAGTCATAGCTCTGGCTCTATCTTTAGACTTTGGCTCTTAGCTTCTAACTTGATGAAATATTCTAGGGTGATGTTGGAATTTGAGAGAGAAATTCCCCCCTTAATGTTGAATTTCTATCATGATACTTTGGAGTGTTGAGTATCACTGATCATGCACTCCAAAAACACACTTATTGCAAATAGATAGTACATATAAATGCCTAAAATATGTGCCTCCTTCAATGTCTTCATGTGAAGGATTTTCCACCATGCATCTTGTGTTTACCATTGAATTGATTGGTCACCAATTTTTGTCTTGCATGTGATGGGAAGAAAGTTGTGTATTGTTTCTTCACCTTTTTCTACTTTCATTTATTCTAATATGATCAAGCTATCCTTTTATCATAAGTTCTTTGATATGATACATAGAATGTATGTTTTGAATATAATATTTAGAAATTATGTGTACTTGTTTTAAATAACAAGTCTTTTCCACCATCTGGCCTACGTCTTGATCGAGCACCAGAGAAAAAGGGCATCTCTTACCCTAAATAGACCTCTTAACTTTGAATGGAGTATATTATGCATGGATATTTGTGTTATGTTCGTGCATGGGAATAAGATTCCTCTTTTTAAAATGAAGCTAGGAAAATGGGTATAACCTTGCTTAAATAAATGAACCACTCTAAAAATTAATCATGATGTTTTGGGCATAGTTGAGAAAATCTGCAAAAAATTTGCAAAATCCTGATTTTTTGTTGATCTTTAAAATGTTGATGCAATCGATAAACTCTCGATGATGTAGACTTTTTGAAGATTTTTACCAATTTTTTGAAAAATCCGCATTTTTTTCAAAATTTTGCAATTATTATTTTTAAATAATTTTTTTTATAGGTTGCATCTGATTTAGGGTTATTTTATGCAAGCCCAACTTTCAGTTATTAATGTTTGAACTTTGAAGTTTAAGTAAATATTACTACCTGATAACTATGTATGTAAGACCATTTTTCAGCTGTTAATGTTTGAAACTTTGAACTTTGAAGTTTTAACCCTAGGCTAGGCCCTAGTATTTTGGGTTTTAGGTTTTGTTTTTTTGTGCTCCTCTTTTTAAGTAAATATTGTTGCTTGGTAACTATGTATGCAAGCCCATTTTTCAGATGTTAATGTTTGAATTTGAAACTTTGAACTTTGAACTTGAAGTTTAAACCCTAAACCCTAGTCTAGGCCCTAGGGTTTTGGTTTTTTTTTCCTCTTATTTTTAAGTAAATATTGTTGTCTGATAATTATGTATGTAGACCCATTTTTCAGCTATCAATATTTTAATTTTAAACCCTAGACTTTTGGTTTAAGGTTTAGATTTTTTTTTTCTTTTTTTCAAGTGATTGTAACTTTGTTGTTACTTGTTTCAATATGCATGCATATAAAATATGAAGCTTGTTTTTCCTTATTGTTATTTGTAACTTTGTACCTTTTCATATTATAAGCAATACAAGATGTGTTTTGTCACTTTCATGTGTACTTAAAGCTTATGGCTTGTATGATGTTGACATGGATTATTGTTTTTATTGCAATATTTGATTTGCATAATATTAATTCATTGTAATATGCATGAAAAACTTTTTTCAATGAAAATTTTCATTTTCTTTGATTTTTTTTGCCAATTCTTTGTAGATTCTTTCCCTTATTTTTTGTTGATTCCTGATTTTTACCAATTTTTAAAAATATCGATTCTGATTTTCTCAACTATGGTTTTGGTTGTGTTAATTTTATTTGCTTGGAACAAAAATTTATTGATTAATGAAATAAGGTGTGGATCATTTAAGACAAAAAAGCCTTGTGTTCATTTTGGTTGATAATTAATAGTTAAAGTTTGATTAATTGATGGATTGAGAACAAGGTCGCTAATGCCTTGAGTAAAAGAAGGTATATAACTACTCTAACTCGCAATCACATAGACTTGATGGAGCAAGTCAGGAAAAAACAATCATAGGATCAATATTGCAATGAAATTTGGAAAACAAATGATAAGAAATCCTAGGGAAAATAAGAATTTTGGTATAAAATATGGGCTTTATGTTTTAAAGACAGGGTTGTGATTGGTGATTTAAGGAGATTGATCATGCAAGAGGTGCATAGATCTCCTTATTCTACTCACTCTAGAGGGGCTAAGATGCGGGAGAATTGAAAAATATCTTCTACTAGTCAGGTATGAAGCAAGATATCATTGATTTTGTCGCTAGATGCATGGAATTCCATAAAGTAAAAGTTGAGCATAGGTATTCAACAAGATATTTATACCCACATGATATGTGTATGCAAAAATAATAGGTCATATCAATGGACTTTATTGTGGGACTACCTAAAAATAGGTACCAACATGATAGAATCCTCATTGTGGTTATAAAGTTAACAAAGGTTGCACACTTTATTCCTGGGAATACTAAGGATGATGCCCTAGTGGTGGCTAATAGATTTGTGAAAGAGATATTTAGGTTGCATGGGTTTCCTGAAGTGATTATCTTAGATAGAGACTCCAAATTTACATTTGCATTCTGGAAAGCTCTTCATTGTGTAGTTGGCACAAAGCTGAACATAAGTTATGCATACCATATAGAAACAGATGGTCAAATTGAGAGGGTAAACCAAATATTGGAAGATATGCTTCGCATGTACTACATGGACCAAAAGTCTCGATGGGAAGACTTTTTGAATCTGGTGGAATTTGCATATAATAATGGTCATCATGATTCCTTGGGTATGGCCCTGTTTGAAGCCTTGTATGAAAGAGATGCAAAAGTCCTTTAACTTGGGATAATCTAGAGGATCGGGTTTTCATTGGATCAAGCGTGGTTCGAGTGATGGAGGAACAACTTAGGATGATTAGGTAGAGGATTAAGTAAGTCATCGATTATCAGAAGAGCTATGTTGATATGAAAAGAATACCTAGAGAATTATTTGTAGGAGATAGAGTATTCTTAAGAGTTAAACCCATGAAAAGTGCCATCAAGTCTACTAAGTTGGATTCTTGATATGTTGGGCCTTTTGAGATCATTGAGAGGATAAGTCTAGTAGCCTATCATCTTTCATTGCCACCCAACCTGTCAAAGATTCATGATACTTTCAAAGTATCCCTTCTTAGAAAGTATATTGCTAATCTTGACCTTGTGTAGAATGTTTCAAATTTACATATAGTTGATCCCTTGGTGATTGAGGTAAAACCTATGAAGATTCTGGAGTTTCATTCCAAAATGATGAGAAACTAAACTCTAGAACAATGTAAGGTCCAATGAGACCAATATTCTGAGAAAAATACCTCTTGGAAAAAAGTGAATAAGATAAGAAAATATATTTTTTATTTATTTGAAAACGAAAATAATATGTAATTTTTATTGTAAGAGAAACACAAAGGATTGTGTTTAGTCCAAGGGAGGTAGTATGCCATGACCCACCTTGGCAAGACTCTCTAATGAGAAAAACTATGTATTGATAAATGATGATTTAGTACTTAGTTTTGATGCATTTGAAGGATTTTATGCATTTATTGTTATGGTATATGGATATGGTATTGTTGATGTTGTGCTTGGATGCAAAATCAAGTGCTCTCATAGGTGGGCAAGAAAGTTGACTGTCAAGAATGAGATATCATAAGGGAAATAATGTGACAAACAACTCCAGGGTAAGATGTACCCAAGGTAACAAGTGGTTACTGGATGTAGATTTCATTCAGGTATTCATGCAATTGTGCTTGTGGGTAGTCATCATCATTTGAAAAATCTTCCCACTACAAAAGTAGATAACCTTGAAGTTATCATAATAGTATTTTGTGCACTAGATAGGAGAAGTAAGGAATGGTGGTGTATTACTCCATCTTGCTTGGGTTTGTGTGTTTATATTCCTTGCACTGGTGGTTGTTTGCTTCTTGTGATGAGAATGCTATTAATGGAAATAGATTAAAAGTATCTTATGATGATATATTAATAAGATGAACTTATTAATAATTAAGGTATATTACCTTGAACATTATATTTTAATGCTATAGTAATATTAATAAGGTGGATTTATTAATATTTACAATTAGTTAATATTTCTAATGTTGAGTTGCATATTAATAAGGTAAACTTAATTATATTTTATAATTAATATTTCCTAATGTGGAATTATATATATATAAGAACTTATTAATATTTACGTATATACTTTATAAACATTAGAAAATCAAAAGCATTAGAGATAATAACAATTATGAAAGGACTTTGCATTGATTAAAATTTAAAAGAAAACAAATCGTTTTCAGGTGGTTGGAGAGTTCGTTTTGTGAAGACGGGTAAACCATCTCCTTAGACCTTAAGAACCCAATTAGAAAGAAAAAAACTTGTCACAAATAATGAAGAACGAAGGGTTTACTAGAGCATTGAGTTGGGAAATAACGAGAATTCTACATTATTTTGGCACATATTTTACATCCAAGTTAAAAGGTATTGTTTTCCTTTATGTTGGTACGTTGCTTTGAAATGGTGTTTTCTATACGTTCAAGTTTGAAATGTAGTGAACCAGTAAGAATCAAAACCATAGAAGAAACTTGTTTTTATTTAAATAATAAAAAAAAGTTTTTTGATCTTAAGTTTGATCTGCCCAATATTTATCGAATGGAACGTTTATCCTTTGCCCTGGTTGCCATGATTTCCTTAAGCGCACTTGGTAATATCCACGTTGGAAACATAGGTTTCATCCTACGTTCGAGGCGTTACCCAGGTGGCAAAAATATTAAAGCGTCAAAGCCTAAGGTTTGTCTAGGCCTTAAATTAAATTAAAACCTAATGTTGATGAGGGGGGAAGGGCCACATGTCTTTTCCATCGTCTGGTCTACATCTTGATCGAGCACCAGAGAAAATGGGTGTCTCTTACTCTAAATAGACCTCTAAATTTTGGATGGAGGATATTATGCATGGATATGTGTGTTACGTTCATGCATGGAAATAAGGTTCATATTTTTAAATTGAAGCTAGGAATTAAAATCAGGTATAACCTTGCTTTAATAAATGAACCACTCTAAAAATTAATCATGATGTTTTGGTTGCATTAATTTTATATTCTTGGAATGAAAATTTATTGGTTAATGGAATTAGGGTGTGACTCATTTGAGATAAAAGAGCCTTGTCATCGTTTTGGTTGACAATTAAATAAGTAAAAGTTTGATTAGTTGAAGTTACACTTCATATAGTGTTGAAATATGATATTAAGGGAATAAAGGAAAGGACAGGGGGTTTTGTATTTAAAAAGTGTTCTTTTTTTATAATATAGTTCTTCTATTGCATGAGATTCTATATTAGGGCTTTGTTTTATTTAAGTAATTATTCATGTTTTTCAATTGGGAATTACAATGAATTATAGAAATATTTAAAAAAAAAGAGTTTTATATTAGTATTCAATATTCCATATTCTATACTTATTTCTTTAGAGAAACAATATGGTTGGAAATTGAATTATGTTTTAAAAGATAGAATTGATTATTAAATAGTATATGTTCATTTTATAGTTTGGGAATAAAAGGAATAAAATTTATATGTTTTATTTTATAATAAAGAAATTTTAATTTAATGGAAGAATATGGTTAGATGTTTGGACATGGAGTACAAAGAATATGAAAGAAACTTACGGGGATTTATTTTAAGATGAAATTAGAAGAGTAATTATGGGATTACTTTATCTACACTGAATGAAATGTGTTTGCTTGAGGAAAATGTATGGGTGTTTTCCTTCTTACTTTCAAAATAATGAGAGAAGAGAAAATGTATATTTTTTTATAGATGTATTGAAAAGAAACATGCATATAGACTTATATTTTCATTATAAAGGAGTTGTCATGATATCTTACCTATATGCTCCTTGGAGGAAACCAAGGAGGATGCGACCAAGGAGGGCTTCACTATGGCTTTCATTGATAAACATTTGTAAAGGAAAAGGACTTGTTAATAAATGATTTAATAAGTAGTTTTGTATATTATTTGAGTTGGGCATTATAAGTTGGAGATGTATTCAAATATGAAATGAGAATCTATTTCCTTGCTTTGATTAGATAAAATTCTATATGTTAAATAGAAGAATTTGATTAAAGCTTTAGCATTGGAATACTCCTCTCATTATAAAATGTATGTTTTAAAGTTCATATACATCTTTGATAGAGTAGATGTTGTACTTTATTTTATACATGTAAATTGATAGAATGTTAAATGCTAGTATGAGAGAAGATGTAATATAGAGAGAAGGAATAAATGCTTTCATGCTTCGTTATGGGATTAGGTTTTGTATCCATGAGGGTTATCCTTAGATGGCCAAGCTTAGAAGAACCTTTAAAGTATGGATCCTAACTTGAGGTATTATGGTATAGCAATACCCGAGGGATTTTGCAATGGGCACTTTCGTTAAAGGATCTTCAAAGTGGACCCAAATATGGGAAGTCTTTGGGAAAGATTTAGGTGGAGTAGCTTGAATCCTCTTTTTCAACCGTGGAGGTTTGGATCCTATTAGCAAATTGGATTTGGTGATGGAGCCTTGAATGATGTTGGGTGTCCATGTGAGGGATATCACACGAAGTGATAGTCACCTCAATTAAACCATCACAAAGATGAGATAATTGAAAAATTTAGTTCTACTCATGGTGTAATATGTAAACTAAGAGACTTTATGCCTAAGTACTAGTATAAAAGAACTTATATTAGTAAAGGAATTGACATTATTTTCTCGAGAGACTTAGATAGGGTTTATCCTTACACTTTGGTCAAGTTGTCCTACATTTGTAGAGAGTGTTAAGAAATAGGATGACCATGTATAGACATCCTTTAAACCGCAATGGTGTACAAGGTGAACCCTAGAGAATTTAAAGGAGACTGACCACTCCTATCCATCCAAGGGATGTTTGCAACATCTTGCACTCAAAATGTGGTGGTATTTATGATTATAATATTATTTGGTCCATATTTTGTGAACTTTAAAAAAGTCTCTCTCTCCCCCAGGTTGGTTAGATTTGGGTTGTTATCAATTGGCTCTATAGAAACATAATTTGATTTTGATTCTTTGCTTCAAAAGTTGTTTGTAGTTTCTCCCATGCACCTTTGGATGTGGTTGAATCCTAACTATATGATTGTACTTCAACTGCTACTTTGTACATGATTTATCTTTCCTTTCTATCTACTTTGTAAAACTTTGTTTGATCTTCACCTTTTGCAGTAGGACAATTAATGTTTCCATCTACAACTTGCCACACTTCTTCAAACTTGAGTTGTTCTGAGTTTGATCTTCCATGCAACATAATTATTCCCATTAATAGTTGGAAATCAAGCAATAGAAAATTTAGTGCTCCACTAGCCATAATATTTTTTCACAAAATTTAAATATTTTTCTTTCACTGAATAAGTCTCAAAAATGCTTTCCGATGAGTATATATAAGTCTATACTCATGATTTAGTTGATACTTTGATCTTTGAGAAAAATAATGTCTCTTCAGGCAAAATATTAAATATAGGTAATCTCCTTCCTCTAGATAATATTATTTGGAATGTTCTAATGTTTCAAAGCTATAGATATTTCCTTTTATTATTCTACACTTACAAAAAGGAAGAACTAACTAATATGTCTTTAATAAGCCCCCCACACAATTTATATGGGATTAATGTAATTTTGTTGTGTAGTAGTACTATTTGGTAACGTGAATTGAATTGCTTCCATGTTTAATAATATTCTCAAATACTTAGATCTATATGGAGAAGAAAGAATGTGTTCATTGACTTTTAATTTAATTTTTTGACTTCTTATTTTTAGATGACAGTGCCTTCACAATGTTTGAGATGCTTTGGTCCCTCAACTCTGAGTCAATGTTTCTGATGCTTCTAAGCTCACCAACTCACTATCCAATTTTTTTGAGACTTTGATGTCTACATATTCCAAATTTCATCAAGTTTTTGTGCTTCAAACATTAACTGTACGAGGTTTTTTTGCTTTGTTTGGAAATACTTGCAATACATTTTAGGGTGCATCTCCTTTTCTTAAAGTGATTTTTAGAATATTTTTGCTATTTTTCCTTGGTTTCATACTTGCTTTGAGTGCTTCATTATCAAAATGAGTGCTTCATAATTAGGGTGAGGGTTTTATCATCTTGGTGAATACTTCAATTTTTGGGTGAGCATTTCATCATCCAGGTGAGTGCTTTGATGTTTGAGTGAGTGCTTTTGATGTACCAACAAATGCTTTGATATCTGAGTGAGAACTTTAACATACTAGTGAATACTTCAACATCGAGCGTCTTCTTTATCTTTCAGGCTCTCACATAGCGCCTTAGATATTTTTCCAATTTGTACTTTATATTTGCATGCATATCTTCTTCGATGAATGTAGCTAGCTCTATCATAAAGTTCTTGTGTTGCTATGGCCATTTAGAAATGAGTGTTTGTTAGAAATTTGATTATTTTCTCTTCAGCCTAATTCAATACGATACAACAATGATTGGCACAATTTAATTTAATCTACTTTACTTCCAAAGATAGAACTATTGGAGGTTCCACCTAGCTACAATTCACAAGTAACTTTCTTGCTTATTGTTTGAATGTGACATCGTTAGCAGAGAATAGTGTTAGTAGTTGTGTCTTTTTTTGTGATTAGCCCACACTTTGTCTTGCTATTTACATGTTACTTGGCATTCTTGAATGACATCTACCTACAATTTCTAAATTTATATGCTCATTCTTGGAGGAAAGATTATGATTTTGGCTACTTTCCAAGAGTAGCATCAATATGGAATTCTTTCTTTTGACAATGATGCCTTTTCTTGCAATCCTTTTGAGGAGCTTTTAATGGCTTTATTAGTATTTTTTTAATGGGTAATGGATTGTGTAGGGGGTTTTATTTCTTTGAATGGGTTGAAACCCTTTTCAATGCTTGAAGGTTGTTGCCTCTCTAATCTTTGGAAAATATTTTTCATGTGAGATTCTTCTTAGCAAGATTTTAATTTCAAAGAAATATTTTATGGGATTTTATGTCATGGAGAAGATGATTACCTCTTCTTTTGAGGTTAATATTAATCAATTCTTTGGTAGGGTTGTTTACCCTTGAAAACTCTTTTTAATAGAGAGCTCTTTGCAACTTCTCTTTGTTGAAGCTTGAGGAAGATCAGAAGGAGAGATTAGTCTTCCTTCTACTTGCTCTAATACTACATTTTTAAGTTTCAATTCTTCAATACTTTTTATTATGTAATGATAGGTATTCCTAGTACGAAATCCACCAATGGATGAGATGCACCCTCAATACCTTGACCAATATTGGAAGACCTATAATAGCTTCTGGATCAACCTCTGAAGTAGGCCAATTCCTAGATACTAGCTAATCAGTGGATGAGATGTGGCCTCAAGATCTTGACCAATACTAGAATACCCATAATAGCTTCTGGATCAGTCTCTATAGTAGACCACTATGATACTAGCTAATCTAACAAATGGGGCTAAACATAAAATAGAGAAATGGGAAAGGTTAGAAGCTAGAAGTAAAATTTGGTAGATATTTAGTCATATAAAGAGACATAAATACATGAGAGTCTCATTCCCTTAACTAAATTGAATTTCCTAAAAAAATATCTTTCAATATTATAGACCATTAATCAAATAAGCACATATAACACCAAGCATTCCAAAAATTGAACAAACAACAAACTAGAAAGCTATCCATATAGTAGAATAACTTTAACAAAATGAACTATCCATTCAACATTTAATAGAAATACTTCATCAATGAAATTCGCATACATATATGTTCTACAATATCTTCAAACAGATACCAAAAAACACTTCAATATTTATTAAGAGGCGTATAGCCTTCAATCATATAACTTATGCAATTGTAAAAGCTAAAGAGCTAACCCTTGAAATGAGCTACATTCAATATTTATATGTTTAAATTACATTTTTTTAGCTTAGAATGATTGTTCTAAAACTAATTTTTGGTGTTTTAGGCTAGTATAAAATGTGTACATCCCTTTCTAGCTCATTTTGGTATAACTGACATGATGTGGTTGTGCTAATGTGGCTGATTTTGATTTCTCCCAAGAGCATAGTATCCATATGCTTCAAGTTGATTCATGATGTCCTCTGACATATTTGCTTTTACCACTCTTATTTATGAATTGTTAAGATGAATAAAGATAGGTGTGTGATGGGAGAGAATATAATTTTTGGGATTCTTTGATAGTAGATTCCACTTGATGGGGACAACTTCAAACTCCTTAACACTCTATCAGACTCTTGATACTTGGAGTGATGTTAACTTAAAGTGTATGGCCTTTGATTTCACACTTAGCTAAATTTTGAGGTGTGTGCTACCAGATGCTAGAGATGAGCCTTTCTTGAAATCTAGCATTTTTTTATGCTAGGCTTCATACATTAGAATTTTTTTGATCCAGCCCATTTAGTGTCAGAATTTTTAAGCATCCTATGATGATGTCAACACTAAAAATTTGGTCTTTGATTTTGACACTTAGCCAGGTTTTTGGTTTGGATTGTTGTGTCAGACTTCTATGTTTACCTTGGTGATGTCAACACTTTAAAAATCTGGCCTATTCTTTAGACTTAACCAAAATTTGAGTTTGGTATTGTACCAAAATGTCAGACTCTCTTGCCTTAGCCGATTTTGATATGCAACTTTATCAAATTCTAGAATTTTTATACACCTTTCGATGATGTCATCTTCAAAAAGGTCTAACCACTTTCTCTATACTTAGCCAAATGTTTATTTTAATGATGTGGTGAAATGTTGAGCTTCTTTGCCTTAGCCATTTCCTTGACCCAATGACTATCTTGTATATATGACTATGTTTTTTGTCCTCTGGTTTGGTATCTACTATCTATTCAACAAAATTTTCTCTTGAAGAGATGCTATATATAGGTGGATAATTCTTTTCATCCACATTATTTTTTCCTCCTAAGGGGTTTCTACTTGCATATATAGAGAACCCATATAGCCTTAACTTTTGGGTGATGGAGTCAAAAAAGGAAAAGCTAATACACAGGTGGAGACCTTATCTACATGCTTTGCATATCCATGGTCCTAGTTGTTTTTGTGCCAACAGACTCAACTTATCCTTCCTACATTGTTGCCTTTGATGTTTCACCTTGTTGATCTCCATTGGTTCTTTGGGAAATTGAAGGAGCTCCCGCAAGCCAACATATTTTGCAAATATTATTTCATAACTTTTGGAAAGGGATATAAACTCCCTTGAACTTGTATAGAACATTTCTTAGCTCAAAATATTTTTTATAAGATGGATTACTGTACTTTTGAGCTAACTCTTTTGAATTTGAAAGCAATGCAGATAATTTATGAAAGAGTGCAATAATTTAATTCATTTTAAAGGGCTTAGGCCATGAATCGATTTTGCTTTCATTAATGTTTTTTTGATCCAACTACTAGCTAAGCTACTCCTCAGTGCAAAATTTACCATCTTTGCCCCAAAATCTTGTGAAACCAAGGTCTATGAGTTCCTCAATTGGGACTTTTATTTTGTTTGTGCTTGCTCTCAGTAAAAATTATTACATCACCTCCTTACAACATTAATTGATTACCATATACTAATTGCTTTGAGTGGAAGTATGCTTCATTGAAATTATTTGAATATGTGCTACTAGGTATGGGTGTTCTCTTCTATTCTTCATGATTTGAATTATTACCTCCACTTGCTCACCTTGTCTTCTAGATCTTCCCTTGCTTTGCTAAATTTATCCTTGGCCTCTGAGATTAAATTTGTAATGTATGTTATGTTCTCTACTAGTGGAAAAGCATTTATAGCTATATATTTGATATTAATCCAATATTGAATTTGTATTTGATTCAATGCCTCTCAAGAAAGGATGGGATCTTGTGGCTTCTTCTTCTCTTGCTCCAGCTCTAATTTTACTGCTACCATTTTTTCTTCATGAGCTTGGAGCCTTGATCTTAGCTCCTGTAATTCCTTTTCTCGTATCTAGATCTTTGTTTCCTCTTGCTATAATTGCTCTTCTAGAGTTTGAATCTTTTCATCTCTTTGTTGGAGTTGTTTTTTAGTTGGGGTTCTATCTAATTGGAGCTTCAAGTCTCTGACTTCTTGTTTCAAATCCTTCTTTTCTATTTTCTCCTTCTTCAATCTCTACTTCAAGATATCAACTTAATTCTTTGTAGCCCTATATTTTGGTACCACTTGATTTCCTTGGAGATACAGTGTGTTTGCATCAGTATAAATAGCTCTGACTGTATCCTCCCTCACAATATTTGAGATGCCATACCTTTGCACCTTAATTTCATAATTGTTCATTGTCATTTTTAAATCAGGTTTTTTGACCTTCGAGATAGTGACTACTTTGACCTACTCTTTAGTAGTGGGATCTATCACATAATATATTTGGGGAACTACCCTATTTTTCTTCTTCTAAGGTAATTGTTCTTGTGTCTATTTTTGGATATTTGTTTCAACCTATTTTATCATAGAGAAGGATTTTGACAGTTTATGACTAGACATAGGGGAATTGACAATGGTATATTGGACAAGAGTCAATGATGCTGAAGGATATTTTAAAGATAAAATGTCAGCACTTGTGGAGGGATGAGGATGTGGGCTTCTAGGAGTTTTTTGACTTTATTGTATAAGGGAAGCTAAATTTACGCTTGATGATGGATTCTGAGGAAGCAAGACATCTCTTAGAGGGGAATATTGTGGAGGTGGTTGATGTGGAGGATTTTTAGATGTAATAATAGGGATATAAGCTATACGTGATCCTTGCACTTATGGGTGCTACTTTTGAGCTACAGTGTCAAACTCTTGAATTTTTACATCCATCCATTGAGATTCTATAGATAGCTATTATGCTTTGAATTTCTTTGAAATATCATTTTGTTGATCACTTGGGGAATATTTTCTTTTAGTTCTCTCAATGGATTACCTATATTGGAGATGTTGGCTTATACCAGGTTGAGGTTTGTATCTACCAAAAATTGCTAGGGTAGCAATATTTTTGACATGTTTTATTGTCTAGACTATTTTTTTTCTTACTATATGCTCTACTTACTCTTCTTGACCTATCACTTGTAGACTCTGTTATTGGATGATGCCCAAATGTGCTTGCTTTTTTAGGATCTCAGTTTTGCACCTTGTATCCAATCATTTCTTATGAGTCTAAATATTCTTATGAATATATATACATGATGGGGGGTTGATCTTAGGTAGGAATCTATCTAATATTCTTCCTCTTCTTCATCTTCCTCTTTGATCAAGCTAGGGTATTTTTCTCCCTTATGTTTAGACATCCATTTTACATATTACTTATTGAACTCTCTTTCAAAGTTTACATCTAAAGAGTTGGGAATCACTTTTTTCTATTTGTTTTGCTCACACCTTGAGATCCACAATTCTTAAATTATTTCTTCACTCCACTTTAGCTCATCTATAATTTTATCCATAAGCTTATCACTTATCCATTGATCTTTATTTCTGACTGGATCATAAGGTTGTACATAGGGATATCAAATTCTCTAGGGAGATTACCCTTGAAATTCATTGTCATCAAGATGAGGAGTTTGATCCTCTATTTTATTTTTGAATAATTCTATATCTAGCCAAGGAAGATGCTCAAAAACTAAAGCCTTAGCATTTAAAGTTGCTAATCTAGCTTTGACTCTACCTTCTAGATCATAGTTCCACATATGTGGCACTATTGGCATCTGGAGGCCATTAATATTTTCATCTAGAACTTTAACTTGGTCTTGAATTATCATAGTTATATCCTCAAAGTTAAAAAATTTGTAAGTGCAAACCTTCTTAATTATAAATCCAAAGCTATCATCTACTTTTTCGAATTGCCGACATAACTCTATGGAAAAAATCTAGTTGGTGACATAGTAAGGAAGTAGATACATATTTCTAGGGAAGCCATAGACTTTGATAATAGTATCGCTTTGCAAAAAATACCAATCTCCCAACTCATGCTTCTTACCATGTAATTTTTCCACAGTTTTAGGGGTTAGTCAGGGAATCTAACCATAAATGCAAGCTAGTGTAGACCCAAGAAATAGTCGATTGAACTCAATATATGAATTAGTTTTCCTGAGCATAGGGGTCTAGTCAACTATAGGGAGAAGTCTTCCATTTTTTGCTCTCATTTGAACTTGTATGCTTGACATGTTACCAACCATAGAATATAGAAACAACTAGGCTAAACATGATGGGTAATGAAAGCTTTCATTTTCCTTAAGCTTTAGGGTAATCAGTTGGGTTTGAATTTGGGAACTTAAAAACTAGGCCCAATCAAATAATAAAAGGGTATTCAGACTAGTATCATCATATTTATGCACATGAGTAACTACATAGGCCATAGATACTTGGTAATCATATACATATTGCTCAGTATCTAACCTAATAATGATGGCTAACATAGAAAGGATTGATGAATTTCATCGAATGCTGAGAGCTTAATTTGCTATTTTGTAAAGTCATCCATAAATTTTCCTATTTGTTTATTTAACCAACTTTTAACATTATCTCTTTTATAATGCCTAATTTGCTCCTCAATATCAATTATTTTGGGATTTATACTTGAGTGACCTCCCACTGCAAAATCCTCCATGATAGCATCATCTATGATTTCAAACTTCCACTTTGTTGTAGTGCATACTATTCTAGACTCTGGGTTATAATTTTCTACAATCACTTTGATCAATTTTGGGCAAGGGTGGATGAATCTAGGCATATAAGAAGATAAGAGAGTTCCAAACAACTGCTTCAATCCTTTTTGGTAATAATATTCTCCAGGGGACGAGAAGCGATGAACTAGGGTTTTTGGAGCTAAGGAAAATCTAGGGCATCAGTTGGGTTGCCGAAGAGATTTCTAGTTATTATGGATTTGAAGGCAAGATTGCTGCCCTAGGAGGGTCCAATGGGGACACATCCAGATCCTCTTCTAGGGAGAAATAGCTCTTATGCAGATTTTTTAAAAGATAAATCTCCATTCAAGACTGACGAAGCACAAAGAACTACATTTAAAATGCTCTTTACGACTACTATAAATATATCAACATCTCAACGAGTCAATGGATGCTTGCCACAGTAGAAATCAAGGCCCAAGATTGTCATTGAGCCAAGGATGGTCAAAGAAATAGTCTTATACAGATCCAATCACGATTTGATCTATAAATTCATGGGTATTCGCCCTACCCTGAATTTTTTGCATTCCTGGGTCCGGTAAAAATGGGAGCCTCATGGTGAGTACTCTTTATGGTTCATTAGCAATGGGTATTTTATTGTTAGTTTTTCTTCTCTGGCTGATAAAAATAGGGATTTTGAATCAAAAAAGAGGAATCATAGTCCGACAGGATTATTTGTTCAACCTTGGAGAGCGGGATTCGATCCTCGAATTGAACCCACTGCTGTCCTGGTTTGGATCCGGTTGTATGCACTTCCAATGGATTTTTGGAGTGAGCAAGTTTTGGAAATTATCGGTAATTCCCTTGGAAGACATTTGGGTGTCTCCAAAGACACAATAAAAGGAAACACAGTTGTTTATGCAAGAATATGTGTGGAAATGGATCTTAGCCAGCCTCTACCGGTAGAGGTGGAACTTGAAATTGCAGGACTATCTTGGATTCAACAGCTGGATTATGAGGCTCTGCCCTTCAGATGCGGAGTTTGCCACAAATATGGGCATTTGGCCCGATTCTGCCCAAATAATATGAACACAAAAATGGAGACTCCTCTAGGAATGTCAAATATTCCTAAGGAGGGTAAGTCAACAATAAACAAAGAACCAACCAATACTTCTCAGGGTAAAGAAGCTCAAAGAGATGGTTTTGAACAACCCAAAAGAAGGAGAAGGCAAAAGAAAAAATATGGTAAAGAGCAAACCCAACTCAAGCCTGCCAATATGTATGAGATATTTAAAACACTAGTGGACCAAGAGGAAAAATTCATGGAAGGAGTGGATGGGAATAGTGAAAATAATAACATCCACGTTCAAGCTCCTCTTTCATCTCCCCCCATCATACAACAGGTAATTGAGCACAGTGAGTTACCGCAGTCAGAGAGTGCAGGGGCATTAATAGTGCAAAACCAAGAGCAGCCAATAATTAAGGATGTCAGCATGGGAATAGCAGAAAAGAACAGATAAAGGCCAACTTTAGAGATAACTCAAGTGGAAAAGAGATCAAAAAATAGTAACTCTCAAGGAGTGGGTAGAAAATCAAATAAGGAATTGCTAGCAGTTCAAGGAGACAAACTGATCACTGGAGGATCGATGAGGCCAATAGATTCTTACTGCTCTCAAGGTAACCAATGATTATACAATCATGGAATGTTAGGGGTTTAAATAGTAGAACCCACCAATCTGTTGTTTGAAGACTCTTAGAAAAATGTAAAATAGATTTTTTGCTTATTCAGGAGACAAAAATGTCGTTAGATCTTATGTGTAAAACAGTTAACAAAATTTGGAGGGGTGCTGGTCATATGGAAGTGGCTGCCCAAGGTGCATCAGGGGGGATTGTTACTCTTTGGAACTCTCTTGAATGGACTGCAATAGAACATATAGCTTGGAGAGGTGTTCTCACATCATATTTTAGGAATAATTTCACAGTTGAACATGTTTGAATCACAAATTTTTATGGGGCTCAAAACCTTGATGGTCAGAGGCTTCAATGGAAAGCTGTGCATAACATGAGAATCTCAAGGGAAGATTTAGACTAGATTATTGCTGGGGATTTTAATGCTAAATTATCCTCTAGAGATCAGGAAGGGGGAACCCCAATTTTGGACCCAGGGGATCGACTTATGATTGCCCAAGTCCAGGCTTTACACTTAGTGGATATTAAATGCCTTAGAACCAATTATACTTGGACTAATAAGAGGAGGGAGCCACATAGCAGGAAGGGAAAGTTAGACCGTTTTTTGGTTTCAAAGGAGGCATTTGTAAAATGGAACACAAAATTTCAGATTTTGGAGGGTCCAGTTTTAGATCACTTTCCCATTCTATTGGAAGGAGGGATTAAGACAGGGCAGCATCACAAACCATTTAAATTTGAAAAATTTTGGTTACAAAAAGAGGAACTTCAAAATAAAATTCCACAGTGGTGGGAAGAAGGTCGCCCAACATATGGGACAACAATGTTTAGATTCCACAAACAACTTCATTATGTCAAAGTTCAACTGAAATAATGGAGGCGAGCTAACAAGACAGACTTCCAGGTCCAAAGAGCTCCTTTGGTGGCCAGATGGGATGAGGTTCAAAAACACTTTAGGAAAGGAACAATTACAGAGCAGCTCAAAGTCAAGGATGATACCTTGCATAAAGCGGTTAAGGACATTGACAACCAAGAGGAGACCTACTGGAAACAAAGAGCAAGAACCACTTGGTTATTAGAAGGTGATAGAAATACCAAATTTTCCCATCGGACTGCCTGTGCTAAGAGACAGATGAATAACATGGAAGCTCTTCAAGATGATAACGGACACTCCTTTGATACACTTCCAGGTATGCATTCCCATTCAATGGATTATTTTTCTAAACTATTTAAGGAAAATATGGTGCAAGATGAAGAGGCTCAAAACGATGTTATTGTTGTCATACCTTTCGTTATCTCTAAAGAATAAAATCATACCCTTCTTAAACCCATTGATAGAGAGGAACTGAAGAATGTGGTCTTTGGAATGAACACTGAAAAAACTCCAGGTCCAGATGGCTTTCCAATTGAGTTTTTTCAGACCTTTTGGGATAACTTGGAGGAGGATGTAATGGTTGTTATAGAGGAGTCCAGAGGTAGTAAAAGAATTATTAAAGCATTAAATCATACTTTCATTACCCTAATTCCAAAAGTGGAGGAGGGGGTACACATTTCTGATTATAGACCTATTGCCTTATGCAATGTGATATATAAAATAATCACAAAGGTAATGGCTGAGCGGCTAAAACCTCTTTTACATAACATTATCTCCTCGAGCAAGGGGGTTTTGTAGAGGGTAGGCAGATCTTGGATGGGGTGGTTCTAGCTCAGGAGGCAATCCATTCAATGCAAACATCTGGCAATAAAGGAATGTTCATAAAATTAGATATGTCAAAGGCCTATGATAGGGTGGAGTGGAGCTTCTTGTCAAAGATGATGGCAGCCTTTGGTTTCTCTCAGGATTGGATATAATGGGTCATGAGTTGTGTTTCTTCTCCGACATACTCAGTGTTAATCAAGGGTCTTCCCTCGCAACCGTTTGGAGCCACTCGAGGCCTTCGTCAAGGGGATCCTTGCTCTCCCTATATTTTTCTCATATTGGCTGAAGGATTAGGTAGACTTTTCTTGAGGAGAAGACAACAAGGTTTTCTAACAGGTATCAAGGTGGGTGAGGAATTTTTGACTCACCTACAGTTTGTGGATGATACAAGATTGGTGGGAGTGGTTAGCTTCAGAGAAGCAAGAATGATCAGAGATACTCTTAATGTCTACCTTAGTGCTACAAACCAAGTCATCAATGATAAAAAATCCAAAGTGGTATTTTTCAATCTTGATCAAATGCTTCAGGACAGAGTTTTAGAGATCTTGGGATTCACAAGGACTTCTCTCCCAGTGGTTTACTTGGGGGTCCCTTTGCATTTAAAAAAAATAAAAATAGATATCTAGAGGAATCTTTTGGATTGTATCAAGGATAGAATTAATCATTGGTCTCACAAATGGTTAAGCTATGGGGGCAGATTAAATTTTTTACAGTCAGTCATTCAAAGCCATGTCAATTTATAAATTTTCTATCCTAGCTGCCCCACATACTATATGGAAAGAGTTGGACAAGATGGCTAGAAAATTTCTATGGGAAGGAGTAAAAGGAGAGAGGAAATGGGTCTTAGTAGGTTGGGACAAAGTAACCCAGCCCAAGGTAAAAGGAGGTTTGGGACTGAGAAGATCCAAGATAAATAATAAAGCTTTGGCTGGAAAGATTTACTAGAGGTGGATTTCCCAACCAACTTTCTTATTCAGTCGAATCCTAACTAGTAAATATTTGGGACATGTTAGCCCAAATGAGGTGGGTTGTTTCCCTTTGGATGGTACTGGATCCTTAGTGTGGCAGGCTCTCAAGTTAGGATCTCAGGTAGTTAAAGATCGATTATTTTGGAAAGTGGGGAGAGGGGAGAAGGCTCAATTTTGGACAGATTCATGGGATCAATACCCACCTATCATTTTTGAATTTCTTGAATTACAACTAGTAAAAATAGCCATAGAAACCAAGGGATGGGTCCAAATTGAAAGTTATTTCACCACTAGTCAGTTGGGGGAGTATAATTTTAAGCAGTTTAAGAAGTTGGATGAGTGGCCAATTTCAATCCCTCCGGATTTGGCACCCATCATGACTAAAATCTTGACAGAAATATTTCTCATAGGTAGAGACAAGGAGGATGAATTAGCTTGGGGCTATGGGAGCCTTGGTGTCTACACAGTGAAGGACGAATATGACAAGATCCTTCCAGAGCCTCCACCTCATACATATCAGGTTGAGGATTGGAGAAAGATTTGGTACTCCAAGGGTTGGCTGAAAGTAAACTTTTTTGCTTGGAAGTTCATGCATAATGGCATTCTCACTTTTGATAATCTCAGATGTAAAGGAATCATCAGTCCATCTCAATGTGTCTTATGCTACAAGAGCGAGGAAACAACTGATCACTTGATGTTTGAGTGCCCTTTCACGCGCCAGATTTGGGAGAGATGGTTTTTATATTATAAAATTCAAGTTAATGGTGACTTGAATCGGATTAATATCTAGGAAAGATGGAAGAGGGGTAGATTTAAATCTAAAGCTCTTCGTATTGGTTGGGAGCTTGGATTAAAATTTATTTGGTGGCAAGTGTGGTTGGAGAGAAATGCTAGAATTTTTAGAGAAAATTTTTCTTCCTTAGATGGATTTTGGCAGGTCATTTGGAGCAAAGTCACAAAAACTGTGGCCGTCTATGCTAAAGAGGAAACTCAGGTTGTTATTGGGGCAATGGAAGAGGGAGTTGAAGTGCAAGAGGGACGAGACGAGCTAGTTGGAAACCACCCCGTAAGGTTGGATTAAAATTAATACCGATGGAGTTGCAAAAGGCAATTCAAGTAGAGCCAAAATTGGAGTGGTTTGCCAGAATCATGTTGGAACAGTGCTCTATTGGGAACTGCAAGGCTTGGGAAGAGCCACAAACAATGAATAAGAAGCCATAACTATCAAATCTGCTTCTATTTGGGTAGTTAAACGGGGCCACAGGAGGATAATACTTGAATCGGATTCTCAAATAATGGTTGGAGCTCTAGATTGCATGAGGAACTTTGCTTTGAAAGCATGGAGGTTGAGGATTCTTGTCACTCAAATTAAGGAATTATGGAGGGAATTAGATGATGTGATTCCTGTTTATGTGAGTAGAGATTTAAACAAAGCGGCCGACTTCCTGGCTAAGATGGGTGCTGAGAAGGAGGTCTGGGTTCAGTTGCACAATGACATGGCTACTGAGGATGAGGTGATTAGGCAGGGTCTTGAAAGGTCCCTAAGCTAATGATCAAATAAAAAGCAAAGTGAGGAAATGTGTCACGATATCGCGACATGTTGCTTCATCGCGGCCAAGGGAGGAAAGGTGTCATGATTTCGTGACATGTTGCTTCATCGCGGCCAAGGGAGGAAAGGTGTCATAATTTTGCGACATGTTGCATCATCGCGGTCACTGGAGGTAAGGTGTCACGATATCGTGACATGTTGCTTCGTTGTGGCCAAGGGAGGAAAGGTGTCACGATACCGTGACATGTTGCTTTGTCGCGGCCAAGGGAGGAAAGGTGTCATGATTTCTTGACATGTTGCTTCTTCGCGGCCAAGGGAGGAAAGGTGTCACAATTTTGCGACATGTTGCTTCATCGTGGCCAAGGGAGGAAAGGTGTTGCGATTTTACGACATGTTGCTTCGTCGCAGTCAAGGGAAGAAAGAAGTCACGATTTTGTGACATGTTGCTTCGTCGCAGCCAAGGGAGGAAAGGTGTCACGATTTCACGACATGTTGCTTCATCGCAGCCAAGGGAGGAAAGGTGTCGCAATTTCGTGACATGTATTTTCGCAGCCAAAGAAGAAAAGGTGTCGTGATATCATGACATGTTGCTTTGTCACGGCCAAAGGAGAAAAGGTGTCGTGCTATCGCGACATGTTGCTTTGTCGTGGCCAAAGGAGAAAAGGTGTCACGATATCGTGACCTGTTGCTTCATCGCGACCAAAGGAGAAAAGGTGTCACGATATTGCGACATGTTGCTTCATCGCGGCCAAAGGAGAAAAAGTGTCACGATATCATGACATGTTGCTTCGTCGCGACCAAAGGAGAAAAATGTCGTGATATCACGACATGTTGCTTCGTCGCAGCCGAAAGAGAAAAAGTGTCACGATTTCGTGACATGTTGCAACATAGCGGCTGAAAGAGAAAAAGTGTCATGATATCGTGACATGTTGCTACATCACGGCCAAGAGAGAAAAAGTATCACAATATCGCGACATATTGCTTCATCACAGCCAAAAGAGAAAAAGTGTCACGATTTCGCAACATGTTGCAGCATCGCGGCCAAGAGAGAAAAAGTGTCGCGATATTGCGACATATTGCTTCGTCGCGGCCAAAGGAGTAAAAGGTGTCACGATTTTGTGACATGTTGCAACACCGCTGCCCAAGGAGAAAAAGTGTCGTGATATCATGACTTGTTGATTCGTCGCAACCAAAGGAGGAAAAAGTGTCACGATATCGCGACATGTTGCAACGTCACGGATAGAAGAGGAAAAAGTGTCGCGATATCGCGACATGTTGCTTTTTCATGGCCAAAGGAGAAAAGTGTCACGATATCGCGACATGTTGCATTTTCATGGCCAAAGGAGAAAGTGTCGCAATATCGTGACATGTTGCATTTTCACGACCAAAGGAGAAGAAGGAAAGAGTGTTGCGATTTCGTGACAAGTTGCATCAACAGACCAAACCGATCCCCTTGTTAGCTAGTTAATGGTTCAAGAGATTTGGCTCCATTGCAAATCTTCTTTTACTATTGTAAGCATGTGTTCTCTTTGACTTCGACTGGGAAAAGTCTCTTCCCAAATTGTAATTGATTTTTGTTTAAATACAAGTTTTTTCAAAATTTTCAAAAAAAATAATAATATTCTCCATTTTTATTCTACTTCATCTCTGAAACTTTTGAGCTTTGACTTGACTATGATTAAGGGGTCATGAATTTGGCTCAATCGGTCCTAGAGCTCCTTGGTGGTCTTCTACACCTTTGGGCCCCTTTTCCCTTGTTTCATAGCTACTAAGTTGGGAAGCTTTAGAAAAAATATAGATATAGGAAAGAATGTAGCACCTTACACTTTCACACTTAATAAATTTGTAATTTTGAAATGCTCTATTGCTCAAATGCCTAACTGCTCTATCATGCATTATATGTTCTTAGCCTTGCTTTTATAGAATTGACGCTAATGATTTTGCATGCTCTAATTTTGCTATGAAATATTTTTTGAAACAAGCAATTCATGTGAGCGCTTGGGGTGCATGTCACTTTAAATATTACGTTACTTCTTAGCCAATAAAATCATTGGGATTTGAAAATTTGGTGGCTGCCATGATTATGTTTTAACCAATCAACTTCTAGCTACTCAAAACTATTGTGACCACTACTTATATATTTACACATGTTTCTATTTATATATATACAACTACAAGCACATCTTTACGTATAAATTTTTAAATATTGGTTGTTTACCAAAATTGAGAAAATGTAACTGCCTATATCTATCAACTTAGATGCATTTAATTCATGCCTTCTTGAGATAAATTAAGGTTTGGACATAATGAATCCATTTTTTTTTGGTTTCTTGGTTTAGCTCTATTTTCATCCCACTTCAAAACCAAGTCACCAACCTTATGTAACTTTTGGGAAGTTTTCTTATCAAACCATCTTTTAACCGCCACTTTGTGTTGTGTTACCATAAGCAATTGTATGCTTTCTCTCTTCTCTTCTAACAGAAGTAGTTCTGCCATTATTCTTTCAAATGGATTTGCATTTTTTAACTTTGTTTGATCTATAATATTCATAGTTGGTAATTATAAATGTAGCGGTAATACAACTTCTTTCCCATAGACCAAATAATATGGAGTGGTTTTCAAAATTTTCTTAACTGTGATTCTATTCCCCCATAATGCTTGATTAAGCATTAAATGCTAGCTTTTTAGATTTTTCCCAATGTTTTTCTTGATTATTCTCATCAGATTCTTGGGGATTCAGCTAGCCCATTACCCTATGGGTAATAATTAGAAGTTTTCCAGTATATATCATTTTTGCTAGCAAAATTTATGGTTTTAGCGCCTATGAAATCTAAACCATTTTCTGAGACTTTTGTTGTCGAAAATTCTAAACCTAGAGATTAATATTTCCAAAAAAATGATAATAGTCTCTTGATTAGCATGTTTAGTAGCTTCTACTTTAGACCATTTGGTAAAGTAATTTGATGCGTTTAGAATGAATTTGTGTTATATGGATGAGTGTCAATTTATTACCCTAATAAAATCAAGCCTCCATTGCTAGAAAGGCTCCTCTACAATAATTGGATAAAGGGGTAATTCCAAACACTTTCTTCTTTTAACAAACCTCTAACACTTGTCACATGCCTTAGTAGCTTTGAAAACATCAACAAATAGAGCAGGCCATTAATATTTGACCCATAGGATTTTAGCCATTGTGGTTTGATTAGAGTAATGCCCATCTGAGAAGCCTAAATGGAATTCATCCAAGACTTCCTTTGCTTTATTTGTATCTATACACCACAAGAGAACTATGTAGAAAAGTTTTTGTACAAATTACCATCCATCATGACATAGTTTATAGCCTGTAGTCTGTACCTCTACCTTTAAGAAACTGTCAATCCATCTAGACATTTATTGGTCTAAAGAAAATGGATTAACTAATTAATGTTCCATTTGGCTATCTATTACTTGCATTTCTTTGGGTTCTTCAATTAGCGTATTCATTTTTGGTTCTACAAAATTAACCAAATGCTCACAGAGAGATCTCCCTATGACGAGCTTGGTGGGTTGGATTTTTATATCATATTCTTAAATTTTGGTGATCCACCTAGATTTTTTTTTTCCTAACTCCCCTTGCTTGATAAAATTTTGGACGTTTGGGTGCACAACGTACACTGTTGTCTTGCTCTAAGAGATATAGTGCCTTAACTTCTTCAAAGATTCATAAGAGCAAATACCTATTTTTTAATGAAATTTTAGAGCTCTTCATAATTGTGGTGTTTGGCTTAGGAATGCTATAGGTTGCTTGTTATGATGCTTGTATTTCTAAGTAAGTACAATTGCATAACTTTCTTTGATACTACATACATACAGGATGAAATCCTTCTGATAGTCTGGGTTGGCAAATAGAAGAGCTCCAGTTATAGCTTACTTTATATTTTTGAAAGTTTCCTTTCTTTTCATAGCCCATGTGAAAGTTGCATCCTTCTTAAGCATATTTGTCATCAACTTTATTATTTAATAAAAGTTAGCTATTAATTTCCAAATAAAATTAATCTACCGAAAGAAAGATTGTAAACCTTTTTTTTTTGTGGCATTGGAAGAGCTAATATTGCTTTAACCCTATTTGGGTCAATGGCTAAGCCTTATTTTGATACTATGTGTCCCAACAACTTGCCCTCATGGACAACACAAATTGATTTATTTGGGTTTAATGACACCCCAAACTCTCTGCACTTTTGGAATAAATATGATCCAGGTATTTTTCCTTATGATGTAAGAAAATTGTCATATCATCCAAATAAATCATTATAAATATATTTACCAATTCTCTAAAATCTAAAAGCTAGGTCTATAGCTCTCTGAAAGTTGATTCCGACATTGGATAGTCCAAACGACATCCTCTAATAAGCAAATATTCTCCACTTTATGGTGAATGTAGTTTTGTACTAATTTGCATCTCTTACTTAGACTTGTTTGAAATTGAATAATCCATAAAGTAATGAAAACCTCTCTGCTTCGACAACATAATACATAATTTGGTCAATATGAGGTAGAGGGTAATGGTCCTTCAAGGAAGTTTAGATTTCTAAACATAGAGGTAGACATATCCATTCTTTTTTCTAAAAGGTACTAAATTGGCTACCCATGTAGAGTGCTTGATTGGGTAGATAATATTTGCATTGATCAACTTCAACAACTATTATTTAATTAGGGATTCTATCTTGGGATTGACTAACTTTTGCTTTTACCAGAATAACTTAGTATTGGGCAACAATTTCATAGTATGCTAAATAGTGTTCTTGCTATAAAATTTAAAATAATCGTAGCTCCATGCTATGATGTCACTACATTCTTTATACAATGCAAGAAGTTGCTAAAATTCTTGCTCAAAATATTGCACTCCAACTTTCAAGTTTTTTCTAGGTTCAACATGAATCTCTCTAAACTTTTGCTTATCAATCTTTTTTTTTGACCAATTGGTTGATCACTACTATCAAAGAGACACTCAAGAGTGATCAAATCCCTTCGAAATGTGATTTTTCTTTAGCTGAATTACATCATCTTTATCTATGCTCTTGAGCACCTCTTCAGTCATGTTTTCATAGGCTTCCTCCTAAATTAGGAAGTCCACTATCTATTTATCATCATCAAATTCTTGCCAAAGGTGTCCTTATATGGCACAAAGGGCCTAAAAACAACCTTGAAGTATTGTGAATTCTGCCATATGTCAGATGCTAGATAAAATTATGCCCTGTAAGAGGTTAGTGTATTAACTTGTACATTTTGCTCTCTAAGAATTGCTTGTATGTTTAAGGCTTCAAAAATTTCTAATAGGTCCTAGACTCTATTCCAATAGATTTTTAGATAATTTTGCTTGCTACTTCATTTTCTTGTAACCTAGTTTACTATTAGTTTAGAGTTGCCATAGACCATCAACTTAACTCCTAGTTTTTCTTCCTCTTGTAGTCATAGGAAGAGGGCTTCATATTCTACAATATTATTGGTGCAGCTCCAAGTCAACCAGTAAGAGAATATATTAATTTCTTTAGAAGGTGATACATATTCTAGCTTCAACACCATTTTTTCATTTAGCTCCATCAAAATATAGCTTCCATATTTTTTATTATTGGAGCTCCTTATTTGACAAGGCCGAAATTTTTTCTCTTTTGATTTTGTGATGGAATAGGTGCTTATCCTTGTTTCAATCATAATATTAAAATCTCTAGGTGAAAAATCATTGTCAGTTTGTAGCTTATCTATGATTGCTTCAATAGGGTTAATTTCATCACTAACTATATTAACATAATTCTCCTCCTCTTCAATTATTTCTATATGATATGAGATGGGATATTTACATATATCTTCACCTTCCTACCCTTGTGAGGAATTTCCATGAGCGAGTAGTCTAGAGATAGGTATCCACCTAGCTTAGTTGTAAAATCCCAGGAAAGGCACATGCCAAAGTATGGTTCCAAATCATAACAATTATTTACGACGTCTTATGGAAGACCATGGGTATATATGTTATTACTCTCACATTTTTTATCAGAGTACCATCTAGTTGCAACACTCTATGACTAGACTAGATATAATCCATCCCCATAGCTTCTTATATTACCTTACACATTACCTTTATTGTTGTTCTAGAGTAAACCATGCAATTTTGTATGACCCATCCTTCCATGTGTAGGGATTGTAAAAAGGGGTAGTCTATTTTTTTCATTCTTGGCACTGGTTTACCTTGAGCTAAATTTAGCTCTAGATGAGATTGACATTTAAAATGAGTGGATTTCAGTGATGTCCAAAGAAGGTATATCTATCATAGAAACATCAAGACATCATAAATGCTTGCTTTAGATGGAGTTTTCTTTAGCTCTTCTACAATATTGAAGCCTAAATATTTTGATAACTTCTCTCTTTTTTGAACCATTAAATCTCCTTCAATAGTCCTTAGTTGCTTCAATCATTTTTTTCTTGGTCATATAAGGTTACCAGAGTTTATCCCTAGCTTGCAATTGAGTTTTAGCTTCCTTTTCCTATATTGTCTTTTGTTTCTCTACTAGAAGATATTTTTTTCTTTGAGTAGGTTAGGGTGGTTCTTTTTTTGGTTGCTTCATTTGCTAAGATAAGACCTTGAATATGTCCAAATTTTTAGGATCTACCTATAAGGGCTTTTTGTCATATCGTGTCAAGATCGATATAGATTATTCCTCCAAGGGGTCTTGCATCAACATATTTTGATCTATTTCCCATGACATATTGACTAAGCTTTTTTATACCTTTTATGATTTTTTATCTATCACTATCTATTCTTGGTGTTGATAGACCATCAAAGTGTCTTCACTATGTAGGTCATTACAGGTTGAGCACCAATAATTTACTTTTGATGATGAAGAAGAAGGTTCCTCCTCTTGGTTAGTATATACAACATTGGGCTTTTTGCTAGTACTACTTGAGGAGGCCCCTTGGTCTTTTTTCATGTAAGGAAATCTTTGATGTTGAAAATTACTTTTAGCATATTTCCCTTTTATAGTAGTTACCTCATTAGTTTATTTTTTGAATGTTATTAGTAATTCTTACGTGTTGTTTGATTCTTTAGGTTTAGGAGCAGACAATGTGAGTACAACAAATGGTGTAGGTAATTCTAGTATTGTGGGGATTGATGAAAATATTAGATTATTTGCTATAGAGATTGGAGCTACAGTTGGAAAATGTGTGATTATGATCAAGGGCTATGTATCTCGTATAAATTGAGTGATCTCCAAAAAATATGGCATAACAACTCTAGGAGGATTATTGCCTATAACAATTAAAGCATTTTATGTAGTTATAGCAACTTGATAATCTATGAGAATGTTACCACATTGGATTGATGTATTTGCAAGCCTAGATCTAGGTTGAAAGCATGGATATATTAGATAAGTAATTGAGTGTCTGATGGCTTGATTTCATTTGGAACTCTATTCTAGGTTCTATTATATTTGATATTGAAATTCATGGTTGCTTCTTGAGGATGTCTTTGAATGGTAATAAACTAATTCAATAATAAAATTGGTTTATTAGCTTATTGAATTCTTGGATAAATATTCCAACAAGTTGAGTCTAGGATTCAATGCTCCCATCTTGGAGGTTTTAGTATGAGTATGATACCCTACCTTTGAATGACAACACAAAAATTATTATCATGACATCTTCATATTAGATATTATGGATGGCATCCAAGGAGGCTACATCTTGATAATGTTCATATCATTTTCCTAGTACCATAATAAGTTAGCAAAGATTTTAGAGCTACCTAAGGAATTGAGTCTTGATTTAATAGATTGAGTGGTTCGATGTTATTCCAATTAATATAATTTTTTTGAGGTGGAGGTTGAGCCATTTGTTTAGATTTGATCAAGTGAAAGGATCCTGGAGAGCCAGAATATGTGGAACCTCTTTGTAGGAGTTGATTGGGGAGATGATGGAGATTTGTGTCTTCTGAAAATTAATGGAGTTAGCTCAAAACATTATACAGGTTCTTCTAGTTTCTTAGTTGCTAATATTGTGATCATAAACCTATAGATTAGATGGTAGCTAGGTTCTATATGAATGGTTCATTCTTAGTGGAGTCATCAGGTTAATTTTTGTAGAAAGACAAAAATAAAAGACATTATGTTCAACAAATAATAAAGACAAGGGGAAGATTTATTGTTGTAGAAAGACAAAAATAAGCAAAAAAAATAGTATGAAATACGAAGACATGAATGAGGATTACCATTATTATGTAGAATGTAAATACTCTAATCATCATATTATTATGTGAATGAAGGATTATAATTATTAGGTAAAAACAAATACAAACATAAGATACTTTATCATCATATAAAAGATAAATATAAGAATGAGTACCATCATTATCAAACAAAATATAAACAACAATCGTCATCATTTTCTAAAAAATATTTGTAAAAACTAGTGCCACAAGGGTGTCGTTTGAGTTTGGATTTAGCAAGGTTTAAATTTAAAAGATATTAAACAAAGGAAAATATTTAAAATGAAATTTGATACATAAAAATGTATATAAGTTTATAATTTCATAAATTTTAAAAAGGTATTATTGTCAATGTTTGATAGATTCTCTAATTTAAAGCATCGTGATTCTAAATGTGTATATGTGTAGGTGTAGAAGTTGTAGGAAAGACATTTGAACAAAAAAGTAGGTTTTCATGTGGGACTTTGGATGAGGAAATTTATATCTTGAATTTCAATGAATTTATTTGAGTCTCCATCAAAATCAACAATTTTAAACTTCATCCCTAAAATTTGGTGAATCCTATGACATAGGTGAAAACCATTATCTTCATGCAAAATATGTTGTCCAATGACTTGAGTAATCACCATTATATAAAGAAAAAGATAAGAGTATTTATTAGCACATAGAGGATGAACATTGATAATGCATGAGGGATGAGTATGATGTATCCACATCAGTGAGGATATCCTTGAAAGAAGTTAAAGTTTAAAGGTATTGTCTTCAAAATTTTATGTTTAAGAGTATTCATATTTTTGAAATTTAGACTTAGAGAGACTAATGGATCGAAATAATTAGGTTCAATGCCTAAATAAAAATATAATTTCTTAAAGTTAAAATTATATCAATTGGTTTCTTATCCCAAGTTAGAAATATTGTCACATATAAACGATTCTATAAGACAAGTGAACATAAAAAAGAGAAGAGTAAAAAAATAAAAATATGGATTGGTTTTTTAGAGGATTCTCCAAAAGTAAGGTGTTAATTAAACTAAAACCTTCACTCATTTGGACAAGATGAGTATTATTTAAATTATCTAATCCTTGCATATAATGCATGAATGAAAATTCCATCATAAGGACATTAAAGTTTATTTTTTCTTCATGGTGATTTGCATGAAGAAATCTATATGAAAAATCATCTAAATCCATTAAATTAAGTGATTTACCACTTGTTTATAGACTAGAAAAGGTTTAAACAAGTCCCATCAAGAACTTGATATGATCAAATAAATATTTCTCATCAAAAATAGGATGCAAGTGAGATGATAACATTCAATTAAAAGGAATAAATATTGAAGCTTGATAATTATCTTATATGAATATTAACTAGCTATCACTAAGAGTGGTTCATGATGTTGATTAATAAAATCAAGGCAAACATTAGTTATCCCTTTGACATGATTGTCATAGGACTGTTACACTTCTTTACAAGCATTCAATTACTTCAAACCTTGTATTTCATATCCATTCAGCAATTGAAATATGCTCTTACCATTTACAATTGTTTTATTTGGAAGGTTTCAATCCATACAAAAATCCATATTACTTACATAATATAAAACTTGTCAACTTGTAGTGATGCTACCTTATTATAACTTATATAACACATACAAGTGTATATATATATGCACGCGCACACACACACACACGATATATATATATATATATATATATATATATATATATATATATATATAGAGAGAGAGAGAGAGAGAGAGACTACCTTCTTAATAACTACTAATGGTTATTTATTAAGAGGTAGGTATGAAGAGGGAAATGAATATTTATATTATACCCCTTGAATAAGATATATATTGCTTTATCATTTGGCAGAGAGTATCCATTTGCTTATCCCTATCTCTTTTATACAGAATAATGTATATTGAATACTTTATATCTATGCACCATTTAGTAAAGAGAGTATTCATCTACCTGTTCTTATTTTTTTTGTATTGAACATTGTATATTGAACCCTTATGGGTTTTAAGTAATAGGTCGGATACATAAACTATGATTCATCCAAAATTGATATAATTTTTTATAACTACTTGTCAATATTATTTAATTATTTTATAGTTGTCTTGATATTGCTTTTATTTTCAATTTAGTTTTTATATTCAATCAGGAATTGAGAAAGGTTCACATACATGATGCATAGATAATTGTGCATTATAACAAAGAGGCCTATAAATTATATATGATATTATCCATGTAGGGTTCCTTAGAGTTGAGTGCCTATGTTCAGTTGGATTATGTTAATAATATAGATGATTAGAAATCTATATCAAGTTACATATTTAGCATTAATAAGAAGTCCATTATGTGCTATTGCAATTTAATAAAATGTAGTGGCTTTATCTAGTACAAAAGTTGACTATTATAACATGCTTAATGCTTGTATAAAGACAATATGCATGTGAAATATTCTTCATAAGCCTGGTTATGTACAATAAAACCAACCTCTATTTTACGTGATAGTCAAAGTATTGCCTATTTGACATGCAATCCAATGGCCCATTAGACAACAAATTATACTAAAATTTATTGTTGTTACATTTGAAAGTTGATTTAGAAAGGTATTATCTCCATGGAGTTCATCTTATTGATTTGTATGGTTATTATACTACCTCGTTGTACCTCCGGATTTGTGTTTCCATCCATTAAACTATACAAATCCATATGCATGCATCTATCCATACCATTGAGTTTCAAGTCTATTTTGATTAATATTTGAGTCATTCATACTTTGTGATATTAATGGGAAACATTGTTTTTGGTATACTTGTCATCCTATATGTTTTTGGCTGAAATTCACCTTAACTCATGGTTTATTCCAAAGTAACCTATGAAATGTTGATTTCATGAGCTTGAACACATTAGAATTTCTAATTTATTATAAACAAAGTGATATAAAGATCAAATCATATCCGAAGACAATATTGTTGTTTTGGTTGTTAGAATGGACTAATTGCTATGAGGAACATGATCATTTGGTTATAACATAAATCCATTTATTTTAAAAATTACTAAAAGATCTATAACGAACTAATGTGTATGTGAATTATAGATTTTGTGGTTGTAATCAAAATTGTAGTTCAATACTAAAAAATTATACATAAGCATTAAAATTATGAAACAATACATACTATGAATGGTCAAAAAAAATTTATTAAGTCCTTGTAGTAGCTTGGCTACTACCTTTAGATTCCTAATAATTAGGTGACATGAATAATTAGGAGTCACAATTTTTAAACCCAAGGAACACCTTTTCGAGACCCTAAAGTTTTGAAGAATAGAAAAAAAAATCAATCAACCAAGCATAGAAATAGTGTTTCGTCCAATACAATGTGCTTTGCTAAAAAGTATGTTTCCAAGCATAGAAATAGTGTTTCGTCCAATACAATGTGCTTTGCTAAAAAGTATGTTCCCAAGCATAGAAATAGTGTTTCGTCCAATACAATGTGCTTTGCTAAAAAGTATGTTCTACCTGAAGGGTACGATCTTCTCTAGATTAGCGTATCACTACTTTGAAGAGTAGCAAATTGCTCCTTTTAAGATGAAAAATCACTCATTTTGGATGCAAGCAGGAAAAATAGCATGAAATTGAAGAAAATCATCAGAAAAACAACATATTTATCATTTTATGGCACTAAGAGTTAGTTACAATGCTTCTAAGTAAATAGAGGTATTTTTGGGAGGAATATAACATTAAATGTTACATCTTAAAGGGTGAAACCTATTAAACCATCACTTCACTTTTGTGATGTCATCTTTCTTTGTTTTTGACATGGCTACTACAATTTAGTTTTAGTTCCTTCAACATAACCACTTCAAAACTACTCCTTGTGGCCTTTCATCTTATCTTTTAGAATACGTTCACATTTTGGTTCCTCCTAGAAGAGATGTATGAAATTAATTTAAGACTAGTAAATGTCCTTTTTTAGAAGTTATCTTCTATCTTAGTATTTGGGCTTTTGCAATAAAAAGATCTTGCTCTTTAATCGGTTTCACCATTTACATTGCGGTCCATACATCTTTTGGCGCTCAAAGAAGTAAAATTTTGATAGTATCCACACAGAAGTGTTGGGATGAACAAGAGCATACTATCACTCATTTGTTAATGCATTGATTAGTGTATAGGTTCTTTTTTTTCTATTATTGGAATTTATTCCATTTTAATACTTCTTTTACTTAATTAATGTAGTGTATGGGTGTATACTATCACTCAATTGTTAATACATTGATTAGTGTATAGGTTCTTTTCTGTTTTATTGTTGAAATTAGGTTCTTTTTTTTCTATTATTGGAATTTATTCCATTTTAATACTTCTTTTACTTAATTAATGTAGTGTGTGGGTGTATACTATCACTCAATTGTTAATACATTGATTAGTGTATAGGTTCTTTTCTGTTTTATTGTTGAAATTTGTTCTACTTTAATACCTCTATTTAGTGTAGTGTGTGCGTGTGTTAATAATCCCACATTGACATGGTTGTAGGACCTGAATGGTGTGTGAGCCCCCAACACTTGATAAACTCTTTCTCAATAAAACAACAAACTTAAAGATGGAAACCCTGAACTTTTCACCACAATGGTGGTAATTGGCTCTCTTGCGTTACTTGAACAAGTGCATAATAGCAAACATTTGTTAGCGCATCGAGCAATTAGTTGCCTTAGTTTTTCAAGTAACGGATTCTTATTTGACTGATCAAACATTTGTTAGCGCATCGAGCAATTAGTTGCCTTCGTTTTTCAAGTACAGGATTCTTATTTGACTGATCTATCACGTTTCTCCTTCATTTTTATTCTGAGAACTCACAATGATTGATAAGCTCTTCTGCCTTGGCATAAAAGAATTTGTTCTGGGAATTTTGTTTGAGAGTCGACAACAAAACAGTCTTGGTATTACCGATGGCATCTCTTTACCTGGTTCTCAACGTCTTTCCGATTGATGTTAGATATAATTTAGCTGAGAGTTTGTACAGGTTGTCAGGCTACCGAAATTGTATATTGTAACACTAAATTAGGGAAGGTTGGAAGTCCGACCAATATGGGTAGCTTACAAGTTTCGCACACACTTCAATCACAACCCATATATATAAAATTAAAACTTAAAAATGTGTTAAGTGGACAGAAGAAGTTTGGCTACCAACTCTAAATCCAAGTGTCATTACTTACGTCATAGTACCACTGTATATCTCTAACAGAAAATGACACTGTATATTAGCCCAACTCATCCCCTCTGTATATAAATGACACTGACGTTCATTTTGATGTATGAAATGGTAAAGGAAGAATTCGTTGTGAAAAGAACTACAATTAAAGATTTTTTTTACATTCACAAGAGATCTCCATATAACATAAACTTTTGATTTAAACAAACATATTCTTTATAGTAATACCGTGCTACATTGACCAAGGAGGTGAAATGATCGTAGATCCCATCCTTTTCATAGAATTTTCGCTTTATGTTTTCCATGTGGATATCTAACCTCATCTACTTCAGTCGCAAACCGTTCATCATCTAACTTATTTTTTTATTGCATAGTTGGTTACAGGTAATTGGCAAGAGCAGGTTCAAACTATAGGGGCTGCTCCCAACAAATTTATTCGTCTCTTTATTGTTGATTCCAATGAAAATCAAAACAAGACATTCAGAGGATTCAAAATAAACTACTCCCCAAATTTTTAACCTAAGTCTAATAAAAGATGTATTGAATATTTTATATGCACCATTTAATAAAGAGTATTCATCTACATTTTCTTATTTTTGTATTGAACACTGAATATTGAACCCCTATGGATTTTAAGTAATAAGTCTGATACATATACTATGATTCCTTCAATATTATTTATTTATTTTATAGTTGTCTTGATATCGTTTTTATTTTTAATTTAGTTTTTATATTCAAGTAGGACTTAGGAAGGTTCACATACATGATGCATAGATAATTGTGCATTATAACAAAGGGGCTATATGATATTATCCATGGAGGGTTCCTTAGATGCAATCTAATGGTCCATAATACAACAAATCATACTAAAATTTATTGTTGTTACATTTGAAATTTGATTTAGAAAGGTATTATCTCCACAGACTTCATCTTATTTATTTGTATGGTTATTATACTATCTGGTTGTGTCTTCGGATTTTTGTTTCCATCCATTAAACTATATAAATCCATATGCATGCATCTATCCATACCATTGAGTTTCAAGTCTATTTTTATTAAGATTTGAGTCATTTGCACTTTGTGATATTAATGGGTAATATTTTTTTTTTGATATACCTTCATATTATTTCTTTTTGGTTGAAATTCACCTTAGCTCATGGTTGATTCCAAAGTAACCTATGATATATTGATTTCATGAGCTTGAACACATTAAAATTTCCAATTTATTATAAACAAAGTGATATAAAGACCAAATCATATTCGTAGAAAATGTTGTTGTTTTGGTTGTTAGAATGGACTAATTGCTACGAGGAACATAATCATTTGGTTATAACATAAATCCATTTATTTTAAAAATTACTAAAAGATCTATAACTAAGTAATACATGTATGTGAACTATAGGTTTTGTAATTGTAATCAAAATTGTAGTTCAATACTAAAAAATATACATAAGCATTAAAATTATGAAGCAATACATGCTATGGATGGTCACAAAAAAATTAGTAGCTCCTTGTAATAGCTTGGCTACTACCTTTAGATTTCTAATAATTAGGGGACATGAAAAATGAGGAGTCACAATTTTGAAATGCAAAGAACACCTTTTAGAGACCCTAAAGTTTTGAAGAATAGAAAAAAATCAACTAAGCATGGAAATAGTGATTCGTCCAAAACAATGTGCTTTGCTAAAAAGTATGTTCTACCCAGAGGGTAAGAACTTTACTAGACTAGAAAATCACTATTTTGAAAAGTAGGAAATTTCTCCTTTTAAGATGAACAAATCACGATCTTCCCTAGACTAGCAAATCACTATTTTGAAAAGTAGCAAATTGCTCCTTTTAAGATGAACAAATCACTAGTTTTCAATGCAAGCAAGACAAAGAGCATGAAATTCAAAAAAATCATCATAAAAGTAACATATTTATCATTTTATGGTACTAAGAGTTAGTTAAAAGGCTTCTAAGTAGATAAAGGTATTTTTGGGAGGAATATAACATTAAATGTTACATCTTAAAGGGTGAAACCTATTAAACCTTCACTTCACTTTTGTGATGTCATCTTTCTTTGTTTTTGACATGGCTACTACAATTTGGGTTTAGTTCCTTCATCATAACCACTTCAAAACTACTCCTTGTGGCCTTTCATCTTCTCTTTTAGAATAAGTTCACATTTTGGTTCCTCCTAGGAGAGAAGATGTATGAAATTAGTTTAAGACACTAGTAAGTGTCCTCTTTTTATAGGTTATCTTCTATCTCAGTATATGGGCTTCTGCAATAAAAATATCTTGCTCTTCAATTGGTTTCACCATTTACATTGCGGTCCATACATCTTTTGCCACTCAACGAAGTAGAATTTTGATAGCATCCACACAGAAGAAGTGTTGTTCACAAGTGCATACTATCACTCATTTGTTAATGCATTGATTAGTGTATAGTGTATAGGTTCTTATCTATTGTTGGAATTTGTTTTACTTTTTTATTTACTTACTAGTGTAGTGAGTGTGTTAATAATCCTACATTGATTTGGTTGTGGGATTTGAGTGGTTTGTGAGTCCCAATATTTGATAAACTCTTTGCCAATAGAATAGCAGGTTTAAAGGTAGAAGTCCGGGACTCCTCATCCCTATTAACATCATATGTGGTGGTAGTCGACCATCTAGCTAGCTGGTTGGTTGAACAAGTGCATAATTTTGTTAGCTTATCGAGCAATTAGTTGCCTTCGTTTTTCAAGTAAAGGATTCTTATTTGACTGATCAATCACGTTTCTCCCTTCATTTTTATTCTATTCTGAGAACTCATAATGATTGATAAGCTCTTCTGCCTTGGCATAAAAAAATTTGTTCTGGGAATTTTGTTTGAGAGTCGACAACAAAACAGTCTTGGTATTACCGATGGCATCTCTTTACCTGGTTCTCAACGTCTTTCCGATTGATGGTAGATATAATTTAGCTGAGATTTTGTACAGGTTGTCAGGCTACCGACCTCCATTGAAAATTGTATATCCTAACACTAAATTAGGGAAGGTTGGAAGTCCGACCAATATGGGTAGTTTACAGGTTTCGCACACACTTCAATCACAACCCATATATATATATATAATTAAAACTTAAAAATGTGTTAAGTGGACAGATGAAGTTTGGCTACCAAACTCTAAATCCAAGTGTCATTACTTACGTCATAGTACCACTGTATATCTCTTAACAGAAAATGACACTGTATATTCGCCCAACTCATCCCTCTCTACATCATCGTTCATTTTCATTTATAAAATGATAAATGAAGAATTCGTTGTGAAAAGATTTTTTTTACATTCACAATACCTATGAGAGATCTCCATATAACATAAAATTTTGATTTAAACAAACCTATTCTTTAAAGTATTACCGTGCTACATTGACCAAGTAGGTGAAACTATCGTAGATCCCATCATTTTCATAGAAATTTCGCCGTATGTTTTCTATGTGGATATCTAACCTCATCTAATTCAGTGGCTAACCGTTCTATCATCTAATTTAAGAATAACTCTTAGTTTTTTTTATTTCTTATAAGAAAGTTGGTTAGTTATTATTTTTATTTTCAAGAGTAAGGTTCAAATTAGAAGGGGTGCTCTCTATTCATCTTGGTAGTTGGTCTTATCTTGGTAGTCAGTTTGCTGTGCACTTTGAAGATTCTGTCAAGAGCAGGGTTCAAATTAGGAGGGCTGCTCTCTATTCATCTTGGTAGTTGGTTTTATCTTGGTAGTCGGTCTGTTATGCACTTTGAGGATTCAGAACAGACTATTACCTTTGTTAAAGCTAACAGCGTGCCCCCAAGATTTAAACCTAAATCTCTTCTTAAAAATACTTATCAAGCTTCTATCAATCCAACTAACCTTTAAAACTAATCTCATCTACCTCACTACTTCACATAATGATTTGTATGTTGGTATGGAAGAGAACATCAGTTCGCTCAATTGTTACTCTTCTTATCAATCTTTCTCCATTTCTGTCATGAAATATTAGGAACCCCGGCACCAAAGCATTTGTTCATAATTCCTCAATCTCTAATGTTATAAAAAATAAAAACCCTTCTTCACAAAAAAAAAAAAAGCATGATGAATTTTAAACAGACCACGTTCATAAAAATTGAGCAGATATTGTAAATATCAGATCATTTAAAAAACACATATCTTTCACACCCAAACAAAAAAAACATGATGAATTTTAAACAGACCACGTTCATAAAAATTGAGCAGATATTGAAAATATCTGATCATTTAAAAAACACATATCCTACACACCCAAACCTTCCTAGCTAGACATATATGGAGAACAATCCAAAAAATAAATAAAATCCCTTTAAAGTGTGAATCCTAAACAGAAAATTTGCTGTGAACTCAAGAGTGACAGAACGTTTTCGAGCTCCCATAATATTAATCTATCTATGGTTCCTAACATTCATTCTTCAATATGGAAAACCAATGGAGGGAAGCAGAAACAAAACTAAATATAAATAAGTAAACACCAGGGATGGAGCAGATAATCTACCTAGAATAAGCACGCAGTTCCGCAAGCTTCGAAGGATGGGCAAAACGAAGGCTCCTAGAAAACCAGGCCCCAGCACGTCCAGCAGAATGTCGCTCCCCGCCGACAGAAAAGTCCCCGCAGCAAACATTAAGTACCCGTAAACTACCATCAAAAATAAATTCCCCCACACAGACGTAGTGCAAGGCATAAATCCATACGTCTCCTCGCATGATGGATCGCTCGAAGAAGAAAATTCAAATTCCGGCTCCATTATATGTCCGAAGCTCTCGTGAACTCCATCGGAAACCAAGCTGGTCTCGCGATCGATTCCCGCTACATGCCTCGCAAATACAAATCTGCTTTTACCCGTGCCTTGCACAACAATGAGTACGAGCAACGGCAACACAATAGCATTGAATTTCTTCATTCTCTGCATTTCTGATCGCAGTCCGTTAGATTCGATCTCGGAATCTCTCAGCTCTGAATTGAGCTTATAATTCTATAGCCAATCCTAGCTTAGGCTAAGGTGATGCCGATTGACTATGGAAGTTGAAACGTGAGGAAAACGCCTTGCGATAGATAGGTAGATGGGCGCTTATTAGGTAAACATCTTTAGAATTTCTAGTCGAGTTGGAGGATTTGTTGCTTTTGTCTGGTTTAGGAGGATTCCTATCAACCTAGTTTGAGATAAAAACGTTCTTCACGTCTTCCACGACATGCATTTGCCACTGATCTTACAAAATAATACACTTTTGCAGACCTTTATTAACTTCTAAGCATTCACATAGCAATACATGTGCTTGACGTTCTAAATAGTTTAATATGTCAATCCTGTATTTAGGGTTTCGTTGGTCTCCATGATATCAAAAAGTTCTTCCTCCCAAATTTTTATTTTTATTTTTATACTTTTAAATTTTAAATTTTTTTATAATTCATACAAATAAAATTGAAATTGAAAAAATTATATTAAAGCAACCTAACAAGCATTTGGTTATACCAACAAATCTATCTTTTAAACTCAAATTTTACCTTTTTATACTACCTTATTTTTTAAATTTACTATTACTCAATTTTGAAAATCTCTGAACGCCTAGATTAATATTTTAATGTTTTTTCCGGGTTTAATATCTAATTAACTTCTTACAAAGTTAATTATAACTGTATTCTGTTTTTTTACAAGGATTAGTTCACCTCGTCTAGCTAGGCCTAGGGATTAGGATGCTAGGGTTAAGAAAATGTGTATTTTTATATAAACATTTTAAAAGAGGAGAAGAGAATGGTCAAAGGAGAGAAGAGATGTATTATACCTATAATTTGCATTTTTATAAGGATGCATCCATCTACTCTAGGCCAGTAATTAAAAAAAAAAAAGCATTGTACTTTCTATATTTTTAAATTATGTATAGATTAAATTTATAGAAGACGGATAAGAAAAGGCCAAAGAATAGAGAAGAGAGTACATTGTGAATAGATTTATGGTTAAAACTTTGAAAAAGTTTAAAGTTTAAATTTAAAATATATTTTATTTTTTATATTTATAATAAAATTATTAATAAGTTAAAATATTATTTATATAGGTTATTAGATGAGTTATTCGTTGTGGAATATAATGGGATTGGGTAATTTATTTTAGCTTACAGCCTTCTTCACTTTTGGTTTTATTAGTATTATTTTTCGTGAAAGGGGTGTAAACCATAGGTGTAGTTAAGCAATGGCACAAAGTAACAAATTTAGCTACAATATTTATGAAAGGGATGCAAACCTCAGGTGTAGTCAAGCGTTGAAGGAAGAGGGTTGTTCACAAATTATCTCTTTAGTTTGTGAGAAAGCTTCTTCGGTTAGAAGAAATATTTCTCAAGGATATTTGGGTTCATGGGTGGATGAATCCCTGCCCTCTATTAGGATTTCAAAGGATGAATTTGGGTTAGATCTGATTGATCATGAAGCCCGAACAATAATTTTCAAACTCAAGGGTAAAAGACCAGGCCTGGAGGAGCTCAAAGGATACATTAAAGATTAGTGGACCAGTACATAATTCCATGTAACTCTCCTATCCAAAAAAAAAAATCATCTTCTAATTTAGCATATCGATATGAGGTAATGGATTATAGATATAATTATTTTTTTGGACAAAGGGGTGCCTATAGAAGACCTTGGACTCCTATTTTCAATCCCTTTACAAAAGAAGTTAATGGTTTCCCAGTCTAAGTGAATCTTTATGCTCTTCCTGTGGAGTTTTGGAGAGATAAGATATTCACCAAAATCGGTAATGCCATTGGTGCATTCTAGTATATGGATTTCCAAATAGAGGAAAACTTGTAGAGTAAAATTAATATGAGTAAAGCAAGATTGACTGTTTGGATGGATGTTTCAGTTCCTGAGCCTCAATACATTACTATCTCCTCGATCAATGGGAAATAGATACAAAATACTGAATATAAAAACTTCTTCTTGACATGTTATGGTTATCAATAATATGACCACCTGAAGAAGAGATGCCTAGACATCTGATTATGCTTTGATTCATCCTTGGTGGAGAAGGCCCTACATGCAAATGATTCAAAATCTTCAAACATTCTAGTTCAAAAGAAAGAATCTCATCCTCCAGATGCACCAATTGTCTAGTAGGAATCATGTGAGCAATAGAAGACTCAACCCCAAAAGGAGAATTTGAATCAGATTATTGATAAAAGTCAAATAGTTACTAAAGACCATCCAAAAAAATGGTTATCAAATATAATGCACAAATAACACAAAAGATCAAAACAATCTTCAACATCAAAAAGCTATTATCGAGATAGTAAAACTGGGTTAAAAAACACAAGAATACACTAATGAAACTGCACAACCTAGATTTAAAATCTAACAAAGAAAACCAAATCAATGGGAATACAATAATTTCATAAGCATCCCAGACGATTCCACCTCCTCAAGATTCCCATCAATGATCCTTACTATGATAGAAATATTTCCATCAATAATCCTTACTATGAGTAGGAAATACCTCAATCGATCTCAATTGAGCCCAACTAGCAGCATAGTTAATAGATTCACCACACAGACAAAGATAGCACCAAGATAACACCCTTTGCTCAAAGTCCTACACTGAACCCAAACAAAGTTGAAATACCAACATCTTCTGAGACTTACACACTTGAGGAACCACATCCATGCTTTGGAAGCCTAAAATTTACCTTCAAGAAAGGAACATGTCCAACCACCCAATTATTAACACAATTAACAAATACACAACATATAAAAAGATACTGCCAATATAATACCCTTTGCTCAATATCCTACATTGGAGCCAAACAAAGCTGAAAGACCAACATCTTCTAAAACAAACACAATTGAAGAACTATATCCATGCTTTGGAAGCCCCAAATTTACCTTTAGAGAGGAATCTTGGCCACGAAAATTTTAACACAGCTAGCAAATTCACAACACAATAAAATATAACACCTTTGTGCATTATCTATAGGACTCATGGGGATCCCCTCTCAATTCTAAGTGAGATAAAATATTATAAACCTTTATTTTCCTTAGAAAAAAAGTCATAATTTTATACTAAGTAAATATGAAATTACATTCTTCATATGCCTCTTTGGCATTTCTTCAAAATTTTAATAGTGACCTAAAATTCAGGTCAATTATACATCATAACTAGCTATCTCTATCATACTAAGTTCTATCCTTAAGTACCTTCCCAATTTATCAAATAATATCCTTTAAATCACCAACTTTTGAGTTTTTTTGTAAAAGTTGCTTTATCTGTGTTTGCTTTAACTAGAGTGTATTAATCCCTCAAATAAAGATTTGGACCAATTGTAGTGCATTGCCCTCATTGAATTCTTGTACTAAGCACATACCTAGATCAATATGAAGTGCCTCCTTTGAGAGTTCATCTACTTTCCTATTTAGTTCTCTATAAATATGCCAAAACGTAAAAACATCTTGTAAACCTTCACAAGAGAGAAAGGCCAGCTAGAAAGGCCTTCCAAAAAATGACTCATTGATCCAATTAGTATTCTTTACTCTATGTACATAAAGTATGTTAAATTAGCAACCCTTCTCTAAAATTATTGATAAAGTATAAATTATGAGTTATTTTGAGGAATTAAGAGTAAATTTTTAATGAAAATTTTCAATGTTATAAGTAAAATTGAGGTTTAATTTGTTTATGGCTACAACAATACATATAGAAGTGCAATTAACCTCATAAATTATATTTTAATTTATAGGGTTTTTAATTCAAGTGCAATGGATCAATCTTTAAAAATTTGTCATCTAATGAGTTGAAAAGAAATATTTCATATTGAGCAACAACCTCATGATCTTTGCCACTAAGTTTAAGCTACATAAAAATGGTTATGATGATTAATTGTCTTGCTTTATTGGTGATATCAACATCATTTACAACTAAAGCAATATATTGATATCAATGTTAAGTAAATTATTTATACTTTCCAATCAATTATGCATAAAATATTTTAATTTACTATTACAATATATCAGTAAAACCATTGCATTGTAGTAACATTTTATGTATGTAACCATGTTTTCCTATACACATCTATAATAAATTAATAAAAATAGTTCATATTTTACTCTATTTACTACATAAGAATAGCATTTCAAAAACCTAGATGTGATATGGGGCAAGGAGTATTTGATATATAAAAATACATATCTTACATATAAACATCTCTAAAAATATAAGCATGACTTAGTAGCTAATAAATTTACTATTAACATTGTAATTATTTAACTTATTTTATTTCTCATTGTTTAAGTCATTCATTTAGCCCTTAAGTAGATTATTCAACATAGTGGATTAAATTGTGAGGTTACAATGAATAAGAATAAAAAGATTGAGTGGTACATTTATACCCAGTTTCAATACCTTAGTATCTAGTTTTGTATTTAGTAAATATTTTTGTGTCTATTTGTAACAATCCCAATTGTTACCACCTCTTATCCACATTTTTTTATATAAATACATCTTTCATGAGGCAAGGTACATAATCATGATCTAAGATAAAATCATTCCATTTGGATTGTAAGTTATCAAGGCAAATATTATCAAGAGATATTGAGACTTGATCAGAGTCACTCTTGAGTAGAAGTGATCAACTTCTATGAAACCCTTGTACCACTCGGTTATGAGAATGCTCAAAGCGTTAGGTTTCATCCCTCATAAAAGGGAAATTGCCCTATATAGGCAAATGCCTTGAATATGGAAACCCATCATAGATGAAATAACCTCAACAATGGTTATTCATAGATCTTAGATTCTACCCACATCTTCTCGATGGGGTCACTAAGACAAAAAAATCACTACACGTGATTAAAATTACATAATCCTTGGAATGCCATCTTATTTATTTGGTGATTGATTGTCATCCTCCCAAATGTATTGAGTGCTTAGTTAGATTATAATTAACTTAGATTAATGGTATTGTTCTGTCTAGTATTTTTTTGTAGGTCCTCCATAAGTTTCCCTCTACACTATTGTAATCAATAAGAGATAAAAATTATAAACATTCATTAAACATCATATATTTGATAAAATATACTAATCAAAGAATTTTCATTACTTGATCAATTTCCAAAACATATATCACTTAACATTCGTTAGAGGTGAATATTACAATATGAAGACTTTATCTCTAATTTACAAAGCTAGTAATCAAATACATAAAGTATTACAAATCATGGATGATTTTCCATAAATTATTTTAGCCCTGCATAATTACATTGGATCTATAGCAATACAAGCTTATTCATGAATACAATGAGAATATCTCAAAACATAAAGTATAGTCTTCAAAAAAAATTGTCTGATTCCCCTCTGATTTATCTTGAATCTTCTTGGAGTGAGAGATGATAGTGAAGATATCCAGACAACTCGGATGCAATTTATGCCAAATGCATTACAAGCAAGCCATGCTTATCCAAATTAAATGCAATCATGCTTCAAGTATTTTCCAAATGTATAACATATCTCAAAAAATCGCTAAGAATGATTAAAAAATTCATTCATCATTAATATTTTTATAACAAGGATTACTTCTTAATCCCATTCATCTCATTTGGATTAACACCAAAAAAAAGGAAGAGTCCCATACCTCTTCCCCAAGGAATGGACACCAATCCATCCTTCTCAAAATTGGAAAATATTCCATTTTATAAAATTCCTCAAACACATAATAGTTTACTGTTTGTTTCCTAGAATTATACAAAGACTATGATTTCACTTGTTCATTCTACTTGTCCGTCTAATAGACCTCAAGTCATAGTTTTTTTTTTATAATCCATTCAAATTTTAATAAAACAAAACCAATATTTACAAATCTAATTGATTTCAATCTAATTTTCCAATCATTCCAAAAATAAAGAAAATTGCTTTAATTTTAAAGCCATTCAAATTTTAATAACATATGATTCCCAAACATACTATAAAATTGCTATACAATTTCTAATCAACATAACCCATAATATAGGTCCGAGGTGTAGACCAATTGGTTCATCCAAACCCCATAAGGGGGCGGAGGTCCAAGGTTCAAATCTCGGGCCTCACCGGACTGAACCTTGTCCCTTTCCTGGTGCTTTCAGCGGCGTAAAAGGTTTAAAATGATTGTGGCATGGTGGTTATAGGGGTGGACTGCGTGAAGATCTGTGTGGCGACTTCTAGGGCGGACATCGCAGAATACTGTGGCGGCCATTAAAGCCAGACAGCCTGCCCGAATTCATGGCGGCTATTGATTCCACCATGTAAATTCAAAAAACAAAAAAAAAAACATAACCCATAATATTTATCTCCTATATCATACAAAATTATACAATTTTTCTTAAAATAAGACAAATATGCTACTTATAAGTAGGAAGGAAGTTATTCCTATTAAAATTTAAAGCATCCTATAAATCTCCAAAAGATAACATGCATATTATACAATATAGCACATTTCACTATAAGGCAACCATGGAGTTTGCTTAATTTATAAAGCATATAATACAAAAGATCATTAACCATTTGATTTTCAGATTAGAATGCTTTTACTAAAACCTACTCCTTTCTTTCTTTTGATATACATAGACACTATAGCTTCTTAGGTTAATACGAACAGACCTAAGGCAATATTTTTCCATTACTAATACGAATAGACGATATCTCTCATTGGATTAAGGGCATACATTTTACTATGTGAATGTCACATATAATAGAAGCCCATTCCTAACAGAGATGAATGAAATCAATACAAAGATCAACTACCTACCCTGGCTCCAAAATCGAGGAAGAATTAGGGAATTCATGGTGGGAAATGAAAATCGTATTCGAGGCGATTCTGTTACAAGAAGCTTCTTATAGGAAATGTTCGATTTTCAACACAGCGTGCCCCAATGGATATAAATTATGGATGTTGGGTTCATATCACTATAAATAAAATCTTGAAATAGGCGACGTATACACTCATGGATACACATATATTCGTCAAATCTCATGGTGAAACCATCGTTTATGAAGCAAGACTTAACTTCGAACAAGACACAGTCAAGAGAAGAAGAAATATTAAAGTAGAACAAAATTCTAACGAAGTAATAGTTCATAATAGAAAACAGCCCACAGTCAGTAATTTCCTCATCCCTTGGTTTATTTTTTATCAGATGAATATGTTGTCATGGAATTTTGGTTTACCTACACCCCTAATTTCTACCAATTGCGGATACCACTTATTCAACACGACAATTTAAACTTGTTGTTTGCTCACAATGATGATATGGGCAATCCCTAGAATGGGTAGATCAGGTACATCAGAAGACTATTTTGATCTACAAGTATATCGATAATACAATCTGTTGTTACTCAAAGCATTATGAGAGCTTGGTTCTTTTGGTAAGGGTGTATGACTTGCTACATGGTTTCTCCAATCAATATATATATATATATATATATATATATATAGTGTGTGTGTGTGTGTGTGTGTGTGTGTGTGTGTGTGTGTGTGTGTGTGTGTGTGCGCGCCTGACCTACTTTAGTGCTTAATACAGTACTTAAATACATAGAGACAAACTAGCCGGAGAGAGAAGCTAAAAGTATGACCATCATGGCTTCTACGAGCTTGGACAGATGGCCTTTGAGCAATGGGGTCATATTACATTTATGCCAGGGATCAAATACTTAGTGATATATTATATATTACCCTCATTTGGATAGTGTCAACAACATTAACAATATTATTTGAACACCCAAATTAAAACAACAAGCAAATAACTTATAAATAATTTTCCAAAGATTAACATGAAACACCATTCAAGGTATTAGCGTAGAAAGGAGTAAACAATCTAATCATATGTAAAGGAAGAGAAAACTTCCACACCTGGCTTTCGCAAACCCCAAACTAAGTTTTGCTTGAGTGTTCTCCTTCCCTCCACCCCTTCTAGCCTCTTCTCCAGCATAACATAACATAGCATAAACTCTTTTTTCTCAATTTCAATGGTAATTTCTAGCTTTATTTCTTTCATAAAATATGCTTCTATATATATAGATATATATATATATATAGAAGCATCTTTTTTGAAAGAAAGAAAGCTAATTAAAATATATATATATATATATAATCTTCTTTTTCTCACCCCATGTGAAGGCTTCTTTTAATATATATTATTTTAATGGAAAGGGAATCCATAGAGATAAGAGAATAATCTTATCCACCATTTCAACCTTCCCAAAGTAGCCATGTGTAGGAAAGATTGATTTTTTTTTTAAATCTACAAGGTAGTTTTTTTTTCATGTTTCTTTTTTTCAAAAACAAACTACCTAATTTCCTTCTAAAATAGAATCAACTAGATCAAATAAGCATGCTCAACAACTAAATCTTTTTTTCTTCTTTAGAAATTGCTCAAATTAATATTTCACAAAATCATAATAAATTGCATGATATTCTTTTCAATATATTTTTTTGTTTAGAGTAATTTGTAAAATGCAAAATATTATTTAATGTGCATTTTCAAAGTAAAATTCAATTAAACCAATCTCATGCAAATTAATCATGAAATCAAATATAAATCACACACAAATGGCATACAAGCACTCGATGCATGTGCTCAATATCCCCCATCATCGTTTTTCCTTTGATTGTGCGGGACTTTTAGAGTAATACTCAAGTAACACCGCCATCAGGGAGGTAACTAGTGATGATAGGAATATGAGCTTTACCTGTTGAGTTGTCATAGTCATTATTTCCCTTCTCACATCTTGGTGGTCAGTATTCCACCTACGAGAATAAATGTTCTCGCAATCAAGCAATGCAACATCATTTTCTTTTGACAAATACAATGTAAATATATTAAGCATTAAAACCAGCTATCACTACACAAATAGCATCTTAAAAATAGTCTTCCAAGGTGGGATGTGACATAATACCCCCTTAGATTAAACATAGTCCTCTGTGTTTTCTTGCAATTATTATATAACAATCAATAAAACATAGTTTTTGGCATAGTTTCCACTTTGTATAAGTGGTCCTTAGTTCAACCTGTATTATTACATAGCATCATTAAATAAATAAGAAAAGTATCTTTTCATATCTTCCACTTTTTTCCAAGTGGAATTCTTTTCAGAATACTGGTCCCATTGGACCTTGCACTAATCAATATTACGTTTCCTCATAGTCTTGCAACAAAATTCTAAGATCTTCATAGGTCTCACTTCAAAGGTTGTCATATCTGCCATCTATAAATTAGAAACATCTAACACATGATCAGGATCAACAATATATCTCCTAAGTAGGGATACATGAAAAGTATTATGGATCTTTGACAAGTTAGGTGGTAAGTCAAGCCGATAGGCTATAGGACTTATCTTCTCCACAATCTCAAATGGACCAAAAAATCTAGGATCCAATTTTATTGATTTAATGGCACTCTTCTTAGGTTTTACCCTTAGAAACACTCTGTCACCTACGAAGAATTCTCTAGGGGTTCTTTTCAAATCTACATAACTCTTCTGTCTATTTGTGGCTTCCTTGAGCCTTTGATGGATTAGTCCTAGTTGCTCTTCCATTATTTTGACCATTTTTGATCCAATGACAACCTGATCCTCGAGATTATCCCATGATAATGGAGTTCTACATCGTCTGCCATACAAAGCTTCAAAATGGGCCATTTTCAAGGAAGAATGATAACTATTATTATAAGCAAACTCAACCAGATACAAATAGTCTTCCCAATGAGACTTTTGATCCATGCAATACATGCGTAACATATCTTCAAGAACTTGTTTAACCCTTTATGTCTATCCATCCATTTTAGGATGATATGTAGAACTGATATTCAAATTTGTGCCAATTACACGATGGAGAGCCTGCCAGAACTCATAAGTAAACCTAGAATCCCTATCAAAGATAATCATCTTCAAAAATCCATACAACCTAAAAATTTCTTTTGTAAATTTATTGGCTACACTTACAACATCATCTGTAGTACATCCTGGTATAAAATGTGTAACCTTAGTGAGTTTATCAACTATAAAAAAAATTGCATCATGATGATATTTTGTCTTTGGCAAACCGATAAAAATCCATTGATATTACTTGCCATTTGTGAGTGGGTATAGCATGTGAAAACAATTTTCCTGTTGGATGTTGATGTTCAAATTTCACCTTCTGACACTGTAAACATCGCACTACAAAATTAGTGATATCTTTCTTCATGCCCGACCAATAAAATATCTTTTTCATATTTTCCCTCATCTTGGATCCTCTAGGATGAGAAGAATAAGGAGAATTATGAGCTTCTTGCATGATAAATCTCCTCAAATCACCCAATTTAGGTATGACTACTCGATCTCTAAAGCATAAAAGTCCATATTTCATGCTATATTATTGGTTTTCATTCAATTTTTGCTCTATCTTAACCCAAATTTCACTATATTTAGGATCCTGACACTACATATTTCTGACTTGCCCCATTAAATCCACATGACTATGAGTCAATGCAACTATGTGCTTCCTCCTACTTAAGGCATCAACAACTTTATTTTATTTTCCTTTGATATACTCAATACCAAAATCATATTATGCTAAGAACTCTATCCACCTTCTTTGTCTAGCATTTAGTAATGGTTGAGTGAAGATATACTTCAAACTCTGGTGATCGGTTCTTAACTCAAATGGTCTACAAACCAGATAATATCGCCAAATTTTCAAGGCATGCACAAATGCAACAAGTTCTAAATAATGAGTACTATAGTTAACTTCATGTTTTTTGAGTTTCCTAGACTCATATGCTACTACAGAATCATCTTGGGATAGGACTCCTCCTAACCCTTCCAAAGAGGCATCAATGCAAACTAAAAAAAAATTGTGGGATCTAGAATCTTCAGAATAGGAGCTAAGGTTAGTTTTTGTTTGAGCAAATTAAATGCTTCTTCACACTTTTCTGTCCATTTAAAATCCTTCCCTTTCTTTTGAAGGTTGGTTATTGGATAAGCAATCTTAGAGCAATCTTTAACAAACCTCCTATAATATCCTGACAAACCCATGAAGCTTCTTACTTCTATCACATTTGTTGGAGGTGGCCAATTCAAAATGGCTTTTATTTTCTTTGGATCAATAGCGATCCCATCCACTGATATAATATGCCCCAAGTAATGCACTTATGGAACATAGAATTCACATAGATAAATTCATGTATATTTGGTTCTTCCTTAAAAAATTTAGCACTATCCTCAAGTGCTTATCATGTTCCTCTCTATTACGAGAATAAATCAAAATGTCATCCAATAATATCAACACAAATCGATCCACCTATTTTCTAAACACACTATTCATCAAATTCATGAAAGCTACTAGTGCATTAGTCAATCCAAATGGTAGGACTGTAAATTCGTAGTGCCCATTTCTAGTCTTGAATGCGGTTTTATGTGTGTCTTCTTCTCGGATTCTTAGTTGGTGATATCTATATTTTAGATCAATCTTTGAGAAAATGGTGGTATCTTTTAGTTGATTAAATAAATCTTCTATCCTTGGTAATGGATATCTATTCTTGATAGTTGCCTTGTTTAGCATTCTATAATCTATGCATAGCCTTAATGAACCATCTTTCTTCTTCACAAATAAAATAGGTGCTCCCCAAGACGATACACTTGGTTTTATCAACCCTTTTTCTAGCAACTCTTGAAGTTGCACTTTCAATTCCTGCATCTCGATGGGGTTCATTCTATAAGGAGCTCTATGGATAGGCTCAGTACTTGGCATCAATTCTATAGTGAAATAAAATTCACGTTTAGGCGGTAATCCAGGTATCTCATCAAAAAAAATATCATAAAATTCTTGCAACAGTGGAAATTTTCCAATACTTTCTTCCTTTGGAAATTTCTTTTTTTTCTTGAGTTTAACTACATAAACAATTCCTTCTTTTCTAATAGTTTTCTTTATTTGCATTGCTGAAATTAGCATTGGTTGAAATTATCTTGGTAAACTATACATACTTTACCTTTATTTGTCTTCGTTGGTAAACTCAATCCATCTCTCCTATAAATTTACCAAGGCTTCATTCCTAGGAAAAATTTGTGTATTTTCATCTTATTATTCTGATTATAGGACGACACATATTTAAGGAGTCTCACAAACTGTTCATAGTATTCCTCCACAGATCTTGATCCTTGTTCAAATGCAAAGAATTCCTTAAATTTATTCATATAAAATTACTTTGTAAGGAATCTATCCTTAAAAGTTTCCATAAAAACTTCCCACTTCAACTTGTTAGGTAAGATCTTACGCTCATATTTATATGTATTCCACCAGTCAATTCCTATTCCTCCCAGATGAGAAAGAGCAAATGTCATTTTAGTTTCAGAGGAGTAGTTTCTTATGGAAAAATGAAGTTCCAATTCATCTAACCATGACATAGTTGCATCTTATCCTCCTTTTCCCGTGAACTTAGTCACTTTAATATGCTTTATGTCATTACCCATTTCTTTCTTCATGCGATCCTTGTTTTCACGCTCTTTGGGATCTTCATCCTCTCTAATCTCAACCTCTGGATTTTCCATCTCCTGATTGTTGTTGTGGTGATTATGTGAATTTATAGCTTGCAAAATCTGTTGAATTTTATCTTGCATTGTGGAAACTATGGCATTAAGGTTCTCCATATCTTTGTCTAAATTCCCAAAACTTTCTCCTATCTATCTGGATTCAGGACTATCGGGACTAGCTTGTTGCAAGGTTCCTTTCTTCCTACCTCTCAAACTTGTCGCCATGTTTACTTAGAGTAAAAATTTGTATTAATTCTCACTGATTTTTGTAGTTGAAATTCTAGACAACTAGATTTCATCATAATTTCTCAAGTAATCTATTACTACTAGGTTCATTCCCTAGTTTAGTCCACTAACTCTGTGTTGTTCCTACACACTTGAGAATAAGGAGTAAGTAAGTCAAAATACATAGATGTCGAGTAACTTTCTCAAAATAATTATAAGGTACATCGCTTAAAACCCATAGAAGGAGGGTTCGCTTAGCTCTTCCACTTTCGAACGACTGTGGATCTATTCGTGGGGGATAGGAACTCAGGCATCGATAATCTCAAGTAATGACTTTGTCCTTACCAAGTGTGCATCATTTAGAGTTATGGAACTTATGTTTGAGTTGTTTTGTTTCATGCCCAAATATTTTTCTAACCTAGATCTAGCTAGAATCCACTAGTTAGCCTGGGCTCTGATACCAACTATAACAACCCCAATTTTTACCACCTCTTATCCATAATTTTTTTATATAAATACATCTTTCATGAGGCAAGGTACATAATCATGATCTAAGATAGAATCATTCCATTTGGATTGTAAGTTATCAAGGAAAATATTATCAAGAGATATTAAGACTTGATCAGAGTCACTCTTGAGTAGAAGTTATCAACTTCTATGAAACCCTCATACCACTCGGATATGAGAATGCTCAAAGCGTTAGGTTTCATCCCTCATAAAATGGAAATTGCCCTATATAGGTGAATGCCTTGAAGATGGAAAACCATCATAGATGAAATAACCTCAACAATGGTTATTCATAGATCTTAGATCCTACCCACATCTTCTCGATGGGGTCACTAAGATAACAAAATCACTACACGTGATTAAAATTACATAATCCTTGGAATGCCATATTATTTATTTGGTGATTGATTGTCATCCTCCCAAATGTATTGAGTGCTTGGTTTGCTTCTAATTAACTTAGATTAATGGTATTGTTCTGTCTAGTATTGTTGTGTAGGTCCTCCATAAGTTTCCCTCTACACTATTGTAATCAATAAGAGATAAAAATTATAAACATTCATTAAACATCATATATTTGACAAAATATACTAATAAAAGAATAATTCATTACTTGATCAATTTCCAAAACATATATCACTTAACATTCGTTAGAGGTGAATATTACAATATGAAGACTTTATCTCTAATTTACAAAGCTAGTAATCAAATACATAAAGTATTACAAATCATGGCTGATTTTCCATAAATTATTTCAGCCCTGCATAATTACATTGGATCTATATCAATACAAGCTTATTCATGATTACAATGAGAATATCTCAAAACATAAAGTATAGTCTTCAAAATTTGTTGTCCGGTTCTCCTTTGATTTGTCTTGAATCTTCTTGGAGTGAGAGATGATAGTGAAGGGATCAGGACAACTTGGATGCAATTTATGCCAAATGCATTACAAGCAAGCCATTCTTATCCAAATTAAATGCAATCATGCATCAAGTATTTTCCAAATGTATAACATATCTCAAGAAATCACCAAGCATGATTAAACAATTCATTCATCATTAATATTTTTATAACAAGGATTACTTCTTAATCCCATTCATCATTCATTTGGATTAACACCAAACAAAAGGAAGAGTCCCATACCTCTTCCCCAAGGAATGGACACCAATCCATCCTTCTCAAAATTGGAAAATATTCCATTTTATAAAATTCCTCAAACACATAATAGTTTACTGTTTGTTTCCTAGAATTATACAAAGACTATGATTTCACTTGTTCATTCTACTTGTCTATCTAATAGACCTCAAATCATAGTTATTTTTTTTATTATTTTATAATCCATTCAAATTTTATAAAAAACAAAACCAATATTTACAAATCTAATTGATTTCAATCTGATTTTCCAATCATTCCAAAAATAAAGGAAATTACTTTAATTTTAAAGCCATTCAAATTTTAATAACATATGATTCCCAAACATACTATAAAATTGCTATACAATTTCTAATCAACATAACCCATAATGTTTATCTCCTATATCATACAAAATCATACAATTTTGCTTCAAATAAGACAAAGATGCTACTTATAAGTAGGAAGGAAGTTATTCCTATTAAAATTTAAAGCATCCTATAAATATCCAAAAGATAACATGCATATTATACAATATAGCACATTTCACTATAAGGCAACCATGGAGTTTGCTTAATTTATAAAGCATATAATACAAAAGATCATTAACCATTTGATTTTCAGATCAGAATGCTTTTACTAAAACCTACTCCTTTATTTCTTTTGATATACATAGACACTATAGCTTCTTAGGTTAATACGAACAAACCTAAGGCAATATTTTTCCATTACTAAAATGAATAGATGATATCTATTTTTGGATTAAGGGTATACATTTTACTATGTTAATACCACATATAACAAAAGCCACCTCCTAACAAAGATGAATGAAATAAATATAAATATCAATTACCTAGCCTGGCTCCAAAATCAAGGAAGAATTAGTGAATTTGTGGTGGGAAATGAAAATATTATTCAAGGCGACTCTGTTACAAGAATCTTCTTATAGGTAACGTTCGGTTTTCAATACAGTGTGCCCTGATGGATATAAATTATGGATGTTGAGTTCAGATCACTATAAAAAAAATCTTGAAATAGGTGATGTATACACTCAGGGATACACAGATATTCATCAAATCTCATTGTGAAACCACCGTGTATGGAGCAAGACTTAGATTCGAACAAGACATAGTCGAGAGAAGAAGAAGTATTAAAGTGGAACAAAATTCCAACCGAATAATAGTTCATAATGGAAAATAGCCCACAGCAGTGATTTCCTCAGACCTTGGTTTATTTTTTATCATATCAATATGCTGTCAAGAAATTTTGGTTTGCCTGCACCCCTAATTTCTATCAATTGCAGATACCACTTACTCAACATGGAAATTTAGACTTATTGTCTGCTCACGATGATGATATGGGCAATCCCTAGAATGGGCAGATCGGGTACAACAAAAGACTATTTCGATCTACAAGTATACCGATAATACAAATTATTGTTACTCAAAGCATTATGAGAGCTTGGTTCTTTCGGTAAGGGTGTATGACTCGCTACATGGTTCCTCCAATATATATATATATATGTTTGTGTGTGTGTGTGTGTGTGTGTGTGTGTTTGTGTGTGTGTGTAGCCTACTTCAGTGCTTAATGTAGTACTTAAATACATAGAGACAAACTGGCCATAGAGAGAAGCTAAAATTATGACCATCATGGCTTCTACGAGCTTGGACAGATGGCCTTTGAGCAATGGGGTCATATTATGTTTATGCCAGGGATCAAATACTTAGTGACATATTATATATTACCCTCCTTTGGACAATGTCGACAACATTAACAATAATATTTGAACACCCAAATTAAAATAGAAAGCAAATAGCTTATAAACAATTTTCCAAAGATTAACATGGAACACCATTCAGGGTATTAGCGTAGAAAGGAGTAAACAATCTAATCATACATAAAGGAAGAGGAAACTTCCACACCTAGATTTTGCAAACCCTAAACTAAGTTTTTCTTGAATTTTCTCCTTACGTCCACCCCTTCTAGCCTCTTCTCCAGCATAACATAACATAGCATAACCTCTTTTTTCTCAATTTCAATGGTAATTTATAGCTTTCTTTCTTTCAGAAAAGATTCTTCTATATATATATATATATATATATATATATATATATATATATATATATATATATATATATATAAACTTATTTATATATCCCTATCCCTTCTTTCTTCTATTTTTTTTCCCAAACTTTAAATCTACAAGGTAGTTTTTTTTCATTTTTTTTTTTCAAAAACAAACTACCTAATTCCCTTCTAAAATAGGATCAACTAGATCAGATAAGCATGCTCAACAACTAAATATTTTTTTCTTCTTTAGAAATTGCTCAAATTAAGATTTCACAAAATCATAATAAATTGCATGATATTCTTTTCAATATATATTTTTTTGTTCAGAGTAATTTGTAAAATGTAAAATAATATTTAATGTGCATTTTCAAAGTAAAATTCAATTAAACCAATCTCATGTAAATTAATCGTGAAATCAAATATAAATCACACACAAATGACATACAAGCACTCGATGCATGTGCTTATAATCCCCCATCACCGTTTTTCCTTTGATTGTGCAGGACTAGAATAAATGTTCCTCCAATCAAGCAACGCAGCATCATTTTATTTTGAAAAATATAATGTAAATATATTAAGTATTAAAACCAGCTATCACTACACAAATAGCATCTAAAAAATAGTCCTCCAAGGTGGGATGTGACACTATTCAATATTTTCTTTTGTTATTTCTCATTGAATTCATTATGGTTTTATCTCATAAGACAAAATAAGATCCTTTGGAATATGTGTTGAAATTTTTGTAACAACAACACTACCTCATTGACTAGTAAACTTATATGTCTCTACTCAATAAAGAATTTTATTTTTTCAATTAGTTTAAGTTTGAGATTTTTTTTTTTCTTTTTAGTTGTTTAATATTGATGTCTAATAAATTTAATTGTAGTATAAGTGCCTAGAATACTTTATTGCCTTCAAAAAGCATGTGTAAGTATTCACATAACCATGCTTTTTATGTTGCAAAAAATATGAAAGAATTAAGAATGCCCCAATCTATTTTTCCTTTCTTTATTTTTTCAAATCAAAACTAGGGAAATGCAATATGGTTAGTATCTTCTACAAAGGATAACCCACAATTAATTTACATTCAAAATGTTTGCTTAAATATTATATTAGACATCATAATTAATTTCAAGTATGTTTATTGTAATTTTACATGTTTAGAGCCAATTTATAGGATATGGAATTAGATAATCACAACAATTAATTATGTAACATAATAATGCATATCAGAATTCAAGATCACCTCAAAGTGTCTTAACATCCCATAAATACATATTTCTATCTTGAGATAAGCCTTATGGTCTCATGCCATCCACATCCTACAAGCTTTGTGGAACTTAACTAGTTAAAGACTTGTAAATTTTATTACAATAGTGTCAAGAGTCATAAAGGGAACCTACATTAGGAATGCAAAAAAGAAGCACAAACAAGGAAATTACAATTCTTGTTGTAGTAAGAAACAACTTTTAGGCTCTAATAAAACAAGAATTCAAAATTTTAGCTAAGGTGGTGTCATTTTTGAAGATGAATACTTGTATGCTTGAAATATTCAAGACTACATATCAAAACACCATACACAATATGATATGGTTTACAATTTTTTTATCATATGACCTATGATTCTTGAAAAAGATAACAAAGGCACTAAATACTATAAAGAAAATAATCCAAAGTTTGGATACCCATTCAAGATACATAGAAGGAAGAATTCAAATTTTAAAGAGGTATTTAGAATCAACTTTGAAACCTATCACCAAACGATGATTTTCTATTTTATATTAAACTAATAACTAGAATCTTAAGCATTTTTATTTTCTATGTGACACAACTATATTAATGGATTTGTCATGTCCATCATAAGAGATTTATATTTGTGTATAGGGTCAAAGCAACTCTCTAGCCATCTTGGATTCTCTAAATCTCATTATATATAGATGGGATGTATACATGAATTATTATAAAAAAATTTATGTTGTTAATGTCAAATGTTATAATGTCATCTTGAGGATAACTTAAACATACCATGAAAATAAAAGTAACTTCATACAGTGTTGTAGATGTGAAGAGGACTATAAGCTATATTAGAAAAACTCTATACACAAAGTGAAATCATATCAAAATGCATGCTTCGTAGTTTTAAAATACTAGTGGTTCTATGAAACAAAAGCGAAAAACATCTAATAATAATAAAAAATGGAAATACTATTTATGCTTTATTTATTAAAATTTTTATATGCAATTAATTACATGTTAACTTACAACTTCCTTCATATTAAACAATACTGGATATAAAATAGTGCCAAGTCAAACAATAAAACTTATAAAATATGACTAGAAATTAAATTTTGTGCATTATTAAATTTCAAACTTCATCACTTTCACTTCATCCTTTTGAAATCCTTCCATTATAAGTTTACTTCATCCTCATTTTTTAACATGAGGCATATTATAGCTTAGTTCAATGTATTTAGAAGTTAAATTTGGATGAAAATGAAATTAATATCCATTGATAATTATAATCGTATAGTTTGCTTTTAATTGACACTAATTTATTTGATTAATTATATATTTATATATGGAAGAAAAAATGGTGAGGGTTGGTTTTAGAACCTTGTGTATTTAATATAAGAAACTATTTTATAAAAATATATATATAAGAAACTATTATCTCAAGATTATTTTACTGTGCTAGTACCAACTATTGAATGTTCTAAAATAGGTTAAGGTAGGGTGTATTTTTCCCCTCGAGGCCTTTTTTGTTAGATTCTTAGAAAAATCAAAAGTTAAGGATCTAATGTAGATGGTTGAGGTATTCATTGATGTATATGGAGGAGAAGATTAGTAATATATGTCTATGTAAAGAGGTTATGAAGTAAACATCAAAGATCTACCTGGATAAAAATAGACTTAAAGATAACATGGAAAAACTAGCAATGAGGGACCTAATATGTAGATTCCTTGTCATTGAACTAATTTGAAGGGATCTCTATGATTGGGAAAAGTAGAGCTCACGGACAAGAGGTGAATATAAATTTTATTTTTACTTTATAAATATAAAATATAGGGAAGAGGTATTTTAGGGAGCCCTATGGTTCTATAAAAGACTTGAGCCTTTTCATTATAAACTATATATTAGGTTTAAACCTTATGAGGAAATATCATTGATGTTCATTATATGGATAAGACAATTTTTCCTTACCATGAGTTCTAAAGTGAATATATTTCATAAATACTTAGAACTTCCTAAGAGGACTCATCCAAAACTTTAAGTTTATAATGGATTTGATAAATATGGAAGGACATGTGTGCAGTTAAATTTAGATAGACCTTTACTAAAAATATTTTCCCTTAAAACAAAGGGCATGTAATGAAACCAAGAAATTGACTATGAATGTTTTCCATTTTGATGTTGCACTTCTCATGAGTATGGAAATTAGTGAGGTATTACCAAGAGATAAAGAGGAAAGATGAATAAGGAAAGAAAAATCTTGTGAAGGAGGTTGTGAAAAAGGATTTAAAAAATCTAAAGCAAAATACTTGTTTTATAATCAAGTGAAATACAAACTATTCCTATAGTAAAATCAACCAACTTTGAAGGAGGTGTGGAGGCAACCAATACAAGAAGATTAATTCAAGAACATAGTTTACAGTGGTAGGGAAGAAGAAGATGCAAGCATAGGAAGTATAGTGGGATGGAAATCAAGATATTTAAGAGGTTAACCAAACCCAAAAAATAAAAGAATAATAATGTTACATCTTCAAAATAGATATTAAATACTTGTTAGAGGATTTGAGAGAACAACCATTTGAGTTTGAAACTTTTCAAAAGGAGAATAAGTATCATAACTAGTAAAATAAATGTGAAGTAAAATAAGGAACTAATAATGAAATGAAAATATAGAGTATGGAAACATAAAACAAAATAGACAATAGGTTTAATTAGAATTTGTGATTCAAATTCAAAACAGAAAGAAAAGAAATACATGAATCATGATAAAATTTACAAGGAAACATGAGCATATTTTATTTTTTGATGCTAAGCATTAATAGAATGTGTGATAGGTAAGATCAAGAAATATAATTCAAAGATATACCAAATAGAGGAATTTATTCTTAGGATAAATATAACAAAGTGTGTAACCTAATACATGGGGAGAAGACGTATGTAGATTTGTTATAAGGAGAGATGGAAATACATGAGGTAAAGTAGTTGAAACCTATAATTAGTAGTAAATTCAAATTTTATGGGTTTGATATGGAAGGTCAAGCAAGGGGTTGGTTATCATATGGAACTCAAAAATATTTGAAGTCTTAATTAGGGTGGTAACACCCAATTATATTTCCATAGAGGTAGAAAACCATAGATTAGGAGGGGATTATTTCTTAATCATTTATAAGGTTCTCCCCATTTGAGTCAAAGGGAGACTTGTTTGATAGAGTTGAGGTTGGTTATATAAGGTTGGGATGTTAAGGATTTTATCATTGGGGTAAATTTATACCAAGAAGCCATAAAAACAAGGGATAAGCAATCCAAGCAAAGGAAGATGTATTTCTTCTACAAGTTCATAGATAACAATGCATTGTCATACATTCTTGCATAAGACAATTGGTTTACTTAGAGTAATATAAGGACAAGTAAGGAAACTATTAGATAAATGAAGGGTCAATTTTTGGAGGCCATATTATCTTTAAGAAAACTTAGACGATGAACTTAGTAGTTATAAATTATGGAGGATTAGACCATATTTCAAGTTATCTCAATGTTTAAGTATATTATATACATAATTGTGTACTCTTTTATGTTTGAGATGTGGTTAGATAATCTAGATTTTTGAAATTATGTAGGACATTATTGAATGATAAATGAACTTGACCAATGCTTTTTGATATTTCAATTTATTGCAATATTAAAAGGAAGTGAAATGGTGGAGCAACAAGTTTTAAGAAAACTTTTAAACAAAAGGAGAAATTAGAGAATAGGATGAGAGTATTGGAGAAAATGTTATTCTTACTTGATGAGATTAAAAAAAGGAGATAGAAAGAAATACTAAAAGAAAATTGAATTATATATGCATATAGAAGTAGGTGTTTTGGAAGCAAAAATAAAGGATTAGATGGTTCAAATAAGGAGAGCACAATTTTTAATTCTTCTTTTAATCCATTATGAGAAGAGAATAAAATTAAATAATAAAGATAATAACCTTGGATAAGCATCTTAGAATCCAAATAAGAGATAGGGAGAAAAGTGATGGTGTTTTTTAATACTTAATTAATCAAATAGGATAGTGATAGAATAAAATAAAATGATTTTCTACTAGATATGATCCCTCAGGATACTAGTAGAGTCTAAAATTTATTATTATCGACCCTAGTATTGAGGTAGGAAGTAAATATATCATATTCAATTTAAAAAGGGATAATTCTCTAGGGATGGATGATTTCACCATATTTATTTTCCAATGTTTTTGGTATTTTCTTGGGGAGGAAGTATAGTCATTGGTGAATGAGTCTTGATGTTGAGGATCACATATCACCTAATGTCTATTTAGATCATAAGTTCACATGGCGTACAAGATCACATCATACCTAATTCCTAAGTGTGCTATAGGTTTATATAAAAAAATTTACTATATGTTTCCATGAAATTATTTGCTATTGGATCATATGCCATGGTTGTAGATTTGTTATAAGATAATAATAAGGATGATATGACACCTTATTCCTTGTTTTTTCATAAGATAATATTGCATGGTTTTTTATAGGATCACTTGTCATTGTTTGTAGGTTTGATATAAAATCAAATAATATTGTCATCTAATATATTGTTGATATGAGTTCTTAGTTGTGTCAAATAATAACACAAGGTTTGCTATACAATCATATAAAATTATTATTATATTATCCATGTGATATAATTCAATTTTTGATAACATCATATAGCATTGGTATTAGAGTTATTTGTTTTTTTTATCATGTAGGGAATTGCCTCTATGGAAATTCTTTTCTTTGTGGTCTTAAGCTACAATATTCAAATTTAATGTTAGGTTAGATTTATATTTTGTGCTTAGTTCTATATTCCTCATGTTGGGGATAGGGTTTTGGTTTCATTATCATGCTCAGATGTCGATTATCTTGACTGAGAAATATTTTGATAATATTTAAGTGTTGCAATAAACATAAAGTTGGAGTTCTTGGTCTTCTAACAATGTCCTCGAACATTGAAATTCCCAAGGAATTTTAAAATGTTAGTTTTGTTTAGGATCTTTGATATTTATCCTTTGTAGAAAAGATCCACCTCTCTTTTAGTACTAACTTCAAGTCATATTTTGCTTGTGTGCTTGATTCCATATGTACCTATATATTTTACTTGGTAAGAACATGCTTTTCCATAAGCCACCTAGCTAAGAACATGTTTATCTATAAATGGATTGATTTTGGTTTGGGTTTAAAGTTCATCTTAGTGATTTTGCACATTAAGTAAACTCTTCAAAGTTGATGGTTCTTCCCATTTACTCCCATGGCCGTTGAAGTTCATCTCATTCAATTTAATGGCCCTCTTTATTTATTTCAATTGTTTTAAGATACCAAGTCTATGTTTATATATATTTTTAGATTTATTAAATTGTTCTTGGCATTTGTATCATGTCTATGTGTAGTTTATCATCAAGATTTATATCTACATATCTAGCACTTTTTCTTATTGTTTTAGGTCATCTTTTACATCAAATATATTGGATGTCATGACATCAATTATATCACCTTTTTTTCTTTTAAAATATTATAATTTTAAAGTTTATATTGTTGGAACGAATGATGAGAATCATGTATAACCTAAGTCCTAAATGTGTTGTAAGATCTCATGACATCTAATTCCTTAGTGCATTATAGGTTTTCATGGCATGATTTTTTATAATATCATATGCTATGGTCTTTGATGTTTTTTATAGGATAATGATGAGGATCACATGATACCTAAATTTTAGATACATGACAATATCACATGGCATGGTTTATTATAGGATTACATATTGTGGTTTTAAAGTTTGTTATAAATCACATTGAATTGCCATCTAATATATTGTCCATGTGAATTCTATGTGTGTTAGAGGATAACATGAGGTTCATTGTAAAACCACATGGAATTACTATTCATTATCCATGTGATGTATTCTATTATTAGGAAAATTTGGACAAGTGTAAACCTATTTAAGTCCATTCATTGTAATATAAATGTAGTTGGAATTTATTACATATCAATTAGTAATAGATCCATTTTAATTGAATTGTGTGTTATCCTAAAATATTATGAGGATCACATAGCACCTTATTCCTAGGTGTGTGTTGAATTGGGGAATTATCCCAATTTAGATTGTATGCCCCCAATCCAAGTTTCAACAAGGTTGGATGGGATTGCCAATGGCTTCTTCTAACCTCTATATTTAGGTTGGCTCCTCATTGTTCTTATGTAGATTAGAGTGCATGAAAATGAAATACATAAAGGAAAATGAATGAAAAATTAAGTATAAAAAGTAAATTTGTGAGAAGTTTAGAGTGCAAGAAATCGAAAGCAATTATGGTTTTACTCCATAGTGAGGAAAGTGTGTGATCATCCAACACATGAGAAGTCTAACAACATCGATGTCCATCCATTTGTTTGATTATAAAATTAATAAGTGATGGACAAGAAGGGATAGAACGGTCATGTAACAACTATTGTATATTTAACAAACTAGAAGGGCGATGTTATAAATGGGATACATAAGAACTTGTCAATTTTTTACAACCTCATGAGCACAAAGCATAATATGAGTTTTACATAATGTATCTTTGAATTATTATGGAAAAAGATGATTACAATGATGTCCCTAGGCCCTTATTAATAGTACAAGTTTACCCCTAAGTTACCTAGGGTGGAAAATAATCACTTCTAATAAAAGTAAAGATTTGGGGTAACTTTAGTGAAATGTTTCACGTACAAATATTACATACCTCTAATCATGCCTCTAATAGGCTTATAAGACTTCCAAAATAACTTAGTGCACTACTACATGCCAAGAAGTTTATTTATAGAATATTTACCTTAAGATTCATACCATTGTTTACTTCTATGACTATCCAAGTTATTTTCTTGAGTTTGTCAAGTAATTTGCTTGTATTTTGTGAGTGATTCACTTACATTTTACAAGCAAATCGACTACTTCTATTAAGCAAATAGTGCCTTTGAGCCAATCGATCCCCATAAGAAAGCGAATCACTCCTTCAAGCCAATCATTCCCTATAACAAAGTGAATCACTCCTTCAAGCCAATCAGTCCCTATAAGTAAGCAAATCACTCCTTTGAGCCAATCAGTATAATTTTTCAAGCGAATTGGTCCCTATTCAAACTTAGCCAAATTTTGAGATTTTTGGGTGTTTTTTGCTATAGCATTCTCTTTCATAATTGGTGAAATTTGTAAAGTTAGTGTTGAGTTACTACATTTATGGTGACTTCATGGAGAATCAATATTAGTTGGTATATCCTATCTTTATCCTTAGGTACGAAGTCTACAAAATTGGGACCCACGCTACAAAATTTTCAAAACTATTTCTCCTTCAACTGGTCATGGGAAGTAGTAGCTCCAACGACTTCTATCATTCACCATCATCTAGAAACTATATTATTTTGAGGTCTTCCACCTCACCTATTATATCCTCAAATATATTTATTGATAACTCTTCTTCCTTGGTAATTAGATGAGGGCATCACATTCATGTCCACTATTACCTAGGATTAGTTGTTAGATTATTATTCCTAGGCGTTGCTTTTCAATTAATCCATGTGAGTTATTATTCTCAAGTAGGCATTAGTTGGCATTATTGTTAGCAAGTAATAGGTTAGAATCTTTCTTTCCTCCCTATTTCTCCTTGCTTTTCAATTAACCCATGTGAGTTATTATTCTCAAGTAGGCATTATTGTTAGCAAGTAATAGGTTAGAATCTTTCTTTCCTCCCTATTTCTCCTCCAACGTGATCTAGGCGGTTGTTGCTTTTCAATTAACCCATGTGAGTTATTATTCTCAAGTAGGCATTAGTTGGCATTATTGTTAGCAAGCTTAGCCTATTTAAACATTATATTTTAAGTTGGTTTTGAACCTCTTCATTTGATATCAGAGCCGATCTGATCAGGCTCATTTACCGGTTTAGATTTTCCTATCTTAAAATTACATCGCTCCATTTAGCTTTTGTGCCACTTGGCTATGGTGGACTCCGATTGCAATTGTTGCCACTCCCAAATTTTGTTGGGCAACTTTTGGGCAGGCAATTTTTGGCAGCGGCGGATTGTTCATTCTCACTTTTCAAAAAGCAATTTTTGTTGTTAGGGTGATCTCCTAGCGGGATCAAACTAGGTGGCTAATTAATCCACCTCCACCTCCAACTCGAAGAAGGTGGTATCCACGGCTAGCCAGGTGTGGTGTTTGGCGATCTTAGTGACTGTTGGGCGTAAACTGGTAGACGGATGGTCAGTGTGGTGTTTGGCGGTCTTAGTGACTATTGGACGTAAACCAGCAGACAGATGGTCAAATTGATAGTTGGGAATAGACGGTCAAACTGACCAATTGGGCGACGAACAAATGGGTTTACCGGTCAAACTGACCGTTGGGGATATCAGTCTAAGCCAGTTCGTTGGTGGAAAGTTCGCCAACTGGTGGTGGTCAACCTAACCGTTGGGGATCAATCTCAGATAGTCCGACAGAAGATCGGACAAAGGTGAGCATTACGTGGTAGAGGACAACCAATGGTTGTGAAATATTCGAGTGGACTTTAGACGAAAAATAGCTCAGCACTGCAAACAGAGGATACCTCAAAAGGAGGTATCCAAGGTGGATTGACAACTAAGGCGATTGATTACGAAAACGTGGAGAGAAAACCACCGTAAGGTAGTTATTAGCCATGTTGAGCATTTACATTTTTAAACAGCAAGTTTTTCATTACGACCAACATGTGGGATTTTTGTTAGTCAACTTTTGCAGTGCAGACTGCAATACCTCTCTGCACAACTGCAGATTGTTCTTGCATTGTTTTGATCTCTCACGGAGTGGTTGAAGAAGGTCATATATCGATCCATTTGAAGCACCGTATAGAGGATTGATACCGATCGATGCCACTAGCCGTCGTGCGTGAAAATCCGACCAATTTTAGCGTCACTGTATTTTCTGTCTTCTTCTGTGAGGGTAGTTGACGAAGCTAACTCCATCGGATGCCAACTTCAGAGATGATGTCACAACATTCCTTCCCTTTTTCTATGCTAGCTCCAGGGTAGTGCACCGAAGGATTTCAGCATTGGGGTATTCCAACAAATGACTCTGGCATTAATATTTTACCTCATCGTCATTCATCCGGTAAACGCCTTCCATCACCGCTTCAACTGCGTGCAGCGGGGTTTGATTGAGGGCGGGGAGGGTACCTGTTGGGTGGGCATAAAGTGGAAATATCCCACATTCTATGTGGGCAGTCTTTTTAGGTCTTTAAATGGGCGGAGGTCCATAAATATGGTATCGACCACCACATAGTGGTCAGGAGCGACCTTGCATGGCGGCCGCACCCGCCAGTTGAAGGTTGGGGAGTTTACTATTTAAAACACCTGAACATTTGGTAGCATTCTCACATAATCACCGAGAAAAAGATAGCACATCATTGACATTGGAAATGGGGTAATTCTTGACCAACACCTTTTTTTTCCAAGGTAAAATGAATTTTAATTCATTTTTATTTTTTTTTAAATTAAATTACAATTAATTTAATTTAATTAAAATTATATTAAATTTTTTAATCAATTTATTTAAAAATTGTATTATCTTTTTGCAATTCATACCTTGAGCAAACTTACAAAAGCATTGTAAAAACCTATAAGTCTTAAATTTTGCAATATTTTGCAATCCTCCACATTGGGAATGTTTTTGTAATTGCTTTGCAAGGCAAAGCTTGAAAGCCTTTTGGCTTCTTGTAAAGTGCTTGAAAGCCTTTTGGCTTCTTGTAAAGTGCTTGAAAACCATAACACATTGAAATTGCTCTACGAGGCAAAGATTGAAAGTCTTCTTGGCTTCTTAAGTGTTTGAAAACCATAACACATTGTAATTTAATATAATTTAATTAAAATTATATTAAATTTTTTAATCAATTTATTTAAAAATTGTATTATCTTTTTGCAATTCATACCTTGAGCAAACTTACAAAAGCATTGTAAAAACCTATAAGTCTTAAATTTTGCAATATTTTGCAATCCTCCACATTGGGAATGTTTTTGTAATTGCTTTGCAAGGCAAAGCTTGAAAGCCTTTTGGCTTCTTGTAAAGTGCTTGAAAGCCTTTTGGCTTCTTGTAAAGTGCTTGAAAACCATAACACATTGAAATTGCCCTACGAGGCAAAGATTGAAAGTCTTGTTGGCTTCTTAAGTGCTTGAAAACCATAACACATTGTAATTGCCCTGGGAGGCAATGATTGAAAGCCTTGTTGTCTTCTTAAGTGCTTGAAAACCATAGCACATTGTAATTGCCCTGCGAGGCAATAGATTGTACTTATTTTTTAGACAATTTGATAGCCTTTCTGGCTTGCACCAATGAACAAAATAGGCTATTATTTTGGCATATAGAATGGTCAGACTCGTTATTTTAGTTAGTCTGATGGTTCTGAGGAGGTCATTCCTCCTCCTTCATCAACACCTCCTCCTGTTGCTCATAATATTACTCCTGTTGTTCACATCGACAACTGTAGCGGCCTCATCGCTTTTCAAGTTTCTGATGTTCAATAGTCTTCGCAAGTCTAGTAGCAGGTCACTACTTCTTATAGAAGCTCTTCACTTGGCAAGAGAGTTCTTGGTGTAGATCACGTTACACAAGCAACACCAAACAAATGATACACAGGTATTTTACAAGTCAGAGAATCAAACCTTTTATTACTTTCATGCCAAAAATAAGGATACAAGAGAAAAGGCCCCTTTACAATTTCGAAAATTTCCTCAAATACCTGTTTTCCCTTTTTCCCACCTAAAACCATTAAAATTCAAATTTGAATTTTTGGGGCAACTTGTCAAGGTCATAACTTCGCACTCATTGACCCGATTGACTATTACAGCATGTTTTCAAAAACAGCATCAAACGAGCTAAACGGGGTAAACCTTGGCTTGCCAAGGCTCGTGTCTAGCCAAAAATCCTCAAATTCGACCTCTAAGACCTTCAAAAATCTCTTGCAAGTTAAACTAGTTTTACTAGTTTTACAAAATTAAACAATTACAATTTTTTTTCGGGTGATGCAAGATCACTCTTACACCACTGGATGCTCCTGCATCAGACACCCAGGGTAATTTTGAGAAGTGACCTTCACTTCTCTATTGTTGCAAGAAAACCAAGGCGTTCAACCTCATCCTTCGACAACCAAGATGAATCTTCAATAGGTTTGCCTTTCCACTTAACCAAATATTCTGCATACTGCCTGTTTCTGGTACTTTTTTCAATGCGTGTATCCAGGATCTCTTCTATCTCTTTCGTATCTGGAGTAGATGCTGGAATATTCCATAATTCTGCTACTGGTCCCTCACCATTGTCTCCTTCATGGTATTCTACCAAATCTGAAATGTTAAAAACAGGTGATATGTTAAGCCCACTTGGCAATTCCACTTCATATGCATTGTCTGAATCTCGTTTTTCTATGATTTTGCATGGTCCAAACTTCTTCATCTTCAGCTTGTTATAGGTTTTAGTAGGAAACCTTTCTTTTCTCAGATGGACCATAACTTCATCTCCTCCCACTTCAAATTCCTTAAACCGTCGCTTTTGGTCTGCCCTTGTCTTATATTGAGTATTCATCTTAGTAATATGCTTCTTCACTTCTTCATGCAAGCTCTTCAGATGCTCTGCAAAGTCCTCAGCCTCGGCATTGCACTTTTTCCCTGTATCCATCTTCCTCAACTCAGAAGTATTTCTTGGACTGCTCCCATATATTATCCGGAATGGAGATTTGTTAGTACTCATGTTGACAGAATTGTTGTATGCAAATTCCACCTGTGGCAAAACCAAATCCCATCCCTTGGGATTATCTCCTATCAAGCATCTCAATAGATTACCCAAACTTCTATTCACCACCTCTGTTTGTCCATCAGTCTATGGGTGGTATGCAAAACTGAATTTCAAATCTGTCTTCAATTTCTTCCACAAGGTTCTCCAGAAATACCCAACAAACTTGGTATCTCCGTTAGAAACTATACTCTTTGGTAGACCATGAAGTCGTACCACCTATTTGAAAAATAAACCTGCAACATGAACTGCATCATTAGTTTTCTGGTAGGGAATAAAATTTGTCATCTTTGAAAACTTGTCAACCACCACAAATATGGAGTCATTTCCCCTATGTGTCCTTGGTAGGCCAAGAACAAAATTCATGTTAATGTCCTCCCATGGTCTCTTTGGTATAGGTAATGGCTAATATAATCCAGTGTTTTGTCTCACACCCTTTGCCATCTGGCATCCTTTGCAACTTTGCACAAATCTCTTCACATCTTACTACAACTGTGGCCAATAGTAGTTCTCACTAACAAGGGCAATGGTCTTATCCTGACCAAAGTGTCCAACCAACCCTCCACTGTGTTTCTCCTTGACTATATTCTCCCTCATTGAACTCCTTGGAATGCATAATTGATTTCCTCTAAACAACATTCCATCTTGGATCAAAAAATCCAACCACTTAGTCTTGTCCAAAGTAACAGGTGCCAAGCAAGCCCTCCAAGCCTTTGTAAAATTAGGATCTTCAAGGTACAAACCCTTAAGTTTGTCAAACCCTACAACTTCCACCTTCATTTCTATCAACAAACACTGCCTTCTACTTAAGGCATATGCAACTCTGTTTGACTTTCCGCTCTTGTGCTTCAACACAAAGGTATAACTCTGTAGAAACTCAACCCACTTCAAGTGCCTATGATTTAGCTTCCCTTGGCTATTAATATATTGTAAGGCCTGATGATTAGTATATAGAACAAACTCTTTTGGAAACAAATAATGCCTCCACTTCTTTAGAGCCTAAACTATAGCATAAAACTCTTGATCATAAACTGAATACTTCTTCCTAGCATCATTGAGTTTCTCACTAAAATAAGCAACAGGTTTACCTTCTTGACTCAATACAACTCCTATGGCACTACCACCGGCATCACAATCTACCTGAAATACCTTATTAAAATTTGGAAGTGTCAAAATAAGTTGCTCTGTGACCTTCTTCTTCAACATATCAAAGCTCTTATCTTCTCCTAAGGTCCACTTAAATTCTTTCTTATCCCCTCTCATTGTTTATATAAGGGGTGCACAAATACTGTTGAAATTTCTAATGAATTTTCTGTAAAAACTTGCTAGACCATGAAATGATCTTACCTCAGTTATGCTTCTTGGAGTAGGCCATTCAATGATAGCCCTCACCTTTTTTGGGTCTATTTTTAGACCTTCGACTGAGATGACAAATCCCAAATACACTAACTCCTTCACAAAACTACACTTCTTCAAATTAATCAACAATCGCTCCTCCCTCAGCTTCTCAAAAACCCTTTTGATATGCATCAGGTGCTCTTCTAGGGTCCTGCTAAATATTAAAATGTCATCCAAATAGATAATGATAAATTTTCCTAAAAACTCCTTCAATACCTCATTCATCAGCCACATGAATGTTCTTGACGCATTGGTTAGCCCAAATGGCATGACCAACCACTCATACAAACCCTCTCTGGTATTGAAGGTTGTCTTCCACTCATCTCCTTCTCTGACATGAATCTTATGGTACCCACTCTTCAATTCAATCTTTGTGAAGTACTTGGCTCCACTCAAACAGTCCATAATGTCATCCATCATTGGAAATGGAAATCTGTATTTTATGGTGATCTTGTTAATAGCTCGAGAGTCTGTACACATTCTCCACTCTCCATATTTTTTTGGTGCTAGTACTATAGGTACTGCACATGGACTCAAGCTCTCTCGAATCAGTCCCTTTTTCAACAACTCTTGGACTTGTCTGTTTAGCTCCTCACTTTCTACGGGAGTCATTCTATGGGCTGTCTTATTGGGTAAACTAGATCCTGATACCAAATCTATATGGTGATTGATCTTCCTCACTGGTGGTAAACCCTCAGGCACATTATCTGATATAATATCTAGAAATTCTTCTAACAGACTTAAGACTTCTACTTGGGTATCTTTGCATTCTTCTTCCCTAACTCTAGGAATTAATGCATAACACATATGCTCATGCTTCAAACCATCCAAAAACCTTCTCCCTTCAACTAAACATATTCCAGCACTGCTACATACCTTTTCATCCACCTCCTTCAGGGGCTTCAGCTTATGGCACACTCCGTTCTTTGTCAGAGTAAGTGTTGGCACGACCATCATGCACTGCACACCGATCAAACTACCATGGCCTTCCCAACAACAAATGGCAAGCATCCATAGGCAAGATGTCACACAGGACCTCATCACGGTAATTCTCAATATTAAATTTTACCAAGCATTTCTCATTGACCAAAGCCCTATGGTCCTTCTGTAACCACGCAATCCGATATGGATGCGGGTGTCTCTTCCTCTCTAATTGCAATTTGGTAACCATTCCTTTTGAAACTAGGTTATCTGTGCTACCATTGTCTATGATAATATTACAAATCTTACCTACACATTTACACCTTGTGTGAAATAAGCTCTTCCTCTGATTTGGGTCTTTCTCCTCATTTAGCAAGGCTCTCATTGTGATTAGCACTTCTCCTCTTTCTGCTTCTTCAGAGTGCTCAGATTCAACACCTTCATCAACGATTGTAGCTCGAGCATTACCTTCAGCCTCCTATTTGTCCTCTCTTGGTGCTTTGGACACTCGTATGCTCGATGTCCTTCTTTGCCACAGTGGAAAAAGGTTCCACGAAATCCTCCTCTTCCAAACCCTCGTCCAGACCTTCCTCTTCCTCTCTAGTAACCATTTTTTTTATCACGGGGACGGTAAGCATTATCTCCCTTTTGATCCTGACTACTGCTAGCTTCTCCATTCTTCTTATAATCTTCATTTCGTCCTCCATTTGTTCTTCCACCAGTTCTTCCACCATGACCTCTTCCTCTTTGCTTGCTCTCAAATCTTTTTTCAGCTTCTCTTCAACCCTCAGGGCAAACTAGTAAGCATCCTCTATGGTGGTCATGCTGACCAGACTTAATTCCTCTTGAATACTTGCTCATAACCCATTAATATAACAAGATACCTTATCCTTGTTGGCCTTTGAATGGCCTGTTCTGATTACAATTTTATAAAACTCCTCTGTGTATTCTTTGACAAACTTACTTGATTGCCTTAAACCTTGCATTTTATTTAGCAGATCCAACTCGTAGTCACCTGGAATGAACTACCTCTTCAACTTCTCCAACATCCGATCCCATTTTGTTATCCTTTCTTTTCCTCTTTTATTTCTGTCTAGTTGCACTCCCTTCCACCATATGTTGGCATGAACCTTCAACTTGGTCTTAGCAAACTTAACCCTATCAGGATCTTCAACCTCCTCATACTCAAAGTATTCTTCCAAATCATTGATCCTGTCAATCAACTCCTCTGGATCAAGATTTCCAGAATACGTAGAAACCTCCATCTTCGATCTCTTTCCAATAAGAGATATGGCTTTGTATAACCTGGCTTATGCAGGAGCTACTGCCTCTTCTTCTTCCTCAAACTGGTCCTCTTCTTCTTCATCTTCATCTTCACTACCTTCTTCTCTCCTTGGCTCAAACCCTCTATGCAGCTCCTCTTGCAGAGCCTGAACTTGCCTCTGCAAAGCTCTGAAATATTCCTTTGGCACCATATTTCTCCCACCACCATGGTTTCTTCGTGGAGGCATTCTATTCACTTCTCTCACAAACCTTAACCACATATCCTGGTGTAAACTGCCTCACGTTCGATGATCTGTTTACACACTCAGGAACTCCCGCTCTGATACCACTTGGTATAGATCACGTTACACAAGCAACAGCAAACAAATGATACACGAGTATTTTTCCTTTGAACAAGTCAGAGAATCAAACCTTTTATTACTTTCATGCCAAAAATAAGGATACAAGAGAAAAGACCCCTTTACAATTTCGAAAATTCCCTCAAATACCTTGTTTTCCCTTTTTCCCACCTAAAACCATTAAAATTCAAATTTGAATTTTGGGGGCAACTTGTCGAGGTCATAACTTCGCACTCGTTGACCCGATTGACTATTACAGCATGTTTTTGAAAATGGCATGAAACGAGCTAAGCAAGGTGAGTCTTGGCTCTCAGCACCAAGGCTCGTGTCTAGCCAAAAATTCTCAAATTCGACCTCTAAGACCTTCAAAAATCTCATGCAAGTTAAACTAGTTTTACAAAATTAAACAATTACAATTTTTTTTTTGGGTGATGCAAGATCACTCTTACACCACTCGGATGCTCCTGCATCAGTTCTCTTGATGTTGTTCCTCTACATCGACATCCCAATGTATCTAGGATGTTCTTTCGCCCGATTATGAGACATTTTTTTTTGCAACGCCTAGTGACTCACCTTCCACTTCTATTGTATATGCATTGGGGTCCAATGTTTCTTGAGTGGAAAGGTATAATGAGGGCATCACATTCATATCCACTATTACCTAGGATTAGTTGTTAGATTATTATTCCTAGGCATTTCTTTTCAATTTGTTAGAGTTAAAGTGCACTATGCCTTCACCTTGACAATTGTCAGTTTGTCTTGACAAGTGTCATGTGTTGAATATAGGCTTCTGCCTATATATGTAACTCATTTTTATCAATAAATCAACCCCTTCAGTTTTACTCCTAACATTTGGTATCAGAGCAGGCTTTCCCTGCCCTATGAAAACCCTTGAGGGGGGATTTCCCTCATGGAAATCTCCCCTCCCCTCATTTTTTTTTTTCCCTATTTTAAAAAAAAAAAATTACCGAGGGAGTATGCTCTCCATCATTTGATGGATCAAAAACCAGATGGTAAAAATTTTTAAGTTTGAGAAAAATTTTCAGAATTCCTATTCCATCGATTTTTTTTACTCCGTGACCGCCATGAACACATGGATCTGGTAAACCATCGCGCAAAGGGCCAGCAGTAGGACGGGGGAAGATCTTCACTGCCTTCTTTTGGCGTGCGATGCGCCTCCTGGCCTTGCGGGCAAGCTGGTTGAACAACGTCTTCACACAGCGTTGCCAGTGCTTCTTAAAATGCCCGTTGGGCACAACATTGTTGTGCTTCACCATGACTTACGTACCTACCTATGTTGCGGATGACTCCCAGTGTGTTTCCTGCTGTTGTGCCTGGGCAGGGCCATTGACTAATCAGAATACTGCATCTGTTCCATTGATGCACATAAGAGATATCGCCCATCGAAATGATATTCCTCATGATCTGAAGCAAGAAATCAAGCATACAGTACAAAACAAGCTCCACCGTAATGCTGGTCCAGAGGATTTGATTGCTACAGAGGCAATGCTTGCAAGAATCACTTAAAAAGAGGGAGGATTTGACTGTCATGAATTTCCAGCAATTTCCCAGCACAGCGCAGCCACCGTGTTCGCAGACAATGGAGACGAGTTTGTTTTTTTAGACTGTGTTGGCAACAAAGCGATGGATTTGGCGTTGCACACCCCCTTTCGCCGTTGTATCTGTAAGCGCCCGTCGCAGATTCGAACATGTCACGTCTGCAAATGGGACGGACGGTAGCTGCAGTGTTGCCGTAGCCTATAGTTTTTCGTCGATTTCCACGACTGTCTGGATAATGTCGATCTCGTTGTTGATGATCATGACGAAGACAAGCCCCGTGTCAGGGTGTATGGCGGTGCGGAGCTCATCCAGGTCGACGAGGTCGTCCTTCTTGAAGGCGAGTTGATGGTATATTTTCTTCTGTAGCAAGCAATGCGTTCGGTTTCGTAAGGCGCTGCGAGATCCAAGGTCAATCAGCTACAACTCCTGTTTGATAAACGTTTACAGCCGTCATGGGAGAACTTGCCGACGGCACAAACTTTTGAAAAATGCAGGATCCTGTCTCTTGACGTGAAAAAAATGAGTCTCTTGGTGGTCGGTTGACGTGAAATTCGCAGCAGGAGTCTTGCACCGTCGCTTTCCATTGAAGTCGTGTGGGGTTTTGGTGTCCAGAGGGCCCAACCCTTTGGAATATTTGATCCCTGCTACCAGTTGCCCGATACAGAATCTGTGAAACTCCCAACCATTACGTTTCATTTCAAAAATGATGTAAACATGGATGTGAGGGACATAGGAACTTTGGCTCAAGTTTTGGAGAGCGTGCAAGCAAAAATCCACACAAGACTTCTCAAATTCAAGCAATTTAACCTGGAGGGCAAATAATTATTTACAGGACTGAATGAGGAAAGGTTCGGTTCAAATGCCCGCCAGTACAGAGTCTGCAACGATATATAAAATGGAAAGTGAGGGTATGGTGGAAGATCCACTGGCCACATCCGCAGTGCTGATGGCTGCTTCAAAGCACATTTTTTCCAAATGCCATAACCGCCAGGCCCGCCAGGCCGATCCTTGACAGCATCGCCGCCTCCATCCCTATGAAAATTGCCTGGTTCGATCACACGAGCTGGAAAATGAGTGCAGCTGGGTTGGTAGCCACTTGGCGCGGACTTGCGGTCTCGAACGGAGGGCGGAGGTGACGGTGGCCCATGTGGTGCATTTTCTCTTCTACTGCCACCTGTAACACTATAGTTGTGTGTACTGTAGGTGGAGGATTTTTTGTCGGAATGATGGAAACTCATGCAGTCTTCACCGTGGTTCCAAGATTATTGGCTTCAGGAGCGGTACGAGACATCGGTCGCATGGGGGGATCGTGGAGTCACGGTCAAGTTTAGGATCATTGCGAGGGCATCACATAATGTATTTAAAGTCAAATTTTTTTTAGTGGGTTATTTATTTCCAACATGATGGAAGGGCATCACATAATGTATTTAAAAAAGGGCCATTGATTTATATTGTAAGGGGTGTCCATGAAAAGTGGCCGACATTGGCCCTGTTTTTTTTAATTTTTCATACATGAAAGTGGAAGTGAAAGGACTGATGGCTCATGTAATTCCCCTGCGAGGGAAATTTTAAGACTGTTTTTATTCCGCCTGAGAGCGATGCCGCCATTGAGCGATGTTTATTTTGCTGCCTAGATAGGCATGCTATTGTTTTTCCACATGTTGAAGGCCCAATTCAGCAACAAGTATAGGGGTATTTATAGTCGTTGGAAACATTTTTTTGCGACGGACACAATGCTGGTGTCATATTGTAATTTTGAGGCTATTTCAGTTGATTTTTTTAGCCTCAAAGTTCTTATACCTTGGAGTGCACTCTTGGTTGTACCCGACACTCCCAAGGTAATTTTATTTGTGATCCTTGTACCTAGTGACTATTTCTATACACTTGGCGAATGCAGCGGCTGGTTACCCATGCATTTCGGTGGGATGACATGGTCACCATAAGGACACTTATACTAGGGACTACAGACAAAGACACCCTAGACTCTATCCAAGTTTTTTTTCGGATCTACTTTTGAAGAGTACAGACGAAGACACTTCAGAAGATTCTCTTCTTTTCTTCTTCTCTACTCCTATTTGGATCTATGGCTCGATTTATTGTATTGAGTGCATTTTCGACAGAGACCGACACTCTTATATGGCTCGTTTTTCCTTTCATTAGGTGCATTTTTGGCAAAGACCGACACCTTCTAGATTGAGTTCACCATGAGGAGGGATTTCATACTCATGGTGAATCTAGTCAGTGACCTACGAGAGGCAACATCCTCTGAGGATGACCTGCAGAGGCAACAGACCTAGAAGTGGCTGACCCTGAGGCACCCATGATGACCCCGAGGCACTTAGACGGCTGACCTAGTGACAACAAACCCATGGAAGTGGCTGACCCTGAGGCAACATACCGAGATGTATACACAGTGGATCTAGCATTATTCATAGTTGGAGAGCCAAGCGCAAAGAGCACGAGCCTAGACCAAAAAAAAGAGGATGATAGGTTATTTTTTAGAGAAGTCAACATTAAGGGGGAATGTTACCTAATGTTGACTTGCTTTGTTTTTTTCTTTAGTTAGGATAGTGCACTTTAAGGGGGAATGTTAGAGTTAAAGTGCACTATGCCTTCAGTTTGACACTTGTCAGTTTCATTGACAAGTGTCATGTTTATCATATAGGCCTTCTGCCTATATATGTAACACATTTTTATCAATAAAATAATCCCTTCAGTTTTCCCTCCTAACAGAATATTTACCTATTTCAAGAGCAAGTTCAAAATAGAAGTAAATTACAGGTCTTGAAGATAGACCTTGACATTGATGAGATTAAGAGACCAAAGAAATGGGTCCTATTGAAAATTTTGATAGATTGGAAAAGTTTCCATATTGCTATTTGGCTAGAGTCTTTCCACAGGGTTGAAGGAAAACTCGTGAAGACTAGGACTCAACATAGATTTCTTCCACTAGTTTTGAGAATAACTAGTGAAGTTTATTGGTTTTAAAATTCTAGAAATTTGAATGTATTTGGTTGCTACTATCTAAGTTTTTTGTTGCAAAAAATTAATTCTCAGAATTTGAGAAGCTTCCTACAACAGATAGAGAAGAATTTCACCTTCGGTTGCCTGAAAGTCTATGTGCTTTCCTCGTGTAGGGATTAGTTTTGAGTTGTAGTAAAAGAGTAGACATTGCAGATTAAGGAGGTCCAAGAAAGAGATCTCATTGAAGATTGAAGACTGTTGACATTGAATATTGAGGAGACCCACATAGGAGGTCCCCATAGAAGATAGAATATTGAAGATAGAGGACTAAAAAAAGGTCCTATTGTAGATTTGAGGAGCAGCAGATTTTGGAGATCTAAGAAAGATATCTCATTGTAGAATTTCCATTGTTGGAAGATTAGAGAGACCAAGGAAATGTCTCATTGAAGTTTTGAGAAGAAGAATTGAGGAGATGCAAAATTAGAAGACCCAAGGGAAAGAGGTCTTAAGAGAATTAGTAGTAGAATAAGGCTATAGAAAGCCTCATTGCAAAGTTGAAGTGGCCATTAGAGGAGATACAAAGATAGCTAGAGGAAGAAGATTGCAAGCAAGGAGAAGATTTTGATAAGAAGGATTTGGGAAAATTTTTGCCATTCGATAACAAGCCCAAAAGGAAGAAGGTTTTGGCAAGAAGGTTACCAAATTTTGAAGAAGATTTTTGAAGATCTCAAGACATTCATATTCTTGAGGAAGAAGCCAATAGAAGATATCAGATTTGAAGCCAAAATTTGACAAGAATATTGAAGGATAAAGAAAGATTTAAGAGACCATAGTTTTGATAAGTTTATGACAACAACACATTTTTTTATGGCTGAGTTGAAAAGAAGAAGGTTGCTGATTTTCAAGGTAGAAATTGAAGGGTCATAGACATCGAATTGAAGAACGTATAGAGCTGCTATTTGGAAGATATTTGAGCAGATTTTGAAGTGCTCTTAAACAACAAATTGAAGGAAGACTTAATAGCAAAAGAAGGTAGCAATTTGGAGAATTTCAAGGCAATTTTGGACAGCGAAAAAAATGAGAAATTGATTGCAAAGTTGTAGAATTTTTGGACAGCATTTGGGTAGCACTAATAGTTGCAAGTTTTAGAGTTCGAGAGAACATATTTGGAGGATATTTGAAGCCACAAAAATCATATTTTTTGGGAATCATTAGAAGAAGAAAAGAGAGCTACATTTTGGAGAACTTCGAGGCATATTTGAGAGAGTTTTATGGCAGCAAGAAAGTTGGTATTTGGGCAGCAATTAGAGCTAAAAATTTGATAAGTTTAGAGCAGCAAAGTGAAAGGAAGTGAAGCTGCAAAATTTACAAGATCTATATAGCAAACGGGTGAATCAAATCACCAAGGAAATTATCTACAAAAGGAAATAAAAAAGGTTATATGTGATATTGGTGCTACATACATTTATTATTTTAGCATTAAAACCAATCTACATTATATTTTTGAGAGCACCATATTAGCTTTATTAAATTTTGAAAAAGGAAGTTGAAATAGAGTCTTCAAGCAAAATAAGTTGGTAGCTTTCGTGTCCTAAAATCTACAAAAATAAAACAACAAAGATCTAAGTTAAAGCTTACCTAAGAAAGAGATATAAGAAGAAAATAATATTAGTATTAAATGTTGTTTTTATAAGCTCAAGAAAGTGCAAATTTATTAGTTTAAAAAGAAATCGAATAAGGGTATTTTCTCTAATCAAATAGAAGACCAAATAGAGCAAATATTAGAGTGTCTAAAGACACTAAGGGAACCACCATGCAAGAAAAGGAGGCATCAACTTGGAGTAGTAAAAGCACCATCGAATTGGAAGAGCTACCACAGTTCAAAGAAGAGATATCATAGCTCAAGGAAGAGCCACCACCACTCAAGGAAGAGCCACCACAGTTCAAAGAAGAGTCACTATTGCTCAAGGAATAGTCACCATCGCTCATGGAAGAGCCACCACTAGAAAAGCGAAAGAAAGCCACCAAGCTGAAGGTCCAATGCCATAGATTTGCCTCAAGGAGCTTAATCGAATGTAACCGAGACATTTTTGCAAAATATAGTGAAGGAACATACGTAAAGGAGATAGAGCACTGTAAAACTAAGGCAAACTCCAAGCATCAAAGATTGAAGGAAACGTTCCATACAAAATATATTGAAGGGATGCGTGTGGAGAAGACAAAGCATTGGAAAGGACAAGCTAGGAAAAATTCCAAGTGGGAAGATAGCACCAAGGTTAAAGGAGATATTTGAATCTTTGATGGAGGTGAGACACTTATAAAGTGTAATGCCCAAAGTGTCATAATTTCACCAAACTGGGTAGAGTTACATTATAAGTGCTTGAGGAGAACAAGGTAAGTGAATTTGGAGCAATAGAAGAGATTAAGTGCCATGTGGCACATGAGAAGTGGAAGGTCAATAGCATTGAAGTAATTCAAATGTCCACAGTGAAAAGTTAATGCATATTTCAAAGTACCAAAGATAGAATAACAAAAGTTTAATTTTAGAGAATGCCAAAAATAGCAACAAGTACAAGGAAACTCATTGATTGAAGTTTGAGTGCAAGTAGGAGTTACTCCATTCGAATCATGCAAGAGAGCCATTCAAGATACATACAACAGGGATAAAGTATTAATTACAACACCTTTATAAATTTGGAAGTCAGTTGACCAATCGAAGAGGAGAGAGAGCAATCTTTCAAGGTAGGCCAAAGTACAACAAAGAACTCCATTCATACATTATAGAAGGAGGAGCGCCAATTAGGAGATGGTCAAACATTATTGACCAAGAGAATTTACGCATTCAAGACTAAAGGTAATTCATTCTATTTAAAATTATTTATATTCTCAAGATAGGAGGTATAAGGTTACATAAAGTTATTATTTTCTAAGGTTAGAGTGAAACTATTTACTTTGGAGAGATAAAAATTTGAATTAATATTTGAAACCTTAGAAACTTGATTATTGCTATTTGAAAGTTTATGAAGATTTGAAATTTGGTTTGAAGAATTAAAAGAACTTATTTGAAGTTTTGTAATTTGATTATCTAAGTTTACAAAATAATTTGAAATATTTGCAATTTGATAAGATTGGAGAAATAAGGTTTTCTACATCAAATTAGGAATATAAAATTTGCAAATATCTTTTTATGGAATTTCTAAATTTCTAAATTTGGAGTTATAAGGAATTCAACACCAACATAAGATTGAGAAATTTAGAATTAAAAGAAATTATATTTTTGAGATTAGGGAGATAAAAGGTTGTCAACTTTAAGATTAACAATTGAAAAATTGTTCTTAGTCTATCACCCAAAACTAAGGTGGAATAAAAGTAGAGATTTTGAAATTGCATTCAAAATTATCTTTAGCTTACTATTCAAAACTAGGGAGTCATAAGGTAGTCAACCTCAAAGTTTTTGAAAATAAAAATTCTCTCAAGAATTATTTTCTATACTCAATACTAAGGAGCTAAAAGGATGTCTACTCCAAAGACTTCATTGAATAATGAAATGGAAAATGAAATTAGAAAAGGAAGAGTAAAAGTTATAAAATATGGAATCAAATATTTGATTGAAAAATCTAAAGGGAAGTTAGACTTAGTTTCAAGTTTCATCTATAAGGAAGCATTAGAAGAAAATTTTGAAACATTAGAACACTATCTGCATACAAGAATGTTTGAAGCAATTGAAAATGACAAATATAGTGTTATGATTCCTTTAAACATTGTTAGTATAATATACATGGCATTGCTTACACTTAAATTTTACAAAGAGAAGAACTTGAAACAAAAGGAGTTGATTGAATCCCTTAAGAAGAAAGTAAAAGTGGATGAATCATTTTTAGAAAAAATATTTCATTCTTCATGCAATATTGATGCTTCAAGTTCATCTAATTTAGGGTCCTATCATGATGCCATAAGTGAATGCTCAAAAGGTTCTATACAAAAGAAGATTTGTGATATGAAGGACAAAGGCAAAGAGAAAATGTTTTTGCAAGAATCAAATGACAATGTGATATCATCAAAAAGCTTACAGATTGACATCAATGATGAAGATAAGCAAGAAGAGAAATAATCTGATCAAGAAGGCATACAATGCAAAGTGAGTTAAGAGATGAAGATCTATATTGAAGACTAAAGTCTTCAATAACCAAATAATGTAATACATGGGGGTGTTGGAATATATTACATTATTTGGTACATGCTAATGTACCACCTTGGGTACATCTTTAGATTAGGAGAGTGTCATAGATTAGAGTGTGAGTATTTACTTTATGCAATGTAATAAATTCACAAGTGTGCAAAGTATTTTGGTAATGTAAATGTGCATAATAGTCCATGTGCACATGAGTCCATAGAATAGGAAGATGAAGAGTCTCTAGGAGAGTGAAGGCCAAGGGTAATCCATATGAAGAGTCACATTCCATTATATATGTATCTATGTGTGTGTGTGCAAGATACATATATTGTTGTATGAGAGTGTTTGTAAGTATGGGTACTTGAGATATTTATTCAATGGAGATACAATTTTTGTGAGTATTTGTTAATGGCAATTCTATGAGTTATTGTTGAAATTATTTATGAGTTTTATATATTTAGAATATTGCCATTATCTTATATTTTATATTGCAACTTTATTTTAGATCTTGTGGTTATTTTATCTTTAGTATTTAGCTTCAAAATCTAACAGTCTTTTCCTCATGCTTGAATAGACTTACAACTAAGATGTTTGGTAGATTGCGATTTTAGTCAATTATCACCACTAGGATTATAAAAGTTCTTTACTTGGACTTGATTTTTGGACTTATACTTGGTTTTTGGGATAAAATTTGACCCTAAACATTTTGGAGAGGTCATAGATAAACAATAGAGGATAAATTAAACTAGGGCATGGCCTAGCTTTGACTCAGAAATATTTTTACTAAGACAATTTTAGGAAAATTTAAAACCACATATCTTCTTTGCTTGCATAATCCTCAAATGAATTATCTTCAAATTTTTGATTTACTGGTTTAAATAAAACCATATGGAAAGGGAGAATGGCCTTAGTAAGCATTTTGTAAAGTAGGGAGATGTGTTCTATATTTGGAAAATGAATCATTTAGGGGATTTTTAGGGGTTTTATTTGGGTGGTTATTACCATTAATGCCATGCCTTATCCTCTTAATATATAGGGTGGTACTGCCTTCCTTCACTTCCACATCATCTACTTCATGAATGTGGGATTAACTTTGGGTATTATTTTTGACCAAATTAAAGTGCCAAGTTGGCATATTTTGTTTGGTGGCTTGGTACATGGCACTCTTCCTTTTCTCCACCCCTCTTTTACTTTGCTCAATTGGTGCTCTCGACCTTATTGAAATGAAATACCTTAACATGCCCTCCCATTCATACCTTTAAAGCACACTTTTTGAAGAACTTGACACATGTCAGTGGGCCCACAAACTCCCTTCAAACCTTCTTCTTGATTGCTAGTGATTCATCAATTCAATGCTAATGTAAAATTGATGTCATACTTTGAGGACTCGTATCTTGCCTTGTTATCTTTAATTGATAAACTGATGGAACCTTTCATGATGCCATCATGACGGGATGCTACTTATATGTCATTTGACAATTCAAAAATGATCAAATTAGGATACTTATCACTTAGCTTTTATCCCTCTCGAGCATTGAATAAAATTTTATAACATGAGCATGACATGTTTACCTTGGGTTTACAAATATGAAGCCTTTCTCCTATATGAAAAATTAATCTTGAACAAAATCATTACATCAATTTGTTAATGTTAGCATGACATATGACCTCGAATTGTAATTTTATGGATTGGAACCTTTCGGATCAAAAGAAGTTAGACAAATTAGAAGGATTTAAACATGAACAATTTTCAACCTTATCGATGACCAAGATCACCATCGTCAACATACATAGTCTTAAGTTTGACAAACTAGATCAATGAGATGGAGAATACATCTGAATACTTCTAGTTTACCTCTTTCATGTATGAGATCTTAAAGTAGGTGGACAAAACCATCAAACATATAGAAGTATATATATATGTGAGGGAGGAATATCAAAAAGTCCTCAAATTCTTTGCATCAATGTCCATAATGTAGGCATAATAGCAAGGGATAAATGACAAAGAATTAGTCAAAAAGTTCAAAAATATCCTAGATGTCCAGAGTGATATGTAGACCTATAAAAATAACCTTGTGTCCTTGAAAACCTAGGTGTAAATGATGCATAAGGATATCCAAGGCTTGATCTCTACTAAAATTCTCAACATTTTTTATGAAAGAAATCACCTTCTAAATGGTGATGTCATTAGTGTTATGATTGAAGAAAAATAACAAGCTAAGTTAAAGCCAATTCATTCCAATCTTAAGGAGTGAAGAGGTTCAAAACCAACTTAGAACTTTATTAAAATACAATGCTTAAATAGGCTAAGCAATGCCCAAATTACATAACAATGTGCCCATATTTCGTAACCAACCACCTAGATCACGTTGGAGGAGAAATAGGGAGGAAAGAAATATTCTAACCTATTACTTGCTAACAATAATACCAACTAATGCCTATGTGAGAATAATAACTCACATGGGTTAATTGTGTTGGGACTAAAACTGAAGGGGTTGATTTATTGATAAAAATGAGTTACATATATAGGCAGAAGCCTATATTCAACACATGACACTTGTCAAGACAAACTGACAAGTGTCAAGGTGAAGGCATAGTGCACTTTAACTCTAACATTCCCCCTTAAAGTGCACTATCCTAACTAAAGAAAAAATAAAGCAATTCAACATTAGGTAACATTCCCCCTTAATGTTGACTTCTCGAAAATAACCTATCATCCTCCTTATTGCTGATTTGGTCTTAGGCTCGTGCTTTGTGCTCTTGGCTCTCCAACTGTGAATAATGCAAGATTCACTGTGTATACATCTTGATCTGTTGCCTCAGGGTCAGCCACTTCCACGGGTCTGTTGCCACTGGGTCAGCTGTCTAAGTGCCTCGGGGTCATCATGGGTGCCTCAGGGTCAGCCACATCTGGGTCTATTGCCTCTGCAGGTCATCCTCAGAGGATGTTGCCACTCGTAGGTCACTAACTAGATTCACCATGAGTATGAAATCCCTCCTCATGGTGAACTCAATCTAGAAGGTGTCGGTCTCTGCCGAAAATGCACCTAATGAAAGGAAAAACGAGCCATATAAGAGTGTCGGTCTCTATCGAAAATGCACTCAATACATTAAAATGAGCCATAGATCAAAATAGGAGGAGAGAAGAAGAAAAGAAGAGAATCTTCTGAAGTGTCTTTGTCTGTAGTCTTCAGAAGTAGATCCGGAAACAACCTCGGATAGAGTCTAGGGTGTCTTTGTTTGTAGTCCCTAGTATAAGTGTCCTTATGGTGACCATGTCAGCCCAGTCCTCGCCTGTGAAATAGTCAATGTCGTAGACCTACTCAATCCCGTCGTCGACTGCATCTTCTCTTCTTCTTCCAGATGCAAACATTCAAACACAGAATCGTCTTACCTTGATTTCTGTTGCTACCTCCCTCAAGCCAGAGACCTCAGGAAAAGTTGGTGATGGTCGTGGTCCAGATTGTGCAACTTGCTGAAACTGAGAGTAGTAGTTCGCTGCTGGTCTAGACTATTTCTTCCCCCGCTTTGTGTAGATGTCTGTATGCTGATAGCTGGTTGAAAACTCTGAGTTAGACGATCGAAACGATCCTGAAGATCTCGATTCTATGACTGTACTGAAAATGGTTAGGAGAGGATGCAGGAAGATCTAAAATGCCCTGCTAACTCTGCCTTGAAAGCAACTGTTGCATTTCAATATCAGGATGAAATGTTATTTCAAAGCTATTATTTAACAATGTCAACGAAGCAATTTGATGGCTACTATTTAAAGAACCCTCAGCTTGTGTCACTGAATTTAAGCGGTGTATACTGCTTCTTAGCCTTGAAAATGTATTTGCAACTTGAGTTGCTTGGACAGCTTCGTCTCTGCACAGAAGCACTACGATTTCCTACGGAGGCTGGTTTTGCAGGATTTGGCTACAGTTGACGGAGGAAGCCTTGTGTTGGCAGCAAAACTCAAATTGTTGCATGCTAACTGGAAGAGGCAGGATACCTGGGTGCCACATCCCGATGCTGTACCATAATTAGAGAGATATCAGGGCACCGCCGTCGTGCCGCTTTGCTGCCTGTGTGCCCTCCCACGCGAGCATGTCCTGCGGATGGCACTGCACCATTTGATCATGAAACAAAAGAGCGCGTGCGATGGAGGTAAAGTGGACTGACGGAGATTTCGATGGGAACCGGCGTAACAGAACCTAAAATTCCTCTGATGTTTTTTGCGTAACGGGCCGTTGTTATGCGTGGCGGATGTTGAGTTCCACCATCGAAATGTCTGGAGCGGTTTTCGCCAGAAATGTCTGGAAATAGTGCATTCCCCCTTAAAGTGCACTATCCTAACTAAAGAAAAAAAACAAAGCAAGTCAACATTAGGTAACATATTCAAACTTCCTTGGTTTTCTTTTCTAGAGGTAATTTCTTTAACTTCACTGGTTTCTGCTTAACCAATGGAAATCTCCTTTGCAACTTTCAAACTTGTGCAATTCAAAACTTTGTTGTAGCTATGATACCACTATTAGCTTTTGAAGCTAAATACTAAAGATAAAATAACCACAAGATCTAAAATAAATTTGCAATATGAAATATAAGATAATGGTAATATTCTAAATGTATAAAACTCATAAATAACTTCAACAATAACTCATAGAATTGCCATTAACAAATGCTCACAAAAATTGTATCTCCATTGAATAAAGATCTCAAGTATCCATTCTTACAAACACTCTCATACAACAATACATGTATCTTGCACACACACACATAGATACATATATAATGGAATGTGACTCTTCATATGGTGTACCCTTGGCCTTCACTCTCCTAGAGACTCTTCATCTTCCTATTCTATGGACTCATGTGCACATGGACTATTATGCACATTTACATTACCAAAATACTTTGCACACTTGTGCATTTATTACATTGCATAAAGTAAATACTCACACTCTAATCTATGACACTCTCCTAATCTAAAGATGTACCCAAGGTGGTATATTAGCATGTACCAAATAATGTAATATATTCCAATAAAGACAATAAGATTTCCCTTGCCAAATTTCAAGTGTTGCAATTCGTTGAAACCTAGTCTAATGAGTTGCCAATCCTATGTTACCCCAAACCTAAAATGGAGTAACTTAGCTTGAAATTAGCCAAGTCATTAGGCTTTCTAATCATTACCTTCAAAAGTGTCAACACCCTTGAAGCTAGAGCATTGATCAAAATAGGATTCACCAAGGCCAAAATCTTTGAATCATCAAGTTTATCCTTCAATTTGTCAAGCCCAAAAGTGATGTTTTTTATGGGAGAACAATATGAAGGGAGAAATACCCAAGTCAAAAGTCTTTTTATTCATCAATCGTTCCTTTGGTTTGTTAAGCCTGCACCTATAGAAGAAACAAAGAAAATCAATAAGGGTGCTAAGTCTTTAGGCTTCCAAATCGCCTGGCATTTAGTGAATCTATGATGAGATGACGAATAGTTGACATATAGACTTGAAAATTTGACAAAAAAAATTGAATCTATGATGGCATATGAAGAGGGCTTGAGAGATGTACCTATAACAATATCAAAACTTTGTCTAGAGATAATAGATTTTGATACACAAGGAGTAGAGGAAATAAGGGGGCCAAAAGAGATATCTAAAGAAGAAGAAGGACAATACCTTTTGGTCACTCCTGAGGAACAAGTTGTTCCCTCAAGAGCTAAAATGCCCAAGAAGAAAAATAGGCAGCTAGAAAATTATATGAAAGCATATATTAAAAAGTGAAAGAAGGGTACTAAAGTTTAGCCCAAATGATTCTAAAAAAAAAAGTTTAAGTCGCTATACTATGAATCCAAGCAATGCCTAGAGTATTGCTCAAATATGAAACTTCAGAATAGGTCAATTTTTGTTACTTCATGTATGGGATTATCTTGAACTAGTGCATGCATGTGCTAAAAAGTAATACAAAGAGATAAAAGTCATCATTCCAACACATTGGGAAGAAGCACTCATATTGGTTACTCTTGAAAAGATGAGAAGGATGTCGATTGGATGTCTTATCACCCCTTAGCTCAACTCCAATTTTACAAAGGGAAGAATAGGAACTAGTGGATAGACTTTTTGACACAATAATTGTGTAGAGCGATCATTAAGCTCGTTTTTTTCCTTTTTCTTCCTCTACTAGATGGTTCTCATCCAATATCCTAGAAATATTTGTGTCAAACCTTCACTTCATTATTTTACCTTACCCCTTTTTACTTGTCTCAAACTGTATCTTTTCTAAACCACATTAATATTTATCGTTTGTTAGAGACCCTACCATTTGGTAATTGATTTTGTTGTTAGGCTCAAAGTCATCTTTCAATTTCCAACTTTCTTATTGCATTTGTTATATATAAATATTAGATCATGGAAATGGATTCTACCTAAACTCCTTAATTTTGTATTCTCATGTTGAAGAAGAGCCTATTTTGCCACTGTAGCTTCCTCTTCTAGATTCTGCTCATCTTCAATACTCTGTCTCTTTTTATGAACATATATAATTTGAATATTTTTCTCTAGAAAAACAACATAATAGATTGTATCTAGATCTTAGCCCCAAAAATCATGCAAGTTATTTATCTTGAACCCTTTAAACTTCTTCCTAAAGCTACTCTGCGCAATCTACCTAATGGTGTTGCCATAAGTATGTAAGGATTAAATAAAATTGACTTTTTATGTTCTTTTCGATATCTTTGATCAATCAAACCAAGTTGGCCTAATACTTCCATTACTAACATGTGGTGGGATGTATGTCAAAAGTTTGAATGATTCTTTGGAAAACTCATATAGTCTAATAAATCCCCTTTTCTTTTTGTTCTAAGTAGACCCCTTCCCTCAATTGACAACTCGGTACCTACCCTTGGGCACCTTTTATGATAGGATTATACACTTATAGGTTAAAATCATAACTATGATCACTTTCTCCCTTGCAAGGAATGATATTGTATTCAAAAACTGAGAGAGGCCATACACCTAACTTAGTTTGCTTATGTAGATCTATTGGTCTCCACTCCTTCGTCTACACACTCTATAGTAATTCATTCCACCAAGGTCTCCACAATTTCATTATCTATCATAGTCACATCACCTCAAACTACGTCCATGATGTCATCCCACACCCTGTTTGTTTTCACATCCGTAGGGCTCACCAATTTTGATTTTATGGCTAGACAATTTAGAACTTCTTTGGCAGACTACTCAACCCAAACATGTTTGCCCATGGCCACCATGCCTAGATCTTGAATGAAATCATCAAATGCAATAATCCAAACATATTTCCTAGCTAAAGTGTCTAGCATCATTGCATAGATGCCCCTATAAACTTTCGCACTCATAGGGCAAACAGGAATACCTGTAGAGGACATGGAAATAAATAGATAAGATTGTTGTGAATGACTTTGCATCATCTTCACCTATTCAAGCGCCCTTACAAACACACGTAGCCAACGAGGTAAACAAATATTATTTGCAGAAGCATTGCAGATAGACCCGACAAACCAGCCATATCTTTGACTAATCATCTAGTTAGATTGACCATGTTGAATCTAGAAAGATTTGGACATCAAGTCTTAGTACAATTTATCGAGCAAGCTCCTATGGCGATGAGAGAAAATTAAGTTGTTGAAGAAGTATAAAAATATAGACAACAAAATCAAGAGCTAACCATAACATTAGAAGCCAAGTGATGCAGGAGCATCCGGTGACAGCAGGACAATCTGGCAGCATTCGGATTTTCTATGCAATTTGTTTTATGTTCAAAGGCCAAGTTTGGGGGGGGGTTGCGAAATCGCGACCCCAAAGGCAGCAACAGGGCAGAGGGAAGTTTCCATCGCGATATCGCGACAAGTTTGAAGGCAGAGGCCAGAGGGAGGTTTCCATCGCGATATCGCGACGTTGCGATATCGCGACGGTATTTCGAAGACTAAGGCGAGGGGGAAGTCCCGTCGCGATATCGCGACCAGTGGTAAGCTGCCATGTGGCAGTGTTGCAAAGACAAGGCTAGAGGCTACAGCGAGGCGTAGGCAAGGGGAGGGGGTCGCGAAATCGCGACCCCAAGAGGCTCGGCATGGCGAAGGCAGGAGGGGGTCGCGAAATCGCGACCCCAAAGGGCTCGGCGAGGTGAGGGCGATTTTGGTCGCGATATCGCGACATGTCGCGATTTCACGACCTATCGCGATATCGCGGCCAGGTGGAGGCACAGCTAAAAGTGAACACGCGGACGGCCAGGCAAGGCCGAATTTGACACGTGGACAGCCACGTGTATCAAAACAGTTGTGAAGGGCACGTGTTTGAAAGATGTTGCGACAGAAGAAGGCATAGTCGATTTAAACACGCGGACAGGTCAAAGGAGGCCATTAATGCAAGCTTCTTGGTGGATCGGGTAGTTGCCCATTTATGGCAGACAAATTTGAAAACTCGGCCGAGGGGGAAAATCAAATTTGAATTTTGTTAGGCAGGGGCATTAATTGCCTAGAGGACCGAGACCTCGTTAAAAAAAAAACTAGAATTTTGGTAACAGTTGGGGGGGTGGTGGACCGGAGAACGGGAAGTAGACAGTTAGAGAGACCGAAGCCGAGCTGGGTCTTTGTAAAGCCTGCGGGCTGTTTTATTTTCAGGGTGTATAATTTTTTTTTTTTTCGAAGATTTTAATGAAAAGCATGTATACTTTGACTGTGTGATTTCCCAGTCCCCATCACCAAGGAGGCAAAAATTTAGAATTCAATAATTTAATCAAGAAGCTACAGAGGGACCTAGAGGCCTCAAAGAAGGAGAAAGATGATCTAGGACAAGAAGTGCAACAAAGCAATGAAAATCTAGGAAAAAAACTTGAAGAAGAGAAAAGGGTTCTACAACAACAAATAGATCAAGGGAAAGAAAAACAAGAGCAATTAAGACAACAAAATGACAAGAAAAACAAAGCCTCCTAAGCCATTGGACATTGAAAGATAGAAAGCAAGGGAGGTTATACAAAAGGAGGATAATGAAATAATGGCATTGAAACAGTTTGAGAACTTGAGAAAACAAATGAAGCCTTATTATCCATAAAAAACTTGATCAGATCTCTCTAGGATCATATTCATACAAAGCTAGAATAGACTTAAGTGTACCTCAAATATGTCAAAGGATTACAAGAAATTGCTTGTTAAGGCTGAAGCAATGGTAGACAACGTGCAAAAAGATCTCACAATCAAGTCAAATCACATCCAAATGTTGCATTGCACATCCAAAATGTCAAACCCACAAAAACAACAATTGGGCATCCTAGACCAAAAAACAATGCAAGTATGGTTATTGAATATACCTATTAAACAACAAATGTTAGATACCTCCAAAGCATTCCATAATACATTGAAACAATCTTTGTAGGAGAAGTAGGGAGCAAGATCTCCAATGTTAAGCAGTGGGTTACCCAGTTCCCTCAAAAATCAGGAAGAACTTATTACAAGTGCCCAATATGTGAGTCTAATAAACAAGAAGAACATAATCAAGGAAGAGAAAGAGAAAATAGCTCAGGTAGAGAAAGAATTTCTTACAAAGGCGACAACCAAGGCCTCAATCACTATTTGCTAATTTGGAGGCATTGTTGGAAAGAATCAAGCAAGTTTCCAAGACAAAAGAAGACCTTCCCAAGGAGCAATATAATGGACTAGAAGCATTAATTTGGGGGTTGAATGATATCTAGAATCCAGTATCGCACTAAAGAGCCCCTCAATCTTGAAATTTTGTAACTTGGGTGGCCTAGTTTTGATGGCTTCAAGTCCAATAGAGCAAGGCATGGTCTGGGAATTGTTGTCAATCGAGCTTGATGTCCTTTTTGAGTAGCTAAAGTCGTAGTAGTCTAACTATTACCATCACACTTCACAATCAAACACAGTCGTGCAAAGAGGGGTAAGACATAAATTGAAGGCAATTCCAATCACAAAATGGTCGAAGAAATGTTGAGTTGAATGGAGAGTCCAATTTTGTAAAATCAGAATGAGAATCTAAAGAATTTGGAGGGAAGAGTTTTGAGGCTAATGACTTGTTCGTCAACAATCTATTAGGTATCTTCCAATTCGCCAAACATGTTTTCTACTCCCTCCAATTCACCGTACACAACGATTTGCTAGACATCCAACAAATCATTGGACTGAACGTCATGAATAGGGACTCTAAAGTGCGAAATTTCAAGTAAACAACTTGGACAATGAAATCATCGTGCTCTAAATGGTGTTAGTGATGCTCTAAATGATCTTGAATTTATCTTTAGTGCCAAATTTGGTTGGTTGTGCAATGTTTTGCCATTCAATTGTAACATTCTGTCAAATAAAGGTAACTAGGTAGTTATAGTTTGATTTACTTCAATTAGAAGTAGAGTTAGCTTTACTTTTTATATAATAAAAGCTAGATGCTCATTGTAAAGGGGCCTTTGACTATTTTCAAAAAGACTAGAGCTACTCCTTGAGTTAGTTTTGTACTTGTGATTCAAATTGCAATTAAGGAAGAAACTATGCATGGCTCTTATGGATCAATTGCATTCTTTGACCTCTTTATTCAAAGATGTATGATGATTGTGGCTCTTCCCTCCCATCTCTTGTTATTTCTCTTGCTTTGTTGTTGCATGTTATGTGAAGATCTGACACATTGAAGTTATTCGGTCGTTTTTGGAGATTTCAATTGGATCAATGGTATAATCTCGCTATGGTTTGGAGGCCGTATTTGTTTATTGCATTTATTTTCAATTCCTCACATGCTTTCTCCCAAATGGATTAAAGTAGTTTGGATTGATTAGATTTAGTGGAGCCAATTCTTAAATCTAGAGATTGGATATTTAATCCATCCCCTTTCTTGTTAGAATAAACAGCAGATTATATTCATGTACGGGATGGTTTAAATAATACATTTGCAGGACTATAATAGCTCGGAGGTTACGAAACCATCCGAGGCTGAAATAGAACTTGTTATAACAAATAACAAGTTATGCCTAATTTACAATATAATGTAATAACAACAATATACTAACAAATATACGCTAACATCCCCCCTTATTACATTATTTTGGTAATGATATAACTATTAGCTATACTAACATCCCCCCTGATTACATCATTTTGCAATACAAAGAGAGCTGCGAAACAATTCAAATTTGACACGTGCAAGTGCCTTAGTGAAAATGTCTACAACTTGAGCATCGGTGGGAATGTGCTGAAGCTGAATTCGGTGCCTCGGAACTTCATCTCGAATGAAATGACATTGTGTGTCAATGTGTTTTGTTCTTTCATGATGGACTGGATTCTTGACTAGGTTCAGAACACCACGATTGTCGCAAAACAAGTGTATTGGAGATTTGGATGGATGACCCATACTTGTCAGAATGCGACGCAACCATATCACTTCGCACACAGACTTCACGTGCGGCGCGATACTCTGCCTCTGTTGATGAAATAGCAACCACCTGTTGCTTCTTGTTGTGCCAAGAGATGGGACCGGATCCAAGATGAAAAATATATCCTGAAGTTGACTTGCGATCATCAAATGATCCGGCATAGTCGGAGTCCGTGTATCCTTGCAAGAAGAATTTGTTGTTCCTCTTGTATTCTAGGCCATATTCCATTGTGCCACGGACATAGTGAAGAACACGTTTTGCTGCTTTCCAATGAGTGGTCTTAGGCTCCTAGCATGAACCTCGAAAGATAGTTGACAGCAAATACGAGATCCGGCCTAGTATTGGTCGGATATATGAGACTCCCAATCAACTATCGATAGAGAGTACCATCTACACAAGGTGAATCATCATATCACGATAAGCGAAGTCCGGTCTCCATCGGAGTTGCCATTGGCTTGCAATCGGTCATGCGATATTTTTCTAGCAATGTCTTGGCATATTTTTTACGAGACACTTTGATGGAGTGCTCCTTACGGCTGAATTCCGGACCAAGACAGGTAATGGAGAAGTCCGAGATCCGACATCTCAAAAGATTGACACAAGTCTCTTTTGACAGTAGAGATCATAGTTTACGAACTCCCTGTAATGAGCAGATCATCAACATAGAGTACAAGCAACACTATCTCAGAACCCTGTTTCTTGAAATAGAGGTTTGCATCTGACGGACATCTCTTAAAACCATGTTGTAGGAGGTGATTGTCCATTTTTATATACCAAGCTCGAGGAGCTTGTTTCAAGCCATATAAGGATTTGACCAATTTGCAAACTTTCTCGTTGTTGGCCTTCCACTGCAAATCCTTACGGTTGAGTCATATAGACTTCTTCTTGGAGATCACCATTCGAGAAAGGCACTTTTGACATCCATCCGATGAACTTTCCACCCAAACTGTGCTGCCATAGCACAAATAACTCGAATTGTTGTCATCCGAGCAGTAGGTGCAAAAGTTTCCTCGTAGTCAATGCCTTCCTTTTGAGCATAGCCCTTTGCAACAAGATGGGCCTTATGCTTATCAATTGTCCCATCTGCTTTGTACTTGACTTTATACACCCATTTGCAGCCAATGGGTTTCTTTCCATGCGGCAGATCGACAAGCTTCCAAGTTTTGTTTTTCATCAAAGACTTATACTCTGCATCCATAGCAGCCTTCCACTGAGGCTCACCGAGAGCAACTTGTACTGATGCAGGTTCAAGATCGTCTATGGAAGACATAAACACCTTATCACTATCAATATCCATATCTTTTGTATCTCTTCTTGGATCTACGGAAAGTTCTTCAAAAGATTGACACAGATCATCAACCCCGGTATTCTCTATTGCAGCTTTCTCTTATCGAGCCATGCTGCGAGTACGAGGCCTATCCAAAGTCAAATCTGGTGGAGTAGATAGCTTAGAGTCTTTGATTGTATTTGTATACCACTTTGGATTCTTCTTCTTAGGTGTTGAAGAAGATCCAGGAAGAACCTCCAACCTTTGATGAAGGAGATTTAACAACTCGAGTTTCCACAAGGTCTAGGTATACATCCGATGTGTTTGTTGATGTGAAAGCCTCATCAAAAACAACATCTCTACTTATGTGAATCTTCTTGGTTAAGGGATCAATCAAACGATAACCCTTAGAGTGCTCATCATACCCAAGAAGAATACACTTCAATGTCTTCTCATCTAGCTTCTTCCTTTTCTCTTTTGGTATGTGCATGAAAGCTTTACATCCAAAAATGCGTAGATGAGAAATGGAGGGTTTCCTACCACTCCATGCTTCTTGTGGAGTCATTCCTTGTAGGGCCTTTGTGGGTGCCCTATTCAACAGATATACTGTCTGTGGTGACGACTTCCGCCCAATATAGTTGCTCAAGTCTAGCTCCTGTGAGCATGCAACGAACCATTTCCATGATGGAACGATTCCTCCTTTCAGGCAACTCCATTTTCTTGAGGAGTATAAGCAATAGTTAACTGTCTTGTGATCCCATTTTCTTTCAAGAATGCAGAAAATTCTTTAGAGGTGAACTCCCCCCCTCGATCTGAGCGGAGGGTCTTTATAGAAGTCCCTGACTCCTTCTCAACAGATTTCTTGAATTGTTGAAAGAAGCCAAATGCTTCAGATTTTAGTTGAAGAAAGAATACCCACATCTTTCGTGAGTAATCATCCACAAATAACTGAAAATACCTCTTACCCCCACAACTGTTGGGAGTGAAGGGACCGCACAGATCGGTATGAACCAACTCCAGGGGTTTCTTTGCTCTTGTAGAGCTCTTTTCAAAAGGCACTCTATGCTGCTTTCCTGCCAAGCGATAGAGCAAACTGGTAAAGTGGTAGAAAGGGAAGGAAGACCCTTAACCATCTCATACTTACTTAGCTCAAGTAAGTAACCAGAACTCAAATGTCCATATCTCTTGTGCCATAGGGAAGTTGCCTCCTTTGTAGAGACTGTCATGGCAACATGTGGAGTAGAGATAGTATCTAAGGCAAATAAGCCATGCTTATATGAAGCGGTTGCAATGTTCTTACCCCTCCTGGTAATAGAACAACACTTCTTGCCTCCCTCAACACTAAAGTTCACAACCATATCTTTGTCCAGAATTTGTGTGAGTGACAACAAATTGTTTGCCAATCCTGGAACATAGAGAACTTTATCAATCGACACTTGCCATCGGGAAGAGTGGCTCGAAACAGTGCCTTCTCCCTGAACCTTGTAGGTTTTATCATCGACAATAGTGACGGGTTTGCCCTCTTTGGCCTCAAAAGACTCAAACCACGATTTGTCACCGATCATGTGCTTACGGCTCCAGAATCAACATACCATATAGGATCCGTCTGCTTGGACACTGTGGTAGTCATGAGAACTTTGTGAGCTCTCTCAGAATCCGTGTCAGATTCTTCAACAGCAACATTCACTTGTTGTTTGTTCTTTTGTGGTTTGTTTCGGCCTTTCTGTTTTGATTGCTTATTCTTATGCCAACATCTGTTTGTATCATGACCTTCTTTGTCACAGATCTTGCAATATCTCTTTTTCTGTTGAGGTTGTTGAGTTTGTTTCCCTTTTGAATCCTTTTGTGAATTCCCTCCCTTCTAAAAATTACCCTTCTTCCGGTTTTGTCCTTTCCTGTTGATGTAGAGAGCAGTGTTAGAAGAATCATCTCTTTGTAGTTGGCGTGCTTCCTCCTCTTGAAGCATATTAACCAATTCTACAAAAGTAACTTTCCGTTGTGATACATGAAGGGAAGTGATCAACACTCGATAAGAATCAGGTAAAGCTCTCAATACAACTGAAGTAAGGAGCTTGTCTTCAACTGGTTCTCCCAAAGAATTCAACTTTGCTTTCAATTTAGAAACTCTGCAAAGAAAGAATTCAACTGTCTCACCCTACTTCATGCTTAGACTGTGTAATTGAGATTGAAGAAATAGAATGGTGGAATCATTCTTTCCCTCATATATAGTATTAAGGGCATCCCATGCCGCTTTACTAGTTGCACAGTCGACAATATGGGGTTGGACTTCATCGGACACAGCAAGCAAGATGAGCACTTTTGCTTTATTGTCTAGCTTATCAAAGTCTCTTTGAGCATTAGATGGAGCTGTAGCACCAACAACAGGTGAAGGTCTGGTTGTTGCTCCAGATACAACATCCCATAAATCATCCATTGCTAGGATGGCCTTCATCTTATTTTTCCATGGTGTGTAATTAGGACCTTTCAACAACTGATGAGAATCAGTCATTAGTTTTGCAGACATGATGAAGGTTCCTTATAACACCAATTGGTCCCCCTTTCGATATACCTTTTGCTAGGCCGTTATACCGTACAAAATACCCGCCCTTACGTGAGGGAAACTATAGGTATTTAGAAAGATCAACAAAAAATCACCCGCCCTTACGTGAGGGAAACTATAGGTGAGTTTTAGAGATCATACGATACGTGGAACATAAGCGATACTGAAAGGGAATCGCCTTGTTGATGGCACCTACCATAGAAGATTCTTCTCATGCGTGGGGCGTAACTTCCCCTAAACACTATGAAGAATACTTCGTCAGGATTTACGCCTAAACACAAGAACGATTAAGGGTAGTGGATGGAGTAAAAAAAATGCAAAATGGCAAACTTATCTCTCCCAGACGATTTATAGAGAACAAGCTCAGACGTCGTTGTAGCGGCTATATTAGGCGGCGGATACAGTAGCGCAATCACGACAGCTTTACCCGTAAGTGCTGGCCGGAGGTATCACAAATACCGAACAGCTGCAGTGCAATAAATTGCACGGATGGGTTTTAATTATTCCGGGGACTTAGGGAGTGAATTTGATTTTAACTTTTAATGTTATAGTGCAAGAAATCAAATATGCAACATACAACAAAGAAAAGTGCCCTCAGGAATAACCCACTAGGTGTCGGGCGCAACCGAAAATGCACCTTTACAATAATGCCAAAATTGCTTTTCAAAAAATTACTCACTTTCCCCCTTTGATTTTTGAAAAAAAATACCCCCTTCTTTTTATCTTAAAAAAAATTCCCACAAATGATTTTGAAAATTATTTTATAACCTTAAAGTTAAAAAAAAATATTAATTTTAATTTATATAGTTTTTAAAAAACCTTTAAAAAGAAATTAAAATCAAATTAAAAAATTTAATTTTAATTTATAAAGGTTAAACTATAGAAAATAAATTAAAATTAAAAATTAAAGTTTAACTTTAGGAAAAAATAATTAAAAAAAAATGTGGAAAAAATTTTTTTTTACCTTTGTTGAAGGAGGGGTCGGCGGGATTGGAACCCGCGACTGCCGAGCTCCCGAGCCTTACCGCACGATCCACCACCAGGTGGACTAGCGGGCTGATCCGTCAGGATCAGGGGCCCCCTCGTATTTGAGGAGGTCCCGGCAGCCCTGCTGCTAACTTTCCTCCTCCTCTTCTTGTCTGGCAGCGGCAGGTGGCCGCGGGGGTGGCCTGCAGCCTCCGTTGCTGGTGGCGGCACGATGGCCTGCAGCCACTGCTGCTGCGGCTCGGCACTCGCAACCTCGGCTGTCGCGCTGCGGCGCGACGGGGTGGGGGGAGGTGGGGGGCCTCCCAACGTCGCGCGAACGCACGACGTGTCGCGTCTACGCGACAGGAGTGGGAGGGAGGTGGGGGGCCTCCCCAACGTCGCGCGGACGCACGACGTGTCACGTCTGCGCGACGGGAGTGGGGGGAGGTGGGGGGGCCTCCCCAACGTCGCGCGGACGCGCGACGTGTCGCGTCTGCGCGACGGGAGTGGGGGGAGGTGGGGGGCCTCCCCAACGTCGCGCGGACGCGCGACGTGTCGCGTCTGCGCGACGGGAGTGGGGGGGAGGGGGGGGGCCTCCCACAATCGCGGCTGCGCGACTGTTTGGGGGGGTAGCCTCCCAACGTCGCGCGTGGATGCGCGACGTGTTGAGGGGAGGATTATCCTCCCAACGTCGCGCGACGTTAAATAATTTTTTTTTTTTTTAAATCCGCTGCGACGTCCCGCGATTGCGCGCGGCGTAAAATTTTTTTTTTAAAACTCCGCGGAACGTCGCGCGATTGCGCGCGGCGTGAATTTTTTTTTTTTAAATTCGCCTTCCCAGCACAGAAGAAAAAAAAAAAATTGCGTCCTCCCAGCCACGAGAAAAAATGTGTCCTCCCAGCAACCAGATGCTGTGTTTTACAGTCGCACGTCCTAGCAAGCGTCTGCAAAAAATTCTGCACAAGCTCGGATACCATGTTAGAATAAACAGCAGATTATATTCATGTCCGGGATGGTTTAAATAATACATTTGCAGGACTATAATAGCCCGGAGGTTACGAAACCATCCGAGGCTGAAATAGAACTTGTTATAACAAATAACAAGTTATGCCTAATTTACAATATAATGTAATAACAACAATATACTAACAAATATACGCTAACATTTCTATGCCTGTGATCTCATGGGCACATAATTGAAACAGAAGATTTTGTCAATCAACAGGTACACATGGACTTATTTTGGCAGCATTTATGAAGTGGCATGTTTCCTAATGAGATTTGGACCACAAGCAATCCTTTGGGTGATTGCAGTTGTGTGTTGTCATGGACATAAGATTAAGAGGGGAAATGTTAGAACTTAATTTTCTTGTCTAAGACTATGTCATGTATCTTAGCGATGACCTTCGATTTGGTTGGTTGTAACCAACCTTCTAATCTTCTTGTGCATATTTGTTGAAATAAAAAATAAATAGTTGAGCCAACATATATGTCAATTGTATATTTTAGCTATTTATTGATTGTTTTTTGTACACCATTTCCAATCTTTGTTGGCAGTTGATCACTTCAGACAATGGAGATCCTTCCATATCTGAACAGTCATAAACTCCATTATTCCTACCTGTTAAAATTAATAATACACCAAAATATAACTGCCAATTTACAGAGTTGGATTCAATAATGGAACAAGATTGCATTGGCTGGTAATTATTCTTGTTTTCTGCCAGTTCAAATCCAATAGAAAGATAGACAGTTTGTATAGATAGTATAAACAGACACGACAGTGTGTGATGCTTTGTAATCTTTTTTTTGCTTCCAATTATGGATCTTAATGAAAATGTTGCAACTTCCAGGTGAAATAAGCACACCTAACAATATTTTTATTATTCTGCAACATAATGGAGTTACATAGTTGACATTATTTTGAAAGAAACTGAAAATCAATCTACAATTTTCAACATCTCAAAAAATGAGAAGCTTACTGGATTATAACATAAAGCACTAGACATTGACAACAGACTGCTAATATGAAGCAGCATTAACTAAAGACCAACAATATCAAGTATGCGGCTGTTGAAAAGAACGTACCGATCCTTTCTTTTTCAATCCCTAGCAACTAGCCCTTACATTAAACATCAAGACCAGCTTTTCTGTTCTTGTAAGGTGATTGATCTGGTGGATAAAATTTACCTTCATCACTACCAATCCTCAGCACTAATAGTGTTATCATTTGTGATATGAAAGTGATACATGGAGCTCAAAAGAATATGTCAATATAAATAATTCTGTATGGATGCCATTGCAAGGAGATGTGATATGATACACTGGTAGTAGATTACAAAAGTTCATGAGGTCCACTTCAAATGAAACACGAGAATCAATATCATGATTAGTCTAAGTTTATGTCCATATCCTGATTAATTGTGGTTGGGATTCAGGCCTATCCTTATTTGGCAAGCTTCTACTATTAAGCAAGCAGAACTCTTTCTTCATTACGATATTCAACAAAACAAAAATTGAGTTAACATATTTAAAACGCAAATTTCCATTCTTTAAGAGATTCATAGAAAGAACAACTAGGTCTCACCTATTCAGCACAAAAGTACTTTGCAAAAGAAGAAACTGTGCATATGTTTGAGTGAAGTAGTAATATAGTTACAACTCTGGTTATGATCAGGATTCAGAATAACAAGTTAATTTTCCAAAAAATGACATATTATAGATTGAGTTTTTCCTATGGAAGTATACAGAATTGAGTTAAATGAAGAAGCATAGTTGTTGATCACAAAATAAGTTTGTGACCTTTGGGCTCATTTCCTATAAAACCATTCAAGCAAATGATAATGCGTTTAGTACAAGCATATTTGCACTCAAAGCCATAGTGAAGCATGAAGAAAAAAATCATCAAGTTGAACCGACAGTGAATCAAATTGGAGATGGCTGTATTCCTTGTTCATCCAAATACCTCGTAGAATTTTTCCACAACTAGCAAACCCGAGTCAATGGATTCCAATGGATCTTTCCGGAGACGGTGTCTCAAGCAATTTGGGATTACAGTCATGACATCTTCAGTAGCCACTTCTTCTCTTCCCTTCAAAGCAGCTAAAGCCCTGGCAGCCCTGTTTGTCACAATATCACCTCTCAAACCATCCACATTCAACTCTGCACATACTTGAGAGATCTTCACACGAATGCTATGATCAATTTGAACTCTAGAAAGCCTCTCCCTAGCTTCAGTAATCTGCTTCTGAAGATTTTCCTGCTCTTGCATGTATGAGCCCCGGAAAGACTTTGGATCACTGTCAAATCTGGCTCTCTCCTCCACAATTTTGACCCTCAGTTCTGCATCTCTTACTGTCCCAACCTGAGCATGCATGCCAAATCTGTCCAAAAGTTGTGGGCGAAGCTCACCTTCCTCTGGGTTTCCTGAACCAATTAGAATAAAACGAGCTGGATGAGAGAGAGAAATCCCCTCTCTCTCCACAGTGTTCCACCCAGAAGCTGCAGCATCTAGCAGTACATCTACTAGATGATCATCAAGAAGATTAACTTCATCAACATACAAAATTCCCCTGTTTGCCTTTGCAAGAAGACCAGGCTCAAATGCCTTAACTCCCTCAGTAAGTGCCTTCTCAATATCAATAGTTCCACAAACCCTATCTTCAGTGGCACCCAATGGCAAATCCACCATAGTGATTTTCGTCGTCATGACAGGAAGCTGCTCATCGCTTTCAATTCTTCGTCGAACTTCCTCACTCATAGATTCTGGATCTTCCGGATCAGAGTTGAAAGGATCACCAGAAACCACCTTAATTTCTGGCAGCAAGTCCACAAGAGATCTTACAGTGGTTGATTTGCCAGTACCACGGTCACCCATAATCATAACTCCTCCAATTTTTGGGTCAATCACATTCAGCAACAAACATAGTTTCATCTCATCCTGACCAACAATTGCTGCAAAAGGATACACAGGTCGTTGACTCTCCTTGGAAACAGTCATCTTAACCTTTCAACCAAATAGCAGTTGCACTCTCAGATTAAGTATAGGTGACAGCATAGCATGCTAAAAACAATATTCCTACAGGTAATTACTCAGAAAAACTAGATTTCTGCTGCAATTACGTACAGTTAGAATCTTTATGCAGTAGTTAAAAACATTTTCTTTGATTAGAAGTTATAACCAACATATAAATGACATTCATAATTACAATTGATGTTAGGAAGTATGACGTTTTGGACAGTCAGGCAAAAGCAAGCTAATTTAGGACTTGACAAGAATCTAGTTATTGTTCCTTAATGGAATAAAGAGGTGTTAGTGGTGGGAAATGGAGGAAGAAAACGACACTCATGGTTATTTCTAAACCAATTGACTACCCTGTTAGTCCCATACACTGTAGGAAACAGTGAAGTAAATCACCTCATTCCATATTGTGTATGTATGTATCAGGATAACACAATTTTCATTGGGTCAAGCATTTTACCTAGAGTTGTATAATGTGCCTTGGAATTTCATGAGTGGTGTTGCTCACTGCATTTATGTACGCTTGTGCTTGATTCTCTGTACTAGAACTACATTATATGGACCGAGTTTCGAGAGAGAAAAAATTGACATGGCTATGCATTAGGCATGGCAAACAACTTGGTTTTATTTAGCTGAAAAAATGCCTTTCAGAGTAGGAAATTCCCCAAATTCAGTTGGATAAGTTAATCTAATAACAAAGATCCTGAACCCTAGCATGGAACTACTAGTCCATTGAATTGGGGAACTGAATAAGGGAGTTAATCAAGAATCTCAAGATAAAATACAGTTGATAGAGCAAAAAGGCAAAGAAAGTATTTTTCAAAAAAAAAAATGCAGAAGCACAACTTACCTTCTCAGATGACATGGGTTCAGTGGCAACGTTGTTCACGGATAAAGTGCTGTTGAATCTCCTCTTAGGCAGCTGCATTTTGCATCCCAGTGAAAGTCTACTTCCTAAAAAATGCCCTGGACAAATTCACAATACATCCCAAACAAATCAAACCTTGGCACCTCAAACACATGGGCATTCCCCTCCTTTTATGTATTTCCAAAAAAGGAAGCCATGTACTCCCCACCCAACATAGACCTTCCCCCAAGAGGTACAAAAGTGTCACAGAAACTTCAGAGTTGGACATAAAAACCTAAAAGTTCCAAACAGTGACTGCCAAATCAGCTTTGGGTTGCCCATGTGGGAATTGGATGCAACACCCTACCAAATATATCCTATTGTTGAAAAACTACAAAACTGTCACAAACCATCAGAATTACACGCAAGAAGTTGCAAACGGTAACCACCCAAATCAGTTCTGGAATGCCCATGTGTGAAATTCGATAAAAGAGGAGAGGAATACTGACACCCAATTCCAGAGTTTAAAAAAACAATAACTAAGACGTAAACATTAAAAAAAAAAATGGAACGTGTACAGCCAAAAAATGTTGCAAACAGTGACTACCCAAATCAGCTATGGAATGCCCATGTGTAAAACTAGATAAAACAGGGGAGGAACACTGATACCCAACTCCAAAGTTTGATCAAACAAAAATAAGACATGACAAAAACCAATCTTGTTTTTCTTTGGAACAATTAGTTACAGAGAAACTTCAGATAAGAAACAATCCACGTGCTGAGATAGGGGGAGGGAGAGTGAGGAAAGCAAGGAATGAGAACTCACCAGAGGCAAGAGGAACTTGAAGTTGGCAGCGTGAGGATGTAAGCTTCACAGTAGCCATGGAGGCAGCACAAGAATGAAGTCCCACCATGGTTGAGTCTGCCACTGCCATTACTTTCTCCTTTCTCGGCCGAATGTATAGAATGCAGCCAAGAGAGGACCATATCCTTTTGTTCATCCGCAATCTCCACTGACCACGTCATCCAAAGCTCGAGGACATTAAGCCTCTTAATTTTCTAATTTCACTATTATTGATTTTTATTGTTATCAATATTTCAACAATTCTATTTTAATATAAAATAAACTAACATTAGAGAATAAAATAAACTTTTAAAAGTGTATCTGAATCCAGAACACGTTCATGTGTTCCTGGGCGAGTTCAATAAGAGTCCGTAGTGTTCTGGCGAGTTCAATAAGAGTGTTAAATATTTTATAAGTATGTTGGTAATTATTGGTTTAAATTTTTAGATGGTGAGTTTAGTTGACTATGAAAAAAATTAAATTAAAAACTTGTGAATATATTTTTCAATTTAAAATATTTTTTTAATATAATTTATAAAAAAATTTAAATTATTAAATAAAAGATCTAAAATTTAAAACAAAGACTTGAATTTTAAATTAAAGGTACAAGGTTTGATTTACAATGAGGGTATTCTAGTTGAGTAGAGCATGGTTAAATAACATCTTCAAATGACTTGTAACTTTAAAAATTATTTTCTTGAAACTATTAGGAATTTCATATCAAATTGTTTGCAATTGATAAAGAAACATATTAGATGGTTAGTCAATGAGGAAATTATGCAATTGTTTGGTCTCATGCTTGGTTGAAGTCTTATCCTCTTATCTTTGACTCAAAATGGCAATCATTGGCTTAGATATGCCTATCTCGTAAAGGTCTAAAGGTGAAAGATTATTAATTTGAGTGTTGGCAATTTTGGGTACCTTGGGTACATTGCCTTTGCTCAAGTGTTGGTGTTGTCATTGATGTCAAGAAGCTTTTGAAGGAATTTGATCTGAGGTCAAAAGGATCTAAGTTCAAGGAAGGGTTTTTTGTGAAAACCAAGGCAGATAAAATAAAAGGTTTTATTTAAAACCATGGACAACAGATTTGAAATGGGTTTTTCTTAAAACCCAAGTTGGCTTTTCGTTTCATTGAAAAAGGTGCCCCAGTGATGGAGTTATTTAATTTTAAATATTCAGTTTAAATTTTATTTATTTAAAATTTAAATTAAAATTTTAAAATTAAATTAAAGTATTTTCCGTCGTGTTTGGAAATGCCGACGTGTTAAAAAATGCATCATAGTGCATATAAATTGAGGCAATGGAATTCATTAATGAGGTGTCAAGTTGTCGATATTAATTCCTTGTGCATTTTCGATTTCGTCATCGAAGCCCCTGTGCCAGCGAAGGAGGAAGACAATCGTTGCGTGGTCAAAGGTGTGGAACGATTAAAGAGGGTTATAGATATCATATCGTTCGAAGACCCTACGAAGACATAAGACCCAGACGCGGTAAATGAAACACACGAAATTTGAGGGCGCGTGTTTGAAGAGTTTTGTGGTGGCTGCACGCTAAGTGAAAACAAGGACAAAAGTCGCGCAGAGGATTTACATGATATTCGAGGTATGCAGAAGAGACAAGTAATTAGTTTTCAGATGGTGCTTAGTGGCATTGCTGGCCTCAAGAAAGAAGCTTTGGTTGAGAGAAATTACGGCTGAGTAGCTTAGATGGTAATCTAGGCTCGACCAGAGTGCTAGGCTACTTAGAGATGCGAGTTTGACTCACGTCGTGAAGCGTTGGATATTGGTATTGAGAGCACGCAAACCATCGCGGGCAAGGTTTTGCTGACATCGACTTCAGGACAGGTAGAAATCTAAGATGTGCATCTTTTATTCCATGCAACTCAGCAGTAGAGTTGGTTAAGGTTAGCGCTATGGCAGGAGTGGTCTGCGGGTCAAATCCCGCTGGGTACGTCCTTTTGGTTGGAAAGCTCTGACCTTAGGAAAGCAGTCGAGTTTGGCAAGGTAACAATATTGTTTTTGTTTTGTGTGAGAGATTAAGTGAAATAAAGGAGTTATAAGGTAGAGTGTCTAATATTGAAATGTTGTAAAGGGGATACAAGGATTTATTGTTCAAAGGAACTTAAACCTTATTGTATGATATTTTATTAATGTTGGAGGAATAAGGTGATGATGGCTGGTTGATTTTTATTGGAAGACAAGTTTAAATGCACTTTTAGAAAAGAAGATATTTCTGGTATTTTCTTTTTATAAAAGTATATCATATTATATATCGTTGGAAAGCTCATTTCGAGGGCTATTTGACTAACTCATTTAGAAGGAGAAATAAGGTGTATATAGAGAGATATTTCTGTTTTGTAAAGGGTTTCAAAAGTAAAGATTGTTGTGCTCTTTTTCAAAGTGTGTTGAGTGTGGCAGATTTCCAAAGGGGTTTCTTCACTTCAAAAAGGTATGGGCACATTCTCCTATTAATTGTTTATGGTGGTTGATTTCTGAAATATCATTGGAGGGAAAAGGATTGTTTGTGGTTTCCTTTTCGAAAGTGGTTGGGTGAATGCTTCAAGGTTGATGTTAGTTGACTAAACCTTGTTTGATGAGCATTGTTGTTGAAACCCAAATTTTTTTGTGAAAAGAACATGAGTATCATTGTTATATGAGATATTGCATGGTTGGCAATTGTTGGGGTGTTTCATGTTCTTGAGAAAAGCATACTACATCTATCTTATTCTTTTGAGATTTAAGATTGAGTTGAGATTGATATTGAGAGTTAAGTATAGAACATATTGAGTCTCTAACAATTCTCTTTATGGTTCTATGAGATTTGAGATTGAGATTGGGAGTTAAGTATAGAACATATTAAGTCTCTAACAATTTTCTTTATGCTTCTATGAGGTTGATGAATCACATTGGGTCTCTAACCATTCTCTTTGTGGGTTCATGCCAAGCAAGTTTTTCTTGATGAACTTGTGAGCAGTTTTTGGACGAGGTTTCGTTGGGGACTTGTGAGCGAGGTTTTGGACAGGTTCCGTTGGGGACTTGTGAGCGAGTTTTTGGACAAGTTCCGTTGGGGACTTGTGAGCAGGTTTTGGACAGGTTCCTTTGGGGACTTGTGAGCAGATTTGGACAGGTCCTAGCAGAGGACTTGTGAAGCTAAGTTTGATAGTTCTATCAGAGAACTTGAGGACATAGGTGCATTGGTTCTATGAGAAGAACCCGAGGACATTTGTGCTAGATCGAAGGACTGTGTTTAGTGCAAATTCGAGGACCAGCTTTGGAGGTGATAGAGTTGAGGACAGAGGTCTCCAGCCAGAGTAGGGAAGACAGGTGTCTTCTGTGGATAGAGTTCTATTTGCTAAGGGCAGTGGAGGCAGAGGTCTTCTAGAAGATCACCAGCCAGAGCAGAGCTAAGGGAAGGTATCTCCTTTGAGCAGAGGCTCATAAATTCAGATTGGGGGAAGGTATCTCCTTTGGGCCGAGGCTCATAAACTTTGTAATTGGGAAGGTTTCCCAAAGAAATTTTATATAACTTTTAGAGGAAAGTTTTATCCGTGGAGTAGCCCACCTTGGGTGAACCACGTAAATTGTTGTGTCACTTTGTGGATGATCTTGTGCATTGTTTTGATATTGCTTTGGATATGTTGCTTTACTGTTTTGAAGTATAAAGGAAAAGTAAAAAGTGGTCTTATACTGTTCACCCCCCCCTCTCAGTATAAGCTTGTGTTCTTCATTGAGCAACAACTCCAAATCATAGATTTTTATTAGTAACTTGGTTGAAGGAGAGGAACTCCAACAAATTGTAGATGAACTTCAAAAGATGCTTCAAGAGTTTTATTTGTCGATTTTTACACAAAAGGATGAGTTGGTTTGAAATCTATCAAAAGATGGTAGATACTTGGTCAATTTGGGATATGAGGATTTAGAGCAATCAAAATTTTCTACTCTCAAATATTTTCCTTGGAAGAATGTTTGGTCACTAGAGGCTCTTGTCATGTGTCTAATTTCATAATGTTTGCAACATCAAAATGCAATGTTTTCATAATCTACTTATTGACCATTTTCTTTATTCAAATTTGATCTTAATAGAATGTGGTAAAGGTTTTGAAATATCCATGGTGACATATATCCAAGTATATAATATGCTTTTGCTCCTTAGTAGTTGGTCCCTCCTAGATGAACTCCCCTTGAGTATTGTCAATATTCTTCAAAGCCTTCTTATTGATAAGTCAATATGGAAGTTGAAAAAAACCTAATACACACTAGAAGCCTTTAATAACTTCTATCTCCACAAAAAAAAAATCACTCCATGGTCGTAAGTATACCCTAGCAGACTCTAATCGAGTGCAATTCCTCTAACGCATCCTATACTTAGTTGTTTCAACTACTTTGAGTCTTTCGGTTGTGTGATAGAGATTTGGTACCTAGGCGGGCCCTGGTCGAGTGCAATTATTTCGACAAGTCTGGGACTTAGCCAAATTTGTTGTTGTATCTCCTCCTTTGCACTTTTTACCAAATTGCATGTGGTTGATACTTGAAAATATCTACAATAGAGACATCTTACTTAAAATTTTATAAACAAGTTGTTCATCTAGACTTCAACCTAAATGATCTCATTTTTATGGTGGGATCCATTAGGGTTAGTCATGTAACTATATAATTTCATGAGGATGATATATGTCAATCCTCTATGGATGGAGATATCCCATCATACATCACAAGTCATAATGATGATAAATTTATCAAGAGAATCATAGTCGATAATGTATCTAGTCTCAAGGTTTGTAGCCTAAAATTCATTAGTCATTTTGAGAGAACCAAATAGGATTTGGTGAAATTTGGTCTTGTTATTAGTGCTTTTGATAATCAAAGAGCCTCTACAAACCAAAACATGGCTAAGATGTTATGGGATAGGTTATCCCCCTATCCATAACGATCCTTTTCCCTTTTCTTCTTCTAACAATGAAGATGAACCTAGCCTTCCTAACAGGGAATACCATGATGACATTGTTGTTTAAATGGGTTGGATAAGGAAACAAAGGATGAAAATGGGTTATTTCTCTTCACTGATCCTTAATCCTTTTGATTTACACAATTTATCAGTGTAAACATCCTAACCATAGTCTATCCTAAGATAATTGTTGATAAATATAACAATGAGGTAAAGGATGTCCTAAATGATCCTCCTCAAGATGTTCCCTCAAACTATCTAAGCCAAAATGACTTCTATTTTGGTGGATATTTTACCCAAGTCATGAATTTTGCTATCTCATAATCAATCGACCATAATCATCCATTCCTAGATCCTATAGATCTTGAGATCGTGGAAGTGTTGCTAGATCCCCCTTAAGTAGAAGATGAGTCTTGTGTTCTAATTGAGGAAACCATGGACATTGATATTAGGACTCCTAAAGATCCCAAGAGCCTTAAACTAGTTAAGGTCTTGATCCTAAGTGTAATAAATACACCAAGCTTTAATAAAGTTCAAGGATATCTGCTTGGCCCTACACCAATATATTATGCCTTGGTCCTTCTCTAGTTGTCCATCATCTAGTTGTCACTCCTGATGCAAAATTTGTAAAGCAAAAATAGTTAAAAATATATCCAAAAGTCACTTTGCTATTCAAGGAGAAGCTCCAAAACCTCCTCAACATTAGATTCATCAAAATCATCAACTATTTTGACTAGATCTTGAATGTTGTCCCTATTGCTAAGAAAATAGGTAGAATTAGATTCTGTGTCAACTTTTGGAAGATCAATAAAGCATGTCCCAGGGATGACTTTCCTCTATCCAACATCAACATGATTGTCAATTTCACTATAATATGTGGAATATTGTCTTTGATGAATGGATTCTCAAACTATAGTCAAATAAAAATTATTCCTAAGGGCTAAGACAAAATAGTTTTTACTACCCTATGGGGAAATTTATGCTCTCAAGTCATGCCTTTTAAATTGAAGAACATAGGAGCTACCTACCAAAAATATATAACATACATATTTCATGACATGATGCATGACATCATTGAAGACTATATTTATGATCTTCTTGGTTAGTCTTTAAATTGGAAGATCATGTTCAAGATATAAGGTGCATCTTTGAGTGGTTATGGAAGTACAAAGTATGCCCGAAACCTCATAAATGCATATTTGGGATTACATCAGGAAAATTGATATTTATTGTATATCGATGTGGCATCAAAGTTAAACCTAAAAATATATAAACTATAGTCTATATGCCATGCCCTCAAACTCTAACCTAGCTTAGGAGTATCCAAGGAAAAATCCAATCCATTCAAAGATTCATCTCCTAGTTTGCTAATAAGTGTCAACTTTTCACCAAGCTTTTAAGGAAGGATGTAGTCTTTAATTGTGATGTTGACTATCAAGAAGCCTTCAATGCTCTCAAATCCTACCTTATGTCTCCTCTAATCCTTCCCCATCCTAATACTTCTAGGCCCTTATTTCTATATAAAGTAGCAACAAACCATGTCTTAGGCAATACATTGGCATAGCATGATGACCAACATAGAGAGTGAACCATTTTCTACATTAGCAAGACTTTGGTCAATTACAAAATCTACTATACCTCTCTAGAGAAGCTTTTTCTAGTTGTACTATTCATTTGATATAAGCTTTGACACTACATGCTTAACCATAAAACCTTTGTCATCACAAGGATTAATCCCTTATATTATCTCATGTTCAAGTCTCACCTATCAAGATGAACCACCAAGAGGGTCATTGTGCTTAGTGAATTTGATCTTGAGTTTTTCAACCAAAAGACTATAAAGGTCAAGTCATTGCTGACCAGCTAGAAACTATGCCCTTAGAAGTTGTTCGTCCCTTAATTGTAGACTTCCTAGATGAGTTAGCATTTAGCTTGAAGGCATATCAACTTGATTCCTAGACTTTGTACTTTTATGGTGGTCAATGTGTCAAAGGATCATGCGTAGGATTCATCTTGGTCACTCCTTAATTACAACTTATCCCTTTGTCCTTTAAGCTTAAGTTCTCTTGTCCCAACAATACTACTTAGTATGAAGCTCTTATCCTAAGGCTTCACACACTATTAGCTCTTCAAGTTAGGACCCTCTCCAAATTTGGATAGGTAGGAGTCATCTTGGTCACTCCTCAATTACAACTTATCCCTTTGTCCTTTAAGCTTAAGTTTTCTGGTACCAACAATACTACTTAGTATGAAGCCCTTATCCTAGTGCTTCACACAACATTAGCTCTTCAAGTTAGGACCCTCTCCAAATTTGGATATTTCCAACTTGTATTCAATTAATTCAATGGTTTTTATCAAATAAAATACAAAAATATTAATCCATATAAAGGCAATATCGATAAATTAATAGATATTTTTGACAAAATCATCATTGAATCTATCCCTAGGTCTAGTAACCACCATGCCAATGCTATGGATTCACTTGCATCCCCTATCCCTTTAGATATAAAATATGAATAAGCCAATATATAATTAAATAAATTAGAAAGTCATCAATCTTAGAGTCTAGCCAACTTCCTCTAGGATTCTTTTTCATATAAGCATCTCCTCCTGGTCCTTGGTACAATGATATATTTGTTTTCCTTAACAATGGTGTGTTGTCTAATGGTTTGAACTGCAATGAGCACAATAACCTTAAGTAATGTGCCTATAACTATGTCATCATTGGTGATATCTTATATTGTCATTCCCTTTATTGCATTCTCTTTAGCCTTAACCAAAACCCAATCAGATATCAAAGAGGTCCATGATAGATTATGTAGTGGTCATTTTAGTGGTGTCTCTATGGCCAAGAAACTCCCATAGACGGGTTATTGTTGGCCATCAATGAAAAATGACTCTTGCAACTATGTAGAAGATGTGATAAATATCAAAAGCATGACAACCTTATCCATGCTATATCCCAAGATATCTAACCCTTGACTTCTCCTTGGCCTTTTTCCATTTGGATCTTAGACATCATTAAGAAGATCAACCTAGTATCATCTAATGGGAACAAGTCCATCATAATGATTACTTAGTACTTCACTAAGTGGATAAAATCCATACCTTTAGCCTCAACCATTATAGTCCAAGTCTCTAAGTTTATCCTTAACCAAATTCTTAGCCATTATGGCATCTCGTATATGCTATTTTTAAAAATAGAACACACTTCAAGAACAATGATGTCCAAAAAATTGTGCTAAATACAAATTTTAGTATAAATGATTGACACCTTACTATCCTAAAGGTAATGGCCAAGCTAGAGCTTCCCATAAGACTCTTTTCAAGATCCTTAATATTCTCATTAGCAAAACTGGTTGAGATTGGTATCTCCAGTTGTATCCCACTTTGTGGACCTATTGCACTAGCACCAAAACTCCCAGTAATGTGATACCCTATATTTTGGTTTAGGAACCAAAGTTGTCTTCCCTTTTGAGCTAGAGGTATCTCATGCATTTTGTTGTAGGAATCCTATATTAGAAATTAATATCATCTCGACCATACAAGCTAGTTGGAATTGCTTGACAAAAAGTGAATCCATGTCCTAGAGAACCTATGGGTCTACTAGTAGAGGCTTAAATATGCCAATAACAAGAAGGTGATATATCATTCCTTCAAAGTTAGTCACCTTATTCTTAAAGATAATTAAAATAACACCAATACCAAAATTGATCTCAAAGACAAATTTGTGCCTAATTAACTAGGTCCAATTTGTTATAACCACCAAGTATGGTTCAAGTGCTTACTGCCTCACCATGCTTGATGGAAAAGAACTTAAAGAACCAATGAACATAATGCATCTTAAAAGGTATTATATTTGACTCTATAATGGATACCTATTTTTTTTAGCTACCTATCACTACTTGCTTGCATCTTGCTTAAATTCATATCTACCTACATGCATGTGCTTGTTTTTACTTGGAATACCTATTACATCTTAAGTCAAGGATCGGTGATGACATGCAAATGATTATCCTAATTAGTATAGTTCATTTTTATTGCACTAGGTGACTGATGCAAGAAAATCTGCCTAGTCCCATCTTTGTAAACCAAATCAAGGTTTTACCAATCATCAATCTATCTCTATCTCAATGAGGTTTGTATTAAATAAAATCTATCAATTCTTCTAAACCATCAATATCTTGTCACATGATGAATACTATGAGATTCATAGGCGATGATGGAAAAATTAATCAAAGCAAATTCTTCTATCCCATCAATCACTACATGAATACTATGAGGTTCATAGGTGCTAATAGCAAAATCAATCATATTAGCTATTTTCTTCCATGTACCACCACGAATGGGTGCAACTGGTCAATAATAAATCTACCTCCTCAACTAAGGTTATAATTCATTGCTACACTAATTAATTAAATCACTCACCAAGTCCCCTTGCAAAAATCTTAAAACTAACCAAGTCCTGGGTAAATCTAACCAAAGTCCCCTTGCAAAAATCTAACTAAAGTCCGCTTGCAAAAATCTTAAAACTAAAGTCCTCCGAGTAAATCTAAAGTCCTCCGAGTAAAACTAAAGTCCTCCGAGTAAATCTAACTAAAGTCCCCTTGTAAAAATCTTAAAACTAAAGTCCTCCGAGTAAATCTAAAGTCCCCCGAGTAAAACTAAAGTCCTCCGAGTAAAACTAAAGTCCTCCGAGTAAAACTAAAGTCCTCAGAGTAAAACTAAAGTCCTCCGAGTAAAACTAAAGTCCTCCGAGTAAATCTAAAGTCCCCTTGCAAAAATCTTAAAACTAACCAAGTCCTCCGAGTAAATCTAAAGTCCCCTTGCAAAAATCTTAAAACTAACCAAGTCCTCCGAGTAAATCTAAAGTCCCCTTGCAAAAATCTTAACCAAAAGTCCCCTTGCAAAAATCTTAAAACTAACCAAGTCCTGGGTAAATCTAAAGTCCCCTTGCAAAAATCTTAAAACTAACCAAGTCCTCCGAGTAAAGTCCCCTCGCAAAAATCTTAAAACTAACCAAGTCCTGGGTAAATCTAACCAAAAGTCCTCTAGGAAGAGCTAACCAAAGTCCTCTAGGAAACATTAACCAAGTTCTTTGGGCAAAGCTAACGAAAGTCTCATTAGGTAAATATCTAAGCATATCTCTATGTATATGATTGTACATATTTGTATATATTTTTTACATATTTGTACTATAGTAGCACCCTCTTGGGCACATCATGCATCATGCATCTCTCATCATCTTCAATCATTTAATCATTTCATATTTCATCTTTTAAAAACATTTTTTAGTTAATCATCATTAATTAATATTTAACTATACATCTTAAATTAATCCATGCATAAAAATTTGGTATCACATATAATTGTACATCCTTAAATTAACCACCATAATCATCTCATCATTAATCACTCACTTAACAACATTAATCTCATCATCATCCATAACATCAACATAAAATAATTAGACACATACATCATTGATCATAACCTCAGATCATAGGACACATCATAATGGATAATCAATAGGATTATATATATAATGTATATACATTGTGTCTATGGTACATTAATGTACATCTCATAATATATAATGCTACAATAACAAAACTTAGGTCAGTCAGCCAAAATTAGGTAACTCTAGAAGCCCATGTGTAGTTTCCCTCTCTACCTCATATAGGTGGTGGGATCCTCACTGACCATTATGAGTGGTATGTCATGGACCTAGAATTATTTCATGACCATGTCATTATCGATGACAAGAGGTATTGATCATTGGGAACCGTCACATGGTATATAGCTTGGTAGTATGCTGCCTTCTAAATCTCACCCTATAGATCCCACTACACTACTTGTAGATCTCCCTGAGCTTATGCTAGTTGGTCCAATAGCATCTAAACCACCTATCCCCTTCCAACTACTCTTGCCACTATTGTGTCTCTTACCAATACTATGTATGCTCTATGGTTAGACTCTAAATAGTTTTTTGCATCACGATGGGCTATGCTACCAACTGGTCCCTCTTTTCTAACAAGATATCCACCTACCTAGCTAGTGTGCCCTGTTCTTCCTTGATGATTGACTATATGGACCTAATCAGTCCCACCTCACCAATCATTCTCCATAGAATGAATAGCACCTATAGAAATAGCATTGTTATGGGTATTGTTGTAATTGTTTTCAGCCCTTGTCTTTTCCTATGTCTTCATATTTCTTGGTAATGGCACATCCAAACTAGCATTGTCTACCTTTTCCTTGGATTCTAAAACCACATCCCTTGCATTATCACCCTCTTAGGATGGAATGAATAGTACCATTGCATGTACTTGAGCACCACTCTAGGACCATCCTACCTTAGAGATCCTATTGTACACTATACTGACAGACCATTCGATCAAAATTATGGAGCTATTGATCCTCATGGTCCTACAAACCATCTAACTTGCCTCATATGATCTATATCATAGATTTCATCTTGTCATCCAGGATGGTACCTACACAACCACTATGTGATCTATACCACCTAAAAATCATCAATAACTCTCCTTGCCACTGCCAACACCCCTCTATGAGGCCTCCCTTATCCTTCCTCAAACTATCAACCCCACATGTAAGTGGATGATGCCTCCTATTCATCCACTTTCCTTGGAAACCCTAGTAGCCTCATAATTGTAATATGTTCATAAACCCAAACCTAGAAAAGTGTACAAAATATGAGTCATTATCCTCACCTATAACCCAACTAATATAATATCTAATATAGTTATTATAGTATCACCATCCCCCATATAAAGACCACCTACTAGTCTCGCATCTTCATCACTAAATATCTCACTCCTAATGCACCATCCACTTGCTCATGTCATTGAGCAAGATGCAGATACCAAGGCACATAGGAGGGTGGCCTATATATCTAGTTAGCCCCCTATATATGTGGCATTTATGTCAATATTAGATATGATCATGGAGATGGTTGAGCCTCCTTATAACCTCTCTAAATATTTCCTTTGATCCTATCCCATATATACCTCTACCCCTATGATGGGCACCCTCAAATCTACCACATGTCCTCAAATGTGATGGTCATGTCTCTAGTCAGTAATTAGAATGTAATAATCTTTGAATACCATCTCTCTATGATCATTGTTGGCAGTTCCCTATCAAACTCAATCTTCATCGTTAGGGCTATGTGGTATAGCCCTATGACCATCAATAGTGTATAGTCAACAACATCCATATCCCTTAGGTAATCTCAAGTGCATGGGACCACCTCTCCCTACACTCAAGTGTCTAAAGTTGCACCTACATTTAAGCCAACCCAGAGCTTTGTTAGTCTAACTAGCATAAGTGAAAACCCAATAGAAATGGTATAACTTACTCAATCCTATCATAGTGTGAAGGCACCACCAAGTGATAGTACCACCAAGCAATAGAATCATCATTGGGGCACAAAAGTACCATTGCGTGATAATAGAACCAACAGTGCACAAAAGTGCTACCCTCCTTCCTAGCATATTTTCAAGGTGAAAATACAACTTGAGACCAAGTTTTTGACACTGATCAACACTCCTAGTATGTTGCCTATTATAGGTTCTCATACTAATTTTGTATAGTGTATTGGTCTTGCCTAGTGATCCAACATAATTTGTGTTAATAATGACGCTCTAGAGATCTATTTTCTCTCCTCTACATGGTAAAATAAAATCATTTTTACTTGTAGGTATCCTAGCCTATTTTTCATTATCTATCCTTATTTTATCATCACTACACCACTATGGATCATAATCTAGTCGGTTTTCCTTGGTCCAACTTCATTTTACCTCCAAAACTTGAGGGGGAACACTAGGGCACGACAATATTTAATGCTTCCCAAAATGAAAATTAACATCACTTCTAATAAAAAAATCAAAGCATAGTCATATTGCATCACTAACCATAAGCAACATAAAATGTCTCAAAATTAGAGCATCTATATCATATTTGAATGCATTTATTATGTAATAAATGCATCAAAAAGAGGTAAATATGGACATTTAATTTTGCACACAAGGATAATATTCAAGTCTACCAATTCCCTCATCAATCAGCCAAATTGAATCAACCTCCCTTGTGTCCAAATTTGGAGCATTTATTGATTTAAGAGCAAAAGTGTCAAGGCATGAGCGATAGTGCCAATGGTGCTTTCATGACCGTAGAGATGCTTTTGCCAAAATATTTAATTTTAACATTTTCCACTCCAATTCAACCTTCAATGGTCTTGAGGTAAAGGTGCTAGAGCAAATGTGTCACTAGTTCTTTCGATAGTCATGTGCCAAAATCAAGAAATTTGAATTTCTTGTCCTCCCAAGCCATTTACCATTAATGGACTAGATACCCAAGATCTAATCTATAGCTACCTATAGAAATTTTAAATCCAATAATTGTCATTTTCATCTTCTTCCATTAATGGCTTCTTAATACCTTTCAAATTATTATCATCTTCAATGAAATTCTTTCCACAAGGAACCATTTCTTTCTATAAAGCTAGCACTTTGAGAGATCATTTCATATAGTCTTTTAAAGCAATAAAATTCTACCAAAAACTCTCTAAAATTATAGGAAGTTATCATTTTGTATGGTAATATTATGCCAAAATTTTGACACAATCTTGTGAAGATCATTTTTCAAGCATTCAAGCTCTTATCCTTGCAAGCATTCAAGCTCTTATTTCTTGTAAGCAATCATCAAGCATTCAAGTAATCATCAAGTCTTCTAGCATTTAATCCTTCAATCTCAATCTCTCAAGTGACCATAAGCAAACTACCAAGCTTTTAACAAGATTCCACAAATAAGGGGAAAACAACCTTGCATATTGAGTTGTGTTCTTTCCTCTTAACTATTTTTGACACTCTCTTTGTCATGTAGCTTTAGGATTTTATCTTGTTGTATGTTTAATCAATCTTGCATTTTTTATTTCTACCTTGTTAGCATCTTAGTTTATCACTTTAAGATTCATTTCAAGCAAGTAAATATTTGTTTCTTCTAGCATTTAGTAGGTATATGTACTCCAAAGTTAGAGACCTTCATCATCTTAATCATCAATTATCTTATCTTGTATTTTTTCTCTCATAATTAAAAGTACCTCTAAACTATAGTTCGGTAATGTTATTGCTCTCTAGTTTACACAAAGTAAAAGCATTGGTGGCATTTTTACCACTAAGCATTCATTTCATGCATTTTTTATTTTTATCATTTTTATCTATCTAGATAGGAACCTAATTACTATTCAAGAGAGTCTAACATCCTCTGCCATCATAGATAGACCCCTCTATCACTAATCATATATATTTCATTTTTTTTACAAGTTAAACAAAATTTCCATCGATAGGTGAAAGCATCAGTGGCACTTCTATGGACTAGCAGTGCTTTTGCTTCTATGGTAGAAATGGTTTTTTTTTCTCCTTAGTTTTGACATTTAAGAACTTAGGACTAAAAGTTTATTTTTTGATTAGATTAGTTTCTTTTTTCTATTTATTTAGAAAAATAAGCACAAAAGGAAAGAAGGAACTAAATTATTCTTAATCATATAGGGGACCAACTAAATATTAAAGCTTTAACATTAAAAAAAAATTACATATAGTTTCATATAGGACTTGTTTATTGCATTCTTCTTGCATCCTTGCCTCTTAGAAGAGAAAGCATCATTTATTTCCTCATTGAAAAGTGAAATCATTTTAGCTTTAGGTCTTGATTGTTGCATATATAGGTTGCATTAAGGCTAGATTAAGATTAAGTTTAGATAAAGTATCTTAGGAGAAACTTAGGTGTTATTCAAACTCATCCATTGAACATTAATATTTAAGCTCACAAACTACCCCTCATATCGAAGTGACATAGAGGTAAGAGAATCATGGAGGATCCCCCAAGAGGCCCTTCACGATATTTTATTTTTCCCTTGTCACATTCCCAATGATCCATGGGGTTGTCTTATCACTAAAAATCTAGTTATGTAACATACATACTCTAAGGTCACCATGATCTTTATCTACTATTATGGAGTAGGATGCCATAAGAAGGTGTTGGTTATCATGTTCGAGAACAACATAAACTCACAACAAACATCATGATTAGGATAGATGTAGAGCATGTCTAATACTTTTCCCATCCCAAACTCTATTAGGAGGCTAATTCCAAATGGTCATGTGGCATTAGAGCAACCCTTGCATCCATGATGGCTTCCTTCTCCTTCACAAGCAGTCACTTTTTTCTTACTACTATTGTTTGTCTTAGCCACCCCATTGGTTTTGGCCTTTACATCATGTCAATCCCAATTGCATCCTTGGTCAAGGCCCCTCCTATACCAAGTCTCCCCTTATTCACCTTATCCAAAGGAAGCTCAATCTCAAAGAAAAAATTGCATGATCATGACTATTGATTTCTAACCATGATCATCATGATCTCCAATTAGGGCCAATATTACCTCTATTTGGACTGTACAACAATCACCCTTTTTACATGCAACCAAGATTATGATTTTATCTAGTAGTATCACTTTTAGTTAGGATTATTTCATTTTTGCATTTGGCTACAATCATCATTTTGACCATGATCACCACTTTTCAAAAAGTAACTATCTTGGTCAACCTCAATTTTTAGGCCTTTGGGAAATTTATGGGTCATTTTCAACTACTTAGATCGAACCCCATAAACTAAATGACATGATGTCCTGATCACACTTTCTTTATTATTCTTTTTATTGCCTAGCTAGCCTAAGCGATTCTTCATAAACCTTGTTTTCTTAATTTTTATTTATTTTAGTTAAAAATTGGATAAAGATGCAAGAGTAAGTTAGGGGACCCACCTCTCTAGCACTCTCTTCATGTTTATTCACCATCATCTATCTTTGCACTCAAATTGACTCTTGTACAGATATATGATGGTCATGTGAAGGCTTAGAGTGTGTGAAAATAAAATTAAAATTGAATTTTTTACCCCCATATATATTTTTGAATATTTTATTATAAAAATAATTTTCTACATAATAATTTTCTAAATTTTACAAGGATATCATAGGGGTAGTGCTTCTAAGGATTTTGGCTCATTTTGTACTTGTTTGAGTACTCATTTTTTGTTCATTTCACATTGAACTAGCATTTATTAGTGCTTTGATTGTTTTGCAAGTAAATTCCTTTCAAGTTGCATGGGGCATAAAAAAATCAATTTTATCTAGCCATTGTTTCGTGAGCGTATACAAGTATTAGATATGTTTTACTCTACATTTTTAGCTCTATATTTTTTGTTGTTTATTTAAAAACAAATGTATTCTATATAGACATTAGATTCAAATCTAATAAAAAATTATGTTTTTGCATTGTAGCATATAATTTCTATTTATGTTGCTTTGGTTGTCTTTTTTATTTTTTCCTAAAGACTCACAATTAGCTATCTCTTGCAATGTCACATATGGTCCTTAGGGATGGGTAATATGTATTTATATAAAGAACACTAACGATTGGCTTTACAGGTGGTGGAGATTCTCGTTGTCCCAATATGGGACAAGGGTGGACTAACTTTATTAGTCCTTTGGTAGGACAATGATAAGCCACATTAGCCAATTATTTTAGTTTGAATTTCTTTAGCCAGTTGCCACCTTTCTACCATTTTTTATCATTTATGCTTGTTGACTTTTTCAAAACTCTAAAATAATGATAAAGGTGCAATTAAGGGACATGTTGTCCTATAGATCAATAGTGTCATGATCACCACTTTAAGTTGTGATTGCCATTATTGATCAATTTTTATGGGTTTTAATGTATGGTCATGATCCTAACATGTCTTTATACCTAGGGTTAAAATGACTCATCATTTTGACTAACATTTTTCATAGTTCTAACAAGAGTGTAATCTAAAGGTTGGTCTCAAAAGGTAAAGTTATCTGATTTATTTCCTATAAACACCCATTTCATCTCCTTATTTACTCACCATAATTTAGCTATCAATCGTTTTATTGGTGACACTACTTTTAGCTTACCTTTTCTCCCTTTGTTGCTAAAGTAGTGTGTGACCTTCTTGCTCTTTTTCTCTTTCTTTTTGTTGCAAGTGTGATCAAAGCCATTAATCGTTGGTCCCATGCCTTCGAGGATTGGTTTTCAAGGCATTTCGAGGACTAGTTTTCAAGTCACTTTGAGTCTCCTACATCAATTCCAAGTGTATTTTTCCTTATTTTAGTGGTGGCATTACAACCAATATATAATAGGATAGAGTTCCTAGTTATACTTTTTCATTGCTATATTTATGGATGTTATGGTCCTTGATTCCCTAGGTCATCAAGTAATTTATTTTCTAAACTAGGATTTAGTCTTGCTTATGCATTTTCTGGATGATCTTAGTGTAGGATATTTTTATTTTTATCCATTAATTTCTACTCTAATTAGGATAGTTTAAACTTAACTATTGAATGGTTATTGATTTGTTATCTTGGCTTACACATTTTGGTATTTCTTGTAGTAATTTATGTAATTGTATGAGATATCACCTTTTTTCCACAAACTAATCTAACCCATCTTGGAAATATGGTTCTACAAGTCACTTTCTATATCTTATATTATCTAATATGATACAATTTTCTATGGGTATGTGCATTTCAAGGATAAATATTACTTTTGAGTTCATAAATGAAGGCCATCCACCTAGTATGGAAAAAATAAATATGGATGAAGTGGGTTTCCCAGCCTCATGTAGGGAGCATGGGAAAGAGGTAGACTACGACTTGATAACTAATTTGGGATAAGAAAACCCATCTCAAAAGTCCATTGTACTTTTATAAGATATTAAATCTTCCTCTAAAGTTTCTCATGTGTGTTAAATTGGAAATTTGTATAACTATTTTATTTCTACTCTAAAATATGCGGAAAATATTTCAAATTTTGTGCTAGTTAAGTTTGTTTTTATTAAGTGAAAGGTGTTTTATTTAGTATCAAAACATAATTTCAAAACCCTAAAATCCTATGGCTACCATGGTTTGATAATCTATATTTGTGTTAAGGATCTTTGTAAAGTTTTTTAATAAAAGAAAAAATGAGTTATCAAATTTAGTAATTATCTATGAATTACGATGTATTTTGAATTGATTGCTAATTTTGTTGAGTAGATATATGGTAGCTAAAAATATGGTATAGCTACTATCCATAGGAAAGAGTTATGAAAATATTCTAGTCTACAATGTTACCTTGTCAACATTCAACCCCAACAAGGATTCATTCTTTAGAGAAGCACTATTTATACGAAGTTCTTCCTCCATGATTTTAAATCTAAGGATACAAATTTACTAGTTGTTTGAGATGATAGATTTAGGCCTACTTAATTATTATTATTATTATTATTTTACATGGTGGAATCGGTAGTACTAATCATGCTAGCAAGCATTTGGTGTGGATGAGAATATTTCTTGAGTAGTTGGGACTTCCTTAAAATAGTCCCACCATTTGTTTATGATAACTAGAGCACTATTCACTTGATTTACGATCCTATGGAACATTAGTGTACTAAGCACATTGAGCTTTGGATGAATAAGATTTAGTAGCTTCACTATTAAGGCTTGCTTCTTATAGTGCATGTGACTTTAACATACCAAATCACAAATATTTTCACAAAGATTATACCTAAGGTCACCTTTAGTTTGGTTGTGAAAGCATATTAGTATGAAAGAGATTCTATTAAAGAGGGTATTTAGTAGTTCCTTCTCTCCATGACCCTTAGCCTAGATTAATGGAAGAAGTTAAAATATGTAATCTCTCATTTATTAGGATATGAATGATATTGTATTGTGTATTATATTGTATAAGTTTTGGGTCCATCTAGAACCTTGTAAGGTGATCCATATTATATTTGTGTTAACCAATAATATATCAATTTTTTACATTTATTGGTATTGTATTAACCAATAATGTTGGATAATATTACATTATTTGGTACATGCTAATGTACCCCCATCGTACCTATGGTGCAATGTAAATATTAGAATAAGATTTGAATCTATAGTTTAGGAGTGTGATTTATATTTCCCCTTATGTATGTGTCTATGTGTAGGATGTGCACAAGTGTACAAGTTTCATATAATATAGTGTACATGTGTATAGATGTAAGAGTGTGCAATGTATCATAAAGTATGGCACGGTAAACTGAAAAGGAGGGAAACTTCCATTTGAAAATTGCAAAAGGGGGCAAAATATATTATGTGTTAGTAAATAGAGAGTCAAGATCCAAGTATACAAGTGGCAAGATGAAAAGCCAAAAGTTATGTGAGGTTTGTCTTATGTATGGAATAAGAAAGGTTCCATATCCTAGATATGTGAGGAGATCAATAGACAAAGATTCCAAGATTCATCTTCCTAAGGTTATATTATGGAGACAAAGCTCCATGAAATGTATCTGAATATAGAGAAAATCTTAAGATTGTATATTTGACTTATCAATAATATTGTTATATTGTTGAATGTTATGTTGATTTATATTATATGAGATTTGTATGCATTGATATTATTCTATAATTAAGTCTTCATATATATTTTATATGATCCTAAACATTGGGACCTATGATAATATGGTTGAAGAGCCAAAAGTGGTGTTAGATCTACTGCAAGTAGTTTCTACTTGGAGCCACCTTGAGTGGATAGAGCTACAATCAATCCAAGTATCTTGGAGAATAGTCTAAAAAATTAACATTTAGGCCAAGCAAGAAGCTTGGTAGAATTGTCTAACAGATTGACATTCAATCCAAGACAAAGCTTGGAGAATTGTGCTATTAGAGTCACATTTATTCTCACTTTGAGTGAGAATATTTGAAGATAAAAGTTGTAGAATAAAAATATAGCATCAAAGAAGAAATTTACTGCGTATATTTGAAGGAATTTGGAGTGATAAGTTCTAGGTCAGAAGCTATCATTAGAGAAGATAAATTTAGTGTAGACTTAGATAGAGTCATATGAAAGAAACGTAGGCCACAAAGGAAGAAGAGTGTAACAAAATTGAGCATATTATACCCTAAAAGAATAGCACATATTAATTCTTTAAAAGAGGAAGAACATAGCAGTTTGTGAGGCCTTTAGGGACTATGTTGATATAGCAAATAACAGAGTACATTCATAGATTGATAACTTAGGCAAGAACCTGAGAAGAAGATAATTTAGGTTGCAATGAAGAGCTGACTCTAAAGAAGTTGAATGTGAGAAAGTTGGATACATGGACACTCTAAGTCATCCAAATTGAAAAAATTCTTTGTGAGAAAAGATAACTAGAACATAAGTGGTTTAAACCACCGAAGGAGAAGAAAAGGTCATACTTATTAGTCAATATTGAAGCACATATGTGAGTTGTTTCAAAGCATTGGACAAAGCAGACAAAGAAAAAAATAAAAGGACTATGTAAATCCTGAGTTGAAATAAGGCAAGAGCCTTCACCTATGTAAAAGTAGAATCATATTAAATTCTAAGAAAGGATGATTTGAAGAAATATTAAAAAAGAAATTTATTATTAGCTGGAGGAATTCAAACATCAACTATCTATCACAAAGCCACTAATGAGGTCCTCAAAAACCATATAGGGTCATTTGCAACCCATAATATGCTATAGATTGAAGGCATAGCAAGGATAAGTAACACTATTGACTATAGATTGAAGGAGCCTATAAGCATAGAGAAGGTTTCCAATAGAATATCCTAAGAGCCAAAGCGATTGAGAGTCAAGACCTAAAGTAGTCGAGAGCTTAGAATTGAAGTGCATAAGAATCGAGAGTTGAAGTATCAAGAAGATTGTAGTAATAGAATCTTAATTGTGTTGTAGACACCTACAATAAATTATAGTAACACTTGCCTACAGTAACATCTTGAAGTCGAGCATTGAGAGAACATTCAAAGTAACGTCCAAATCAAAATATTGCATGGTCATATTCCAATAGATTTGCATAAAGAACTAGTGCTTAAGAGAAAGTACTAGAGCACCTGGATTGCATGCAAGTGCAATAACCATAAAGGATTAAAATTCTCTAATTTGGTTGAGATAATCTGATACACATGAATCTTGAGAAAAAATATGTGTTTGTAGCACTAGAGGATAATCTTCTAAAAATATTTCAAAGTGTAAATCAATTGTGCATTTGAAAGGTAGAAAACAAAGTCATATGTGTTTGAGAATAAACCTGATATGGTCTAATGCAACATAAGATAGAGAATAATGTAATATTTTTGCATGATATAAGTGCAAAGGTAATATCTATTTCAAAATTATTTGAATATTGAATGCACAAGGAAAGTTTACTGGAGAAAAAATCAAAGATAAGTATTTATTTTTTAAAACCTTTGAAAAAGTGATATTAAGCCCTTGAAGTTAGAAGGAAGATGAAGAGACGTCTGTGGAAAGGAAAGAGTAACGAATGATTCTAATTCATCATCGCTAACTCAGATCCGGTTTAATTTGACAGTGCCTAGCAAAAGAAATAAGTGCAATTATCTAAGGTACGATTCAAATTTTTAAGTGATCAAGTCAACATTAATTTAGAGTGCAATATAAGGTGGGGAAATAAGATTTATTGGAGTTATTTATTGATTTGAGAATTATAAAATCAATTTGAAATTGATTTGAAAATTATTGATTAGGAGGTTTTTGAAAATTGAATTTTTTTATTAATTGAGTCAAGGAATTCTACTCCCAAAATATTTTTAAATTAATTTAAAATTTTGATATTTGCAAATTAAGTTTGCAATTTGAAATTTTGAAGAGATTTTTTTTTTACTCCAAAAAGAAATTTGAAAAAATAAAAGATTTGAAATTTTGGAGAGATAAGGTTTTCTACTCCAAAGAAAATTAGAAAATTATTTGTTGAATTAGTTTTTGGAGGCATAAGTATTTCTACTCAAAATGATTTAAAATTGAATTTGCATATTTGAAGAAATTGATCCGAATAAAAATAAATACATTCTATGAATGTGTATTGATAATTCAAGATTATCACAAAGATATGAAGTATTTGTAAGTATAACAAGCATATAGAATAGCATAAAGGAACAAATTCAAAATCTGAACTTCAAATAGTGTGAGAGCCAAAGTAGGAGGACAAAGACAAGAATCAGAGATTGAAGACTAAAGTCTTTAATCAAATAATGTAATACAAGGGGGAATATTACATTATTTGGTACATGCTAATGTACCCCCATCGTACCTATGGTACAATGTAAATATTAGAATAAGATTTGAGTAAATAATATAGGAGTGTGATTTATATTTTCCCTTATTTATGTGTCTATGTGCAGTATGTACACAAGTGTCATGTAATTATGTGTGCAAGTGTGAGGAGTGAGAAAGTGTGCAAGTGTCATGTAATAGAGTGTGCATGTGTATAGATGTAGGAGTGTGCAATGTGTCATAGAGTAAAGTGTGCAAGAGTAAATAGAGAGTCAAGAGTCATGTATACAAGTGGCAAGATGAGAAGCCAAAAGGCATGTGAGGTTTGTCTTATGTGTGGAACAGAAAATGTTGCATCTCATAGATATGTGAGAGGAGCAATAGACAAAGAGTCCAAGAGTCACCTTCCTAAGGTTATATCATGGAGATAAAGCTCCATGAAATGTATCTGAATGTAGAGAAAATCTCAATATTGTACATTTGACTCATCAATAATAGTATGAGTATATTCATTCAGGTAATATTGTTATATTGTTGATTGTTATGTTGATTTATATTATATGAGATTTGTATACATTGATATTTATTTTTGTAACTTGGACATTGGAACTTGTGATAATCTGGCACAAATTCAACAAATAATATATCAATTTTTAACATTTATTGGTATATATGCCTTGCATTAGAGGTGTATTTATATGCCATCCCCAACCATATTTTTTGATTGGTTGGTGAACACAATTTCACTTGTTATTGAAGACATTTTGTGCCTATGGCCATGAAGCTCATATTTTTTATCTTTTCTTTCTTTTTGTGTTCATCCTATATTTTATATGATACCTAGATAATGTGTTGATACTATTTGTCCTCTTGAAGTATTATGAATTTCAATATTTGGGTGTGCAGAATCATGTATGAACTCATTTATTTATTGTCATACCCAATATGGTATAAATGAAGATAGATTTTTCTTAATTTTCAAAAAAATTAAAGAGGAAAATATACTAATTTACATCCAATAGGTCCTTCACAAGTTTAAAGGAGAATATCCACTAAATAGAAACCTCCATCCTACCTCTTATTTTATCTCACCCTTTAAGATGAAGCCTTTATGGTTTGAATGCTTTTAAGTCTAATGTTATAGCTTCTAAATCAATTTAAGGAAATTCACAATTCATTTGATACCAAGAAGAATTTTACAATTTAGCCATGAGAGACTTAAATGAAATTAACACAACAACTAGACTCATTAAAGAAAAGTGACCATAGTAATAGTGAACAAAGAATAACATAAAATATGAATTGTTATCTGTAAACAATAATAATCCATTAAAATAAAAAATAAAAAAGAGGAGTAACATATGATGATACAATGATTTGAGTAGAATTATTGGTATCTCCATAATTAATTTCACTAATATTAATAATATCACATATGGACTATTATTGTTTATCAATTAATACAATGACTATTATAGAAAGTGATGATGGGCTTCTAGTCCCTTTTTAAAATATAATAAAATATCATGCCAATTTTACTAATGGCCAAAGTGAATATCACAAAATACCAACAAGGATACGATATTGACTCAGTATGTTTCTAATTCCTTGACATTTAATTTTATATTTGGGTTTAGTTGCTATATCCTCTATCTTATCAACTTAGTGCCCTTTTATGACCTCTTTTTCAAGATATGAACGTCTTATATAATTTCCTTCATTTCATTTAAAACCCAAGCGAATAGATCCTAATATTTCATTAGGATATCTACTTCTTTATTGACCTCTTCCTCACCATAAAATGAATCCACCTCTATCACCTTTAAGTTCCATATGGACTTTTATCATTTAAGCTAGTCAATGGGAGTATTTGGATGGGTTTGGATTTTTTTTGTCCACCAATTCTCTTTCTTCCTTGGATACTTTAATTAATATTTTGAGGATCATCTTATAGGGTTTCTTCCTTCTTGGTCTTGGTAATATTGAATGAGACATTCAAAACAAGCAATCACCTAATTAGATCCTATTTGCTCTTCTTATTTTATGTTACTTTAGTAGATAGTGTTGTATTCTTACCTTACCTTTCATCATCCATAAATAATAATATCTACTTTTCTTGAAGGCCTTCCCAATATAAGTGTATGGGTCATAAAACTAAATGTATGATAAAAGTAATGGAATACCTCCTAATATCCTTCCTTATCTCCTATGCAATGTATTATAATTTGGCTATAGGTATTTAGGTCTAGCATAACATCTAAATCCACCTTAGGTGGGATTTGTATCCTTCATACTTTTACATTCCCATATAGGTGCTGACATGATTTTTTAGATTTATATCCCCTTTGTATAATCCTATATCAACATTGTATATACTAGTGCTAACAACCTCTTTTCATTATCTTCTCTATTCCACCCTAGTCACTAAATTTACTCTTTAAAAATCTCCATTATATGTTTGGAATCCCTACTATAATATCATTTGATACTTTCATTCTCAAAGTTTCATCTTTATATCAACTTTTATATTTTACAAAATAATCAATCATATGAAACCATCAAACTTTAGAAGGTTTGATTTAGGATATTTTTTGCCTATGTGATACACCTTCCTAATTGTAGGTTACTCACATTGCCTAGTCAATATAATATTTTGGAAGTCACCTTATAGCCACTTTGATCCCAATGGAGAATTCCCACCTTTCATAACAACTTAAAATCTATCAATTCACCTCTTCAACTTGAGTGTACCACCTTAATTAGGTGAATACAATCTAACAAAGACTATTTTTAGTTTTCTAGAAACAATATCTTATATGTATTTTACATCAGTTTTACATAGATAATCATTTTCTTATTGCAAATACTCCAATAAACACCACCATTCATAAGTGTATGCATGTTATCATTCTATTATATTCCAAATTAATCTCTTGTTTATTGTTCAACATGTCATTGATACCTCCAAACCACTCCATGTTAAGTAGATCATTATATAACATGGAATCTAGATATGAAATATCAATGACATCAAAATTGACTATGAAATTAATCCCTAAAATATGTATTCCAGCCCAGCCAAAACTACTTTTGACTTTATTAGCATACCATCAACTAGGGATATCTTTTATGTAAGTATCTCCAACCTAGGCTACCTACCTTTATCCATGTGGAATTATGGATGAAATAAATATCAACTCTTATGTTGATAATTACATCTCTCATGACGTGATGTTCAACATATGACTCACTCAATTTTGTTCTTTTTCATGTTTGATCAAATCACTTTCTCTTCTCAAACTTTTAGTATCTAGCCTAGTTTATCATACCTTCATACTAGAATCATATTCAATGGTTTTTACCATTCTACTAGTAATTGGTCTCACCTAACTTTTTTCGTTCTAGTATTTATTAATTTTTTTTTTTTAAATAGATAGTCCTTATAAAACAAGTGAGAAACCTTCTTCAAGATCCTCATCACTTCATAAGTAAACCCAAAAATTTAGTTCCATGAATAGGTTCTACCCAAACTAATATATTTTGTGTACAACCTTATGTTTTCTCTATCATATTTTTACATTTTACCAAGTCAAGTTATGAATCCCTAGGTTCTTTCTAGTACACCTTAGTTTCATGAAAATTATCATCCCTTCTTCTCCCACTAGATATTATGACTACCTTGATGCTAATATTATTCACTACTCTTCTATAGATAACTATTTTAGGGATAGGTTGCCATTGTGGGGAGGGGCCTAGATCTTCTAAATCAAATTTTAAAAAATTCCATGAGTTCTTATGTCCCATCATTGATATAATGCTATCTAGCTTAAATTGTTAGATTTCTAAGATCCTTGACTAAAATTGGCATTGAAATTAGTGTTGGGAGCTACAATCATAACCTCTTACCTTCTCATGTACTTTAATAGTTTAGGACATTGGATGTAAATTTGAGTATTGACTTCTTTACAAAAACTAATGTTTCTTCAATGTGGGTAATCCCTTGATACATGATTTGGGTAGTCATAGGTCTAACACACTACTTTTCCCATCACTTATTTCACTATAGTTTCCCTTGCCATTATTGTATACTTTGAACCACCTACATAAATAAAAGGCCAAGGAAAAATATTGTTGATTGTGATAGTACTCCTAGGTTTAGATTACTAGTTGTTAAGTTTGATTCACCAATGCAATAAATTTAATTATACTAATGTCATGTATAACCTACAAGTTCCATGTATAATCTAATTGGTGCAATTTATGTCATAAATAATGTTCTTGTAACTTGGGACTAATTTGTTTTCATAGCCACAAAGATGATATTTTGTCAATGAACTTAATCTTATATGTCCTCCAAGGAATTTTTTTCATAACATTTTCAATCATAATGAGTAAAAGCTACATAGATTGTATAGTACGTGATTGAATGATCAAGTTTGTTCACCTAAAACAAAGATAATATTTTCCCATATAGCTAAAATATTTAACAAAATCAATTCAATTTGGACCTCATTTTTAAGAGGAATTTCATAGGAGAAAATAATCTCACTTGTAGATGCAACACCAATTTCCTCTTTTGTGAGGATAATTGGATTTCAAAAGTAGCTTTATTGCATGTGTGTTTTGTACTTTTAATGCCTTAATTTCTATGGCCAATATTTTTAGGTATTCTACCTAAGGGTTTCTAATTAATTCCATCTATCAAATCTTCATAAATAGAAAATTCATGCACTTTAAATAAAACTCAAAGATATTTTTTGTATACCTCTTTACTTAAAAATGGTTTAAGATATGAGACAAAATGGTCAATATTATACTTCTCTACATGTGTCTTATAAGTTCCTTTTGAAATTTTTATATCATTTATCAAACACAATTGATGATTCATTATCCTCTTGTGTTATTTTTATCATTTTTCTCATGATTTTTATCCTAATTTCTAGTAAATGGAATTCATATTTAGAAGTCTCCACTATTTCAGACCAATTTATACCTTTTGGTATACATTATGATGCTAACAACAAAATGGAGCTTTTTGGATACAATGACTCATATTGGAGAAGTTGCTTGGATAATAGAAAATCAACTTCTGGAAATTATTTTTCACTTAGTTTAGGAGTGATAACATGGAGCTCAAAGAAGAAAAATATTATTACATTATCTTCTATAGAGGCATAATATGTTGCAATCACTGCAACAAGTACACAAGCACTTTGGTTGAGAATGGTACTTGAAGAGATTGGTGAAGTTCAAAATAGTCCAACAATATTTTTTTGTGACAACACAAGTGCAATCAAGATTACAAAAAATCCAGTCCATCATAGTAAAACTAAAAATATTAATTTAAAGTTTCATTTCATAAGAGACATGGTAGAATAATGTTATAGATTTGAAATATTGCAACACCAAACAAATTGCATACCTGTTTACCAAAGGTGTCAATAAAGAATAATTTTTGAGATTGAGAGATAAAATTGTCTCACCACTCAGCATCAAGGGGGAGTATGTTGGATATTGATGTTGACTAAGAAAGAGAAAACCAAAATTTCTCCCACAAATTTGAAGAAGCCCAAAAGTTTCTATAGGCCTTGAAGAGTCACCATGACTATTGGACTTCCTAGAATGTGAAATGAAGTGTTGTAACATAATTTTCTCTCTTGTAAATGTAAAATAGAGTATTATAGTTGTATAATATTGTGAAAAAATCTTTGTAATACTTGAGTTCATTTTTAATGAAAAAAACATTCTATTCCATTCATTTTGTGAAAAATATGCTTGTCGTCCCTATTTTATGAAACCTACAGTCAACTTTCAGAGCTCATAACTTTTATTTTATAGATTTATTTTTTGCATAGTTTTTTTATGTAGAATTCACTCCCAAAATTTAATCAAATTTTTGATTAGTTTTGGTCCCTCAAATTTAGATAAACTTACGCTACTATAATTTTTTATTGCTGCACTTTGGTGCTCTTCGTTGTTGGGTCATTTACTTCATTTTTTTGGTAGTATTACATTATTTGGCCCCCTTGTAAATATTAGTTTGGAAGTTGATTTATATTTTATATAATGTATATGTCAATATGAGAGAAAGTGCAAGGTGTCAAGAGAGAGAATGAAGAGTCATATTGATATGTGGCAAGATGAGAGTTTTCTCTCAATATGAGGAATATGAAAGGATGCATCTCCCATTTGTTAGAGAAGAGCAATAGCTATTTTATTGAAAAATCATGTAAAATTATATATTGGAGATAAATCTCCATCCAATGTAATAAATTTGAATCATTCTTGTAATATTTTAATATTGTCTATATTTGAGTTATATTTGTGAGATATTGTTGTATTGAGATTCATTAGTGGTATACATTTAATTTATACTTGATCCTAGATAAAAATTTATGTGAGTTAATCTATCTAGAAAGATTACAGTGGTATTAGAGCCACAAAGTGCTATAAAAATTCACTTTGTAGCAGTGAGCAAAGAGACTGGAGCATGAAAGCAATTTGAAATCATGAGAAAATCAGAGGTTGCACATTATTGAAGGTATTCTAAAGTTTTATTATTAAATATTTTATTTAAGCTATTGAAGGAGGCATAAGGTTAATGGTTTAAAAAATTTTAGGAGTTATAAGTTTATTTTTTGGTTTCTTAATTATTTTAGGTATGGAGTAATAAGGATGTCTACTTAATTATTAAAAGAGTTAGAAGATTTATTTTTTAAAGTTTGGAGAGATAATTAATTCAACTAGTTTTGTTTGAAAGTTAAAAAAAACAAGAAGTTTAAAGTTTTTAATATTTGAAGGAAGAACTCTGGCTAAGTAGAGAAGAAAATAAAAATAAAAATAAAATAGGATATTGAAGGGAAGCAACACAATAAGTCATAACAAAAAAGGCTATATCAAATAGAGATTCGGCTCAAGAAGCCAAGAAGGTAAAGAAAGGTTCTATATTCTAATATTGCAGAGAGAAGAAGATAAAATAGCTAGTTGGCATTATTAAAAAAATAAAATAGATATTTTGCATTATTGAAAAGGAGAAGGATATATCAAGGACTGATATATTTATATGAATGTAATATTTCATCAAGCAAAGATTAATTTAAGTTGCAGGATATTGAGGATTCAAGTCTTGAATACAGACCTTGACATAGATAAAAAGATTCAGGTCTTGAGGATAGACCTTGACATAAATAAAATTTAGGTCTTGAAGTGAGACCTTGACTTAAAAGATATTGAAGATTCGGGTCATATAGACCTTGATAGAGATAAAAGAGTGGCAAAAAGATTGAGGTTAGCTATTCTGAAATGTTATTCAAAATAGAGGTGATATACGGGAACAACAGGTCTTTAAGAGATACCTTGATAAATTTTTAGAAGAATCGGGTCATTAGATATTGACCTTGATAATAGGTTTGACATTGGCAGCCATATGAAGATTTAGTGAAGAAGATCCTAAAGTGTAGAAAGCAATCATTAGAAAGCATCAATTTTAAAGAGAAGGAGATTAAAGGACCATATTAGTGCATGCAATCAGACATATAACAAAGTGTAGTATCTAGCGCTATAACAGCAAGATAAGAAACAATAGGACGTCTATACAAGCTTTACAAACAGAGGATATCTATTTGAAATAGCTACATCATAGAACGTGCAAGCCTAACATGAAAACCAAGACAACACTATTATGTTAGGGAAAGCACAACCACACATTGATTGAGTCATTCACCTCATGCCTAAGAAAGATGTCAAGTTTACAGTTAAGTTGTTTGAAGCAATCTTAAAGATCTTGAGAATATTCTAAGCCATCCAAGAGAGCTCAAAAAAAACTAAGCACACCTAAGAGCTTAAGAAGAACACAGGCTTGCTAGAGAATTGTCTAAGGAAAATGTTCCATGGAGAGCAACTCAGTATCCAAACCACCTAAGGAGGAACATAACATCCAAATTTTACCCAAGGAGTAGTGCATTGAGAAGCAAACACAAGGAACAACATAGTCCAACACCTAAAATCATCCAAGGAACAACACGACATCTCTAGTCTGATCAAAAGGTATACCAAACGTCCAACAAGGAGATACCCATCGATAGATTGAATGTTGGAAGTCATAGAAGGAAAGTAATACAAGGTTGGCAGTTGGAAGATGTGTAACGCAAGGTTGGAAGATTGAACATTGGAAAGGAAGTAACAGTCATTCACCATAATTTGAAAGGTATCAAGAAAATGTTTTCTTAAAGCTTTCCTTAATGCTTGCTTGGCATAGAAGATCTATGTTCCATTTGAAGGAGAATCAAAATGCTCATTGCTTACCTAGTGCAGTCTCACTTGAAGAAGAATCCAATATGTGCCACATGTACGCAACCTATTTGGAAATGAATCATTAGAAAGGCAGTTCAAAGATTTAATGTTGGTAACATATGGGAAGAGAGATTAAATTTAGATAGCATGAGCTTGTTTACAACTCATCTTTGCAACGTTGAACTGAGATAGGGCATGCACGTATTATTTAGAGGTAAACTCAAGTAAATTAGGTTTATTTAATTTATGCCATAGGAGTGATAAGGTAGTCTTTTATTAAGGTTTGAATATTTTATTAAAGCTTATTTTGGAGTGATAAGGTAGTCTTTTATTAAAGTTTGAATATCTTAGGAGTGTTAACTTAATTTATTTTATTGGAGTGATAAGGTTTATTTAAAGTATTTTAGTTCTTTGATAAATTGAAGTTAATTTTGAAATTTAGTTTATTTTAAAAGTTGGAGTTATAAGGTTTATTAATATTTTTTTTTAATTTATTTAAATATTTTTTGAAATAAAAGATTATTGCAAATTTAGTTATTTGGGAGTCAAAAGGAGTTCTACTTCAAACTTAGGAAAATTAAATTTGCAAAATTTATTATTTCTTAGTTTCTAAAAATATTTGGGAGACAAGGATTTCTTTTTCATAGAATTTAATTTAGAAACTTTGATTTATTTAAACCTAGGGAGTTAAAAGGATTAATTTGTAAAATTTATTTTTTGAAATTTTAAATTTTGGAGTTATAAAGTTATCAACTTCAAAGGAACATGGCAAAGAAAGAGCAAGCAAAAATAAACATAAATGAACAAAAAATAGAGATACAAAAACATGAGTTGTCAAAAACAAATGAAGAAGAAAACTTGTGTTTTCAAGAAGAACAAATATACAAACGTCTCACTAGAAGAGACTAAAAAAATGTTGTAATATTTAAAATATTGTACTCAATACATGATAAAATAAATTGAAGGACTTATAAAGTGGCATTAGCTCAACTGGTTAGATTCCTCAACATTTGAGGAGACCAAGGTTTAAATCTTGCCAAATGATACATGAATAATATCCAAGCTTTATTGTAATACCACTATGTGGTAATGATGTAATATAGGTGGGACCTATTTCAATCCCATATAACCAATTGAAAAAATAATGAAGGACAAAAGGATACATGAATGAAGGAAAAGAGAGATTTACATTCAATCACGAGAGAAGCCAAAAATAAAAAACTTTTCAATGCTTGAAAATTATCTAAGTTCAAAACTTGATGAAATAGTTGAAGACTCTAAAGGTGTTTTTACATTACCTAATGATATAGAAAATATAATGTATATGGCATTACTCTCTAACGAAGTTCTCAAAGTTAAATGACTAAATATTCGAAGAATAAGCTTGTTGATATTACCAGTGAAGCAAAAAAAGAAGAATATTTAATACTTTAACAATGCATGAAAAGTATTCTTAATGATGCTAATGATTGTTATGAAAACTTTGTTATTGTACTTGTTAGTCTATGGAAAATAATATACAAGGGAATAGTCACTCTAAATGTTTTCAAGATAAGAAAACAAGGAAAGGTTGAAGAATTAGGGAACAAAACAATAGTGAAAGATGTTTTGTGATACAAATGATTTTATTCCTATGATATCGAATGAATGTTGTGATACCATAGGATTAAAACCAGTGATGATTGATGCATGTTGTGATACTAATGATCTCCATCAAAATGAAAAATATGCATGTTGTGATCCTCATCAAAATGAAAAGAAAAATTGTGATGTAAGCAATGATACTTGTGACTTAGAATTCATGACAAAGATAGAAGAACTTGTTACAAAAATAGATGATACATGTGACACAAAGTATTTAAATACAGTATGTGATTGTTCATAAAAAGCTTATGCTATCAAAATTGATGATGACATGGATTCAAATGATGATATATATAGTAATTCTTAGAGTTGTGTTGATGTTGATAGGGATCAATCTGATGATATTTTTGGTTAATTTGAAAGGCATACTAAAATAATTGGTTCAAAATTGTTAAATAAAATGGGATATTCCCAGGGACATAAACTCCACCTTCCTAGTCCTTGTTACAAAATCCCAAAGAGCTAAGGTCTTTAGCGACTTTAGACCTACTAGCATTTGTAATACCATCTACAAGTTTTTGATAAAATTTTGGCTAACAGGATCAAGCTATTTCTCCCCAGAATTATTGATCTAAATCAAAGTGTGTTTGTAGCAGGAAGGAAGATTCTAGATGGAATTATTTTTGTTCATGAACTCATTCATTCAATGGACAAGAGTAAGAGAGTTGGGATTTTTCTCAAGCTCGATATGAATAAAGCATATGCTAGGGTTTTGTGGAGTTTCCTCCTAAAAGTGTTGAACAGATTTGGATTTCATCAAAGATGGATAAGCCTAATTAATGCTTGTATCTCATCAACCTTCTTCTCAGTTGTCATCAATGGTTTAACTGTAGGATACTTTAAAATTTGCAGGATCCTATGCCAAGGTGACCCTTTCTCTTTATCATTATGGTTGAAGCATTGGGTAGATATATAAAAGTAGAATCAACCATAGTAGTATAAAACCAACTCTTTCAATAGATTTTTTATCCCGTCAACAATTTGTTGATAACACTCTTATAGCCACCTCGGCTTCTATTCTATAAGCAATGGATATTAAGGAGATTCTAAAATCCTTTAAAAGGGTTGTAGGCTAGAAGATCAAATTTTTAAAAAGTTTAATCTTTTTCCTTAACACCCCCCCATAAGAGAAAGAGAGATATTCCATACTTTGGGTTGTGGGATGGCTAAATTTCCCTCTACCTACCTTGGGATACCCTTATTTAAGGGGATATTGAAAGAGAAATTTTGGGATCCGATCATTGAAAGGATGCAAGGAAAATTGGTTGGTTGGAAGGGGGCTCGTATTATCCAGGCTGGCAAAGCCCAACTAGTTAAATCCACCCTTTAGAGCATTTTTTTATTCTTTCTCTTGCTTTTCAAAGCCCCAACTAAAGTTATTCAAAGAATTGTACTTATATATAAGTATTTTCTTTGGTCTGGAAATGAGGAGAAGAAACAATTTCACCTGGTTTCTTGGGAATATGTATGCACTATAAAAGAATTTGGTGGCCTTGGCCTTAGAAGAGCTAAGAGCATGAACATCATCTTACTGGCCAAGCAAGGGTGGAAGTTATTCAAGAATGAGAAAGTTGATTGGGTCCATGTTTTGTCAACCAAATATTTTTCTCAAAACAAAAACTTTCTTGTTGATCTACCCCCTCTCCAAGATCAACTTTTTGGCTTGGTATCACTAGGATTCATCATGTCATTTCAAGGGTTATAGATGGAAACTAGGAAATGGAAGAAATATTGATTTTTGGGAAGACACTTGGGTGGATGATGCTCCTCTACTTTACATTCCTGAGGTAACAATTGTAAAACCAATAACTCAGGCCTACTTTAGAGCTAAAGTTATAGGCTTCATTCAGGTAAGTAATGGGGTGAAATCTTGACAAATTTTCAATTTCCTAAACTTGAACAAGAGGAAATAAAGGCTATAGACTATCTCATTCACATTATAAGCTTACAAGTCATTAGATCTTCTAATATTGAAGATTTTATTCTATGGAAGGAGGAGAAGGACGATTCCTTTTCGGTGAATTTTTCTTATTTCCTCTCTAAGGTTGATCCTGTGGACCCACCTCCTTTCAAAAATATTTGGTATAAATTTCTTACTCATAAAATCAACTTTTTTATGTGGCTTTCTATCCAAAACAAGATTCTCACTACGAACCCAAAAAAGAGGTATGACCATCCCTAATAGGTGTCACCTTTGCAGATGTGATGTTGAATCTACCAACCACCTTTTCTTCCTTTGTCCATTTTCACTTGAGGTTCTTTATCTCCTTCTAAATACCCTGGGGTATGTTTGGTTATCCTGAACTAGTTTTCCAGTACCTTTGATCAATGGTCTCCCCCTTTGCTATCCCATGGTTGCATTCCTTTTGGTCATTTAGTCTCCCTCACCTAGTTTGGAGTATTTGGAAGGAGAGAAACAACAAGGTGTTTAGGGGAGTCTTTAAAGATATTATTTCCATCTGGGCCAAAGTCTTGCTAGCAATTGTTGAGAATGTGTTTGTCCTATCTCTAGATGATTTTAATGGCCTAGAGGTTGAAGCCCTCATTGAAGCCAATCTTGGTTTCTAGTAAGCTAGAAGAGAAATTGTTCAGAACCTAGGGAATACCAAAGCTTTAACCAATTGGATCTCATCCCCCTTGAACGGATCAAATTTAACTTTGATAATGCCTCCAAAGGAAACCCCAAGAAAGCTAGTGTAGGAGGTGTGTTTTGAAATCACAATGGAGATATCATTTTGGCCTTTGTTGAAAATCTTGGGTCCTATACCTACTACTTTGCGAAATCCAGAGCATTCTTCCAAGGGATGGTGTTTCTCCCTTTGATTGGTTGCAAAAAAAATATTATCGAAGGTGACTCATTAAACATTATCAATATGATATTTGGATTGCAAGTCCCTAACTAGAATATTGCTAATATGGTTGAGGAAGCTAATTGGATTCTTTGTGGCATGGAAAGTATTTAGGTGAGACATACGTATAGGGAAGGTAACAAGCTGGCTAGCTTCCTTGCCATTTTGGGGTTGCTCCAATCGAAGCTATCCATTTGGAGGGATTAGTCCCATAGGGTCTAATCCAAATCAATGAATGATGCTTGACTTATCAGTGCCCCTGATGGCTTTACATAGGTTGCTTGCCTTCATGTTGGATGGCCAATTGTTTCCTTACTCTCCTAGGTTTTGCTTTCTGATTGGTTGTGAGAGTTGTAGGAGGAATATTTTTCTCTTTGGTTTTTCATGGAAGCTATTCTGAAAGTTTTTTTTTATCTCTTTATTAATTAGCTAAGCAATTCCAATGGATGGTCTCTCTTCTTGGGAAAAAATGATGGTGTTTCAAGTGATTCTCAAATTGTAATTTTCTATAGGTTTGTGTCATAGTCTAGTTGGCACTCATGTTTTTAGATACTTTGGGATATTGAGGAGCTAAAGGTTGTCTTAGAATGGGATTGGTGAGATGTCATAATATCTTATCTACATACGTTGTCTGAGGGGGGTGAAAATATATTCTTTCCCCCTCCCTAATTGGTTCATCCTTATTATTTTGTAGTTGTGGACTATAGTTGGTTTCTCCTAGTTGGGTAGTTTTTTTTTGGGTCTCTTTCATGTCCTCTTCTCTTGTGGCTATTTGGTTTAGTTTTAGTTAATGGTAGGGCCCTGTGTTGGGGTAGAAACCTATTGTCTTTTTTCTATCTCTTTTGGCTATAGCAATTTTCCCGTTGTAAAATTGTAAAAGGTTTGGGGATCCTTTCAAAACTCCTTTTTCAACTAATAAAAAAAGACACAGGTTTGGGAAAATATGGACAAGGAATGAAAGAGCCAATTGCATAAAAAAATAAGACCAAAATATGAAGGTCTTGATATACATGACAGCTGAGTAGTAATGAATCGGAAATAAGTTTGTGATAGGAAATAGTGACATCAAATCTATGAAAAGGACTGATAAAATTAGTAACAATGAAGGAAAAACAAGAAATAATGAATCAAAAAAGGAAAAAGTAATCCTATAACAAGGAATAGATGTAATCATTGTGGTAGATATGGACATAAGATAGAGAAATGTTGGAATATCCATTATTGTGAAATTTGTGGACATAATCATTCACAAATATTTTATCTACAAAAATAAAAGAAAGACTACATATTAAAAATGGATTGTGGATGGATAAACATGAATGAATGGGATAAGATAAAAATAATTTTGTATAGTTTCTATAGAAGAAAACCAAACATGATCAAAGTTTATTGAGAATATTGTTAGCCTTATCATAAAAAAATAAATGATTATAACCCAAGCATAACTTGAAATATGACTTATAGTAAAAACACCTATAGTGATGATCCTACAGATATGATAGTCTTATGAATGTTCTAGTAGATGACCCAGAGACAATGATAATCTAGAGGTGACCCAAAGGTAGAGTTCTAAAGGTAGTGATCCAATGGGAGTGACCTAGAGGTAGTGACCTAGAGGTAGAGACCTAGAGGTAGTGACCTAGAGGTAGATCCAGTGGTAAGTGACCCAAAGGCAGTGACCCATAGGCAACTCAGATACATTGATCTAGAGGTAGACACAAATAATTTATAAAGGAAGACCTAATTAAGGTTGTATATATTCAGTCATGCCAAAGTCAGAGCTAAAGAATAAAGGCAAAAAACCTTCCTATCAAATAATGTAATATGGGGGGGTGTTGGAAGTCTTACATCATTTGGCCCCCTTGTGAACATTAGTTTGGAAGTTGATTTATATTTTATATAATGTGTGTCAATATGAGAGAAAGTGCAAGGTGTCAAGAGAGAGAATGAAGAGTCACATTGATATATGGCAAGATGAGAGTTTTGTCTCAATATGAGGAATATGAAAGGATGCATCTCCTAGTTGTTAGAGGAGAGCAACAGTCAGAGTATTGAAAAGTCATGTAAAATTATATATTGGAGACAAAGCTCCATGCAATGTAATCAATTTGAATCATTCTTGTAATATTTTGATATTGTATATATTTGAGTTATATTTGTGAGATATTATTGTATTGAGATTCATTGTTATTTTTATTAGTGGCATATATTTGATTTATACTTGATCCTAGATAAATATTTATGTGAGTTAATCTATCTGGAAAGCTTACAGTGTCAACACATGATATATAGGCAAACTTATAAATTATAGAGTCATTATACACCACATGTACTATCTTCCAAATTGCATCTAATGAATAAATGCTTCATAGCACCTTTAGTATCCCTACCAAAAATAGGAGGAATATGATTCCATTAAAACAATAGTTTCAAATCATGTCACTATGGTTCTAGATACTTTTCATAGAAGGACCTATGTATCGAGCATGCACACCTATAATTTGGTCCTTTCGGATCAATTCGAATTACTTTATAATTAGCCCAAGATTTTTTGGATGGTGGTAATAATTTGAAACTTCTTTTATCTTGATCGAAGTGAATGTTGAGAACATCTTGTAAAATTACCTTCACTTTTTGTTTGTAGTCTCTTCCAGTGTTTTTTGGGTAAAAGTATAGTGTTCTAACACACTTTAGTGACAACTAGGTTTATTACTAATAGGTCATTATTATGATTTTAAAGGCCTCAAAACTATGAATCCAAATCATATCTTTTTAAAATGAAAATGTGTGTAGTGTTAGATATTGGAATATAAGTTCAAATATATAAATTTTGTTTAATTTTATTATGATTACATATTTATATCAACTTTTGTACTAATAGGGTACCTAGCACAACTTTGGAGGCCTCATATGGGGTAAATCATATCATTTTATAGTGAAATTTGTGTAAATATAGATTTTGAAATGTAGATTCTAAGCATATAAATCTCATTTAGCTTTATTTTAGTTACATGTTTCATTTATTGATTATTAAAGGCATGTTTGAAAGCAAAATTAAAGTTTTATTTTTAGGCAAGTATAAAAAAATAAAAAACACATAAAAATATTAGAAATTGAATCCTTGCATTAGCTTTATTTTTTACTTTCATTCTATATAAAAATTGTAAAAATTTATTGATGTTTGGTCCTTCATCATATCTACTTACAAAAAATTAATGAAAATATAATCCAAAGTTGAAAATAAATAAAAATTAAAATATTGACAAGAAGATTATGAAAATTACATACTCATCTAGATCTATTTGTATAGAATATGTTCACATAATGTTTGTAAAAATACTCATGTTATATGAATTATCTTTCACTCATCCTTAACCTACCTAATAAAACTTTAAAAAATAAAGGAAACCTATGGTAAAATATATAATTTAATATATGTTTTTGAAAAGAAAATTTGGTTCCTTTTATATACTTCATTTGCAATATTTTATCAATTTACACCTCGCTCTAATTCTCAATCAAAGTAGCACTTAGTGAAGTTGAGCATACTGCTTTCTCTAAAAAACTAGTATTGTAAAATAGGCTAAAAGTATGTTAGAATACCATGCTTTTATCCTTTTCCCTTTTTATCTCTATTATTTACATCTCCACTAGTTCTAAATATACTTAGCTCTTCCTCTAGTTATTTATATTTCTCCTAAATAATGTCTACATTAATGGACTTCAAAATAAGTCATGCAATGTGAGGAATGATGACATCAAAGGGAAACTCATCTTTGCTTTGTGCTTCATATTTGTTCCTATGGTGAACAAGATCATATTTCATACAATAACATCTTCAACAGTTCTCTTTATCAATGGAATTTCATGGATTTGATCAAATTTTATCTTTCAAAACTTTGTTAGTGAAGATATTCCTTACAACCCTCATTAGATCTAAAGTCTACCACTAGTCCATTTTTAGCATTGGTGTCATCCTCCTAGTTTTGGAACATACCCACACATTTTTCTTCAAATAGACATTACCTACCTAATATCCTTTATCCTCTCTATCATGACTATCCTTAACTTCTTTTTCTATTTTTATTTATTTTATTCTTTCTTTTTAAATTCAATATTCTAGTCTTGTTTCTAGTCGATCTATGAGATTTTAATGATGTATCCTTGGATCACTCATTTTCTACTCCCCTTCATTTTTAGACCCTTATTCATGTAATTCCCTCCACAAATCCTTTCCCACTCCAACCTACCATCCTCTACAAACCTAGCACCTTTCTAATAATGCACTAACTCAAGTAATTTTTGTCTTCCACTAGAAGGATCTTTATCGTTAGAGGGGTATTTAGGAGTATTCAATCCTCCTCTTGAATATAGCCTATGTGGCTTCAAATGGAAACCACTTTTGTAGCACCCACTTGCTAATTTAACTATTCAAGGTAGTTTCAAACTAGTAGTCTATTGCTCTTGTCCACCTAACATCAGAGGTTCCCAATGATTCTACTTTCTTTAGAGTCTACTTAATAGGATAATGCAAATGACATGCATTGGTCTAAGGTGTTTATTTTCAAACTTGTTATGTAAAATAATGAAGAATTCATAATAGAATATATCATATGTCACATGCACTTAGATTACCAAGCATTGCGATTGAACAGACTACAACCCATAAATAGTATCTACACACCCACCTATCCAATACATTGTTTCTTACATTTTGCAACTAACTTGACGTAATTATAGACTTTTCCTATCCATTAATCTTCAATCTTATCCTTAGAAGTTTTTCAATCCTGATGATTTGGACACATCAAATTGTGTCTATGATATTGGAGCACCTACAACATGTTGGTGTTGCCACCTCAAATGATGAGCACCTTCTCCTAAACTTTCCTTCAATATGTTAGGGATAAAATTTGTTGTTTCTAGATAGTGAATGTTGTTAGTGTACCAATGATTCAAGATGAAGCACCCTTTATTAAAAAAAGGAATACAAGCATAACATATACAACTAAAACCTAAAAAGGAATACAAAACCATAGATAGATACGCATTCAAGACTCACCAATTTGCATTTATTCATTCATAAAACTCCTAATTACATCTCCTAAACCCGTATTTATGGGAACCACTAATGTTTTTCATTCCCTTATTTATGCATTTCATATATCCATTCCAAGGGGCACAACTACCAATAATTGCTTTCTAATTTCTAATGACTTTTTATAGTATAATGCATAGTTAGCAACTAGTGGCAACAATACTACTTAAGCATTTAACATAAGGAAATGATGTCATATATAATTTTTACAAAAAATATCCCTTGCTAATAGTAGAAATTGAAAACTTGACCTCTACTAGAATCATTAGAAAATTACAAGGAACAATAAAAAATCATATTATACTTCTCTAATTAGCAAATAGAAAATGAAATGGTTTTGTAAAATACATTAGTCAGATTGGATCATATGCTTCCATGTGATTTATCATTGTAATTTTCGAAGGATTGAATGATCAAAGTTTGAATTTTATTCATTGATTATTTATGATCTTTAAATCTAAGAGGTTGGCTAAATAGGAGTGACTTCACCATGTCATTTAAGTGTAATGAGTTGATGCTAGGTCCAAAAGGACAACCTTATGTATGTAATAGGAATATGCATAACCACGGATGTTGATATGTATGTTTAAGGTACTTGTGTAGTGTGGAGCATTTTGCCCATTTCTCAATAGGAATATGCATAACCATGGATGTTGATATGCTATAGTTTCACCTTTGAGCTATTAGGAATCACTTTCATCATGTGCATGTAATTGTTTGGACCATGGACCTATAACAAGATTAATGCTTTTCACTAATTTTACATTTGCAAGTGTGTATCTAACATGGAAGACTCATTGAACTTTTCCGTAGATATTTTTTTTTAAAGTTAAGAAATAAAATTTCAAATATAGGTATGTTTAGTTTTACATATGTTAGAATTTGAATGGTTTTTCTTCTAATTGATATGGTCTACACCTTGACAATGAAAAGTATCTTGTGCATTTGACATCATTTTCAATTCAATTTTTTTAACTCCTTAAAATGACAAGTGATTTATTAAAAAATTTACCAAGGTAAAGTATATCTAACATTCCTCGATCGTATTGATCCCCACACGTTTTGGCATCATTCTCCTAATATGATAAAAGAATAACTACTTTTCTCATAAAGTTTTCTCTTTAATTCAAATGTTTAAATCTCATGTTTTTAATTATATAAAGATCTTTTTGATGGCAGCACCTTGTCTGGGCAATTTGTTCTTAAAATGTTATATGATGTGTTTAATGACTATGTCAATTAGCCTTATAATGGCTAAGATTTTATTTGAGTAAAATGAATTTTACTGATTCCTCCACAAATTAAATACCTTATAAAATAATTTCCAGTTTGTATTCAGTTGCCTTCCTTGAAGAGGACATAAATCTAACCTTGTAATGCTACTTGGGTAATTTTTGTTACAATTAATTGATTCTAAAAACTTGATAAGGTTGTCTACACTTATCTTTCACATATTTTAATATTAACAAAATGATGAAATATATTCAATAAGTCAATTAATAAAGGAAGAAAATGCACTTTTGATACTCGTTAAATATAGCTAAGTTCATTAGTGAACAAATAAAGTCTTTTTCACACATCATGCAAGTTTTTGTGCCTAGAACAATCACTTGCTAGGCTTACAAATCATCAAATTGAGTGTGTGCATCCATGTTACAAAGAATTTGGTCGTGGTTATAGCCATTTTGTTACTCTAGTCATGTAATAATAATTCACAATTATCTTAAATCTCACAAGGATTCCAATTTTGTAAACCTAGAAGAAAACTAGTTACAATTTATTATTATTATTTAGATATAAAGAAGCTTTAATGATTTATACATAGATCATACAAATAAACTCAAAATATTTGTAACAACCAACTCCTATGACAAACTTAGTGGAAGAATTAATTCTACTACTACATAAGAAATATCTATTACCAAATTGCTCATTTCTTTGTCATTAGAATTCAACTCCATTTCCTTGGTCTTTTTTAAACAACCATGAATTTACTCAAAATTTCTTAAAATTGAAAGTCCTTTCAGTTAGGTATCATCATCATCTCTCTCTCTCTCTCTCTCTCTCTCACACACACACACACACAAAAAGAAACCTTGATATTATGATAAGCCATCTAAATTTGAAGACAAACGCTCTTGCACATCATATTTACCTAGCAAAACCAAGTTTTAGAGTTCTCTAAAACATCTAGTTTTCCTAAATAATTTATATCTAGATAAATAAAAAACATTATATGGTTTTTCTTGAGGTTGTAAAGTGAAACTAACAAGCTTGGTTAGGAAGTAATTTGGGTTCAATCCTTGCATGGTATAACACCCTAATCTAATCTAGAATTCATAAGTGATTCTATGAAGAGGTGGCAAAATAAGGATAACACGATGCTACAAAGAGTCTTTGTGGGAAATTATCAAGCTTTATGATTTCCAAATTAAGTACTTTTAAGTGCACAAAGAAAAACGGGTCTTGGAGGCTCAAAAGAGTTCCACCAAACCAAATGTTATTATATTGAATGAGAAACAATGGGCAATTTGCTATAACAACTTTGCCATTTCCAATTGTTGAAAATGTTTTTATTCTTGTGCATATACTTGGCCGCTTTTCTTGATTTTTTTTTTACTTTTTTGGTCAATGTTTCTTGAATTTTGTCATATTGTCACTAAAATGAAGAAAGTGATGTATTTCACCTCTTTAGGGTTTCAGGAATTTGAGGACTCTCCTTTTTTGTCAGACCACTTGCACAACTTCATGTCTTTACCAAAATGGCATGTACCAACTCTTAGGGCCTGTTTAGTGATTCAACAATCTTTGGCTGTCAATTTAAGACTTAAAAAGGTGAGCATAATATATTCTTTATGTAGTATGTGGAAGAGTCAAATTAATGACCTTGTACTTGTGGATGCAATTAGTCATGTTTTCTATAGCCAAGGGACTCTGAACACAGTCCTACAATGACTTTGACTACTTATTCATTTGTCCCTTTTTTTCACAAGGACCTTTTCATCAGAAAACTTGGATGATCAATGATAGATGAAATTGATGTCATTGGTTTCCCATGATAAACAGAATGCAAGGCATCCTTTCAAAATGACAAATCCCATGTCTGCTTAGGGTAGCTGTAATTTCCTGAAGAGAACTTGGCTCCATACGCCACCCAGTCTTTTCCTAGGAGTGAAGAGTCAATGGTTTAGCCTTTCTAGCTTTAATAGTGTGAGGCTTTCCACCTAATCCTAATGTTAAGCTGACAGTTTCCATGTTCCCTGGAGTGCTAAAGTATATATTTATTTATTTATTTTGAGAGAGAGAAGTGCCAAATAACAAAGAACGTTGATGAAAGTTACTATATAACAACCAAAGTTTGATTGAAGAATGACCCTCTTCGGTCCTGCTTTTTTCTGTCTATACAAAACAAATATACTCAACCCAGCCATGTTAGACTCACATTACACATAAATGCACACATACAGATGAGACTTCTCTATAGATGTCCAAGTCTCATCTAGCACTGGCACTGGCCTGTGTATAGATCATTTTTCAGAGAATTTTACAGCCTGTGAAGAGGAGTTCTAGTATAAAGGTCCAACACGGCCCTATTTGTAATGTCCCAAGACTCCCAACCAATGTGACTTGAATCTAAATATAAGTACAGTGTTTACTGGCAACTACATAGATGCTGTGTATCAAACATTTTATTATTTTTCTTAAAACAAAAGATAAAGGCATTTCTTCCGAGATACATCAAAGCAGTGTATAATAAAGCTCGATTGCAAGACACTTTCAATGTAAAAAGATGAATAGCAAAAGCATTTCTGGAACCTGATATCAAAGTTATTACGAGTAAATGGTCATGACCTTAGTTGCAACAAACCTGTAGAATGATCATTAACAATGTCTCTCCAATGTCATGTTAATCCCCAATTTCAGATGTCCATCCTGAAAATATCCCATAGACTGTTTGTAACTTGACAGTTCTTAAAGCTTTTTATTGCTTTTTCGTAATCCTCCAGAGTCATAGTTGAAGATACTTCTATGCATGTATTTTCAATGAACCCTTTTCTCTTCTTTCTAGGCTTGCTTTCAAGAATATCTAGCAAACTAGCAATTAAATCTTTTTCAGCTGCAGTGGGTTCTCGATGTTTATGGTTGGTTACAAACTTGATAAGATATTTCTCAGCTTCATTATCTCCTTGCAAACAAATTTTTGGAGGGCTTGATTTGAGATAAGATAGTAATGTGCTGAGAACCTTTGGTGAAGGATGCAAAAAGCTTGCAAAGAAGGCTGCATCATTTCTTCCCTTTGTTAGTAGGTGCAGAATAGATGTTGCTAGCTCATCACTTTGAAGATCCTCAGTGTCAAGCAAGTCCTTAACAAGGAGGTCAATAAGTCTATGGCAGCTCTCTATTTTTGCAGTATGGTTATACAGATGCAAAATTAATTTAATCTTTGACCGACCAGAATCCTTCAACAATTTCTTCAAAAGAAGAATGATAATTGTTCTCACATTCTCATTTGCTTCACAGAGACCATCACATATAGGAGTTAAGAGCAGGTCTGGCTTGAATTTATCCTCCAACAACAAGCGGGCATATGCACCATATGCCATCTCTTTTACACAATCATCCTTCAAGCATTTCTCTATCAGACTGATCGCAAATAAAAAATCGTTTGGAAATGTGATAATAAGCTTCTCTGCTAGGCTCAGTGCAGCAACCTTGAGCTCTGGGGTTTCTGAGTGAAAAAGAAACTCTAGTACATATTTGTGGTCCTTTGCTAAGTGGGAACTTGCTAACATGTATTGACCAAGGCTTCTTGTAGCTGCTGCTCTTAAGACTGTTGGAAGGTTTTCTCCCTGCACAAGCTCTCTGAGGAAAGAAACATAACATCCTGGAACAGAGTCTCCATCCAGAAGCATCTGAGCAAAACGAGCAATAGCATCTGTGGAAAGGACAATAATTCAGACAACATAAGACATTGATGTTTGGTGTTATTAGATGAGAATCAAGTAAAAATCTGCGTTTGAGGTCCCCTTTGATTAGTGTATGCAACTATGGCATTACAACTCCTTTTGTCTTTCTGAGAGCATTGGAACAATTGCCAACCACTATCAATCTCTTAAAAAAATGTCAAAATATCAACAATACAGACCTTCTTCCATTGCTCTTAGTTCCTCCTGCTGCAAATAATCAAATTGAGAGTTGGTGTTCTCAAAATTTATGGGCTTGCAAAGATCCATTTCTATACTTCGGAGACACTTGATGAAATAATTGCAAGCCATGTCATAGGTCCTGGAGATATCACCAAGGAAGGTGATGTAAATATAAAGTATTTTTAGTGGTTGCATGGTCTCCAGTACTTGATATTGCTCTTCATATATATCTAGGATTTTTTTGACGATCCCAAGTGGGTTTGACAGGCAATAGAGGCAATCTAAGTAACCTTCAATCTTATTCTCCTGTAAATATAGGAAATTTCTCTCTATAAATCTTGCCACTTCCTTCTGAAGGATCTTGCTTTCATTTTTGAGTAACACAGCCAGGGCCTGCATAAAAGAAGGAAAGTATTATCCTGAAACAATGGAAAAGAACTATCACAGTGCTTTTGGAACCAAAGGCAATAAGATCTAACCTTGAATGCCCAGTTAATTATTTGTTTCTTGGTTTCTGCCTCTGACATGACCTCAGCATTTGGTTCTTGCTCTACACACTTGACAATAATGTCAATCAGACAATGACCCTTTTTTTCAACCTTTGATAAAGTAAAACAATCAAAGGGTGCTAAAATAGCAATAACTGCACAGGAAGCCCTTGCTACTGCATTGTCCATTTGCCGAGCACAATGGTATTCCAGTGCTTCAAATGTCTGCTTAACGACTTTTTCAAATTTATTGACTTCAGATTTTGCTCTATCAGCAGTCATCATCAACAAATTTTGCAACTTAACAATCGATGTTTCATTTCTGGTCATAACAAAGTTCAACCACATTTCATATCCATCCAAATAAAAGTTGAAAATATCAGAGATCACTCTCAGATTTGAAGAACTGCAGGAAAAGTACAGGAGATTATCCAAAAGTTCAAACATACTAGGCCCTTTCAAGCAAGGGGAACAAAAGAGACGCCCTAAAGCTTCAAGGGTATCCTTACAAAAGAAGCTCGACTCTGGAGGCACAGCCAAGAGTTTTGAAAACTTAGAGAACATAGCAGGTGCTGCTTTAATAATTGAATTCAATGGCCCATCAGTCTCCAAAGAGCATACCATTGTTGCATCTGAAAATATAGCCTCTAGAATTTGAATGGCTTTGAGTCTCACCATCTTGCTTTTGTCTGGCACTCTCTTGGAGATCACTGAAATGAACAAAGAGATGGATCTATCATTGCCACAATGTATCCATTTTAGATCACTTCCAAGATTTGTCAAGGCACGTAGTCTGCATGTTGCATCCCGGTCCCTGGAAAGGACATCATGGATTTCTGCCAAGACATACTGATCAACAGGAGAAAGAACATCAAATCTTTTAAGACAACATCCAGCAATAAGAGAGAAGCATTTCCGAATTGCTGCCCGCTCATTATGGAGGGTCGACAATAGGGAACCTGAAAGCAATGTTTATGTCAATTTTTTATGACAGAGATGGATATACTTTAGCTACAGGTTATAAACAAGTTATTTCAAGATCACTCAAAACATTTCATTTCAAGAGAGGAAAAAATGTTGGGTGTTGTACCTAAATGAAGGCCCGTTAAAACAAGGGCATCATGTCTGGTAGCAAAATCAGCCAGAAGGGTCATTGCTGACTCTGCACTCATAAAGCAACTAACTGAGACATTTACAGCATTAGGCCTCCTGCCATATGCATGCTTTAAAAGACAGACTAATGAATGAGTTTGCTTTGTAACTTACCAATTTCATCCTGCAAGCAACTGGTATTTTCAGCATCACTTGCAGCAGCACATTTTTCTGTAGCCTTCTTCACAACCTGCGACTGATAAAATGGTAAAGGGATATCAGACTTAAACAAATTCTAGGTCAGAAAAATGACACAGAAAATTTTGAAGGCAAATGAAAAAGGAACAAAATGCATCATAAATCATGAACAACTATCATAGTTAACATTGCTTTTATTGCTTCCCTCGGATTAGAATATGTTATAACCAAAATGCAGAGCAATGCTACTCATAGCCAAAAAGACATGCCCAAAATTATGCAGGTCAAAGAAAAGCTATTCATACACTTCCCTTGCATCAAATCAATGTCTCAAAATGTTATATGCTTTCCCTCCATTCCTAGGTTCAATTTTGTGGTGCTGACACAGATTAGGTGCCTCAATAGTTCTTCTGTCTTCTGGCATAGTATTCCAAAAGTAACATGTATCAGATTCCAAATTTTAAAAAGGAACAAGGATTAATTAAAGTATTCAATTCATAAATGATCAGTCCGTTTTTATTCTTCTACATTTTGGATTTCAACAACTCACTCATAGGTCGGATGAGTATTGGCTTGAAGGCCCAGCCTGTTGATCAAAGCGCTCCCTTGGGAGGGTGGAGACCACAGTTTGAATACCTCCGGCCTCGTAGAACCGGAGGGCGTGTCACGCCAGTGCCGCCGGCTACGTTAAAAAGTTTACCCGGCACAACTGGAGGTTATAGTGGCAGCAAGGAGCAGGATTTGAACCCACGAAGAGGCGATGAAAAATGTAACGAGTTACCGATTCCTCTAGTATACGCAAAATTAAAAAAAAGTATTAAACTTTTCCTATAGGATGTTGATTGCCAACATGGTGACATCTAGATGATGTACCCTAACAAAGGAATTGGACTATGCACAATTTCATATTCTAAATGAACCCAAGAGGAACTCCTATTGACTGTCAAACTCATTTTGCAGCTTTTCACACATCCTTTCTAAATGTTGTACCTTTCTCTACAACTCTTGGTTCTCCTCTGAAGTGATTGAATTTTTCATGTTACCCTCATGGATTTTTGGCTCCTTATGATTGTTACCCAAGGCTAGTTTGTTTCAACCTACAAAAAAAACCAAGGAAACTCACTTTGATACCAAAACAATTTATAATTGAGCAATCTATGATTCTCGACATTTCAACAAACAGTATATTTCCAAGCGCTATTTGTTGTTCTAGATAACAAACAAGTGAAATCCCACAAACATATTGCACAAATCGATGCTTGCTACAACTATATGCTACAATCTAAATGGGCATGAGCTTTCATGTTACTATTGCCACATTTTGCACGGGGTGCCATGTTTTCAGTTTTTGTAAGTGAGCTGCTCTTTTCCTTCCCTCCTCCTCTTTTTCCCTTTCTTCATTTCTCCCTTTCTCCCTCTTCCTTGCAGTTTCATTCCTCCCTCTTCCCCTTGAACTTCCCCCAGTAAAGTTTCCAGCAAGTGTTCCCTGAAAATGACTAAGTGTCAGGGCGCAACCCGACTTCGCAGCGAAGTCGGGGTGCGCCCTCCAGTTGGAGCGCAGTAGGGAATGCGAAGTGCGCAGCAGACAGGAAATGAGCGAAATTTGACTAAGTGTCAGGGCGCAACCCGACTTCGCGGCGAAGTCGGGGTGCGCCCTTCTTCTGGGCGCACTTGGGAAGCAGTATGGCAGAAAATCAGCTAAGTGTTGGGCGCAACCCGACCGCGCGGGGGAAGTCGGGGTGCCCCCCTTCTTGGTGCGCGGTCCGAACAGCGGAGAAGACAGCAAAGTGCCGGTGCGCAACCCGACTTCGCGGCGAAGTTGGGCTGCGCCCTCTGACCAGTGCGCAATTGGGCAAATAAACCCAAAAATTGACTAAGGCACGGAGGCCTCCCCAACTGCGTTGTTTTCCACCTGCGCAACCCGACAGCGCTCTGATCCTGGGCGAAGTTGGATAAAGCGCCTTTCAAGGCAGCCATGTGTCACTCATCAACATCCGACAAGTGTCCAACCTCGGGATTCGAGCCAAGACATGACCGGGAAAAGGACAAGCATGGACCGCACTATCTACGCCAACTGCCACCATTAAAGCTGATGTGAAGTGCCATCTGCCACAACTACCCGCATTCCCGCTGATTTGAAGTTCCACCCAACGCGCTGCCACGTAGCTGTACAGCTTTCAGGGAGACCATGCTGCAGGTACAGTCCTCGCCGACAGAAGTCAGCATCAGCAGCTCCTCTGCCGCTTTTGTCAGCTAATGTCTAGTCTGGGACTTTGTGCCCGTGATTGTAATCGGGGGAACTTGGGGCTATAAATAGCCACCACATTTTCATTGTAAAGGGTGGAAGGGGAATATATTGCTAGGGAACCATTGTAGCTGTGCGTTTGCCTCTAATACAAGATACATACTTGGCTCTAGTTACTGTCTTCATTTTGTATGTTGCCTCTCCTTTTCATTTCTGCCTCATGTTTCTTATTTCATTGCTTACTGTTGTACTGAACTCTGGACTCCAGTATTTGATGATTAAGTATTCCTGGAATGCATAGATAGAGGATACATAGGATGAATGATAGTTGTAGTTTCAATGTGTGTTTTGTATAGGAATGTTGTTAGTAGTGGTGATTGATCGTTGTCGTGCTGCTTATTCCCCCCACCCAACTCCAATCACATTTGGATTCTCTTTCCGCATTTTTATCTCTTTCCCTGCACTCTTAGCTTAAAACACTAAAAACCCACAGGAAGCCGGCCTTCTCCGGAGATTGGCACGGAAGGCATTCCTTCCTTCCGGCCTTTCAATCCGGTGGGCGAATGCGGGGCGCATTATACCAAATCCTTTCCTCATGGCAGATTCGTAACCAACGGTTTCTCTGGCACGCCCGGTGGGACATGGTAGTTTCCCACCCCCAAACAGAATCGAAGCACGGGTGTTCGCTTCATTGCTGTTAAAAATCAGAGCACCTGGCGACTCTGCACGTACCTGAATACTCTCTGAGTCCGTAAAGACCGGTCCTAACGCCTTCATGCAAACAAGAAGGTGGCGAGCAAGGAATCCGGGAAACCCGCCTGACTTTTACGAAATTGACATTGACGCTCCAGGCGAGCGCGTCAGGCTGGCTGATCACCAAGCTCGCGAAGAAGAGCCTGAAACTGAAATTGAAGAGGCCGAGGCTGAAGAGCAATCTACATCCTCGGACAGTTCCGATACCGAGTACACTACCGGAGGAGAAGAAGACATGGCTGCCCAGCAGAATGATGATGACCTCTTCCCGGCGGTGGACTCTACGGGGCCCTTGGCCCTAGTCGGACAACAAGTTGTGCCCCCCGCTGCCTTAAAGTCTATCCCTACGTATGACGGCTACGGCAAGACGGCGTATGAACACATCCAGGACATTCTGGCCCTGGCTGCGCTACATTCCATCACTGACGAAGGTGTGAAGACCCGTCTGCTGGCCCTTTCCCTAAGGGGAAAGCTTCTCTACTGGTGGAGATCACTGCCAGAGGGATCTATCACGGGGTGGCGACAATTGGCTGGTAGGCTCGTGAAAGGATGCAACGAGTCTGCTGATCCCTCTTCTTTGTTGCATCAATTCCAAAGCATCCAGCGACACCCCCAAGAGGAGGTGTCGGACTTCAACATCAGGTTTGCGAGGTCTTGGAAACGAGTACCTCGCGAACTCCGACCTTCAGCAGGTCAGGCTGCACACTACTACCTGAGGTCCTTCAACTCAGACATTTGCCTGCTGCTGAAGATAGCCAGAATAGACTCATTCCCTGCTCTGTACGAGGCTGCCCAGCAAGCTGAAATGGATATCATTTCCATAGGCAGACTCCCGCACAGGGTACAGCCGCCCATTTACCCAGACTTTCCACAGTCCCAGTACCCATCAGCTTCTGGTACAATGCCGTCCACTTCAGGACAGCAACCCCAGCAGCAATGGAACCCGGCGCCGGTCGTAAACCCTTACGGCCCACCACAAATTCACTATCCGCCTCCTCCTCCGCATTATCCAGCACTCCCAGCTCCCCCGCAGTATGCACAATATTCTACACCTCCTCCATTGGCTGCATTACCTCCTCCAGCTCAGTTGCCGCCTCCTGACAATGATATTCAGAATAAAATCCTCCAGGAGGTACGGGCTCTGGCCTCTGGATATCACACCATGTCCAACGACATGACCATTCTAAAGAAGAAACAGGCCCAGATGGACCTTGTTCCAAGGAGGCCATATCCGCCCCCGGCACTGACAAAAGATCAAGCCCCAGAACGGCGAGATCAGAGGCGGCCCCCTCCAAGAAATGCTGCCATCGAGGACCAACCTGGTACTTCTGACCAGGTCAACTGGTGCACTACGTGCAATGACCCGCATTCGGAGGATGACTGCACACTGCATCAACACTACCTCCAGACCTTGGCCGGCAGCGCCATAGAAGACGAAGAACTCTACATGATCCTGGACGACGAAGGCAACTTTGCCGTCCCAGAGGAAGATCTGTTGCCGCCTCCTGCCAAGGAAGACAGAAAGTCTGCTGAAGCCGCTGCAAAGCCCTTGAAGGTATACGCCCGAAGAGATAAGGCGCAACCTGTTGGGCTACCACCTGACAAGAGGTTGTGGCCTTACACAGCCAAAGAGAAGACTCCCGCAGTCAAGCCTCCCGTAGCGAAAGCTCCCCCGGCTAAAGCTCCCGCTGCTCAGCCTCCAGCTGAAACCAAAGAACAAGCTCAGGGAGAAGCTGAGATATCCGTCTCTGACCAAGAGACGAGAGAGTTGAGGCCACTCAGCAGTACCGGACGAAGTACGAGCCGGCAAAAGAAGCGGAAGGAGCTAGCACCTCGGGCTACAGCATAGTAGACGAGCTGAAGAGGACCCCCGCAAGAATCAGCATGTATGATGCTCTTACGCTCCCAGGCCAAGTTGATCTGCTGCAGGAATCTCTGAAAAGCATGAAGAATGGCAAGCAGATACGGCTTGCTGTTCTGGTGCAACCCCTGACAGTCTCGGCCACTGGGAAGAACAGACCACCTCCCTTCTATCTGTCATTACGGATGCAAGGGTACATAGTGCACAACTGTATGGTGGATTCCGGTGCTTCCACGACTGTTATGCCGAGAGCCGTCTGCGACGAGATCGGGATGGAGTATACAAGGAGCAGCCAAGGCGTGCTTGCAATCAGACGGCACCCCTGTCAAGACAGTCGGTGTCATTAAAGACATCCCTATTCGGCTGCACAAAGCTCTCGACATCGTGGTCATTCAAGAGGTCGTGGTTGTCGACTTGGAACCCTACTTCGGCATGTGTCTCTCCAGGGAGTTCACTGCAAAGTTGGGTGGGTATCTGTCTCTAGACTACTCACACATGGAAGTGCCCTTCAAAGGAAGGAGACTGAAGATCTACAACGAGAAGCCTTCCACTTTCTTAGTAGAGAAGATACCCGGGGAAGAGTCGCAGGACTGCATGGTTCAGCTGACGGAGGAAGAACTGGTGGTGGTGGATATGACGGAGCAAGCTCTCGAGCTGCTGCAAGTGGAAGATGAATTCTCCTTGCGGGACTTCAACGCCGTGATCGAGACCGAGCAAGGCTGCTACACTGTCATCCAGCCTGAGAGGCTTGACAAGTCGGCCAAAAGAGAAGTGGGACCTGCACCAGAAAAGCTGTGGAAGCTTTTCTTTGACGGCGCACGATGCAAAAATGGCGCCGGTGCAGGTGTACTTTTGGTTTCCCCGACCGGGATCCAGAAGGACTACACCTACAGGCTGGCCTGGAGCTGTACCAACAACGCGGCGGAGTACGAAGCCCTGTGCTTGGGTTTGCGAAAAGCGGAGAGGCTGGGGATTAAGCATCTGCAGATCTTTGGCGATTCGGAGCTGGTGTGCAACCAGATTACGAACAAGTGCGCCTCCAAGAAGCACTATCTCAAGGCGTACCGTAATCGGGTGTGGGACTTGATGGAGTCGTTCGACTCATTGAATGTCAAGGCTATATCACGTGAGAAAAACAAGCATGCTGACATTTTGGCGTCTGTTGGAGCCAGGTACGTTCCGGTTGATGACACTGTCCAGAAGCCGAAGCCGGTTCGTACCATCTACAGGCCTTCTATGCCTGATAAAGACACCCACTGGCAGGTGTTTGACTGTGACGAGGAGATCGTCACATTTTTGGTTAACGAAGCGTGTTCAATCGAAGGTAGAGACCCTGATGACGAGCAATATGAGGGGTTGATACAGCTAAAAAATAATCATGTCCCAAAAGGACTGATTACACTTGAGAGTCTATTTGATCAGAATGACAGAGCAATATCGCACCGGATCAAAGTAGACCCGAAGCAGTACGCCGACCTGGAGCTTGAACCTGGAAAAACAATTAAGGTCGGGACAGACTGCACCACAGAGGAACTTGAGCAGATCAGAACATTGTGCCGAGAGTTCCCTGACATAGTAGCCTGGTGCTACCAGGACTTGAAGGGGTATGACAAAAATATAATCCAGCATACCATTGAGCTAGAAGATGGTGCCAAGCCATTCCGGCAGAAGCAGAGGGCTGTAAATCCGAAGATCGAAGCCATGATGAAGGCCGAGCTCCTGAAGATGCTGGAAGCCAAGATCATCTACCCCATCAAGCATTCATCCTGGGTTGCGAACTTGGTTCCCGTGAGGAAGAAGAACGGAGACATTCGTCTCTGTGTAGACTTCAGAAATCTGAATCAGGCCTCCCTCAAGGACCATTATCCGCTTCCCCAGATTGACCAGATCCTCCACATAGTTGTTGGAGCGCAAAGATTCTCCCTCCTAGATGGCTTTTTTGGGTACAACCAGATCTGGGTCAAGGACGAGGACCAGCATAAGACAGCGTTCACCACCAAATGGGGAACGTTCGCCTATCAGCGCATGCCTTTCGGCCTATCCAATGCTGGCGCCACATTCCAGAGAGCCATGGACCTGGCCTTTCGAGAGCTGCTCAACAAGATCATTGTCATCTACTTGGATGACATGACTGTATTCTCTCACAAGAGAGAGGACCATGTTCCCCACTTGCGGCAAATATTTGAGAGATGTCGTGAATTCGGCATTTCCATAAACCCGAAGAAATCTGTCTTCGCGGTAAAAGAAGGTAAGCTGCTGGGGCATGTCATCTCCGAGAAAGGCCTAGCCGTGGACCCTGATAGAGCAGAAGCCCTCCTCCGTTTGCCCGCTCCAGTTGACAAGAAGGGGCTACAGTCCTTCTTCGGCCAAATCAACTTCGTGCGGAAGTTCATACCGGACTTCGCACAGGTAATCAAGCCCATGGCCGAACTGCTGAAAAAGAACGCTGAATTCTTATGGACTGATGAGAGGAGGCGGGCCTTCGAGGAGATCAAGGCCCGAATTGCACAAGCTCCGGTGTTGATAAACCCGGACTACTCCAAGGACTTCATCCTGTACGCGGTGGGAGAACCCGAGAGTTACGCCGCAGTCTTGACCCAGAAGGGAGACGATGGCGAAGAGCGCCCCATAGCGTTCTTGAGCCAAGTGATTCAGCCGCACGAAGAAAAGTACAACTTTATAGAGCGGCAGGTTCACGCGGTCATGAAGTCTCTCCGAAAGTTCAGGCACTTCGTCTCCCAGAGCCGGACAACTGTCTTTGTGATACACCCGGACGTCCGAAGCTTCATCATACAAGGGGAGCCGGGTCACAAGAGAGCGGGATGGATTGCTAAAATCCAGGAGTTCGACATCGAAGTGCGGCCAACCAAGCTTATCAGAGGCCGAGCCTTGTGCCAGGAGCTGGCCCGAAGCGCAGCAGCCGAGATTTCTGCCTGTAAGTGGGAGGATCCGACAACAACCACCAACCTAGCCAACTCCTTACCCGAGGAGAGTGACTGGACAGATGACCTGGTGAAGTATTTCTGCACTGGGAGATGTCCAGACCACCTGAACGCCTCACAAAGAAGGAGGTTTCGGCTAGGTGCACTGAAATACACTCTTCGCCCCGAGGGGCTTTACTTCAAGAACATTGACGGCATCCTGTTGCGGTGCGTCAAGAAAACCGACCAGCCCAGGGTCCTCGGAGAATTCCACTCCGGGATGCCTAGGGGTCACCATTCTGCAAGGCCTACGGCCTTGAAAATAATCAGGGTTGGGTACTACTGGCCCACTCTCTTTACAGACGCGCACGCAGTCTGTACAAAATGTGATCAATGTCAGAGATTTGCTGGCAGAAATAGGAAAGCACCCCTGCCCCTTCAACCGATCCAAGCCGAGACTCCGTTTCAGCAATGGGGTCTGGACTTCATTGGGGTTATTACGCCGAACTCTGCAGCGGGGCACAAGTTCATTCTTACCGCCACCGACTACTTCACCCGGTGGGCAGAGGCGATCCCCACAAAGAACGCGGACCAGGAGACGGTCATCAGGTTCCTTGAGAGCCTCATTACCCGCTTCGGGGTCCCTGAGTCAATAGTGACGGACAATGGTCCGGGGTTCGCGGGCGCGGTACTCACGGAGTACACCGGCAAATACGGCATTTATCACAAAATGTCTTCCAATTACTACCCGCAGGGGAACGGTCTTGCCGAGTCCACCAACAAGAACCTACTGAAGATCATCAGAAAGACAGTAGAAAAGAACAAGAGGACTTGGCACCTACTCCTGGATCGGGCGCTGTGGGCGGATAGGATATCATTCAAAAAGTCCATTAAGACATCCCCCTATGCGCTCGTCTACGGCAAGGAAGCAGTCCTGCCAACCCACATAGAAATTCCCGCTCTCTGGATGTTGGACGAAGAGAGAGGCAACGGGGATCCGGTGGACGCCAGACTGTGCCAATTGCTGCAGTTAGAGGAAGACAGAGAGAAAGCATACCAGGCCTTCACCAAACATGCTGAAGCAACCCAAGGCTGGTTTGCAAAAGGCGCCACCGCCCGAGTTTTCAAAATCGGGGACCTGGTGCTGAAGTGGGACTCGCTGAAGGCAAAGCCGGGCAACCACGGCAAGTTTGATGCCCTCTGGGAGGGCCCCTATCAGATTGCCCGGGTAAATCAGTTTAATGCATTCGTACTCCGGGATATGGAGGGACAGCTTCTCCCCATTCCCGTCAATGGGTTCCACCTAAAAATTTACCGCCACTGAAGGCACCCAAATGGGTCCTTCCTTGTACAAATTTCCCTTCTGCATTTTTAGTTTTCAGAATGTATATATTTCAGCATTCAGTTTTTATTTTTTCAAAGAGCCCAAGTAAGACTTAAGGCAAACCCCGACTTCGCAGCGAAGTCGGGTGGCGCTCCTTGAACGGTGCGAAGTTCGGAAGAAGGCGGCTGAAAAAAGGAGCAAAAATGACTAAGTCTGGGTGCGCAACCCGACTTCGCAGCAAGCAAATCTGAGCGAAGTCGGATTGCGCCCATTTTTGGGCGAAGTCCGAGTGCGCTCCAATTCTGGGGCGCACCCTGGGTAATCCGTCGCGGGAAGCAAGAAAACGGCTAAGTGTCAGACTGCGCAAGCAAATCTGGGCGAAGTCGGAGTGCGCCCATTTTTCGGGCGAAGTCCGAGTGCGCCCTGAATTTTGGGCGCAGCCCGAATAACCCACCACGGAAAACGTGAAAAATTCTAAGTGTGGGCCCAGGGCGCAGTACGGCACGGTGCGAAGTTGGGTCAATGGGCCAGAAATTCTCCCTTGTAAAGTGTGCCCAGACGGCGGCGATGACGTCAGCAATGGCACGACGTCCAAGGAAGGTTTAATGATTGCACAGCTTTCAAGAACGATGCATTAAAAAAGCAAGGTGCGTTTGGACCAACGGCTACTAGGGTGCGCTTTTCAAAAATAAACCCATGCACAGCCGCCAAAAAATCATAACGCCTCCACCAACTCCAAGTTAACCGCCCTAACTCCCTCCCTCGCGCCATTAATGTTGCAGTCTTTGCCTAGAAAAAGGCCCTGGCATACTCAGAGAATTCAAAGTATCGAACTGCTTCCGAGACTGCAAAACGCAGAGCTGACAATTCAGAAGCCGTAATTCCCGCCTCTGCTGTTTCAGAAAGGATGGACAAGGGGAAAGCGCCCGTACAGGCGCAATCCAGCGAAGAGCGGCGCGAAGCTGAGGAATCACCAGAGTCAAGCGCTCATGAGAGCGAAGCGCCGCAGGACCAGAAAAGAAAGACCCGGACGAAGAGGCGCGTAGTTGGGCAAATTCCGCCGCCACCAGTTAATCACCTGGCCGGGTACAAGGACGGCTCTTTCTCCATCAGCCTCACCAAGCTGCGGCCGAATATCGCAAAGTGGGCAGACAAGGTTTCGCCCTCACACCATGTCGGGGCTGCATATAAATCGAACCTATATTGGTTCTTGTGCCCTCCTACCCACCAGTGCCCGGAGCTGATTGAAGCAATTGTAGAATATTACAAACCAGCTGCCCGGCAAGTCTGCGACAACAAGGGGAAGGTGTTGTTCACACTCTTCAGGGAGAGCGTCCAGCCAGCGTTCGCCCGGGGCTCCAGTACGAGCCCGGCGCAATTGTCAGAAGGGTGAATCTGGATGAGCAGACCGACAGATTTACGCAGACAAAGCGGATGAGAGAATTCCTCGACTCGGAGTTGAAGACCCCACTGGCAGCCGGACAGTGGCCGACTGGCCCCATACCACTGGACAGATTTGAAAATAAATATATCTACATCATCCTGGCGTGGGTCCTCGGCTGCGACTCTGACAAAGTGGTACGGCCGTACCAGCTGGCGCTGGCAGAATGTCTCCTGCACGGAGAATTTTACGACTCTACAGCGCAGAAGAGTGGAAAGCGCCCTATTTTCTTTGACTGGGCGGACTGGCTGGCGTATGCAATACATTCAAGTCTGGTTAGGCTGCAACAGAAGCAGTCAACGGATTTCCGGTTTTGCTCCTTCCTCGCATGGCTGTGCCTGTATCACATGCACTACCGGATGAACGTTCCTGACTTGAAGAAAGTAAACGAAAAAGGAGAGCCGCTGCCCGTGTATGAGTGGACCGAGGTCCTGTACAGAAAAGGGTCCTATGAATTTAATCTTAAATTTTTGTGCATGGTCATGGGGTTGTTCAACCGTAAGGCATCCCGCCCGCCGGAAGTCATGACAAGATACCTGAGGAAGAATGAGTACGGGGACACCTTCCGGCTGACTCAGGGCATCATGGTCAGAATCTACGGATTCAAGGGGAAGCCGTTCCTGCTGCCCTACTTCTGCACTGACCACCAGTTCGGGATGGAAATTGCGCGGCAGATGGACTATGTTGAAGAAGAGTTCGGCCAAGGCAAAAAGAAAGGCCATATATTTCAGTATCCCATCACCTGGGCGAATACCCAAGTGTACGAAATCGGACAGCACGTCTACCTCGAGCGGGAACTCATTGACATGGGTCTAATAATGCTGCCGCAGCGCTGGAAGTACGACCCAATTGGGGTCAGGGGAAAATTCACGCACATCTGTCCCCGAGCCGAGATCATGCAGGAAAGAGGAAATAGGACAGGCGCAGACCTGGAATGGCACATCGAACAAATGCAATCGTGGCCTCCATGGCATGAGTTCTACTGCGAGGAGGTAGCGTACGATCCGGAGCGAAACCCGGATCACCGGTTGGAATCTGCGGGCTTCAAGAAATTCCTCGCCAAGGTGGCGCCCCTCAACTGGCATAAAGACAAAATCATTGAATGTTGGAAGATGAGGTGTCGCACGCAGCACGATAAATCCAACCGGAGGAATCTGGCCGTTGATGATGAATTTTCGGCTCTATATGACCAGTACGCTGACACGTGGCGGCCTTTCGAATTTCGAAATTGCGTCCCCCGAGGCGCTAGGAAAAGGTATACAAGGAGGCCCCCGTCCCAGCAATCGTCAACTCCGGCAACTTCCAGCGCAACTCCGGCGAGCAGTCAAGTGGGCCCGATGCAGCCTGTATCTTCCGAGGCAGTGCCCGAAAGGGCGCAAGGTTCAGAGAAGTCAACCCCTGAGGTGGCCCCTCCAGCAGAAAAGGCGCCCGCGCTGCCAGCTAGCAGACCGGCTACGGCGGGCATCCTTCCAGCCAGACCCAGGTACAAGTTTACCGTGGGGACGTCAACGCCTGCCACCCCGACCTTATCTCCTTCCTCCGGACCAGCCACAGCGCCAGAAGAGAAGAAGAGGAAGAGAGTTGAAAGGGCCAAACGGCCTAAGGAGCCGGTACAACAGACAGCCGCGGCACAAACGGGGGCAGCAGCGCCAGAGATTGTCTCCTTGGACAGCCCTGAATCAAACGCAGACACTCGGGCCGCAAGCGTCCCTCCAACAGCGGCTCAGGCGGAGCCCGCAGGTACGTCCACTGCACCTCTTCCCCAAGTCCCAGTCGGCCCTGCCAAAGCTCCATCTCCCATTTCATCAGGGCAAGCCGTAGCCGCGTCTTCCTCTTCCCAAGCTACCCAGCCCTCTAGCGGCCCACATTCCTTTGACCAGTTTGCTCAGGATCCTAACGCCTTCCAGTCCATTAAGCCAAACCCTAGAAACCTCACCCGCAGCCAATGCTGAAGCTGCACATGCATCACCGCGCTCCTCACCCCGGCCGTTTAAAACCCTGCCGGCACCATCCACTCGGCCGCCCGCTTCCCCTAGGACCCGGTCGCCCTCAAAAGCGGCCACTCCTTCTGGAATACCTCCCGCGTCGTTGTTTGCGGGGAAAATGCCGCAGCAAGATCCAATGCTAGAGGACCTGGACTTCATGGGCGAACTGCAGGGCGCTGATGACCAGCCTTTGGCAGCAAAGGCCTCGGGATGCTCCGCCTCCTTTCTCCAGGGCGTGAAACGAAGGAGAGCCGAAGAGATAGCTGCCCCGGTAAAACGCACCAAGTTCGACCTAGACAGGAGAGTGCTGACAACTGAGAAATTAATCCCGAAAGTAAAGAAGCCTCTTCGGGAGATGACCGAGGCAGACTACGAGCATCAAAGGAAGGAGAAAAGCTTTGATGATATCAACGAGGAATACGAAATCCATGGTATTCGTCGTAGGACAGACAATCTCCTTGTCAAGCATCTTGAGACCCAGGAAGCGCTGTTTCAGCTGCAGAATAACACAAGGCAGCTAGAGGAGGACCTGGCTCAGAATGGGCAGATGCAAGGGTAACCTTGCATATTTACTTCAAGAAGACAGAGAAGATAAGGGCTGCCAGAAAGACGTTGGACGCACTAGAACATGAAAGGAACATTTTCCTAGCCCCCTTTCACACTCTGTCCAAACACGGGTGCTCGAGCTTCATCAAGGATGGCGAATTTCTGACCCTTGAACAAGTAAAGCAGAATTGGTTGTCTTTTGAGGCAGATACAACAGAAATTGATAGCTGGGCAGAGCCGATTCAGGAAGCTCAGGTCACCCAGGTGGTGTCGAAATACTGCAAAATCAACTCCTCCCTAAAGGAATTGGGAAAAAGATATAACACCATCGACCTGCACGCAATTGTTGCATTCCACGCAGCATTAAAAGAGGTCAGCGACCTCGAGCCCTTCCAAGCAGCAGTCTGGGACCAAGCCAAGGCTGCATACGAACGCATCCGCGAGTGGGAGGCTGACAGTGGAGAGCATTCAGATTCAGAAGGAGAAACCGAAGAGGCAACTGCCGGAAGTGATCCTGAAGAAGAGCAGTTGCCCGGAAGGAAGCGGTCAGAGCAGCAGAAAGCAGGGGAAGGAAGTTCCTCTGCGCCCAAAGGATGAAGGCATGGTTCTTTGCGTCGAGGCGAGCTCGACACCCCGCGAGCCGCCAGGAATGTTGCCACATTTTGCACGGGGTGCCATGTTTTCAGTTTCTGTAAGTGAGTTGCTCTTTTCCTTCCCTCCTTTTTTTCCCTTTCTTCATTTCTCCCTTTCTCCCTCTTCCTTGCAGTTTCATTCCTCCCTCTTCCCCTTGAACTTCCCCCAGTAAAGTTTCCAACAAGTGTTCCCTGAAAATTTCTAAGGCCCCCCCGAAGCCAACAAGTGTTCCCTGAAAATTTCTAAGTGTCAGGGCGCAACCCGACTTCGTAGCGAAGTCGGAGTGCGCCCTCCAGTTGGAGCGCAGTAGGGAATGCGAAGTGCACAAGCAGACAGGAACAGGCGAAATTTGACTAAGTGTCAGGGCGCAACCCGACTTCGCAGCGAAGTCGGGGTGCGCCCTTCTTCCTAGGCGCACTTGGGAAGCAGTATGGCAGAGAATCAGCTAAGTGCTAGGGCGCAACCCGACTTCGCAGCGAAGTCGGGGTGCGCCCCCTCCTGGTGCGCGGTCCGAACAGCAGAGAAGACAGCAAAGTACCGATGCGCGACCCGACTTCGCAGTGAAGTCAGGGTGCGCCCTCTGACCGGTGTGCAGTTGGGCAAGTAAACCTAGAAATTGACTAAGGCACGGAGGCCTCCCCAACTGCGTTGTTTTCCACCTGCGCAACCCGACAGCGCTCTAATCCTGGGCGAAGTTGGATAAACTGCCTTTCAAGGCAGCCATGTGTCACTCATCAGCATCCGGCAAGTGTCCAACCTCGGGATTCGAGCCAAGACATGACCGGGAAAAGGACAAGCATGGACCGCACTATCTACGCCAATTGCCACCATTAAAGCTGATGTGAAGTGCCATCTGCCACAACTACCCGCATTCTCGCTGATTTGAAGTTCCACCCAACGCGCTGCCACGTAGCTGTACAGCTTTCAGGGAGACCATGCTGCAGTTACAGTCCTCGCCGACAGAAGTCGGCATCAGCGGCTCCTCTGCCGCTTTTGTCGGCTAATGTCTAGTCTGGGACTTTGTGCCCGTGATTGTAATCGGGGGAAACTGGGGCTATAAATAGCCACCACATTTTCATTGTAAAGGGTGGAAGGGGAATATACTGCTAGGGAACCATTGTAGCTGTGCGTTTGCCTCTTAATACAAGATACATACTTGGCTCTGCTTACTGTCTTCATTTTGTATGTTGCCTCTCCTTGTCATTTCTGCCTCATGTTTCTTATTTCATTGCTTACTGTTGTACTGAACTCTGGACTCCAGTATTTGATGATTAAGTATTCCTGGAATGCATAGATAGAGGATACATAGGATGCATGATAGTTGTAGTTTCAATGTGTGTTTTGTATAGGAATGTTGTTAGTAGTGGTGATTGATCGTTGCCGTGCTGCTTATTCCCCCCACCCAACTCCAATCACATTTGGATTCTCTTTCCGCATTTTTATCTCTTTCCCTGCACTCTTAGCTTAAAACACTAAAAACCCACAGGAAGCCGGCCTTCTCCGGAGATTGGCACCGAAGGCATTCCTTCCTTCCGGCCTTTCAATCTGGTGGGCGAATGGGGCGCATTATACCAAATCCTTTCCTCATGGCAGATTCGTAACCAACAGTTACTCTCTAGAACTTTACCTTCTACTTAGTGTTACCTGTCGCTTGTTTATGTCAAACCTCCAGAAGACAGAAAAATACATTCTGATACCAAAATAATTTGTAATTTGTTAGGAAAAACTTCAGATTTTATACCTGCAATGTAGAAACACAATGACAGAGAACAAAAACAGCAAAACAAATAACACAAAGATTTAAGTGGAAACCTGCAATGTGCAGGAAAACCACGGGGCAATGGCAACTTCTCCTTTTTATTATTTTGAGCAGAACTTTACATTCACGTTACAACATTACATTCAAGGGATCAATTCCCTTTTACAGAGCAAAAAAGGAAGACCTTGAACTGTTCGTTTCCTCTCCCAAAGGAAGCCTCCGAAAACTGTTTGTTTCCACTCCCAAGGAAGGCGTCTGAAACTATTCGTCTTCCGCATTTAGACGTCCGCTGCCTAGACGTCTGGCACTGCTGCCTAGACGTCTGGCACTGCTGCCTAGACGTCTGGCACTGCTGCCTAGACGTCTGCTCATTAGACGTTTGGCAGTGCTGCCTAGACATCTCGCAGTGCTGCCTAAACGTATAGTACCGCTACTTAGATGTCTAGCAGCAGTCTCTGCTGGCTAAAACACTGCATAGTGACTTCACCTCCTAACATTCTCCCACTTGAAGTCAGTATTCAGGAATTCTTCTGCCAAAGATTTTCAGCCAGTGCCAATTGCCCAATGCTGCCCTTGTTACTTTTTCAGCAAGCCTAGAGAAGTTTTGCATCACTCAAACTTCTCTACCTTGACCGGCTTTGTAAGCATATCTGCAGGATTCACTTCAGTGTCGATTTTCTGCAACAGGATCCTACCTTCTTCCACCACATTTCTTATAAAGTGGTACTTGACATCAATGTGTTTCGTGTGATCATGGAATGTTGGGTTCTTCACTAGCTGAATAGCACTTTGGCTATCACAATGTAGCATAATTTTCTCCTGCATTACCTTGAAGTCACCCAATAGTCGCTCTAGCCAAATTGCCTCTTTGCTGGCATGAGTTGCTGCAATATATTCAGCTTCAATGGTTGATAAAGCCACAACAGACTGCAACTTAGAAGCCCAACTCACAACTCCACTAGCACGAGTGAAGGTATATCCTGTAGTGGACTTTCTCCCATCTCTATCTCCACCATAATCAGAATCCACAAAACCTTTAACTTGCAAACTGTCGATCCAAAGTAAATGGCAACATCTGAAGTGGCTCTTAAATATCTAAATATCCACTTCACCAGATTCCAATGTTCCTTACCAGGATTTTCCATGTACCGGCTGACTATTCCCACTGCTTGGGCAATATCCGGTCTGGTGCTCACCATGGCATACATGAGGCTTCCTACTGCTGATGAATACGGTACATGAGACATGCTTGTCTTCTCTGCTTCTATTCGAGGACACTGGTTGGAAGACAATTTTAAGTGTGAAAGAAGTGGGGTACTATTGGCATCCCCGCCACATTGATTTCCTCTGTAAATATTTTGCTATTTTTTGTAATTTCTCCTTCCCTGAAGCTCTATTCTTTGTTCAAAATGTATTTTCTCTTTCCTGATTTTTCTGTCAAAATTTGTTGGTTGTGCCTAAGGGAGTGTGAAGTTTTCCCTGTTCACTCATCATGCGGAGGCTTTCTCTTTTCAAAGGCAAGGGTAGTTTCGCACCAGGTCCTCAAGCGCAAATTGGTTTCGAGCAAGGAGTGAAGCGCAGGCCCATTTCGGGCCAGAAAGCATCGAAACCCAGCTTTGGAGAAGAAAACGTAAGTAATGCCAATTCTATTTCGCCCTTGTAGGAGAGCGCAAGGCAGTTTCGGGCCTTGACTGAGCGCAGCTACAGTTTTAAAAGAAAAATACTAAGTGGGCCCACGTCTTTTCACCCCGACTAGAGAGCGCAAAGCCATTTCGGGGCAAAACTGGGCGAAAGCGCCTTCATTCTGTCCTAACACTTAGTATAAATCTCCTTCAACATGGTGTAGGGCCTAGTTCTGTTTCGCCCCTATGTAAGAGCGCAAAGCAATTTCGGGACAAGGAGGGGCGAAAAGTCCTGTTTTGTCTTTTTCTATGGTCAGCGCAAACTTGTTTCAAACTCCTGAGGCTGTGTGGGGCTCAAAGTCTTTTCGCCCAAATCAAGAGCGCAAGCCCATTTCGGGCTAAAGGTTGGGCAAAACGTAGGTGGGGTCCAAGCGCAATTCCTTTTCGGAGTTAGAAGGAGAGAAATAGACTTTGACTTTTCCAAGGCGCAACCCATCAAACAGAAAAAATGCTAAGTGTGGACCAAGGCGTTTCACTCCAGTTTTCCAACGCAAAGCAAATTCGGAGCAAGCTTGGGCGAAATGGCCTTTGAATTTTCCACTCTGGCGCCCCTCCCAAGGCTGCAAGGTGTTTTCGCTCCTGTTTTCCAGCGCAAGGCAGTTTCGGACCTGAGGAGCATGAGCGCCTTTGACTTTTCCACACCGGTGCTTCTCCCAAGATAGCAAAGTCATTTCGCTGCAGTTTTGGAGCGCAAGCCCATTTCGGGCCAGAAAACAACGAAACGTAGGTGGGGCCTGCATTCCGCGAAGCGCCTGTTCCCAGCCTAGCTCTCCTCCCTCAGCCAGAATTCCTCAGAAGCGCTTCTCAGTGACAAAGCAAGGCGCATCCTCATCCATCTAAGTGAAGTCGGTCAGAGAAGCTTCCGGATTTGATTTTCCCGGATCTCAGAATCCAATCTTTCGTTGAGGCGGTTCCAACAAGTGAGGAGGCGACGCAACAGGTGAATCATATCGCCGCATTGAAGCCATGCAGCCACTTCTCCATGAGTCACCCAATTCGGGCCATGCCTCATTACTGTTTGATGAGTGCTCAACTCCAATCTTTGCTGCCACCGCAATGTTTTGTGGGTGTGCATTTATGTTTCAGAGGCAGAATCCTCTATAAAAGCCAGCAATTCTAATGTAATAGGATGGACGTTTTGCTAGAGACTTGTTGTACATGAATTCTGCTATGAATACAAAGAAACCTTGGCTCTAATTCTGGATTTCTCTCTGTGTGTATGTTTTCTATCTTATATTTCTATCAAATTCTCTGCTTTGTCTATAGGCTATAATTCTACGTCTGGATTTAGCTTCCGATAGAGGGTGAACACTGGAATAATTCTAGAAACTACACATATAAGATATCTGGTTTTAATTTTTGTTACTTTCTTTGTATGAAGTGCTATTGATTCAGAGTGCAGTTAAGTTATCGTGTTGTTTGTTCATCACCCCTGTTCATCTGGCCTGAGGCCATATTTCCCATTCCTTTCAGTTATTTCTAATTTCTTTCCTATTCCTTAAACTCCAAATCCCCAAGTTAAAGTAGTAATGGAACCAGCCCATCTCTGGAGATTGGCACGGGAGGCATACCTTCCTTTCGGCCTTTCAATGTTGGTCGGGTCTAGGGCGCATGGATGAAACATTCCATACGTAAGGCGGATTTTTGACCAACACTTCCGCAAATCGGGCACATGTCGTACATCACATAACATCATTTCTCTACCATTGTCCAGCTTGATCCTTATATCCCCTCTTCCTACAGTTTCTAAAGGGTGGTCATCACCCAAATAGACCTTTCCACCACAGTATGGCTGATATTTGTCAAACCAGTCTCTATGGGGAGACATGTGGAAAGATGCACCTGAGTCCAAAACCTAGGTATATAAAACATATCTGTTGTTACTGATATAAAAGGCTTCACATGTTGCCGTCTCTCCTGAATTTGTTGTACTGGCCTTAGCTGATGGCTGAGTTTGCTTTTCACCATTCTTTAATTGCCAACAATCCTTCTTTGAGTGCCCTGGCTTCCCACAATGCCAGCACTTCCCTTTTTGCTTATGTCCTTTAGACTTAGATCTGGACTGTTTTCTACCTTGTTTACTCCTCTCGAAAGATCAACCTCTCACAGATAGGGCTTCATTTGTTGAGGGTTTCACAGACGTTTTTTGCCTCAACTCTTCTACCAAAAAAGCGGCTACCACATCATCAAATTTTAGAGTTCCTGATGATGCATTACTAATGGTCATCACCATATGATCCCAGGTGTCCGGGAGGGAACAAAGTAGGGTGATAGCTCTATCCTCATCCTCCATATTCACATTAACTGAAACCAGTTTACTGATAAGAGTATTAAACTCATTCAAATGATCTGCAATGGATGAACTTTCCTTCATCCTCAAGCTATAAAGCTGCTTTTTCAAAAAAAACCTTATTTGTTGTTGATTTTGTTTCATACAACTTTTCAAGCTTTTGCCAAAGGGCTTTCGCGGTCTTCTCTTCAGCTACATTGAACAAGACAGAGTCTGCTAGGCAGAGACAGATTGTAGAAACCACCTTCCTGTCCAGTGTTGCCCACTCCTCATCTTTCATGCTGCTCGGTTTACTCGTGACCCCTTTCAAGGCTTGAGCTTGGTCATTCTGAACCAGCAAATCCTCCACCTTCATCTTCCATAGAGAGAAGTTCCTGCCATCAAATTTCTCAATCTCGAACTTGGTTACACCTCCTGTCATTGTTGCAGCTCCCACTCGCACAAAACCTTGAGCTCTGATACCAGATGTTAGGAAAAACTTCATATTTTATACCTACAATGTAGAAACACAATGACAAAGAACAAAAACAGCAACACAAGTAACACAGAGATTCACGTGGAAACCAGCAATGTGCAGGAAAACCACGGGGCAATAGCAACTTCTCCTTTTTATTATTTTCAGCAAAACTTTACATTCACGTTACAAAATTACATGCAAGGGGTCAATTCCCTTTTATAGAGCAGAAAAGGAAGACCCTGAACTGTTCGTTTCCTCTCCCAAAGGAAGCCTTCGAAAACTATTCGTTTCCACTCCCAAGGAAGGCGTCTGAAACTGTTCGTCTTCTGCATTTAGACGTCTGTCCCAAATGTCTGCTACCTAGACATCTAGCAGCGCTGCCTAGATGTCTACCTAGCAGCCTAGACGTCTAGTACTGCTACCTAGACGTCTAGCAGCCTAGATGTCTAGCAGCCTAGACGTCTGCTGCCTAGACGTCTAGCAGCAGTCACTGTTGGCTAAAACACTGCATAGTGACTTCACCTCCTAACATAATTGACCAAATCTATGATTGAGACTTCATAAACAAATATTCCAAGTGCTATTTGCTGATCCAATGAACAAATTAATGAAATTCAACAAACATGTTGATAAAATCCTTGTTTGTTACAGTTATATGCTGCAATCTACATCCTCGTGAATGATTTCAATGTGATCATGTCCAAAAATCATCACTACACTAGTGAAATCACACAATTATGTGAATGCTCTCCATTTATGTATTTGCAACTGCCATCTTTCAAAACAACCATATAGAAGGCTGATTTGCTTGCATCTACAGTTATCTAATCTCAGACAAAGGCCTATGCCACTACACCCAAAATCTTTATGTCTTATTAATGTTTTGAATCCATTTAGTAAAAATTAATTGTTTTGCAACAATGTTCATAGCAAAACAACGCATAACACATAAACAATGGGCAACCTGCTTTATTTTTAGATTACAATGATTGTCTTTGTTTTTTACAATGGTGTTTGACCTCTTTCAGGCCGTAGGGTCTTCAACTTGCTTGGATTTATCACCTGCTTCCTGTTGAATTTTAGTACAAGGTCCCCCTTCTTAAATGGCATTTGCCTCAGGTGTTTGTCATGCCAAAGCTTGCGTCATCACTGGGCTACTTCAGTGGCCCTTTGTGCCATCACCGTCAACTCAATGAAAATAGCCTCTCCTTCAGGCTTTCCTAGTCTCTGAGCCAATTTTGCACTGCCACTCTAAAAGTCAGAATTAGGAATTCCACTGGTATGACAAACTCTTGTCCATACATTAGCAAGAACAGTGTGTATCTAGGTATCAATTTATATTTGATCCTAAACAACCACAAGATTGCTGGTAGTTTCTCTTCCCAATCAACACCTACTTTGAAATACTTGTGTATTATGAAGACTAGCACTTCGTTTGTTGCCTTTGCCTGCCTGTTTGCTCGAGGGTAGTATGGGCTGGACAGAATATGGTAAATGTGGAAATCCGACATTAACCTTTGGATCACTTTGTTCACAAAGTCTCCTCCACAATCACTCATGAGTTGTAGCGGTATCCCAAATCTTGTGACAATCTACTCATAGATGAACCTGGTCAAGCTTCTCGCCAACTTGTCATGAACACTTATGTCTATACCCACTTTGTCCAGTACTCTTGTCATATTTCACAATACTTTCTAGAAACGTTCAAAAGAATGCATTCACCACAAATCATATGCAAAAGAATAAAATACAGAATAAGAGTGCAAATAGACAAAAGAAAAACGAACTAGGAGAGGTGGGTACCTGTGGGAACCCAACATTATATCACATTGATGCAATGGATCAATGGTTGAGGAGTATTTGTAGCAAATACCTAAAAATCCCCAATAATATTTAACCCAAACCAATATAACATAATCGCTTAAAGGTTAATTTACAACTTTAATTACAAACATTCAAGGTTAACCATACTGGTGGTTTAACCAATCCAGCTAGGGCTAAATACATAAACCATGCCTATAAGCTTACATAAACAGTACATCATAGTTGCCCTTAGGATTACACCCTAAGTGCCTGTAGGCTTACATCATCACTATTGGCCTTGGCCAATATGGCCAAATACAGTATTCTGACACTTCCATATTCTGAGCTAGGAGCCAAGGAGAGAAGACATTAGAGATGGTAACATCCCCTCCCACATAATAAATGCTCGAACGGGCCAAAAAATCTTAGTCATGAATTCTACTATCTACTTTGTTAAAGGCACATAGACTGGATCAACTCTTCCATGAACATGAAGCCATGACTCCATCTCCCACATCAAGGTTGTTGAGCTTCCCATGAGAAGATCATCAACATACAACATAGCGACCACAATATTTCAATTAACCTCAAAAGCTAATAGTTGTCATCTGTAAATCTGATAGCAAAGTGAATCAATTCATTCATTGAGGCATAAGCTTATTTATTACATGCTTTAGGGTTACAAATTGGAAGATCGATACTCCCGATTTAGGAGATCATTACATGCAATGAATATATAAAAATAGTAACCCATCTAAGAATGGATGCCCTAATCATCTAAAGATGCATGACCTAATGACCTAATAATGGAATTAAATATTCAACATCCCTCCCTTATTACATTATTTGGTAAACAAATTGATTTGCAAAAAATTTCAAACTTGACACATGCAAGTACCTTTGTAAAAATATTTGCAACCTGTTGGTTAATGGGAATGTACTAGAGTTGGATCTCTTAATTTTGAAAATGGTCTTGAATGAAATGGCATGAAGTTTCAATGATTTAACTGTTGGCCTCTTGGAGTGTTGTCATTGTTGTCAACACCATTCTACATGGCATCCTAGATGGTATTCAGAGTTTCCATTCAGATTGGTGGTCATCCTGCAAATTTGTCCATGTTTGCATAACGCAATGTGTTTTCCAGCACACCTAGTTCGGAGGCAATTTTGGTGAGAAAGTTAATTTTTTATTTTTCGTGGCATGGATTATTGCTCATATGTGTTGTAATGTATTATTTATCCTATGAGCATTGGTTTAATTATTTAATTTAATATTTCCCACTCTTTGTCATCTCCAAGTTCCTTGGAATGTGTTCCGGGACTTAGGAATGGAGGGAAAAATACATTTAATTAATTTTTTTATGCAACATAGGTGATAGGGGTCATATTCCTAGTGAATATAATTTATTTTTATGTTGCATAATGTGGGAAATTGAAAAAGAAGTCGTTCACTCTTGGTGGGACCCATTTTGGAGTTATGTGGTGTAGTGTGGAGCTATTTTTGGCAGTTTTTGGGATTGTTGAGAAGCAAGTCAGATAATTCAATTAAGGTGCCAAATAAATAGGTTAAAATAAGCCCGTAGATATAGGATCTGCTAACCTATTAAATCCAAGAATAAAACTAGCGCTAACAATAAGCTAACCTAATTTATTCCCTAATATCCCAACTAAATAATGAAATAATAACAGTTATGCTAATATACGCTAACATCCCCCCTTATTACATTATTTTGGTAATAATAGAACTACTATCTATGCTAACATCCCCCCATACAATAATATTTGGGTAAAGTATATAACTGCCCCAATACAGTGAAGAAGAAGAAGAGAAATCAAAGAATGATGGCTCGTGCTTTGTCTTTGGCTCTGGCTCTGGCTCATGGCTCTGGCTCTGGCTCTAGCTCTAAGCGTACCTCTGGGTCTATCTCTGGATCTGCCGGTGAATCTGCCTCTGGATCTGCCTGTAGATCTGCCTCTGGAACTTTGTCTTTGGGTCTGTCTTTAGGTCTGTCTCTGGGTCATTATCTCTGGGACTGCCACTCGGTTTGTCACTGGATTTGCCTTTGGGTCTACCATAGGTTTTACCTTTTCGGTAGAAGCCATACAACATTTCTTTCATCATGGTCCATTGTGTGAGATCTATCCATCCACAATCTATATGAACCTTGTTGGCCATTTTTACTTTGTACCAACAACTGGAAGAAGAGTGATTCGTACATCCACATGAATCACAAGGATGTAATCTCCAACACTTAGCTGCAACATGTCCTGTCTTTCCACAGTGACTGCAACAATGCTTTTTAGGAGTTGTAGGAGATCTAGGTTTTACAAACATAGAATTACTGGTACTTGCATGTCCAATATAGCCAAGGCCTTCATGCTTTGCCCTGACACTTAGCATTATTGGAGATTTAATGCCTTGTTCCTGTTTACCTAATCTCTCACCATTGAATCCCATTTTCTTCATCATTTTGGAACCAAATCCTTTGGTGTGTTTTTCAAAACACCCAATTTTATCATCTTCATCAATGCTTTTAACAATATTGCATTTGTCGCTATTGATGAGATTATGGAGTTCATTTTTAGGAGGTTCAGTTTTTAAGTCACTAGTGTCACAAGCAAAATCTGCTACTATGATGAGATCACCTGTGCTACAACTGATATCTGCCATCATAGGCATGAGGTCGCTTGTATCACAACAAACATTGGCCATCATGGGCTCAAGGTCACATGTGTCACAACAAGCATTCGCCACCATGGGCTGAAGGTCACTTGTGTCACTACAATCATCAACCATTTTGACCTCTGTTTCCTCACTAAAGTCCCTGTAGATTTTATGTTGGGCAATATCAAGAGAAAGCAATGATATGTAGACTGCCCTTATGACGCCTATAGGGATTTGAACACCATTCTTCTGAAGATCTTCAGAACCTTCAGAATCTTTGAGAATGGATTTTACACCACTGCGTAGTGTAGAATATTTTTCATCCTCATAAAAATCCATTCCTTCCATCTTTGGTGGAAAGTAAGGACTTTTAACTGATTTTGCAACATCATCAGTTTGTTTTGGGATAGTTTTCTTCTTTGATCTACCCATTCTTAAGGTGTCGGTCTCTGCCGAAAATGCACCTTTTACAATAAAATTTTGCAAAATAATTTGACTAAGGTGTCGGTCACTACCGAAAATGCACCCTTATAAGTCTTCCCCCCTTGGTTTTGCAAAAATTATATCTCCCCTGTATGGGGTTCCAAGGGGCAGCGCCCCGGCGTGCCTCTGGAAGCGCAAAATGGGCGCTCCAGAAGGCTTTTTCCACTGGTTTGTAAAAAAATTACAATATTTGCCTCTTAGGCAGATTAGCTCAAAAAATGTCATCAAAAAAATCCCCCCTGGTTCTTCAATTTTGCAAAATGGAGGATGAAATGGTTTTTGAAAGGTACATTAAAGAAGAATTTTTGAAAGTAAAAAATTTTAATTTTTTTATGAAAAACAATTTGAATTTTAATTAAATAGTATATCAATTTCACAATAAATTTTATAAAATATAAATTAAGAAATTGATTATTTAATTAAAAGAAACAAATTATGAATCATAAAAAAATAAAATAAAAAACTTAACAAAAATAAACTTTAATTAAAAAAATATACCTTTATGGTCAAAGGGAATCAAACCCTTGACCTAGGCCGCACTGGCGCCTTAGCGACAGGTCTCCAACCGGCTATGCTATCGCGCTGGCTGGTTATAAGGGCAAAACAACCCTTATTTGAAGACTACTTCGTCTTCACTCGAGGGGAGCGGCGATCGGTGTCTCCTCCGCTCACTGGGTGGCTATGCGGAACCTCCTCGTCGTCCTCCTGGGTAGCGGTGCGGGTGGCACGCTTCTGCAACGCTCACAACAGCGCTGTTCGAGCGGAGCGGCGATAATTTTGTTTTTATCTGTGAACCTCCTCTACAGCAATCGATATGCTGCACCTCGCCTGCAACTCACGTTTCAGCCTTCTGGGTGGCGTTGCCCCTTTGTGCAAGGTGGCGCTTCTTCAACAGGAACGCTCTCTGCAAAACTGGCCTGATCGCTCCGCTGCTATCGTCAAAAACATTGATTTGCAAATCGTCAAGCAACCTTTCATGGATCCTGTGTCGAGCGAGGGATCTTCGACACAAAATTGATGTTTTCTCATCTCCTTGCTTCGGCGACGCAGTGACAATCGACTGTGAGGATTTTCTCGCCTGCAAATTTATTTAGGGATAATATCCCACATGTGCAGCATCAAGATACTAGGAAGGCTCTAAAAAGAAGAAGCCTCTCCTACCATGTTGTCTACCTTCGGGTAGACTATACCCAACAAAGCTTGAACCCTTACACATGCTCGATTTGTCATGTAGTATTGAAGAGTTTTGTCCTCCAATGAACCTATCTTGTCTACCACGTTGTGCATATCCGAGATGTGCCACGTCAATTTTGATCAACTTCGTAGGTCACACCGTCCACTAGTCACAGTCTAGTCGCGTAGGATGCTTTCCTTAGGTTGTCGTCCACACCTTAGACGTCCACGTCACAGCCGTCTAGGCCACGTAACCCCGTTAGCCTAGCAAAGAGTCTGTTTATGTCCGCCTTAAGGACGTTGCCAGTCGCGTCCACAGTCGGAGTCCCCCTTAGGGTTCTGTGTCCGTGTAGAGGTCGATCCCGTCAGCACTCCAGGTCGAGATCACCCTCGCCCAATTTAGACAGCCTAGGGTCTAATGCACAACGAAGTTGCTGCGTTCAGTGGTCTTCCAGGTCCAACAGATTGCTAGTTGGATCAATCCAGCCGTAACCTTCGTCAGGCTAGACTAGTCATTCGATCGCTACACTAGGAGAGCGATCGAAAATAATAGCTCTGATACCATGTTGAGAAGCAAGTCAGATAATTCAATTAAGGTGCCAAATAAATAGGTTACAATAGGTTATAATAAGCCCGTAGATATAGGATCTGCTAACCTATTAAAGCCAAGAATAAAACTAGCGCTAACAATAAGCTAACCTAATTTATTCCCTGATATCCCAACTCAATAATGAAATAATAACAGTTATGCTAATATACGCTAACATTATGCATATTTTTGGAAATTTTTGAGGAAGTGGCGTCCATATTGGTCCCATTTGCTGTAGTGGTCATGGCATATCATTTTTGGAGTGATAGTGCAGGTTAGAGCTGATTGGTGGAGTGTGGAGTGCCCATATGGATGTTATTTTGATTTTCAATGTTGAAATTGGCAATTTCCTAAGCTAGGTGTGTGGTTTTTGGAGTGGTTTTTGCACATGGTTTTGGAAACCATTTGTGGTTTCCCTCTTCATTCTCCTCTATATATTGGTTGTAGCATTTCATTGTTTCTATGGAGTTTTGGTGTGCGTAACGAGGTGCTGCCGGAATGCTGCCGAATTTTCAGCAGAGTGTGAATACTTCAGATTTTGTTATTGCAGCTGTGGGTGCATATTGAGCATGTTATTTGGATCAGATTGGTATATCATTTGCAGGTGTTGTGATAGTGCTGAAGTGGTATTTCATTTGTAGGGGTTTTCATGATTCATTATTCACATTGCAGCAGTTGTATGTGGTGAGTTTTGTACTTGCAAACTATTGTGAGTTATGCTTTCATTGTAGGCATTCTTATGCCATTTATTTTATCATATTTCAGATCAAAAGGGTGGTAGGTGTGGGTGAAGAATCATTTTGGGTGTGGCTCCATTTGACCCATTTCCTTTCATTGGGCTCCATTTGGCCCCATTGATAAAAACATCATTGTACTTCATTTGCAGTGAGGCTCGATCTGAGCAGTAGACTCAGGGAGCTTTTTCTCATCGGGGTTTTCTTCCCATCTTGGGTTTCCCCATCATATCCTTGTGTTATGTGATGCCATTTTATGTGTCTTGTGTGGATTTGAATTTATGTTCTTTGCTGTCCTAAAAATCAGATTTGAAAAATCAGATTTAGAGGGTTTGAAAAATTTGTTTAAGTCACTAATTCACCCCCCTCTTAGTGCCATTGTGATACCAACAATTGGTATCAGAGCCAGGTTGCCCAATTTGCAAGCTTAATCAGCTAGGGTAGGTCCTCACAATGGCTAGTTGCGATCCGAATAAGCCCCCTCTATTTGATGGAAAATATTATGCCTTTTGGAGCTATAGGATGATGAGATACCTTGGTTCTTTGGGTATGGGTGTTATGTTGTCTCTGCAAAATGGCTATACCATCCCTGCTACACCTCCCACTGATCCTGCTGCCATACAAGAATATAACAATGATTTGAAGGCTACTAATGCTATCACAAGTGCTCTTGCTCCTAGTGAGTTGGTTAAGGTTATGGGTCTCAACACTTCGAAGGAAATATGGGACAAATTGAAGGCCATTCATGAAGGTGATGTAAAGGTAAAAGAAGCCAAATTGCAGATTTTTAGAGCTAAGTTTGAAAGTTTAAAAATGGATGAAGATGATGATATTGCTGCTTTTATGCTTCAAGTGAATGAGGTTGTAAATGCAATTAGAGGTCTTGGTGAAACAATTTCAGAATCCGTGGTTGTGAAGAAGGTTCTAAGATCACTCCCTACAAGATTTGATTCAAAGGTTTCAGCTATTGAAGAAGCAAAAGATCTTAATACTTTGACTATGGATGAGCTACATGGGTCACTTACAGCTTATGAGATGAGGATAGGCAAAGACAAACCTACAGCAAAAGAGGCAGCCTTCAAAGCTTTTAAAAACATGAAGATTAAAGTGAAAGAGGAAGAGGATGAAATTTCAGATGAAGAAGAGGTAAACTTTGTGAGAAAGTTGCAAAGAGGAAGAGGCAAGTACAAGGGAAAACTTCCACTCAAATGCTTCAACTGTGGAAGAATTGGTCACATTGCAACAAGATGTCCCTACAAAGAGAAGAGTGATGATGAAGACAAGCCTAAAGAAAAAGGAGAAGGCAGCAAGAAGAAATTTGCAAAATTCAGAAGAAACTTCAAAAAGAGGAGCTTAATCACCCATGAGGATAGTGCTTCCGAAGATAGTGTGCAAAGTGACTCTGAAGATGATTCAGGTGAGGTTCTTTTTATGGCCTTAGAAGACAAGAAAAAGGAGGTTGAAGACACAAAGGAAGATGAACCTGAGATGGACTTTGAAGAAGAGTTAGCCTATGCCCTTGAGGAGTATGAGAAAGAGGTGAAGAAGAACAAAAGGTATGCACAGAAACTAAAAGATGCAAATAATCAAATTGCAGATTTGAAAAATCAGATTGAAGAGGCTAATAAAATTTCTGATGGTGCACTAAATGATCTGAAATTTCAATTTGAGGAGAACAAGAAACTCACATGTAGTCTTGAGGATGCAAACAGGATGATTGCAGATTTGAAAATTCATGTAGAAGAGTCCCGAAAGATAGCTGAAGACCTCAAGCTCAGAGTTTGTGAAAAAGTGAATAATTGCAGCAAGCTTGAAGAGGAGATTTGTTCTTTGAGGAAACAATTAGAGAAAGCTAATTTGATGAGTTGCACCACTCTAAAATTTGAGAAGAGTTCTGAAAAACTTGATGAGATTATCAAGCAACAAAGGCATCCTAAGATCAAGTTTGGTATAGGATTTGAAGAAGGTGAGTGCTCAGATTTTGTCAAAGATGTAAAGCCACTTAAGGATGAGAAAGTAAGTGATTTTCTGCTCCTTGAAGACAAGAAGTTGCAGCCCCCTGAAGGTGAGAAGTTGTTGCTCCAAGATGACAAGAAGTTGCAACCCCGAAATGAGAAGAAGAGTGTGCAAAAGGAGAACAATTTCATGAGGAAGGACAATGATGGCTTCATCAAAGTTAATCACCAAAGAAGGAGACCTTATGGCAGATATGATAACACATGTCAAAGGCAGCAAACCAGGTCAAATTATTCTTTTTATGGTTATTGTTATAGGTGCAATTCATTTGGTCATAAAATTGCCAATTGTAGGCTCAACTCTAGGCCTAGAAACATTGTCACACATAACTCTTTTGCACCTCTAATTGAGCACAATGTAGAATGTTTCAGATGTAACAATTTTGGGCATATTGCAAGGGATTGTAGAACTATTTTTTCTGCCACTAATCCAATGCAGAAGAGCAGATCTAATCAGCCCCATAGAATGCAAAACAAGCTGCCACCTAGACAAAATTCACAGGTTCACAAGAAGGCTGATTTGGAGAAGAAGGATAAGGAACCAAAACCAAAGCCCAAAAAGGTGTGGATTGAGAAGGGAAAGGAGAAAGAGGTCAAGGATTCTCTCATAGTGCAGGCTGCATTCAAATCTCAGAACAAATCCACTTCCTGGATCATTGACAGTGGGTGCTCTAGTCACATGACTGGAGACAAAAATCAGTTTGTGCATATGCAGAAGTATGATGGCGGTTCTGTGAGGTTTGGCAACAATGATGGTGCCAAGATAGTTGGTAAAGGAGAGGTAAGCATTGGAAATGGAAATATCAGATCTGAAAATGTTCTTTTTGTTGATGGCCTAAAGCATAACTTGCTTAGTGTGAGTCAAATGTGTGATTCGGGATGTGAGCTGATTTTCAAAGCACATGGTTGTGAGATTAGAGATGCAAAGGATGGTTCTCTCATTGCTAAGGCAGCAAGGACAACAGGTAATATTTATAATATTTGTGATAGATTTGACAAATATTGCTTCATTGGACAAGAAGAGGAAAATTGGTTATGGCATAAGAGGCTTGGTCACATCAATTTTGACAATCTTGTCAAAATTAGCTCAAAGAATGCAGTAAGGAACTTGCCTAAGATTTCAAAGCCATCAAAAAGCATATGTTCCTCTTGTCAACAAGGAAAGCAAACAAGAGCACACTTCAAAACTAAGGAGTACTCTACTACACGCCCATTGGAGCTAGTGCACACAGATATCTGTGGACCGATGAGAACTAAAGGTATGGATGGTGAGAGATACTTCATTTTGTTCATTGATGATTATTCTAGGATGACTTGGGTGTTGTTTTTAAAAGAAAAATCAGAAGCCTTGTTTAAGTTCAAAATGTTCAAAGCAAGAGCTGAAAATGATATGGGCACTAGTATCAAATGTTTGAGATCAGATAGAGGTGGTGAGTACACATCAGCAGAGTTTGAGAAATATTGTTTAGAGCATGGCATTAGGAGGTAATTTTCAGCAGCAAGAACACCTCAACAAAATGGTGTTGTTGAGAGGAAAAACAGAACAGTGCAAGAAATGGCTCGAACTATGTTGAATGAGGCAAATATTGCTGATAGATTTTGGAGAGAAGCAGTGCATACATCAGTGTATATTCTAAACAGGTGCATGCTTAGAGTTCACAGTGATATGACTCCTTATGAGTTATGGTTTGGAAGGAAAGCTACAGTTAAACATTTCAGAGTGTTTGGGAGTAGGTGCTACATAAGGAGAGATGAACAAAACCTTGGCAAGTTTGATACTAGAGCGGACGAGGGCATCTTTCTTGGATACTTATCTAGAAGCAAGGCCTACAAATGCTACAACAAGAGGCTTGGTAAGATAGTTGAGAGCATCAATGTAAATATTGATGAAGGCATTGGTGAGGTAATTGAACAAGTTGATCCACCCATTCAGAATGACACCATTGAGAAAGAAGATGAAGTTGAAGAAGCTCAAGAAGAGAATGAAGAGGTTGCTGCCCCAAAGACTCCTTCAAAGTATTTAAAGAAGAATCATCCTCAAAATCAGATTTTAGGAGACCCCAATACAGGTGTGCAAACAAGAAGAAGACTTGCAAGGACAAATGAGCAGGTAAACTTTTCTTTGTTGTCTCAAGTTGAGCCTAAGAATTTTGATGAGGCTAGCAAACATGAATGTTGGATTAAGGCTATGAATGAAGAACTTGATCAAATAGAGAAAAATCAGACTTGGGAACTTGTTCCAAGACCTACTAATAAAAATGTAATTGGAACCAAGTGGGTCTTTAGAAACAAACTTAATGAAGATGGCCAAGTTGTGAGAAATAAGGCTAGATTGGTGTGCAAGGGGTATGCTCAAGTGGAGGGCATAGATTTTGATGAGACATTTGCACCTGTAGCAAGGTTGGAAGCCATTAGAATGTTTCTTGCTCTCGCTATCCATAAGAATTTCAAGGTCTACCAAATGGATGTGAAATCAGCCTTCTTGAATGGCAACCTAGAAGAGGAGGTTTACATAGAGCAACCCGATGGATTTCAGCTTGGTGATGAGAACTATGTGTGCAAATTGAAAAAGGCTTTGTATGGGCTGAAGCAAGCCCCAAGAGCATGGTATGATAGGTTGGACAAGTACCTATTGCAGCAGGGCTTCCAGAAAGGTAAGGTTGATAGCAATTTGTATTACAAGGTTGTAGGTGATGATCAACTTGTTATTGTTGTGTATGTTGATGATATAATTTTTGGAGGCAATAAAGATGAAATGTGTCATGAGTTTGCTGCTGCTATGCAAGATGAATTTGAGATGTCCATGATAGGAGAGTTGTCATACTTCTTGGGTCTTCAAATTAATCAGTTGGATAGAGGCATTTTCATTTGTCAATCTAAGTATGTTAAGGAAATGCTTAAGAAGTTTAACATGGAGGACAACAAACCAGTGAGTACTCCTATGGTGACAGGGTGTAAGTTGAGTAAGGAAGATGAGTCTCCTCTTGTTGATCAATCCCTCTATAGGTCAATGGTTGGTAGTTTATTGTATCTAACTGCTTCTAGACCTGACATTTTGCAAGTTGTGTGCATGGTTGCTAGATTTCAGAGTGCTCCAAAAGAAACTCATGTGAAGGCCATCAAAAGAATTTTCAGATATCTTAAGGGTACTATGGAGTATGGATTGTGGTATCCAAAGGGCAAAGACTTCACATTGAAGGCTTATACAGATGCAGATTGGGCTGGTTGTGTTGATGATCGCAGAAGTACAAGTGGTGGTGTCTTCTTCCTTGGTGACAAGCTTGTCTCTTGGCACAGTAAGAAACAAGATTCAGTTTCTCTATCTACAGCTGAGGCTGAGTATATTGCTGCTGTTGCTTGCTGCACTCAGGTGTTATGGATGAAGCAAACTCTTCAGGACTTGGGTATTGCAAATGGTGAGCCTATTCCCCTTCTTTGTGATAACACTAGTGCTATCAATATTTCAAAGAATCCAGTTATGCATTCAAGGACTAAGCACATAGATATAAGGTATCATTTTTTGAAGGAGAAGGTTGCTGAGAAGGTGGTTAAGTTGGAATTTGTGCCTACTAAAAATCAGATTGCAGATATCTTTACAAAGCCTCTTCCAATGGAGACATTTGAGCACTTGAGGCAACTCCTAGGAGTTGTTCCTCTTCCTACACACTAGATTGTTTTATCTTTTAAGGGCACATCCTCAGGGGGAGCATCTCATTATTTCATTTTATGCTCCTACATATGCTATTTGATGTTGTTATTCTCTAACAATTGCTTGAGGATGGTGTGTGCAGAAAGTTCAATGATTGGATTCACAGTGTGTAGTGGTGTTGCTTGGCAAGGTGATGCAGTTCTTGGTAAATATTTTGGATTTCTCTTTGATGATGATGGATCTAGTTTTTCATCACTATATCAGTGTCCTTGCTGTTTGTCTCTATTGTATATCAGTTTGTGTGAAGGGCAGCAAGTTATGGTGCTTTTTGTTGCTTTGGCATTCCCCGAATGAGCTAGTGAATGGGCTGTTTGAAATAAGCTTTGTGTAGAACTGTCTTGGAGTGTCTTGTACAGATTATCAGATGTTTTTCAGAGCATATATTACTGATATTTTATATCCATGACAGCAGCATGTGAGTTGGTGATTGGTTTCAGGGGGAGTTTGATGCAAAATTGTCAAACAAGATGCATTGTTGTGCCCTTTTGTCATTGTTGTCAAAGGGGGAGAGTGAGCTAACTGCAACCATATTTCTGTGATGCCTTGTTGGAGTAAGGGGGAGTTCAGATGTGGTGTTTCAGGTCTGATATGAGTTGTTTTTGCTGGCTGGTGCTTCTCAGGACAAATTTGAGGTTTGTTGTTGGTTTTCTTCAGGATGTTGCATTGTGCAGTTTGTTGCAGTTAATGTTGTGTTGCCAACAATGCCAAAGGGGGAGATTGTTGGCCTCTTGGAGTGTTGTCATTGTTGTCAACACCATTCTACATGGCATCCTACATGGTATTCAGAGTTTCCATTCAGATTGGTGGTCATCCTGCAAATTTGTCCATGTTTGCATAACGCAGTGTGTTTTCCAACACACCTAGTTCGGAGGCAATTTTGGTGAGAAAGTTAATTTTTGATTTTTGGTGGCATGGATTATTGCTCATATGTGTTGTAATGTATTATTTATCCTATGAGCATTGGTTTAATTATTTAATTTAATATTTCCCACTCTTTGTCATCTCCAAGTTCCTTGGAATGTGTTCCGGGACTTAGGAATGGAGGGAAAAATACATTTAATTAATTTTTTTATGCAACATAGGTGATAGGGGTCATATTCCTAGTGAATATAATTTAATTTTATGTTGCATAATGTGGGAAATTGGAAAATAAGTCGTTCACTCTTGGTGGGACCCATTTTGGAGTTATGTGGTGTAGTGTGGAGCTATTTTTGGCAGTTTTTGGGATATCTTATGCATATTTTTGGAAATTTTTGAGGAAGTGGCATCCATATTGGTCCCATTTTCTGTAGTGGTCATGGCATATCATTTTTGGAGTGTTAGTGCAGGTTAGAGCTGATTGGTGGAGTGTGGAGTGCCCATATGGAAGTTATTTTGAATTTCAATGTTGAAATTGGCAATTTCCTAAGCTAGGTGTGTGGTTTTTGGAGTGGTTTTTGCACATGGTTTTGGAAACCATTTGTGGTTTCCCTCTTCATTCTCCTCTATATATTGGCTGTAGCATTTCATTGTTTCTATGGAGTTTTGGTGTGCGTAACGAGGTGTTGCCGGAATGTTGCCGAATTTTCAGCAGAGTGTGAATACTTCAGATTTTGTTATTGCAGTTGTGGGTGCATATTGAGCATGTTATTTGGATCAGATTGGTATATCATTTGCAGGTGTTGTGATAGTGCTGAAGTGGTATTTCATTTGCAGGGGTTTTCATGATTCATTATTCACATTGCAGCAGTTGTATGTGGTGAGTTTTGTACTTGCAGACTATTGTGAGTTCTGCTTTCATTGTAGGCATTCTTATGCCATTTATTTTATCATATTTCAGATCAAAAGGGTGGTAGGTGTGGGTGAAGAATCATTTTGGGTGTGGCTCCATTTGACCCATTTCCTTTCATTGGGCTCCATTTGGCCCCATTGATAAAAACATCATTGTACTTCATTTGCAGTGAGGCTCGATCTGAGCAGTAGACTCAGGGAGCTTTTTCTCACCGGGGTTTTCTTCCCATCTTGGGTTTCCCCGTCATATCCTTGTGTTATGTGATGCCATTTTATGTGTCTTGTGTGGATTTGAATTTATGTTCTTTGTTGTCCTAAAAATCAGATTTAGAGGGTTTGAAAAATTTGTTTAAGTCACTAATTCACCCCCCTCTTAGTGCCATTGTGATACCAACAATTTATATTTGGTTTCAAGTTTAAAATTTAATCATCAAACCAATGTAACCTTTTTTTTATTTTTTAACAAGAGAGTAGATGGAGATGGGGGTTATTAAGCCACTATAAACCAGTTCTATTTATTTACTTTTTAAATAGGTTATATGATATTACTTTTTTAATATGCATAAAATTTTACTAAATCTTTTTGTTTGGATTTACAGGGCATAGGCAGGCATCAATGAGTGAGAGAAATGGCATGTCCAAAGTCAAATGCAGAAGGATGGAATATATAAAATGTGAGGGAACAAACAAACTCACATGCCTGGGCATAACTTTGTGGAGAGTTTAAAAAGTGTAATGGACCACTTGCTTACTCACACAGGTGGTGTTGCATGCACAAAGATTACTTCAAAGATTACAAACAACATTAAAAAGGGATTACCACAACATTAAAAAAGGATTACCACAACTCCATCGCAAGAAGGCAAATTAGTGTAGCAAAAGGACAATAGGTTCAAGATGAAATTGGGAAGCCAACAAAGTATGCTTCTCCACGTGTCATGTTAACAAACATGTCATCAAAAGCTAATGCAACAGTGACTCTAAATTCATTTTGGAAACCTTTAGAAAAACATCAAGTTGACAATGCTTGGGCAGATTTTTTTAGTTCAGGTGCCATTCCTTTTCATGTTGCTTGAAATCCTCATTTCAAGAATGCAGTTCAGAAAACAGTTGAGTTTGGGAAATGTTACACCTTGTTTCAAATATTTAATAATTCTATTGTCAAAAACAAAAGAGAGGTCGACTGGAAAATTGGTGGAAATTAAAGAATCATGGAAGATAACAAGCTGCATTATGTTGAGCTATAGGCAGCCAAATATATTTCAAATACCACTAATAAATGTATTGGTCTAATGCCCACAATGAGTATTATTTTTGAAGGTCACTGACACCATGAACCATAAGAAAACCTTAGAACGTGTCTTCATAATCTTGGAGGAAGTGATTCTCAAAGTTGGTGCATAAAATGTGATCCAAGTTATTACCAACAATGTTACAAATTATGTGGGTGTAGGGAAGATGTTTATGGAGATGTACCAACAAATTTATTGGAGCCCTTGTGTGGATCATTGCTTCAATTTGTTGCTCCACGATCAAGCCAAGTTTCCATAGCTAGATGAGGTGATTAATAAAGGAAGGACAATTGCAAATTTCATTAAAATCCATTGCCTCACATTGAGCAAATATAAGAGGCATGCTTCAAAGGAGTTACTAAGACCTTGTGAAACAAGGTTTGACTCTTTATACATCATTCTAAAAAGAATTGTTGCGGAGAAAGGAGCTTTAAGATCTGTTGTCTGTAGCAAGGAATGGAAAAATTCCATTCTTGCAAAAGGTTTTAAAGGGGAAAATAAGTTTCAAGTTTTGGGAAAATGCTCCAAAAGTTTTAAAAATGTGTGAGCCAAATGTCCATATACTTTACATGGTTGATGGCAATACCCCTTGCATTGGCATGATTTATGAGGGAATGGATTTTTGTAAAATAATCCATTCAAGTTGCATTTGATAATGTAGAAGATAAATACAAAGATATTTGGGAAATTATTGATGCGTGATTAAAGATGATGCACACTCCTTTGCATTCAGTAACTGTTGCCACATTTTGCACAGGGGTGCCATGTTTTTGGATTCTGCATGTAAGTTGCTCTTTTCCTTTCCTTCTCCTCATTTCCCCTTTCTTCTTCTCTCCCTTTCTTCCTCTCCCTCGCAGCTTCATTCCCTCTTCTTCTTTCCCCATTTCTTCCCCCAGTAAAACTTCAGCAGGTGTACCTTGAAAAGTTTCTAAGTGTTGGGGCGTAACCCGACTTCGCAGTGAAGTCGGAGTGCGCCCCTCAGTTGGAGCGCAGTAGGTAACTCATGCGCAACAGGACAGGAAGTGACTGAAAATCTGACTAAGTGTCAGGGGCGCAACCCGACTTCGCAGCGAAGTCGGAGTGCGCCCCTCAGTTGGAGCGCAGTAGGTAACTCATGCGCAACAGGACAGGAAGTGACTGAAAATCTGACTAAGTGTCAGGGGCGCAACCCGACTTCGCAGCGAAGTCGGAGTGCGCCCTTCTTCCTGGGCGCACTAGGGGAATGACCAATCAGGAAAATGGCTAAGTGCTGGGGCGCAACCCGACTTCGCAGCGAAGTCGGACTGCGCCCCTGTTCCAGTGCGCAGTCTGTACAGCGAATGGAGACAGCCAAGCACCGGTGCGCAACCCGACTTCGCAACGAATTCGGAGTGCGCCCTTTGACCGGTGCGCAGTTCGGTGAAGTCAACTCGGAAGACACCAAGGCAAGAAGGCCTTCCGACCGCGTTGTCTTCCTCCTACGCAACCCGATGGCGCCCGAATTCCTGGCGAAGTTGGATAAGCTGCCTTTCAAGGCAGACACGTGTCACGCTTCAGCATCCGACAAGTATCCACCTCCGAGATTTGAGCCAAGACTTGACCGCGCAAGGACAGAGCATGGGCTTCACTACCGGCGCCAGTTGTCAACATTTAAAGCCGATGTGAAGTACCATCTGCCGCACCTACCCGCATTCCTGTTGACCGGAGACATGACCCAACGCGCTGCCACGTAGTTGTACCGCCTTCAGGGACACCATGCTGTAAGGATAGTCCGGCCCGACAGAAGTCAGCATCAGCAGCTTCTCAGCCGCTCGTGTTAGCTGCTGTCCTGTCTGGGACTTTGTGCCCATGAATGTAATCGGGGGGAGTTTTGGGCTATAAATACCCACCACATTTTCAATGTAAGTGGTGGAAGGGGAATATATTGATAGGGAACAATTGTAGTCGTGCGTTTGCCTCAAATACAGATACATACTTGGCTCCGCTTCTTGTCTTTTATCTTGCATGCTTGCCTCTCCTTGTCATTTCTGCCTCATGTTTCTTGTGTCATTGCTTGCTGTTGTACTGAACTCTGGACTCCAGCATTTGGTGGCTAGGTATTCCTAGAATGCATAGATAGAGGATACATGGGATCGTTGATAGCTGTAGTTTCAATGTGTGTTTGTAGATGAATGTTGTTAGTAGTGGTGATTGATTCGTTGTCGTGCTGCTTATTCCCCCCACCCAACTCCAATCACATTTGGAATCTCTTTCCTGCACTCTTATCTTATTTATCTCTTTCCCTGCACTCTTATCTTAACACATCCCCATAGGAGCCGGCCTTCTCCGGAGATTGGCATGGAAGGCATCTCTTCCTCCCGGCCTTTCAATCTGGTGGGCGAATCTAGGCGCATTAACAACAAAATCCTTTCCTCATGGCAGATTCGTAACCAACAGTTTCTGCGCACGCCCGGTGGGACCAAGGTCCCATACTTCACGAGAATTTCTAACCCATCTCCACCTGGCACCAGCAGTTGCTTGGTCTTAACCGGTGGGGCATGGTAGTTTCCCGCCCCCAAACAGAATCGAAGTACTAGTGCTCACTTCATTGCTATTCAAAATCAGAGCACCTGGCGACTCTGCACGAACCTGAATACTCTCTGAGTCGAGAGCGGCCCTCTTCCGAACAAGGGGGGGGGGGGGGGGCGACTTTTACGAACTTGACCTTGACGCTCCGGGCGAGCGCGTCAGGCTGGCTGATTACCAAGCTCGCGAAGAAGAAATCCAAGAAGAGGCCGAGGCTGAAATCCAAGAAGCCGAAGCCGAGATTGAACAAGTTGAGGCCGAAGAAGAATCTACCTCTTCGGATAGTTCCGATACTGAATACACTACCGGATCAGAAGCAGAAATGGCTGATCATCTGGATGAAGACGACCTCTTCCCGACGGTGGATTCTACGGGGCCCTTGGCCCTAGTCGGACAGCAAGTTGTGCCCCCTGCTGCCTTAAAGTCTATCCCTACGTACGACGGCTACGGCAAGACGGCATATGAACACATCTAGGACATTCTTGCCCTGGCTGCGCTCCACTCCATTACTGACGAAAGTGTGAAGACCCGTCTGCTGGCCCTTTCCCTAAGGGGAAAGCTTCTCTACTGGTGGAGATCGCTGCCAGAGGGATCCATCACAAGGTGGCGACAGTTAGCCGGCAGGCTCGTGAAAGGATGCAATGAATCTGCTGATCCCTCTTCTTTGCTGCATCAGTTCCAAAGTATTCAGAGACACCCCCAAGAGGAGGTGTCAGACTTCAATATCAGGTTTGCGAGGTCTTGGAAACGAGTCCCTCGTGAACTCCGACCGTCAGCAGGACAGGCCGCCTACTATTACCTGAGATCTTTCAACTCAGACATTTGCCTGCTGTTGAAGGTTGCCAGAATCAACACATTCCCTGCTCTGTACGAAGCTGCCCAGCAAGCTGAAATGGACATCATCTCCATCGGCAGGCTTCCGCACAGAGTGCAACCGCCCATCTACCCTGACTTTCCCCGATCGCAGTATCCATCAACTTCTGGTTCGGAGCCGTCCACTTCAGGACAGCAACCCCAGCAGCAATGGAACCCGGCGCCGGCCGTGAACCCTTACGGCCCGCCTCAAGTTCATTATCCGCCTCCTCGTCCTCCACGTTTTCCAGCACTTCCTGCTCCTCCCCAGCATGCACAGTATTCCACTCCTCCTCCATTGGCTGTATTGCCTCCCCCAGCTCAATTGTCGCCGCCTCCTAACCACGATATTCAGAATCAAATCCTACAGGAGGTACGGGCCCTGGCCTCTGGCTATCATACCATGTCTAACGACATGACTGTTCTGAAAAAGAAGCAGGCCCAGATGGACCTAGCTCCAAGGAGGCCATATCCGCCCCCGGCATTGACAAAGGATCGGCCCCCCGAGCAACATTTGCAACGGCGGCCCCCTCCGAGGAATGCTGCCATTGAGGACGAACTTGGTACTTCGACCAAGTCAAGCGGGTGCACCACGTGCAACGACCCGCATGATGAGGATGACTGTACACTGCATCAGCACTACCTCCAGACCTTGGCCGGCAGCGCTATTGAGGACGAAGAACTTTACATGATCCTGGGCGATGAGAGCAATTTCGCCGTCTCAGACGAAGTTCCAATGCCGCCTCCCGCCAAGGAAAACAAGAAGTCTGCCGAAGCTGCAGCCAAACCCCTAAAGGTGTACGCCAGAAGAGACAAGGCGCAACCCGAGGAGATACCACCGTACAAGAGGCTGTGGCCTTACACGACTAAAGACAAAACTCCTCCGGCGAAGACTCCCGCAGTCAAGCCTCCCGTTGCCAAAGCTCTTCCGGCTAAAGCTCCCACTGCTCAGCCTCCAGCTGAAACAAAAGAACAAGCTCAGGAGAGGATGAGATATCCGTCTCTGACCAAGAGGCAGAGAGTTGAGGCCACTCAACAATACCGGACAAAGTACGAGCCGGCGAAAGAAGCGGAAGGAGCGAGCACTTCGGGCTACAGCATAGTAGACGAGTTGAAGAGAACTCCCGCGAGAATCAGCATGTATGATGCTCTTCAGCTCCCAGGCCAGGTTGATCTGCTGCAAGAATCCCTGAAAATCATGAAGAACGGCAAGCAGATACAACCCGCTGTCCTGGTGCAACCCCTGACAGTCTCAGCCACTGGGAAGAACAGACCACCTCCCTTTTATCTGTCTTTACGGATGCAAGGGTATATAGTACACAACTGCATGGTGGACTCTGGTGCTTCCACGACCGTAATGCCGAGAGCCGTCTGCGATGAAATCGGGATGGAGTACACAAGGAGCAGCCAAGGCGTGCTGCAACTAGACGGCACCCCTGTCAAGACAGTCGGTGTCATAAAAGACATCCCCATTCGGCTGCACAAAGCTCTCGACATCGTGGTCATCCAGGAGGTTGTGGTCGTCGACTTGGAACCCTACTTCGGCATGTGTCTCTCTAGGGAGTTCACTGCTAAGTTGGGAGGATATCTCTCTCTGGACTACTCGCACATGGAAGTGCCCTTCAAAGGAAGGAGGCTGAAAATCTTCAATGAAAAGCCTTCCACTTACCTAGTAGAGAAGATACCCGGAGAAGAGCCTGAGGATTGCATGATTCAGCTGGCAGAGGAAGAACTGGTGACAGTGGACATGACGGAGCAAGCTCTCGAGCAGCTGCAAGTAGAAGATGAGTTCTCCTTGCGGGACTTCAACGCCGTGATTGAAACAGAGCAAGGCTGTTACACCATTGTTCAGCCTGAAAGAGTTGACAAGTCAGCAAGGAAAGAAGTAGGACCAGCACCTGAGAAGCTGTGGAAGCTTTTCTTTGACGGCGCACGATGCCGAAATGGCGCCGATGCTGGAGTTCTTTTGGTTTCCCCAACCGGGATCCAGAAGGATTACACCTACAGGCTGGCTTGGAGCTGTACCAACAACGCGGCGGAGTACGAAGCCCTGTGCTTGGGACTGCGAAAGGCGGAGAGGTTGGGAATCAAACATCTGCAGATCTACGGAGATTCAGAGCTAGTGTGTCACCAGATCACGAACAAGTGCGCCTCCAAAAAGCACTATCTTAAGGCGTACCGAAATCGGGTCTGGGATCTGATGGAGTCTTTTGACTCGTTGAATGTCAAGGCTATTTCACGAGAGAAAAACAAGCATGTTGACATTCTGGCGTCTGTTGGAGCCAGGTACGTTCTGGCTGATGACACTATCCAGAAGCCGAAGCCGGTCCGTACCATTTACAGGCCTTCTGTGCCTGATAAGGACACCCACTGGCAAGTGTTTAGCTGTGACGAGGAGATCGTCACATTTTTGGTAAATGAAGCCTGTGCAATCGAAGGTAGAGACCCTGATGACGAGCAATATGAGGGGTTGATACAACTGAAAAATAATCATGTCCCGAAAGGACTGATTACCTTAGAGAGTCTATTTGATCAGAATGACAGAGCCATATCTCATCGGATCAAAGTAGACCCAAAGCAGTATGCCGACCTAGAAGCTGGAACTCGGTAAATCAATCAAGGTCGGGACAGGCTGCACCACAGAGGAACTCGAGCAGATCAGATCATTATGTCAAGAGTTCCACGATATAGTAGCCTGGAGCTACCAAGACTTGAAGGGGTATGACAGAGAAATAATTCAGCATACCATCGAGCTAGAAGATGGCGCCAAGCCATTCAGGCAAAAACAGAGGGCCGTCAATCCAAAAATCGAGGCCATGATGAAATCCGAGCTCTTGAAGATGCTGGAGGCCAAGATCATCTACCCCATCAAGCATTCCTCCTGGGTTGCGAACTTGGTTCCTGTGAGGAAGAAGAACGGAGACATTCGTCTCTGCGTAGATTTCAGAAATCTAAACCAGGCCTCCCTCAAGGACCACTACCCGCTTCCCCAGATCGATCAGATCCTCCATATAGTTGTTGGAGCCCAGAGATTTTCCCTCCTAGACGGCTTTTCCGGCTACAACCAGATATGGGTCAAGGATGAGGACCAGCACAAGACGGCGTTCACTACCAAGTGGGGGACGTTCGCCTATCAGCGCATGCCGTTCGGCTTATCCAACGCTGGCGCCACATTCCAAAGAGCCATGGACCTGGCCTTCGAGAGCTGCTTAACAAAGTGATCGTCATCTACTTGGATGACATGACTGTTTTCTCTCACAAGCGAGAAGATCATGTTCCCCACCTGCGGCAAATATTCGAAAGATGATGTGAATTCGGCATCTCCATAAACCCGAAGAAGTCCGTCTTCGCGGTGAAAGAAGGAAAGCTGTCTGGGGCATGTCATCTCCGAGAAAGGCCTGGCTATAGACCCCGACGGAGCGAGAGGCTCTCCTCCGCTTGCCTGCCCTAATCGACAAGAAAGGGCTACAATCCTTCTTTGGCCAAATCAACTTCGTGCGGAAGTTCATACCGGACTTCGCACAGGTAATCAAGCCTATGTCCGAGTTGTTGAAGAAGAACACAAAATTTCTGTGGACTGAAGAGAGAGAGCAAGCCTTCGAGGAGATCAAAGCTCGCATTGCACAAGCACCGGTGTTGATCAACCCGGACTACTCCAAGGATTTCATCCTGTACGCGGTGGGAGAACCAGAGAGTTACGCCGCGATCCCGACCCAAAAGGGAGAAGATGGCGAGGAGCGCCCCATAGCGTTCTGAGCCAAGTGATCCAGCCGCACGAAGAAAAGTACAACTTTATAGAGCGGCGGTACATGCTTGTCATGAAATCTCTCCGTAAGTTCGGGCACTTTGTCTCCCAGAGCAAGATCACCGTCTTCGTGATCCACCCGGACGTTCGAAGCTTTATCATACAAGGAGAACCAGGTCACAAGAGGGCGAGGATGGATTGCCAAAATCCGGGAGTTCGACATCGAAGTGCGGCCAACCAAGCTAGTCAGAGGCTGAGCCTTGTGCCGGGAGCTAGCCTAAAGTGTGCCAGCCGAGATATCCGCCTGCGAGTGGGAGGACCCAGCAACATGCATCAACCTAGCCAACTCTTTACCCGAGGAGTGCGGCTGGACAGATGAGCTGGTGAGGTATTTCTGCACCGGGAGATGTCCAGACCACATGAGTGCCTCACAAAGGAGGTTTCGGCTAGGTGCATTGAAGTACACTCTTCGCCCCGAGGGGCTTTACTTTAAAAACATTGACGGCATCCTGTTGCGGTGCGTCAGAAAAGCAGACCAATCCGGGATCCTCGGAGAGTTTCATTCCGGGATGCACGGAGGTCATCATTCCGCAAGGCCCACGGCCTTGAAAATAATCGAGCTGGGTACTATCGGCCCACTCGTTTCTGAGACGCTCATGCGATGCGTAGCAAATGTGATCAATGCCACAGATTTTCTGGCAAGAACAGAAAAGCACCCCTGCCCCTTCAACCGATCCAAGCCGAGATTCCGTTTCAGCAATGGGGTCTGGACTTCATCGGGGTGATTTCGCCGAACTCTGCAGCGGGCCACAAGTTTATCTTAACCGCCACCGATTATTTCACACGGTGGGCAGAGGCGATCCCTACAAAGAATGCCGACCAAGATACGGTCATCAGGTTCCTCGAAAGCTTGATCACCCGTTTCGAGGTCCCGGAATCAATAGTAACGGACAATGGTCCGGGGTTCGCAGGCGCAATACTCACGGAGTACACCAGCAAATTCGGCATCTATCACAAGATGTCTTCCAATTACTACCCGCAGGGGAACGGTCTCGCCGAGTCCACCAATAAGAATCTACTGAAGATCATTCGAAGGACGGTGGAGAAAAATAAGAGGACTTGGCACCTACTCCTGAACCGGGCGCTATGGGCGGAAAGAATTTCATTCAAGAAGTCCATCAAAACGTCCCCCTATGCGCTCGTGTATGGCAAAGAAGTTGTCTTGCCAACGCACATTGAGATACCCGCTCTCTGGATGCTTGACGAAGAAAGAAACAGTGGGGATCCGGTAGAAGACAGACTTTGCCAGCTACTGCAGTTGGAGGAAGACAGAGAGAAAGCGTACCAGGCCTTCACAAAACACGCTGAATCAACCCAAGGCTGGTTTGCAAAAGGTACCACAGCCCGAGTTTTCAAAATCGGGGACCTGGTGCTGAAGTGGGACTCGTTCAAGGCCAAACCCGGCAACCATGGAAAGTTTGATGCCCTGCGGGAGGGCCCCTATCAGATTTGCCGGGTAAACCAATTCAACGCATATGTGCTCCGGGACATGGAGGGACATCCTCTCCCCATTCCCGTCAACGGGTTTCACCTCAAATTGTACCACCACTGAAGGTGCCCGGAAGGGCCCTTCTTTGTACAGATTTCCCTTTTTTGCATTTTAAAATTTCCAGCATGTAATTATTTTAAGTTTTCCAAGCAGCCCGAGTAAGTCCGAGGCAAATGCCTGACTTCGCAACGAAGTCAGGCAGCGCTCATCAAATGGGGCGAAGAAGGGAAGAAAGTAGTTAAAAAGAGCTGAAAACGCCTAAGTCTGGCTGCCCAACCCGACTTCGTAGCAAAGTCGGGCTGCGCCCTCACAAATCAGCGCAGTCGGGTAGCAGGCTACAAGAAAATGGCGAAGTCGGAGTGCGCCCGTTTTCGGGCGAACCTCGGACTGCGCCCTTCGAATTCAAGCAAAGACCGCGCAGGCGAAGCCCGAATGGTAAGCTGGCAAAAAACAAGTGTAAAGTCCGCGCTGCGCCCACTCTTGGGGCTAACCGCGAACTGCGCCCGTTTTCGGGCGAAGTTCGCGCCGCGCCCGTTTTTTGGGCGAAGTTCGGGTTGCGCCCAAAAAACGGGCGAAGTCCGACTTGCGCCCCTTTTTCGGGCGAAGTCGGACCGCGCCCCGGATTCCGGGCGAAGCACGGACGTCTCATCACGGACAACGCCACGCAAGGGTCCGTTGCAAAAGCCCGACACGTGGCAAGGTGTGATTAATTAATTAAAAGGCTCTTTGAAAGGTGTGCCCAATGGTGGCAGCAACGTCAGCAACGGCACAACGTCCAAGAGAGGGTTTAAATGATTGCGCGGTAACACATGAAAAAGATAACCTTGCGCAATGTCCAAGGGTGACGTATTTAATGGGTAAGGTGCGCCTTGGGCCAACAAGGAACGTTTTTCAAGAAACGGGCCCCTGCGCAGCCGCCAAGGCCATAACGGCGCCACCAACCCAGGTTTAACTGCTTTAACCTCCTCCTCGCGCCATTAATGGGCAGTCACCGTCTACAAAAGACCCTGGCGCCAGCCAGAAAATCTATAATGTTCCAGTTGGCTCCCGGACTGCAGAGAATAAACCTGACAAGCTCTGAAGTTTTTGTCCCGGTCTCTGATTGTTTCAACGAAAATGGACAAGGGGAAAGCGCCCGTGCAGGCGCAAGCAAGTGACGATCTGCGCGATGTTGACAAGTCTCCAGAATCCAACGAACATGAAAGCGCAGCGCCTCAGAAGGGCAAAAAAGCAAAATCCAGAACAAAGAGGCACGTAGCTGGCCAGACTCCTCCGCCACCAATTAATCGTCTGTCCGGGTATAAAGATGGTGCATTCTCCATCAGTATCACGAAGCTGCGTCTGACCATCGCAAAGTGGGTGGGTAAGGTTCCGCCTTCTCACCACCTCGGAGCTGCATACAATTCAAATCTTCATTATTTCTTGTGCCCTCCGACTCACTGGTGCCCGGAGCTGGTTGAAGCGATTGCTGAATATTACAAACCAGCTGCGCGGCAAGTCTGCGATAACAGAGGAAGGGTGTTGTTCACTCTCTTCCGAGAAAGCGTCCAGCCGGCGTTCGCCCCAGGGCTCCAATACAGCCCAGACGCAATTGTCAGAAGGGTGAACATCGAAGAACAGACCGGCAGATTTTCGCAGACAAAGCGGATGAGAGAGTTCCTTAACTCAGAATTGAAGACTCCGCTAAATCCTGGACAGTGGCCGACCGGCCCCATACCGCTAGACCGATTTGAGAACAGATATATTTATATCATTCTGGCATGGGTCCTTGGCTGCGATTCAGACAGAGTGGTGCGGCCGTTTCAGCTGGCAATGGCCGAGTGCATCCTGCACGGGGAGTTTTACGACTCCACGACGCAGAAGAGCGGGAAGCGCCCAATCTTCTACGATTGGGAAAACTGGTTGGCCTACGCGATTCATGCGAGCCTGGTAAGACTGCAGCAAAAGCAGTCGACGGACTTCCGGTTTTGCTCATTCCTCACATGGCTATGCCTGTACCATATGCATTACCAGATGAACGTCCCTAACTTGAGAAAAGCGAACGAGCAAGGAAAACCTCTCCCGGTGTATGAATGGGTCGAGGCCCTGTACTGGAAGGGCTCGTTCTATGAGTTTAATGTTGGTTTTTTGGGCCAAGCAATGGGACCTGATTCAGCCGTGGCGCAACTCGCCCACCAGCGGCTATGACAAAGCATCTGACAGACAACAAGCTCGGTGATACCTTTCGGTTGACTCAGGGCATTGTTGTCCGAATCTACGGATTCAAGGGGAAACCATGTCTGCTGCCCTACTTCTGCACGGACCATCAGTTTGGAATGGAGGTGGCGCGGCAAATGGACTACGTCGAAGAAGAATTTGGCCAGGGGAAGAAGAGGGGTCACTTGTTCAAATATCCTATGACCTGGGCCAATATTCAGGTCTTCGAAATCGGGCAGCACGTTTACCTTGAGCAGGAGCTGCTAGAGATGGGCCTGATAATGCTGCCCCAACGCTGGAAATATGACCCAATCGGGGTCCGGGGAAAGTTTACGCACATCTGTCCAAGACCGGAGATCATGCAAGAAAGAAGAAACTTGACAGGTGCAGATCTCTCCTGGCGCATTCATTTGATGCAGTCATGGCCACCGTGGCATGAATTTTACTGCGAAGAGGTCGCTTACGATCCTGAACGGAACCCGGACCACAGCATGGAGTCAGCGGGATTCAAGAAATTCCTCGCTAAGGTGGCACCGCTAAACTGGCATAAGGACAAAATCCTCGAATGCTGGAAAATGAGGTGTCGCACGCAACACGACAAGTCAAGCCGGAGGAATCTTGTCGTTGATGATGAATTTTCGGCATTATATGATCAACACGTCGACACGTGGCAGCCCTTCGAATTTCGCGTTTGCGTTCCCCGAGGCGCGAACATAAGGTATAAAAGGAGGGCTACCCCCAGTCATCATCAACCCCAGTGACTTCCAGCGCGACTCCATCCGGCAGTCAAGTGGGCCCAACCCCATCCAGCAGTCAAGTAGGCCCAATGCAGCCTGTTGCTTCCGTGGCAGCGCCCGAAGTGGCGCAAGGTTCAGAGCGGTCAACTCCTGAGCTGGCCCCTCCATCGACAGAGAAGACGCTCACACCACCAGCCAGTGGGCCAAGTGCGGCAGGTATTTTACCAACGCGGCCCAGGTACAAATTTACCGTGGGCACGTCAGCGCTTCCCGCCCCTCTATTGCCGCTCCCTTCTGAACCAGCCACGGCGTCGGGAGAAAAGAAAAAGAAAAAGGTCGAAAGGGCCAAACGACCCAAGGAGTCAGTGCAGCAGACACCTGCAGAACAGCCGCAAGCAGCAGCGCAGGAGGTTGTCTCTTTAGACAGCCCCGAACCAGCAGCAGACATCCAGGCTGCAACCATTCCTTCGGCATCGGCTCAGGCGGAGCCCGCAGGTACGTCCTCTGTGCCATTTGACCAAGTCCATGTCGGCCCTGCAAAAACCCCGACTCCCACTTCATCAGGGCAAGCCATAGCCGCATCCTCCGCATCTCAAGCCACCCCGCCGTCCAGCGACTTTCACTCCTTTGACCAGTTTGCCCAGGACCCCAATGCTTTCCAATCCTTGGGACAAACCCAGGAGCCTTCACCCACGGTCAGTGCTGAGGCCGCTACCTCATCTCCACATCCTTCACCCCGGCCAACTGAAACCCTACCAGCGCCGTCTAGCCAAACCCCTGTCACTCCTAGGACCCGGTCACCCTCGAAGGTTACTACCCCCTCTGGTATCCCACCTACTTCATTGTTCGCGGGAAAAATGTCGCAGCAGGCCCAGGAGCTGGAAGATCTTGATTTCATAAGCATCACTGAGGACCAGCCTCTGGCAGTAAGAGCCGCAGGGGGATCTGCCTCCTTTCTTCAAGGGGTGAAGCGCAGAAGGGCCGAAGGGATAGCTGCCCCGGTCAAACGCACGAAGTTTGACCTGAATCGGAGAGTGCTTACAACAGAAAAGCTGATTCCTAAGGTGAAAAAGCCTCTCCGTGATATGACCGAGGCAGACTACGAGCTTCAGACAAAGGAGAAGAACTTCGATGATATCAACGAAGAATATGAAATCCGCGGTATTCGCCGCAGAACGGACAACCTCCTTGTCAAGCATCTCGAAACCCAAGAAGCGCTTTTCCAGTGCAAAATACTTCCGAGCAGCTTGAAGAAGACTTGGCCGGGGCTACGAGCGCGGTGGGGTCGATACGACAAGAAGTTGAAGACCTCAAGGCCCAGCTGTCCGCCGCTCAGCGAACGACCGAACAAGAGAGGAAAGAAGCGGCTGGAGCAGATTTCGCAAGCTGCGGGGTTCACGAAACGAGCGCGATCGCGACTAAGCAGAGCAAGCATTACAAGCGGCGACCTTTTCAAAGAGCAAGGCGAAGGAAATGCGCGCGAGTCTGTTACAAGGTTGCAAGCCCAACCTTGTCAAATCCTTGACAGTTCTGGATTTCTTATCCAGAATTGAAGAAATATCTGCCCAGGGCAAGCCTGTGGTAGAGGAAGCCGAACACCAGGCGAGGCAACTACTAGACCTGGCTATGAAACTTGAGAAGATAGAGCGCGATGGCTTCCAAATCTCCCCTATGTCCCGTCTTGCCTCAGAGTGGGCAAATGCGAGGGTAACCTTGCACACTTACTTCACCCGGACGGAAAGGATCAGAGCAGCCAGGCAGGCGCTGGACGCCTTAGAACAGGAAAGACAAATTCTCCTGGCCCCTTTCCGTGTTTTGTCCGAGCATGGGTGCCCGAGCTACGTCAGAGATGACGAGCTCCTCACCCTTGAGCAAGTAAAAGAGAACTGGCTGTCCTTTGAGGCAGATACAGCAGAAATTGACAGCTGGACAGAGCCAGTTCAAGAAGCGCAGGTCACTCAAATGGTGGCTAAGTACTGTAAAATCAGCTCTTCTCTCGAGGAGTTGGGCAAAAGATTTCACACCATTGACCTGCACGCGGTCGCTGCATTCCATGCAGTACTTAGAGAAATCAGCGACCCCTCTCCTTTCCAAGCCGCAGTCTGGGCCCAAGCTAAGACTGTGGTTGAACGCATCAGCAAGCGAGAGGCCGGAAGCGGAGAGCCTTCTGACTCAGAAGGCGAAACTGAGGAGGCGACTGGTGAAAGTGAAAACGAAGAAGAACAGTTGCCCCAGGGGAAACGGCCAGAGCAGCAGAAGGCAGGGGAAGGAAGTTCCTCTGCACCCAAAGGATAAAGGCATGGTTCTTTGTGCCGAGGCGAGCTCGGCACCCCGCGAGCCGCCAGGAATGTTGCCACATTTTGCACAGGGGTGCCATGTTTTTGGATTTTGCATGTAAGCTACTCTTTTCCTTTCCTTCTCCTCATTTCCCCTTTCTTCTTCTCTCCCTTTCTTCCTCTCCCTCGCAGCTTCATTCCCTCTTCTTCTTTCCCCCTTTCTTCCCCCCAGTAAAACTTCAGCAGGTGTACCTTGAAAAGTTTCTAAGTGTTGGGGCGCAACCCGACTTCGCAGCGAAGTCGGAGTGCGCCCCTCAGTTGGAGCGCAGTAGGTAACTCGTGCGCAACAGGACAGGAAGTGACTGAAAATCTGACTAAGTGTCAGGGGCGCAACCCGACTTCGCGGCGAAGTCGGACTGCGTCCTTCTTCCTAGGCGCACTAGGGGAACAACCAATCAAGAAAATGGCTAAGTGCTGGGCCGCAACCCGACTTCGTAGCGAAGTCGGACTGCGCCCCTGTTCCGATCCTGCGATCCGTACGGCGAATGGAGACAGCCAAGCACCGGTGCGCAACCCGACTTCGCAGCGACGTCGGAGTGCGCCCTTTGACCGGTGCGCAATTCGGTGAAGTCAACTCAGAAGACACCAAGGCAAGAAGGCCTTCCGACTGCACTGTCTTCCTCCTGCGCAACCCGATGGCGCTCGAATTCTCGGCGAAGTTGGATAAACTGCCTTTCAAGGCAGACACGTGTCACGCTTCAACATCTGACAAGTATCCACCTCCGGGATTCGAGCCAAGACTTGACCGCGCAAGGACAGAGCATGGGCTTCACTACCGGCGCCAGCTGTCAGCATTTAAAGCCGATGTGAAGTACCATCTGCCGCACCTACCCGCATTCCTGTTGACTGAAGACTGATCCCAACGCGCTGCCACGTAGTTGTACCATCTTCAGGGGACACCATCTTTGTAAGGACGAGTCCGGCCCAACGAGTCAGCATCAGCAGCTCCTCAGCCGCTCGTGTCAGCTGCTGTCTTGTCTGGGACTTTGTGCCCATGAATGTAATCGGGGGGAGTTTTGGGCTATAAATACCCACCACATTTTCAATGTAAGTGGTGGAAGGGGAATATATTGCTAGGGAACAATTGTAGCTGTGCGTTTGCCTCAAATACAGACACATACTTGGCTCACGCTTCTTGTCTTTTATCTTGCATGCTGCCTCTCCTTGTCATTTCTGCCTCATGTTTCTTGTGTCATTGCTTGCTTGTTGTCTTGAACTACGGACTCCGGCATTTGGTGCCAGGTATTCCTGGAATGCATAGATAGATGATACATGGGATAACTGATAGCTGTAGTTTCAATGTGTGTTTGTAGATGAATGTTGTTAGTAGTGGTGATTGATTCGTTGCCGTTCTGCTTATTCCCCCCACCCAACTCCAATCACATTTGGAATCTCTTTCCTGCACTCTTATCTTATTTATCTCTTTCCTGCACTCTTATCTTATTTATCTCTTTCCCTGCACTCTTATCTTAACACAACCCCATAGGAGCCGGCCTTCTCCGGAGATTGGCACGGAAGGCATCTCTTCCTCCCGGCCTTTCAATCTGGTGGGCGAATCTGGGCGCATTAACAACAAAATCCTTTCCTCATGGCAGATTCGTAACCAACAGTAACATGCTATTTAGAGCCTAGACTATTTGAAATAGATAGAGATGCTGATAATGAAGTTATAAATGGGCTTTATGAAACCATTGACAAGCTTGTTCCAAATATTGATTTTACAAGAGAATTAAAGATCAACTTAAAGCTTATGGATCTCAAGAGGGGATATTTGGATGTACATCAACAAAGGATGATAGGTCACATCTTGATGGAGTTGTATGGTGGAAATATTATCCAGAGCAGGTCCTCCTAAGCTGCAGCATTTTGCACTTCGAATCTTGAGTCAAGGGATATGTGCTTCAGCATGTGAAAGGAATTGAAGCAGCTTCCTTTATATTCAATCAACGAAAAGAAACAAGTCGCCTTCTAGGTAGTGGGACGTCTTTTAGACATTCACAGCAATTTGAGACTATCTATGAGCAAAGTTGCAAAAGATTCATCCAAAAATTCCTCTTCTTCAAAGCTCTTATCTGATGTAGAAATATTTGAAGCTTAAGTTGGACTTTGGTTGTGAGGAGCTTGATGGTGAATCAAGTGATGATGATAGAAAGCCAAGTGTTCCAAATGATTTCAAATTTTTCTAGTTCATAGGAAGCTTATGAACTTGATCTACAATGTTTTGTTACTTCCACTTCTTGCAAATAATCTAATTAGTAGTTGGCATGTATTCCATATTATTAGATTGGAATTTTTTATGAATATGTAAGATTACATGCTTTTATAATTTTACAGTTTCGAACTTTAAATACATTCACCTATATATATTTTTCTGCTTTTCAAACTTAACATCGAACTTTATAGCCATGTTTTTTTGGAGATGAATGGTTTCCAAAATTTATCCTTGTCAAACTCGAAATCAAACACAATTACATAGGTTCCCTCGATGGATTTCTATTGCTAGAAATATCTAATATTTACATAGTTGAGGATGAGGCATCTTTGTCAATTTCATCTTTTTGATCACATTTGTTGAAACCAAATTCTTTTGGCTACCACTATCCACAACAAAATGTAGAGGCTCTCCTTGCACCTCAACTTTGAATGAAAGAGATGCTCCCATTTGTCTAGAACATATGGGAATACTTGTGTTGTGGCAATGAGGACATTTGGGTCTACATCCATGATTGGCTACCCTTTATCCCATGCTTAGAAGAAGATGATGTTTGCTCAGGCGGCAATGCAAGAATTTGTCTTTCAATAAACAATGATAATAGGTGTAGCATTCATCTTGTTGTGAAATAGGCTCTTGTGCTATGCATTGGTTTTCTTTTAAGATGTCTCCATGGACCAGTTCTATTATGGTTATCCTTTTCTATTTGGTTTGGCATCAGGCTTGGGACCATTTTTGTCCTTATATTGTGACTTCTGGCTAGGGACACTTTTCTTTTTAACACCTTTGTTTTTTACTTTTCTTTTTAACATCTTTGTTTTTTAACTTTTTCTCAATCTTCGTCACATATCTGCATGCTTCTCTTAGTGTGGTGATGTTGAGGAAATTCATTTATGTTTGGATGTATCTATGATAAATGCTACGGTACTTAAAAATCTTGTGTCGTTCTCCATCTTTTATGCCCAATTTTGATGACAGCTTGTGGAAAGATTTGGTGACAAATTGATATCTACCTTAGCATAGTTGTTGCCATTTAAGGTAGTCCTTGTTGTACTTGCCCACTAGTACTCCTCTTGTATGGCATCAATGTATTCTACCTAGGTAAGTGTGACATCGGGTATGTTGGTGTTAGCATTCTTTCTTTTGGCTTGTGTGGCATATGCTTCCCGCTAGTTGCAAAGAATATTGCGCCTCTCAAGAGGGCAAACATGATCTTCTCATCGCCTAAGAAGTTGTGAACCCAGAAGTGTTATTGCAATTGATCTAACAAGTTCTCAACAATGTCCATAAAAAGTAGGATTATCAAATTTTACTTGGACTTTGAAGGTAGTAAAACTTGCAAATGTCCTTCCTATTGCAGGAGGAGGTTGAGTTGTTGTAGGTATGCATTAGAGAATCTGTGCAAAGTGATCAAATATCTCCATTTTTTGTTTGGCCAATGCTTTGTCCAGCACTTACTAGAGGTGATCAAATGTCTCAGTATTGCTTGTCATTTGGGGTTGTTTATTTTGCCAATGAATGTATACGGATGGGTCACACGGTGTGAAACCATTCTCCCAATAGCCTCACATCATGCAGGCCTACATACACATGAACATCTAATCTCGTATCCCTATTCAAGATGGTTCATGCAGCTCGAAATCTTACCATGTTTGTGAACATATGAATGAAAACAGAAAGACACAATGTTGGAAACCCATTATTCTATTAAGTAATTGAATTGTACAATGATCTTTATGGAAATATTTATGAGATGTACAAGGATCTTTGTTGAAGAGTTGTGCCTACTTTAGTTATATCTACCAAACTTCCTTCTAACCTCAATGTTCTACTAAGCAAAAATGCGTAGGAAATACATATATACGAAAGAGAATATAAAGAGGTGCTAGAGAAGAAAATGTTCATCTTTCAATGGTTACAAGAAAAGGCGCAACAAAAAAAAAACTATAGACAATTTGTATTCCCTTGGGGCCAAGGATTTTCGTCTCCTAATGCCCTTGGCATCCAATGGTGAAGGTTACAAGCGATGGTGCCTGGTGGATGGAATGACATTGGTCCTAGCACCTATTGGTAGTAGTGCCACTAGCATTGATGCCAATTAACGATGGGATGAGAAGTGTTGGCACAAGCCTTGCTACTGCTGGCATCAAGTCTAGCAACTGATGGAAGGATTTGGCATTTGGCACTCGATGCTTCCAAGATCTTATTCAGATCAACTTGGATAATTTCAAAAGGTCTAATATTTCTTATTTCATTTTTTCCATATCAGAGCATAGTTCACAACTAGTTAAGAGGACATTAAGTTTCTTAGAGATAAATTATTTTACAACATAAGCATTTCTCACAATTGCTCATAAGCATATATATATAATATTTGGCTATTTTTTCTTTTAGTCTAATTTTTAATCCAAATGCCTTTGTTTTGATATCCATATATAATAGTACAATGTGAAAGCTTAAATTCTCTCTCTGCCCCCTCACCCCCTTGCAAAGGGCTTTGTACATTCCATCTATTTCCATGGCTATAGTCATCATATATTGCAAAGCAAAAACCAACATTTTTAGCGTGCAAGTTTACAAGCAGTATCAATAGTTTGTATTGAACTCCACTCATTTGTTGATGCTAAAAATGCAATCTTGCAAATAAAGTGCTAAGGGCAACTCCACAAGGCAAGAGCCATAACATAAGTTGCATAAAATCAATCAAATGCTTCTTTGGGATTTGTCATTTTGAAGCACACATTTTCCTTATAAACAGAAAATGCAGGCTAACCTAAAAAGACAGCAGCATATTTTCCCCAAAGCCAAAATGAAAGCGGTAAAGAGCTCAATGTGGAAAACTCATCACGGCTTGTTAAGGACAACCTCGAAAGCATGATCCACTCAAAAATATATAGCAAAAGGTTGTCGATTGGCTGATTTTGAACCTCATACCATCACATGTGCGACTTAATATGAATGCAATCTTCAATTAACTTCACCTTTAACACATATTCCATTATAGCCAGATATAAGGATCAATATATTATCATTATTTTCTTACTTTCACCCTCATAACAAGAGAAGTCTAGATCAGAAGGTAACAATAACTGTCCTAATGCAAAGGATAAAAAGTATGGAAAGTAGGTTGGACCACTGCAACAATACTTTGCTTGTATCAGGGAATGCACAAACTTTATTAGTGTTCTCTACCGGTTGACTTGGTTTGTTTCCTTAGTTAATTCTAACCTTGCCAATGTCATATGTTCCAACTATAGGTTGCAATCAATTGGATAATACAGCTCATTTGCAGTGAAATATAATTTGTCATATCATTTCTTTTATAACACGCTCTAATAGAAAACACACTTTAGCCACATGCTTTTATATCCTTTTATCCTTTGCAGTTCTATGAATCAACTAAAACAGTTATCGCTCACTTTTAAGAAAAATGTTTCTACTGTTAATGCTTTACTGAGCTAATCAGTCATGCAGAAATCCAGCATACTTTTAGTTACCATTAAAAAAAAATGCAAGAACTCTATAATGTAGGAAGCACATACCATAAATGAAATTCCAACAAGTTCATCATTTGCCATCAAATATTCTATGAAGTCTGCCTGCACATAATCACCAACAAAAAATGGAATGTGCATTTTAAGGCTACTCAATCTAGTATGTTCATAGTCGAAGTAAAACATAATTATAGTAAAATCATTAGGAAACAATTACCATGAAGGGAATCAAGTGTTTGTGCTTGACACACAATCTCAGCAATGATGAAAATGTTTCCTGAGGGACTTCAGATGCCAAGCTTGGATTCCTAGTAAAAGAATCACTCAATATGCGCAGGATTGTTTTTCTTAGAACTTCTAAATTTGTTCTTGCCAGTATTCCTCGGTCTCCCTGATATTATGTCATTCCATAATACAAATGATGGTGGTAAAAACATATTAAATCAGCATAAGAACAGTTTCCTTCTAAAATATATGAAATTTTGAAGATTTGCTAATGACTAGTGACCCAGTTTCTAGCTATTCTACACCCTGAAGATGCTACCAATATTGGCTTAAGTTCTCATTATACAATGCAATAGCTCGGAACTTGTCTAATAAATTTAATTGTACCTAGTAATTCTTTTTGAAAGAAAAAACTAAAATATAGTGAAGACATTTAACTAAGCACAAAAAAGTACCCTTGGATACAACACATTACAGGCATACGTACCCATTTTTGATGAATAAGACATGACACTGCTGAATTTCGTATAATTTCACCAGCAGCTTTGACATGAGGTGAACCAACAGCTTGTTTTGGCATTTGTAAAATGTTCGAGAATAATGAAAGTGCAGATGACTTCAACTCTAAATATGGTTAAAGTGTATCTTTAGTTGTTTATTTTATTCAAGACTATAAAAGCAGATGGAACTTAATAACTTCAATGGAGCTTAAAAACTACCAAGATATTTGGGGTCGTTCACATTTTGACATTTTGGAGCTATGGTTCTCCTTTCCTTTTTAGGATGATCCTGGACCTGCATATCTTCAATAATGCATAAGATGTGTCCGAGGAAAAAAGTGCACAGCCGAAGATCTGTGAAGCAGGATGCATGTCAGAGCTTTTTTTTTATTTTTTTTATCTTCTAATTTCTTAACTTCTATTTCCTCTCTTTTGGGTACAGATCTTCATCAGTAAGATTTGCAAATTAGCAAGATACATCAAGGACTGCTGAAAATATTAAAAATGAAATAATCATCACTGGTAGCACGTATTTTTTGCTTTTAAAGCTTCAAAGAAATTGCTATCTGGTTAAGCTTATGCAAGGAAAGCGAATCTAAACAAGACATTATAAAGAATTTATCAATTTTATTCTTGAAATCCTCGAGTTGCTACTGACAGAAGACAATATAGTCTCATTTCTATACAATGCAATTGTCATGACCTAATAGGGGAAACTCAATGATGGACTATTCCAGACTCCATAGAAGAATAAAGTACCTATACAAGTCAAGGAAATTAAAACTAGGAAGCACAATATACTTAACTGTTCAATATGTTTCCAAATTTAGAAATATTACAAATATATTGCAACTCAGAAAGGGTTAAACCGTTAATTTACAGATATTCTTAAATTAAACAAATCACTGTATTTTTAAGGCCATTCATTAAGAAGCTATCGAACATAATAAGAAACTTTCAGATACCCTATTCACATACAATAATAAGGTTGAGCAGACCAAATTAGGCCAAGTGGGCGTTAAAGAGTTCACTTAACCCAATCAAAAAGGCTGGACAATGGATATTGAAAGTTGTCTTGTATGGAACAAGAGAGCAGAATGAGAAACCAAAGGCATTCAGGATTCTAAGAACACTCACTGTTTTGAGCAATTTCTTTGTTTCCTATGTTCTGGTCACAAGCCTGTGCATACTTGAGAGCTTCTTTCCCCTGTAATGAGTGTGCACAAAAGAGTAATGAAAAACACTTTTAAACAATGATGCATTACAGTGATCAAATGTTTCTATGAAGTGCAAGACAGAATCAGATAATATTTGGTACGGGTTACGTCAAAGATGGAAAGAAATATATGTAATTATTGATTAAACATTTTCCTCACAAGAATAATCTATGAGAAAAAGTTTTTTTTTGAATCTTAACTAGAATTGGCTCTGATACATTACAGCTAAAAAAAGAATAGGTGGAGCAGGAATTTTGACATACAGACTCAATCAACATAGAGAGAAACGATGATAAGATATCCATCTGAACAATCTTGCGTTCTATTCTTGAGCATTGGAATACTGTATACGATGCCTGCATTCATTGTAATTTCTTCATCACACATCCAGATTCTAGTCTAACAAACTATATAATAAAAATTTGCAAGAGAGGGTAACTCTCTACAGATTTTCATGATAAAGGTAAATTAGAAAGGGCAACTCCCCATAGATTTGATAGATAAATTTAAGTGGTAGCTTAGGAGATTATTCACCTCACACAAGCCACTCTAACAGCATATCATAAATGATGCAATAAATCAGGAAAAGTTTTATGGATTATATATTGCCAAATGATTCTTTCTTACAATTTTTTATGAGATTAAATATGACTTATTCCTATGGAACATTAGTTTGAAGTTTACACATCTAATTTAAGGATGATCTTATTCTATATAAGAAAATTGACATGGATTAATACTAAAGTAGGCAATTCTTTTTTAATCTTTCTACATGTTTATAATTGTTGCATTTTCATTTTATGATTCCAATGCTTTGGCCAGTCTTGTATCTTTTATAAGGATAAATCACATAACATGCTATGCATGAAGTCTAAGAAAGACCCTTAACATATTGTCAATATTGAAATTTATTTGAAGATCACTCTCTATGTGAAATTCGCTATAAGAACATTAAAAGAAAAAACACTTTTCACTCAAATTTCCATTAGCATATAGTTAGAGCTGACTTATTTTGCTTTCAAAAAGCATTCTGCTTAACCTTTTGACTAAATATATTCAAATTTACAGCATTTGTTAGACCACATGATCTACTTTGAAAAAATACATTTCATTCTCTTTACATGCTCTAACAACTTCAAACTTGAGTTTACTGTAATTTATGAGATGAGGTCAAAGCCACCTCAAGAGTTGCTTCACGAGGACCTTTTTACATGCTCTAACAACTTCAAACTTGAGTTTACTGTAATTTATGAGATGAGGTCAAAGCCACCTCAAGAGTTGCTTCACGAGGACCTTCAATGCATTATTCTTCCTAGCTTCGAACCTTCCCATTATAGCCATGGTGTTCCAAATTTAGGGAATTTTTTCATAAACAGTTTTTATAACGAAATTCAGAACATGCAAGTTTTTGAAAGAAGACATACGTTACTTTAAAATGCGAAAGAAAAGGGAAAAAAAATGAAGTGAGACTTGCGCTATCTTTTCGAGGATCACATCTAAACAAAACAAATAGGGAGTATGGCCCGCCCGGGAACATCTTACGATGGTAAGCTGGAACTGTAGAGGTTACCCTTGGAGAAGAGGACCCGGTTTAGGGCCCATTGCTATAGACAAAGATATAATCATCCTGACGGAAACACATGAACATGATGGATGTAGGACTCCAGAATTTGTGGGATACAAAAAAATAGCAGTATGGAATAAAGCAGCAGAAAATGGCAAAGGGCATGGGGGTATTATGGTTTTAATAAAAGAGGAATGGGATAGGGTCATTAAAATTGAAAAACATGATGAAAACAAACAGTACATCTGGATAAAGATCCTACAAAATAAGTCAGTTATTAGCATAGCAGCATGTTATTTTGCTCCCAAGAATTCTAAATTCTATAAGAAACATGACCTTAACAGAGAAGATCCATACTCCTCCCTAAAAAGAGATATTTCAATATACAGTAAGTTGGGGGAGATTATATTAATTGGAGATTTCAATGCAAGGACAGCAAATAAGCAAGCTAACATTCTAGAAGGAAGTGAAGATATTGAGATGAATCCTCTTTGGATGCCAGAAGAGGAAAATCAGCAGTGGACCAGGACTTCAGAAGATGAGCATGGGGCTATCACGCAATATGGAGAAGAGTTGTTAGGCCTTTGCAGCATACACAACTTGATTATTTGCAATGGGATGAACAAATGGAAAAATTCAGGAAGGTATACATGCAAAACATATAAGGGACAAAGTGTAATAGACTATGTAATATGCTCACAAAATTACATACCAAAAATAGAGGAGCTAGAAGTGGAAGATTCTCCAGTGGAACTTAAGTCAGATCACAACCCAATTGTTATGAAACTTCGAATGCAAGGAGACAAACCAAGGGAAAAACACTTGCAAAGCAATCAAAACAAATATCCTCACAAGGGAAACATTCTCTTAATAGATGAAAATCGACAAAATTTTAGGGCAATATTAAATAACAAGTTACAGGAAAGGGAGAAACTACCTCATAGTAGCAGGGATTATAGTAAGAGTGAATGGTTAATGCACATTATCCAAGAAGCTCTAAACAAATGCAAGAGAGCTAAACCTCAAAAGAAAGAAAGGAATAGCTTCCCAACCAACCCATGGTTTGATGAAGATTGCAAAGAAGCGCGAAGATTACTAAAGGAACCAACGGGTAAAACAAGAGAAAACAGAAAAGCATATGAGAAACTGGTAAGGGCAAAAAAAGAAGAATACACTAGAACAAGGAGGAAAGAACTAATTTACTTAGGGAAGCATGAACCAAAGAAATTTTGGAAGGAGCTAAGCATAAAAAGGATGCAAGCTGAAAATAGCATAACAGTTAATCAGTGGTTGGAGTATTCAAAACAATTGTATCAGCGTAGTAACTAGAAGGAGACACCCCCTATTATCACTGTCAAGAAAGAACTTTTCACAAATGAAGACATTATTCAAGGGATAAAAAAGTTAGCAACTGGTAAAGCCCGTGACATAGACAATCTTCAAGCAGAGCATATAAAATGGGGGGTAGATATTCTGGCACCGCAGATCAAAGAAATTTTCAATGAGGTCATACAAAATGGTTTCCCTACCGAGTGGACAACTAGCTTGACCATTCCTTTGTTTAAAAGTGGAGATGTAAATAATCCCTCAAACTATCGAACTATCATGATCAACCCTCTCTTTGCAAAGTTGTTTGGGAGTATGATAGAGCGTAGGATCAGTATATGGGCAGAAGAAAAGGGAAAGAGAGCAAAGGGACAAGCAGGTTTTAGGCCCAAGCACTCAACTATTGATCACCGTATCACACTCAGACACATAGTGGAAAAAATATGGGACAAAAAAGAGGAGGCTTTCTGTTGTTTTGTAGACTTCAAAAAGGCATTTGACACAATGCCAAGGAAAAAATTATGGAGCAGAATGGAAGAGCTAGAGGTTCCAATTCACTACAGGGCAGCAGTTCACAGATTATATGAGCATGTAAAAGCTAGAATCAGAACACATGAAGGGTTATCTGAATGTTTTGGTAGTGACATAGGTGTCAAACAAGGTTGCCCTCTATCTCCTACCTTATTTGGGTTGTACATTGACAAGTTAGAAGAATGGATAAACAAATTTGGGGGAGAGGGTGTGCACTTAGCCAAATATGTGGTAAAACTCCTCATGTATGCAGACGATGTAATTCTTGTGGCCAAAACAGCCAAAGATCTAGGAGATCACCTTCGAGCTCTAGAACTCTTTTGTAAGGAAGTTGGGATGCAAGTAAACACAAGCAAAACAAAAATCATGATTTTTTCAGCAAAAAAGAAGAAGCAACAGCTCAAATTTCAGTTTGCAGGAGAACCACTTGAGGTAGTAGTAGAATACAAATACCTGGGCATAGACTTTCATGACAAACTCAATTGGAATACATGTAGGATGAAAAGAACTCAAAGCGGTTGGAGAGCATTGTATGCACTTCAAAATAGGTGTAGGAATGCCGAGTTGTGGGACTGGAAGACCACCAGGGTTTTATTTGGCCTACTTGTTACACCGGTTTTGTTGTATGGTTGCGAGGTGTGGGCTAGTGGCACAACAAAGGCAAAATGGAGGCAAATAGAAAGGATTCAAAAATATCTAATCACAAATTTTCTCAAAATTAAGGCCACAACCCCTTATGAAATTATTCTAGCTGAAACTGGAATGTTTCCTTTAGAAGCAATTGCTATGACCAAGTTGTTATGTTACTTGAAAAAAACAGAAAACATGAAAAACGACAGATGGCCAAGGGCAGCTAAGGACGAAGAGTTGCATAGGCGGAAGAACACATGGATGAAACAAAATCAGAAATGGATGAAACGTTGGGAAATCAACATAAATGAATGCCCAAATTTCAACAAAGACATCAAAAGCTATGTGAATGAAAAGTTTAGAAGTGGAATGTGGAAAAATGCAAGCAGGAAAAGACAATATTATATTGCAAAGTTTAACCCAACATATGATCACAAGGAAAAAGCATATATAGGCGCTGAAATCAAGTGGAAGGAAAAAATCCTCATTGCTCAGATAAGGACTAGCTCTCATAGGCTTAGATGTGAAACAGGGAGATGGACAACACCCAAAGAACAATGGGAAGAAAGGATATGTACTTTATGCAGCACAGGGGCAGTAGAGACAGAGGAACACTTCATCTATAAGTGCCCGAGTTTTTCAGACATCCGTGGCAAATACAAAGAAACACTTGGAAACGGGTCTATGACAGAGTTATTTGAAGACAATAAAATAAAAAAAGTTGGGGAATTGCTAACCCAAATCAGCAGGAGAAGGAACAGCCTTCTCAAAGATATTAAAGATCATATGATATGATTTGAGCAGTTGTACTTCCATATTTGAGGTCCCATAGACCATATTTGGGTCTCGCGGACGTAATTAAAATCTTTCATTATTCATTTCATTCATTCATTCACATGGCAGTGGCTTACAGCTAACTATCAACTGTGAGTGTAAACTTTGTTGGACTATCACAAACTGGAATATGAACTCTCTAAGCCAGTAGCGAGCTAATTTAAAATGTCTATATTTAGAAAAAGTTTCCCTTGGTCAAGTACTAGAATAAACTAAGGTAAAATAAATTGCAGCATGCTTTCTTGTGAAGAAAGCTAAATTTCTCATAGTAGCTTAGCAGACACTTTAAAAGAGAGCCAAAATTTGCGATGCTTCAATTTCACTACTTAAATTTAACATTTAATTAACTTCTTTCACAGAAAATTAATCTAAACGTTTAGAAAAACACTTCAAAACTTAAATAAATTTATTTTATTACAATCTATATCTTTCCTTGAAATAGCCTTAATCAGAGCAGGATCAAGTGTACACTGAGCAGAGACTCGACTCTTATACAATGATGAACTAATATTAGCTTTAGTTTGAGTAATGTTCATGGATTTCCACTGCCATATAAAAAATCTAGAAAAAAAATTAATTGAAATTATGTAGTAAACTAACAGCATGCAATTGTCTCGCAAATGAACTAATCTATCAATTTCAACACTAAATTAAGTCATCTTAATATTTTCGTGACGCGCTCTCGAATTAATCGTAGAAAATTAAGTCATCTTAATATTTTCGAAACGCTCTCGAATTAATCGTAGAAAATTAAGTCATATTAATATTTTCGAAACGCTCTCGAATTAATCATAGAAAATTTATCAAAAATAGGGCTATGACTTAATCCTTCATTTACGACCAGAAAAAATCAATTTAAACACTAAATTAAGTCATCTTAATATTTTCGTGACGCTCTCGAATTGCAAATGAACTAATCTATCAATTTAAACACTAAATTAAGTCAATCTTAATATTTTCGTGACGCTCTCGAATTAATCATAGAAAATTTATCAAAAATAGGGCTATGACCTTAATCCTTCATTTACAACCAGAAAAAATCAAATACGCACCTCGACGAAAGAAAATCTCTCAAACTTTTGCTGACCGACATTCTTCCCCGAGGCTTGCTGTAAATATTTTCCAGTTAAGCACAAATATAGCAGAGTTTTTCTGTTTGAGCTACTTAAGCTGTCCTAAGCTAAAATTGTCCAGAAATTGGAAGAAGAAAATTCATCGTTTACCTCATCTTGAATAAAATACCGTAGAGCAGACAATGCTGTTGTTTTGAAAGGCTTCTTTGCCGCGAAATCCACGAAAATAACATTTCCATTGTGTTCTTGTTCCAAGTCCTGAATGCAGGATTTCCATTAGTTCTCCAAGAGACGTGAGAATGCGATGCTACCCCATTGGCTCGAAGTTTAAAGAGAGAAAATGCCAAAAGCTTATAAAGAAGGAATTCAAACAATTAGCCCACAAAATTCAGGAGTTCAGAAAATATAAACCTCGAAATTGCCATGCAAAGGAAAATATCCATTGCACAGAGGAGCAATCATAGGGAGATTCTGAGTAGGGAGATTCTGAATGCTTGCAGTGGTGGTTTTATGCTAACGAAGAATACCTCCGCATACTTCAATTTTAGACGCGTGCGCTCTGTTGTTTACTCTATTTTTTCATGAACATGCCCTGATTTCTCGAATTTGAACCATGATTGAAGTCCAAATCTCAGAGTAGAAGCTCAACTGGTAGGATTGTTTTTATTTTTATTTTTATTAAACACCCATTAATACTGAATTATAACTAATAAATGATTTTAATTAGATGGTGAGATTGTATCGAAATGGTAAATAGTTTATGGGTCAGAAATTTAATACATATGGTCTATAATTATAGGATAACAATTTTTATTTTTATATTTTATAATTTGAATGACTTTGAAAACTTTGGATATGTGAGGTTCAAATTGTATTTTTTTTTTTTTTTTGGTAATTATAATAATAGATTAATTGTAGGTTTTTATAAAGGATCCCAAAATCTTATGTACAAAATCAGCCTTGCTAAAAGATATTTCATGTTGGATGGTTGGGTAAATAGAGCAGTTCGTAAAAAAGACAGGGAAATACAAAATGCCCGAGGGCCCCAGAAGACGCTGACAGTCCTAGAAATCTTGATCTTGAAATACATTAAAACAGAATAATAGTCGAAGACAATATATCAACAAACTTTGGGAGAAGACCTATGATACAAATTCTTCATCATGAGGGAATATTTGCCTTGGCCAAACTGTCCACCTCGGTTGGGAAACGAGAACGCCAAACAATCGGGCACGCGGTCATCAGTCCTTTGTTGGCCAAGTGATCCGCCACCCGGTTACCTTCTCTGTAGATGTGCCCCGCCTCCCACCTGATGCGCCGAGAGAGGAGCATCCTAGCCTTGAGGATGATATTCAGGACCCGCCACGATGGGTCTTTGGAGCCACGAAGGTAGTTGATAATGTTTAGAGAATCGCCTTCAATAATTAAAGGCCTAGGATCATTCGATATGACCTGCAACCCTTTCAACACACCATGGGCTTTGGCAAAATGATTGGTCTAAGGGCCCAGATTTTCACAGTAGGCCAAGATCAGCTTCCCATTATGGTCCCTGATAAGCCCCCCGAAACCAGCGGGCCCCGGGTTGCCTTTAGCAGCCCCGTCAAAATTAAGTTTGATCCACCCCAAAGGATGTTTGGTCCAAGTGACCTCCCTGCGGCCATTCACTGAGTCAACTCTGGAAGAGGAGCCAAGGTCTAGTCTTTTGAAACTAATTGCCTCCCAAGGATTGTGAGGGCGGGAGCTGGGAATAGTTTTTGAATTCTAGACAGCAAAGGATAAGGCCCGCTGGGCAACAAAGGGAGCCATTCTAGGGATCTTGCCGAAGACTAGCATTACGCTCCGACCAAATTTGCCAGATGGAATGGTGAAAGGCAGCCTCACAAAGGAATCGGAGCTTAGAATTCTTAAAGGGCTTGGGCCATTGGAGGAAGGCGTCTTTAAGGGAGCGAGGGGAGCACCAGAGTACTTGGAAGGAAGACAACACACAACTTAGGACCGAATGGGAAAAGGGGCAATGCAAAAATAAGTGATCGGATGTTTCACAATCAGCTAAGCAAAGATAGCACCTATTGGGAATTGCAAGGCCTCTCTTGTGGAGATTGTCTATGGTAAGGGCTTTGTTATAAAAGGCAATCCAAGCAAAGTAATTTATCTTAGGAATAATCCCTTTCCTCCAAATTGCTTTCCATCGGGGTCCACAAACAACCTCACATGACAGAAGATCATAAGCGGACTTAACAGAAAATCGCCCATCCTACGTGTTGCTCCAAATAATTCTGTCGTCTCTTATGATCGAAGGAATTAACACCGATTGGAGGATACTGTACAAGAAATTCACCTCATTATCAAACCCATCCACCATCGAAAGTTTCCACCGAGGGGCAAGGGAACTCTGGTCAATGCAATCCGAAACCTTGAGATGACTGTTTGGATCAATCTGGGCCCTCAAGCCGCCCAAGTTCCGATTTACAAGTGAGAGCTTCATCTCGTAGCCCACCCGTCTCTCCAAAAAAGGATCATGGATCCATCCCCCAAGATCCAACGAGCACCCCTGTTAATCACCGAATGGCCCTGAAGCACCGTCTTCCAGAAAGCCGAAGCTTCATGAGGAGACTTAGCTTCCAGGAGAGAATTTTCCCCAAGATACTTTCTTTTAACTATATTGACCCATTCCGTCGATGCATTAATAAGAATTCTCCAAGCATGTTTGGCAATTAAGGCAGTGTTCATGAGCCTGGATCTTCTCAATCCCATGCCCCCTTGGTCCTTTCGAAGGCAAACCTTATCCCACGCCACCAGAGGAATTCTGGATTTTTCTTCGCTACCGGACCAGAGAAAATTCCTTTGAATCTGCTCGATTTTGGAATGGATAAACACAGGAAGCATGAAAACAGACATGAAATAGGTGGGAATTCCTTGAAGACAGACTTTGGTGAGGGTTGCCTTCCCAGCTTGAGATAGCAATTTGCCTTTCCAAGTGCTGAGTTTCTTATGAAGCCGTTCCAAAATTGAATTCCAGATGTTCCCACCGCCTCGCCCATTGCAAACTAGCGGCAACCCCAAATAAGTTGTAGGCAGGGAATCAATAGTGCATTCGAGGATTCTGGCAATGCGAATTTGCCTATGCAAAGGGGTATTAACAAAATAAATTTTGCTCTTCAAATAATTAACTTTTTGGCCAGAAGCCTTCTCATATCGGGACAGAATGCGCTTGATAGATTTGGCCTGAGTGACAGACGCTCCAGTGGATATGAGCGTGTCATCCACAAATTGTTGGTGAGTGACAGGATCAACTCTAGAAGTAGGCAGAATGCCATAAATCTTTCTTCGGCGGAGGGCTTCATTCAAAGACCAGCTAAGGACCTCTGCCAAAAGAATGAATAAAATAGGAGACAGAGGATCACCTTGTCTGAGGCCGCGAGCACTCTTGAAGAATCCAGCGGGGGACCCGTTGATCAGCATAGAAAAGGATAGAATGGAATGCAACTGTTCACAAGGTCAATCTAGTGATGATGGAAGCCCAACTTGCAAAGGTCAGCACAGAGGAACCTCCTGTCCACTCTGTCAAAAGCTTTATTCATGTCTAGTTTAAGGAAAAGCACAACATTCTTGGAACATTGGGCAGTATGGAGGGTTTTGTGAATAGTAATGACGTCGTCAAGGATGTTTCTACCCTTAACGGTGCTCCCCTGAGCTGAACCTACCAAAGAGGGGAGGAGGGATCTCAGACGATTGGCAATGGTCTTGGTAAGAATCTTGTAGAAAACATTGCAAAGGCTTATGGGACGATAGTCAGAAAAACTTTTGCAGGTGGGCGACTTAGGAATGAGAGCTAGGAAGGTAGAGTTGAGCTTCGGATGGATGGATCTTGATGCTTGGATTTCTAAGATAGCCTCGCAGACATCAGGCCCCACAACATCCCACATAACTTGAAAGAATCGGGGGAACCCATCGAGCCCGGGGGCCTTATCTCGGTTGCATGGAAAAAAAAGCATCCTTAATCTCAGAATGGGAAAAAGGTTCCAGGAGTTTAATACTTGCCTCATGGGGGACTTTGGTAGGGAAATTAGCAAGCAACGATTTTTGAACTCGGAGGACGCTATCAGGAGGAGCACCCAGCAAATCCTGGAAGAAATCGACTGCTTCGCTTCGAATTTCCTCAATCTCCCTGGTAGTGCGCCCATCCTTACACAACACCTGTCTGATCTTGTTGGCCCCCTGTGTCTCATGGTAGACGCGTGGAAAAACTTTGAATTTGAATCATCACTCTTCAGCCAGAGATCCCTGGAATTCTGACGCCAAAACGTTTCCTCACTGGCAAGAATGGAATGATAGTCCACCAGGAGGCTCTGTTCCTCCTCTCTGAGGCCTTCAGAATCCCCTTCGACCTCCATCTTTTCCTCTAAACTCTTCAAGTGCTCAGAGATGGACCTTTTAGACTCAAAAATGTTGCCAAAAACCTCCTTATTCCACGCCTTTAAGTTCTTTTTAATCATCTTAAGTTTTAGGGCCAGTCTTTTGGACGCCGAACCAACCACCGTCACCTCGCCACCATTTCGAAACCAATCTGTTTGAAATCCTTGTGGGAAATCCACATGGACTCAAATCTGAAAGGGATCTTAAACCTAGGCCCGCCAGTGGCATCTAACAGAATGAGATTATGGTCCGACCCGATTCTTGGCAAAGCTGAGAGAGTTGCAACGTCGAGGAAGGGAATAGCTTCGTGGGAAATGAGGAACCGGCCGAGCTTGACCTGGATGAGATTGCTCCCAATATTCCTGTTGCTCTAGGTGAAGGACGCCCCCTTAAGTTCGATGTCTAGCAGATTATTGGACGAAACAAAATATTTGAAATCCTCCATGCTATAGCTGGCCAGCTCAGCACCTCCCTTCTTTTCAGAGGGATGAAGAGGGCAATTGAAATCCCCTCCCACAACCCACGGGAAGTCACTAAAACTTTCCCTCATCAGAGAGATGGTTTTCCACAAATCAGCTCGCTCCGAAGCAGAGTTCGAGGCATAAACATTGGTCAAAATCCATGAAAATTTATCAACCTTGGAGTGAAACAGGACATTGATAGTCCTGCTGGAAGCCGATAGAAGACTACCCTCAACCTTGTCAGAGTCCCACAGCACCATGAGACCACCTGCAGAACCTATTGCAATGCTGGAAAGAAATTTGGCCTTGGCCCAAATGGCCCTGGCAACCTTGACAGAGGCACAGGCATCAGACTTAGTCTCCTGCAAAATGAGGATGGATGGGTTAGACTTCTTTCGGAGATCGGCCACCACCCTACGTTTGGCCGCTTCGTTAAGACCTCTCACATTCCATGAGAGGATTTTCATCTGGACATTTTAAAGACTTTCTTGCCTCCCTTTCCCTGCTGGATGGGAGGTTTTGGGACAAGCGAATCACCCACCAGGGAGTCGAAATCTTCTTGAAAAAGCAACCGTTGGGATCCATTTGCAATGTCTGTTGTTGTTTCCTTATCCCTTCTTTCTTTTTTAGGAGGTCGCCCCTATTTTATTTCACAACCGAAATCCACCCCTTGCTTCCAGCTTCTAGTGTTTCGCGGACTAATGTTGTCATGATGTTTGTCCCTCTTGCCCAACAGATACTCTTCCAACAGGGACTCGGGAGGTTTCTGGTTTTGACAAATAGGGGAATCAGCCTGAGCAGACATACGGGAAGGAGACTGATCCTTTTCCACTTGAGGTTATGGTTGGGAACTTGCATTGCACAGAACGACGTCCGACTCGGGGAGAACCCTAGAAGGATCTGGAGACTCAGGCACTGTCGCTATAGGGTGTTTCGGTTGTTTTCCTTCTTGCTCCGGGGGGTTGCCAAAAGCCCCACCCTTCATCCCCGGCTTTTGAAGAGGACAATTTGACTAAAGATGCCCCTGGGAACTGCACCGGGGGTAAAAGGCCAGTCTATTTTCATAGTTAATGACTTGCTTATGAAGAACGAAGCCTCCAGATCGAAGAGTGATGGAGGATGGAAGGTTCACCTCCAAATTCGCCAGGACACAGAAGCGAGCTTGGACAAATCTGGTTCGGGCCCGAGTGGGAGGGTCAATGGTGACCAACTCACCAATGGAACGGGCGATACCCCTGATAACATTTTCATGCCAACAGAAAAGGGGAAGGTTCGGCAACCTAACCCATATTGGGGCAATATTAATACTCTGGGTTTCGGGGTTAAAATCCATCCCCCATTTCCTAAGAAAGAGACTCCTGCGTCCCAGCAACCAAGGGCCCCCAGCCAAAATTTTACAATGAATCCTCCGCATTATTCAGCCTAATTGCGAAAAACCCCGGGATAGGGCAGCCAACTCCATATGACCCGAGGTCCGCCATTTTCCTGCCGCCCACCTGCGGATGGTCTCCATATCGGGATGCCCTCCAATAAACTTCTTGATTAAGGTAAATTTTTCAAATTCGACGAAACTTGATAGGATTTCCTTCGGGATGTCCAGTTCATCCCCGGACGGAAAGAGGTCCTTAGTGAAAATACCATTTGGGGTTTCAGAAGCCGTCGCCTCTGCATACGATTTCTGTTGGCAGTCTCTCCCTTTGTCAGGCGGATCCTTCTCGCGTCTGCCTCCATCTTCGGGTAACTCGTCGAGCCTCCATTCTCTGATCGCCCTCCCTCCGCCTTGTTGCGGCCCTCCAACTTGTCGGTGCCCAGGTTCACAGTGCTGGCGCTCCCGCTCCCGTGCCCTCCCGCCGCTACCTTCCCGCTCATCGCTGCTCTTGTTTGTAAAAAAAACAACAAAAGCTCAATTCTTCAGCTCCACGGTCTATTACCACGAGTCTGATTTGTTTATTAGGTTGTACTTCACTGGAATGGTAAATAATATTTTTTCTTAGAAGTTGTCTCCTATAGTTTCTACCGATGCATTTAGCTTCAATAATATTTTTTTGGTTGCTAAGTGATATAGTTTAAAACCCAAAAGTTATTATTACTAGTTTAGATATATAAAATATATATATAAACGTCAAGGCGCCTATCTCATAGTTTAAATATTTTAAATCCATCGTAACCTTTAATATCGGTGGATAATTTTCTTAATGTCGACTTTTTTAATAAAATATTACGACGTGGCTGACCTTCTGGCTGCCATTGTAGGACGCCTATCGGTGTAATAATTATTTATCCTCATAAACTTTTATTTCAAGTGAGAAGACCTCGGAGAGGTTTTAGATTGACCTCAAGCTAATAAATACTTGTTCGGTCCCTCTCTACCTTTGTTCTATCCAACGATATGTTGTTCGCATTTCATCTCAATGATCTGAGGTTTATGGGGAGGGAGGCCACTTGAAACTATACCTTTGGCCGGTGTGATACCACCCATTATACTTTACATTACTTTAAAAAATTGTTTCATATAATAACATTAAAAAAAAATTATCTATTTATCTTTTTATTTTTTATTTTGAAAAATAATTTGAAAAAACTTGTATTAAAACAAAGATCATTTACAAGTTCGGATGAGACTTTTCCCAGCCTTTGTCAGAGAGAATATTTGCATTGGAGCCAAATCTCTTAAACCATATTTCTACAATGACTGTTCACCTATTTACAACTATAAAATAAGATCTACATTGAAACATAAATCTCCTAAATAGTATTTCTGGAATGGTTATCCAAATTAGCTAAGCATTGGATTTGCTCACCAACCTGCCTAATCATCTCATCCTCAATAACCATGTCACTGTGCCACTAAACCCCTACCTCCTTCTCAGTACCCATCTTAGCCAGGAAGTTTGCCACTTTATTTAGATCTCTACTATTTACCTTTTTATTACTTCTTAATAAATTTAAATTATTTTTTATTTTTTAAATGTTTTAAATTTTTATTTATTCCATGGAAGTGGTTTATATTAATTAAAAGCATACATTGTTTTTTAAACGTTTTAAATTTGTATTTAGTAATGGGGAGAAAGTTAGCTAGAAAGTGTGAAATTGCACTATTCATTATACTTTACATTACTTTAAAAAATATTTTATTTAATAATTTTAAAAATTATTTATCTTTTATTAATTTTTAATATATTTAAATTATTTTTTATTTTTTGTTTTAATTTTTTATTTATTAATATGGAAGTGGTTTAATACGTTTTAAATTTGTATTTAGTAATACGATATCCATGGGAGTGGTTTGTATTAATTAAAAGCATACATTATTTTTTAAATGTTTTAAATTTGTATTTAGTAATGGGGAGGGACTTAGCTAGAAAGTGTGAACCTTAGTTGCACCATTCACTATACTTTACGTTACTTTAAAAAAATATTTTATTTAATAATTTTAAAAATTATTTATCTTTTATTAATTTTTAATATATTTAAATTATTTTTAATTTTTTATTTATTAATATGAAAGTGGTTTAATACGTTTTAAATTTGTATTTAGTAATACGATATCCATGGGAGTGGTTTGTATTAATTAAACGAATACACTAATTTTTTTTTTTAATTTATATTTATTAATATAGTATTCATGGGAGTGGTTTGTATTAATTAGAGGTATACATTAATTTTTTAAAATGTTTTAAATTTATATTTATTAATATAATACATATGGAGCCGACAGGCAGTTGTCCGAGTGATTAAAGATGGTGGCTGTTTCTTAAGTGGTTTTGTGTTCAAACCCCGTGAGGGTGGTTGTTGATGTAATTTGTAAACGTTATCTTGAAAAAAAAAAAAAATACTTATGGAAGTGGTTTATATTAATTAAAAGTATAAATTAATTATATATATATATATATATATATATATATATAATTTATATATATTTTATTTGGTTAGTGTGAGAAACTCTTACACCAACGTACAGGGCTGATCACTCTCCTCCCAACCACTATCCCTCGTAACTAAGAGCTATGCTTATCAATAGGAAATATAACATACACCCACGCCCTCACACACTCACCTACGTAGTGGTTTGAACCTATATGTATATTTTTTTCTTTAAATACATCTTAGGTATAATTATTTTAGCTAGCACCCGAGGGCTAGGTGGATTGGTAAGTGCTTGTCTAACTAGACATTTACCAAGAAGATACTCAAGTTCAAACCTTGGGGGTAGTTTGTTTGCAAAGGTAGTAGTCTGATCTCGAATCCTTTGAGTGCGCGCCAAATCGACGATGACGGTACGAATCTCGAACGATCGATGGTCCCCTTCATGTCGGGTCAACAATAACAAAGCGAAATAGGTTTGGTGGAAGCATCCCTATGGTTTGAACCCTACACTTGTCAGTTACTAAAAATAGTGTGGTTGTGACCAACTCTCTTATGTAACCAAATATATATATATATATATATATATATATATATATATATATATATATATATATATATTGCTAAGAGTGGAGTAAGCCACAAATATGTTTAACAAGAGTAGAGCAAGTTATAGATTTGTTTAACATAGAGGGAAGCAAGCCATAGCTCTATTTAACAAAGAATGGAGCAAGCCACAAATTTGTTTAACAAAGAGCGGAGCAAGCCAAAAATGTGTTTAACAAAGAGGAGAGCCAACTATTTTGAGTGGTAGCTTGAACAGAGTTGTTGAGGAGACGATGGTTGCCTAGGGTTTCTTCCTGCATGCTCTTCCACCGCCAAATGGAAGAAGAGGCAGTAGAGAGAGGGATCGTGGTAGGCTACAGTCCTATACCTTCTAGTTCCAAGCATGTATAATTCAAATATGTTATATAATTTATGAAGTTTTTAGTTTGGATCATCTAGGGTTCGATTCCATCAAAGGAAATTTTATGTGTTGTGCTTGCAAAAAGAATTTTTGGGGGTTGATGTTGATTTTGGTGTAAGGTTCACCCAAAAAGTTCAATTTATATGCTAGATGTATTACTGGTCTTCAAAGATTGGCCATCTGCTTCAATGTTGTGTCTGCACGGAGGATAAATGGAATGGATCAAAGTGAAATTTATATTTTCTAGAAGTAACACAATTTTGAAAATCAAAAGTACAATATGGAATAATCTTTGATGAAACATGGAAAATGCAAGAAACATAGAGGATTTGAAATACTATGGGGAAGGGGGAGAAATGGAACCAGTAGATTTCATAGAAGATATTTTAGAAATTAATGAGATTTTCCCTACAGATGAAGAGTTGTTGAACATGTGGAGGAACGATAGGGATAAAAAGTTACAAGTTGAGGATGGAGAACTAGCATTCTTAGAGATAAGATCAGCAGAGTTATACAACAACCAAGGAAATCAAAGGACTAAGGAGAAGAACCTTAATGAGGAATCACCATCAAGAACCCACGGCCGAAGACTAGATTTAGAAGAAATGATAGGGATACCCAGCTCAGTCAAGACTAATGAACCCAAGGAAATTCCCAATGCTAAAAGAAGGAAGAAATGTGTAAAGTGGAAGAAGGAAAGGGTAAATTTAGTGTTGGGGGAGGATATTCTTCTAAGTCAGGTCTTGGAAATGGAGGACAAAACCCTTATTGGAAGGTTTTATGGAAGATTATGCTCAGAACAAACAATAGGAAAGTGGATTGAAAAAGTTTGGGGTCTTGTTCTTGGATATGTCCCAAGATTTTATTTCTTGGTTAGAGGATGGTTGGCCTTCACCCTTAAGATGACAGAAGATGTGAGACTCATACTTAATAAAAAATGGTTTTGGGGTCCATCTGCACTATCTTTGAGGCGATGGACTCCATGTTTTGATCCATAGAGGGAAACAAGATCAATTCAACCCATATGGGTTAAATTGCTAGGACTGCCATTAGAGCTGTGGTCATTAAACATTCTAAAGGAAATTGGGAACAAAATAGGATCCTTCATAAAAATGGATGATTGTACTTTAACCAACTCTTCTAGAACTATAGCAAGGATTTTGGTTGAAATGGATTTGAGGGAAGGGCTTCCGGACAGCATGGACATTGAAGTAGGGAAATGGAAATATACTCAAGACCTTGACTACATAAAGGTGCCCTTTAGGTGTGCTCAATGCCATGTATATGGACATGTGGCAAGTGAATGTTCTCTAAATTTCACCAGAGGAAGATGGAGGAAGAAAGATTCCATGATCCCAAGTTCAAATTAGACAAATGATGGGAAGGAATCCATAGGAAGTATCAAAAGAAGGTCAAAATACTTGCTTCAAAGCCAAAGAAGAAGAAGAAATACCTTATGATAAAGGAAGGGACAAACATAAGGGAGGACAAGAGAGGGAAGGTGGCAAGCAGGTGGAACCAATTTAGGGGGAAGAAAAGAGAGGACCTATGCTCAGAACAGAGTATGTGGAGGAGAGCTTAACACTATAGTTTCTTAACCAAGGTCAAAAAGATAAGATGACATACACACAAACCACACCTGAACCGGTAAGCCCAACAAATCTTACCTAGGATTTTTGGCCTGCTCTAGAAGACTCTTATCAAAACACACAGAATTGCAAGGTTAGGAGCAAGGGGGCAAGAGAATACAAAAGAAAAGTGGAAGATAAGGTGACCAAGGAGGACACAATATCCATTAGGGATACAGTCTTAGCATTCCAAAAGAATCCAAATGATCGATCCTTATCTCAATCCTCTTCCACCTTAGAGGATGACTCAATGATTAATGGGAAGAATCACTATTTCCTAAGATCACACAAAAAAGACAGATCAAAAGAAGGTATAGCAATGGAAGGAGGCATAGCTTCAAATTTTGGAAGTGGTGGGAACACCTCAGCACAGGGTAGGAAATCTTACCTAAGCATTGCCAAAGACAAAGCATTAAGAGATATACAAAATGGGAAGCAAAAAACTATATTTGGGGTTCTTAGAGCAAGTCAAACCCCTGGAAAGTTTAAATAATGTTAATAATCTCTCTCAATATTAGGGGAATGGGCAGTGCCTCAAAAAAGAATGCCTTGAACAGGTTAGTACAGGTGCAAAAACCAGACATACTGATGTTGCAAGAAACAATGGGGGAAGGTCGAAAAGTTAAAGGAGATCTACACAAATTCATGAAGGATTGTGTAAAAACAAAAATTTGACCCACCAAAATGGTTCAAATCTTCCTTAGATCCCTAGCTAGCCACCCAAACTTGCTAAGTGCAAATTTTGGGCCTTTTTGCCTTCTCCCCTTGCCTTTTTCCCTAGATTTACCAAATTCGTGCCTGATCCATACTGGGCATGAATTTGGGTATTGCCAAATTTGCACCTTTTATGGAGGGGGCACAAATTTAGCTTTTTAAGGATTTTTCTCACTTAAACCCCTCACCTCGTCGACCCATTTTGGGGTCGGCCTTGCCCAAAGTGAAATTTCACTTTCCTGCCCATTTTGCCCTCCAAATCTCTTATAAATAAGGGTTTGGATCCCCTTAGTTTCCACCTAGACAACCAACAAGTTCTCTTGAGATTCTAATTGTTGACTCGCTCATTTGCTCATGCTTTCAAGTGGATTTTTGTTGCAAGTTGTTGTTTTGGCTGTTTTGGTGCTTGGTGATTGCTACCCTTGGGGATTGAGTGAAGAAGTCTTGATGATTGGATAGATCAACCATTTTGGAGTGCTTCTTCCACCTCTTCATTGCTTCTTGCTTGCTCCATCAACTCATCAGGTCTTGTATTCGTTTTTAGTGCATTTAAAACTCTGTTTTCTGCTTTTCGCACCCTATTTTTCGTTGTTTCAGGCTCCAAAAGGGCATCTGAACCAGATTCATGCCCTGCCCATACAAGGCGTGAATTTGGTCAACCAAATTCATGCCTCCTAGTTACAGGGCATGAATTTGGTAAAATTAGGGTTTTGGGGGTAAGATTTGCACTTTGAAACCCTAATTTGCACCCCATCTTGAAGCTTTCTATTGTGTCCATCTTAGCTGCATTTCATATTACTGTTGCATATTTATTTTACTATATTTGTGCATGTTCCAAAGGTCAAATATTATTTTTATTTAAATAGGTCAGCTAAAAGGACCAAGGGGGCTTGATTGTTGTACCTCCAAGCTCAACTATATAGCGGCCTAAGCAGGCCCCCAAACATTGATCAAATTTTCTAGGGTTTTGTGAAGCTATTTTGTAGGATTGAAGCTATTGGATATTTAAGATGAAATATAAATCTTGGATCAACCATCGGATAATATAAGTGCCCTAATAGATCTTTAGGTTGTTTGTTGTTTGCTTTCTACCCACTTTTGTGGAAAACCTAGATCATAAGCAAAGTATAGATATTTGATTAAGTTTCATAGGCATTTGAATAAATAAGAGCATATAGTGTGCATCTAGGGTTTTTTTGTGCATTCCCTTGGACCCTTGCTCAAAAGGTTTCATTTTACAATCTAGGGTTAGATATCATTGAATCAAAGAATCATTCTAGGCTTAGCTCTTGTATTCTTGCATCTTGTATCTTGCATTGTTCTTTCATTTTCATAGCTTAGTATAGAAAGGCCAAACATAGGTGTATGCTTAATTGAACACATCCAAACACATTCCACCCTAGACTTGGAGTGAGTCCTTAAACCATTCCTGGTGAACCCTTCCCCCTTTTACACCGAGTGTAGAGTTATAACAGCCATCATGATCACCTCAAGGCTTCCCTATGGATCCAACCTTGAGAATCGTACATCGGTGCACAATTTTCCCCCTCTACATATTTGGTGAACCCGATGTGAAGACACATCTTAGTGTCCAAGATAGGAAGCCTCTTCCTTTTGCTTTTATTTTGAAAACTTTAAACAAGACCACTAATTTTGTGTGTTTAGATTAGAAAACATTTAATAACTATCTTAAAATATTTTGTGTGTTTTTGCTAGTTTTTAGTTTTCTTCCTTTTCCACTCTATCATCCTTTCTCCTCTCCTAATGGCTCCCAACCTTAGGAGTGGGCGAAGGCTTTTAGAGTCTAATGAGATTTTCCAAGAAGATGATCAAATTGATAGAGAAAATCATAATCTTGAAGTAGAAGAGGAAAATGAAGAGGTTGAGAATAGCCTTGATCCTATTAGGGGACCCAATGGGAACCTTACATTTAAATATTTTGAACATATGTGGAGATTTTACAAGCATCATAAGGATACCTTGGATATAGCTCTAGAAGAGGAAGCCCAACTTGAGGATGTTAGAACATCTCATCATCAAACTATTCCTCCTCGAGATGTTCATGATAACTCCTTGAGTGAATCTTTGAATCATGGTAATCTTGTCCATCAACCAACTTATGCCACTACTATAACCACCAACATTGGAAGGAATCCACAAGTCCCTCCAACTAGTAGTGTCATTCAAAATTATTTTCAATTTCCTCCTCAATCTACTAATCTCAACAATTTTGCTTCTATTCCACCAACTATTAGTTATCCTCTCCAACAAGATACCACATATCACAATAGTATCAATACCTCCAACATAGGCCAAGTACCCATTCAACAACCTACCTATCCCTTGGGGAATCTAGGGGCATTGCAAAACAATAATCCTAAGGTGCAAAGTTTAACTAATATGGTGAAACAACTAGTTTCAAAAGTGGAGATGATTCAGCCCTCTAGTTTCACCTACAACTATAAAGAAATGTGCAATCAACCCCTAGACCCTATTGTTGCTGCTAGACCTTATCCTAAGCATTTTTCCATGCTGGTTCTACCTACATACAAGGGAACAGAAGATCCAATTGAGCATTTAAGAAGGTTCAGAACAACTTGCCATGATATCATATATGATGATATGTTGCTACTAAAGATATTTCCTAAGAGTCTTGCTGGCATGGCATTAGAATGGTATTATTAGTTACCTAGCCATTATTTGAGAAATTTTGAAGAGATAGCTAAATTATTTGTTCAACAATTTGGTGCTTATGTTGAAAAGAATGTAACCATGAAAGATGTCTACAATCTAAAGCAAGGTAAAGAGGAAAGTTTTTCAGAATTCTTGGTCTCATTGGAGAAGTCTAGTTGGATGCTTGAGATATACCTTACCTCCTCGAGATATGATTGAGATATTTATTGGAAATTTACAAGAACAACTATCTTATGCATTAGAAACTACAACTATCACATATTTTGATCAAGCAATTGAGTTAGCAAGGAAAGTGGAACAAGCTCTTATTAGAAGAGGACAACTTAAAGTGAAAGAAGATAAAGCCCCTAAGAATCAGTATAAGAATAAGCATGTGGTAGGAGATGGTGTAACGGATAGTAGGCCTGTTAATAGTATTGTTAACAACCTACAAAAGATGATACTTCAAAAACCTCCACAAAGGAATTTCACAAGACTTAACATGCCCATGGAAGTGGTTTTAAAGCAGATTTTGGAAGCTAATATGATTGAGTTACCTCCCATAAGGCAACCTGATACTACAACAAATTGGTACAAGGTTGGTCAACATTGTGCATATCATAAGGTAGAAGGACACTGGACAAATTCTTGTAAGAAGTTGAAACATGTGGTTCAAGATCTAATTGATGTAGAACACCTTGTTATAGAAGATTCTCACCCAAAGAATCAACCTCCTACTCAGCAAGGACCTACGACTAATAAAGACAATGGACAAAAGGTAGCTAATCAAGTATCTTATAAGAATGTACCACCTCCCTATGGTAACATGGTTGGTATGATAGTAGCTACTTCAGAGTAGCAGGTGCAGAATTGACAGATCCAACAGTCTTAGCAGGAGATGAGTTCTTCAGCAAAAATATCTCTCTTAGAACTTTTACAAACTTCTCCTACTCATGGGGAAGCCTTGTTGAATTTTCTAAGACAACAATCTATCCCTACAAATATTTCCCCTAGTGCTATGGCCAATGTTGTAAGCTCTCTTGGGATACATCATCTCACATTCTTGGATGACGATATTTCTTCCTCAAACCTACGTAGGGATTCTTCTCTCTACATTACTACATTTATTGGGGAAACCTTTATCAAGAGAGTTTTGATTGATAATGGTTCTTCCCTTAATTTATGCACATATCAATTTTTCCAAAAGTTTGGATTAATAGAGGAAGATCTAACTAAATTTGATGACATCATTAAAACTTTCAACAACGAGTCCCAAGAAGCTTGTGGCATTATATCCCTTCCCCTTAAGGTTGGACCCAAGATTTTAGATACATTGTTCTATGTGGTGTCTTGCCCTACATATTTTAATATTCTTCTCGGACGTCCTTGGATCCATGCGATGAAGGCCATCCCTTCTACTTTTCATCAATGTTTGAAGTTCAAATTTAAAAATCAATATATCACCATTTTGGGTGATCCTCATCCATTTGAATATTGCTCACCAGAAGAACAAGCTCAATTTAATCTATCAAATTCCTTATCTCATATAACTGAGCAATGCAAAAATCTAAACATGAGAGAGGAATCATTAATCAATATCTCATCATAGGATCAAGATAATTCTTCTCATCAAGAGCCTCTTCTAGATGAATCTCATCAAGGTTTGGAGTGGAGTGTTGAGGATGAGGGGCCACCCTCTCCCTCTCTGTTGGTCACAACCCTAGAGTAGTATGTCAAAGATGAGGATGTTCCTTAGAATGGCATCTACTTTGATGGGTCTATCCCTTGTGCAATGCAGGTTGAGTCTTCTAGTTCTCAAGAGGACTTTGGTTCTATGTCTCTCGAGGACCTTGAGCAACTAGGAGTGATTCCTGCCTTGCCTCCTCTTGAGGATGAGTCATCCATTCTCATTGAGGAGACCATAGATGTGAACATAGGTTCTGAGGAAGCCCCTAGAATCCTTAGGTTAGGTAAAGCCTTGTCCATGGATGAGCAGGAGCAGTTGACCAATTTATTAAGAGAATTTCATGATATTTTTGCTTGGTCATATGCCGACATGCTAGGGCTTGATCCCTCCCTTGTTATGCATCATTTGGTAGTTCACCCTAATGCCAAGCCTGTTAAGTAGAAACTTAGGAAGATGCATCCTAAGGTCACCCTTTTAGTCAAGGAGGAGCTCCAAAAACTCCTTGACATCGGTTTTATAAAAGCCATCAACTATTCTGATTGGATCTCCAATATCGTTCCTATGGCTAAGAAGGAAGGAACAATCAAATATGTAAGTGAGATACTACTTTGGGAGCCATGTTGGCCCAACATGATGATCAAAATAAAGAGCGAGCTATCTACTATATCAGTAGAACTTTGGTTAGCTATGAAACTCAGTACACTCCCTTAGAGAAGCTTTACCTTGCTGTAGTGTTTGCTTCCCAGAAGCTAAGGCACTACATGCTTAGCCATAAGACATTGGTAGTTGCAAAGTTTGATCCTTTGCACTATTTAATGTCTAAGCCCCACCTTTTAGGTCAAGCTGCTAAGTGGGTGTTGGCCCTTAGTGAGTTTGACCTGACCTTCATAGGTTAGAAGGCTATCAAGGGTTAGGTAATCGTTGATCAATTAGCCTTCGCTCCCCTAGAAGCTGCCCATCCTTTGGTTGTTGAGTTTCTCGATGAGTGCTTCAATGTTGAAGTTGAAGAGCCAGAGTCTTGGAATTTATTTTTTGATGGAACCCGATGCATGAAGGGCGTTGGTGTTGGAGTCATTCTGGTTACCCCATAAAAATAGCTCATCCCTTTTCCTTCAAGCTTTGTTTCTCTTGCATGAATAATACTATAGAGTATGAAGCTTTGATCCTTGGTCTTAGAGTAGCCTTAGCTTTGCAGGTTAGAGTCCTTTCAATATTTGGTGACTCTCAACTTGTGGTCAATCAGATTAATGATGTTTATCAGACTCGAGATGATAAATTAAAGCCTTACAAGGAGATTTTCACCAAGTTGTTGTCCTTGTTCGATCGAGTAACCATAGAGTCTATCCCTAGATCCTCAAACCACCATGTGGATGCCATGGATGCTATTGCATCCTTGTTTCCTTTGGAGTTGGAAGATGATCAAGCATCGATTATCATTAGACAACTTTGAGAGCCTACATTACTTGGTTCTTGTCTTGTCCTGTTAGATGTTTTGACCATCAAAGATGCCCCATCTGAGCCATGGTATATTGACATATTTAATTTTCTTAAGGATGGATCGATGCCTGATGGTTTAGACCATAATCAGCGTAAGATTTTGTATAAAAGAGCATGTTGATTTGTTATAATTGGCAATACTTTGTATCAATATTCTTTTGAAGGTATCCTCTTGTGATGCCTTAACTTCGATGAAGCCTAAATTTCTCTTAGTGAAGCTCATGAAGGATCATGTGGAGGCCATTTTAGTGGTAATGCTATTGCCAAGAAGCTCCTACGGATGGGGTACTATTGGCCTTCCATGGAGAAATATGCATGTGATCATGTTCGATGTTGTGACAAGTGTTAGCGCCATGACAACCTTGTCCATGCTCCTTCTTAGCACCTTCAGGTTATTTCTTCCCCTTGGTCATTCTCCATGTGGGGATTGGACATTATAGGGAAGATTAACCCAATGTCATCTGATGGTCACAAGTTTATCATAACAACGATAGAGTACTTCACTAAATGGGTCGAAGCCATACCCTTGGCCATGGTGATTGGAACTCAGGTTTCCAAGTTCATCTTCAACCAAATTCTTTGTAGGTTCGGGATTCCTTCGATGATTGTTTTTGATAATGACACTCCTTTCAAGAACAAGGATGTTCATAAAATTTGTGCTAAGTACAAGATTCAGCACAGGTGGTCAACTCCATACTACCCTCAGGGTAATGGATAAGCCAAAGCATCCAATAAGTCTTTGATCAAGATCTTGAAGAAGTTGGTTTGTAAGATCGATCGTGATTGGCATACCCAGCTTTATCCTACTTTGTGGGCCTATCATACTAGTGTGTGTACTCCCATAGGTGCCTCACCATATGTCCTAGTATATGGGTCTAAGGTAATGTTTCCTTTTGAGCTCGAGGTTCCCTCGTTGCGCATCTTGTTGCAAGATGCCTCGGTTGACGATGAGTATCGCTCTAATCGTTTGCACCAATTGGAGCTACTGGATGAAAAGTGCATTCATGCCTTAGAGCATTTATGAGCTTATCAGGATAGGCTCAAGTGATCTTACTCTAAGAAAGTTTGCAATCATTCTTTTGAGGTTGGGGACCTTGTCCTCAAGGAGAACCAAAAGAACACTAATGCTCATTCTGATCTTCGAGGTAAGTTTTAGCCCAATTGGTTAGGGCCCTTTGTCATAATGGCCAAGTTTGGCTCAGGTGCTTATCGTTTAGCTTCTTTAGATGGTGAAGAGCTTAAAGAACCAATGAATATAATGCATCTTAAAAGATATTATGCATGATCCATCATCTGCATTGCATTTTACATTTACCTTAGATCATACTACATTTGGTTTTCTTGCTCATACTTTGCATGGTTTCCTGACATTCTGTTTTTCTTGCATTTTTGCTTGTCATAATTGCATTGTTGCTTGCTCATGATTGCTTGATCATATAGCTTTTTGAGGATTTTGTGATAATGGCAAGTGATGACACCTAGTTAGGTCATAGCTCACATGCATTGCACTCTCACTAGGGCTCTGATGCCTAGCAAAGCCCCCACCTAGGGCCCATGCATTTTCATCCTTTCTTCTCTTCTTTTATTCCTCTACTCTTTTCTTCTCTTTTCTTCTTGTATTCCTTGACTTTGAAATTTTTTACAATGACCATCATTTCTCTCCAAAGTCAAGGAATACAATCCTCTTTTGGTATATCCTTGTCCTTTGCATGTTTCTTCTTCTTCTTTTTCTTCGTTCAAGATAGGGATATATGTTCTTCTCTCTTCTTTGTTTTCACACTTCTTCCTTCTTGAATTTTCAATAGTTAAGTGGTCCGTGGGATAGGTAGACCCACCTCTTACACACACTTCTTAACCATTGAAACTTTAATATGGGGGCACACACACAATTTCTTTACTTCTCATTCTTCTTCCTCTCTTTTCTTCTGGCACATGCACACACTCACATGGTGTTATGCTCAGATCATTTGGTCCATTCACACTTTGCACACATCACACCCCTATTGGGTAGTACTTGCTAATATATCACCTTCATACACAACACACCCCACATGGGATAGCTTCATGGCCACATGCGAGGGGCAGCCTCCATCTCGGCCATTTGCAAGCATACATCCTAGTGGGTATCTTTTGTCCATCTATCCATCTTAGCGAGCATTACACCCATAGCGGGTCATGCTCCACATTTGTCCATCTATCCATATTAGCGAGTACTACACCCATAGTGGGTTTTCACTCCACTTTTGACCATATTTTTTAGCATAACACCCTATATCGTTTTTTCTTTTTTCTATTTCTTTGACCTCTTTGGAGCCTTGTTTCTTCTTCTTCTTCTTCTTCATCTCATTCTTCTCTCATTTTCCCCTCTTCTTTATTTCCCTTTCTTCTTTCATTCATGCATTTCATCTTAGGTAGCTTGCATTTCATGCATTAGTTAGAATCATTTTGTGCCCAGTTACCTTTGTCATGCTTCTTTGTCTACTTGCTCTATTTTCTTTTGTTTTTGTGTTTTGTTTTTCTTTCTTTACCTCTTTCAAGTTTCTTAAGGAATTATCCATTCCTTCTAAAACTCGAGGGGGCATCCCCTAGCCTTAGAGGTATTAATGGAAGTAATATCTCACTTTATGTGCAAAATTCATGATGTTTAAATAATACCCTTTTTTGCACCGCCCCTTTGTCCAACCTTGGCCACCCCTTTTCTATGTTTGTCGTCTTTGACCATAGGAGTCTACATATTTATTTGATGCATTTACTTGGCCATAAATGCATCAAAGAGGGGGAAAAATGTAGACATGGAAATTTGACCCACCAAAATGGTTCAAATCTTCCTTAGATCCCTAGCTAGCCACCCAAACTTGCTAAGTGCAAATTTTGGGCCTTTTTGCCTTCTCCCCTTGCCTTTTTTGCCTAGCTTTACCAAATTCGTGCCCGATCCATACTGGGCATGAATTTGTCTTGCCATATTCACGCCCTGTATGGAGGGGGTGCGAATTTGAATTTTTAGGGATTTTTCTCACTTAAACCCCTCCCCCCATTGACCTATTTTGGGGTCGGCCTTGCCCAAAGTGAAATTTCACTTTCCCACCCATTTTGCCCTCCAAACATCTTATAAATAAGGGTTTGGATCCCATTATTTTCCCCCCAACAAGTTATCTTGAGATTCTAATTGTTGACTCACTCATATGCTCATGCTTTCAAGTGGATTTCTACTGCAAGTTGTTGTTTTGACTATTTTGGTGCTTGGTGATTGCTGCCCTTGGGGATTGAGTGAAGAAGTCTTGATGATTGGATAGATCAACCATTTTGGAGTGCTTATTCCACCTCTTCATTGCTTCTTGCTTGCTCCATCAGCTCATCAGGTTTTGCATTTATTTTGTTAGCATTTAAAACTCTATTTTCTGCATTTTGCACCTTATTTTTCATTGTTTTAGGCCTCGAAAAGGGCATCTAAACCAGATTCATGCCCCACCCATATAGGGCATGAATTTGGTCAACCAAATTCATGCCTCCTAGTTACAAGGTATGAATTTGGTAAAATTAGGGTTTTGGGGGTAAGATTTGCACTTTAAAACCCTAATTTGCACCCTATCTTGAAGCTTTCTGTTGTGTCCATCTTAGTTGCATTTCATATTATTGTTGCATATCTATTTTACTATATTTGTGCATGTTCCAAAGGTCAAATATTATTTTACTTTCAAATAGGTCAGCTAAAAGGACCAAGGGGGCTTGACTGTTGCACCTCCAAGCTCAGCTATATAGCGGCCTAAGCAAGCCCCCAAACGCTGATCAAATTTTCTAGGGTTTGTGAAGCTATTTTGTAGGATTGAAGCTATTGGATATTCAGGATGAAATATAAAGCTTGGATCAACCATCGGATAAGATAAGTGCCCTAATAGATCTTTAGGTTGTTTTTTGTTTGCTTTCTACCTACTTTTGTGGAAAACCTAGATCATAAGCAAAGTATAGATATTTGATTAAGTTTCATAGGCATTTGAATAAATAAAAGCATATAGTGTGCATCTAGGGTTTTGTTTGTGCATTCTCTTGGACCCTTGCTCAAAAGGTTTCATTTTGCAATCTAGGGTTAGATATCATTGAATCAAAGAATCATTCTAGGCTTAGCTCTTGTATTCTTGCATCTTGTATCTTGCATTGTTCTTTCATTTCCATAGCTTAGTATAGAAATGCCAAACATAAGTGTATGCTTAATTGACATATCCAAACACATTCTAACCCGAAATTGGAAAGAGTACTTAAACCATTCTTGGTGAACCATTCCCATATTTTACATCGAGTTTAGAGATATAACGGCCATCGTGGTCACCTCAAGGCTTCCTTGCAAATCCAATCTTGAGAATTGTATATCAGTGCACGATTTTCCCCCTCTACAGATTAAATTTCTTTTGGTGGATGAAAAAAGGTCAGTGGGTCTAATTTTGGGATGGAAAAAATAGTTTTTCAACTTGTAGATTTAGAAGATTTTGACTCAGGAATAGCAACAATATCATATCCACTAGAATTTGGAAGAGAATATGCTATGGTCCCTATGAGAATATAATACAATATTGGAAAACATTGTGGATTAAGGAATTTGTGAATCATGAAATAATTATACTAGGAGACTTCAACATTATCCCCAGGAGAGCAAAATTTTGGGGGCCATCAGCCAGGATAGACTCATTAACAGGTTTTTTCTTACACAAAATAGAGTTAGCAGGGCTAGTGGATGTGGAGCCAATAAAACTAGTTCCAACTTGGAGGAATAACAAAGTTGAGGGATGTGATAGCCAAAAGATTGGATATATTTTTAATCACAAAACCACCATTCTTTATGGAGAAAAAATTAGATCAAGTGTTGAGATGGGGGAGAATTAGATCATCTTAACACTTATACTACAACTTATCTCAAAGGATAGAAAACCTCCAAGCCCCTTCAAATTCAATTCCACCTAGCTAGAGGAGCAATAATTTTGAGATATAGTAAGGAAGAAGTGGTAAAGTTTTGATAAAACCCAAAGGATCTTTACATTTTCACTATTCACAACTACCTTGAGAAGGGTAAAAGTTGTTATCTCTAAATGGGTCTACCACAAATACAAAAACTAGGACCAAGAGTTAACAACAATTGAAAATCAAATTGCTAAATTCTATGATATAATAAGAGAGGAAGAATATATGGAGGAAAAAAATCTTCGCAACTCTAATGGGTTGCGGACCCAAATTTTTGGAAAATCCCTTACAACCTAGTGGATGCCCTTTTGGTAGTGACAAACAAACCTGCACCTACTTGTTGATCGGTTGAGAGGAAGGTTGTGCAATTGGAGAAGGAGGTTGGGGGCCTGGGAGAAGGAGGTTGGCTCAATTGAAGGATTTGCAATAGCTAGTGGTGTTTTTGGATGTTCTGTTATTACGTTTGTTCTAGGTTACCAGGTTGTTTGGGAAGTGACAAATGACCTTGCAACTAATTGTTGGTTGGTAGAGAGGAAGGATGTGTAGTTGGAACCCAAATTGAGGGTCTTAGGGAAGGAGGTTGGCTCAATTAAAGGATATGAAATGGTTGACGATGTTGTTGGGTGATCTGTTGTTGCTTCTGGGTACTAGGAGTGGTTGTGTACTTGGGCATCAATTTTTTAGAGGGTTGTTGCTTCTGGGTACCTATTGGTGAAGAGTTCTAGGATTTTGTATCCTATCTAGGATAAGAGGGTGCTTTCATGTGTTGTTATCTTGTGCAGATTTCTTGGTTGGTGTTTGTGCTGAGGGTTTTGCTAGGCATCAACTCATCTCTGAGCGGGATGGTAAAGTTTTAAATCTCTAAGTGCCCCTGGAGAGTTTAAAGTTTAGGGTCTCTTCCTTTAAACCTTGTAGTTTGTTTTTAGTCCAATTCCTCAACGACTGTGTTGGGTCCTACCACGACGGTCCATGGTAGTTGTTTTTCTAGGTACCTCCTCATGGATGGTTCTAGGACTCTACTTCCTGTCTGTGATAGGTTGGTGTTTTCCTATGCAAATTTCTTGTGCAAATATCCTAGATGGTTTTCTTCTTGTGCTCAGGATTTTCTAGTCGGTATGTTTTAGTGTTGTTTTACTTAAGTCGACTATTCTTATGATGGGTTCTCCTATTACATGCTTTGCTAGGTGGATTTGCTAGTCTAGAAGATAAGATTCCATTTTTTTCTTTTTTTGTTAGGCAGCAAATGCTTTCGTATGGGCAGGTTTGTACTCTTAATTTTTTTACCAACTGATGCAGGTTAGCAATATTGGGACCTCCATTGGGTAGAGCGATTTAATTTTAGTTTATTGGTAAGCTATAGGTTGGGTCAGTTTTTATCTTTAAATTTCTTATCAACCGGTAGCATTTTTTTTTTCCTTTGTCTTTCTCTAGTGCTTTTGATGTTTAATGGGTATTTCTCTCTTGAGCGCATGGAGTTTCTGTTGGGTCTTTGACAGTTTGCGAGATTAATTTCCTTGTGGTTTTAGGGGTCCCGATCTCTAGTTTACATTGGGTGGTATTTTGATCCCGGTGCTATTTTCAATTTTGAAGATTTTTTTCAGGTGGGATATTTTTAAATTTTGGAGCTTGAGCGGGAGATTCAAATTTTTATTTTCCTTATCATTTGTGTTCCTTCTTCTATTGGGTCAACTTAGCATTGATTGTTGGTTGGTTTGGTGTAATGGCATTTTTTTGAGTGCCCCTGGGGTCTTGTTGTGACTATCGCAACAACATACCCCAAACTTGGGGACCCACCTTAAATTTTGGGTGTTATTGAATGGTTTAGTTTGATCTCATTGTAAATTCATAAATTTCACCATCGCTCTCCTAAGACCTGCTTGAATTATGGTTGTATCGCCCAATTTTTTTGCACCCTTACCTTCGGGTTAAAGGATCTGTGCCCTGGAAGGGGGATGCGAAAAGGATGGGACAATACCTCGGATAGAGAGGCCCTTTGAAGGTCATGCCTCTCGGGGGAGGGGTATAAGGGTGAATTTTTGACGGATGGTGGGGTTCACCAGGAGACTTTGAGTGGTAGTTTTCGCGCCTACGTTGAGAATGGGTTTGATGTGTTCATTTTATATTCAATCATTCATATTCCTAGGTTGGCCAAAATGAATCTAAGCTATTCTATATGAAATTTCAGGTTTATATGAAGACAACAAACATGAATGAATCCTAAATACAGAGACTATGTGAAATGGAGAGGAATACACTTGATTCCTGATGTCTGATGAATATTCTGAAGCTTGTAGGAGTCCAGATCATCTCGAATATGATAGGATCATCTATAATTGTATAGAATCATCCCAAATCATAGACGATCATCTAAGATAAGACAAGATCATCGAAAACCTGACGAATTCATCAAACGAATTCATCAGAAACTTGCAATCATGGAAACAGACACCAAAAACCAAAAATGCAATTGCACGAATGATGCAAAATGATAGAAATAATAGTATAGATGCTTAAATAATAAATCTAGATAACAAATCAAATGGGATGCACTATTTTAATAACTTATTTTAAATTTTATCATGCAAATATGCTAAATGAGGTGAAATCCAAGATGCAAAACAGAAACAAAAAAATCTAATGCACAATTAAATAATAAATAAAGGTAGGAAACACAAACTCAGGGCTCTGGTTGCCCCCAATCTAAACTGTAGTCAAAATTGTCTGCAATCGTAGGAGATTGTCATCGATCTCGACAGGATCGTCTAAAATTATGTTGGATTTCCTGCGACGATCTGAGCTTCCTCCGACTGAAACACAGTAAAATCTTGCAATAAAACCTAAAAACACAAATGCAAATGATGGGGGTGAGAATGTTCTAATACAACAAAAAACTAGAGTTGCAGGGAAATGATCAGCCAGGGGGATAAACTGGGAAAATCCCAAGTTTATATAGGATTAGGGGGAGGTTAGGAGGTTGGGGATCATCCCAATCTGGGAGATCTCCAACATAGGAATCTCCAACCTCGCAGACATGCTTCTGCCCGAGTTGGAGAGGTTGTTGAAACGACTAATTATGAAAATTCGGTTTTGGGACGAAATCGTCTAGACATTCTGTTCCAGACGAATTCGTCCGATTTGGGACGATATCGTCCAATGGTTAAAACAAATTCTAAAAATGACACAAAAAATGAGGTGAGCAGTTAACGGGCGGTTTCGGGGTTAAAATTCAAATTTTTAATATTTTTACTGATGGTTTAACTATGCCAATTTTAGGGTGCTACATTTTGCCCCCTCTTTAGCAAATTTTTTGGAGAAAATGCGTTAAAGACGAGTTCTTCATGCTTTACGAGAAAGTAAAATTTATTCCATTTTTTAGACGATGATTCTAGGTCGAATCCTACAACTGCTTGCTATGGTGCCCCCTCCGAGTTTTTACCCAAATCGAACGTTTGAGGTAAAAGCGCGAAAAAGAAAAAATTTAAAAAATGTTGTTTTTTAAATAAAATTAAGAAAAATAGGGTAAAACCCTAATTCATTTTTACTGTTCACTTTCGCTGTTTTAGAGCTCTGCAGGCGAAATGGTGGAAACGACACACAGATCGACAGAGGTCCGACGTGGGTTGCGGGTAAGGATATAAACCTGATACATTATATTTTTAACTGGATTTGTTTAATTTTTTTTTACTTTAAATTTTAATTGTTTTTGGTCATCGTGGCCGTTTTTAGGCCATCGACGACGTCGGGATGAAATCTTCCCAATTTCGTCGAAATCGTCCCTATATCACCGATTTCGTCTAAGGACAAAATTGGAGAAATAGGGGCGATTCTGTCCAATAAAGGACGATCCCTAAATTGAACAAAAGGGAGACGATTTTGTCCTACCAAGGATGATTTTACTAAATTTAGTACGATATCGTCCAATAATGGAAGATATCATTTTTTTATGAGATGAAATTGATTTTAATGATTATGTACTAATGATTTTTTTTGTTTTATTGTTTATTTTGCAGAGGGGATTACTAAAGAGTCAAGAATGGAAATACGAGGGGCTCAGAGACGATGTAGCCACGCTCGATCAGGTCGAGTGGGACAGACTAGCAGAGGTTAGACTACAACATGTGGCAAATATGCCACAAATTCCTATAGACATGGGGCTACTGACAGCCCTAGCAAAGAGATGGTATCCGAGATCATCCTACTTTCGACTACCGACAAGGGAGATGGCTCCCACTCTAGAGGATGTATGGAGGATCTTGAGGATCCATGGGCGATTCATGACTCCTTCAGCCAATCAGGGCCATGCCATGATGTGATTGTGCAACGACCCAAGCTTCGCCCTGGAGAAGGGCGGAGTGAACATCGAGGTATTGAGGCAGATGCCTGGGGTGTCTTGATTGAACCGAGTTTTGGCAGGGGTGGTGGGTGGCCTACTTTTGTGCCACCAGAGTAGATGTAGGTTACTGTGGCTCCTCTCAGATGTGGTCTGCGATATGAGATACCACGGTTACAGGTTTGCTTGGGGTAGTTTTGTACTATGTCACTTGTATAGGATCCTTTATGGGGTCGTATACAAGGGAGGTCGATGTCTGGTGCTGACATCGTTGCTACATGTTTGGTGCTGGGAGCACATTATGGTGTGAAGGCCGGTAGGGCTTCCACTGACAAGAGTTGATCGAGAGAGACCCCAGGTTTTCTATTGATGGCTTCAGAGAGGGTCATAATGGCGGATAGATCTGTCGATGTCCTGGAGGTTGCTAGACGACCTCATCCCAGATCAGATCACCTAGAGGCCATGGAGAGAGCATCCAGGGTGGGGAGAGGATGGACAGGAGTTGGCTTGCATTAGGTGAGTCTTTTGGTTGAGGATGGAGTGGGGAGAGGTAGAGCTCCACCGCTACAACTGAGTTTTGAGGTAGTTCGGTCTACAGCAGGGGATCCCTTCTCTCAAGGATTATGAGTACTCCCGGACTATCTAGGATAATACTACACGGAGCGGGGCTCCAGACATGTAGCGGTTTTGGAGTCAAGACACTAATGATGCCCCCATTCAGCTAGTGGATGGGGACGATGCTGGGATAGCAGATGGATATGATGCCTGGTATGTAGACATCTGCCCTCCTCAAATGATGAGGGCATAGGGTCTGATGCACGCTGTTATGCAATGGATGGGGAGGCGGTGCTAGACTACCATTGATGCAACAAGGAATCATAGAGGGAGGGATCAACTATGGCCTCCTTAGGAGAGACGTCAAAGAGTGCCACAAGCTTCGGAGAGACCGTAGCAGCCAGAGACGAGGGAGGAGGGACTCCCTTCTCGGCAAAGAGATAGGCCACCATTACCCGATAAGGGCAAGGGTGTCAAGGTGGGTGAGAGCAACGATATGGTGGCTCTTCGAGTAGAGAATGCCCACCTACGAGCTCAGGTGTAGATGTTGCAGGATGAGGCTACATGACTCAGGGCTCGGAGCGAAGGGGTGAGCATGCGGGAGCTAGCACGAGCTATTGCTCAGACTACGTTCTATCAGGGAGTATACTTCCAACTGGTTCTAGAGGGCTAGAGGATACAACTGCCAGCCGATAATGCAGAGCCGGTCAGGATGGGGTCATCAAGGACATCCTCACGATCGACGTCGAGGACCCACGATACGACACGGACTCTGATGGGACCACCTCCTCCACATCAGGGCGAGAGAGGAGATGAGGCTGAGATATCAAGGGCTTCTCGAGACTAGCTGCACATTGACTATAGACTGTATAGTTTTGAGAGGATTGAGTATGCCAGGGTATAGATTATGGCATACCAATCCGCTTTGATATGATGTACATATATTTCTTGAATATATATATATATATATATATATATATATATATATATATATATATATATATATATATATATATATATATATATATATATATATATATATATATATATATATATATATTCTCTTTGTGATATGACTTGTGCATATGTTTTATGATGCTTTAATATTTTAATTGTTGATTGATTATTCATGTAATTATGTCATTGAAAATATTATAATTTTATGTCGTGCCATAAAATTTAAAGGAAATAATCTAATGTAAACAAATTGGTTGTTGTGGTGTGATTTGATGAAAAAATAAAGTGACTTCTAACAATAATTTCAAAGGATATTGTCGTTGTTACATGACCATTTCATGGAGTCGCCGCTCGCTAGGTCATTAAGCTAATCCCAGTAGAGAAATATTGCTAAAAGTAAAAGGGTGCTTAAGAGACTTTCTTAAGACTTTTGTGATGTGATGATGAAAAATTATGATGGTGATGATTTGTTTTCAGATTTCCATGAAAATATTATGCATGAAATATTAAAACTATGATTTTTTCTTGGCATAAAATTCCTAAGTGTGATAGAGATTTGAACATTTGCCTAGGAATTATACCATCGTTGCAAAAAACTGAATGTTGACATAATGAAATGAAATAGAAAAGTTTTCGTTCTTTTTAAAGCACAATTGTGTAACATAATGATTTAAGCCATATGCTTTTATGGATAAAAATGGGAAATAAAATTAAAACGATGGTTTGCGCTAGGCATAGAATTTTTAGGTATAGACTTATACCATCATCGCAAAATCCAAAGAAGAAATTGATATAATAGTTTTATTGCATAGTTGATTTTTGAGTTTGAGATAAACAAAAAATATAAGATGAGGACTTGCACTAGGCATAAAATTCCAATTTAGGTTTAGGAACTATACCATCGTTGCGAAAGTCAAAAATATATAAATGTGACTTTATTGCTAGATTTTTGAACATGTTTTGAAAGAAATTTTAGATTTTGAAAAGAAAGGTATTTAATTGTTTTTATGCTAAGCCAATATTCTCAAGTAATAAAATCAAATTATTCCAAAAGATTTGCATAAATATTTTAAATTATCTCAAAGAAAAAATTTAGATTTATAAGGAACCCCGTGTGCATATGTGAGTTCATTGCCGATCTCGATCTATCATAATGATACAAAATCTCTCAAATACAAATGTGTGTGCAATTGTATTATTCATTTACCGATTTTGAGCAAGATAATTTGATACAAGTAATTTGAATTAACCAAATGAGTGTTCGTTAACCATGATTTATATGCATATAACCGTACCAAACTACTATGTAAGTCGGGTCATCAAGAGCTAGCTGATCCATAAGCAGACATAGGTCCGTACAAAATAAGGTTGCTAATGTAACAGACATATCACCACGCTAGGAGTTACCCAAGGCCAAGCGGGTTGGGCACAAACCACCTGTTATGGGGCTTACCTCACAGTTTTCGAATAATTGAGAATTCCAGGGATTCAATCTCATTCACCCTTCTTTTCTTTTCAAAGGGTAGGGGAAGGGATTTTATTGCGTTTTGCTTTTTCTTTTCTTTTCTCTCTTTTTTTTTTGTATTTTTGCTTGATACTGAGATAATGCTGAAATATTGTTGAGATGGTACAAAATGCTACTGAAATAATGCTTCTTTTTCTCATGATTTTTTTTAAATTTTTTTTTTCTTTTTCTTCCTATACTAGGGATACTTGCTCGGATTGGTTGTAGAGCAAGGGATTTTTATTCTGGACAGGGGTGAGCTTGTCCTTTTGTCAATTCTCAAAGATTCTAGACCATGTGCATGATAGGATAGCAGGGGAAACTTTTCGCTCAAGAGACCACTTCTACTGTGTAGCATCGTTTTGAATTTGCAATGAAATCATTTTAATGTGAAAAGGTATACTTGGTTCAAGTAAATAACAAGATCAGTTCTCTATGCTCAAAAATTTATTTAATTCAACTGTGGAATTTGATATAAGAGAGATAAATAATCATACCAAATAAGATCAAGATATTTATTCATGTGAGTGTGAAAGTGAGGGATTCCAAATAAATGCTAATTTATCCAAAACAACTCGAAAATATAACCGCAATACTTCAAGAATTGACAGTGCAAAAATAAAAGATGTTTTTGAAGATTTTGATGAGTTTGATTTTTTAATATTTTGATTTTGATTTATGAATTGAGAGAATACATAATATTACTGTTTTTGAAATTTTTATATGAATTTACTAAAATGATACAAGATGTACAATATATATAGTGATGAAATTACCCGAATTATGCATAATAGCGCTTAAGATGCATAATGTTCATAGGTTTTTTAAGATCTTTACCATCTAAGGTAGCTAATCTGTATGCTCCCGATCCAAATTTAGCAGTGATGATATATGGCCCAAGCCAGTTAGGTTCAAATTTACCTTTAAGGTCTTTAGTTGCATTAGTATTTTTTTGATTTTCTTTTAAGATGAGGTCACCAATCTCAAAGGATCGGTGATGAAATTTCTTAAGATATGCTCGTTTGAGCTTGTTCTGGTAGGCTCGAAGATGCTCCAAAGCATTGATGCACTTCTCATCTAGGAGTTCCAACTGACTAAATCTACCAGCATGATATTCATCTCCTACTTCAGTATCTTGAAGTAGTAGAGCCAAAGAAAGAACTTCTAATTCAAAGGAAAAAACAACTTCAACGCCATAAACCAAAACAAAAGGTGAAGTTCCCGTGGGAGTACGAACGCTAGTTTGATAAGCCCACAAAGCAGGATATAATTGAATGTGCAAATCTCGGCTAGATTTATTGACCAATATTTTGAGGATTTTAATTAATGTTTTATTAGATGCTTCTGCTTGGCCATTACCCTGAGGATAATAGGGAGTGGACCAACGATGTTGAATTTTATATTTTTGACATAGTTTCTTTACATATTTATTTTTGAAACAAGTTCCATTATTCGAGATGAGATTTGCAGGAATTTCGAACCTACAAATAATTTGATTGAAAATAAATTTGGAAACTTGGGTTCCAGTGCAAGAAGCTAAGGGCATAGCTTCAACCCACTTTGTAAAATACTCGGTGGCGGTTATGATGAATTTGTGTCCATTAGATGACACAAGATTGATTTTTCCAATAATGTCTAAGCCCTATTTTGAAAAGGGCCAAGGAGATGAAATAGCCTGCAGTTCTTGTGCAGGCGCATGGAAAAGGTCAACATGTTTCTGACACTTGTTGCAATGGTGCATGTAATCATGTGCATCATTCTCCATGGTAGGCCAAAAATATCCTATCCTAAGGAGCTTATTAGCAATGGTGTTACCACTAAAGTGTCCCCCACAAGATCCATCATGGGCTTCACTCAAAGCTGATCTAGACTCTTCTAGATTCAAACATCTCAGTAGGATACCTTCAAAATATATCCTATATAAGGTATTGCTAATTATGACGAAGCGACTTGCTCATCTACGTAATAACCGACGCTGGTTTCTATTAAAACCTTCAAGAAAGGTTCCATTGTGAAGAAAATTGAGGATATCAGTGTACCAAAGTTCAAGAGTAGTTTCATTGATTAGAAACATGTCCAAAGGTTCCAAGCATGATTTAATTGAAGCGGGTTCTTGGAGTCGACGAATAATGATGGTAGCATATTCATCCTCTAACTCCAAGGGTAAAAGAGATGCTGCTACGGCCATGGCGTCAGTCGCATGACTGTTAGTTCTAGGAATAGCTTCAAAGGTAACTTGATCAAATAAAGATATTAATTGTAATACATATGCTTTATATGGGCGCAATTTATCATCTTTGGTCTGATAAACATCATTAATTTAATTTATAATAAGTTGAGAATCATCGAAAACTAATAGATTTTTAATTTTCAGTGCCATGGCAGCTCGTAATCCAAGGATTAGAGCCTCATACTCAGCAATGTTATTAGTACAGGCAAACGTTAATTTAAAGGATAGAGGTATGAGATGTTTCTGTGGAGATATCAAAATAATACATGCACTAGCCCCACTCATGCATCGAGCTCCATCAAAGTATAAGGACCATTGCTTTGAATAATATGCCTCTAATTTAAGGCATTCGTCAGGAAACTCAATGACGAGGGGATGGGTGGATTCTAAGAGTGCAACAGCTAATTGATCTGCTATGATTTGACCCTTAACAGACTTCTATCCTATAAACATGAGTTCAAACTTGTTTAGCAAAAGAATCCACTTTGCTGTAAGACTAGATAAATAAGGTCGACTCATGAGATACCGCAAGGGATCGAATTTAGCAATAACGTATGTTTTCTAACTGAGCATATAATGGTGTAGTTTCTATGTAGAAAATACGACTGCTAGACATAACTTCTCTAATGCTGTGTAGCGGGTTACATAACTAATTAATGTTCTGCTAATATAATAATTAGCATGCTCTCTCTTCTCATCTTCAAGTTGAGCTAACATAGCTCCTGTTGACACTTTTTGTCACATTATACAAGGGGTAGAAGAATAGTAGAATTTTGTATAATATTTCCTTGTTGAAAGTTTTTCTTTTATTTTAAGTTACAACAATTTTGACTCTCCTTATCGCCCCTTTTATAAAATGAAGAAGAAAGAGCTTCGCGACCAAACAGGCCAAGGAAAATAACTTCGCCAAAGAGAAAGAAGGAGAATGTGGAAGAGCTTCGGGCCCGAAGCACTTTAAATTACCACTTCGGGCGAAAGCCTTGCGAAGTAATATCGTCGAAGAAAATACAAAGATAACGCTTCGCACCCGAAGCATTTTTAGCAGCCGCTTCGGGCGGAAGTTTTGCGAAGCAGCATCCAAACAACTTCGCCGAAAGAGGAGAGCATAATCCAAATCAGCTAAGGCAAAGAAACTACTTCGGGCCCGAAGTATTTCTGACACCTACTTCAGCAAGTTTTCGCCCGAAGTAGTGGCACCCGAAGCAAAATGACAATGGTTTAGAAAAAGAGAAGTGCTTTGGGAGGATATTTCTTGAACCGTAGTTTTGAGAGAGAATCGAGCCGAAACATTTTCCATCCGAAGCAGTTTCGCCAACAAAGGACAAAGAACCCCATTTCAAAGATGGAGCCCGCTCGGCACTCGACATCCCCGAAGTAGTTTCTGCGAAGCATTATTTTGTGAAGAACAAATCAAGGAAGATCTACTTCGGCCCAAGGCTTTGGTGAGGCAGAGATGTAGCGAAGCACTTTTTGGGCCCACGTTCCAAGGTGGGTAGCTTCCCAAGGTGATCGAAGGCCCCTTATAAATACTCCCTTTCTTGCCCGATAAGCCCGTTGACCATTTTTGGCAAACGAAAGGGACGTAACAGTCCTCGAAGTAAAACATGACGGGCATAACGATCACTCAAGCACAGCATCCAGAAGCCAGGGACACTCGGGCGGCGCATTAAATGAATGTTTCCATGGTTGACCCAGTCGTAGTTGCCAGTTTCAGCAATCGATTTGAAAGCTCAGTCGCAGCAACCACGAGGAGCCGATTTCTCAGAGCCCGAGGGTGTACTCCATCATTTTTTGTAATAATGACTCAGAGGGCCGGGTCCTCTATAAAAACCCAGGCTTTGCAATGTAAAAAGGGGGGGAAATTTTTGCTAGAAAGCTGCTGTAACTTGATGTCCTGCGTTTAATACTAAAGACTTTTGTGCTCTATTTCTCTCTTTTATGCTGCCTTCTGTGCTTAATTCTTTTGTCTTTTCTCGTTCACGTACCGAGACTCGAATCCCGAATCCGATGTGCGATCGGGGACCGAACCCCTGAAATTCGCCCTGAAGGATACATAGGAGAGGAAAAACATCTTGTCGCTTTCCTTTATGCTGCCTGGTGGATCGAGGTTTCTGTTATTCCCTTATCTCAATCGTTGTTACTCTGAACCCTGAATTCCAGTGAGAGAGAAAGGAGAACCCTGCGAACCCGTCCAGAGGATACATAGGAAGTTCGACATTTCATTTCTTTCATGTTATTCTTGGTATTTCTTGTTGCTATTCAAGTTGTTAGCGAGTAATCATGCTTCCTGTTCTCTCCCACCTTAAATCATCATCTTCTAACCCTTACTCTTTTTATTTCTTTCTCTAACCCTTACCCTTTTTATTTCTTTTCCTAACCCTTACTCTGTTTATTTCTTTCCTGCACTCTTGTCTCAACCCCAAAAAGTAGATTAGTATAGGAGCCGACCTTTCTCTGGAGATTGGCACGAGGGGCATCTCTTCCCCTCGGCCTTTCAATGTTGGTCACAGGTCTAGGGCACGCAAACCCATCGAAAGTCCTTTCCTGTGCGGATTTGATGACCAACAGTTTCTGGCACGCTCGGTGGGACCCAAGGTCCCATATTTGAGAAAATTTCTAGCCCGTCTTCACCGGAGCCAGTAGTTCTAACAAGTTCCCGGTGAGATCCGATCAGTCTCATCTTCTGAGTAGTGGTGAGAATCGATGCTCTCATTACTAAAAGACTCTTAGCATCTGGCGACTCTATTTTACCCGAGAATCTCTAAAGTCATGAAGACCAGTACCTAAGCTTGGTTTTTGTAACCAGGACTCCCTGTGCCTTAAGAAGGTCCGAGTTCGGTGAATCTCTGGCCTGTCTTCATCTGATAAAATCACTTGGCGACTCAGTTGAGCTGAAAATCCAGATTTCCTGGTCGTAGGCGCCTTTCAAATCTGAAAGAAGATATCCCGGAGGAATCGAGGTTCGGTGAGCAGCCTTGACCTCATAAGCGGAGAAAGAATGTTCACCTAACAACTCCAACTTAGCGGCGACAACCGTGATTTCTACAAGCTGCTGCTATAATGGCAGGGGTAGGTTTTCCTAGCTGGGATGACCGAGGCCCCTTGAATCTTCAAAGCTACCACAAGATTCCTGAGATCGCCTTGAAGGCATTGACTACATATGATGGCACCACGGGAATGGCCCGAGAACACCTTGAAGTTGTTGCTACCTTAGCGTTCCTCTATGACATAATCCATGAAGACGTCATGGTCAGACTTTTGGCCCTGTCTCTGGAAGGAAGAGCGCTGCAGTGGTATAGACTGCTTGGACCTAAAAGCATCTGCTCATGGGATGACTTGGTGGGAGCACTATTCGAAACATTTGATGGCTCTCAAGACCCCTTCCAGCTTTTGACGTACCTCTCCACCATCAAGAGAGCACCTTTGGAGAGCGTCACAGACTTCAATGTCCGATTCATCAGAAGTTGGAAGAGAATTCCAAGGGAGATCCAACCGACGCCCGCCCAAGCCCACCTCTATTATGTTTGGGATTTTCACCCAGATATAGGCCTCCTCTTGCTGTGATCTGGTGAGCAAATATTCCCTCAGATATTCGAGGAAGCAGTACGCATAGAACAGTTTTTATCGAGAAAGTGGCAGTGGGGAGAAGCCCCATCACTTTCTTTGATAGTCGCTGCTCCCGTCTATCCAACGCAGTATTCTTCATGGCAGACTCCTAATACTGAGCAGAAGCCTGAGATGCAGTCATGTGGAGCTCGAGAGGCAGATCCCATCCAAGTCCAACCATGGCAATTTGTGAGCTTTGCCCCGACGATGAACAATACAGTTGCTTGCGATCTCCATCAGAGGACTGGCCAAGAAGGGGAGCAGGCTCAAGTGGTAGAGCCTGAGAACAAAGAGAGCACATCTTGGCACTCTTTTTGTATCCCAGAACACAGCACGCAAGTGATCGGTCAGGACTCAACAAGCATGTTCCGTCGAGAAGCTGAGCCTGAAGAGATCCTGGGAGTTTGCTCTTTGTCAAAAAAGCCCTGTTACAGCATCAAGGAGATGGAAGAACTTGTACCCAGTCCATAGTTACTGGACTCTTTGGTATTTTGGTTCCAGCCATCACTACAACCAGTACCCCAAGAAGGTCCTCACGTGGCGAACTGCTTCGCCACATCCTGCATCAGCAGCACGGGTACTGGCAGGAGCGACAAACTATTGTATTGCTTTCTGTTCGCAGCATGGAGAACTTCGGGGAGGAGCCATCCGGACTTCAAGAATCAACTGAAGTTCAATCTGATCTAGTCCGGGCATTGCAGATTCATCGGATAAATATCCGAAGCTGAGTTTGTGGTGGCGGCATGCCTATTATGCCGCAAACCTGTGTGAATATTGTAAAAAGTTTCGCTATTAAATAAAATGCTGCTCAGAAACTCAGGTTGAGTTTTACCTCGATAGCTATATATATAAAAAAAAAAACTCCTTTGGGAACTTGGCTTGCGAAGTAGTGGATGCGAAGTGGTTCACAGCGAAGTACGATTGGCCGAGCAAGGTTTCGACTAAGGTATGAAAGATGTTCGCCTAAGAAGAGTCTGAGCGAGCTACTTTTAAAAGGGGGAAAACAAGCTTCGTGAGAAGCCTCGCGCAGGAGGAATAACTTCGAGCCCAAAGCATATAAGATTAACTGGCACAAAAGGTTCACCGTGAAGTATGTCAGCTCCGATTTTGGCTTCGTTGACCCAAAGATGCACAAGGCAAAAGCATTTATTGCTTGCCTAGAGGAGCGTGCCGACAGTCACCTTCAAAAGCATCCAAAATAGGTGAGTTAAATGAAAAGGCGTTGGGTACATCCTCAGGGGATTCGGTTGAGAGAAAAGTCCACCCCTAGGTACCAGGTGGTAGACGGTTGCATTCCCAAAGCAACCGCAATCATCACAGCGCATGGCCCTGTGTACTACGCCACCGTATGGCCAATCCGATGAACCGATGATCTCTCAGGTGAGAAGTGCAGGATTAATTGTGGCACATGCCATAAATGTGGGTAGTTGTCTTTGGTGGTTATATAACGTAGACTCCAAGTAGCCAAAGGGTTACTCGCTCAACGACTCATACAGACCCTGCTGCCAACCTGTAAACTTTTCCACTTCGCACTCTAAAGCTTCGATGCCATTTTTCTCCATACTGCAAACTCCGTTGCCCTAAGCATCAACGATGGAAAGTTCCAAGGAGAAGGGAAAAGGGCTAGAAGTAGTAGCCCCAGAGAAACCAAAGGTAAAAGGCCATGGGAAAAGGCCGAAGCCAAGGCCCGTTGATTTGGGCCTCCGCCCAGATAAGCGTGTCATGGAAGAAAAGGGGGATTTCAAGGACGAGCAGCCCCTAGAACCACCAGTCGATAGGTGGGAAAGAATCAGGGATATGGAGTTGTCGAAGAGCGTAGCTGAGCTCAGAAACACCGTTGAGCTCATGATAAGCAGGCTCCCGACAGAGAGCATATGAGCTGCAACTTACTACTCCCAGATATACTGGTATCTGACGCCCCCCACTCACCATTGCCCTGAGCTGATCAATGCCATCGCGCAGAATTACTAGCCCGCCACCAGACAAGTGTTAGACACATCTGGCAAAAAGCTATTTTCAATTTTGAAAGAAGATGTACGAGCGACTTTTGCGCCACAAAGAGGGTCCACCCGAGGGATGTATGGTTCGCAACATTGTTTTGAGCGAACAAACGGAGAGGTTCACATCTGCTGGCTACATGATAAAATTTTTGCAGCAAAGCCTCAAAAGCGGGCTCCCTTCGGGCAAATTGCCCCAAATGCCCCTTCCCTTGGGGGCCTTTAAAAATGTCGACCTCTTCTCCATCATTGCATGGGTGGTAGGCCTATCTACTGACGCTTCTGTATATCCATGGCAGGTGTCCCTGGTCGAGTGCATTTCCAGAGGAGAGTTCAATGCCCCCGATACTTCGAAACCCAGCACCGACCCAGTATTTGTCGACTGGGTAGAATGGGTGGCCAGGGGCTTACACGCGCAACTCACCAGCATGAAGAATGCTGGGACCAGCCAGCGCTTCGGGCCCTGCTCCTTTCTTGTTTGGCTATTTTTCTTTCATGTTCATAATAGTTTTCCTCATATTGCCATTACGACAAGCGGCAAGGATGGAAGTCCTTTGCCAGTATATCAGTGGACTCCCCTACCGTTGATATCGGAGTCCTACTACCCCTTTAATCAGCAATTCTTGGGACCCGCCATGCGTATGTTAGCAGGGTCCTCCCCGAGAGTTCCCCTTGGCTTGAGAAACATAGTGGTCCGGGAGAAGAGGGGAGACATTTTTCGACTAACACAGGGGCTGGTGATTCGCATCTTCGGCTTCATAGGGAAGCCCTTCTTACTGCCAGTTTACCCCTTCGAGTATCAATTCGCATTGGAAGTCATGAGGCAGAGCGATGCAACTAATGCCATCTACGACAAGGGTCAAAAATGGGCCCACACTTGTGACTTCCCTCTCAGGATAGGAGTTATCGAAGTGTTCGCCCTGAATCAGAACATCTTCTTGGAAGAAAAGCTTGCCAAGTTTGGCCTGCTCCAAATTCCCCAGCAATGGCTTTATGATCCTTTGGGAGTGATGAGGGACCACATACGGGTCAAGAGCTTCCATGTTTGCCCCTATCCCAAAATTGTGAAACAAAGAAATAATCCTCGGGGAAAGGATCTGGAGTGGCATCTGGAGAGGATGGAATCCTTGCCTCCCTGGCATGAATTCTACCCAATGGAGGTCGCATATGACCCAGATCGGCATTCACTCCCGAGCCCCAATTCCACCTTCCGGAAGAAAGTGAAAGATGACTTGAAGGAGGGAGTAAAGAATTGGGACGCGGCTCAGCTGAGAGAGTGGTGGATAATGAGGGTCCACCGACAGAAAACGAACTCTTATGGGTTCTTGGCAACAGACAAAGACTTCACCAAAATTTACAAAGCCAACGCTGGAAAGTGGAAGCCTTTGTCCTTCGTCGCCCTCATCCCTCCAGCTACCCCAGGTTCGGGCGAAAGCCCAAAAAGAGATGATACTACTTCGGGGAGGGGAAGGGAGGAGAAGGCCCAAGCTACACATCAAAGATCGCCTCAGATACCTGTAGGAGGCCACGACTCAAGCTTCGAAGAGTCAGAACAACCACTGGCGAGAACCAAAAGAAAGAGGCCAGAACAGGGCCCACTGCCCCCGAACTATCCAAAGTGACCCCACACAGGATTTGCAAGCCTCTCCACTGGGCGACCGATATCAGGCCCATCCGAAGCAAGTGCCGAGGTCGCAGCACTGTCGAGTGCCGAAACCACCCTGGGTGTCAATGTCACCGATGTGGGGAGAATCCCCCAGATAGAAGGGGCCCTCGGGGCAAAAATCATGGGAGTTGGGATTGCCCAGGCCAAGAAAGAGCAAGATGCGGCTGCACCAGAAGTCACCACTACCACAATGCCAGGAGGGCACGTAGGTATGCATTCTCCACCCCTTGCCCTAGTCTCACACATTTTTGCCACAACCCCAGCTGAGGGTTCTCACCAGTCTCCCCTGCATAGCCCATCACCCCCTCACACGTCACCTATTGCTGGTCCGGTCTCATCCCACGATTATGACGGGGGTAAGACCATTGACCCTACTTTGCCCTTCCACACTACCATCCCCCTGGTCATTAGTAGAGGTAGGGGTCCCACTTCGATGCTGAGTCCCACCCTCCAACCCCCTGTCTCATGTGAGGTAGCCCCGGTTGCTGAAATTCCCACCACGCCTATCGTCGAGCCTTCTGGTGAGGCATCCCCCATGCATTCTTTATATTTGTTTACTCCCTCGACTGGAGATCTAGCCTTGTCCAAATCAGAGGTGTCCTTAATTAAGGACCGCCCCCTTGCCGAGAAGCTATTCCAAGCACAACAAAACACTGAGCAAATACTAAGGGAGGCAAGGAAAAGAAGAGGGCGCTCGACGACATCAGTTGAAAAATGCATCATTTTTGATTTAGAGGCTGGAAAGGTGCATAAAATCAAGAAGGTCCCCAAGGTACAAAAGCCTCTAGATGAAATGACTCCAATGGACTACGATTATCAAGAGACACCTAAGGACCTGGAACACCTGAATGTTGACAATGAATCGGCCTCTATGCATGTCCGAATCGAGACTTTTCGGGCACATGCAACCATTGCTAACCAGCGCAGGTTTGAAGCCGAGGCCGCCAATGTCAAGTTAGAGGAAAACCTGGCAAAGGTCCGCTCCGAATTAGTGGAAGCTGAGGAGCAATGCAAATTGATGAAGAAGGAGATGCTCGACCTAAAGCAGCAAGTTCAACAGCTCCAGTCTACAGCCGAGAGCCAAGCGCAGAAATAGACCGAGAGTGATCTGAAGGCCAGAGAGCTTGAAGACAAAATCACGCAGATGCAGGCTCCACTGTATGCGAAAGAGGATCTAACGCTGTTTGACAGGGCCAGAATTAAGGAGATTCGTGCGCACCTGCTGAAAAATTTCTGGCCTCGGTGCGCCAGTGCTTTTTCAATTTTGATGTATGTCACCGAAGCACAACAGGCTATTGCCGAGGGAGGGCCAGTCATCGATGAGGTCACGCAGAAATCCAGGAGCCGACTTAAGCTAGCGTTCGACGTCCAAAATGCTAGATATCAAGACTTGCAGATCACTGCAATGTCTCGGACGACTAGAGATTGGTCGACGACACGGGCTATTGTTCGCGCTTTCTTTTCCAAGGTAAGAAAAGCGCAGAAGGCAAGGAATCTCCAGGATATGTTCGATAATGAGCAGCGTGCAACAATGTGCCACTTTCAAGATCTTTCTTCCCTGGGTTTCTCGAGTTTCACAGACGATGATGGAAACCTTCTAAGCAAGGATGACCTCAAGCCAGTCTGGTTGCAATTCGAGAACGATGTCTCGGAGATCGATGGCTGGGAAGAACCAATTACAGAAGGGTAGGTGACGGATTTCATCCTGAGATACTGTAAGATCATGGCTTGCCTCGATGACCTGTTCACCAGGGCCAAGAATGCTGACGTCGGGCAAATCAATCGATTTCGTGACTTGGTCAAAGCGCTGCAAGATCAAGAGCCATTTCGAAAGGGTGCCTGGGCTCATGTCCGAAGAACGATGAAGCACATCCGCGATCGCCTCAAACCATCGCCACAGCCAGAGGCTGCACCGGAGGAGGAAGAAGAAGAAGAAGAGGAACAAGAAGAGGGACATACCATAGAAGCAGAATCCGGGGGAACCCAGTAACTCCGTAGCCCAATGGACCAGGGCTAAAGGGTTCTTTTGCCGAGACGAGCTCGTCACCCCGCGAGCCGCCAAGAATGTTGACACTTTTTGTCACATTATACAAGGGGTAGAAGAATAGTAGAATTTTGTATAATATTTCCTTGTTGAAAGTTTTTCTTTTATTTTAAGTTATAGCAATTTTGACTCTCCTTATCGCCCCTTTTATAAAATGAAGAAGAAAGAGCTTCGCGACCAAACAGGCCAAGGAAAATAACTTCATCGAAGAGAAAGAAGGAGAATGTGGAAGAGCTTCGGGCCCGAAGCACTTTAAATTACCACTTCGGGCGAAAGCCTTGCGAAGTAATATCGCCGAAGAAAATACAAAGATAACGCTTCGCACCCGAAGCATTTTCAGCAGCCGCTTCGGGCGAAAGTTTTGCGAAGCAGCATCCAAACAACTTCGCCGAAAGAGGAGAGCATAATCCAAATCAGCTAAGGCAAAGAAACTACTTCGGGCCCGAAGTATTTTTGACACCTACTTCGGCCAGTTTTCGCCCGAAGCAGTGGCGCTCGAAGCAAAATGACAATGGTTTAGAAACAGAGAAGTGCTTCGAGAGGATATTCCCCGAACCACAGTTTTGAGAGAGAATCGGGCCGAAACATTTTCCATCCGAAGCAGTTTCACTAGCAAAGGACAAAGAACCCCATTTCAAAGATGGAGCCCGCTCGGCACTCGACATCCCCGAAGTAGTTTCTGCGAAGCATTATTTTGCGAAGAACAAATCAAGGAAGATCTACTTCGGCCCAAGGCTTTGGCGAGGCGGAGATGTAGCGAAGCACTTTTTGGGCCCACGTTCCAAGGCGGGCAGCTTCCCAAGGTGATCGAAGGCCCCTTATAAATACTCCCTTTCTTGCCCGATAAGCCCGTTGACCATTTCTGGAAAACGAAAGGGACGTAATAGTCCTCGAAGTAAAACACGACGGGCATAACGATCACTCAAGCACAGCATCCAAAAGCCAGGGACACTCGGGCGGCACATTAAATGAACGTTTCCATGGTTGACCCAGTCGCAGTTGCCAATTTTGGCAACCGATTTGAAAGCTCAGTCACAGCAACAACGAGGAGCCGATTTCTCAAGGCCCAAGGGTGTACTCCATCATTTTTTGTAATAATGACTCAGAGGGTCGGGTCCTCTATAAAAACCCAGGCTTTGCAATGTAAAAAGGGGGGGAACTTTTTGCTAGAAAGCTACTGTAACTTGATGTCCTGCGTTTAATACTAAAGACTTTTGTGCTCTATTTCTCTCTTTTATGTTGCCTTCTGTGCTTAATTCTTTTGTCTTTTCTCGTTCGCATACTGAGACTCTGAATCCTGAATCCGATGTGCGATCGGGGACTGAACCCCTAAAATTTGCCCTGAAGGATACATAGGAGAGGAAAAATGTCTTGTCGCTTTCCTTTATGCTGCCTGGTGGATCGAGGTTTCTGTTATTCCCTTATCTCAATCGTTGTTACTCTGAACCCTGAATTCCAGCGAGAGAGAAAGGAGAACCCTACGAACCCATCCAGAGGATACATAGGAAGTTCGGCATTTCATTTCTTTCGTGTTATTCTTGGTATTTCTTGCTGCTATTCGAGTTGTTAGCGAGTAATCGTGCTTCCTGTTCTCTCCCACCTTAAATCATCATCTTCTAACCCTTACTCTTTTTATTTCTTTCTCTAACCCTTACCCTTTTTATTTCTTTTCCTAACCCTTACTCTATTTATTTCTTTCCTGCACTCTTGTCTCAAACCCCAAAAAGTAGATTAGTATAGGAGCCGACCTTTCTTCGAAGATTGGCACGAGGGGCATCTCTTCCCCTCGACCTTTCAATGTTGGTCGTAGGTCCAGGGTGCGCAAACCCACCGAAAGTCCTTTCCTGTGCGGATTTGATGACCAACAACTCCTAAAGCAAAATCTAAAATAAAAATATACAAGATAAATGGGCGATCAGGTCTAGGTGGCGAAAGTACAGGTGGGTTAAGAAGATATTGTTTGAGGAGTTCAAATGCTTCCTGACATTCGTTGTCCCAATGGAAAGAGACATCCTTCTTAAGAAGCTTAAGAAAGGGTCCAATTTTATCCGCCAGCTTATCGATGAAGCGATGGATGGCTTGAAGCTTACCTTGTAGACTCCGTAATTTAGATATATTTGTGGGTGCGGGCATATCAGTGATAGCCACAATCTTGAGAGGGTCAATTTTGATGCCACGTAAAGAAACTATAACCCCCAATAATTTATCGGACTTAACTCCGAATATACATTTGGCTGGATTCAATCGGATAAGATATTCCCTTAACCAATTAAATACTTTTCTCAAGTCATCTAAATGGTCATCTTCTTCAGTAGAACGAGCTATAATGTCATCTACATAATCATGTAGTATATCATGCATCATATCATGAAAGATATAAGTCATGGCTCGTTGATAGGTTGCACCTGCATTCTTTAAACCGAATGGCATCACTTTCCAACAAAAGGTCCCCCAAGGGGTAATAAAGGTTGTTTTAGCCTGATCTTTAGGAGCTATCCTGATCTGATTATAACCAAAAAATCCATCCATTAAGGATATCATTCCACTCCTAGCAGTAAAATCAATGATCTGATCCATATTGGGAAGGGGAAAATCGTCTTTAGGGCATGCAACATTAATATCTCTAAAGTTCTGTACAAACCCTAACCTTAGTAGCTTCTTTCTTAGTTACTGGAACTACATTCGAGATCCATTCAGCATAATCAATGGCTTGTATAAAAATAACATTCAAGAGTTTTTCTAACTCTCCTTTGACCAGTAAGGCCACTTTAGGATGCATTTTTCTAAGTTTCTGTTTAACAGGTTTAGCATCCGGATGGACTACTAGGTGATGCATAACTACAAAAGGGTCTAAACCTGGCATATCTTCATATGTCCAAGCAAAGACATCTTCATATTCTTTAAGAAATGCAATGTATTTATCCTATTTTTCTTGACTCAATTCTGATCCGATGTTGATTATGTGAGGGTTATCCTCGGTTCCAATGTTAATTTTTATGACATTTTCTACTTCCATGTGTAGATCTCTCTCAAAATTAGGTGGGGCGGGTGAAACGCCCAATTCCTATAATTCTTCCAAGGTTAACTTGGATAATTCGTCTTGAGGAGTCATGGCCTCAAGCTGGGCTATACTAGGTATAGAGCCATCAAAATAAAATCCGTTATGTAATAATTCCTCAACGGAGACATCATGGAAGATATCTCCCTCCAACTCATCATCGAATTCAGCGATCATCTCAGGATAAGCTATAGATAGCATATTACATGTGAATGGCTTATTCGTTAAACGCAAAGCATCACGTTCATCTAAATAATCTTGGTAACATATAAGATGGTCATCATCCTCAAATGGCTGACCCTTACTAGAAAATAGGCCCACACCACATCGGGCGGGCCACGGCTCTACCTCAAAAGGTTCTTTCATACCATTTTGGAAAGGTCCCAAACCTTTCCCTTTATATCCCAATTTAAGCATTATAGGTTTGGCTTTAGTATACTCATTAGTAAAATAACATCGAGCATATCCATCATAATGAGTTCTGATGTTTTTGGGTATTCTACCCCAGTCATATCCCTTATAAATAAAGGCACAACTCCCGACTTGGTAAATACTTCCCATAGGCTGTGGGAGGCCCAAGGTACGAGGAGATGGTGGCAAATTATTTAAAATAAGGGAATATTGCATAGAAACATTCGTTTCTTCTGATATAAGAATTTTAGATAGATCGGGTAAGAGCTCGTCAGTAAGAGCATAAGAGGTAGAAGGAATATTTCCTATGTCTTCTGATGCGGAGAATATGCATTTGGTGGATATAGACGGTGTAGAGGTGTCAATAGATGGGTCTATTATAGGTATAGAAGTTATAGGAGTAGAACAAGAGACATTGGTTGTGGGATTAGGATCTTTCTTAGGTCCTAATGCGGTTTGTTCAGAAGATGGTTGAGCTATATGTGAAGGTGCATCTGATGGAGAAGAAGTAGATGACATTGTGGGTGTGAGTTTCACACGTTTAGATGGATAATGAGAATTAGGATGTGTGGATGACAACGCGGGGCAAAATTGAACTCCAATAGGTTCTGCCAAAGCACACATATCAAAGGGTCTTGGATCACCATGAATGGTAACCAACTGATTCTTAAATTCAAATTTAACACATTGATGTAAAGTTGAGGGAACAACTCGCATCGCGTTGATCCAAGGGTGACCCAAGAGTATATTGTACGATGTAGGGCAATGTACAATAAACACAGTCATATCCAAGGTTCTTGGACCAACCTGCAATGGAATGGTAATAACTCCACACGTTTCTTGTGTTTCGTCATTGAAAGCTTTTATGATCATATCAGTTCTTTTCATTTCATCACTTCTAAACCCAAATATTTGGTAGAAGTCAAAAGTGCAAATATTTAAAGATGAACCATTATCAATCAAAACTCGTTTGACTCGCTACATCTCCAATTAAGGCGGTAATATATAAGGGGTTATCTTTATGTAAACTATGTTGCGGTATGTCTCTATCCCGAAAGTCAATACAATCAACTTCACGAGTTATTATAGTATTGGCCATGGCTTGAGGTTGAATGTCTTGTGGTACCATCATCTGGCTTAATGTGAGCATTAATTCATCTCTATGTGTGGGAGAAGATCTTAAGAGGTCCAAAAGGGAAATTCTAGTTGTAATATTTGATAATTGTTCATTAATATTATAAGGAGGTTTAGGTTGAACATTAGGTGCATGATTCCCTTTATTAGGAACCTTCAAAACAAATGGAGTTGATCCACCATTCTGAATTTGATCTTGTTGAGAATTTTGAGCCTGTTGTCTAGTAACAGCTCCGATGGTACCCACAATATTATTCTATGGATGATGAATGGGTCTTGGTCTAGCATTTATAGCTAACTCATTAGAAAGTAATTGGTGGGACGATGGTCTAGTAGTGACTCTTCTTGGAAATGGTTCTTCTGGAACCATATGACTTGTGATAGGGTGAATAGTATCCGATTCATCTTTAGAGCTATTCGATTGATTTGATGTGATTTCCATATCACTCTCAGTCTCATATTCTTGTATCACTAAGATCAGGTATCTGAATATTATATAGAGGCCTGGTTGTAACCACGGATAAAGTTGTGTCAAAGGTTTCCAGATCATGAATAGGTAAATGCCCACTAATAGTTCCTACATATCGGGTAGGAGGAGGAACATTATGATGTTCAATTTGATTAGCCACCTCCTTACCATGTTTTGGTAAAGGATGTTGAAAGATGTCTAATGACTGATTGGCGTTCTGATTCTGGTTTTGTGTGGTGTTCTGTTGAGCGTTATTAGGAGGATTTTGCTTAGGTTGAAAGGCTTGTACCTCCATCTCATTGTTATCAATCAAGTCCTGTATTTTATGTTTTAATATTTTACAAGAGTTGGTAGTGTGTCCAGGTCCTCTATGGAAGTCACAATGTAAATCTGCTCTGTATCCGGGTATAGTTGGATCAGGTTCCCGGATATTTGGTAATTGAATCAAGCCTCATTCTAATAATTGCGGTAGAATAGTTGATAAAGGTTGATTTAACCTAGTAAATTCTCGAGGAGGTCTATCAGGAGGTTTCAGTACAAACTTCTTCGTTGTCTTTGCAGCATTAACATTAGCAATATTTCTGCTATCAGTGACTCCATCACCCACAACTTGTTTATTCTTATATTGATTTTTGGATGTTTTCTCATCGTCTTTCTTTTTAAGCTGACCTCTCCTAATGAGAGCATCTTCCACTCTTCGGGCTAAGTCTATAGCCTGATCGAAGGTGGTCAAGGTAGCAATTGATAATTCGTAAGATAGTTGCTCTTGCAAATTATTAATAAAGATGTCCAACATCTCCCTATAAGGTAACACAAAGTGCAATTTTCCTATCAATTGTCTCCACCTAGCTAGGAAATCAGCAAAGCATTCATCTTTGTCTTGTTTTAAGTTATACAAATCTTTAATGGTCACATGTCTTTCGATATAGGCACTAAATTGATGAACAAAAGACTCGACAGTTTCTTCGAAATTCCTCAAAGAATTAGTGGGTAATTGATAATACCACTCTAATGCCATTCCTCCCAAGATTTTCGGGAACATTTTTAGTAATAACAAGTCATCATGTGATATATCATGACATGCTATCCTAAACATACGAAGATGCTCTATGGGATCTTTCGTTCCTTTATATATGGGCAGGACAGGCATAGGAAAATGTTTAGGATACGGTTGTGCTACAACTATAGGATCTAAAGGCTGACTACACATCTCTCGATAATTGTACGAGGGATGGTAGGGATCTATCTGGTCCATGCGGGAAACTAACTGTTTCACCATGGTTTCAAGATTACTAGTTTGTCCACCATATTGGTTCGTTGGGACATAGGTATGGGATTTATGAGTGTATGATGGTGTGGCATAAGGATTAGATGCTATATTGCTATTATGCAAAGTGTTGGTAGGAAGAGTATTATGAAGGGGATTTGTAATAGTATTATGTTGTATCCCATATTGTTGGTAATTGGTGTTTGGTTTTGTTTTGGGTTTTTGTTGATTTGAGGTATGTTGCTCAATAGCTTGGCAAAATAGAGCAGTAAATGATGGTTTATTTTGTGCGGGAATGACCCTAGGCTTGTTAACAGGCACTTTAGGTGGTTGGGTAACCTGTTGTTGTTGCATGTTCCGGATCGTAGCTACTATATCCAAATTGGATGGTCCAGCTTGATCACTCTCTTGTTCAATAAAGGACAAGGGATTAGTGCGTGTGTGAAATACGTCTTCTAGAGTTGCTTGAGTGTCACTAATTCGATCCTTGTCCATATGGACTGCTCTATTAAAAACACCAATATTTGTGTTAATGAACTTCCAAAATTGTTCCATGTTTTCAAAAGTGATAGCTCCTCCCGGAGACATTTTAGGGGATGAGGATCCTTCCTCTCTATTAATTTCTTCTTGTTCATTTGCTACAACAAGCTCTTCTTCTTGCTGGTCTAGGATTTCTTCTTCCTGAACTTGGTCCTCAGGAGGGACATTTTGGTCAATTAATGGTCTTCCTAACCAATCTTCATCTTCTTCGGTTTGTTTTCCATTCCTAAGTCTAGGCATTGTGCTAAACTTAGGTTTTAGCAAAAAAATATATATATATATATATATATATATATATATATATATATATATATATATATATATATATATATATATATATATGCGGTAGGGTTGAGAGGTATATATTTTAACTATATACCTACTATAATACTTAAAAAGGAAATGTTTTGTTTTTTTTTGTTTTGTATTATTATTTCACAAGTATAAAAATAACAAACAACATGCTAGTTGCAAGAAATAACAATAGTAAAAAGAATGACTTAGTTTTCTATAAATAGTTTATGGATATCGTTGATAGGATCAAGTTCATCAAGAGTCATGAAATGCTCCTCTTCAAATTGGAAGTGGTTTTTCAAGAACTTGACAAAGTGTGCTATGGTAATATGATCTACTTCAGACTCTGACTTATAAAAATAAAGTTCATGGCAATACTCTCGATACAACACAACTCTAGGAACTCTATTCCATATCTTTCTATCTGTAAGAATGACTTCTTGATCCTCTATACGAGATAGAAATTTATGTACTATAACTGCGTTCTCAAGGTATTCCTCAAAGGTGTATAATTCTGAAGACACAAGTGCTCTTTTATCGGCTAACCACCTATGGCAAGCTCTCTGAAGTTCATGGTACAAAGTCACCTGATCGGGATCCAGGATTCTATCTAGGACAAACCTCTTAATTTGCCTAAGTTCTATAGATCTAGATTCAATAATACCCAATCTCCTATCAAGTTCATCCCACAAAGGTTGGACTCTATTTGTTTGAGGTACTCTAAGCACATAAGTAATCTCTATGGCCGTTAATTGATTTTCAACATTTATGGTGACAACTCGTCTTCTATTATAATCTACCATCTAAATATGATATGCAAATTTAACAGTTTTCTAATGATTCTAGATGTTCTTAATAATGTGTTTTTTTTTTTTGGATTGTTTTCAAAAGGTGTTTTAGTTTCACGTCGGGTTCACCAAAATGTATCGCCCAAATTTTTTGCACCCTTACCTTCAGGCTAAAGGATCCGTGCCCTGGAAGGGGGATGCGAGAAGGATGGGACAATACCTCGGACGGAGAGGCCCTTTGAAGGTCGCGCCTCTCGGGGGAGGGGTATAAGGGTGAATTTTTGACGGATGGTGGGGTTCACCAGGAAACTTTGAGTGGCGCTTTCCATGCCTAGGTTGAGAATGGGTTTGATGTGTTCATTTTATATTCAATCATTCATATTCCTAGGTTGGCCAAAATGAATCTAAGCTATTCTATATGAAATTTTGGGTTTATATGAAGACAACAAACATGAATGAATCCTAAATACAGAGACTATGTGAAATGGAGAGGAATACACCCGATTCCCGATGTCCGATGAAGATTCTGAAGCTTGTAGGAGTCCAGATCATCCCGGATATGACAAGATCATCTGTAATTGTACAGAATCATCCCAAATCATAGGCGATCGTCTGAGATCGGACAAGATCATCGAAAACCCGACGAATTCGTCGACGAATTCATCGAAACCCGCAATCATGGAAACAGACACCAAAAACCAAAAATGCAATTGCAAGAATGATGCAAAATGATAGAAATAATAGTATAGATGCTTAAATAATAAATCCAGATAGCAAATCAAATGGGATGCACTATTTTAATAACTTATTTTAAATTTTATCATGCAAATATGCTAAATGAGGTGAACTCCAGGATGCAGAACAGAAATAAATCGATCTAATGCACAATTAAATAAGAAAGAAAGGTAGAAAATGCAAACTTAGGGCTCTGGTTGCCCCCAATCTGAACTGCAGTCAAAATCATCTGCAATCGTACGAGATCATCGTCGATCTCGACAGGATCATCCAAAATCGTGTTGGATCGCCTGCGACGATCCGAGCTTCCTTCGACTGAAACACAGTAAAATCCTGCAATAAAACCTAAAAATACAAATGCAAATGATGGGGGCGAGGATGTTCTAATACAACAAAAAACTAGAGTTGCAGGGAAATGATCAGCCAGGGGGATAAACTGGGAAAATCCCAAGTTTATATAGGATTAGGGGGAGGTTAGGAGGTTGGGGATCATCCCAATCTGGGAGATCTCCAACGTAGGAATCTCCAACCGCACAGACACGCTTTTGCCCGAGTTGGAGAGGTTGTTGAAACAAAGGCTAATTATGAAAATTTGGTTTTGGGACGAAATCATCTGGACGTTCTGTTCCAGATGAATTCGTCCGATTTGGGACGATATCGTCAGATCGGCGACGATATCGTCCAATGGTCAAAACAAATTCTAAAAATGGCACAAAAAATGAGGTGAGCGGTTAACGAGCGGTTTTGGGGTTAAAATTCAAAATTTTAATCTTTTTACTGATGGTTTAACTGCGCCAATTTTAGGGTGCTACAATGGTATTGGTATTTTGTCTTTGTTTTTGATGGGCCATTTTTTAATCCCCTTCAAATTGCAATAAGATTCCAAAGTACGGTCTCTAGGAGAGTATTCTAGCTAATTCATCTACTGATCCTTGAGTCCATTTTGGTTTGGTTTCATGTGTCAAATTATTATGGAAGCCCATTATTAGCCATGGATTAATAGAAATAGCAATTAATATATAATAAATAAATAAATAAATATATATAAAATAAAAAGTAATTATTATAATTTTTATTACAGGTTTGATTTATTTCATGTTTATGATGGTTAATATTCATTATAAAATCATTTGTTAAAAATTGGTTTGATGTATTTGTGAAGACAAAAATGAAACACTAGATACAACTAACTAAAAATGAATAAACCACTAACACAAGAAATTACACAATAAAATAGATATGATATTATTATTATTGGGGGATCTGAGTACAATCAAATGTGACCCCAAATGGGGGTTTTACATAGTTTATTCGATACAATAAATACAATAATGCTAGGGTTCTTTGAAATCCTAGCTAGCAATGCTTATGGTGTTTGTAAAACTCGTTCTTGCTCCCAACAAAGTTGAGTGGGCTTTAGATATCTGTTGGGTCGGTCCACTCCAAATTAAAAAACTGTCCAATGCTAATGAATCTCCAGATCTACACACATAAAGACAATATAAGAAAGTTAGTAATAACTGTGAGGGCTCCACTATGTGAGACCCTTAGATATCAATAAAACCCTAGCTATTGATAAATAAAATTGCATACAAATATAAAGATATTGAAATTAATCAAAACAGAGAATGATTTACCTTGTTTCTTGTTGATTGTCCTTTGATGGCTGGATTTGTTGTAGATCGATGGTGAAGGCATTCCCTAGCATCGTGCGAAGGTAGGAGGTTTTCAGGAGGGCCTACATAAAACACCTGCGAGAACCTAGCGACTGTAGAAAATGCCCGTGGGTACTTGGTGCTAGTGGGGAGGCACCCAAAGGTGCCTAGTGTTGACAGAAAGTGCTTGGAGGTACTTGGCGGATGATGGAGGATTCTACAGAAGCAAATCAGGTGAGGGTGCGGGATGCAGCGACGGTGACGACGAGCGAGGGGTAGGGAATATGGTGGATGGAATGGGATTAGGGCACAAAATACTTGGTTAAAGACTTAAGGTACTTAGGAAATTAGGAAATTCAAAAACTTAGGAACTCCAAGACTTAGGGGTTGAACCATCAAAATGACTCCTATTTATAATCTAACCTAGGGTTTCAATGACACTAATCATGTGGTTGATATTAAAGCACATATAAGGGTAGATAATAAATCTAGGGTGTGGCATGGATTGATGTGGATGGACGGACAAGATTAAATAAAATCGGATGACTAGGATTGATTTATTTATATAAATATATATTTATTAAATATATATAAAATAATATATATAAAATATTATTATTTAAATATATATAATAAATATATAAATAATAGGCAAAAATGGTGGGAAAGCTAGGATGAAGGACAAGTGGCTAGATTTTGGTGTCTACAATATTAATTCCACATATGGGATCGTTAATATTGATGATGAAACCATTGTATATAGTGGTTAGATTTATTAATCCATACATATTTTATATATGGGTTTATTAATTCATATATGTGATTTTGGCATGCATTACGTCCACGCAGGAGAAGCCAAAGGGTTGGCACCAATTTTGCCATTGATGTGATTGACTACATCAGACCCTACCGAGCGACGAAGTGAAGATGTCTACCTTAGATAGTGACGGGGGACCCAAAATTACACTTCTGCAAACCCTCCCTTTTTTCATTGAAATCAACTGAAAATATACAGCAAAAATTAACAGCCCGCAGGCTTTTACAATCATCGGGTCCATGACTCAGTTCTCTCTCTCCTCTACGCCCTAAGTGCATTCGGGATCCACCGTCCCGACTAAAACAATAAAATGGGTTTTTATAGAGGCCCCGACCCTCTCACGCAATTAATGCCTCCCACCTAAAACAAAATTCAAATTTTCCTTTTCCCCCCCGGGAATTCAAAATTTTCGGCATTAATGGGCCACTGCCCGATCCACCAAATGCTTGCATTGATGGCCTCCCTTACCCTGCACCGCCCACTTTGCTTAGACCGTACTCTGCACTGCTGTCTCCTCCACACTGTCCATGCCCTGCAACAACTGTTTTGTCAAAAAATCCATCCAAAAGGTGGTTCTCCCCCTTTAATGCATGCGGCTGTCAATTTTAATTCCCGATACGTGGCCTTCATCTTTACTTTGATACACATATGCTTCCGCGTGCCAATTTCAACCTTACCTCCAAATGTTACGTCATTCTTAACACACGTGGGAGCCACGTGTCCAATTCAGCCTTGTTTGGCCGTCCGCGTGTTCACTATGACTAGTATCCTTATCCATTGCGATACTGTGACATGTCGTGATATCGCAACCCAACTGTTCCCCTGCTTCGCTTTGCAAATAAAGTCACGATATCACGACGTCGTGATATCGCGACGTCACGACCGATTCCCCTCTAAGCCATTTGCCTTCAACCACGTCGTGATATCGCGACGTCACGATATCACGATGTCGCGATATCACGATGAAAAACTCCTCTGTAACTCTGCCCTCAACAACGTCGCGACATCGTGATATCACGACAAAAAACTCTTTCGCGCCTCTGCTTTCCAAGATGTCGCGATATCATGACGTCGCGATATCGCGACGTCGCGATATCGCGACAAAACCAGCATTCGCCCTGTCGCCACCTTTGGGGTCGCGGTTTCACGATCCCCCTCCAAATTTTGCCTTAGAGAAAATAAGGCCTGCCTTTCTGAACTTAAACTTCTCCCCTGCTCTTCAATACTTTTGCGGGGTTGTTCTAATGCCGTCGGATGCTCCTGCATCAGACACCCGGGGTACGTGGAGAAGTGATCTTCACTTCTTTGGTCCGGTTGCTGCCTCCCGCAACACTCCCGGACTCATCTCTGCCTCTGCAGTCTGCTCTAACCCCGGCTCCGGGTCCACACTTCTGTCTTCAACCGGATAGATTTCTCCACTGCTGCAAACTTCTTCTGTAGCTACTGTATTTCCTCTTCTTGCACAGAAAAATCTGTGCCTTCTTTCGGGCAGGTCCCGGTACTGCTGCATTCTTCCTCTACAGCCTCCTTCATCTTTTCTTCTCTCTTTCTCCATCTCTCTTCTCGCCTTCTTTGTCGCTCTTCTTTCTCCTACAATTTCATTGTGAGCCATTCCTTTTGCAAGGCTTTTAATTGCCGTTGCAATGCTTTGACTTCCTCTTTCGACACCATATCTTCCTCCTTGTCCCGTCTTCTTCGGGAATGCATCTTGCTCTTCTCACAAAGCTCTAACTGATCCCGATGTAGCTGCCTCACGTCCGGCGGTCTGCTAACACGCTCGGGGATCTCTACTCTCCTCTCTCAAACCCTACCACAGATCCTGGCGTAACTGCCTCACGTCCGGCGGTCTGTGATGCACTCAGGATCTTCCGCTCTGATACCACTGATGGGGGACCCAAAATTACACTTCTGCAAACCCTCCATTTTTTCATTGAAATCAACTGAAAATATACAACAGAAATTAACAACCCGCAGGCTTTTACAATCATCGGGTCCACGGCTCAGTTCTCTCTCTCCTCTACGCCCTAAGTGCATTTGGGATCCACCATCCCGACTAAAACAATAAAATGGGTTTTTATAGAGGCCCCGACCCTCTCACGCAATTAATGCCTCCCACCTAAAACAAAATTCAAATTTTCCTTTTCCCCCCCGAGAATTCAAATTTTTTGGCATTAATGGGCCACTGCCCGATCCACCAAACGCTTGCATTGATGGCCTCCCTTACCCTGCACCACCTACTTTTCTCAGACCGTACTCTGCACTACTGTCTCCTCCACACGGTCCATGCCCTGCAATAGCTGTTTTGTCGAAAAATCCATCCAAAAGGTGGTTCTCCCCCTTTAATGCACGCGACTGTCAATTTTAATTCCCGATACGTGGCCTTCATCTTTACTTTGATACACGTATGCTTCCATGTGCCAATTTCAACCTTACCTCCAAATGTTACGTCATTCTTAACACACGTGGGAGCCACGTGTCCAATTCGGCCCTGTTTGGCCATCCGCGTGTTCACTATGACTAGTCTCCTTATCCGTCGTGATACCACGACATGTCGCGATATCGTGACCCAACTGTTCCCCTGCTTCGCTTTGCAAATAAAGTCACGATATCACGACATCACAATATAGCAACGTCGTGACATCACGACCGATTCCCCTCCGAGCCATTTGCCTTCAACCACACCGCGATATCGCGATGAAAAACTCCTCCGTAACTCTGCCCTCAACAACGTCGTGACATCGCAATGAAAAACTCTTCCGCGCCTCTGCTTTCCAAGATGTCAAGATATCGCGATGTCGTGATATCGCGACATCGCGATATTGCGACAAAACTAGCATTCACCCTATCGCCACCTTTGGGGTCGCGATTTCATGACATGTCGCAAAATCGTGACATGTCACGATTTCGCGACCCCCCTCCAACTTTCGCCTTAGAGAAAATAAGGCCTGCATTTCTGAACTTAAACTTCTCCCCTGCTCTTCAATACTTTTGCGGGGTTGTTCTACTGCCGTCGGATTCTCCTGCATCAGATAGCAAAAGGAATGATGAAATTTACAATCATACATTCGACAAGAGCTATTGTTGGTGGAATCGCTGATGCAAACAACTAGGAAAACATGGAGAAGATACGTTGGATGAGGATCGAGATCGTGATTGACATGGACAAACTGTGGTGGCACTGTGAAACTACCAAGTTGTATCTAGGATCAATGAGAGAGCAAACCACAACATGGACAACAAGACTCATATATGATGATGTGGTAGCAAATTACAGGTAGTGATGCAACAAATTATGGATCCACGTGGACGACGAGTCATAGGATGTGGCAGGTAGAGAAGAAGACATCATGTTCAAAAGGCAAGGAAATGGGTGACTTGGACACACACTTGGATAATGATTGGGACTGAGGACATGGGGACATACCCATGATAGATACTATTGATGACATAATGCATATCTATGAGTTTGGTGTTGCTTAAAGCAGGGGAAAATATGTGGTAACACAGACGATGAAACAATAGCAGTAGCGGCTTGTGTTGGCAAAGAATATAACCATGAAGCTAAGCCATAGCGAGTAAGGACATATGATTCATAGGAGCATAATAGTGGTAGTGGGGATGGAAATTTGGATAAAAAAGTTCATACCTATTCAAAGCATATTCAACGAGGCTATGAACAAGCGCATCCACCCAAAACTATTGACGGTGAAACACCACAATGGTGGATTGATGATTTTGGTCTTACAAGGATTTCATGAAATGCGTAATCAACATGTAGGCATTAATAAAATGCAGGCGAGATCTAGAGAAGCAAGAAGCACACAGTAGAAGCACTATGAGAGGCTAACAATGAGAGAGCGATATGAGTGTTGATGTGATGACATGGATGAAAACGTGGTGATGATCGAAGGCAGTACCAACTTTAGAAATGTAGGTATACATAGGTAACTCGCACCTACAAGAGTGTTTAAAAATATTTAAAAGAAATTTCACGATTGACCAGAGAGCATGGGGTTGAGCTATCTCGATGGCGGTGTTAGTGTCATTGGAAGAATTGGTTTCTTTACATGATGTCAATGCGACCTTCATAAGCATTACTCGAGCTATGTGTTAGATAAGTTGAATGAAGGGTGAATATGAGAATTCGCGTTTGATGAATTTTCTATTTATTGTCTCCCGTTTCAAGGGCCTTGTAAATGATTGTGTGACGTACATCCATGGAGGTGTGATGGAAGAGAGTAGTGTGAGAGCATCGTTTGTCATGGGTGTATTCTGAAAGCTGTAAATTATGGATAAATGTGGATTTATCTCTTAACACAATCGTAGAATATAATAATTTTACACATCTCATGTGAGATACAATAACAAAAATAAAATAATATGGATGATGAAACTGGGTCAAAATCGATAGCTAGGGACCATCGTCTTTATCGTCATTGTGGAAGTCTTTGAGGTTAAGAACGATGCCAGTGGGCCTTTCTTCCATGGGTTTCACATACTCAACAGGAATCAAAACCAAGTTATTGTTTGAGAGGGCATCCACTTGAGTTGATGTCATTATTGCAAGAAGTCAAAACAGTAAGGGGATGGTCATTTATGGGTAAACAGAATCCACGTGACCATATGGGCATCCAAGAGCAAAATAAGCAAGCTACAAAAGCTCTTGTTTGTAAACATATTACTATCATCGATAGTTTTATGATTAATTATTTTCTTACTTTAGTTTATTTCGACAACTTGATGTGGTAGTTTTGGCAGGTGCCTATGAATAAATATATGTGGTTTTATCTTATCTCGGGTGAATGTTGCAAAGGGATGTTTCCTCAAATTGAGGATAGGGGCTCATAAAAATGTAGAGATCACGAGAGACTATCTATGATGGTGATCCTCATTGTCATATGCGCTTCTTAAATTCTTTCACATGCTCTATAGAATGGAGTAATGATAACAAAGTAAATCATAGAGTGTAGGTAGTCTATCTGCATACAAAATTCTAAGATTTCTACATGAGGTAGGGGCAAGATGGAGTTGTTTGTTTAGACAATATCCCACTTGCAATTCAAATAAACAAATTGGACTGGTCTAAGGTCATCTGACTCTCTCCCAAAGCGCCCGTGCCCTTCATTGACCATGCCATAGCCTACAAAGTGTTGGAATAGTTCACTTATTATGAGGAGTGTGGAGTGTCGCATAATGACTAATATCTGTGTAAGTGAATTGAATCGATATACGTGTCTATAAGGGGTAAACATTGCCTTGTGTAGAGTTGTTATAGGAAGTAGATTTTAATAAATGGAAGGCATTTTAGATATGAGGCTCATTAAGGAACTTACACATGTGGTATTGACCAAAGATTCATGTCTTCAGAGCCATGGAAGCAATGGCCAAAGTTTAGTTTTATTTAGTAGTGTCATTTAAAAAAAGAAAAGAGAATAAGACGTTACCAAAGGAGGTAATGTTTACTAGATGAGTGACTATTATGTTCATTGCCATGATAGACGAAGGTTACGAAGAAGATAGAATGCATGCTTACGAAGGAGGGAAGCAACACCAAACGTCTCAAAAGAAAAAGGGAAATGAAGGGTTTGCGAAAATTTTAAATAGAGGATTGAAGCAGAATACAAGGGTTGAAAGTTTTCGAACAGGAAGCATGGAAGAAGTTTGGAAGGCTCTCAAAGTGCTGCCAATAACTTTCTGGTTTCACATTTGTATGCAGAAAAGGAGGTTTTGAATAAAATAAGCTTTTATTGCACATCTTTCTCCACATATTTTAGAAATTTTAATAGTGTTTTATGCATGAACATGGTAGCATCATTTGAATGTTTTAATGCATGTTTTAATCCTTAGACTCTCGCCATAACTAGATTTTAGATTGTGTGGATGTAGGTCTAACTTGGTTGTGTTTTGTGTTCAATATCTAATATTTTCTGCAACATAGGCCGATTTAGTTTTCCAGTAGTTTTCTCTTTGGTCATTTTCCATATTCTGGTCCATATTCTAGATTTTTATTTTATTTCTCTAACATTATCCTTTTTCATTTTTTTTTTAACTTTTGCAAATAAAAAAAAAAAAAATTAAAACTCCAAAAAGAGATGCACAAATGCCAATATTAAGCTTTAATGTTTCATTTTAAGTAGTATTGATTTCATTTTGAAGCAATTTCGAAATTCCAAAAATTATTTAAAGTTCAGTTTTTAAAAGGAATTTTATAATTTCAAAGCTTTGCATGATTTCACATTTTTAAAGGAGAATTTAATTTTAGGCTTTGCAGTTTTGTTTTCAAGCGGTAAATTAAATTTTCTTTATAAAAATTACAATTTCATTAAAGGGGGGTAATTTATATGGCATTTCAAAGGCTTCTACATTTCCAAAGTTAATCATATACATTATTTTCTTTTCATGCTCAAAGCAAGATAAAAGGAATCCACTCATCATTTCAAGTTCATTTTCAGAGATAGATTTTAACCTTTTATTTCATGCTCAAATCAAGGTTTAACAAAAAATAAAAAATTTGTTAAAATATGCTTAAAAAAAGAAGATAAAATATACCTAAAACACTCCAAGATAAAATAAATTAAATCACTTTTCATCGTGGTCATATAGGGCCAATCACATTTACATTTTCTTTTCTTTTAAATTTCATGAACAATCAATAACATACCATAATAAAGTAATACCAACACATGCCCCTTGTTAACAGTTGCTTGCAAATCACTAAGGTATTCTAGAACTTATTTGATACATTTTCACAAGCATACATGCACACATTAAGTAAAAGGAACCTTGGAGAAATTTCTATTTATTTGCAAGAGAGGGTTTTCTAATCAAAATCCTAACTATGAGTGTGGTTTTGCAATTGGGTAAAATTACCACTCAACATTTTGGTGCTAGAAGGAGGGCCTGAATTGGTCATTTTATTGCTACTTAAATGCTAAATTGTTCATTGTTACTTGAAAGGTTATTTGAAGGTATTGGTTTGGACTAACAAGATTTTGTTGATAGGTGATGGTGTTCATTGATTGGAAATTGCTTTAATTGATAATACATTGATGCTAACTATTTTTTAGAATATTTCTTATTATGATGGTTTAGTTGATGCATTGTTAACAAGCATTTGTTGTTGTCATTATTAATCACACCACAACCTAATCCAATGGCTACAAATGTTGGAAAGTGGTATGGGGTGCACAACAATCCTTTGAACATTGCTAGAGATGTTCATGACCTACCCAAGAACATAGAGAGATTTTTGCCCAAGTATAAACATGATGGCACAAGATTAGCAGAGGAACACATTCAGGCCTATGTGGACACCTTAATTAGATTGAAAGTCAAACATGAGGATGTGGCTTGTAGATTATTTCCTTTGAGCCTAGATAACATGACATATGATTGGTACATCAATCTACCCACCAACTCTATTACATCATGGGTCCAGTGAAAAACTACCTTTGTCAATCAGTTTAGGTTACCCATAGATCCTGCCATAATCTATTATCAATTTGCTTCTTGCAGGAGGGAACCTAATGAACCATTGAGAATGTTCAACACAAGATTTCAAAAGCTCTATGCAATATTGACTACCCCTTTTGCTATTGTGAAAAATGCTACTCTTTAGATATACTTTGGGGTATTGGATCCCTTGACCTCCATGTTCACTAGGACAAATCCTTTGGTCACTACTCTACCTTAGCCTACATGGAGACCATAACTATAGAAAAACAACTAAGGCCACAAGGTTTTGGGATGGATAAATTACCTATGGTAGGACAACTAGGGGCTTACAATCAAACCCCAATGATAAACCAGGCATTGGTACAACAGAATCTGATGTTGAATGCTTTGCCCTACAATCAATTTTACCCTACCATACCCACTTATCCTCCCACATTCACTTATCCAAATACATATATCCATCCAACCACTCCATTACGGTTAGAGAATCAATTGGCCACTCATGGAGTCACAATAATGAATGCTCAGGCTTTGAACTCATTTTCAATACCAAAAACTATATAGAGCCTAAATCCCTTTTCAAATCTATATTTTCAAGCTCAAAATACCTTACAAGATCAAAATGTTCAAAATCAAAACATGGTACCAAATTAGAACATTCTAGGTTTCCAGAACCCAACTAATCCTACCACTACTTCCACTCAACCCAATGAGCTTGAGTCAAAGGTAAAAGACCTAGAGAGGTTGGTCTAGTAGCTTAGTAGAGATATGGTTCCATTACAAGAACAAGCACCTCAAAGTACACTTCCAAATCATCCTATAAATCAAGTTCATGATACAAATTTCAATGATATTCCATTTGATACTCTCTTAGATAATGGAGAAGGTCTAGATATGACTAGCATTGAAATATATGCCAATTCAGGACTCTCCAGAAACTTAGATGAAATCATTGAAGTAGATGATCAATAAATTCAATATATTTCAAATAATGGCCAAGAGGAGATGATGTTCTTAGAGTCATTTTTCATAAATGAGGATTGGGGAATCAAGTTAGTCCAAGTACAAGGATTGAATCAATTTTAGAAACACTGGAACCATCAAAAGTGGGGAAAAGTGAATTTGAAAAGGAATCAATTGATGAATTTGAAGATTATGTAGAAGACACGATAGAATTGCATCCCTTGAGTTTAGAAGATAATTATTACAATGATCAAGAAGATGTGTTATTTAACACATCCCTTGATCGACAAGATTTGTGGTTTGAAAAGGATGGACATATTTTTGATTGGGTTCCTAATTTTGGTGTTTTTGAAAAACAGGTCATTGATGAAGGTAAAGGGTTACATGATGATGATGAAGACCATGAAGAAAAATAAGAAGGTACAAATGCTCGTCAAGGCTTAGTAAATGGAAATATACAAAAGGTAGAATCTCACCTTTTATGTGCAACCATTCGAACTCTAGGGAAAGGTTTACCTAATTATGATGAAATGCCATTCATGGTTGATAAAGAATTAGAGTTGATTCCTACTCATACCACTAATAAGATTGCTTTGTTGAACAAAAGAGAAGTACATGTGCTTGAGTTATTGAATCAAGTTCATCAACAATTAATAGTTGAATCTAGGATACAAAATTATAATGAGCCTCATTTAGTAGATATCCTAGATGCTTGCAAAGCACTTCATAGCTATGATTGGTCTTAAAACATGAATGATAGCTTCACAATAAATTTTTCAAAAATAGGGTTAGGCTTGGATGAACTCATGATTAATCATAACAATGAAAGTAGTATGTGGAGCAAGGAATGGATAAGGGGAACTCACACAATGTCAATAAAAGCTATGATAAACATCCCACCTAATAAACATAAAATAATTCAACATCAATTGTGGATTCATGAGTGTAATGGATCAAATTTCAAATATGGCATTGATGGGATTGAATCAAATTGGTGGGGTGAGAGAGGTAAAATAAGGATATTTGCATTTGTTGACCTAATCTTATTTTGGCTGGATTCATGTAAAGCTTGGCATGCATATCATGATATATGTCTTGTAATTTGTGGTAATCATGTTTGGGATCTAGGAAAATGATAGCCGAACTTTTATACCATGCTTGTATATTATTGTATATTAGCTTTGGGATTTTTATGTTTGCTTTTATGGTTTTATTGGTGTGGCACTTTTGGTGCATAGTCCCTTGTTTTATGAGCTTGTTCCTTGCTTGCTTATCTATTTTATTAGTTTAGAATAGGGTGTTGCTTTTCTCATTTTGATTTTCTCCCTTTGTTTGTGGTAATGTTTAGTGATAGACACTAACTCTTGTTCCTTTGTTGGTAATTGGTCCTTTGTTAAGTAGGTTGGACTACCTAATTTGAAAAAATGTGAAGCTGAGAAAAGGAGATGGAGTTTTTTAGTAGTCATTCCTAGATCTTGAGATTAAGATAGTGAATTTTGTAATAATGAATCATTTTGCTAAAGCAACACATGAAAACATCATATTAAAGGACATGCCTTGAAATTTTGAAGGATGAAGTCATTTGGTTTGCAAATTAAGATGAAAATATAATACACTCCATATTTAGCCTTGAATGATCTCTAACCTAGGTGGTAGGTGAATTTTGCAAAGCAATGCAATGCTTAATAAAAAAAGAAAAAGAAAAAGAAAAAGAAAAACATGCCAAATAATTCTCAAGGTCTAGATAATCTCTACTAGGGCTATGGATGCCTGACTTGCAGTAGGGCTATGCCTAGACAAAGTAAAAGAAAGAAGGCAATGCAAAATAGCAATTAGACACCTAGGTGATTCGGATAACCTCTAGCGAGGCTATAGACGTATGGTTGGTAGTAGAGCAATATCTAGAAGAGATCAAGGTCATCTCCACCAGGGCTATAGATGCCTAGCTAGCAGTGGAACAATGTAGAGGCACATTTTTAATGAGTGATACTTTATAGCCTAAATGCAAAATAGGTGGTGGAATCTGGATGGTTTTAAGAATACTAAACTGAATCACATCCTACACACTGAGCAAAGGCAAATGTTTCATTTGTTTTCATGGAAGTTGTATAACCCCATTTCTCTGAATGTTGCTAGAAAAAATATAGTTTTTCTAATATTTGTTTCTTTGGTTTCAGAATTGGGTTCTTCATCCGAAATGCTCAGGAGCATTTCCTAAAAAAGTCGCCATTTTTTGTGACTATTGCAACAACATACCCCAAACATGGGGACCCACCTTAAATTTTGGATGTTATTGAATGTTTTGGTTTGATCTCATTGTAAATTCATACATTTCACCATCGTTCTCCTAAGACCCGCTTGAATTGTGGTATTGGTATATTGTCTTTATTTTTTATGGGCCATTTTGTAATCCCCTTCAAATTCGACAAAGCAATAACATTCCAAAATATGGTCCCTAGGATAGTATTCCATCTAATTCATCTACTGATCCTTGAGTCCAATTTGGTTTGGTTTCATGTGTCAAATCATTATGGAAGCCCATTATTGGCCATGGATTAATAGAAATAGCAATTATATATATATATATATATATATAATATATATATAAATAAAAAATAAAAAGTAATTATTGTAATTTTTATTACTGGTTTAATTTATTTCATGTTTATGATGGTTAATATTCATTATAAAATCATTTGTTAAACATTGGTTTGATGTATTAATTCCACGTATGGGATTGTTAATATTGATAATGAAACCATTGTATACAATGGTTGGATTTATTAATCCATACATATTTTATATATAATGGTTGGGTTTATTAATTCATATATGTGATTTTGACATGCATTGCATCCACGTAGGAGAAGCCAAAGGGTTGGCACCAATTTCACCATGGATGTGATTGACTACACTGAACCCTGTCGAGCGACGAAGCAGATATGTCTACCTTAGATAGTGAAAGGAATGAAAAAATTTACGGTCATACATCCAACATGAGCTATTATTGGGGGAGTTGCTGACATGGACAACTAGGTAAATGTGGAAGAAGATACATTAGATGAGGACCAAGACCGCAATTGATGTGGACCAACTATGGTGGTGCTGTGAAACTACAAAGTTTTATCTGAGATTAATGAGAGAGCAATCCACAACATGGATAGTAGGACTCAGATATGGTGTTGTGGTAGCATATTATAGGTAGTGATGTAGTAGATTACGAATCCATGTGGGCGGTGAGTCAAAGGACGTGGTAGGCAGAGAAGATGACATCATGTTTGAAAGGCAAGGACACGGGTGACTTGGATGCACACCTGGACAATGATTGGGACTGAGGACATGGGGATAGACCCATGGTAGATACAGTTTATGATGTCGTGCATGTCTACAAGTTTAGTATTGCTTAACACAGGGGAAAATATGTGACAACGCAGATGGCAAAATAGTACTCATGTTGGCGAAGAATAGAACCATGAAACTGAGCCATGGAGAGTAAGGATGTTTGATTCGTTGGAGCGCAACAGTGACACTAGGGATGGAAATTTGGATAAAATAGTTCATACCTATTCAAAGCATATTCAACAAGGTTTTGAACAAGCTTGTACCATCGAAATTGTTGACGGTAAAACACCACAGTGGTAAATTGATGATTTTGGTTTTATAGGGATTTCATGAAATGCATAATCAACATGTATATGTTAAGAAAAGGTAGGCGAGATCTAGAGAAGTGAGAAGCGCATAGTAGAAGCACTGCGAGAGGCTAACAATGAGAGAGCGACATGGGTGTTGTTGGCATGATGACATGGATAAAAATGTGGTGATAATTGAAGGTAGCGTTGGCTTTAGAAATGCAGGTATACATAGTCAAATCACACCCGTGGGAGTGTATATGGTTCTCAATGTTTAAAAATATTCAAAAGGAAGTCTACGGTTGACTAGAGAGCATGGGGCTGAGCTATATTGATGGCAGTGTTGGTGTCATTAGAAGAATTGGTTTTTCACACAGTGTTAATGTGACATTTACAAGCATTACTCGAGCTATGGGTTAGACAAGTTGAACGAAGGGTGAATATATGGATTCATGTTTAATGAATTTTTTATCTATTGTTTCCCATTTCAAGAGCCTTGTAAATGATTGTGCGATGTACGTTCATGGAGGTGTGATGGAAGAGAGTAAAGCGGGAGCATCGTTTGTCGTGGGAGTATTCTGAAAGTTGCAAATGATAGAAAAATGTGGATTTCTCTCTTAACACAACCATAGAATATAGCTATTTCACACAACACATTGAATGTGTGAGATACAACAATGGAGATGGAAGAATGTGGATGGCAAAATTGGGTCAAAATCGGTAGTTGGAAACCATTGTCCTTACTGTTGTTGTGGAAGTCTTTGAGGTTAAGAGCGGTGCTAGTGGGTCTTTCTTCCATAGGTATGACATAATCGACAAGTATCAAAATTAGGTCACTGTTTGAGAGGGCCTCCACTTGAGCTAACACCATGATCGCAAGAGGTCAAAATAGTAAGGGGATGGTCATTTATGGGTAAAAAGAATCCGCATGACCATATGGGAATCCAGGAGTGAAATAAGCAAGCTATAGAAGCTCTTGTTTGTAAACATGTTACAATAATCGATAGTTCTACGATTAGATTATCATTTTTTGTCTTCAGTTTATTTTGGTAACTTGATGTGGTAGTTTTGGCAAGTACCTATGAATAAATACATGTGGTTTTATATTATCCTGGGTGACTGTTGTAAAGGGATGTTTCCTAAAATTAAGGATAGGGGCTCACAAGATTGTGATGATCACGAGAGACTACCTTTGATGGCGATCCTCATTGTCGGATGTGCTTCTTAAGTTCTTTCACATTCTCTACAAAATGGAGTATTGATCGTAAAGTGAATCTTAGAGTGTAGGCATTTTATCCGCATAGGATTCTAGGATTTCTACATGAGGTAGGGGCAATATGGAGTTGTTTGTTTAGACAATAGCCCTCTTGTAATTCAAATAGATAAATTATACTAGTCTAAGGTCATTCAACTCTCTCCCAAAGTGTTCGTGCCCTTCATTGACTGCACCATAGCCTACAAAGTGCTGGAACAATTTACTTATTATGAGGAGTGTGGAGTGACGTGTAAGGACTAATATCTGTGTAAGTGAATTGACTCGATATACATGTCTATAAGGGGTAAAAAATTGCCTTGTATAGAGGTGTTACAAGAAGTAAATTTTAATAAATGGAAGGCATTTTAGTTATGAGGCTCATTAAGGAACTTATGTGTGTGGTATTGACCAAATATTTGTGTCTTTAGAGCCATGGAAGCAATTGCCAAAGTTTCATTTTATTTAGTCGTATCATTTAAAGAAAGAAAAGAAAAAAATATGTTACCAAAGGAGGTAATGTTTACTAGTCGAGAGACTATTATGTTCATTTCCACGTCAGACGAAGGTTACAGAGAAGACAAAACACATGTTTATGAAGGACAAAAACAAAACCAAACGTCTCAAAAGAAAAGGGGGAATGAAAGGTTTTCGGAAATTTTAAATAGAGGATTGAAGCAGAATACAGGGGCTGGAAATTTTGGAATAGGAAGCGTGGAAGAAGATTGGAAGGCTCTCAAACTGCTGCCAACAACTTTCTGGTTTTGCATTTCTATGCAAAAAAGAAGGTTTTCAATAAAATTAGCTTTTATTGCACATCTTTCTCCACACGTTTTAGAACTTTTAATGGTGTTTTATGCATGAACATGGTGGTATCATTTGAATATTTTAATGCATGTTTTACCCCTTAGACTCTCGCCATAACCAGATTTTAGATTGTGTAGATGCAGGTCTAACCTGGTTGTGTTTTGTGTTCAAGATCTAACATTTTCTACAACATAGGCCGGTTTAGTTTGCCAGTAGTTTCTCTTTGGTCATTTTCCATATTCTGGTACATATTCCATACTTTTATTTTATTTCGCTAACCTTATCCTTTTTCATTTTTTTAACTTCTGCAAATAAAATAAAAAAATATAAAAAATTAAAACTCCAAAAAGAGATGCATGAATGCCAAGATTAAGCTTTAATGTTTCATTTTAAGTAGTTTTGATTTCATTTTGAAGAAAATTTGAAATTCCAAAAATTATTTTAAGTTCAGTTTTTAAAAGGAATTTTGTAATTTCGAAGCTTTGCATGATTTCACATTTTTAAAGGAGAATTAAATTTCAAGCTTTGCAGTTTTGTTTTCAAGTGGTAAATTAACTTCTCTTTATGAAAATTACAATTTCATTAAAGGAGGGTAATTTATATGGCATTTCAAAGGCTTTCTACATTTCCAAAGTTAGTCATGTACATTATTTTATTTTTATGCTCAAAGCAAGATAAAAGGAATCCACTCATCATTTCAGGTTCATTTTCAGAGATAGATTTTAACCTTTTATTTTGTGTTCAAAGCAAGGTTTAACAAAAAGATAAAATTTGTTAAAATCTGCTTAACAAAGGAAGATAAAATCTACCTAAAACACTCCAAGATAAAATGAATTAAATCACTTTTCATCATGGTCATATGAGGGCCAATCACATTTACATTTTATTTTCTTTTAAGTTTCATGAACAATCAATAACACAGCATAATAAAGTAATACCAACACAAGCCCCTTGTTAACAGTTGCTTGCAAATCACTAAGGTATTATAACACTTATTTGACACATTTTCACAAGCATACATGCACATATTAAGTAAAAAGAACCTTGGATAAATTTCTATTTCTTTGCAAGAGAGGGTTTTCTAATCATAATCCTAACTGTGAGTGTGGTTTTGCAATTGGGCAAAATTACCACTCAACAGGTCTCACGCACTTTTTTTTGGGCACTCATTTTCTGTTTGTTTGTCGATTTTCAGATCGATTGTACCTCTCTCTCTCTCTCTCTGGGATTATTAATTATCAGTAATTTTAGGTTTGGGGACCCTTGGAAAACCCCTTTGTAAAAGGTTTTGGGACCCTTTCAAAATCCTATTTTTTACCAAATAAAAATAAAAAATATATGGAGGAATTCAGACAAAGAATCAAAACCTTAGAAAATAGGAAAAGAGAATTATTGGTATCATAATAGGCCAAGTGGAGGCTGAAAAGCAAATCAATCTAGTTGAAAAAGAGATGAAAATGTAAAACTCTTCCATAATTATTCAAGTCATAAAGTGAACATTAACACTATATGAGAAATGCCAAGAAAGAATGAAAGTAAAGTAAGAAAATTTGAAGATATAGTTTATTTAGGGGTGCAACACTTTTAAAATATTTTCAAGGAGTTGGTGAGACCAAATCCTGAAGATAGTAACTTATTTCCATATATTTGTAGAAGCAAAAACTAATGAGATGCTTTTTGCTTAGAATAACCAAGAAGGAGTTGAGAGATGTGGTGGTTTCATTCAAAAAATATAAAATCCTAGGGTGATATGGATGGACAATGGAGTTTTTTATAGGTTTCTATGAGATGATAGAAGAAGATCTGCTAAGGGTGGTTGAGGAGACAAAGGAAACAAGAAATATCCTAGTGGACGTTAACTCAAATTTTATAGCACTAATCCCTAAGAAGGACAATCTAGAAACCTTTGATGACTTCAAACCAATTTCCTTATGCTACAAAATAATTATAAAAGTCATTGTCCTTAGGATAAAAAAATGTGTTTTCTTAGACTTTATTTTCCTAGAGCAATTTGGTTTTCTAAACGGAAGATAAATTCATAATGCTATTAGAGTGGCATAGGAAGTTCTACATATGATAAAGACAAAGGAGTTGAAAGTGGAGATTATAAAATTGGACTTGTCCAAGGCCTATGACTAAGTTAACTAGATACACCTAAGGATAATGCTACTTCATATAGGGATCAAAATTCAAGTAAATAATTGAATTATGGGGTGTGTGACCTTGACTTATTTTATTGTTTTGAATAATGGTTCAACATCAATATTTTTCCTTCTATAGAGACCTAAGATAGGGATACCTACTTTCTCTAATATTATTTTTAGTTATACCAGAAGGTTTAAGTAGGTCCCTTAGAGAAGCAAAGAGGATAGGAGTCATAAAAGGGATCAAGGTGGACACATCTCTATCTTTGACTCATCTCCTTTTTGTCAATGATTTTTGTTATTTTGTGATGGTACTCTCAAGGAGACCACATGATTCAATTAAATTTTAAATACCTTCAATACAGTTATAGGGATGGAAATAAACTTGCAAAATTCCACCATGCTCTTCAATGGAATTGTGAAAGAAGAGGAAATTTTGTCTTAGCAAGTCTTGTCCCTTCCCCAAAAGAAATTCCAAACCGGGTCTTAAATATCTTAGTTTCTATATAAGATCTAATGCCTATGGTAGAAAGGATTGGAGTTGGCTTATCAAAAAAATAGATAAAAGAATATATATGTGGTGCAATAGGTGGCTATCATTTGGAGGTAGGTTGACTCTAGTCAAAACAATTTTAGAAGCTATAGTGGTATATTGACATGGTCTAGCTTATATTCCAATAGGGGTTCAGGAGGAAATAAGAAGGAAATGCTTCAAGTTCCTATGGACAAGGAAAAAGGAAAAATAAGGTATACCATTAGTTAAATGGAAACATATAGCCAAACTAAAGGAAGAAGGTGGATGGGGTCTCAAAAATATATTTCTCTTTGGTAAAGCATTGGCAACCAAAAGTATGTGGAGAATATTGACATAGGACAACTTATGAAGCAAATAATTCAAAAAAAACATATTGAATCATTCTCTCAAATGGAATGGATAACGACCACAAATAATACATCCAATAAAGGGTCTATAGTATGGAAGGTATTAACTAGGGTCTTTCCTTTAATTGGAAATTGGCTTGCATAGAATATTGGCAATGATGTGAAAGTCAAATTAGGGGTAGTACCCTAATTGGGAAGTGGAAACTCATACAAGCTCCTTGATGATATTATTAGATATTTATAAGGAAAAAACATCTATACAATAGCTTACAATTTTGATCTTGAATCAACCACTATATGGCAACAGAGATGGAAGAAGGTAAACTAGGCAGGATAGAAAGGAATTCAAGGGGAACAATGGATGGGCTATGTCAATACCTTGATTAGAATTAATTTAAGGATGAAAGAGTAGAATAATTATTTGATATCGACCAAAATATTCCAACTAGGTAGATACATAGGAAATTTAGGATACAAAAAATTGATCGTCAATGGAGACCAAGGTGACCGATTATGGTGGTGGAAGTCTTTGTGGAAGGTCAAGGCCCTAATGAAAACTTGAACTTTTATGTGGTTGGCACTAAGGAATAAAGTGTTGACTTGGGAAGTCCTTATGAGAAGGAGTTGGTAGGGACCTAGTTGATGTACTCTTTGTAGAAGGGAGTAGGAAACTATATTCCACTTGCTAGTAGAGTGTAAATACACAAAAAAGAAGAAGACCTTATAAGGAATAAATAAATGTGGTAGGGGGAGTCAATAGATGCTTGTGTGAAAGGATGGTTTGAAAGGAAGGAGATGAATCCCTTAAAAGTATTATCGTTGGTGGAAATATAGGGAGTTTAGATTTCAAGGAATGATGACATATTTAACCAATGAGAAATACCAACATTCTAGTGCTCTCTTTAGATAAGATCAATTTTTGAGAGATTGAAGAAGGAACCACATCTTAAAAATAAAAGATAAATTAAGGAAGTGTCTATTGATAAAGCAAGAACATGGGTTTTTTATATGGGGTGAGAGAATATATAGTAACATCATGTGGAGCTCGAGGAATTCTATACATGTCTGAGAATCACTTTATAAAATTCAAAGTAGGATTTGGGATGGGCTCAACTAAGTTTTTGAAACTAATGGTGAGAGCAAGAAAATCATGCACCAATAAAAAAATAAATATAACAATATATAACTAAAAACACGTTGATAAAACAATGAAGGAATGAGCACTTTTTATATTAGATATTTATTTTTTAATGTGTTACAATCAAGTCCCCTCTGAGGGGATGCTACCCATGATACAATGAATAAAAATAAAATATCTAGGTGCACTATAAATGATCTTCTTGCAATCACAAATTGTTTGGGGGTGGGTTTTTCATGACTGTCGTGAAGAGAGTTTAATGTGGATCTTGCGCTCCTTTGTCTTCTATCGGATCCTATAATCTGCAAACAAGGAAACGAGAAACAAATCAAAAGCATATGCATGATAAATGAAATAGAATGCGATAAAAGAAGATAAACCAGATCGAAGCATGTGAAATCTAAAATCTATCTAAATGTAAGAATGATAAAAATGTTAATCTAAGCTATGCTAAAAGAAAAATAGTAAAACTAGGTCTTTTCTAGAAGCCGTATTAGGGTCATATAGCCTTGCCCGTGGGTCATCTTGGGTCGAGATGATTGCTATCCCAAGATTGTGTTTCTTTGTGGTCAAGTCAAGGCAATATTTGGGATTGACTTGGGTGTGTTTTCGACTGATTGTTGTGCTATGAGAGTGACTTGATGGGTTAGATCAATCACTAAGGTAAGGGTATTTGATTGCATGGGATATGATAGCGTAGCTTCCAATCCTTTTTAAAAATCTAGTAGCATAAATTTTAGCAGTGATCTTGGAGGATTAAAAATGGTAGCACTTTGCTACGTAAAAGCTTGAACTCTGTATATGGATTTTGGCAGCACTTCATTGCACAAAATTGAAATATGAAGGACCCTTAAAACTGAGGGGTGAGTGCCAATTTATAAACTTCTTGGATGGAAGCTAAAAATGGCAAAAGCACCCTAAATGAAAAAGCAAAGAGGCAACTCACATAAATAAAAGCAAATGCTTATCTCTAAAATTTCATGCGATTGTTCTATGCATATTTTTTTGTATTTTGGCCCATGCGGGGTGCATAATACTTTTTGTGAGATCATGTGCGGGTTTAATTAATAGTTTTGACTACCAATTATGTGCCTTTTTATTTTTAACATTTGCTTTTCACGAGCATCTTAGGTCAAGAGGACCACAGTTTATGAGTTGTCTCAAGGTGAGACGACCAAAGTTTATGGGGAATTGTGCCTTTTTAGGTGATTAAAACCACTATTTTAGCCTTGAAGCTACCCAAGGTAGGTTAGATGATCTAAAAGGAGTCCATTCAGGTAGTCTCCTCAATATGACGTGTTTTAGGTGTCTACAAATACCTCTTTTTGGGATGCTTTGTGTGATAACACAATGTAGAGCAAAAATAGAGAACCTAAAATGGTCGATTTGAAGTTTAATGATATTCATTAAACAAATCAATGCAAGATGCCCCAATCATGGAAAGAGCATGCATTTTTGAATAATTGCTTTTAACAAGTTGAAGAACTTAATTTTGGTAAACCTTTTGATCATCAGTAGACTAGCTCAAGTGACAAGCAGTGAGTCTATGGGTGCACACCTTAACCATATCAAATTTTGTTTAGTTTGAATTTGTTTTTGTTTGTTCTCTACCCAAAGCAAGGAGGGCGTATGATTGTATTTGACAATTATTCTTGAATGAATGCAATTAGCACTTTTGAGTGTTTGATTATTGATTTGATTTTGAATATTATAATTATATGACTACCCTCTCAAGCGATGAGTCGATAGAGGATATGGAAAATGATGAAAGTTATGAGTCGCTTGACCAAGATGATTTAATTGAGTTTTTTTTTATGAGTGACATTATGGTAATGTACTCATCCTACTGGATTGCATGGATAATCGATAGTTACAACTTCCAGGTGACTAGAATAAATCACTAGATACGAGGTTCATTCGAGATTTTTGAATTGATTTGATCAAAGGAGTTAGGTGCCCTTGGAACCTTTTGATTTGATTTGACCAAAGGGGTTAGGTGAATTTGGGGATTTTGATTGAAATTATGACCAAAGGGATTAGGTGCCTTTAGGGTATTTGAATTGGAATTTGAATTTAGAGATGGTGAGGCAAAGGGTATAACCTTTTGAGTCTGATTATTGACTTGATTGATGTGAATGCAAGGCAAAGGGAACAATATTTGATAAAAGGATGCAACCTTTTGAATGTGGTAGTTGATTTTTTGATTGATGTGATGCAAGGAAAAGGGCTCAACCTTTGACAAAAGGATGCAACATTTTGAACCTGGCTTATGATGTGTTGATTAATATGAATGGAAGACAAAGGGAGCAACCTTTGATAAAAGGACATATTATTTTTGAACCTAGCATGATGTGTTGATTGATATGAATGCAAGGAAAAGGGTACAACCTTTGATGAAAGGATGCAATCGCTTGAACCTAGCAAATAAAGTGTTGGTTGATGATTATGTGTTTGATTGATGATTGAATTGAATTAGATTTTTGGTGGGGAAGGTGCGTTACCTTGATTATCCCAAGTCGTATTTTTGTTTGATTGATGGTCGAGGGAGGTGTGATACCTTAAACACCCCCAAGTTTTTTGATTGCTTGATGTGATTTTTGGGGAAGGTGTAAGACTTGAACCCCCTAGTTGGTGTTGATGATGTGATATGATGATGCATGTATGTTAGATGAATGTTTTTGATATGATAGAGTTATTATGTATGCATGGAATGCACTAATGATATGATGATGCAAAATATAATGTGTATTGTGATATGTTTAAAATATAATGAATGAAACTAAGATGAAAAAATAAAGTAAGTGTAAGCACCACTGAATGTATAAAAGTCATGAATCAAAATGTCAACCTTTTCACCAAAGTCATACATGTGAATGTGAACTATATGGGACATAATGCAATGTTTTTAAAATATGAATGATGGATGGGGAACAATGAGAGGTCACAAGGGAATGATGAGGTTTTTTGTGAGACTCAAACACCCTAGTTGACCAATCAAAATTTGTATACTGACTATGCATGACTCTAAAAGATAAAAATCTGCTAGAAAGACCAAGATATTCAATATCCTTATGTGTGCATAGTGAATTCATTAATGTGATGCATAAGATTACCCCATTTCCAAGCCGACTCTTAGAGCCCATTTCTATAATGGATATCATCCTATGGTCAACAATACCTTGATTTCGTACTTGGGGACTCAACTACTTTGTAATGCAAGACCTCAAAAGCTATCGAGTCCTTATGTGCCATGTATGAACATAGTCTAATACTAGGGTCTTCAAGCTTTGGGGAGTCAGATTATTAACCACTCAAATTGAGTCCTGATGAGAATGAAACCCTATCCTTACTACTTGAAACCTCATTATTATTATGTGTTTATAAAGAAATTTAGATATTTGGGAAATTAAATTCTCAACCACTCAAATCAAGTCTTGATGAGAATATAGCCCTTATCCTTACTACTCATTTCATGATTGTTTTTCTTTTGTGACAATAATTAGAGCTTTGGAGAATCAGATTCTCAACCACTTGAATCGAGTCCTAATGAGAATGTTACCTTCATCCTTACTACTCTTTCTGTCATTTTTGTAAGATTTTGCATATATTTGAAGTGGTGAAAACCACTGTTGTCATTGTTATTTTGGACTATGTGCATAATAGGATAGCAAGGGAAACCTTTCACTTAAGAGGCCATGACTACTTCATAGTTTCATCTTTTCTTGTGCTAAATCGGTTTTAAAATGTGAAGATGTATTTGGGATTTTGAGATATGCAAGGTACTATTGAAGCAATACCCTACCTTCAAAAATTAAGATAACTTTCTATAAAATTTGAAAAGAAAACTAGGAATGGTTGAATGATCGCAAGACCCTATTTAACACCATATAGCAACTTACTAGGTGAGGGGAAAACACCAACACCAAGGGTTGGAAACGTAGATGGAAATGATTTGCTGGATGACTAAGAAGTGTGCATAAAGTAGTCAGTGGCTATAAGAACATCATTGTTGATGGTCATACGATATCTACCCTATCTTACGAGGACCTCTTAGTAATAAAAATATCACAAGAAAAAGTGCAAATCATGTAATAGAAAAGGTTTTATTAAGACTCATGACAGTCATACACGCATGGTGCTCTACAAAATGTAAATAGTGAGAATGAATGTGTAGTGTGTGTAAGTCATTTATGAACTTTTGAACACTAATAAGTGTGTGTAAAATAGTTAGTGGTCGTATGAACATCATTGCAAAAAGTCATATGGTATCTATCCTATCTTACGAAGAGCCCCTAATGGTCAAAAGACCACAAAGATATGTGTAAGTTATGACAAGAAGTGATGCTAATGCAATGAATGATATGCCTAATGCAATGCTTGATATGCCTAATGCAATGCTTGATATACCTAATGCAATGCCTAATATACCTAATGCAATTATTCAATAAAATGTAGTAATGTAAATGCATGATGATGTAAACAATGCAATGTTTTTGTGATTTTAGATTGTTTTTGTTATTTTATTGATTTTTTTTTATGTTTTATGTTTTTTGTATCTTTATTGTTTTTTTATGATTTTGATTTTTTTTTAGGGAAGGTGTGATACCTTGAGCACCCCCAAATTGCTTTATGTTTGTGATGCAATTGATGGGGTCAGTGTGATACTGTGACTATCCCCACTACGGTTTTGATGGCAATAAAGATTCTAATTGGATGGAGTGAGCAGATCATCTATGGAAAAGGTCCCCTTGTCGATAAGATCTTGGACCACATTTTTAAATGCCATGCAAATATTGATGTCATGACTAGCTTACCGATGATAGAGACAATAGTGACCCTCCCTATACAACTTTGGTTTAGGTATGTTGGGGTCGAGAGGGCATATGTTAGGTAAAATAATTGTTTTTACCTCCTACAACTTGTGAAATATTGTTGACATGGGCTTGGGTAGAGGCGTCCAAGTACGGGGATGGCATTTGGAATAAGGAGATTGATGTCATTGATGAGATGAAAGTGGGAAGGATACGATACCTTGAGTATCCCTAGTGTTCATTGTGCTCGATGTGATGTGATTGATTGGATCGAGCAAAGTGATGGAAGTTGATGCCTCATATTGAGGTAAGGAGGTCTGGTTGATGTTGAGGTTTTGATTGTGTGGTGCAAGTAGACTGTACTGCAAGTAGATTGTCAATAAGATCTTGAACCAAATTTTTAAATTTGAAGTAATAACTGATGTTGTGACCCTTCACTCTGTGGTAAACATAGTAGTGATATTCATTGTAAGACCTAGATTTAGGCTTATTTGGGTCCATGGGTTTTATTTTTGGTAAGGTGATTGCTTGCACCTCATAGAGCCTCTAAAATATGGTTGAATAAGGTTTTGAAAGTGGTGTATAATTGTGAGCTTGATGCCTATTATGCTTTTTTGGTTGTAGTTGATTTTAAAGTTGCAGGGGAGGTGGTTTGACCTAGGATGTGATTTGCTAATGATTCAACTATAGCTCAATGTTTATGAGTCAATTTAAAATTTGTTGTAGAATTGGAGTGTGTTGGCAACTCAATTATAGCTTGATGTTGGCTAGTCAATCCAAGATACATTGTAGACTAGATGGAGGTGGTTGCTAGTATTGTTGAAAAGGTTGTTGGTTTTGTGGAGGTGGATTGGGTGTAGGTGCCAGGAGACAAGTAAGTAGATGTGGATCATAAGTCCTCAACATATGAGAAAATGTGGATGGTTTGTGATCATCTTGTCTAGTGGGTATATCCACATGCTCATGTTTCCAATTCAGCTTAGAGTGTTCAACTGTGGTAGCTTGATTACCCCCATTTTGGTATAGTGGGTACAACTGTTCTGGATTCTATGAAGATGTTAGGTGGGACGGAGTAGATGTGAATGGATTTGGTAGTAGCAACACTAGTGGTATGGAGGGGATATTGGACTGAACTTCAATATACATAGATTGATTTGGGTATTCCTGGTCCCTTGTCACCATACTGATCATTCTCACAAAATCTTTGTGAGGTGGATTGGCATGTAACTCATTCACCTACTTAGGTTGTTCTGGTTGATTGGAAGATGTTGTGTTTATTTTATATGTGGGCAAAGGGTCTTTGAAAACTCCTATGTTTTGATTATTCAAGGCAAGATGATTTTCAATTTGAATCTCTTGCCTCTCGATCATATCATGTACTATATTTTTAAAGGTATAACATGTCTGTATGTCATGACCCATTTGTTTATGGTAAGCATAGTATAGATACTCCCTATAAGACTTGGGTTGAGGCTGATTTAGGTCTATTAGATGAATCTCAAGGAGAAGGATTACGTGCATATCACATAATCAATTGAAAATTAATGCTAATGATTCCAACAATAGAGTATATTACCTTGGTGGTTGGCACTATTGGTTTTACCTTTGGTTCTATTGTGGGTGGTACTATGCTGGTGGAGGTTGAACCTGGTAATTAGGCTGAGCTAGCGGCTATGGTGGTACCGCTTGGTTTGAGGATCCAAGGATACTCAAAATAACTTGATATACTAGGACCACTTTCTATTGTGTGTTGCCTCCTTTAGCATTCTTTTTCATCCATTCCTTTTTGTGGAGCTTAATATCGTCTTCCTAAAATTTAATATCCTTAATGACCTTAGCTTGCGCTAGGGCCTCCTTGAAGGTTCGATATTGTTGGAGTTGTAGTAGAAGCGAGATTTGCTTTGAACAACTCCTCATGAATAGTCTAGTAAGCTTTGTTATCGAACCTTCAATATACTCCCTTGCCTCTCGATCATATCATGTACTATATTTTTAAAGGTATAACATGTCTGTATGTCATGACCCATTTGTTTATGGTAAGCATAGTATAGATACTCCCTATAAGACTTGGGTTGAGGCTGATTTAGGTCTATTAGATGAATCTCAAGGAGAAGGATTACGTGCATATCACATAATCAATTGAAAATTAATGCTAATGATTCCAACAATAGAGTATATTACCTTGGTGGTTGGCACTATTGGTTTTACCTTTGGTTCTATTGTGGGTGGTACTATGCTGGTGGAGGTTGAACCTGGTAATTAGGCTGAGCTAGCGGCTATGGTGGTACCGCTTGGTTTGAGGATCCAAGGATACTCAAAATAACTTGATATACTAGGACCACTTTCTATTGTGTGTTGCCTCCTTTAGCATTCTTTTTCATCCATTCCTTTTTGTGGAGATTAATATCGTCTTCCTAAAATTTAATATCCTTAATGACCTTAGCTTGCGCTAGGGCCTCCTTGAAGGTTCGATATTGTTGGAGTTGCAGTAGAAGCGAGATTTGCTTTGAACAACTCCTCATGAATAGTCTAGTAAGATTTGTTATAGGTACAATAAAAGGTGGCTTTGTTAGTATCACTCTCCACCAATTACTAAAGTCTATGAATGACTCGTCTTTAAATTGCCTAAGATTGCACAAGTTAGTCAATGCCAACTTTTTCCTGATGCTAAATGCAAAGAGTTCTAAGAATGCATTTTCTAGTTGTTCAAAGGAATGGATGTTATGTCATGGTAGATGATTATATCATTCTAAAGAAAGCCCTACAAGAGTTATTATAAATATTCTTAGCATGAGGGCATCATCATCCTGAAGACGAAATCATATATTCATGAAATGGGTAACATGCTCTTGAGTGTTTTCATATCCCTTGAACATGTCCAATTTTGGCATTTCAAAATGTTTAGGATACAAGGGTGATGGCACAGATGAGTGCAATGGTTGGTTGTGGAGCTGTCATAAGGTAGATTTTTGGTAACTTATACCTAAAGTTTGCTTCTCTAGGGAATTAATGTGGTCTATCAACAACTTATATGCATTTGGTAAAATAATTTCATTTGCATGCATCTATCCTTGAGGAGGTAGCAGAGGTGGTTGGGTGTTGTCTACACATGCATCCCTATGAGGTACATTAGGGTATGTGTCAATTGGCTCTTGATACTATGACTTTAGCTCTTGTTAAGGGTCATACCCCTCTCGATAAGTGTATGGTCTACTTTGTTCAAGAAATAGGTGCCTTTGAGGAGGTATGGGAAACTAATTTAGTTGTGCACAAGGTGTATGGTTTTTGTTAGGCCATGGTGGAAGGTTTTGATATTGAGTGGGATGCCTTGTGCACTATTTCAACCTATGGGTACTGTGTGTTGGTACTATTTCATGCAATCCCATTTGTAATTGCTCTTGTTGTATATTTTGTTGATACAACCTTTGTAAGTGCGATTGATGTTGGTCCACCCGTTGCTGATTTAATTGTTGGTGATCTAACCATAATTGGTCCACCTATTATTGTCTGTTAAGGTTTAGTATAGATGCCTGATAAGTGTGGTTTATTCACTAAGAGGTATGAGGGTTTTTTACCCTTATATTTGAGATATGGATGAGCTTGCCTTGTCTCTCACCCTGGATAAGATCCATAACCTATTTTTTATGATCCCTAAAGATCGCAGTGACCTGATATTTAGGTTTTAATGTGAGCTCAGTATAATTGGACAACGTAAAAATACAAAGATCTTGAATTAATGACCTCTCTTGGAACATAGTGGGGTGATTTTGGTTACCCTCATCTATAACATATGTGAGGGCTAACATGGACTACTTGTGAGGTCAGCGATTAACATGTATATCCTCTTAATCATGTTCTTGGTGTATAGAGAGATGATCAATTGGGGTTTCCTAGTAGCAATCATCTTGGTACAAGATGTACTCTTGTGCTACTTCTAATGGTTCTCTAGGATGAGCCTAAATACAAATACGTGATACTGCCCTACTAGGCCCCTCAAAGGGCTGATGATTCTCTTATAAAAATCAATCAAGGTTTCTAGATCAAGAAAGTCTCCTTTTTTATTGTACTTGGGACCTATGGGTGCTTTCCAAATAGGGATTTCCTAAATATTAGATTCCTTAAAAGAGATATCTCAGGTACGACATGTGCTAGGGTACCAATCAAGAATGATAAGGTCCTCTAGACTATATTGAATATGTTCCATGTATCCTTGTGGATTTTTAGCAGTACTGTATATTGATTGATCCTGACTGCGTCTCATTACCATTGTTCAATCTATACAAACAAGAAATAAAAAAACAAGCAAGAAAATAATGTTTTTGTGTTTTTGATTTTTTTGTTGATGATTTTTTATTTTTCTGATTTTTGTGTGTTTTGATTTAAAAGTTATTCTTATGATAGCTAAAAATATAAATTGAAATAAAAACTATTAAAGGTAGTTTATGCACACCCTCCCTATCAAGGAATGAAAAACAAATGGTAAAAATATCTTCCTAGGATGCTGGATATTGCTAGGTCCCATTGTGATCACCATCTGAGAGCAGGAAAATCATGCACCAATAATAAAATAAATATAGCAATATATATAACTAAAAAAATGATGATAAAAAATTAAGGATGGAGCCCTTTTTATATTAGATAATTAATTTTCAATGTGTTACAATCAAGTCCCCTCTAGGGGGATGCTATCCATGATGCAATGAACACAAATGAAATATCCAAGTACATTGTAAATGATCTTGCAATCACAAATCATTTGGGGGTGGATTTGCCATGATCACCATGAAGAGAGTTTAATGTGGATCTTGAACTCCTTTGTCTTTAGTCGGATCATGTAATCTGCACCCAAGGAAACAAGAAATGAATCAAAAGCATATGTGTGATAAATAAAATAGAATGCAATAAAAGAAGATAAATCAAACCGAAGCATGTGAAATTTTAAATCTATCTAAATGTAGGATTGATAAAAATGCTAACCTAAGCTATGCTAAAATATAAATAGTTAAATCAGGTCTCTGCTAGAGGTCGTCTCAGGGTCATATGACCTTTGCTTGCGGGTTGTCTTAGGTCGAGACAACTGCTATACCGATACTATTTCTTTGTGGCTGAGTCGGGGTGGTATTTGGGATCAACCTAGGTGTGTTGTTGATGGATTATTGTATTGTGAGAGTGACTTGATGGGTCAGATCGATCACTAAGGCAAGGGTATTTTATTGCATGGGATACGAGAGTGTAACTTCCAATCCTTTTTAGTAATATGACAACATGATTTTTAGAAGTGGGCTTAGAGGGTTGAAAACCATAGCACTTTGCTATGCAAAAGCCTAAAATCTATATATGGACTTTGGTAGCACTTTATTGTACAAATTCAAAAGATGGACCCTTAAAATTGAGGGGCGAGTGCCAATTTATAGAATTTTTGGATGGAAGCTAAAAATGGTGAAAGCACCCTACATGAAAAAGCAAAGAGGTAGTTTGCATTAAGAAAATAAAATGCTTATATTTAAAATTTCATGCGATTGTTCTTTGCATGTGTTTTTCTATTTTTGCCTATGCGGGGCACATAATTCTTTTTACGAGATCATGCGCAAGTTTAACTAGTAATTTTAGTTTCTAGTTATGTGCCTTTCTATTTTTAACAATTGTTTTTTGTGGCCATCTCAAGTTAAGACGACCACGATTTGGTAGCCATCTCAAGGTGAGACGACCATGGTTTATCAATTGTCTCAAGGTGAGATGACCATAGTTTATGAGGAATTGTGCCTGTTTAAGTGGTTAAAACCATTGTTTTAGCCCAAAAGCTGCCCAAGGTGGGTTAGGTGGTCTAAAAAGAGTCCATTTAGGTAATATCCTCAATATGATGTGTTTTAGGTGTCTATATATGGTATTGAAACCGCTTCTCAAACTGGAAGTAGAAATAAAAAAAGACTTTTACAGGTATTTGGAGACTAAAATAGTCATAAATTGGATGAAGGTCACTCATCAAATAAAAAAATTTAAATCTAATTTGTGAACAATTTAAAAGCACAAAGGTTTTGCTTAACTTTGTATCATATAGATATGTATAGAGAATTAAATACAATAGTAGATTCACTATCCAAAGAAGACCTCCAGGTAGAACATCCACCTTAGTATCACCATTCAATCCTATCTCCACATAATTATCTCTACCTACCTATAATACCATTCATGCATTCCTTGCTGTAAACCAAGCAAATTTTGTTATAGGAAATGATGTTGCCCATGCCATTGTGACAAAGCCCCCAAAAGCAACTCTAGATACTAGTGTAGTATTAAGGCCTAACTAAGACTTTGTTTAGAACATTAGTAGTGATTCTCAAGAGGAAAATATTCAATTTTTTTTTTACTTCCTTCAATATGGGGAAAATAAAGTCAAGAAAGAATATAAATAACTAAAATATAGGACCTCTTTGGCTCTAGTATAATGTGGTCATAATTTAATGTTTAGAGGTAATAAGATCTCATTATGAAAGTGGTAAAAGATGACCCTTCTAAAACTACAATTCACTTGTCAACTTTACTACTAGATTGTCATATTTGAATCTAAGTAAGACATCCATTTCAAATTATTTAACTTGCAAATCAACTATGAATTAACACAACTATGCAATTTGGAAAATTAGTAGTAAAGGATAATGCACCAAAGAAGAAGAATGTAGAACTAGAGGTAGTAATAGCCTAGTTAAAGACCAAGAAATAACAACTCCAACAAGACAATAAAGTCCTTAAGAAAGATATTACAAAGAAAAATCAAGGGAAATAGGTTAAGGACCTCAAGTCCCAACTTTATGAGACTAAAAAGATAAGGTAGTAGCTAGAATATCTCTTACAATAGCTTACATAGGGGCAAGATCAGTTGTAAAAATATAATAAACAAAAGAAATCCTAATAGTAGAATCAAGTAAAGCAACTTAAAAAATCCCAACAAGCAAGAGATCATAAAGTCTTTGAGCTCGAGGAAGAGATAACTCAATTAAAAGAGGGAGCAATGATAGATTTAAGATAAGACTTTGAGGTCAAAAGGGTGAAGTTCTTATAGGATAACATTAAACCCAAGGTAACTGTTGAGGGGCTGGGAGTGACCCCTTGCACTCCTCAAGCATATCAGCGACTCACGATTGTAGCCTCAATGTATATCATCGTCTTGGCCGAGAAAGTGCATCTAATGCCTTACGTCTCATGCGGGGATGCCAATCTTAGGAAGTCTAGAAAAGCATGGGATGAAACTCCCACTAGATGACCTCTAGGGTTTTTTTGCCCAAGGCCAGTTCCTTGCTTCTAGGTGTCTTCTTTGGTGCTTGTCATTCTGCTCTTGCTCTAGGTTACTCTACTCCTAGCCTAGACTGCTTCAAGAAGGGAAAAGGGAAAAAGGAACATAAAGAAAATTATAGGAAAGCGTAAAATATAGGAAAAGTAAAGGAAAGAAGTAAATTAAGGGAAATGTAAGACTACCTAGCCTAGGCTAAGGGGTGACTATGCATAGAAGAAAAAGGAATAAGAATCCCCAAGTGCCCTAACAATTTTAAATGAACACATGTGTTGTGGTCAATAGTGCATGAGAAACACATGACCCTTTTGAGAACAAGTAATAGAAACAAAACACCCACACCAAAACCAAGACATGGATAGGTAAAGAGCCACATATTCTTTGTTAATGCAAACTTTGAGTTACATATATGTAAAGGGAAGATGTTCAAAAACTACTTTGTAGGCCACAAAAGGCTCAAACCAAGCTAGGACATGGAGGAGAATGAAGGAAAGCACCCCTCAAAATAATGGAGGGCTTTTTATGCTTTACAATGAGAAGAAGAGATATTATAAGAAGTGGAAAAATATTCCCCCCAAAATATATGCATGATTTCATAATTTGAATTCAAAAATTTACCTATGCTAGTCGACATTAATTATGAATGATCTGGAGGCTTTGGAGGTCTATAACAAATCTCCATGATTAGATCCCTATAATTATCTGTCATTAATGTCTTGGACATGTGTTTCCATTTCTGTCACCACTTTAATATTCTAGCCATTGACTAGGGAACTGCATCCAATTGTGGAGTGTCAAGACCAAAACTGTATCATCATCCCTTTTCTTGTCTAGTTGCTTTGGGTTGGTCGAGGATTCTGGTGTTCAAAGTTTAGCTCACCATGTTCTTGTAAGTTTCCCCTTTGTGAAGATGTTCTTCAATGCACCCTATGAGGACAACAATTGCCATCTTTTGAACTACTTTGCTTTTGAGGACTCCTCTTCCACCATGTATCATGGGGAGACTGTTGTGGGGTTGGTAGACCAAAAGGTGAGGGGAAACATTACAACTAGAATTTTTTGAATTTATCTATTCTTCCATGACCTTTGGGTATCAAACTATCCCTTAAAAATGAGGAAGGCTTGCCTTACTTCCTATTCACTTGGTCTCCTTAGGTACTTCTCCCTTCAACCAATGAGAGGGCCTTTTTTTTTTAAGCGAAAAACCCCTTGCAGGGATGCCTTGGTCTGAGAGACCACGAACAGGGGGTTCTACATCGTCAAAGTCACCAAAGAGTCGCACCCGACCTTGCCCGCACCAACATTATCAATTGGATTTTGGATAGCCAATTCAGTTTTTTGGTAGGACCTCTCTTAGAGGATTTCCCTCTCCTCTCCAACTCACCTACAACACCTGGGTATGAGAGGGCCTTTGTACTTAGGATTCACTAGTATCAATTTGGAATGATACTTGGGACCAAGGCATATCCTTGGCTAAAGGAAGGGATCAATATCTAGAAATATGCTCATTGAAGGTAAGAAAATACCATGAGCTGATGTGGCACCTAAGGTGCCACACACAAATGTGGAAGAAGGCAAGTTGAAACTACAAAATAAAACTTGAATCAAATTAATTGCCAACATGGTGCATAAATAGCACATTACAAATGCCTAATATTAGTAGGAATACAATATTAGGTGCTAGTTGTAACCACTGCTAACAACTAGGCTTAGATGACTAACAACAAGCGATGTTATCTAGTTAGCTAAAAGACAAGGAATACTAACTAGATGGTAACAACATGCTAACAACTAACCACTAGGAGGTTGTCCAAAACAACCTGCCAACTAGAGGATAACATGAGCAAGAAATATCACATTATTAGTGATAATAATAATAGTATGCCTAAGTTAATACTTAGTCTATTTGATGCCCTCATAATGAGCTTTGGTTGAATCATATGGTCGAATCATACACTCAATAAGAATGGTTAGTCATCATTTACATGGTTTTGGGGTTCCAAGTATTATTGAGACCTACTTTAGTCACCACCAAAAAGGCTATTGAGTTATTACTTAATTCCAGTTTGGTCGTTAGGCTAAGGTTTGTGGTGAAGGGAGCTTTAGACATAGGACCAGTCAACGATGATGGTTCCTTCTTGGCTATACCTTAGACGATATTTTGGATTTGGTTGCATTGTAAATAGCAGGGGTGTTGGGCCCTTTCATATTGGCTTCAAGTAGGTGCTCTGGTCAAAATTACCTCTAGGAGCAAGATTTACTCACTATAGTGAGACTTCACTATCATAACGAGTTTCAAGAGGTACTTTGAGTTTGTGGTCAATGTAGAAAGCAAGCTCAATCAAGTGGTAGGAATTCTTAAAAAAGTTAAAGAGAAATTGGCTGTAAAGGAGAGGTACTAGGAGGTACTCAACCTTCTAGATGTAATGTCAGCATCATAGGACCAATAAATAGGGATAGACAAGAAGGACATGGTCAAAAAGTTGAAGAATATCCATGACACCTAGAGAAAATTATAAACCTATAAATATGTATTAGCTTCCATAGGAGTCTTGATGTAATAAATGGTGAAAGAGATTTAGGGGCTCATCATTGTTGGACTGACCAACATTTTTATCCTTAGAGGAAACTCCTCAATGATGACATCATTTATTCAATGATCAAAGATAAGGCCAAGGTTAAATCTAGAGATGGAATAGAACAATTTAAGAAATTAGAGTCATTATTTACCAAACTGTATGAAATTATGAATAAATAGGATGTGATGAGTTAGAAAAATAGGCTAGGATTTTACATTCATTAGCCTTATTTTTACACCCAAACTGATTATTTTTGAAGAACTCTATGGATATTTTTAATAGTTTTGCTTAAATGAAATGTTTTACATTTGAATGCTAATGGAGTAGATGTAAAAGGTAAATGTGATGATTATTGTTGTTATTTGCTATATTTCCATGTATTTTTTTGGCTTGGAGTGTTGTTATTTCAAACAGGTCATTTTTCAGTACTACGGAAGGCACTGTGGAAAGACCTACAGCTACAAGCCTGTTCCAAAAAAATAGGGACCCCTAAAAATTCGGATAGGCAAGGAACCAGATCAGAAGCGAGGAGTGTGTTTTCTAGGAAAAAAAAACTAGTGAATTTTAGGGAACTTTTTCCAAAATTAAGGAAGTTGTACAAGTTGAATAAATGTAGCAAAATGTGGTATGTCAACAACAATACAACAAGGCAAATTCTGTGTAATGACAACATGACAACCTAGTTGGATAGGAAATAGTAAAGAATGGTTAGGATATCTCACATCTCCTATTGATTAGCAATAGTCAATGGAAAATATTTTGCCTCTCCTATTGACTAGCAATAGTCATGATTTTATTTCTAAATCTGACTATAACAGGACCTTTATTCCTGCCTTTAATTTGTAACTTAGTTTTCAAATTTAGTAGAGTCTGTTCTAAAATAAAGAGCTGGGTACATTATAAATACCAACTCAAGCATTGTATTGAAATATTAGAGGGTATACAGATTAAAACCTTTTTAAGTCTTTTATTTTGGTTTTTGTATTGCAATCCCTGTCTGTCATGACTGTGCATTTCCAGCAATGGCAGAATTTGATTTTCTGAAGGAATAAAAGTTATTTTCTTGTTTATTTGATGTCTTTAATTTTTGTATTATGATGTGTAATTAATGTTAGTGCTTTGAAGTAGACTTAGGAACTGTTAAGGAAGAGATTTTATGTTGTTGCAGGTTTAGCAAGGGCCCACTAAACCTGGACAGTCCATAAAACCTCTCTCCTGTTAGACTTAGATTAAAGTAGGTAGTTAATAAGTTAGTTTATTTTGAATGAATTCTTTTTAGCTATTAAGTAGGAGTTAATTTGTTGTCTTTTCAAATATTAATTAGGAGTAATATGACTGCAGTCAACCTAGAGAGTTGTTAAACTAGTTACAAGCCTATGTAGTTTTAGGATTTTCTTTCAGCACATGCTTTCATTTTCTAGTTTGTTTCAAGTTTTTCCTGCTTTCCTAGGAAGGAATCACTTAGTGTATGCAAGAGAAGATATTGGCTCATATAGAGCAATGACCCTTTTAAATCAAACATGGTGGATAATTTAAGTGGTTAGCACAAACTCATCACTTTTTGGCATCATTGTCGGGGAAGGCTACAAAAATAATATTGTATCTTGCAAAAGCTAAGGACTTTCCATGTTGAAATACTTGGAGGGGTTGTTTGGTCTCAATCCAGAAGCAAAAAGCAATTCTCAAGTGGATAAAGGCATCGAAAGTTAGGTTCTATAGTAAATTTCATTGCTTTTTAGAGTAAGTTTCATTCCTATATTGTTTTTATTCCTACAATTTTTTTGTGTTTCTGTCCTTGTTTTTGTTTTTAAAATTTTTCTAACAAGGAGGAGAAAGAATGAATGAATCAACCATGAGATGAACGTGGAAGATTCCTCTCTCAACCACCCCCAAGCAAAATCTGCCAAGAACTGAGCAACAAGAAGAGGCTTCACAAAGCCAGCAGACTGTCATTTCCTCTATAGTTGAGCAACAGTCCTCAGGTGGTGAAGATCAACTCCAATTTATCTAGGAAAGAGCTCATGTGATTATTGAAGAAATCACCCATACACTTGAAAAAGGAGGACAAGTTGAGATTCCTAAGGTTGTAAACGAAGGAAGTAAAGGGCAAGAAGAACAAAGTGAATCATCTAGTTCTAGTCCTTGTACTACTCCAAGAAGACCTTACACTCAATGATTGTGGACTCCATGGGATTTCCACATGGCTGAAGAAGAACCAAGATAACCACAGAGCACTTTCAAGTTCCCTATACGCCTTCCAAGGGTAGAGGCTAATAATAATGATGGGCATATGAAGAATATCTCTCCATCAACCATACCCACTTTTAGAGGACTAGCCACTGAAGATCCTAACACTTTTATTTTTGAGTTTGAAGTGCTTTGTCGCACCTATGATTACACCACTGATGCACAAAAGTTAAAATTATTTCCAGCCACTTTAAAATATGGTGCATTACGCTGGTTCATGGGTTTGGGTGAAAATTTTATCACTACTTGGGAAAGTGATGATGGAATGAAGGCAATTTTCTTGGAGAAATACCAATATTATTGTCATGTGAGAGACCGAAAGAGTGAAATTTTCAAGATGACTCAAAAATAAGGTGAAGGACTTGAAGATTACATTGAGAGATTTCAATTTGTAATGAAGAGAGGTAACATTGAGTTGGATGATGATTTGTTGAGAACTATCTTTCTAAAAGGATTAAGAGAAGAGACCATTGATATCCTCAATCTAATGGGAGGAGGGAACATTTCTAATCTTCCTTTCCATCGAATTTTTGGAGTTATGTACCAATTACTCTTGCACAAGGCCATCTTTGTGCAATAACAAGCCAACTGGAACCACTAGAGGAGTTACAAGAGTTGAACTCAGTAATATGTTGGAAGATTTAAAAATAGATTTGTTGGGCACTTTTACCTCTTCCATGGATTTGTTATAAAATAAAACTAAGGTAGAGGTAGTCTATTATCCTCATTGTAAGAATAAGCATACATTACATGATTGTCCTTTGGACAAAACTACCATTTGCAGCATTTGTGATCAACAACATTCAATAGAAGATTACCAACATTTACCTACAGTAAAGACAATATTAAAGGAACCAAATTTTCAAGAAAAATATGTTTTCTTTGTTGCACAAAGGAGGCCATTCCAAGGAGACAATCAAGGATGATATTTAGGTATACCTAATCCCTATGCTCATTCTAATTTTCCTTACTATAATCAAAATTGGTCAAATCCACAATGGTACCAATGGTCTCAATGGTCTAATAATGTTCCACCTTGGTCACAACCAGATTGGTCCAATCAATATTGGCCACAACAAGGTTGGCAAGGCCAGCAATGGTCATATCCACAACAATATCAGCCCAATCCACCACAATTTTGAGGACAAGTTCCTCAAAAAAACAATTATTGTTACCTCCTCCACAAGGAAATAATAATCATGCACCACCCAAAAAACCTCCTCTTCCTACTCAACCAATGCCTAACCCCAATAACAGACCTACCCAATAACTGATCTATGAAGCTGAAGGTACCTATCCAATCAATTTCTTATCTTGTAGTGAAATCCAGCTCAAGTCAAGGATAATTTTACCTGACCCTGTGCCTCCTATCATCACTGAAGAGGAAATTGAACCCCAAACTATGGTAGAACATGTAATCCAATCTGCTATTACAAGGCAAACTATAAACCAGCCTATTGTAGAACAACCTGCAGGTGTGACTGAGTCACCTACAGGGTCTGGACCTACAGAAAATCTTTAAAATATAACAGAGGCTCCTTTTCCTCAAAGATTGATGATTAAAAAAGAAACACCCAAAACTGATTTTGATCTCATGGCAGAATTGTGTAACATCAATGTGAAAATTCCACTCTTACAAGCTATAAAAGATGTTCCAATATATGCTAAGGCCATTAGAGAGTTGTGTGTCAAGCATCTAGGAAGGAAAATAAAGGAACCCAAGACCATACATGTCATGGGTCAACTTTCTGATTTAATGGTTAGAAAACTTCTCTTGCCTAAATACATGGATCCTAGAGTACCTATTCTTATAATACGCATAGGACAAACCAGCCTTCAAAATGTTTTGATTGATCTAGGTGCAACAATTAATGTGATGACAAAGGACACCATGACTTTGTTAGGGCTACAAGATCTAAGACCTACCCTCACTATCTTGCAATTGGTAGATAGGTCAATAGTGAAACCAGAGGGGATTCTAGATAATATCATGGTCACAATTTCCTCCTAGGAATATCCAGTAGATTTTGTAGTGTTACAAACTAAAACCTCACTTGGGGGACATCCTTTAATACTAGGTAGACCTTGGATAGCAACAATAGATGCTTGTATTAGTTGTAGGATAGGAAGTATGACCATTTTTGATGGTATACATAACAAAACTTTAACACTTTATCCACCTACAACCCCAAGTATTTATAATGAGCATCCATGGTTTGATGAACTAGATGAGGGAGAAATCATCCAATCATTGGCCATGATAACTACCCAAAAGCATAACCTTGAGGAAGAAGTGTATGACAACGATTTCACAAATGACACCACTTCTATCACTGAATAGATTATGCCAGCAGAACCTAGTAGCTCACAACTACCTTGTCTTCCAAATTGTCCTTTCATTACTTGCCCCTCTCAAACTACACAAGACATTGCAACTTTTCATCAACTATTACCACATAGATGCCCTTTAAATCACTTCTTGAAGGACATCTCAGGCATAGATGCCAATAGTGAAGATTGCAAACAAATAGAAGTTTCTCTTGGGAAAACTTTGAACATCAATAGGAATTTGTAGGAATCCCAAGAGCAACCTTTGGTGCAATTGTTGATAGACCATCAACAAGATTTTTCTTGGGATTATAATGAGATGAAGGGCATACATCCATATATTTGCACACATAGAATATTTATAAGAGATGAATGTGACCCAGTGAGACAACCTCAAAGAAGAGTCAACCCAACTTTGAAGGAAGTGGTAAAGGAAGAAATTCAAAAATTACTAGATGTTGGTTTCATCTATCCCATCTCAGATAGTCAATGGGTTTCCCCATTGGTCATTGTACCTAAGAAGAATGGAAAATGGAGAGTCTACGTAGACTATAGAGAACTCAATAAGGCTACTAAGAAAGACTATTTTCCCTTACCTTTTATTGATCAAGTTCTCGATACTCTCGTAGGAAAGAAGTATTTTTGCTTCTTAGATGGTTTTAGTGGTTACAATAAAATTAGGGTAGCTGAAGAAGATCAAGAAAAAACCACCTTTACATGCCCTTGGGGAACATATGCATATCGTGTCTTACCTTTTGGGCTATGTAATGCACCTGCTACCTTTCAAAGGGTTGTAATTTCCATCTTTGTTGATCTTAATCATGATTGTTTAGAGATTTATATGGATGAATTTACTATCTATGGTGATACCTTTGAACAAACTCTAAACAAGTTGAAATAGGTCCTTGAAATATGCCAAGAAAATAATCTCTCTCTCAACCATGAAAAATGCTACTTAATGATGACCAAAGGAATTGTCTTAGGCCACTATATCTCTGTAGATGGCATCAAGGTAGATCCAACCAAAATTCAGGTTATAAACTCCCTTCCACCACCCAAAAGTCAAATAGAGGTTAGAAGCTTCTTAGGACATGTAGGCTATTATAGAAGGTTCATTCAAGACTTCAACAAGATTGTTGCTCCATTATTTCAATTGTTGACTAAAGCTAATGAATTTTATTGGAATGATGACTATCAACAAGATTTTGAAGAGCTTAAGGCAAAGCTTACCACAACACCAATCCTAAGAGGACCAAATTGGGCTTTACCTTTTCATATTCACACTGATGCATTAGACCAAGCATTAGGTGTAGTTCTCACCCAAAATGAGGAAAAGCAACCCTATGCCATCTATTATGTTAGCAAAAACTTAAATGGAGCAGAACTGAACTATACTATCACTAAAAAAGAATTTCTTGTTGTTGTCTATGCCATAAACAAGTTTAGACATTACATTATTGGGTATAAAGTTTTTGTCCATACTAATCATTCTACCATTAAATATCTTATGAATAAAGTTGTAGTAAGTGGTAGAATTGTTCGATGGTTGTTACTTTTACAAGAATTTGATATTACCATTTTGGACAAACCTGGTAAAAAGAATGTAATGGCTGACCATATTTCTAGATTACATTTGGCAAATGATCTAGAACCTGTGCAAGATTCCTTTCTTGATGAGCATTTGTTTGCCATTTCAGTACACTCACCTTGGTATGCAGATATTGCTAACTATTTGGTGACAAGAAAAGTGCCATCTCACTTTTCACCACATGAAAAGCGGAAGCTCATCCATGAAAGTGCTCCATATACTTGGTTAGATGGTCTTTTGTTTAAGTTATGTCCTGACCATGTAATTCGAAGATGTGTGCAGGAGGAAGACACCTTTGACATCTTGCGTGCAGCTCATGATGAACCATGTGGAGGACATAATGCTGCCAAGAGAACCATGTACAAAATCTTGCAAATAGGGTACTATTGGCCTACAATGAACCATGATGCTAAAGTCTATGTCTCTCGATGTGATCCATGCCAAAGAATGGGTAAACCAACTCCTTCAACAGAGATGCCTCTACACCCTCAAGTGGTTTTAGAACCATTTGAGAAGTGGGGATTAGACTTTGTTGGACCTATCAACCCTCCAAGTGAATTCAATGAGTACATCTTGGTGTGCATGGATTATGTCACAAAATGGGCAGAAGTGAAGGCATTACAACATGCACAAAAAGAAAAAGTTGTTGATTTCTTGTATGACAATATATTTTAGCATTTTGGAGCACCCAAGGAGATTGTATCAAATCAAGGACCACAATTCATATCTGATGTGATAGCTACCTTTGTACATAAATATCAAGTGAACCATAGAAAATCTTCACCATACCATCCTTAGTCTAATGGTCAGGTGGAGGTTACTAACAGGGAGCTTGAGAATATTTTGACAAAGATAGTTGCTTCACATAAGGCAGATTGGGTGCATAGACTCAAGGAGGTAGTATGGGCCTATAATACTACTTGGAAATCAACAACAAGGCTCACACCCTATGAAATGGTCTATGGGAAGACAACTATCATGCCAATTGAGTTTGAAATTTAGACCTTACGCACTGCATTGAAGGTTGGAATTGATCTCATCACTGCTCAACAAGAAAGACTCTTACAACTAAATGCATTAGATGAAATTCATCATGATGCCCTTCAACATACTAAATTATTGCAAGCACAGCGAAAGCAATGGCATGATAAACATATCATTCCAAGGACTTTTCAAGTAGGTGATTGGACCTTACTCTATGATTCCAAGTTCAAATATTTCAAAGGGAAGTTGCATACAAGATGGTTGGGCCCTTATGAAATTGAAGAAGCATATGGTAATGGTATAATCAAGTTAAAAACCATTGATGACGCCTCTCATGGCTTACTTGTCAATGGCCATTGATTGAAGTTGTACTGCAAACCTCTCTCAAAATCATATTTCATTAAACAAGTCATTCAACAAGTAGAACTACAATTCATTTCTAACCTGTAGCCTTCTACCAATACTTGATATTTCTCCTTCAACAAAGATATAAAAAAAAAAAAAAATGAAAAAACAATAAATTCCTATGGTGAAAACCTTTATCGATACCATAGGGCCAAGGAGGAAGATGAAAACTAGTTTTACTAGCTCTTCATCCTTGCAAAAATAATATCTATTTGTGAAAACTAGCTTGTTGGCACAAATGGACAGCAATTTTTAAAACTAGCTTGTTGGTAGGAATTATCTACAAAAAAAAAAAAAAAATAAAAGCCCCACCAGTTCACATATTCTTCATGATGATAGGTTTGAGTAGTATGCAGCTAAGTATGGATATCTTCAAGCATGTTATCCTCCAATGATGATCACAACTTTAGCATATAATATATTAGTCCAGGTACCTTTTCATCTCTTCATTTTCATTTCAGTTGTACATATTTTGTTTTTACAAAATTGTTAAGATTATCCATTCCCTTCTTTCCTTCATCCCTATTTTATCCAATTTATTTTCTCTTCCACAAGGATGTGGAACATTTTTAGTTGGGGGAAGGGGATAGTCATTTAAATTATTTTACAAACTCTTTGAGTAAGTCTAATGAGCTACTATAGAAATATTTGTTGCAAACCAATGAGCTAAACAAGCAACATTGGTAGTCAAGTAACATTGACCAAAGTCAACACATAAAAAAAAACTAACCCCTAGGAGAACACCCCACAAATCAACCAAAAAAAAAAAAAAAAAAAAAACAAAAAAATCTGTAAAATATGAGGGGGTAATTGATGAGTTGGTAGGGATATATTCTATGAAATCTTAAGTCAAACATGATAAAATTCAAAACAATAGGGCAATCAAGGGCACGAATAGGTGAGTTTCAAGATACATGCTCACATGTGAGCCTAATAGGGACAAATGAATATCACAAAGGTAATCATTGGGTGATATGGGAACCTTAGAATGATTCATGCCATAATTTGTGGTGATACTTGGCCAAAATAAAATCTCCTTATCCCCACACCACATTTTATATGGAAATTTCAAATCAGGTGAGTGGCATGCCAAGTCATATTTATTATTCCATAGGCCTATTTTAATAATTTAAACTTATTGTTTAAACTTATCCATATGCATGTGAAGTCTGTACCACCTCAAATTATCATTCTCCCATGCGTAATTTAGCTAGCTCTTGATTTTCTTCAGCAACTCGCATGCACTGTTGTTCTGTCCTTGACTCTATTATAAAACTTTGCATAGGTACTATGTTATATGACCTATTTCCAAATACCTATGTACTACATTTTTTATTTGCTATCTTAGAGTAAACCCCTTATGAAGAACTAGACTTCTAAGCCATTCTTTGTCAGCCCTTTTTAATGTAAGTGTATTCACAAAACCTTCGTTGTTATTTTCCTTGTCTACCATTATTCATAAATCTTGTCAAATATTTAAGCCTTACCTCCATAAACAAAAATGGTGGGAGACGTGAAGCATGTGGAAGCAATAAATGTTGATTCCTTAGAATTATAGTAGAGAATCTATCAAAAAATTGTTAAGCCATGCAAAACATTCTAGGGTTATGACATGGTCGTCACCCAAGACTTTATGCAAAAATTATATTTAAAGAGCATGGTGGCCCATCTAAGTTATGGGGTAACTATGGAGGTCTCCACGAAGAACATTGCATGCATCTTGGAGCTTCCTAATCAAAGGAAAGAAATGGTATAGGATGACAAACATCAAGATTACCGAGGTCATGAAAGAATTGGGCATCTCCATGAGATATAATAGAGTAGGGGATGACTTGATAAAAGGTATTTATTTAACCTCCTTACCACCTATTTGGCAAGATGTAATTATGGCCATAATGTGGTATTTTACATTGGAAGGGCAATTTACTATGATTTATGGGCATCATGTAGAATTTTTACTAGCCCTAAAAAATTATTCAAATCTAGAATATCGCATTGATGTACCCTACTACCTAAAGCAATCCATCAAGACCATGGCAAGGAAGGTAAAGAATGGTAACACATAGGCCATTGCTCACCCAGGTTTGATTAAGCTACTCATTTTGAATCAAATTGAGAATAGACCCAAGATAACTTGGGCCAAAATGGTAGTTGCAACCTGTGTGTCCAATTTGGAAGAGGAAACGCAACAAGAATATGAGGAGGAGGACCAAGAGAAATTAGAATAAGCAAATAGTTAGGAGGAAAATCATGAAGAATAAGTGGAGTCATAAGAAGAAGTTGACATAAAATATGAAGAAGAAGAGGAACTAGAAGAAGCAACTAAGACAAAAAATGAGGAGGAAGAGCAAGGTGAAGGTGAGGGGTCTGATAAAGAGGAGATAGAGGTAGAAGAAAGTTTAAGGATAGTAAAAAAAAAAAAAAAAAAAAAATAACACTTCTAGAAGAATATGTTACTCCCTTAACCCCTTTGTCACCTGTACATTCAATGCCTAAGGTTTCCACTCCTACAGACTTATCTATAGAGGAATCAAATAAGGAGGACAACCATGAGATATTGGCTACTAGGAGAAGTAGAATGCAAGGTAAGAAGGAAACCCTAAGTGTGAAAAATGCACCTCCTAAAACAACCTCTAGACCTAAGAGATCCCCTAAGTCTAAAGCTCTAGTTACAAGACTTTCTCCTCCTAAAACTAGGGCTTCAGTTAGGAAACAGACAACCCAAGAAATTCCAAAGAAAAGAACTGCCCTAATAGATATTGTTGACTCTAGTGAGGTAGAATTAGAGCCTATGATCAAAAAGAAAAATGTGGAAGAATAAAAACAAGAGGAGCAGGGGACAAGAAAATAACATACAATAATTTTGGTGCAACAACTCAAGGAGGAGTTAATGGAGTTTAAGAAGGAGACTACTGAGAAAATTATTGATTTAGAAAAATGGTTGATGGATTTGGAAGCAACAAAAACCTTGCAGAAAATGCATACCCAGGTTGCATATTTTGACAAGGGAACAGAGGATATTGTTGTAGAAGAACCTGAGGCTCCCTCACCTGTTATCAAAACTACAATAGGTGGTAAGAAGGAGAAGAGAAATAAGGAAAGTGTAGAGAAAACTCCAACAAAAAAGCAATAGATAACTCTTGAATAACAACAGAAGACCCCTGCATTTATAGAGACACAAAAAAAGGGAGAAGAGGCCACAACATTAGGAGGTGTCAAAATGAGGCCCAAAAAGATAGCCAAAAATAATTATGCCCCAGGGGAATTAAAAGCACTAAAATAAAAATGGGTTGAAGGTCCAAATGCAGGTAAAGACACTCCCAAAAATGAGAGTAGTTCAGCAAAGGGTAAGTCTCCAGCTAGAAAGTAGGTTTCTACTCCAGCACCTCCTCCAGCCAAACCAACACCAACCACCTCAACCAAGACTGTTAAGAAAATAGTCAAGAAAAAGAAAATTGATATTAGTAGTTGATAGGATAAATGAAATTGCATGAGGACATGCAATTGAGTCAGTTGGGGGAATGATGAGTTAGAAAAATAGGCTAGGAGTTTACATTCATTAGCCTTACTTTTACACCCAAACTGATTATTTTTGAAGAACTCTATGGATAATTTTAATAGTTTTTGTTTAAATGAAATGTTTTACACTTAAATGTTAATGGAGTAGATGTAAAAGGTAAATGTGATGATTATTGTTGTTATTTGCTATATTTCCATGTATTTTGTTGGCTTGGAGTGTTGTTATATTCAAATGTCATTTTCAATATTGTAGAATGTACTATGAAAGGACCTACAACTACAAGCCTATTCCAAAAAAATAGGAAACTCCTACAAATCTAGATAGGCAAGGAACCAACTCAGAAGCATAGGATGGGTTTCCTATAAAAATGGAGCTAAAACCTCCTGAATTTTAGGGAACTATTCCTAAAATTAAGGGAGTTGTACAAGTTGAATAAATGCAACAAAAAGTGGCCTGTTAACAACAACAATAATACAATAGGGTAGATTATGTGTGATGATAGCATGATAGTCTAGTTGGATAAGAAATAGCAAATAATGGTTAGGATATTTCACAACCCCTATTGACTAGCAATAGTCAATGGAAAACATTTTGCCTCTCCTATTGACTAGTAATAATCATGATCCTATTTCTAAATCTGATTGTAGTAGGACCTTTATTCCTACCTTTAATTTGTAACTTAGTTTTCAAATTTAGTAGTTTGTTCTAAAATAAAGAGCCTGGTACAATATAAAACCAGCTCAAGCATTGTATTGAAAGGTTAGAGAGAATATGGATTAAAATCTTTTTAAGTCTTTCATTCTAGTTTTTGTATTGCAATCCTTATCTATCATGACTGTGCATTTCCAAAAATGGCAAAATTTGGTTTTTTGAAGCAATAAAAGTTATTTTCTTGTTTATTTGATGTCTTTAATATTTGTATTATGATGTCTAATTAATGTTAGTGCTTTGAAGTAGACTTAGGAACTGTTAAGGAAGATATTTTATGTTGTTGCAAGTTTAGCAAGGGCCCACTAAACCTGGACAGTCCATAAAACCTCTCTCTTATTAGACTTAGATTAAAGTAGGTAGTTAATAAGTTAGTTTATTTTGAATGAATTCTTTCCAGCTATCAAGTAGGAGTTAATTTGTTATCTTTTCAAACATTAGTTAGGAGTAATATGACTGCAGTCAACCTAGAGAGTTGTTAAATTAGTTACAGGCCTATGTAGTTTTAGGATTTTCTTTCATAGCACATGTTTTATTTTCTAGTTTGTTTCAAGTTTTTCCTTGCTTTCCTAGGAAGGAACCACTTAGTAAATGCAAGAAAAGATATTGGCTCATACAGAGCAATGCCCCTTTTAAATCAAACCTGGTTGACAATTTAAGTGGTTAGCACAAACTCATTAGGATGATTTATCAAAAAATTCTTATGATAACTTGGCAATAGATGTAGAAGACCTTGCCAAAATTCATTTTCCAAGGAACAAAGAGTGGAAGAAGTTGTGGTTTCTACTACCATATATATGAGATAGGGATAACCATAATTTTATAAATTTTGTAGTAGGGATTCCATTTTTAAAAGATGATATGCCCAAGCATAAATATAGGGTTTGGGATCTCTTGCCAATCAAGCTTAGAATTTTATGAATGAAACATGTAGTAACCAAGTCACAACCTAGGAATTCTATAATTTTGGGAGTGTCGACATAATTTATTTTAATATTATTTTCATGTGTAGTGGTAAGGAGTATGTAGAATACATAGTGGGATGACTTGTTAGAGAATATTATGGCTTAATAGCTTGCTTGAGACGCTTGCAGTGTAGTAGATTTACCAAGAAGGTTGAAATGACCATTAAATAATAGTATTATAACATAATGTTTGTATGGAAGGAGTATAAAAAGAATATTGTGATAGGGATAGGTCATGGTAAAAAGTAATAGTAAATAGTAAAAGTGTCATTGTCATGGTAAATTGTCTTTGTCACAAGGAGATATGTTGTAAATAATAAAATCTCTAGAAATCCAAGATAGTCAAAGTTACTTTTGGAATTATTTAGAAACATGTGATATTTAGACTATCTTAGGTAATTATAGAATATCATAGGAAAATTCTAGAAGGAAATCCTCTCGAAACATGTGGTATTTGAAAAATTCTTATGTAATATTTAAATATCATAGGAAGAGTTCAAAACAAATATATCTAGAAAGTGTTGCCATGTGTCCATCTAGAGTTCTCAATTCATGTAGTATCTATCCTTGTGATCCTATAAATAAGGGATAGGCCCCTTATGGGAGGCAAGTTAAACAAGTGTGAGCTTAAGAAAGTAATAGAGAGTTTAGTGTGTGAGTGAGAGCTAGCAAGCCAAGTTAGCTAGAAAAGAGTGTCTCTTTGTCCAAGGTGTGACCAAGATTGTTAGAGTGATGGTGTGGAGCATGGTCATTAGGAAAGTCCATAGGAGGTGGAGGATCAACATAAGAGACATGTTCACTCACAAGGTATTCTGGTGAATTTCCATGTAATTTTGTAATTTGTATTTATAATACAATTTCTTCTTTTTTGGTTGTGTAATCTATTGTGCTTCCATAAATTCTTATTTTCTATGATGTTCTAATATATTATTGTGAATGTGGGTTTTATGGTAGCATACCACCACCATAGAGAGATTTTGCACCCATTATAATGACCACAGTAATAGAAGGACTCAGGGAAACATTATGAGTGTGTTGTAGTTTGATAATGTTTTTTTGAGTCCTCTTACTATGGTCATTATGATGGATGCATAGTATTTATTTGGTGGTGGTATGATACTATACAACTCTTATTCATAATTAGACATTAGAAAATCATAGAAAAAAGAAATCAATGGAAGCATAATATATGATACAATGAAAATAGAAGAAAAAATATTATGTATAAATTTCAACATTACATGGATGCTCATTAGATTGCCTATGTGAGAAAATGTGCCCTCCTATTGAGGCCCCACCTCCTATAGAATTTCTCAATGACCGTGCTCCACACCCTCACTTTGAAAATCTTAGCCACACCTTGGATAAAGAGATACTCTTTTCTAGCTAGCTTATCTTTCTAGCTCTCACTCACACACTAAACTCTCTATTACTTCCTTGAGCTAACACTTTCTCAACTTGCCTCCCATAAGGGACCTCTTCCCTATTTATAGGATCATGGTAGCTAGATATTACATGCATGGATAATTCTAGATGGGCACATGACAACACTTTCTAGATATCTCCTTTTTGAACTCTGCCTATGATACTTTAATGTTACATGAGATAGTCCAAATATCACATGTTTATAGAGATTTTCCTTTAGGATTTTTCCTATAATATTTTATAATTAAATGAGATAGTCCAAATATCACGTGTCTCTAGAGATCCTTTTGGAATTTTCCTATGATTTCATAATACTTCCAAAAGCACTTTTGACTATCTTGGCTTTCTAGGATTGTATTATTTACAACATATGTTCTTGTGACAAAGAAATTTGCCAAAGACAATTTACAATGAAAATGACACTTTTACTATTTAATGTTACTTTTCATCATGACCTACACCTATGATAATATTCTTTGTATACTTCTTTTGTATAAAAAGTTTTATTAGAATACCATTATTTAATGATCATTGCGACCTTCTTGGTGAATCTACTATGCTGCAGGCATCTTGAGCAAGCTATCAAGCCATAATATTCTCTAATGAGCCATCCCACTATATATTATACATGGTACTTATACCACTGTACATGCAAATAATATGATTTTTTTATGTCAATGGGAGGTTACAAAACAATGGAATCGATCAATTAAAACCTTTGGAAACCCCTCAAATTTTTCTAAGAACCAATTTGTTCTATAAGGATCAATTTGCTCCAAAAGTGATATGGTAGCGAGATGAAGTGATTGTATTGCAATATCAAAGTGCCAAGAAAACACTGGCAAAGCACTTATCAATTGGAACATTTCACTCACCTCTTGGAGCAAAGGACTCATAGACTAGTGGAGGGATAAAAAGACAAATGCAGATCTTGAGGAAATTGGAAAGCAATATTTTGGCATATAGTTGTACTATAACTCATTTTAGAAGTATTATAACCACTTTAGGGGCATAATTTAATGAAATGTAACATTTCAAGCTACTTAATTTTGTTAGAGATGCCCCAATTTTTTTTTAATGAGTTTACACAAGTTTTTATGAGGGGTCTCGATCCCCTCGTACTGAGTGGGGTTTGAACCTTGGACCTCCCAAAAATATTCCAAAGTCCTTACCACTGCAATAACATGCAAATATACCCCAAATTTTTACTTTAAATAAGATAAAGAGTTTCTCACCCTTGGTAACTTTGGGGTAAATTTTTCCTATAATTAGTATCCATGGGCTCTATTGTAAATATCTTTTGGCCTTGAGGAATTTAGAGCTACACTTTGTGAATCCCACATTGTGCTCTTGTAATTCATCATATTGGTGAGAAATATATAAGTCTTTTGCTTTCCATTAATGGCACTACCCTATTATATTATGGAATACATAGTGATTGTGGCACAACCCTTTTGTCCATCTTTTCATTTTTCTTATAATTTGAACTCATTTGAATGAGAATGAATGGATGTTATTCAATTTATTCATGTGTTAATTGATTTCCTACTTTCCTTACTATAGTTTTGGACATATCTATTGTTAATCTCTTGCATCCTAAACTTCATAATTTACTTTTATGCATTTTAATTTTTCTATTTACTTTTCACATTTAATTTCATGCAATTAGATAATATTAGTTTATAATTTAGTAAGGGTAGTTGAGAGTAGGCTTAAATATGGATTTTAGAAGAGTCCCTAAACATTTCCATCCAAATTTGTCTAAATTATAATTATGGGCACGTAAGAAGTTATACATTTCCCCAAATCACCAATGAGAAATAAAAGTGGTAAGAAGGAAGAGTGTGTAAGAAAATTATGCCTTCAAAGTAGTGATTTTTAGTCTTATTACTTCATCCTTGGCAAGTGATATTACTCATTTTGATACATTATCCTCAACTATTTCTTCTTCTTATATCCATCCTTTTTATTGGATTATTGAGGTCTCCACAATTTTCTTTTTTTCTACCATTTTCTCCAAAAATAACCCATGTTTAACAAACACAATACTAGTTATTACTTTTGACACTACACTACACAAAAGTGCCAATGTGGTTGAGGTCATGTTAGTGAGTGTTATAGGACGATGAGGAGGAGCATATACCAGGGATATTTTTCTCTTCTTCTTCCCTTTGTTTTTGTCCCATACCCTTGAAAATTCTTCATTAAGTAGACCTTGTGAGACCATGTACTTTATAGTGCCTATATCATGTCCTGACTTTCTTTAAACCAACATCTTCTCTAGAGACCAATTATTACTTTGGAGAATATTTATAATGGGAGTACTTACCTTAAAATATAGGTCTAAGTTTTTCTTAATCCTCCTATTTGTGTAAAATAAAAATCAAAGAGGGTTTCCCTACCATTGTTTGAGCTAATACTTGTATCCACAAGGAGTGCTTAACTTGACCACAACTTCTTCACTTAGATTTGCCTCCCTTTCTATATTAGGCCTATTGTCATGCACATATCTCATCTTGGTCCCCTTTTTAAGTAGTGTATTTAAGAAATTTTTTGGATGATATGCCTAATAATCTTGTTGCAACATCATCCTAGGAGTATCCAATTATTTTCTTATTGCTTCATAGCATCCTTTCACCAAAGGGTTGATCATTATACATGCTTATTTTATCCTATAAATTGTAAATTTTTTCTTCCTCAATTTTTTTAAATCCATATGGTGTAGTTGCTATGCATACTCCAAATTTAAAAGGTAATTAGGCATATACCTGGGAATCTCATAGGATATTTTTTGATAACCTATACAACCTAAAGAATGATATGAATTGAACTAGATAAAAATATCCCCTTGGTTGATCCGATAATATAATCAATGCTTTGCATTTATTTGATAACTTGCATACATTACCTTTTAACCCATTTATAATGGGACTGTACACTATTTCATAGAAATCATAAACACTTTTTTCTTTACCATTATATGGTAAACTTGTGCAATCATAGATAAGCAATGGATTCCCATTAGCCCCTACTTTATCCAATTGTAACTTTAGGAACTGGTGCTTATTTTTATATATGATAGCCAAAATGAGGTATTTGAACTATTTGGTCCTTCAAAAGTTCTTAATTGATGCTCAATGTGGTTCACAATTTAAGAGGTATAATCCAACAACTAATCATGCCTTGGGTAGTAATCAACTACATGTATCATAACAATGTGTTCTTCTGTAATGAGCTCATTGATCATTTCTTCTAGCACTATTGTTATGTTTGATAATACTTGTATATTTTCCTTGAACTACTTGATATTTAGGTGTAGCTCAAACATTGGTGTCTTGTATGGCTTCTTTAACTATATAATTAGGAACTATATCCACATGTCTTTGCTAAACATATCATAGTAGTCTAGATGGCCTTGGGGAAGGCAAGATATCTAGTGTACCAATTCATTTTCCACACACATCATATTTCTTATATGAGTATCCTCCCATGAGTGTACCTTGATTTTGTGGTAGATCTTATCATGTTTTTAGCATAAATTTTAGTGATCTCAAGATAGTTCCAAACTTGTGGTACTAGGAACATGCCCAACCTCAAGGTCCAAATGCAACTTATGCTCCATGAATTTGTTCCTAATCCTATAATAAATCTTCTGATTGCTTTCTTATTTAAATTAATGGGATGTATCTAAATTTTTTATCTATCGCTTTGCTTTATGGGTCCTTAAACATATTTTCTATGAACCTATTCCTCTTTTTGAACTCTTACTCCAAAAAGTACTGCTTATTTTGTTGGTTATCTTCTTCTTGAATGTACCACCTTTTCTTGAGTCATAGTAGTTGTGGTTGTGGGTCTATTGGGTTACCTTTTATATTATACCATTGTTGGAATCCTCACTAGTGTCCATATTGCATCTAAATTTTACTTTTTGGTTTGTCAAATTTTCATCAAATCTACCAACTTTGAAGAAGAACAATTTGCTCTATTGGGTTTACCTTTAGGAGGAATGATTTGCTTCTTTTGTGCCTTGGAATATTTTCTTTACTTAGAATTTGGAGAGCAATTTGCTCTCTTTGATAGGGATAAATTTACTTTATAGGGGATTTAGAAAGTTTTTGATGATGCCATCAAGAGTTTACTATCATATGAGGTGATTCACTTTGAAAGAGGAGATAAATTTACCTTTTGAATGATTTATTTTACTCTTTTAGACTTTGGACATGATCATTGGCATAAAATGCTTTATGGAGAGAGCAATTTACTCTCTAAACCACTTAGTTACATTTCAATCTGTGAATACATGCCTAGGAATAAGTTCACATGCTATGGAATGTTAATGGATATATCCTACTTAGTAAAATTTGGGGTGGCTTGAAAGCTCAATGTGGGGTTTTTTTTTTCCAACAATGTCAAAAGAGGACAATAATGGAGGAACCCATAAATTGAAGAACACAAGATTATACTGAGAGGGGGGTGAACAGTATAAGACCACTTTTTACTTTTCTTTCCCAAACAATATTATGCAATATATCAATGGCAATATCAACAATCAGTAATCAAAGCAATGCACAAATCACCACACACAATAGAGACACCAATTTAATGTGGTTCACCCAATGTGGGCTACTCCACGGAGAAAATATTTCACTAAAATTTTCTCAACAAATCTCTTGGGAATCCTTTCCCTATTACAATGTTTATGGACCTCTATCCAAAGGAGACACCAATCCCCTAATCAAGTTCATGGATCTCTATCCACAGGAGACACCAATCCCCTCAGCTGGTTCGTGGATCTCTATCCACAGGAGAACTCCTTCTCCTCTACTCTGGTTGGTGATCCTCTAGAAGACTACTACCTCCACTACACTGGCTTGTGGATCTCTCTCCACTGAAGACTCTATCCTCACTCAGAAGATCTCTATCCTCACTACCCTGGCTAATGGATCTCTATCCACTAGAGACTACTATCCTCTACTCTATCACCTCCAAAGCTTGCTCTTAGCTCTATCTCAAATCTACACTAAACACAATCCTTCGATCTAGCACAAATCTACTCAATATCTATCCTCAAATCTACACTAAACATAGTCCTTCGATCTAGCACAAATCTGCTCAATATCTATCCTCAAATCTGCACTAAACACAATCCTTCATCTACAAATATTACCAAAACTCTATCCTCAAATATATCCTCAAGCCTTAACACAAAGCTTGATCCAATCACAAATCAACTCTGCTAGATCTATCCCAAACCTTAACTCAAGGTTTGAACAAATCAATCAATCAACTCTACTCTCAAGTCTTCTCTAAGACTTACCTCAAATATACTCAACAAGTCCTCACTAGAACTTGTCCAATATTCTCAACAAGTCTTCACCAAGACTTACCTCAACTCTACTCAACAAGTCCTCACTAGAACTTGTCCAAATATGCTTGTAAGCTTCCACAAAAGCTTACTCAACTCAGTCCTTAAGTCCACTCTAGGACTTACTCAAATTATTCCACTAGCTTTCACAAAAGCTTTATACAACTCAACTCAATCTATCACAGAAAACCTCTTCAATCACACAAACAAGCTTCACACAGAATCTTGTTTAATCTCACAGAAACATATAGAGAATGGTTAGAGACTCAATATGCTTCACACTCACAACAATGCTCAATCACTTTCAATATCTCTTACTTTACCACAGAAACATATGGAGAATGGTTAGAGACTCAATATGTTTCACACTCAATCACTTTCAATATTTCTCAAATTAGTAAGGAACAATTTGTTTCACAGAACTTGAACTATCACTCCAACACTTCCAATCAACTAAGCCCAATCAACTCCACTCAACCAATCACTCAATGAAAGCTTAGTCAACAATGCTTATCAAACAAACCTCACATAACAATGATACTCATGATCTTTCACAAACCCTAGTTCAAGATAGTTCTCAACTTCACATAACAATGATACTCATGATCTTTCACAAACCCTAGTTCAAGCATATGAAAGCTTACTTCAATATTTCCAACAATGCTTATCAAACAAGGTTTCTAGTATCAACTTTCATTCCAAAAAACCAAACTCAACAATGCTTATCAAACAATCCTTTTCACTCCAACTTAGCATTCACAACATCCAACAATATTTCACTCACAAGGAAGATATGCCCATACCTTTTGTTTGATGAAGTTTTGACCTCAAAACCTGTCTCAATCACAATCACTCTCTTTGCCAATCTCAAGGGTTAGATAACAAAAATTTATCCTTAATATTTCCTTTCAAAAATATTTCACCAAGTCAAAATATCAAAAATCAACTATGCCTTATCTCTCCTTTCAAAACAATTTTTATAATATAACTTTATTTCAACAAAAATATCTAACACCCTTGGCACACCTTATTTCTCCTTTTATTAACTTTAACCACTCAAAAATCAAACACAAAAATAAAACTTTGCATACCCTTTTATCTCCCTTGTATAACTCTTTAACCCTTTTAAATATGCAATTTCCAATTAACAAAACTTTAAGAAATTAAAAATTAATTTCCACCTTTGCAATTTTCGGATGCAACAATCAAACCTTAGCAATGTGAGTGCATACCTTAGTCCAACCACCAAAAAGGCCTCGATGGGTTTCGAACACGCAAACCCTTCCTTCCAAGCGCCTTTGCACAATGCGCGCCCACCAAGTGGGCTACATGCCTCCACGCAAAGGGAAAGGCACGCACCTTCCCTTTGTTCCTTCTCCGATGGTGCAGACCAAAACTTTCTTCGCTTGCCAAAAATGAAGACCACGAGAATCGAACCCCTAACCTTGCACCTGCGAACATCTTAGCACAGCCCCTGACTGCCAACCATGCTACCCAACGCCTTGCAATGTGAAGTGGGCTCCCCACTTACTTGTCCTTTGTTCTGCTTCATTAAACCTTTCAAAACACATGTGATACTTTCTCTTCACTTTGTGCATGATTTTCTATGGCATTCGATGGATCGCATGGATGATTATTTGAAATGAAACTTGCCCCTTCTTATATGCAATATGCCATGTGCTCAAAACATCGATGACCTTTTTAAATTTGATTTTAATTCGAATTAAAACTTTGTGCCCTTATAACCCTAACCTTTAGGGTTATTTAAATTAAATCATAAACTAATTTATAATTAAATTATTATAATTAACTTATAATTAATTTAATAACTCTTAGAGTTAATCAAATTAAATTATAAATTAATTTATAATGAAATTATAAAATTTATTTATAATTAATTTAATCTTTAGGTCTTAACCTTAGACCTTTAATATTATAATAAAATATTATAATATTATTTTTCTTGGGCCTTCCTATTGCTCTTTAGACCTCATATGACCACATTGAATATTATAATAAGAGATATTATAATATTATTTTCCTTAGGTCTAGAAGCAATATTTCTCTTGCACTGCTCACTAAAACTGACTCTTGACATCCTTCCTTTTGTCCTGCTCACTGAAACTGACTCTTGACATCAATGACAACAAAACCTGCTCATATTTCCAACAATCTCCCCCTTTGTCATTGATGGCAACCCATTTTCCTTTTATCATTTCCTTTACCTTTTTCTATTCTGCTCCCCTTGAGAAGCTGCTCCCCCTGACTGAATGCTCTCCCCCTAACTCAAATCTCTCCCCCTTTGTCATCAATGGCAAAGGGCCACCTTTGGGGCTTGGGGCTAAGAATGAAACTCTTAGCTTAGCCCCTCCCCCACCTCCTCTTGAGGTGGTTAATTCTAGGGTGGGAGTATTTCTACTCCTAACAAGCACTGATCTTTACCTTTGTCCACTTTCTTCCTCAACTGATCCTTCTGATTCCTCTGACTATTCATGTTCCTGCTTGTCTCTAGAATTTTTGCTCTACACCACTTTGTTGTATGTCCATCATTATTGCACTTATAACACTTAATGTTGTTATTCCTTAAAGGTGCAAATATCTTGGGGTTTCTCTTGGTGAAGCCATATCCATTCCTATCATGAACCCTACAATTCACTACCTTGTGACCAAACTGATTACAAGAGTAGCAATACCCTTGAAAAAGTTGTCTATTTCTGAAATTCCCATATTCCTATCTTTCATGTGTCCTACACTGTGTAGCCTTGTGCCCAAACCTATGACATGAGAAACATCATCCATTGAAACTACCTTGCCTTGACCCCATTGGTCTCCTAGTTTCTTTTACCCTGTGTTGGTTCCTGTTCCATATGTTCCTCATTTGTGCATTGTTCCTTTCCTTGTTGAACTTTCTATTGTCCAACTCATCCTCAGAGGTCTCACTCTCTCTTACACTCTCTTCTTCTAAAGCTTCTTCTTCTTTAGAGCTTGAGATTGACTCCTCTCCTTGTTTTCTTTGTACCTATTCAAAACCAAGACCTATCTTGTTTGATGTAGGTTTTTGTGTCTTGATAATCTTATCCAATTTCTTTGAGCTTCTCCCAAACTTGTGTAACCTGTCCTTAGACTCTTTTACTTCTTTCCTTAGTGAAGCTACCTCATGCTCTAACCTTTCACATTCTAAAACCTTTGCTTCTAACTTCTCTTTGAATCTCTTTGTCTTAGCTATTGAGTTGGTTAGATCCTCTATAAGCTTTCCTTTCTCTTCATCACATTCTTGAAATTTAAGCTTGAGTTTTGAGTTTTGCTTTCTTACCTCCCTTAATGCATCAAGGGCATGAATAAGCTCACCCTCAAGATCAACTTCTCCTTTTTATGATTCTTCCTCTATTTGTTTGCCTTTGGGATCATCTTCATTCCTTTCTGATTTACTTCCACTAGAAGTATTTCCTTCTTCTTCTATTGCCATAAGAAGACTTTCTTCTAGTCCTTCAAGTGTATCTTCATATTCATCATCACTGAAATTGAATCCATTCCTTGTACAACTATCTTCAAGATGGCCAAAGTTACCACATCTAAAACACTTGAGAATCATTGGTAACCTATTTCTAACCACTTATTTTTCTTCTTCCAGAAATAGAACTTCATCTTCATCATTATTTGAGGAACTTTCATCACTATCACTTGAACTCTTACCTACCTTGTCTGCATAAAAACTCTTCTTATGCCTTTGGAAGAACTTCTTTCCTTGCTTACCTTGTCCATCCCTACTTTTCTTTTGGTACCTATGTTTTCCTATTTCCCTATTCTTATGATCCTATTTTTCTTCATCATTGCTATTTCTAGCCTCTAGACAATCAGATGCATAGTGACCATATTTTCCACAATTGAAACATCTAACTAATTTTATACCTTTATATTTTCTTGAGTCCTTGTTCCTTCTACCATAATTTACTTCTTCATCACTAGATGACTCATTGCTTGAATCTAACTTCTTACCCTTTGTCTTCTTAGTAACTTTGAAGGTTGCTTCCTTCTAGGGAATAGGTTCCTCTTTTATTCTCATCTCAAAAGCTATGAGAATGCCATGTAATTCATCCCTTGTCAAAATTTCAATATCTTTTACCTCTTCTATAGCTGAAATATTTTCACTAAACCTTTTTGGAAGTGACCTTAAAATCTTATCACAAACATCTGGTTCCTCAACCTTAAGCCCAAGTCCTTGCATGGAGTTAACAACCTCATCCACATGAAGTAGATATGCCATAATGTTTTCCTCATCCTTCATCTTTAGGTCTTCAAATGCTCTCTTGAAATTTTGCAACTTTACCCTTTTGATCTTTTTGTCTCCCTCATATATGCCTTTCAACTTATCCCAAATTTCCTTTGCTGATGTGCAATGCATAACCTTTATAAACTCTATTTCATGCAAACCTCTCAAAATTCCATTCATTGCCTTTGAATTGTAATGATGTAGAAGCTTACCATATTTATCTGTAGGTGGAGTTGTTGGTGGTATGTATCCATTCTCAACTACTTCCCATATTTCATTTCCAAGTGCCATTAGATGAAACTTCATCCTTGTGCTCCATAGTGCATAATTGTTCCCATCGAACAATGGTGTTGAATTCCCTAATGATCCATTCTAAGAATCCATCTATGTTCTTGTAAGCTTTTCCTTCAAGTTATTAAGCTCTTCCGAAGGAACCCGCTCTGATACCAATTGAAGAACACAAGCTTATACTAAGAGGGGGGTGAACAGTATAAGACCACTTTTTACTTTTCTTTCCCAAACAATATTATGCAATATATCAATGGCAATATCAATAATAGTAATCAAAGCAATGCACAAATCACCATACACAATAGAGACACCAATTTAACGTGGTTCACCCAATGTGGGCTACTCCATGGAGAAAATATTTCACTAAAATTTTCTCAATAAATCTCTTGGGAATCCTTTCCCTATTACAATGTTTATGGACCTCTATCCAAAGGAGACACCAATCCCTAATCAAGTTCATGGATCTCTATCCATAGGAGACACCAATCCCCTCAGCTAGTTCATGGATCTCTATCCATAGGAGAACTCCTTCTCCTCTACTCTAGTTGGTGATCCTCTAGAAGACTACTACCTCCACTACACTAGCTTGTGGATCTCTCTCCACTGAAGACTCTATCCTCACTCAGAATATCTCTATCCTCACTACCCTAGCTAATGGATCTCTATCCACTAGAGACTATTATCCTCTACTCTATCACCTCCAAAGCTTGCTCTCAGCTCTATCTCAAATCTGCACTAAACATAGTCCTTCGATCTAGCACAAATCTGCTCAATATCTATCCTCAAATATACACTAAACATAGTCCTTTGGTCTAGCACAAATCTACTCAATATCTATCTTAATCTAGCACAAACCTATCCTCAAATCTGCACCAAAATCTATCCTCAAATCTATCTTCAAGCCTTAACACAAATCTTGATCCAATCACAAATCAACTCTGCTAGATCTATCCCAAACCTTAACTCAAGGTTTGAACAAATCAATCAATCAACTCTACTCTCAAGTCTTCTCTAAGACTTACCTCAAATCTGCTCAACAAGTCCTCACTAGAACTTGTCCAATATGCTCAACAAGTCTTCACCAAGACTTACCTCAAATCTACTCAACAAGTCCTCACTAGAACTTGTCCAAATCTGCTTGTAAGCTTCCACAAAATCTTACTCAACTCAGTCCTTAAGTCCACTCTAGGACTTACTCAAATCTATCCACTAGCTTTCACAAAAGCTTTATACAACTCAACTCAATCTATCACAAAAAACCTCTTCAATCACACAAACAATCTTCACACAGAATCTTGTTTAATCTCATAGAAACATATAGAGAATGGTTAGAGACTCAATATGCTTCACACTCACAACAATGCTCAATCACTTTCAATATCTCTTACTTTACCATAGAAACATATGGAGAATGGTTAGAGACTCAATATATTTCACACTCAATCACTTTCAATATTTCTCAAATTAGTAAGGAACAATTTATTTCACAGAACTTGAACTATCACTCCAACACTTCCAATCAACTAAGCCCAATCAACTCCACTCAACCAATCACTCAATGAAAGCTTAGTCAACAATGCTTATCAAACAAACCTCACATAACAATGATACTCATGATATTTCACAAACCCTAGTTCAAGATAGTTCTCAACTTCACATAACAATGATACTCATGATCTTTCACAAACCCTAGTTCAAGCATATGAAAGCTTACTTCAATATTTCCAACAATGCTTATCAAACAAGGTTTCTAGTATCAACTTTCATTCCAGAAAACCAAACTCAACAATGCTTATCAAACAATCCTTTTCACTCCAACTTAGCATTCACAACATCCAACAATATTTCACTCACAAGGAAGATATGCCCATACCTTTTGTTTGATGAATTTTTGACCTCAAAACCTGTCTCAATCACAATCACTCTCTTTGCCAATCTCAAGGGTTAGATAACAAAAATTTGTCCTTAATATTTCCTTTCAAAAATATTTCACCAAGTCAAAATATCAAAAATCAACTATGCCTTATCTCTCCTTTCAAAATAATTTTTATAATATAACTTTATTTCAACAAAAATATCTAACACCCTTGGCACACCTTATTTCTCCTTTTATTAACTTTAACCACTCAAAAATCAAACACAAAAATAAAACTTTGCATACCCTTTTATCTCCCTTGTATAACTCTTTAATCCCTTTTAAATATGCAATTTCCAATTAACAAAACTTTAAGAAATTAAAAATTAATTTCCACCTTTGCAATTTTTGGATGCAACAATCAAACCTTAGCAATGTGAGCGCATACCTTAGTCCAACCACCAAAAAGGCCTCGATGGGTTTCGAACACGCAAACCCCTCCTTCCAAGCGCCTTTGCATAACGTGCACCCACCAAGTGGGCTACGTGCCTCCATGCAAAGGGAAAGGCATGCGCCTTCCCTTTGTTCCTCTCCGACGGTGTAGACCAAAACTCTCTCCGCTTGCCAAAAATGAAGACCACGAGAATCAAACCCCTAACCTTGCACCTGCGAACATCTTAGCGCAGCCCCTGGCTGCCAACCATGCTACCCAGCACCTTGCAATGTGAAGTGGGCTCCCCACTTACTTGTCCCTTGTTCTGCTTCTTTAAACCTTTCAAAACACATGCGATACTTTCTCTTCACTTTGTGCACGATTTTCTATGGCATTCGATGGATCGCATGGATGATTATTTGAAATGAAACTTGCCCCTTCTTATATGCAATATGCCATGTGCTCAAAACATCGATGACCTTTTTAAATTTGATTTTAATTCGAATTAAAACTTTGTGCCCTTATAACCCTAACCTTTAGGGTTATTTAAATTAAATCATAAACTAATTTATAATTAAATTATTATAATTAACTTATAATTAATTTAATAACTCTTAGAGTTAATCAAATTAAATTATAAATTAATTTATAATGAAATTATTATAATTAATTTAATCTTTAGGTCTTAACCTTAGACCTTTAATATTATAATAAAATATTATAATATTATTTTTCTTGGGCCTTCCTATTGCTCTTTAGACCTCATCTGACCACCTTGAATATTATAATAAGAGATATTATAATATTATTTTCCTTAGGTCTAGAAGCAATATTTCTCTTGCACTGCTCACTGAAACTGACTCTTGACATCCTTCCTTTTGTCCTGCTCATTGAAACTGACTCTTGACATCAATGACAACAAAACCTGCTCATATTTCCAACATAACTTACTAAGACAACCTTTCTTCCTACTTAGTCGGGGCCCTTTTCATAATTTTCCCATTATGAAAATTCCTCCTTCATCAAAAACTAAAATGAGTTTCTTTTATTTTTAAAGTTTGCTAGTGAGATTATAGTAATGGTTAGTCTTCTTTCTATTTTTCCTTACTTCTTACTAGAAAAATAACAAAGTGGAACATGGAGTTTAGAAACCCTTTACTATGCATGATTCCAACCCCCTTTTTTGTATTAATAGTGTAAAGGAAGCAATTCATTCTTTAGGGCACTTTATCAAGATTTATTCATCTTTTCCTTCTTGGGTTTCAATGGGATGATTCACTTTACTAGGAAAAAGCAAATTACTCTTAATTTTGAAAAATTCGTGCTGATTTTGCTTTAGCTGGAGTGAATCACTCTATTTTGGTGGGAGTGACTCACTCTTTCTTTTATGATTTTTTTCAAAAATTTTGAAACTTTTAAAGCTTACATATTTCTGTAAGAAAATGATGAAAGAAAAAGGGCATGTAAGTTTACCTTTTTAAATATTTTTGTCTAAATAAAAAAAATCTTGAAAGAGAAGACAAAATGGGAATTTCAAAAAAGTTAAATAAAATTTGTACAACTATATACATATTTATAAACAATAATTTCTCCTTGTGATTATAGGTGCCTTAAGTGTTAACCATTTACCAAAATGGACAACAAACTTCCTTTTAGATTATCATACCTATATGCATTAGCTCCTTTCACAACAATAATTTGGTAAATCCCATTCCATAATAAGTCAAACTTATCATGCTTTCATGTCTTAGCTCAATATTTATCCTATTTGATCGTAAGGTCACCTTATTTGAACTCCATATTTATTTTCTTCTTGTCAAAACAATATTTCATGGATGGTTGGTGGTGGATGAACCTTTTAAAAGCTTTTTCTTGTTATCCCTTCAAAGATAATAGAGAATTAATCCTTTCTTGCATTGGCATGGTATTTATATCTTCTAATTCTTACTATTTAAACATTTGGAGGAAAGGGATCTCAAGATTAATTGGCAACTTTGCCTCCTTTCCAAACACAAGTTTGCATGATGAGGTATTAATGGAATATTTTGGGATCTTGCTATCCACCCAAAGAGCCTTTTTCTATTCACTATGCAAATCCATTTATGATTTCAATCATTCTCTTCAAGATTTAAACCACATTCTTGTTCATATATTTGACCAAGTCATTTCCTTGGGGATAATAATTAGAAGATGTTTTCAAAATAAACCATGCTCTACTATCAAATAAATTAGTTTTGCTCCATTATATATTATTGTATTATCTATAATTACTATTGATGGAGTACCAGACCTGGTATTAATATTTCCTCAAAGCTATATAACCATTTATTGATTATCAAATTTTACTAATATGAATATTATCCATATGGTAAAGAAGTTAGTTACAGTTCGGATCCATCCATATCATGCACTAGATATTGGGTTAATTTCTCCAATGAAGTTAAAAATTATTTCATTATAATTATGGGCTATGATGGCATTGGTGCTCTTTTCCTTTGCCCCATATACATCAAGATTTGCACTATTTTGGCCACTAAAAGGAATTCGATAAAATGATAGACTAGTAATAATTAACTCTCAATATCTTATGTGCTATTTTATGGGCTAAGTAGTGTCCACCGTCATGATATTCCCATAGCAAATATTTTATTTTTTCCTCCTTGGAACATCTTAGAAACATGCCATCATATCATTTACATAATAGAATTCCCTAAAGTAAAATTGATGGTCTTCTATCTAGAATTTCTTCTCTTTAGGTGTTAAGTTTCTTGGACACATCTTGTCTATATGTATTTCCTAATATCACATATTCATTGATCTATGCATCTGATTACTCCTTGGTTGTTCAACTTCTTCCACAAACACTACTTGTTTTCATGTTAGATTTTCACATAAAGCTCTACCTCTTACCAATTTGATGGGTTTAGTTTCTATATCAAAATATTAGATTTTATTAACCCATCCAATCCTCTTTTCTCCCAATTCTCCATATAATACAATAAACTCGACATCAAAATGGACTATAATAACTATTGTTTTACTTTTTCATGATGATAAATACTTATTTTTGAATAAATGTATATCTTTATTCATAATTATGTAGCATTTAGCTCATTAATGATATAGGGTGTTTTTCATCCTTATCCTTTTAGGTAAGACCTAATGCAATGCTTACATAAATATAAAATACATACAATTTGAAGTATTTGGAGAAATTCAAGTTGAAAAAATTTAGGAATATAGTAATTGCATCTTTGATACCCTAAAAATATTGCTTTCCTTCTTTAGTCCAAGTGAAATTGGTGTCCTTGAGCATTTTCATGATTAGTTTGACCAATTCAACAAAATTTATGATAATATTAGCCCCAAATTGGATTTGGCCCATGCAATACTTGATTCCTTTCATAGAAGAAGGTAAATGCAACCAATGGATAACCTTTATGTGATTAGAATCAATTGCAAGTCCATATTTAGAGATCACATGTCCCAATAAATTTCCTTCCTTAATGAAAATGATGAATTTATTAGGATTTAGAGATATTCCACACTCTCAACATCATTTAAAAATAACTTTAATATATTCTATGTGTTTGTATATTTAGATATTATGTTCAAATCATCTTAGATGTATAAGTATGATCCTATCAATCATGTCTACAAATGAAATACCCATTGCTCTTTGAAAAGTGGTTTATACTTATAAAAACCACAAGGCATTATTTGATATGTGAAGGTACCCCATTTAGTGATAAATGTTATTTTGTGTTGATTGTCATCCTTGACCTAAATTTGATTATAGCCTAAAAAACCATTAAGTAATGATATCATCTATGACCTACCTCCTCTAATATTTATTCCATGGATGATAATGGGTAATGATCTCTAAAACAATCTCTATTTAAATGTTTAAAGACAACATATAGATGGATGTTCCCATTATTATTTTTCATAGGAACTAAGTTTTCAACCCATGTCGAGTGTTTAATTAGAAAGATAATCTAGTATTGAAGTTATTTAAGCAACTCTTTCATCGTAACAACCTTTATTTTTTTGATTTATAGGTTTTTGTTTTTGTTAAAATGGCCTAGACCCAAGATCAATATTGATTCTATGTTCAACTATTTTTCTATTGTATAATTTAATGTCTTTATACCCATGGAATAATATCATTATATATTGCACACAATCCTTTGAAAATTATTGTTTCCTCTTTTGTGTATTCTTTCTCAATTGTAAACTTTTTTCTTTAGTAATTTTGATTTATTGGTGGGTAGAAGGCTTCACTTTGATGCTTAAATTCTTGGTGCTATAATATGGATTATATAGATCCCTCAAGGTAATTGGTTGGGTTTCAATTGAATTATGTCAACCTTATATTATCTCCATACTTATTTTTCTTTTCTGCGTGATAAGCATCTTGGATCAAGAACTCAATTATCTACTTATCATTGCTAGACACTTACAATGACATGGATTATCTAAAATTGCTAGTCCAAAAACAACTTCTAACTCCTTTGGTTTGTTCTACATATCTACAACTAAATCAAAATTTTCCACCATAGAAGCTAATTCATCAACCCTTACATTATGTTCCCTTGGCATTGTTGTGATTTAATAAGTATTAAATCTTTCAAGTAGATTCTATACTTTATGTTTCTATGATTTTAGGTGTTTATTCTTAGTGATATACATTTATCTTACTTTATTGACCACTAGCTTTGAATCACCAAGAGCATTTAAATTATTGATGCACGTTTCCCTACTTTTGTCAATCCAACACATAATGCTTCATACTTAACAATATTGTTAGTGCTCACCTTGTAGTTATATGAATTGTATTCTTGCATGTTAGTAAAATTCCCATTATACATACCCCTTTAGAACATTGACCTTATTTCTTAGTTATGCCTAGAATTTTACTTGGCTCTTTATATATTACATAATTTTCTAGAATTTTTTTCTCAAACACTTCACCTTGATCATATTATTCATCTCCCTATAAGATTTCAAGGATCATGTCTCTTTCAAAAATAATCTCACTATCATCCAATTATTCATCTATAAATTTAGACAACTTGTTCCGGTTGATGCTTCCATATTCATCTAGCTTATGGAGGATATAGTTGCAAGGTATTTCATTTGAAAATCTTATGATTTTACCATCCTTTGGCACTTTCATATGTAGTCCATAACTAGTCATCCATTACCTCACAACTTTCTTGTCCATTCTCATGATAATAACATCCCAAAGAATGGAGGGGGATTTACCACAATCACTTTCTTAACCACTACAAATTATAAATATTTAGCTATCATTATTAATAGGATTTTTAGAACTCCAATAACATTAAATTTTATCCCATTCATTTGTATTAACCCTCTATCAATTTTGATATAGGGGAGACTCATATCTTTACAAAAAACTTTAGGCATGATAATAACAATTGGACCTAAATCTACTATATAACTACACAACAAGTATTTTTTTGATATTCAAGGTAATGTAGAACAATGGTGTTTTTATTTTCTTGTATTTAAATTATCCGTTGCATTCACTTTAGTATCTGACATGTCTTAGCTATTAGGTTCTATTGTTTAATTTAGTTTGGCTAAGTCTATTTTTGTGTAATTGGTTTTGCATTGGAATAGTTGTGCTCTTGCCCCTTTAAGGCTTCTTGTAACAAATATCTTTATCCAAGTAAAAATAACACCTCTTAAATATTTTCTTTGTTGGAATTTTTCTTTGTTTATCAATAATATTAAACTTAAATTCAACAAAATTATTTTCACTCTATGGAGAAAATTTTCTAAACTACCTTATAGCAATGGCCCAAACTTAACTGGTCAAATATGGATATTTTAAATTCTTTTTAGCTATTTTCTATAACTTATCTCATCCATAATGTTTGCTTTATTTCCTAGTTATATTTTCCACTATAGGCTAACTTGTTTGAGAGGTTTTTTATTATTAGGTTAGAATTTATGCAACACTTTATTCAATGCTTTGTGAATTAGGCTAAGTTGATGATATTGGTCCTTTATCTCAACGTATAATGGTGGATGCCTTGTTCTCAATACAATGGTAAATGTGCTTGACTTAGGTTATTTTTGTGGGATTAATTGGGATGTTGATGATTAGGATTGCTTCTCTATTGCTTTTATCTTACTTCATATGATAATTTCTTCTTGTTGGTGTGTTAGCATCGCTTGATCCTCAAATGAAAAATTACCAAGGAATATTACATTATTTGGTACATGCTAATGTACCTACATGGTATCTTCATGGTACAAATGTAAACGTGTAATATATTAGGGTTGAGTCTATAATTTAGGTGAGTGATTTATATTTTCCCTTTTATGTAAGTGTCAATGTGTAGGAAATGCATGTGTCATGTAAGAGTGTAATGTGCAGAAAATTCACATATCATGTAAGAGTGTAATGTGTAAGAAATGCACAAGTGTCATGTAAGTTAGAGTACAAGAGTGTATTGAGAGAATTTACACGTGTATCTTGTATGTATGTATGCAAATATATAATATAAGGACATGCACAAGTGTCTTGTATTAGGAGTGCATGTAGGAGAGTAAGAGTCATGTAGAAGTATGAGAGTATAATAGAGTCAAGTATGCATGTAAGAAGAAAGTGAAGAGTCTACTATACAAGTGGCAAGATGACAAGCCAAAGGTCATGGGATTTGTCATATGAAGAACAATAGTCAAGTATGTGAAGAGTCACATTACTATATATATATATATATATTATGGAGACAAAGCTTCATGAAATTGTATTTGATTATAAAAAGGAAGATATAGACAAGTTAATAAATCTTGTATATAGATTTTTGAGCAATTCATATTGTAAGTATTCTTCATGCATAGTACATGAATGATTTTGGCCATTTATAGTATTATTTGATATTATAAGTGAATGTTATTTCATTATTATATTGGCCTAGATATATATTTTATTGCTCATTTATATTATTCTACTCTTCATTATTAATATTTAGACCTTTAATATTGTGGCTTCTTTATATTGGGACTTGTGATATTTTGTGGTAGTAAGGCTTAAAATCCAACACAAATCGTATTCATCTTTAGGTATCCCAAAGTTGAAAAAAACTACATTATTTATATTAGGTGCTCTTAGAAATATCTATTGCACCACCCCTAATTTGTCTACGACAACAAGATTACCAATTTGTTGGGTGGTTTATCATTAGTGGTTGAACCACCATTGTTGAACTTACCACAACTACTTATTATGCATACCACTATTGATTTTATATCATTTTTGGGAATTAAAAATTCCTACTACATATTACATTGAATTATGCATGGCATTGCAAGTAAAGCACCACAATGTATTTATCTTAAAAAACGCATTCACCACATTGTTTTATACCTAATTAGTTGCTTGATTACCTGATAGGTGAGGAACTTGATCTTCAATGAGGTACAACTTTATCCTTTTCTACCACTTTTGTATTTGCTTTCATCCATTATATTATATTTTTTTTGTTATCTATTGATTATTCAAATATCTCATAATCTCATTCTTTTTATTTATGCTTTTCAATGCATATATTTATAGTCCTCATTGCTGTACCATTTAGTTTTGGTAAGCTAGAATAGTCATAATGCTAGACAACTATGGTGGGACTAATAGTAACAACTATGGTTGGAATGTGGTGGTACTTAAAGCAATTTGACCTAGGAATATTATTGTATAATAAGTGTTTGTTTGTGGATACACTAGTGTATAAAATGATAATGGGGTAATATGAGGAGTTGTACGCTATGTATTATGGCAAGCTTGTGCCTTTTGGTATTGTATGCTTGGAATAGATTGGATTTGATATTTAGAGGTATTAGGTGTAGAGTCCTCATGAATATCATACTATAGTCATGGGTATTTTTATTTGGATGGCTCAACTCTCAAATCCTAATTGGTGATTGAATAATCTAGTAGGATTTTATACCATACAACAACCTTGTCTCTTAGTGAAAATATAAGCGATTGTACCATACCATATTTTTCCTAGATCCAAAGGATTGATTTTAGAGTTGTCAATTCATTAAGGTGAATCCATGTAGTCTTATTACCATTATCATCAAAGGTTGGGAATATTTTCATTGTATAACTGGAGTTGGAGGGCAAAATCATTAGATTTAATGGGTATATCTAGTCTGGAAGTTGATTCTATGGTCTTGTCTATATTTGTATTTGATCACATTGAGGTACTATTTGTACAACATTTTTTGGCTATACTGTATTTGGTACTAATGGTAGACCCATGTATGCTTGTTGCTAAAGAATACATTGACCATTTGTTGATTGGGTATAACTGAAGAATTTTATGGAATTATTAGTTCTTATTATTGTACATTTGGTTGTATCTGTTGGAATTATTGTGAATATTTTCCATGTTATTTAGGTGGGGTTAACTCTGAAAGGACTACTCCTATATTTTTTGGGGGTTTAAGTTATTTTTAGACCCATATGGGTGGTTTTGGGTTAATGTATAATCGACCAATGGATTTGCATCCATGGTATTGTAATTCACCTTCTTGTGTTGTTGTTATATAAAACAACACTTGAATGAGGATTTGGGGTGTGTGAAATATGCAAGCAATGTAATCGCAAGTGAAACATGGATAAGGATATTATTGTATTGGAGACAATCAAGTTTATACAATAAGGAAATATTTTTGCTAGGTTTTTCTTGAAAGGGTTTCCCAGGATAAATTCTTGTGTAATGTGTTTCTTCTCTATTTTTATTTTGATTCTACACTTACTACTTTTCTAGATTTTGTTTATTGGTGTATTATTTATCTTTAGTATCTATTGATTTGGGTTTTGTGCCAACTATTGATTTAGATATATCTATTGTGGATTGGACTTCTATACTATTTGTAGGTTATATATATTTTGTTGTTTATGAGGTTTTGGACAATACAATAGAGTTGGATGATTCTATGGAATATTTATGGATTTTTATGACGTTGTGCACAGGGAGGGAACGATTAATTTTGGACAATAATTTGAACCATTGGGTCTCCCTAATGGTAAGGTGGAAGTTTCCAATTTTGAATGATGTTTTAATTTTGTTGTGGATTTTGAGGAATAAACTAAATTTGCATAGCATTTTGACTTTATTTGCATTGTTGTCTATTCCACAACTTGATTTTGTGGATTATGCTATCCTTGCATCATGGGTTGATTTTAATTTATTTTGTTGCTGATTCAATTCAAATTGTCTTTGACTAGTGCATGTTTGATGAGTAGACCTACTTTGTTGGTTTTGAACAAGTTGTTGGGTTAGTGTACCTATTGGTTGTATAACCACTACTTATAGTTTTTAAATATGGAGTTGGACCATTATTTACTACAAACTAGTGGGACCTACCAAACCAGTTTAGGGGTTAGTGATATTTTGGCTAGGTTTGTAAATCGAATGACATACCATACAAGGGATTTGTTATCATTGTTTGGATAAAATGAATACTAGTGGACTAGATATTGCCTGTTTACATAGTTTTAGATACCATCTAGCCACTATATTTCCCTACATAATTGTATAGGTTAACCTATATTAAATCATTTGAAGAAGGTAGTTGTGGAGTTGTAGGAAAGTTTTAGATTTATATTTGTTTCAATCAAAGTCACCGTTGATCATTTTCCCTTAGAAGTGGGATTGGTTCTTGGAGTTTATTGAATTTCTCCTATAGACACCCAATTTTGAATATGTCATCAAATCATATAAACATAAAAATATCTACCTCATTGGACATGACAAACATCTTGATCAACCAAGCAAGATAAAATTTCATCCAAGGGGTATTTAATGCCCCAAATCAAAAGTGTTGTACCCAAAGTAGAAGCATCAATGGTGTGTCTAACTAAAGGACAACATTTTTTCTAAAATTTCAAATTTGATATTTTCCTTCCTAGTCAACTTGTCAATAGGTATTTTTGCATTAGTGCCATGATCATTAGCATTCATAGTACCTATGAATCTAGTGCTATTGATTGTCATAAATGAAAAAGAAGACAAACAACTAGCTAATATTATCTACCCATAAAATTAGAACCTTGTCTTGCCAACCTTACCAACCCCTCCTCCAACACCCATAACCTAACATGATTGGAAAATAGGCATCCTAAATCCCCTCAAATCTTCCTAATCCACAAAATCACCAAATCCTCCAAGACTCTTGCGTGTCCTCCATCCTCAATCACCTCCAATAAAGTTGTTCACCTTCCCATTTTGCATGACACCTTTTATCCTTTCCAAAATTAGTTGAATCCTCGAAAGGGTCCATGGCTTCCTATAAAGCCAATATTTATGGCATACAAATTTAGATATTCTAAAAAGCTAGCTAAATTCTATAAAAGTTGATACTTGATTGAGAAAACAAAACTCTATCAAATTTTACATTCAAATTTGCATTACAAATTACTATTCAAATCTATATAAAATCTTATCAAAAATTTATCAAGAATATGATTGGAGGATCTTTTGCAAAGATCGCTAAATTTTTTGTGAGTTTTAGATATATTACCTATTTGTGGGTCACCTTTAGATATCTCTTATGAGTGCATTTGGATAAGCATCTGGGCAAGCCTTTTGATTAAGTATTTTAATTTTTTTCTCTAACCCTCTAACTTTTTTTTTTTGTGGTAAGTTTAAAAATTGTCATTAAAGAGGGCATTTGAAAGGCATCCTAATGCCTTAATACATAAAAAGAGAAAAAGTATGCAAAGACCACAAAATACAAAGAGCATCCTTGAGGACCAGAGAAAACTTGGAGGAAGCAGAAGTGACCCAAAAAGATACAAGGAAAAATCCCATAAGGGACAAAAACAACAAAAAAAGCCAATCAGGCAATTACAGATTCATTAATATCCTCCTTCTTGGCATCCTTAGCCTCATCCTTAGGGATATCCTTGAAGATTTCCTTAGCTATCTCCACAACCTCATCATCCTTAGCTTCTGGTTTAGTAGCATCAATAGATTTAGCAGGGGTATCCTCTTCAAACTTGTCATAGAAAAATAGAAGACTAAGAGCATTCATGTGCTCTTTCAATTGTGAAATTGCTCCTCCAATAGTAGACCTGTCACTCTCCAGGTGAGTGATCATAATCGAAGTAGTATTAATAACATACTTCTGGAGAAACTGCTCCACAGGATCGTTTGGATCATCCTCATCAGCTTCCTTCGACTTTATTGGACTCTAAAGTTCCTTGTTTTTGAGACGTTGAGAGCTCCTTGTGGGAGTCACCTCCACCTTGGTCCTCTTATTTTCTAGCTTCAGACCTTGATGATTTTCCTTCACCTTCCTTTTGGATCCTCAAACCTTAGAATCTAGAGTGGAAGAAGTGTCATCCTTAGTGTTGCCCGCCTGTTGTTCCTGAGTGAAAATATTTTCCCTAGGAATTTTCTCCAAGAGAAAGGTTTACAACACCTTAAAAATCCCTTGGTGAGAGGGCCACACTACCTCCTTCTTCGAACATGTTGAATTGATAGTATAGTCCATCGACAGAAAAATAAACTCAAGAATATTGAGCAGATTAACCTCCCTAAAGTGATTCATGAAGGATATGTGGAAGCTCCTGAGCTATGAGTTGGGGTCATCCACCATTATATACTCCATAATGGGCTTCATAAATTCCTTCCAAGGGGTAGGAAGATCTCCATGAAACATCCCCTGCTTGATGATCCTCCTCATGGGTGATTTTAGCTTGAAATAGCTCAGCTTTGCCTCCCAATTATGCTTATCCCTTCTCACAGTTCATCCAACAGTCGATTGCCCTGTGATTTCATCTAGAATGCCCACGTCCACATGAAAATTGAAACCATGGATGATTACTATCCCATTTTCCTAGGTGGATGTGAAGGCCATGTTGATGTCCCAGTCCATTCTAGAAAACAACCTGAAAAATGACATGAATCCCCTATTGCTAAGGATGGCTCCCACGATAGGTTCAATGGAAAGTGTGTCAGGCTCCACGAAGCTCATACTATCGGGACTCCAATGCAAGGAAGAGAAACACACAAAAATAATATTGATTATAGTTGTATTTTGTCTTAGTCATTTTAACAACTTAGCATTTTATTTTATCTATGGTGATCTAACCTTCAATATTATTAGATTGATACTATATCATTTTAGAGTTCCTACACCTATAATGGTTAGAGTTATTTTTTTTAATTTTTTGCATTTGTTATAGGTTTTTCAAGTCTTGAAACCTATTTCACTTTATTTATAGATGAAAGTGCTATCCAATTATAGTACTTGAAGCACTTTTTCTCTCTAGTTTTTTATTACAAAAATTGTAAACCTTTTAGTCTACCAGACTAACTTAAAAGGCAAAAGCACCACCACTGGGCAAAACTATCATTAGTGTCATCAACACTTTTTCTAGTACTAGATATCTATAGCACTTATATTTTTTGGTATCACAAGGAGTAGAACATAACTTAATAATTTGTTCCTTCACATTTTTAGATCAAATCATCATTGTACTAATAGTATAATTACTAGTGCTTCTACAAGACTAGGAATAAAAATAAATTTTCTCTCTCTTTTCTTCCTATCTTTAAATTTTAGTTATGTTTAGATTAATTTTAGTAGTTCTTTGCCTTGATTGAAATTATTTAAATATTAAAAAGGAAAAGTATATATAGTGTAAGAAAATTTATCTTCTATCATATTATCATTTAAACTTAACACTTATATGAGAATATTGCGTTTACAAAGAATATTAAATTACATATAGGCTATATCTTGTTTATCACATATAAATATTATTTTACCCTTGCATAAAAAGAAAAATAAAAAGTCCTTTTATCTACATCATTAAAATGAAAAACTTGTAGGATTTGTTGGACTAACAGGGTGCTAGACAAATTATCATTAAGAAAAATGTTAATTTATATAATGAAGGTGAGGTGGTTGGTTTGGATAACTAACAATCAACCACCTATTTGGGTGCAACTCCCAAGTATATACCCTAACTATATTAAATAATGTATTAAATTTATAACATTCCCACTTATTATATCATACTTCAAACATGGGTAGGAATCAACAACTAACATAGTTTTAAAAGATCATGTGCTAGGACACACACATTAGCCCTTGATTTATATCATTGTGAATAGGAAAAAATCAACTACTCACCTTGGTGGGATTGACCACACTAGACTCAATCAAGCATAGGGACAAACATAACTATCTAATATCTTACATTATAAGTGGATAGGGACATATATGACATTAATCTACATAGTTGCAAATAGGAACACACTCATATGTCTACAAACCTTTATGATTAATGACTGTAGTGAATTATCACTACACTAAAAAATGTTGCCTTTGGAAAAGTTTGAAAGGTGACCTAAGTGAAGGAAAATTAGTTGGGAAGCGAAATATGAGGTGTTAGAAGTTCATATCAAAATTTTCAATAGGTGTAAAGAAAGCAAAGCTTCAAATATTGGAAGTTTTGAAAGGTCAAAGGAAAAGGAAATAACAAAAGTTTCAATGGTTTGCAAAGCACATAAGATGTCCAAAGATTGAAATAAATTTTTTGACTAATATAAAACATCTAAAAATTCCAAGGTCGAATGATAGTTAAAGTTCTGAGGCCAAAAGACTGAGAAAAAATCCCAGGGTTAGGTTACCCATGCTCTGCTATTGTGCTAAGGTGTAAAGTATTTTTGAGACAAATGATGTTTTTATTACAAGGAAGACATGTCAATTGGGGGAAACAATTGGTATATTAAAGGTAAAAATAATGGGAACCATACTAGGAGAAATCCTCAAGCCAATGAACATTAATTTTCCATGCTTAGAATTTGAGAATACCCAAAGGGGGTAGATAACAATAATGGTGATATCTACTAATCCAAGGGATCGAACCAATTAGCATTTATGATTTCAAATCTAGAGGTCTTGAAGGAAATAATAACTTGAAATAAGACATGAATTGATGCACATAAGAGAAGTCACTTTGAAATATCTACATGTTTTTAAGAGGGAAAACCTCTATAATCTATATATAGTATCCAAATTAGCATTCGAAAGGATCAAAGAATTTGTGAAGATTTCCTTTCATTTATCTTTGTATAGCAATTTATAAAATTTTGAGTGGTCTTGTGGGTAATCGAACCCCTACTCTAGGCATAATATTATGTAATACATTTTGTTGCATATGTATATATTGGAGCTCATGCATCTAGTTTGAAGTCCATTGGTGGATTTCATGCTTGGACCTACTTCTCTTATGTGTGTGTGTCTGTGTGAATGTATCTTGTATTTATATGCTTACTTATGTTAAGGAGAGGACATCGTTCACATTGGCACATTGCATTCAAATATTTTATGCAAGGATATCTTATTTTATCTTTGGTGCATCACCACCCCTTTTATCTTAGGTTTTTTCTTTTAGTTGCTTTTGTTTTTCCTCTCATACCCTTTTCCCCCAAGTTATTATATTAGAAAGTGTACCAAATACTACCATATTATAAAGGGATAGACCTTTGTTAAAATATTAGATGCCCCCAAATGAGCCAAACACCATGCTATCAATATTTGCTTTGCTATTTCACTTTACATGAGGCACAATTTGCTCCATTTGCTTGGTCCACTCCACATCTAATTACTAGGACATTCAGAGAGGATAATAGGGACACACTCAACCAATCAAAGTTAAAATACTTTGCTTGTGAATAGGGGCACACACAACCATTCATAAGAGCATATGTGAATAAGGACACTCTACTATCCATAAAACACAAGGTCTCCACTTCTCTTAAATAAAGCATTATCTCTAGTAGACAATGTATTCTAATTTAGTCTTCAAAATGGATCACAACTAGGTCAACCATATGATATCCCTCAAGTTGAACATATTTTTTTCAATATGTGGTATTCAAAAGTCCTTGACATATTTCTTCAATAATAAGACTACATCAATCTCAAAAAATAATTTCCAACAAGTATACAGATGAGTATACTTCAAAAGAATAAGTGCCTCAATTGGAGAGAAACAATTGTGTCTTACAAGGCAAAAATACATGGTCTACAAGACAAGCACCTATCATTTTACTTTATTTTTCAAGCAGATTTAAATCAAAATTTCAACATGTTATGTAGGATAAAATGTGCAATCAATATTTTTTTTACATGGTGGAACTGGTAACCACCATGATGATCTAGGTGCATTGTCTGTCTCTATGGTCACCATGGTATTCTGTGTTGTTCACCCCAAAAGTTACCACATAGTACTTCATGCAATTTACCCCTATAAATACCATACCATGTTCATTTTAAACCTTTGATACTACTGAAAGCACCAAGAAAAGGATAAGTGTTCAGTCTGATGAGGCCCAAGATTTGAACCCTGGGCGTTCATCCCCCTTATGAGTTTCACCGCACCAATTGGTCTACACCTTGGACCTAAAATTAATAATCAATTAAACCCTTCAAATTCTCATTAATATTCAAAGTTATTATGCACCACATATTACTATATCACCCATGCAGGACACATTCCACAACATGCTCCATATGTACCTCACACCATGTGAGTGCACTATTAACACATCATAAAAGTACCAAATAACTCCTTATACAATAAACATGGGATAATGGGCATTTGGAATTTAAATAAAGCAACAAAGAATGGTACCATATTCCAATCAAATTACATAATACATAGACAATTATTTTTATCTGTTAGTAATTCATTTGATTGAATAACTCTAGCTCATGCATATGATGATTTAAATAGCTTGGCTCTTGTGTTAACCACATCATCATGCTTTATGGACCAAACACTATATTATAATTTATTGAGTGATTAAATACCCTCTGTTTTATATTTGTAGCAATCAAAATTTTGTACCAAAAATGATGATATCATATAACCCATCATATAATTTTAGACGACCTCATCCTAGGATGATCCAATCAATGGATGAATAAATCAATGGTCAAACCAATAAATGTTAATATTCCAAGATGACATACTTATAATTAGTGTTAGATGCCCCAACCCTCTTGAGATAGCTTTTTGTAAGCTTTACATGATATAATGCATATTCACTATCATTAGAGGGATGTCTTCATGATTAATCACAACCTTGGTGTTCTTAGACATTCTAGAGATTGTACTTGTCAAAGATCAATATGATTCAAACTAGAGCTAATCCATATCAATAATATTGAGAATCTCAACTAGTAGAGGAACCACACTAGCATTGATAACTACATCAATCTGTTGATAACATTTTTTTGGGATGGATATTTTTAGAGCTAAAATCATGTGACTCAAGTGCACAAATAATGATCAAAATTTTTTGCAACTTTTTCCCTATGGAAGAAGTGTAATTATAAGCATTGGAAACATATCTATGCTTCTTCTATAGATTACCTTATCATTTTCTCTTTTGAATCTTGATGATATTATCTTTCTCATCTGTGACACACCTTCTCTATGTTGACTACCACCTTATATCGATTCTTTTGAATGTCTGCTCTCAGATTTTTCCCAAATGATATTTTTATCCTTCTTTAGCTTCCTCAAAAATTACCAAAACTTGGACTTAACATGCAGTTCATTTATGGACCTTAGTTTTATTCGATGGATCTACTTTATTTGGTAGATATTTCCCAACAACTTGGTACAAATAAAACCTAAACTTCACCATTTTTATCTGCTTAAGAATTTATTGCTCTCTTTGGTTTTCTCTCTTAGACCTACAATGTTTTTTATATCACTCATTTGTATTGGTCTATTATTTTGGTGGTCTATTTTGTGTTTTAGATCGATCTATCATCGTAGAGGTATAGTGTTATAACATCTAGACTATGCTTGACTAAATTTAAATGGCCTATTTTATTGGTGTCCATACCACAATATTGGATGGCCTTTTAGATGACCTATGCATCAATCACTATTTTCCAAGATAGATCCTTTAATTACACCTAGATGGCACATATCTAGGCATAGAAAATAGTAGCACCATCAGATATCCTCTAAATACAATAGGATATCATAAATGTAAAACTCTCACTGCTCTTTGCTAGATGTCCCTCCAAAACTAGTAAGACTTAATGTATCTGGAAATTTCAAATCAAACATCCATTTTTAGCAAATGTCTTTTAATCCTCTTGGATTATGCTTAGTCTCTACTTTTATCTAGTGCACAATCAAACTATCATTACATCCATGCAACATGACATCTTTAAGTTCTTTCATATGCTCAAGGAATGATGGTAGTTTTGATACCACATGTTGGACTAGTAAGGTACTAGACAAAGTTTATTTAATAAAAATATGAATATAGAGAATTAAGGTGAGGTGGTTGGGTTGGATAACTAACAATCAACCACATATTCAAGTGCAAATCCTTAATATCTACCCTATGTTGGATTTTTAGCTAGATTACCATAGGTCTCAATATCTAGGATCTTGAGTAGTCTCAAATATTAGAGCTACTTAATATAAATGGCCAATATCAAAGAACATAACATTAATGTAAAATAACAATAATATGAAGTAAAATAGCCAATATCATTCATGAAATAACATGAATAAAAACTTACAATAGAATTTCTCTAATTGTATACAAGATTTAATCAATATTTAGTGACCCTTAAATAATACATTCTTGATACATTTCATGGAGCTTTGTCTCCATAATATAACCTTAGAAAGGTGACTCTTGGACTCTTTGACTATTGCTCTCCTCACATATCCGAGAGATGCAACCTTTTCTATTCCATGCATAAGATAAACCTCTCATGCCTCTTGTCTTCTCATCTTACCACTTGTGTACATGACTCTTGACTCTCTATTTACTCTTGCATATTATTCTATGACACTTACACACTCCTACTTGCACACTTGCATACTTTATTATATGACACTTGTGCACATACTTGCACAAAATATTACATGACACGTGCACTTTATCACTCTACACACTTGCACACATTATTACATGGCACTTTTGCACATACTACACATAAACACATACATAAGGAGAAATATAAATCACACTCCTAAACTATAGATTCAAACCCTATTCTAATATTTACAATTGTACCATAAGATACCATGGGGGTACATTAGCATGTACCAAATAATGTAATATTCTCCAACACCCCCTATATTACATTATTTGATTATTAAAGACTTTAGTCTTCAATATTTGATTCTTGCATTTTTTCTTGCTGCTCTGGTTCTGGCACTTCTAAAAAATCTAATGTTGATTTGCTTATCTATTTTCTACAATATTCATTAGAATTTCTTTATGACCATAAAAAAATTTCAACATATCCATAATTCAATATTATTTTTTTATCCATCTATAGTGAACATTAATTTTCTTTTAATAACATGTCCTTGGTTTGATCTTCTCGCAAAGTCTACAACCCTGAGATGTTCTAAATTTTATCTTTGATTTTTCATCTTTTTTTATAGTCTTATCTTCTGCTTTTGTTTCTTGTATTGTTAGTGCAAATAGGAAGTTTTGGAAGAACTTCCTTTTTATAATTATCTTGATCTTCAATTATGATCCTTTTTGTAAGGGCTCTAATTTCATTTCCTTCTATAACTTCTTCCACATCTTGAATTTCTTAAATTAAATTACTCTTTTGGCTATCTTCCTTAGATTGTAACTATTGTTGCTTCCCATATTGAACCAAGGTTGATATTGCCTTAGTTGAACATTTTGAAATGGTTTATTCATTTGATTTATTTGATTCAAAGAATTATATCTACAATTTTTTTTTGATTTTACATGGTGAAATCGATAGCCGCCACAATAATCCAAGCACGTTGTCCATATTTTATGGCCATCATAGTATTCTACATTGTTCACCTTGGAAGCCACCACACAATAATCATGCAATATATCCCTATAACCACCATGCTGAAATCATTTAAAACATTTTACACCGCTAAAAGCACCAAGAAAGGGATATGCGTTTAGTTCGATGAGGCCAGAGATTTAAACCTTGGACCTTTGCCCCCTTACGGGTTTTGGAAGAACCAATTTTTCTACACCTCGAACCTATCTAAAAAATTTGTTGAATGATCTTGTTTCCTACATATGTGAGAATATCTTTGTTTCCATATAGGTTGAGATTGTGATGATGTTGTAGTGTTATTTGGTGTATTTTCCTTTTATATCAAAGTATTATTAGTCATTTTATATTTGACTAAATTACCCACCTCATACTCTTGAATAATATTAACTAATTCATCAAATTTTGTTTCCTTATTTAGCACTTGAAGTGAAGTGACTAAATATTTATAATTTTTTGGAAGTGCTCTTAATGTAACTTGGACAAGAAACTTGTCTTCTACTTTTTCTCCTAGATTCAATAGTTTAGCTTTTAAATCAACTATTATTTTAAGAAATAGTTCTATACTCTCTCCACTATTAACCTTTAATGAATATAACTGAGATTGCAAATGCAATATAGTGGCTTTGTTCTTTCCTTCAAATATATCACATAACTTTTTCCAACAACTTTAGAATTCTCTACATCACTTATATATGGATGAATGTAGACACAAAATTTTGACCCATATCAAAATTCCCTAGCTTCCCAAAATTAGGTTTTCATCATCTTCACCTTTCCTTTTTCACACGTGTTGATTTTAATCACACATCCCTTTTATTTTTTGCAATTTCTCTCTATTTTGAGCGATTTCGCTCTGTTTTGAGCAATTTCGCTTTGTTTCGAGCAGTTTCACTCCCATAGTGAATTCACTCACTTTGAAGTGAATTTGTGCAATCGATAATAAAATTACCAAATTCAATAGTTTTCTTGAATTTGGCAACCCGCCAAGATTTTGTTCCAATAAAATATGTTTCCTGATATCTGTGCTGCATCGGCTCCCCAAACTGGCTAGCAAATCTACCTAGATTGGCAATTTATCCGGTCTGGCCTAACAGTTGAAATGGCACCCCAAATTAACCTTGCTAATTTTTCCCCCCTGTGATGACGAAAAAAAATTATAAATTGAGCTCTTTGGCCATTTAGCAACCCCTGATGGTGAAAATTTGACTAAGTTCTAGTTTATTATTTCTCTACAAAAAAAAGCTTTCAAAACTAAGTTTTTGCTACAGGTGAAACTATGGAACAATTGCTTTGATGGTGAATTTCTGGAGCTCTATTCACTACTATCCACTTCACCTCACCATCATCATCTTGCCACACTCGATCATAATCAAGCGCTATAAGCAGGTTTAATTCTATGTTTTCAGTTGTATTTGACGTAAACCTTAGTTTTTAATAAAAATTAAGTAGATTCATGGGATAACCCCCTCCAGTAGCAAATTTTATTTCAATAGAGTGAATTTTCTTACTTGGAAGTGAATTCGTTTCATAGTCAGCGAAATTGCGCAGATATCATTCTAGGGGTAATTTGGTCTTCAGATCCACTATTTTATCTTGCATCTTAGATCTACATTATTTGGCATTGCATATTGCATCATATACTGCATCATTTAATCATTGCATCACAAATTTTATCACACACACACACACACACACACACACACACACACACACACATATATATATATAAAATATATATATATATATATATATATATATATATATATATATATATATATATATATATATTTATAAATAGGTTTTATGATTTCCTCCTTTTGCATATGGTTGGTTAAAGAGACCGAAGGGATCTAACTGCTACGCCCTCAAGATCAAATATTAAGTGGCTTAAGAAGATCCCCAAGCTCTAACTCTTGATTTTAGTTTTTTATTTGACAAGTTATAGTTTCATTGCAAGTTCACCCTCAAAGTAGCAATTTTGCTTGCAAAACTAGAAATCTGCAAATTCATGTAACAGGGAGCGAATTCACTCAATAGGTAGTGAATCTGCTACTTTCAACCATATGGATTAGATAAGTATTTTGTTTCTTTAGTTTTGATTTAGTTTTTCAATTCTCTATCAATTTTATGCATTTCATTCATAGATCATCTTCATAATATAAGAAAAATACAAAAATATATATATATATATATATATATATATATATATATATATACATACTCATAGACAGTATAGAATTACCGCACTGCATCTATAGATTTATTATATTATAGTTGATTCTGAAAAGTTCTAGTTCATTGTATGATTGTTTTCATAAAAGCTGAAATGCATGTAGTCTAAGTTTAGTTGCATTTTACCTAAACCTTAGGTGTATGTTAAACAAAGAACTCATCAAACTTTCATATTGCATAGGCATGGAAACCGCCATCAAGAGTTTCTTGGTGAACCCACCACAATTCATCGACAACCACCAAAGAGGGTATGACACAAGTACCTCTCATTTGAGGTGTAGATCCCCTATTTTCCATCCCCCTTCTAGGCGTGGATCCATTAGCCTAAAGGAAAGGGATGTGAAAATTTTGAGTCTACATTCTTTGGTGAACCCGACGTGAAACACCACCACTTTTATTTTTTGTTTTTATTTTGTTTAAAAAAAAAAATAAAAATATCATTAAAATTTGTTTGTCTTAGATTAAAGCATATAAAAAGATAATTTTTAAATTGAATCGATTCACATTTTTTATTTTTATACATCATTTCTTAAAAAGAACTACATCTGACGTATTATTTGTACAACTGAGTTGCGTAACCAGGACACCACTTTAGTGGTGGGAAATCTACCTTAAAGGTCCTATGCGGTAAGGTTGGTCTAGACATAATGGGAATACATAGTGAAGGGGGTTAGCCACACCCACGAACCTTAGAGAAAGGTATTATCCTTTCGCCTATGCCCGACAAACTAAAAATACTAATCAAGATTAAAATTTAGCCAATCCAACAACCATCATAATTATGGAATAGAGCACACATTTCTCTTCGGAGAGTGTATCACTGACCATAGTGAACTGGGTGAGGATTGGTAGGACCTAGGCTTCATCACGACTTGGACTTCATCACCAAGCATCTACATGTGGGCATCTAGGTGAAAGCCTAATTTGAAACAAGACAACTAGACCTCCAACTTTTCACACATTTTGAAGAAAGGATTATAGTTAGAAGAAAATTTTTTTTATAGTATTTTTCACATTTTATTTCATTTTTTTCAAAAAAAAATAACAACAAAAGAACGGGTTAAATGGTGGATAATAACATTAGGGAATCCACACTCATAGACCTTAGGAAAGCATTCATAGAACAAGAAGTAGATCTTCTTTTTAGAAACGATAAAGAACACTGGAATTATTTGTGGCATAACCTCGATCTTGTTAGGAGAAGGTCTGAAGAGTTAAGAAAAATCAAGAGAATCGATATAGCTAAATCTCTAGGCACAGACTACCACTCACCTTACTTTGAAATTAAGAGGAGTTGTGAATGTTGGTTAGAAAATAAAAGAGCTAGTGTCCATTCAACAATATATCCTTGGGAAAGCTATTTTGAGGATTCTCTAACCATCCACAAGTTCCTAGCAGATCTAGAGAACAAAGAGGTGACCTTAGAACATAATAGGAGATACAACCAAGTGCCTAGAGCTATACTTTTCAAGGAATTTTACCATGATCTGCAATTTGAAAGTCCCACAACTGTTCAAGAAAAATTATTTATTGTTCATCTAATTCATCTCTTGAGAAAAGATTTTACATTCGAAGAAGAGCATTATATGAGCCTTGAAAAATTGGAACCAATCAACGATATTCATAAGCTCTTCAAAGAGGATTGAGTGTGGCAATTAAGATTAGTGAAGAAGAAAAACTTTGTGATCAACAATAGTGAGAAGTCTTAAATAAATAAATAAATAAATAAATAAATAAATAAATAAATAAATAAATAAATAAATATATATATATATATATATATATATATATATATATATATATATATATAATATATATATATATATATATATATATATATATATACATACCAACCAAAAAAAAAAAAAAAAAAAAAAAAAGAGGATTTACCAAGAGTCTTGATAACCATAAAAGAAAAAAGGGATAGTCAAGAAATAACAATGCATTTAAGAAATGGAAAAGATATTGTAGATCCTCCAAAGGAACAACTAGACACTAAAAACCCTAATGATGAGAGCAATGAAGTAGAAGTAGAAAAAGAAGATAGAGAAGAACAAGATGAACAAATAGAACAAGTTGTAACCAATCCAAAACCTCACCTTGAGCCAAATATAGGACCTAAAGGGGAGGTTCATTTTAAAAATACAGATCAATTTTGGGGTTTTGTAAGCTATAATCATCCTGCTATTCTTAGAGCCTTCAAGGTAGAAGACTATCTTAGGGGTCAAATTTCAATTGAAGCCTACTTAGAGCAAGATTTCGGACTCCAACCCTCTTCTTCTCAACTTCATCCCAAGAGATACGTAGGAATGGCTTAGACTAACCTCAATCTATCTCATCGTATCCCCTTTGGTAATCCTACTCTTGATACCACTCAATTTATCCAACCTCTAGATGTTCACTCACAAGATAACGCCCACAAAGTATCACAATAACAAGCTGTTTATGCCACTACTACAAATGTTAGTGTAGGGCAAAACCCATAAGTTTCCATAGCTACTAAAAAATTATTTGCCCATATCTATAACAATATACCTTGTAGTCCATACTTGCAAGCTTCTACATTGCAAAACAATCTTTCATCACAATAGATTCATTCACAACCGCTCCATTTCATTCCTTCTCAAATTCCTAATCCTTATTCTTCATATATCCCACACTCTTCTCATAATGTAACAAGTTCCTATCAACAAGTTACCATATCCATTTTGAATCCTCTTCACAACAACATCTCTATCCCATATATGAATCAACATCAAGCCAACTCCTCCTTTGTTAATCCTATGCACAAAAATGTTGTAGCTTCAGTTATGACTCCATATCAGGCTGCACAAGCTACCTACTATCCTCCTCACTAAAATATAGTAGTACCATACCATAATGCCTTATAATGCAAAACCGTACCATCTTGAAACTATAGTGAAATAATTAGCTTCACGATTAGATCACATAGATCCTTATCGTCCCACATACAATTATAAGGAGATGTGCAATCAACCATTAGATCCTATTATCACAACAAGACCATATCCTAAACATTTCCCCATGCCAGTCCTTCCAATATATAAGGGAACTGAAGATCCAATTGAACATCTTCGTATGTTTAGAACGACATGTCATGATATTATTTATGATGATATGCTATTGCTAAATATGTTTCCTAAAAATTTGGGGGGTATGGCTCTAGAATGGTATTATCAATTGCCAACACACTCCTTAAGAAATTTTGAAGAAACTACAGAACTATTTGTGCATCAATTTTGTGCCTACATAGAGAGACATGTGATGATCAAAGACTTGTATAACTTAAAATAAGGAAAAGAAGAAAGTTTTTCTGAATTTCTACCATGATGGAGGAAAATTTTGGGGAAATTACACTTTACTTTACCTCCAAAAGAGATGTTAGAAATATTTATTGGAAAATTACAAGAGCAATTGTCTTATGAATTGGCAACCACTACTTTAACCTATTTCAATCAAGCTATTGATTTGGAAAGGAGAGCAGAAGAAGCTCTTATCATAATAGCATAACTTAGAAAATATGAAGATAATTCATCCAAAAACTAATACAAAATAAAATATGTAGTGGGATATGGGGTCACAAATAATAGAACCTCTACAAACATTAATGCTACCAATGTTGTGAAAAAAATGTATTGAAAACACCACAAAAACCCCCACCACACAACTTCACAAAATTAAATCAACCCTTGATAATGGTCTTGCCATAATTGTTGGAAAGAGGTTTGATAGAATTACTAGAGATCCGACAACTAGACACCTCCTAGCCTTGGTATAGACCAGATCAACATTGTGATTTCCATCAAGTTGATGGTCATCCAAAAAATACTTGTAGGAGATTAAAACACTTAGTGCAAGATCTAATCGACAATGGTAAGTTGGAGGTGGAAAGTTCTTCTCAAAATCCCAATCCTTTGACAAACACGTAAGCTCCTATGATACAAGCATCGAATCCCAATCAAAATTTGGATATTTTCAAAACCCATTACCCAACCATGGTAAAGAAGCAATAAATCAAGTGGAGTATAAAAATGTCCCCCATCCAACATGCTACATAGGTATGGTGGGTAACCTTTTACCATCTCAACTTTCACAGAGTACATTCATGCCTATGCAATCTATTGTTACAATCGAGAGATGTCAAGAACCTCAAACTTGGTCTCTCAATTATTCAAAAAGTGAATCAAATTTCAAAATAGATATTAGTTCCCTTAATTCTAATAGTTCAGAGGATGAATCAGAGCCTGTAACACCTATTAAAATTTGTTAGTGCATGAAGAAACTTTTCCAAGAGTTTTGAAAACTCACCTATCTTCACATCAATTGATCCCCCTGGAGCAAGAAACAACTTATAGACCTCATCCCATCCAATGTATCTCAATTTATTCACCCATTGATATTCATCCTCTTCCTCAATAAAATAATATAGTGGGTACAATTGGGGCTATAAATAGACAACAGGCTCAAGCAAAAACATCTCAACCTCAAACATCTTCATCTCAATCAAGTGACCCCATTCAACCACCTTTAATCTTGAAGGTGCCTCATAAAAGTAATAATCTATCCAAACCTCAACAAAGAACACCTTTCAATATTAATGAACAACTGGCTAGTACAACAACTAGAATCTCATTTTTGGAACTTCTTCGATCCTCCCCTATTCATAGGGAAGAGTTTATGAATACCTTAAGTTAGATGATGGTGCCTCAAGATATAGAACCAACTATTGTAGTTAATGTTGTAGCCTCTCACGGAGTGGATTACATTGATTTCCATGATAAGGATATTCCTCCTCAAAGTCTACATAGAGATAATCCTCTTTACATAACAACATTAATTGGGGATGTTTGTGTTAAGAGGGTGTTGATAGATAATGGGTCGTCCTTGAATATTTGCACCTACGACTTTTTCAAAATATTTGGATTAAAAAATGAGGACTTAAGAACAACTGATATGATCATTAAAGCCATCAATGATGAGACTCAGGATGCATGTGGTGTGATTTCCATCCCACTACAAGTTGGTCCTAGAACTTTAAATACATCTATTTATGTTGTACCATGCCCAACATCATACAATATTCTTCTAGGATTTCCTTGGATTAATGCAATGAGGGTAGTCCCTTCTACCTTACATTAGTGTGTGAAATTTAAATTTAAAAATCAATTAGTTACCATTCATGGTGATCCTAGACCTTTTGAGATGTGTGCTATGAATGAACTTGTTGATGTGCCCTTTTGCCCTAGTTTATCATCATTAGCACCTACTTCTTCTAATTCATCTCTAGCCATACCTGATCAACCACATTCATCCAACACACCTCCACCTTCTCATACCAATGATCCTTCTACATCATATCCTCTCATAGATGAGGTGCTAACTGATTTGTCCACCATACTAGCCCCAACTAAACATGCCAATTTTGTCATATAAGATTCCCTCATTTTGTCTCAACTACCACTCTCTCTATGGATGATGAGACTACCCTATAAGAAGGGATATATATACCATGTTGGTAATTGTACCTTCATTTATGTGGGATATTCCATAGATGAGATTATCATTAGTAGAACGAGCTTGATATTTGACAAGAAAATAGTTTTTCCCATTGTTATTTTTTAGATAGGTATACAATTTCCAAGCAAATCATGTGTGACATGGGTTATAGGGGTAAGGGCCTAGGTCACTTTGAAAATGACATTCATGAACTTCTTGATGTTGAATATTGGCCTACATGATGTGGTATCAGTTACATCCCCATAAAATGCCAACCTTTCCCCTTCAATGAAGATGACCTTTTGATCACGTATGGTGAATATTTAGAAAATTAGCAACATCTGAAAGGGATAAAAAAGGATAAGGAACCTTCTCTTACCTCCCATTTTTACTACAATATGCTTTTGATAGTTCATCCTAAAATAATTTCCACTTCAAATGAATGTGTGGAAGGAGATGTCTTTTATGACATCCCACATGATGAGATCATGCAAAATGGTTTCTTCTTCGATGGGTCCATCCCATGTATAGCACACATTCAAACGTCACCTACGCAGGATGAATTAGCAAATTTATCCTTAGAAGAACTTCAAGAAATGGGTGTCTCACCCACCCCCCTAATTTTGAAAGGGATTTAAGCATTGTGATAGAGGATATTTTGAAGATTAACATTGGTACTGAAGCCAACCCTCACATAGTTAAAATAGGAGCTACTTTGAGTAAAGAAGAACAAGGTAAATATATGAAACTTCTTGCAGTATCTTCACATGGATGTATGCAAATATGCCTGGCCTGGACCCATCCGTAGTCATCCATATGAAGAACACAAGCTTATACTGAGAGGGGGGTGAACAAGTATAAGACCACTTTTTACTTTTTCTTTCAATTCAATATTATGCAGTGTATAGATAGCAGTATCAATAGCAGTAATCAAAGCAATGCACAAAACACCATACACAATAGAGACACCACAATTTACGTGGTTCACCCAATGTGGGCTACTCCACGGAGAAAATATTTTACTAAAATTTTCTCAATCAATCTCTTTTGGGAATCCTTCCCAATTACAATGTTTATGGACCTCTGTCCAAAGGAGATGTTGATCCCCTAATCTCAAGTTCGTGGATCTCTTCCACAGGAGAACTCTTTCCCCTTCTGCTTTGGCTAGTGATCTTCTAGAAGACTCTGTCTCTCTACTGCACTGACTGGTGGATCTCTCTCCACTTGAAGACTCCTCACTCAGATCTATCTTCAATTGTCCTGGCTGTTGGATCTCTATCCACTGAGACTCTATCCTCTGTACTCTGTCACCTCCAAAGCTCTATCTCAATACTATACTAAACATAGTCCAGTCGGTCTAGCACAACTCTGCTCAATCTCTTGCACTAAACATAGTACATTCGGTCTAGTACAATTTTGCTCAATAGGTCCACATAGAACCTACTCAAATCTGCTCAATAGGTCCACACAGAACCTACTCAAATTATACTCAATAGGTCCACACAAAACCTACTCAAATATCTCAATAGGTCCACACAACCTGCTCAAATATTCTCAATAGGTCCACATAAACCTACTCAAATCTCAAGTCCCTCCAAATTCTCAACAAGCTCAAACTTGTCCAAATCTCTCAACAAGCTCACTCAGAACTTGTCCAAATCTACTCAACAAGCTCACTCAGAACTTGTCCAAATCTCTCAATAAGTCCTCTCTAGGACTTGCTCAAATCTGCATAGCAAGCTTCCACAAAAGCTTACTCAAAATCAGTCCACAAGCCTTCTCAAAGACTTGTCTCAAATCTACTTAACAAGCTCACACAAAATTTTTCCAATCTCATAGAATCATAAAGAGAATTGTTAGAGACTCAATATGTTCTATACTCAATGCTTAATCAATATCTCAATTCAATCTCATAGAAGCATAAAGAGAATTGTTAGAGACTCAATATGTTCTATACTCAAATCCCAATCTCAACTCAAATCAATCTCATAGAAGCATAAAGAGAATTGTTAGAGACTCAATATGTTCTATACTCAAATCCCAATCTCAACTCAAATCAATCTCATAGAAGCATAAAGAGAATTGTTAGAGACTCAATATGTTCTATTCTCAAATCTCAATCTCAACTCAAATCAAATATAGAATAGTTTGTTTCATGGAACTTGAACAACCACATGCATCCACTTGACTAGGCTCAATCAACTCTACTCAACCAAACACCTCAAGGAACAACCCTTTCTCACAAACCCTAGTCCAAGCATGTATCAACCAACTCAAAATGTTTCCAACAATGCTCAACCACAAATCTCACATAACAATGATACTCATGTTCTTTTCTAACTCAAGTTCAAGTTCTTTGCACAACCAATTGGCTTCAACAACAATGCTTATAAAACAAGGTTTAATCACAACTCTCAATCCAGAAAACCTTGAAGCATTTAACCAATCACTTTCGAAAAGGAAACCACAATCAATCCTTTTCACTCCAAAGGTATTTTATAATCAACCACCATAATCAATCAATAGGAGAATGTGCCCATACCTTTTATGAAGATGAAGAAGCCTCTTTGGAAATCTGCCACAATCACAATATTCTTTTGCCAATCCTCACAAGGGTTAGAAGATCACAAAATAATCAACATTACTCCACTTCACAATAATATTCACCAAGGCTTTTAATTAGAAAACCTTCTTAAGAATTAATGCACAACTTCCTTATCACTCCTAAAACCACTTGTACCATAAAATAAAATAAATCAAAACATTGCATAACCTTGTCACTCCAAAACCACTTATACCATAAAATAAAATAAATCAAAACATTGCATAACCTTGTCACTCCAAAAACCACTTATACCATAAAATAACTCAAATATTTTATATCCTTCCTTTCAACACTTTTGCACTTAAAAAAATAATCACAAAGCCTTCTTAGGCAATATCCCACATTAATCAAATATCAAACCTTAGCCATATGCAAAAATTAAATCCACTATACTCTCTGTGAAAGTCGACGCTTAACACAACCTTAGCAAATTCGAAATATTTCATGCACCCAAAAATTTTGGCGATCGAATTATGGCATACCTTGCAAAATGGCTTCGGGTGGTTTCGACCCCGCGTTCCTCCTCGTCGTGCGCCTTAGCGCACTCTCCACCCACCATGTGGGCTAGGCCTCCCACGTGGAGGCTTTAAGCCTTTGAGACTTATATTTCTATCCTCTCCACCTATGCCTTGAAACTTGCTCCCTTGTTCCACGTGCAGTGCACAAACGAAATCGGAAGGGGGGAATCGACGATTGCGAAGGAGGGGATAATCGAATGCGGACAATATTTCTTGTCACCTACTTGGTTGATAAAATCAACCCCTTTAAATATTCGAACCTTTGCATGATAAAATATATGACGTCGACGGACATGGCGGGAAAACTCTTTTATTTAATTTTAAAATTTAAATTTAAATTTTAAATAAATTAAAATTTAAACTAAACCTTTAAAATTAAATTTCTCCATCATCGGGGCACATTTTTCGATGAAACGAAAAGCCAACTTGGGTTTTAAGAAAAACCCATTTCAAATCTGCCATCCATGGTTTTAAATAAAACCTTTCCTTGCCTTCCTTGGTTTTCATAAAAACCTTTTGCTAAGCTTCCCTTGAAGCTCCTTTTGGAACCAAATGCCATGCATCCCTTCTTGAACCTTTGATCAAAACCTTTGCTTCTCATGAAGCTCTTTGTGGAGAAAAATCATAGTGCTTACTTACATAGGTCCTTTTGACATCAATGACAACTTTTAGCTTAGGGACTCAAAATGTCCAACAATCTCCCCCTTTGTCATTGATGGCAACCCATATTCATTTTACTGAAACCTGACCTTCTTTTCTGCTCCCCTGGGACTTTGCTCCCCCTGGCTCAATGCTCTCTCAAATATCAAATTCTCCTCTATATCAAATCTCTCCCCAATACACAAATCTCTCCCCCTTTGACATCAATGGCAAAGGGTCACCTTTGGGGCTCGGGGCTAAGAATGAGCCTCTTAGCTTAGCCCCTCCCCCACCTCCACATGAGGTGGTTAATTCTGGGGTGGGAGTATTTCTACTCCTCGAAAGCATAGATCTGTGCCTTTATCTTTCTCTCTTCTTCTGTGAGTCTTCTGAATCCTCTCACTATTTCTTTCCAAGTCATCATCCCTGTTCCTGTCATCACTTCTGTTCCTGTTCCTGTTCTTGTTCTCATCCATGTTCTTATTCTTGTTCTGTTCTATTTATTTTTTGAGTCTCTATTCTTTTCTGAGTTTCTATTCTTGTTCATATTCTTATTTCTGTTCATATTCATGTTCCTGTTCATATTTTTGTTCCTGTTCATGCCTATTTTTGGAATATTTTCTCTACACCATCTTGCTATGTGACCATCATTATTGCACTTATAACACTTAATGTTATTATTCCTTGGATGTGCAACTGTCTTAGGATTTCTCCTAGTGAAGCCATATCCTCTTCTATCATTAATCCTGCAATTCATTGCCTTGTGACCAAAACCATTGCATGAGTAGCAATAACCTTGGAAAAGTTATTCTTTTCCATATACCTATCTTTCATGAGTCCTGCACTGTGAAGCCATGTGTCCAAACCTGTGACATGAATAGCATCTTCCATTGAAGCCTCCTTGTCTTGACCTCATTGGTCTCCTATTCTGATTGTTGTTCCATCTGTATCTTCTTTGTGCATTGTTCCTCTCTTTGTTGAACTCTTGGTTGTCCAACTCATCCTCTGATGTCCCACTTACACTTAAACTATCTTCTTCTGATGTATCTTCTTCTAAAGTTTCTTCTTCATCAAGACTTGAAGTAGATTCTTTTTCCTATTTCTTTTGAGCATTTCCAAAGCCAAGACCTGTTGAACATGATGTTCGTTGTTGTCCATAGATGAACTTATCCAAGTTCTTAGAGCTATTTGTGAAACTCTTCATCTTGATCTTGGAGTCCTTTAAATCTTCTTTTAGAGTAGCCACTTCTTGTGCTAACTTCTCACATTCCAAAATATTTGCTTCTAACTTATCCTTGAACTTGCTTGCCTTAGCCTTTGACTTTTCTAAATCCTCTATGAGCAATAATATTTCTTCATCACATTCTTGAAACTGATTTTCAAGCTTAGAGTGTTGCTTTCTAACCTTCTTTACTATGTCAAGGGCATAGATAAGTTCTCCCTTGAGATCATAGCCATTCTCTACTGAATATTCCTCTATTTTTTTACCTTTGTTCATATCATTACTTCCTTTTGGCTTGTCTTCTATAGGATCATCTTCTTTATCTTCCAAAGCCATTAGAAGATTCTCATCTGGTCTTTCAAGTGCATCTTCAAAATCATCATCACTGAAACTATAACCATCCCTAGTGCAATCATCTTCAAGATGTCCAAATTTACCACATCTAAAACACTTGAGAATAACTGGAGTCCTTTTCTTAACTGGATCTTTCTCTTTAACCATAAATAGGACTTCATCTCTATCATTGTCTGAAAAACTAGCATCACTATCAATTGAGTACTTACTTGCATTTTCCGCATAGTAGCTTCTCTTTTGTCTCTGGAAGAACTTCTTTCCTTGTCTGCTTTGTCCATCCTTGCTTTTCTTTTGGTACCTGTGTCTTTCTGATTCCCTGTATCTGTGATCCTATTTTTCTTCATCATTGTTGCCTTTTGGCTCTTTGCATTCTGTTGCATAGTGTCCATACTTTCCACAATTGAAACATTTGATAGATCTTAGATCTATGGGTCTTCTGGAATCTCTATCTCTTCTACCATAATTTGCTTCTTCATCACTGGATGATTCACTGCTCGATTCTATCTTCTTTCCCTTTTTATTTTTGTCTACTTTGAAAGCAGCTTCTTTTGGAGGAATAGGATCTTTTGTTCTTATCTCAAAAGTAGTAAGCATGCCAAGCAAAGAATTCCTTGTCAAAGAATCACTATCAATTGATGTTTCTATAGCAGAAACCTTTTCACTATACCTTTTTGGAAGAGTTCTCAAGATCTTATCACAAGCATCAGATTCATCAACCTTCATTCCCAGACCTTTCATCTCATGTACAAGTTCATCAATCTTACTGAGATAGTCATGAATATTTTCATCATCCTTCATTCTTAAGTTCTCAAATTCTCCTTTGAGATTTTTGATCTTAGCCATTCTGACTCCTTTATCTCCTTCATATATTTCATGCAGAAGTTCCCACATTTCTTTTGTTGTTTTACAATCCATAACCTTCATAGATTCTGATCTACGCAATCCTTTTATAATTGCATTCATGGCTCTTGAGTTTGCATGCATTAGAAGCTTACCTTCCTTATCTGTAGGAGGATTGACTATTGAATCGTATCCAAGTTCCACTGCATCCCAAACTTCATTTCCAAGTGCCATCAGGTAAAATCTCATCAGCATACACCAATATAAGAAGTCACTTCCATCAAATACTAGTACTGCATTATTGAAGGGTCCATCTCTTTGATCCTTTTGATCCATTGTGTTCTTAGACCACTTTTCCTTCAAGCTATCAAACTCTTCTGAAGGAACCCGCTCTGATACCAATTGAAGAACACAAGCTTATACTGAGAGGGGGGTGAACAATATAAGACCACTTTTTACTTTTTCTTTCAATTCAATATTATGCAGTGTATAGATAGCAGTATCAATAGAAGTAATCAAAGCAATGCACAAAACACCATACACAATAGAGACACCACAATTTACGTGGTTCACCCAATGTGGGCTACTCCACAAAGAAAATATTTTACTAAAATTTTCTCAATCAATCTCTTTTGGGAATCCTTCCCAATTACAATGTTTATGGACCTCTATCCAAAGGAGATGTTGATCCCCTAATCTCAAGTTCATGGATCTCTTCCATAGGAGAACTCTTTCCCCTTCTACTCTGGCTAGTGATCTTCTAGAAGACTCTGTCTCTCTACTGCACTGATTGGTGGATCTCTCTCCACTTGAAGACTCCTCACTCAGATCTATCTTCAATTGTCCTGGCTTTGGATCTCTATCCACTGAGACTCTATCCTCTATACTCTATCACCTCCAAAGCTCTATCTCAATACTATACTAAACATAGTCCAGTCGGTCTAGCACAACTCTGCTCAATCTCTTGCACTAAACATAGTACATTTGGTCTAGTACAATTTTTCTCAATAGGTCCACACAGAACCTACTCAAATATGCTCAATAGGTCCACATAGAACCTACTCAAAAATCTACTCAATAGGTCCACACAAAACCTACTCAAATATGCTCAACAAGCTCACTCAAAACTTGTCCAAATCTACTCAACAAGCTCACTCAAAACTTGTCCAAATCTGCTCAATAAGTCCTCTCTAGGACTTGCTCAAATATGCATAGCAAGCTTCCACAAAATCTTACTCAAAATCAGTCCACAAGCCTTCTCAAAGACTTGTCTCAATCTCATATCAACCAATCAAAGCTCACATCAATATCTCAATTCAATCTCATAGAATCATAAAGAGAATTGTTAGAGACTCAATATGTTCTATACTCAATCTTATATCTAAATCTCAATCTCATAGATATCATATCTTAGAGAAAAAGAATTGTTAGAGACTCAATATGTTCTATACTCAAATCCCAATCTCAACTCAAATCAATCTCATAGAAGCATAAAGAGAATTGTTAGAGACTCAATATGTTCTATACTCAAATCCCAATCTCAACTCAAATCAATCTCATAGAAGCATAAAGAGAATTGTTAGAGACTCAATATGTTCTATTCTCAAATCTCAATCTCAACTCAAATCCAGAATATAGAATAGTTTGTTTCATGGAACTTGAACAACCACATGCATCCACTTGACTAGGCTCAATCAACTCTACTCAACCAAACACCTCAAGGAACAACCCTTTCTCACAAACCCTAGTCCAAGCATGTATCAACTAACTCAAAATATTTCCAACAATGCTCAACCACAAATCTCACATAACAATGATACTCATGTTCTTTTCTAACTCAAGTTCAAGTTCTTTGCATAACCAATTGGCTTCAACAACAATGCTTATAAAACAAGGTTTAATCACAACTCTCAATCTAGAAAACCTTGAAGCATTTAACCAATCACTTTCGAAAAGGAAACCACAATCAATCCTTTTCACTCCAAAGGTATTTTATAATCAACCACCATAATCAATCAATAGGAGAATGTGCCCATACCTTTTATGAAGATGAAGAAGCCTCTTTGGAAATCTGCCACAATCACAATATTCTTTTGCCAATCCTCACAAGGGTTAGAAGATCACAAAATAATCAACATTACTCCACTTCACAATAATATTCACCAAGGCTTTTAATTAGAAAACCTTCTTAAGAATTAATGCACAACTTCCTTATCACTCCTAAAACCACTTGTACCATAAAATAAAATAAATCAAAACATTGCATAACCTTGTCACTCCAAAAACCACTTATACCATAAAATAAAAAAATCAAAACATTGCATAACCTTGTCACTCCAAAAACCACTTATACCATAAAATAACTCAAATATTTTATATCCTTCCTTTCAACACTTTTGCACTTAAAAAAATAATCACAAAGCCTTCTTAGGCAATATCCCACATTAATCAAATATCAAACCTTAGCCATATGCAAAAATTAAATCCACTATACTCTCCGTGAAAGTCGACGCTTAACACAACCTTAGCAAATTTGAAATATTTCATGCACCCAAAAATTTTGGCGATCGAATTATGGCATACCTTGCAAAATGGCTTCGGGTGGTTTCGACCCCGCGTTCCTCCTCGTCGTGCGCCTTAGCGCACTCTCCACCCACCATGTGGGCTAGGCCTCCCACGTGGAGGCTTTAAGCCTTTGAGACTTATATTTCTATCCTCTCCACCTATGCCTTGAAACTTGCTCCCTTGTTCCACGTGCAGTGCGCAAACGAAATCGAAAGGGGGGAATCGACGATTGCGAAGGAGGGGATAATCGAATGCGGACAATATTTCTTGTCACCTACTTGGTTGATAAAATCAACCCCTTTAAATATTCGAACCTTTGCATGATAAAATATATGACGTCGGTGGACATGGCGGGAAAACTCTTTTATTTAATTTTAAAATTTAAATTTAAATTTTAAATAAATTAAAATTTAAACTAAACCTTTAAAATTAAATTTCTCCATCACCGGGGCACATTTTTCGATGAAACGAAAAGCCAACTTGGGTTTTAAGAAAAACCCATTTCAAATCTGCCATCCATGGTTTTAAATAAAACCTTTCCTTGCCTTCCTTGGTTTTCATAAAAACCTTTTGCTAAGCTTCCCTTGAAGCTCCTTTTGGAACCAAATGCCATGCATCCCTTCTTGAACCTTTGATCAAAACCTTTGCTTCTCATGAAGCTCTTTGTGGAGAAAAATCATAGTGCTTACTTACATAGGTCCTTTTGACATCAATGACAACTTTTAGCTTAGGGACTCAAAATGTCCAACACCATCATTTAGTGGTCTGTCCTAATGCTAAGCTTGTGAAACATAATCTTAGAAAAATGCATCCTAAAATAGCCTTACTAGTCAAAGAAGAACTTCAAAAGCTCTTACATATTAATTTAATTCAAGCCATTGACTATTCTGACTGGATATCTAACATCTTTCTAGTATCTAAAAAGAGGCTAAAAAAATCAGAGTATGTACTGATTTTAGGGACATCAATGTTGCATGTCCTAAATATTAATTTTCCCTCTCCAATATGGATCAAATTATTGATTTTATGGTAGGAAGTGGGATGTTATCTTTTATGGATGGTTTTTTAGGATATAACCAAATCCATATAGCACTGGAAGACCAACCTAAAACTGCTTTTATCATACCCTGGAGAACTTTATGTTGGAAAGTAATGCCCTTTGGTCTAAAGAACGTAGGTGCAACTTATCAAAGAGCAATGACCTATGTGTTTCATGATATGATGTATGACATCTTGCATGATTACATCGATGATATTATCACACATTCCATTAATTAGGAATATCACATTCCCAATCTTCAATGGGTATTTAATAGGCTTCACGAGTACAAAATTTATCAAAATCTAGACAAGTGTGTTTTTGGGGTGAAATATGGAAATTTTTTAGGGTTTATTGTTTCAATATGAGGAATAGAAATAGATCCAATAAATATAGATTCCATTATAAATATGCCACCACCCAATAATTTGACCGAGCTTCATGTTTTGCAAGGCAAACTTTAATCTATTCATCTCTTCATTGACAAACTAACAAATAAATATCAACCTTTTATTAAGCTCCTTAAGAAAGGTACACCTTTCAATTGGGATGTTGAATGTCAAGAAGCTTTTGAAGCTCTTAAAAATTATTTACTAACACCACCTATGCTTGTCCCTCCCAAACCAGAACAACCTTTCATCTTATACATTTTTGCTGTAGAGCCCGCATTAGGGGCAATGCTCGCCCAACATGATGAGGAAAAGAAAGAGCAGACAATTTACTACATTAGTAGGACTTTAGTGAGTTATGAAACTCAATCTACCCCTTAGAAAATCTCTACCTTGATTTTGTATTCTCTACACAAAAACTACATCAATATATGCTTAGTCAAATAACATTCATCATAGCGAAATTCGATCCACTACGTTATTTGATGAGTAGACCCTACTCATCGGGATGAGCAGCAAAATGGGTTATCACCTTAAGAGAATTTGATTTAACATTTATTAGTAAAAATTCCATCAAAGGACATGTTATAGCTGACCAACTCATTGTACTCCCATTGAATCCACTTATCCCTTAACCATAGAATTTCTAGGCAAATATCTTAATATAAACGATGATCGTTTGAACTCTTGGTCTCTATTCTTTGATGGTGCTTACTACATGAGTGGCTCAAGTTTAGGTATTATATTGGTGCCTCCCAAAAATAGATAATTTTCTTATTATTTAAGCTCCAATTTGCTTGTACAAATAACACAACAGAGTAAGAACCTTTAATCCTTAACTTACATGTAGCTCTAGCCCTAAATATTAAAGTTCTATATATTTTTGGAGACTCACAACTCATGGTAAACCAAATTAATAACGTCTACCAAATATAAGATGAGAAAATCTATTAGTATAAAGAATTTATCCAAAATATTATGGCTTTATTTGAGAAAATCACTATTGAAGTTATCCATCGCACTAGTAATCGCTCTGTATATGCTATGACAACAACCACTTCCCTCATCCCTTTGGAGTTGTATTATGATCATGCCACCATTATCATTTATCAACTTTGAGAGCCTACCTCACTAGAATCATGCCTAACACATTCGGATTGAAGAACACAAGCTTATACTGAGAGGGGGGGTGAACAATATAAGACTTAACCAATTAATAATTTTAACTTTAGATAGCAGTGGCATCAACACAACATTAATCAAGACAGAAAGCATCACACATTGAAGACCCATTTTTAACGTGGTTCACCCAAAATGGTTGGGCTACATCCACAAAAACTTTTCTCTAAAAGTTATCTCAAAGTTCTTTGGGAATCCTTCCCAAATACAATGTTTATGAGCCTCGGCCCAAAGGAGATACCTTCCCCCAATCAGAATTTATGAGCCTCTGCTCAAAGGAGATACCTTCCCCTCTACTCTGGAAATGATCCCTCGGAAGATCAACTGCCTCTACCTCTTGCCAGCACGTGGAACTCCTTTCCATCGAAGACCTCCTGTCTTCAATGCTTAGCCTAAGAGACCTCTGCCTTCTATGATCACGTCTACAATAGCTCAACAACCTGTACCAAACACAGTCAGTCGGTCTAGCACAAGTCTTCCTCTGTCTGTCTCTCTGCTCACACTCTGCACTGTCTTCGCACACTCTGCGCACTTCGATCGAATTTCGCACTCTGCTCTCGGTGATCGAACTTCTCACTCTACGCTCTATCTGCGAATGCCACGACTAACAACAACACATTCCATCAACTCTCCAAATACCCTCCTTTTATAATAAAATTTTCATGATGAAAACTTTAATCTTAGTCGGTTTATAACAAATGCAAACCCTAATCTTCGTCGGCTGCAAGCCCTAATCTTCGTCGGCTAAAATTTGACTTTGTCGGCTTCACTGCCTCTGTAACTCTTCTGTAGCTTCTACCGTGAAAATACAACATGTCACGATATCGTGACACCTTTGCATCCGTACACTTTCTTTTGGCTTTTGTCATGATATCGCGACACTTCTGCCTTTGTCGACTTCAACTAAGCTCTTGTCGTGATATCACGACACTTCTGTCTTTGTCAGCATCAACTTTGCTTTTGTCGCGATATCGTGACACTTCTCCCTTCGTCGACCTCCTTTCTACTTTTGTCGTGAAATCATGACACTTCTACCTCGATAAGACTTCGTCTTCACTTCTGTCGCAAAATCGTGACACTTCTCCCTTGAAGACCTGCTTTCTATTTTTGTCATGAAATCGTGACACTTTCTCCAACCAACCTGCCATCTCAACATGAAATCATGACACTTTCTGCATCTGTTAGCTTTCTCTTCAACCTGTCATGAAATCGTGACGCTATCAACTTTCCATACGCTTTCTTTGCAACCTGTCGCAAAATCAAGATGCTTTCAGCTTTCATACATTTTCTTTGTAGCCTGTCACAAAATCGCGATGCTTTCAGCTTCCGTATGTCTTCTTTGCAACCTATCGCAAAATCGTGACACTTTTTCTCGTTACCTTTTCTCTCTTCCCGAAAAATCGACATGTCATGAAATCGTGACACTTTTCACTACGGACTCTCTCTCCTGCATTATGTCATGAAATCGTGACACTTTTTCTTTTGGACTCTCTCTCCTGCAACATGTCACGAAATCGTGACACTTTTTCGTCCGTACAACCTTCCTTGCAATATGTCACGAAATCGTGACATTTCTGACTCCGTACATTCTCTCTCCTCTTTGAGTCGCGAAACTGTGACATGTCACGATATCGCGACACTTTTCTAACTTGCTTTCTCTCTCCTGCTTAAGTCATGAAAATGCGACATGTCACGATATCGTGACACTTTTCCAACTTACTTTCTTTCGAACCTGTCAGCTTGGGGTTTGCAAAAGACCTTTGAAACTGTCATGCCGTAACCTTCATCAAAACAAATTATTTGACATCAAATCAAATTCCTTCAAAAGCTTCTTGACATCAATGACAACTTATATACTTGAGCAAATGCAATGTACCCAAAGTACCCAAAATTGCCAACAATCTCCCCCTTTGTCATTGATGGCAAACCTTTACTAGAAAACACTTCTCAAAGAGCCAAAACTGAAACCAACTGTGCTAACAACTGACCAAACTTCCTTTGAAGTTTTGCTCCCCCTGACTTGAAGCTTTCCTCTTCACTTTGAAGCTCTCCCCCTTACTCATATCTCTCCCCCTTTGTCATCAATGGCAAAGGGTCACCTTTGGGGCTCGGGACTAAGAATGAGCCTCTTAGCTTGGTCCCTCCCCCACCTCCTGATGAGGTGATTAATTTTGGGGTGGGAGTACAACTCCCAATTTCTCCCTTAGATACTCAAACGTATCTTTTGGAAGAGGTTTGGTGAAGATATCTGCAATCTGCTCTTTAGTAGACACATACTCTAGCTTGACCTGCTTGTCTTGCACTTTCTCCCTTAGAAAGTGATACTTGATGGAAATATGCTTTGTCCTTGAGTGCATTACCGGATTTTTGGAAATACTTATGGCACTTGTATTATCACAAAGTATGGAGATGGGTTGTTCATGCTTGACTTTGAAATCCTCCAAGGTGGTTTTCATCCATAAAACCTGTGTACACCCGACCACTGTCTGCTATGTATTCAACCTCTACTGTAGATAAGGAAAGCGAAGGTTGTTTCTTACTTAGCCAAGAAACCAAACTCTTTCCCAAAAAGAATGCTCCACCACTAGTGCTTTTCCTGTCATCAATATTGCCTGCCCAATCTGCATCTGTATACGCAGTGAGGGTGAAATCATCACCTTTGGGATACCAAAGCCCAAAGTCCATAGTGCCCTTCAGATATCTGAATATCCTCTTAACTTGCTATAACATGAGAATCTTTTGGAGCTGCCTAAAATCTTGCTACTAACCCAACTACCTGCATGATATCTGGTCTGGTAGTTGTAACATATAATAAACTGCCAATCATTGATCTGTACAACCTCTGATCTGCCGCTGGAGATTCATCATCTTTACTCATCTTGCACCCTGTAATCATTGGAGTACATATTGGTTTGTTGTCCATCATCCCAAATTTCTTCAACATTTCTTTGATATACTTTCCTTGAGAGAGAAATACACCATATTTTGATTGAGCAATCTGAAGACCTAAAAAGAATGACAACTCTCCAATCATAGACATCTCAAATTCCTTCTGCATGGTGTTAGCAAAATCTTTGCACATCTGAGTATTATCTCCCCCAAAAATAATATCATCAACATAGACAACCATAATCAGCATATCATCATCTTCATTCTTAATATACAAATTGCTATCTGCCATGCCTTTCCTGAAGCCTTGCTCATGAAGATACCTATCAAGTCTTGAGTACCAAGCCCTAGGTGCTTGATTTAACCCATACAAGGCCTTTTTCAGTTTACACACGTAGTCTGACTATTCTGAGAGAGACACTCCTTCTGGTTGTTCTATGTAGACTTCTTCTACCAACACCCCATTTAGAAAAGCTGACTTTACATCCATTTGATATACCTTGAATGATTTGAAGCTTGAAAGGGCCAAAAACATTCTGATAGCTTCAAGACGAGCAATAGGAGCAAACGTCTCTTCGAAATCAACACCTTCTACTTGAGCATAACCTTTGCAGACTAACCTAGCTTTGTTTCGACAATCTTTCCATCTTCATTGAGTTTATTTCTGAATATCCATTTTGTGCCAATGACATTCTTGTCCTTAGGTCTTGGAACCAATTCCCAAGTTTCACTTTTCTCTATTTGATTTAGCTCTTCATCCATTGCTTTTACCCAAAACTTATCTGCACATGCTTCACTGAAATATTTTGGCTCAATCTGAGATAATAATGAAACATTTGTAGAATCATGTGAAGGAATGACTCTTCTTCTTGTTTGCCTGTTATTTGGATCACCAATGATCAAATATTTGGGATGATGTTTCTGAACATATCGTGAAGGAGTTTTGGGAAGCAGTTGTTGTCTTTCCTCTTCTTCATCTGAAACCTCTCTGAATTCTTCTTGACAAATTTCATCATTGAGTTCCTTGACTGGTTCTCTTATCCCTGTCTTTTCATCAACTATTACATTTATGCTCTCTACAACTGTATGAGTTCTTTTGTTGAAGCATCTGTAGGCCTTGCTTCTACTGGAATATCCAAGAAAGATTCCCTCATCACACCTAGGATCAAACTTACCCAAATTCTGATCTTCCCTTCTGATGAAGCACTTACTCCCAAACACTTTGAAGTATTTTACTGTAGTTGGTCTTCCTTTCCACAACTCATAAGGAGTTTTATGATGATTGACTCTAAGTTGGGCCCTGGTGATAATGTAGATTGCTGTACTAACTGCCTCTTTCCAAAAACCATCTGAAATTTTTGACTCATTTAACATAGCTCTAGCCATATTTTCAATAGTTCTGTTTTTCCTTTCAACTACTCCATTTTGTTGAGGAGTTCTTGCTGCTTGAATATTCTCTTTTGATTCCTTGTTGCTCACAGTATTCCACAAATTCATTTGAAGTGAACTCTCCTCCTCTATCTGATCTTAAGCATTTTATTCTCTTGTCAGTCTCATTTTCAATCATTTCTTTGAAAGCTTTAAATTTTTCAAAAGCTTCAGATTTTTCTTTGAGAAAAGTAACCCAAGTCATTCTAGAATAATCATCTATAAACAACATGAAGTAGCTTTCTCCCTGAATGCTCCGAGTTCTGGTAGGGCCACATAAATCAGTATGAATAAGATCCAATGGTTTTGAAGAAGTATACCCTTTTGATTTGAAACTGGTTCTGGTCTATTTTCCATGTTGACAAGGACCGCAAATGATGTTATGGGGCCTTTTTATTTTGGGCAAGTCTCTAACCGCTTCCTTGTTACTAATATTGACAAGATTATCAAAGCTCAAATGCCCCAATATTTTATGCCATAGCCAACTCTCATCTTCTTGAGTTAGAAAACACTTTTCCCTTTTTATCTCACTTAGCATGTAAAGATTGTTTGGAGTCCTTGTAGCACTCGCAATGAGTTTTCCATTTTTTTCTTTACTTATCTCACATCTATCTGAAAAGAAAGATACTATGTGCCCTTGATCACAAAGTTGACTCACACTTAGAAGATTATGTCTTAGGCCTTCTACATAAAGCACATTTTATGTTTTGGATTTCCCATCCAAACTAAGAGTCCCTTTACCACAGATTTTAGCTGACCTGTTATCTCCAAAACTGATTGTTCCTCTGTTTGTTTCTTTTAAGACCAAAAACTTTTCCTTTTCACCAGTCATATGTTTTGAACAACCACTATCAAGATACCATTTTTCTACTTTGTCTTGAGCATGAAAAGCAGTTTGAACTATCATTGACTTAGATTTGATCTCATTTCTCTTTTTAGTGAACTCAAAGCTAGATCTATCCAAACTGCACATCCTTGCTATATGCCCAAAATTCTGGCACTTGTAACACATGACATTTTTATTCATAAGAGGTGCAAAAGAGTTAACATTTTCCTTGCTATGGCTATTCAAAGACTTATTGCAATGCATAGCTTTGTGACCAAATTTCTTGCAGGAAAAACAATAGCCATGGAAAGTATTATGTAACCTGATTTGATGCCTTGGATGATTGTTCTTCTTGTGACCAACTGGAATCCACCGCTCTTCAGGATGAAGATTGATCTTGCTCGAAGACCCTATTTCATGAATGGTGATACCATCCTTCTTTTGCTTTTCACATGGAGTATTCTGTCTGAGAGCCAACTGTTCCAACTTCACTCTAAGAGACATAACCTCTTCTTCTAGTTTCTCGCAATCATCTTCCTTTCCTTTTAGAGCCTCTGTCAGAACCTATTCAACCTTCTTCCCTTCTTCAGCTAGAATTTTGAAGTCTATAACACTTTGAGACAATTCTGATCTTGCTATCTCTTCTTCCTGACATTGATGCTTGAGAACAAAATTCTCTTCCCTAAATTTCTCAAGCTTTCTTAAAGCCAAGAAGAATTCACCTTTGAGATCGAACTCAACCTCTTCATCTCTTTTTGAATCTGTATGTTCCTCTGATAGATCCTTCTCCAAGCTGTTAGGCTCTTTCTGGAGAGACCCGCTCTGATACCAATTGAAGAACACGGGCTTATACTGAGAGGGGGGTGAACAGTATAAGACTTAACCAATTAATAATTTTAACTTTAGATAGCAGTGGCATCAACACAACATTAATCAAGACAGAAAGCATCACACATTGAAGACCCATTTTTAACGTGGTTCACCCAAAATGGTTGGGCTACATCCACAAAAACTTTTCTCTAAAAGTTATCTCAAAGTTCTTTGGGAATCCTTCCCAAATACAATGTTTATGAGCCTCGGCCCAAAGGAGATACCTTCCCCCAATCAGAATTTATGAGCCTCTGCTCAAAGGAGATACCTTCCCCTCTGCTCTGGAAATGATCCCTCAGAAGATCAACTGCCTCTACCTCTTGCCAACACGTGGAACTCCTTTCCACCGAAGACCTCCTGTCTTCAATGCTTAGCCTAAGAGACCTCTACCTTCTATGATCACATCTATAGTAGCTCAGCAACCTGTACCAAACATAGTCAGTCGGTCTAGCACAAGTCTTCCTCTGTCTGTCTCTCTACTCACACTCTGCACTGTCTTCGCACACTCTGTGCACTTCGATCAAATTTTGCACTATGCTCTCAGCAATCGAACTTCTCACTCTGCGATCTATCTACGAACGCCACGACTAACAACACAAACTCTTCAAAATAGCTTGCATTTTATAATAACACTTTCAAGATCAAAACCTTAATCGTAGTCGTTATAACACATATGCACAACCCTAAACTTCGTCGGCTGCAAACCCTAATATTTGTCGGCTAAAATTTGACTTTGTCGGCTTCACTGCCTCTGTAACTCTTCTGTAGATTTTGCCGTGAAACTACAACATGTCACGATATCGTGACACCTTTGCATCCATACACTTTCTTTTGGCTTTTGTCATGATATCGCGACACTTCTGCCTTTGTCGACTTCAACTAAGCTCTTGTTGCATGATATCGTGACACTTCTGTCTTTATCAGCATCAACTTTGCTTTTGTCATGATATCACGACACTTCTCCCTTTGTTGACCTCCTTTTTGCTTTTGTTGCAAAATTGTGACACTTCTGCCTTAGCAGAATTCATCTTCACTTCTATCATGAAATCATGACACTTCTCCTATTGAAGACCTGCTTTCTATTTCTGTCATGAAATTATGACACTTTCTTCAACCGAACGCTGCCATCTCAATCTGTCATGAAATCGTGACACTTTCTGCATTTATTTGCTTTCTCTTCAACCTGTCATGAAATCGCGATGCTATCAACTTTTCGTACGCTTTCTTTGCAACCTATCATGAAATCATGACGCTTTTAGCTTTCATACGTTTTCTTTGTAGCCTGTTGTGAAATCACGACGCTTTTAGCTTCCATACGTCTTCTTTGCAACCTGTCATGAAATCGCAACACTTTTTCTCCTTAGTGCTTTTCTTTTCTTCGGGTCACAAAAACCCACATGTCACGAAATCATGAAAATTCATTTTCACTATTAGACTCTCTCTCTGCATTATGTCACGAAATCATGACACTTTTTCTTTCGGACTCTCTCTCCTGCAACATGTCACGAAATCGTGACACTTTTTCGTCCGTACAACCTTCCTTGCAATATGTTTGCAAAATCGTGACATTTTTGACTCTGTACATTCTTTGAGTCATGAAACTATGACATGTCGCGATATCGCGACACTTTTCTAACTTGCTTTCTCTCTCCTGCTTAAGTCGCGAAAATATGACATGTCACGATATCGCGACACTTTTCCAACTTACTTTCTTTCAAACCTGTCAGCTTGGGGTTTGCAAAAGACCTTTGAAACTGTCATGCCGTAACCTTCATCAAAACAAATTATTTGACATCAAATAAAATTCCTTCAAAAGCTTCTTGACATCAATGACAACTTATCTACTTGAGCAAATGCAATGTACCCAAAGTACCCAAAATTGCCAACACGAATGTCTTTGCAATTGGAGAAACATCATCGAAACCTTGGTATATAAATATCATCAACTTTCTCCAAAAGGGTTCATTTCTAGATGGTTTAGACAGAAACCAACATAGACTTCTATGCAAAATATATGTTCACTTTGTCATCGTAGGAAATACCCTCTACAAGAGATATTTTGAAGGTATCCTCCTAAGATGCCTCCACCTAGAAGAATTCCAAAAATCATTAAGTGAAGTACATGATGGATCTTGCGTAGGCCATTTTAGTTGCAACACCATAGCCAAAAAACTCTTACGAATGGGTTATTTTTGGCATTCCATGGAGAAAGACATAAATTATTATGTGTGTCGATGTGAAAAGTGCCAATGATATGCAATTATTGTTCATTCTCCTACCCAAAATATTTAAACTATTTCTTCCCCTTGGCCCTTTTCCAAATGGGACCTCGATATCATTAGGAAGGTCAATCTGGTCTTGTCTAATGGCCATAAGTTTATAATAACAACAAATGAATACTTCAAAAAATGGGTAGAAGCTATGCCATTGGCTTCTCGTAAAAGGACCTAAGTTTCTAAATTTATTTTAAATCAAATTATATGTAGATTTGGGATTCCCTCCACACTTGTTTTCGATAATGGAACCTATTTTAAAAATAAATATATGAAAAACTTTGTGCAAACTATAAAATCTGGCATAGATGATCTACTCCCTATTATTCTCATGGTAATGGCCAAGTAGAAGCATCTAATAAAACATTAATAAAAATATTAAAAAGGTTGGTTAATAAGTCTGGTCGAGACGGGCATATTCAGTGATATCCAACCCTATGGGCTTATAAGACCAGTGTTCAAACTCCTATAGGTGCTTCCCCTTTTGTCTTCGTCTATGGCATCGAGGAATTTTTCCCCTTTGAGCTTGAAGTACCTTATTTAGGGTTTTTTCTCCAAGATGCCAAAGTAGGAGATGAGTATCATGCTGGATGATTAAGTCAACTAGAATTACTAGATGAAAAGCACATAAATGCCTTAGAGCATCTTCGTGCATATCAAGAAAAACTTAAAGATCATATTTAAAGAAAGTCCATAATAGATATTTCGAGGTTGGTGACCTAGTTATTAAATAAAATAAAAAAACTACTAATGCTTGAATGGATCTCAAAGGTAAGTTTCAACCAAATTGGTTAGGACCATTCATCATATCTGCTAAATTTGGATAAGGTGCATATCATTTGGTCACACTAGAGAGAAAATATCTTAAAGATCCAATGAACATAATGCATCTCAAAAAGTACTATGCATGAAATCTATCTCACTATTGTACATAAACATCCATCATTATGTACATATAGCATGTGTTGCATTTAGTTCATTTCATCATTTCAATCATCTTATATAAATCATCTATTATGTGGCTGCATTTTTTGCACATCCCACAATTGGTCTTGGTGAGTCAATCATGCAATTGTGTACTATCCACCTTTCCATTTCTAAAGATATATAGAACAAGGGTGGCCAAATATTACCCATGCTACGGCTTCGTTGGTCTTGATCCAGATTTAAGTCTGAAAATTTTTCTTCTTTAGGATTGATGCCTTTTAGAACCACTTTGAATAGACCTATATGATTGAGGATTATCAATTTCAGATCATACGATATTGGAGCCTAAACGAAGCCTTTTTTTTAGATCCAAAATCCCTTTTTAAATCCTATTCCCCCCCCTAATTTTACATGATTTTTAAGTTTCCCACCCATAAAAAAAATTAAATTTAACTTTCCTGCCCATGCAAAATTTTAAATTCTAATTTTCTGTCCAACTGGCAGCCAAAAAACACAAAGGCAAAACACTTAGAAATATATATATTTTTTGTTGATGCAAGATTGCTTTGTTGCCACTAGATGCTCCTACATCAGACACCTAGGGTAAGTTTGAGAAGTGACCTCACTTATTTGTTGTTGGAGGAAAACCAAGGTGGTCAACCTCGGACTTGGACAACCAAGTCAAATCTTCTACAGACCTTCCCTTCCATTTCACCAGATATTCTTCATACTGCTTGTTTCTTGTACTTTTGTCGATGTGGGTATCCAGGATTTCCTCTATCCTTTTTGTCACTGGCTCCGATGCCAGAACACTCCACAACTCTGCAAATGGTTCCTTAGAACTATCACCTTCATGATACTCTACCAAATCAGAAATATTTAACATAGGTGATATGTTCAATCCACTCAAAAACTCCACCTCATATGCATTTCTTAAATCTCTTTTCTGTATGATCTTGCATGGTCCAAACTTCTTCATTTTTAGCTTGTTATATGTTTTATAAGGAAACCTCTCCTTTATCAGGTGCACCATGACTTCATCACCAACCTGTAACTCCTTAAACCTCATTTTTTGATCAACATTTATCTTGTACTGAGTGTTCATCTTATTGATGTGTTGTTTTACTTCTTCATGCAAATCCTTCAGATGCTCTGCAAAGTTCTCAACTTTAGCACTATTCTTTTCTCCCCTGTCCAACTTCCTCAACTCAGAAGCATTTCTTAGACTACTCCCATATACAATCTAGAATGGTGATTTACCAGTACTCCTATTGACAAGAAGTGTTATAGGCAAATTCTTCCTATGGTAAAATCATATACCATCCCTTGGGCTTATCTCCTACCAGACATCTCAGTAGGTTACCCAAACTCTTGTTCACCACTTCTATCTATCCATTAGTCTGTGGATGGTATGCAAAACTGAACTTAAAATCTGTCTTTAATTTCTTCCACAAGGTCTTCCAAAAATACCCAACGAACTTTGTGTCTCTATCCGAGACTATAATCTTTGGTAGACCGTGAAGTCGTACCACTTCCTTGAAAAATAGTCCAATAATATGAACTACATCACTAGTTTTCTAGTAGGGAATAAAATGTGCCATCTTTGAAAACCTGTTAACTACCACAAATATGGAGTCATTTTCCCTTTGTATCCTTGGCAAACCAATAACAAAGTCCATGTTGATGTCCTCCCAAGATCTCTTTGGTACAGGTAATTGTTTATATAACCCGGTGTTCTGCCTCACACCCTTGGCCATCTGGAATATTCTATAACTTTGTACAAACTTCTTCACATCTTGTAGTAACTGTGGCCAATAGTAGTTCTCATTCACCAAGGCAATGGTCTTGTATCTACCAAAATGTCCAACCAATCCGCCACCATGCTTCTCTTTGACCAGATTTTCTCTCATTGAACTCCTAGGAATGCACAATTGGTTCCCCTTAAACAACATTCCATCTTGGATCATAAAATCCAACCACTTAGTCCTATCCAGAGTAACTGGTGCTGTACAAGCTCTCCAAGCTTTAGCAAAATCTGGATCTTCAGGGTATAAAATCTTAAGTTCTTCAAACCCCACAACTTCCACTCTCATTGCTATCAAAAAACTCTACCTTCTACTTAAGGCATCTACAACTCTGTTTGACTTCCCACTCCTATGCTTCAGCACAAAGATATAGCTATGTAAAAAATTAACCCATTTTAAGTGCCCATGATTCAATTTCCCTTGACTGTTAATATATTGTAAAGCTTGATGATCAGTATACAAAAAAAACTCCTTTGGCAACAAATAGTGTCTCCACTTCTTTAGAGTCTGAACTATAGCATAAAAATCCTGATCATAGACATAATATTTATTCTTGGCATCATTAAGCTTTTTACTAAAGTAGGCAACAGGCTTACCTTCCTAACTCAATACAGCTCCTATGGCACTACCACTAGCATCACAATCTACCTAAAACACCTTATTAAAATTTGGAAGTGCCAACACAGGTTTTCTCAGTGAACTTCTTATTCTAAAACTAAAAGCTCCTATCAGATCCTAAGGTCCACTTAAAGCCTTTCTTATCCCCTCTCATTGTTTCAGTTAGGGATGCACAAATACTGCTAAAATTTCGAATAAACTTTATGTAAAAACTTAATAGACCATGAAGTGATATTACCTCAGTTACGCTCCTTGGGGTAGGCCAATCAATGATAGCCCTTACCTTCTATGGATCCATCTTCAGATCTTCAGTTGAGATGACAAATCCCAAGTACACCAATTCCTTCTTCACAAAACTACACTTCTTTAAATTTATCAGTAGATGTTCCTCCCTCAGCTTCTCCAGAACTCTTTTGATGTGCCTCAGATGTTCCTCAAAGGTCTTGCTAAAAATTAGAATTTCATATAAATAGACAATGATAAAATTTCTCATAAACTCCTTCAATACTTCATTCATAAGCCTCTTGAATATGCTGGGTACATTGGTTAGCCCAAATGGCATGACCAACCACTCATATAAACCCTCTTTGGTATTGAAAGTTGTCTTCCACTCATATCATTCTCTGATTTGGATCTTATGATACCCAACCTTCAGATAAATATTTGTAAAATACTTGGACCCACTCAAATAGTCCATTATGTCATCCATCCTTGGTAATGAAAACCTATACTTGATGGTGATCTTGTTAATAGCTCTAGAATCTATGCACATTCTCCACTCTCCATCCTTATTTTGTGTTAGTACTGTAGGCACTACACATGGACTTAGTCTTTCTCTAATCAGTACCTTCTTCAGTAGCTCCTAAACTTGCCTATTCAGTTCCTCATTCTCCACAGGAGTCATCCGATGGGCAGCCTTGTTTGGAAAACTAGCTCCTGGTATCAAATCAATATGATGTCTAATATTTCTCATGGGTGGCAAACCCTCTGGCACATTATCAGATATAATATTTGAGAAGTCTTCCAATAGACTTGAGACTTCTATAGGGACATATTTTCTTGGTTCTTCCCTAACTCTAGGAATTAATGCACAACACAAATGCTCATGCTTCAAATCATCTAGAAATTTCCTACCATTAACCAAACAAATTTTAGCACTGTTACATACCTTTTCATCCATCTCCTTCAATGGCTTCAATTTATGGTGCACTCCTTCCTTTGTTAGGGAGTAAGTGTTGGCATGCCCATCATGGACTACACGATGATCAAACTACCATGGTCTTCCTAACAACATATGGCAAGCATCTATAGGTAAGATATCACATAGGATCTCGTCCTTGTATCTCCCAATATTAAACTTGACTAAGCACTATTCATTGACCAATTCCCTATGGCCCTTCTACAACCATGCAATACGGTATGGATGCAAGTGTCTCCTCCTCTCTAGATATAACTTAGTAAAAATTTCTTCAGAGACCAAGTTATCAGTACTGCCTTTATCTATAATAACATTACAAACCTTGCATGAACATTTGCACCTTGTGCAGAACATGCTATTCCTCTAGTCTGGTTTCTTTTCCTCATTAAATAAGGTTCTCTTTGTGACCATAACTTCTCTCTTTGCCTCCTCAAAGTGCTCTGATTCAGCTTCTTCAGCTGTAATAGTAGCTCTGGCATTACCCACTAACCTCCTATCTGGCTTATCTTAGTGCTGTGGACACTCATGCTCGATGTCATTCTTCTCCACAGTTGAAGTAGGTTCCACGAAACCCTCTTTCTCCATTTCCTTGGCCAAATATTTCTTCCTCTTGGGCAATTTTTTTGACCACAAGATCTATAAGCATTATCTACCTTCTGGTATTGGCTGTTGCTAGCTTCTTTCTTCTCACCTCATCCTCCATCTATTCTTCCACCAGTTCTTTCTCCATGACCTCTTCCTATCTGGTTACCCTCAAACATTATATTTAGCTTCTCTTCAAATTTTAGAGAAAATTGGTAAGCATCCTCAATGGTTCTCATCCTAACCAGACTCAGCTCTTCTTGAATACTGGTTCTCAACCCATGTATGTAACAGACTACCTTCTCCTTATTAGCCTTAGAATGGCTGGTTAAACTCAAGATCTTGTAGAACTCCTCGATGTATTCTTTGACAAAATTTCCTGACTATCTCATACTTTGCATCTTCTTCAGCAGATCCAACTCATAATCTACAAAAATAAACTACCTCTTTAGCTTTTCCACCATTCATTCCCATATAGTGATCCTCTCTTTTCTCCTTCTATTTTTGTCAAGCTATACTCCTTTCCACTAGATTCTAGCATGACCCTTCAGTTTGGTCTTAGAAAACTTGACCCAGTCATGATCTTCCACCTCTTCATATTCAAAATATTCTTTCAAGTAATTGATCCAGTTAATCAACTCCTCTGGGTTAAGATTTCTCAAATATGGCTCTGTACAACCTCACTTGGGCAAGATCTACTGCCTCTTCTTCTTCCTGAAACTAGTCTTCCTCTTCTTCAGCTTCATATTCGCTCTTTAACTCTCTTCTTGGGTTATAAAATCTATGCAACTCTTCTTGTAATGACTGGACTTGCCTTTGCAAAGCTCAAAAATACTCAGCTGGTACTACAGTATTGTCAGCAACACCTCATTTCCTTCATGGGAGCATCTTTCTCAGGATTCTAAACCTAAACCACAGATCCTGGTGTAAACTACCTCACGTTCGGTGATATGCTTACACACTTAGGAAATCCCACTCTGATACCACTTGATGAGGATGAACAAACATAAAAAAAACCATCCAAGGAGCCAAATCACAATAGAAAAGAATTATTTTAATAATTCCAACCAAAGGGGTATAAATTACAATGCCAAATCATACGATCTTGGAGCCCAAACGAAGCATTTTTTTCAGATCCAAAATTCCTTTGAAAATCTTATTTTACCCCCCTTTTACATGATTTTAAAGTTTCCCGCCATAAAAAAAAAATTAATTTAATTTTCCTGCCCATGCAAAATTTTAAATTCTACTTTCCCACCCAACTGGTGGCCGACAAACACAAAGGCAAAACACTTAAATTTTTTTTTTTCTGATGCAAGATTGCTTTGTTGCCACTGGATGCTCCTGCATCACATCACTACCAATTAGGATTGGTACTAATAGACCATAAATTCCTATGTTGTGGGGATCATTGTAGGCCAAGCACCAATAGATTTAATGAGGATTGAAAGTAGATAACATCTCCTCTAGTTCATTATATACAATGTTTATCCATTTGGTGGCATTGTTGCTAGAGGGCCCTTTTTATTTGGTGATATATGGAAACCTCCTAGGCTAATAGCCCTCATATCTCTTCTTCGCATGCCTCTCTAGCACAATAAATTTATTACTAAGATTCTTTAATGTTACCATTAGCTCTAGAATGGTGTATTTTCTTATGTTCTAGAGATGGAAAGAGAGGGAGATATGGTGTAACAAGCGTAAATAGAGTTCTAGGTGTTAGAGAAGGAGCATATTGTGGCACAATAGTGGCAAAAACATGTTGTGTAGGTCATGACAACTCTAAGAAGTATGTCATAATGAACTTGGTAGGAAGCTTTCCAACTGAGAGAAGTGCATTTTCCATAGTAATTACAATTTGATATACTTGATGGTATCTCATCTCATTGGGTAGCCATATATGGAGACCTAGATGTAGGTCAAAGGTTTAGATGTAATAGATATATGCTTGAGGCTAGGAAGGTCTTATATCTTGAGAAACATGTTTCCATATTTTGTTGAATCTAATGTTAAAATCAAAGATATTTTATTGTGGATGCCTTTTAATGGAGGTGAACTAGGTAAGCAATAAAAATGGATGTCTTACTTGGTTGAATTCTAAGATGAAAGGTTTACCAATTTGCACCCATAAAGTAATTGTAACAACCCTTATTTTCAACACACTCGAGAGAGAATTTTTTTCCTAATTTATTATCATAACACAATTACTCTTAAGGTAGAGTTCATAGTTAAGTATGTTTAAACTATCATCAACCAAGGTAGTAAGTAACCAAGAGATTTATGACATGGTCAGTGTCAACTCTTGTGATAGGAGTGACCAACTCCTATCTAATATTACGTACCTTCATGATGTTTATTAATCCATAATTTGATTGTTTCTATTAATTAGGAAGTGTAATTAAGTCTACACACTTAATTAATTGATCATAGTTCAATTATAAACTTATTTGAGTAGACAATAATTTCTATTGCAACTGAAAACATACATTATTAATCAATTCATTCAAAGACTTTCTTGAAGCATCTCATATAAGCATAAACCATTGCATCATACTTTAACAACCATTCATGGAAAAGTAAATGCAACATCCATAATTAGATCTAATAAACAACAAGTGCAAATCCACATAATAAAGATCCATAACACATTATTTATCTTGGGAAAAATCCTCGAAGGGAAACAACCCAACCTCAAAATATGCATCCTCATATTTCATTAATCATTTTTGTCTCAATTTACAATGATATAAAGAATCCTAAAGATCATTTTCTAAACCATCATTAAATACATTGATATAGGAGAATCCCACACATTCCTATTTTCAGGTCATCATTACAATTGAAACACATAAATGAAATATTCACTGGATACATATACATTGAGAATGAAGGGAACCTCATGGTTCCCTCAAGAATGAATCTCACATTCATTCTTCAAAACTAGATATCATTAAACCATTCAATCCAACATGGAATGAAAGTTATCTAAAGTCTTATAATACAAGAAGAGACCCCATAATCTCTTCAAGAATAGATTCCACATCTATTCTTTCTAAATTCATTCATGTTTCCACAAAATGAATTCTTTAGTGCACACATGCATTCATCATCAAATGCATTTCTAAAGCACCATGTAGTTTTTAATTTAATATACATAAGTACATACTAAGAGGAAACCCCATAATTTCCTCAAGAATGGATTCCCTATCCATTCTTTCCAAATTAGACAATTTTCCACCATATTGCCCTAAAATCGATTCACAATTTTTCATAAAATTATTCTATAATTTGCTTACAATTTCTTCCCAAAATTATCCTTTAGATCCTCTACAATTTCTCCACGAAATTGTTCCATAGTTCATCCATGTTTTGCTCACAAATAATATTATGGTTCACTACAAATTTTGCCATAAATTTGTATTATAACCTATCCACAATATTAAACTATAGTCTCCATAATATATCCACAAGATTACACTATAGTCTCTATATGTTTTTCCACAGATTTGTATCGTAATCTATCCATAAGATTACACTATAGTCTCCATAATCTATCCACAATATTACACTATAGTCTCTACAATTTTGATGACAAATTTGTATCATAATATATCCACAACATTACACTATAGTCTCTACATATTTTACCTCAAATTTGTATTGCTTTTGCTTTGAATTTGAAACTAGGATTATCATCAATTTTCTACCAAAATTGATCTTTGTGTTATCAATTTTCTCCAAAATTTGATACAATTTTTTTCTCAAGAAATTTGATCCATTAATTTCCATATGGTGACTTATATATATATATATATATATATATAGTTTCCCCATTAACTCTAATCAAACTGAATCTATAATACTTATCCCCAATGTATAAAAATATAGGTTTTCCTCATATTAGGATACTAGTAAAGGGGTTGGGTTTAAATACTAACATTCTCCTTGTTGGATCCTCCAAATCCAACTTGAATTTGCCCACAATTTTTGAAATTTTGGTGTCTTGTGATTCCTTTAATTTTTGCCTTGGCCAGTCTCCTTTCAATGAATTTTTGGGTCCTTGGGTCTTTCTGTATCCTATCTCATATTTTCGAGGGCATTTTTGAAATTTTCGTGTCACCAAAGTCTGTTCATCATTTTGGTCTCATGTCAACCTTTTTAGACCTTAATAAAATTTAATTAATAATTTTTTATCTCCAAAGGTCTTAAATACTTAATTAAATGTTTTTTTTAATAAAGTTTGATTATATATTTAATTATGTATTTAATTAAATTTATTTAAATATTTAATCTAATATTTAATTAAATTTTATATATAATAATACTAATAATTATTATAATATTTTATATTATAAAAATTATTATATATATATATATATATATATATATATATATAAATATTATTAATAGAATTTGCGGGAATAAATTTCTTCAAGCCATTTTTCGATCGACTTCAAGAAGAATAGTAACAGATGATTATGAAGGCATTTTTAATCAGTTGAGACCTCCACCAGGCCATGAACGAAAGCCATTAAATGCAAGCAATATGGTAGATCAAATCTGAAGGTAGTTGTAGTTTTTATAGGCCATCACCTAGTTTTAAATAAATAATAGTCGTAGTTATGAGCTATCACTGAAGCAGTTGCAGTTTTGGTAATTATGGACCATCATCGAGCTTTGAATGGGAACCAATTTGCAAGCTATATGAGGGAGTTTTTGTAGCAGTACCAGGGATCAAATTTTTGCATAGTAAATTTTTGTAAGAGATATACTAGAGTGCCCATACTTATCAGTTGTATTTTACTTTGTGTGTCATGTCTAGTCATCCTTTTTCTTCCCTATTATTGTGTAGGTTTTGCTAAGGAGGTACCTAGTTTACTAAGATCATTTCTAGTGGTTGAGGTCAAAATCCAGGAGTCTCTTTGTTACATAGTTTGAACAAAGAGTTGTAGTTATTTATTGCATTATTTGAATGAATAATTCATTGTATTTGCTTAGTGAGATTTGGTTACACTGATCAGACTCCCATTGTAATGATTTATTGGATAATATAATCTTGCTTCCTCCTTTCAACAGTTCTATGTACAATTTTGCTTGTTGTCCCATTTATATGTTATATCATTTAAATGTGTAAATGGCATCTTCTTTCACTACTATGCTTAATAATCTCTATTACATTATTTGAATGGATGTGATTGACTCAGTTTTATCTCCCCCCTTATTTCTTCATCATATTTTAAGTCTAGCTACAATTACCCAATGGATAAGGCATCGGTCTATAACTTGAAGCATTAGCTAGGAGTTACTTCGAAGCTTGGTCATTTTTTAGGTTGCAATTTTATTTTGTTTTTGTTAATCTAGATGAGCATGAGCATATGAGAAGTATTATAGGCTCACCTCTAGGGTGTCCTTACCTTGCTCGGTCTATATAGAGTATTTATCCTGAGTTAAAGAGGTGGATCCATCAGAGTCCATAATGTTGATTGTGAATCAGTGTTTTTCTTGTTGCGTGACAACCAAATTCTTAAGGACACAAAACATCACCACAACATTTTTTGGTGTCTTTTCCAGGGATAATTCTAGAACTTTTTGTGTGGCAACAGACAACTACCAGTTTTTGGTGGCTAAGTGTTATTATGTGTTTTGTGTTTCTCAGTCTCTCCTAGAGTGGAATTTGTGAGAGTTGAGTGAATATCAGGCTAAACAGTCTTGACCCAAGTATTTTTGAAGATCTTGTTCCTTCTTTAAACATCTATGCTTCCAAATTTGAATGAACTTAGAAAAAAAAAAAAAATAGAGCTGGATCTGACATCTACAAGAAGTGGTAAATAAGTATTTTCTATAGTGCCAAATCCTAAGGTATTCTTCAAGTCTCATAGAAAATATGTAATTAAAATTCATACTATTTTTTTTTTCTATTCCAAATCTTGGTTCAAATCAGTCTTCTCCTACCGAGAATCAAATACCTGCAAGAAATCAACCTATAGTGAGTATGGTAACCCCTAATGTGAATCAAAATGTTAATGTTCATCAAAATTCCAATGCTAATGTCAATCAATGGAGAACCAATAGATATAAAGCTTTTGTTTTACCTATAAATTTTAATTCTCTCTTTGGTAAGGCTCATAAGTGGTGTTGCCATCGCACAACATACCCCAAATTTGGGGATCCACTTGAAATTGTGATTTTGATGTGACTTTTTGTTTACATTGAGTGTTTTGTTGGTTAATTTATACCAAGGTATTCAGGTAGAGTTTAAGTTCATGATGTCAAAAGGAGGTTGACCATGGTCATGATTTTAGCATTAATATTTTTATAGTTGATCTCATGTCAAACCTTAGGAGACTCAGGGAGAAGCTTCTCATAAAACTCAATGGGTTAAATTCCGCAATATTTTAGGAAGAGGTCAAAGTTAAGCCTTTTTAAACCATGCATAAATCATATCCAAGCTAACCACATATTTTTAATGGAAAATATTGACTTGTTCCTTTTACATTTTGAATTATAATTTGGATATTAAATTCAATTTGTGCCCAATCCCTTGATTATTTATATATTCTTACACATTTATAAAAATAAAAAAATAATATAAAAGTAAAATATAAAATATAATAAAAAGGTAAAATAAAGGTCATTTGATATTCACCTAATAAGTAGTTTTGAATTAATTTTTAATCTGTTTACGTGTTTCCAGGTTACCTAAAAAATATGTGATTGCATTTTTTCAAGGCAGATCAAACCAACCAGTGAACGCAGTGCAAGCACAGTCAACACAATCTACGACACAGACTTTAAGGATGATCTATGGCATGGATTTGTAGGAGTCATCAAGTGACGCGATCAAGTAAGCTTGTGTGGGAGTCTCCTTGTGAACAACTCATCATAAGGAACTCAACGTGTTTGCATTAATAAACTACACATGGTGTCATCCATGGATGCATGTGGGACTAAACACAGATGAGCGGTACAGAAGGGTTTCCTAGAAATATCCATCAGAGAAATTAATTCTTATGGAGAGCTACCGTTTCATGGAATCACAACTAATTATGACAAAATGATCAGGATTTTTCTAGCCTTTGAAGCATATGATGGATGATAGGATTCATTCTCAAAGCCAATCTATTCAAATACTTACTTGATAACTTGCGGAAGGATTTTATTTAGATGAAGAAGTTGATTGGGGACCATCAAAAATTTCATGGGAGGTAGCTATCTAATCAATGGAAATTTCCAAACAGCAATAGCTTATAAGTTTATTTTTATTTGTAAGTTTGATGTTAATTACTTGACTGGCCTCGCAGGAGTTCCCATGAAGACAACAAGATTTTTGATGGTTTTTCTAGATATAACGCTGCTCTCTAAGTATCATAAGGATGGTCATATTTCTATTTTAGCAGTGACATAAATACAACGGGATATTTTGTCACAGAATATCGATTTTATCATGGTCTCAAAATAGGTCAAGAAATTGATCATGGATGTCTGGTTTTCAATTCTCGTAGACTCTCACAGTTCGATGTGCTCATATCTATGGCTAGGAAATGGACATGATTTCACTGGTTAGGTGACATCGAGAGTGAGATTCATTTTAAGCATAATATCACACAAGTGGTAAAGCCTATCGCTAATGCAGAAAAATAGATTATGATTTGGTAGATGCTCAGGTATGGGATGATGTAATGATTTCACCAGATGGTATCATATTTAAAATGGATGTTGTGTACCTATCATGGTAGATAGAATGATATAAATTATTTGAGCCAGTTAATTACCTTTAGGTACAAGGTGATTGACATATGCAATGAGATGGGGTGGCATAAGATGAGTCCACAGAAAGCAAAATTGGTACAGTTAGATTGTAAGACCTCATTAAAATTCACTTTGCATATTGAGCCCAAACATAAACTCAAATACTTGACCAAAATAAGTGTTGACAGATTAATCTATGTGGTTTTAATGCTCATTAGATTTCTTAATTTAGTCTTTGGTCTTGACGGAGGACGGACCTGCAAATGAGAAGGCGGCGTACGTCTAATCCATGGATATCGCTGGAGAGCACTCCGACCATAAGACCCCGAGAAAGCCAAAAAATTGAAGGCAATTTTCCTTCTAGTCAAAAATTTTGATGGCGATTTGCTGATTGTGAGCATGGATTTGTAGGTTGAAAAACTGTTGAATGGCTAAATTTTTTATATGCATTCATTTTCAATATCATCTCATAGTTTTTGCGCATCTGGTACAACCCACATAGTTTGATTTAAATATGGATGACATAGGCTGAACTCATCCTCTTCCCTCATCGTTTGCTCTACAATATTTTTAGTGGGGGTTTGAATTGAAGTCGAAAGATGCAAACAAATACTGTGCATATCGGATGAAGACACAAAAAGATATTTTGTGATGTTGCTCGAAAGTTAATTTGCTAGATTCAAGGTTTTTAGAAGAGTTTTTCATTGAATATTTGTTTTATCTCAATATATTAAATTTATTTTGAATAATGTATTCAAATGCGGATGGTGTCATTATTTAAATAATAGTTTTAATATATTGTCCATTTCCCTAGAAGATTGCACCAAATTTAATGCAGGTTGTGTGAATACAGATTTGTCTAAATTTGGTTAAGTTTCAGATTACTTTCTCTATCAATTCAGGGTGAAAGTTCATAAGTTTCAATAGCTTGTTTTGTTTCATTCTATTTATTTTATTTTTTTAAACCCTAGTTTTTGCATTTTTTTAAAATTCATCTAATAAAAAAATCAAAACCCTAAAAGTTGAAAATTCAAATTTCAACTTTTCATTAAGGCAAATGATTATTTCATTATGATAATTTGAAGTCCCGACATTGCAAATGTTAAAATAATCATTTGATTTTAATCAATTATTGTCCAAATAATAATATTAAATGCAAACATTTCAAAGGTTAAAATCAAATATTTATTGAATTTCAAGGTTATTATTTTGAAGTGAATATTTGATTATTAACTACATATTTTAACAATTTTCATGAACAACAAAGTCTTTTACAAACTTGATTTTTTTGCAAATCAAATTAATTAAACAAGCCCCTTATTAATAGTCATGTGCATTTAAATCTACATTTCACATATTGATAAACTTACAAGCAGATTGAATACATCAAACAGAACCTTGGGAAATTAAAATATTTCTTTCAAGAGAGGATATCCTAACAGAATCCTGACTGTGGGTATGTTTTTGTAATTGGACAAAAATATCACTCAATAATAAGTTGTGAAGACAAGGACACGACACTTAAATAATAACAGGAAATCAAATAACACAAGGAAATACAAAGATTGCACAAATGGATGTATTCAATAAAATGGGGGGAGCCAATGAACTCCTTTGTTACAATCAGTACTCAATGTGAGTATTTGATACAATGATTTACAATGGCACTAGGGTTCTCCGAAACCCTAGCAATAACAACAAAGTGTCTTCAGATTTGGTGTGTCCTTGCTTCCAACAGGTTGAGTGGGCTTCGAGTATCCAGTGTGGGGCCACTCCAGCTTCAACAACCATTCAACAATGTGTAGAACTTGCAGATCTGCATACATAAAAATAGAACAAGGGGGTTAGTAATACCTATGAGGGCTCCACAGTGTGAGACCCTCAGACATCAATAAAACCCTAGTTAACAATGAAGTCAAAAAGTATGCCAGATCAACAAATTATGAGATAAAATACATTCAAATGAGATATACCTTGCTTTCATTTCATTGTTGCAGATGGCATGGTGTAGCAGGCTCAGATTCACATTTTTGTAGTTGCAGCAGGCTCGAACATGCACTTGGTAGGCTCTGACGTGAGCTTCGTAGGCTCTGGTGTGCACCTACGGGATACAGCAGGCTCTGGAGAGCACCTACGGTATACAACAGGCTCTGGTGAGCGCTTCGTAGGCTCTACAGTGAGCCTCGCAAGCTCTGGAGGGCGCCTATGGGTTAGGGCAGAATCTGCAGAAGTAGATCTAGGGGGTGGTGATGAATGCGATGGATGGATGGGGGCTATGATGGTGATGGAGGATGAATGGGGGATGGCTGGAATAACAGAAGTCTTGTTGGCTTAGCTAGGGCTTTAGATTTTTAGGATTCTATGCTAGGGCTTCACCAATAATTCCTCCAGGGTGCAAATATCTAATTCTCAAGGTTCCAGTTCCAAGGTTTGAGCATTTGCAAATGCCCTTATTTATAATCCAACCTAGGGTTTTCTTAGGGTTTTAGCCTTACACTTTTGATCATGTGGCTAAGATTAAATTAGATCCTAAGGTTGAGATTACTTTTTGAATGTGACATGGATTAATGAATATGGATGGTGGAGATTAGAATGGATCGGACGGTTGTGGTTAATTGAGTTTATAAATATATATTTTATAATAAATATATTATAATATAATATAAAATATTATATTAAATATTAAATAATATAAAATAATATTAAAATAATCCCAATTAGGCTAGGAAATGGCGGGAAAGGGCTAAAATGGCTTGAAATGGATGGCGAGAAAGGTGGAATTGGGCCAAATAATTGGCGGGAAGGTGTATGGTGGACAAGTGGGTGGTGGGAAGGTTAGGATGGAGGATTAGTGGCTGTAATTTGGTGTCTACAGATGCCCCTTTTTGTACCATGTTGCGTGAAACACAATATGGTGCAAAAATACGAGACACCTGCTTGGGCTATGGGCGCAGAAGCAACTTCTCTCTATCATTGGATTTGAACACTGATGTTGAAGACAAAAGAATAAAGAATTTTTGGAATTTTGTAGCTTACCCCCTCAATTGGTGAATGAGTTACGAATGTATCTCACAAGCCAATTGAAAATTTTTTGCAAATAATGAATGATGTAGTGGATTTGTGCAATTGATGAATGAATGATGTGAAATGCAAATGTGATACCATTTTTGCCCCAACGGTGGGAAAGGGGTTGGTGTATAAAACCATGCAAAATATGGATGATATGAATGATGTAAAATGTTATACCATTTTTGCCCCAATGGTTGAGAGGGGGATTTGTCCAGTGTAGATGTTTATGATCATGTGAGATGTATCCCGTCATGGGAGAATCATAATGTAATGTGGTTGCCCCATACTTTGGGTTGATTCGATGTTGTTGAATAAGCTGTCGTAATGGCGTCATTGAGTATGCAAGATATGAAGATGCAGGCTGACTAAGTCAATGTAGGGGTTGGGTATTGATTATGGAAATTTCTTTGCCAATTCCATGATGGAACCAATCAAGCTTACCGGTGTCCTGTATTATGACTGTTGTCAAGTGAATGAGTGTTTGAGATTTTGGTTATCCATGTTTTCATGCCCCATGGAAGAGGACATCAATGACTGCCTTTTAGCAAATTGTTCTTGGCAAGGTTGTATTCCAAATTTGAGGTGCCAAATATGATTGTGATCTTTGATGATGAGATAATTGAATTTGATCATGGTCAAGTGTCCTTATTGTAGATTATTCATCTTACCAAATTTGCATGGATTGATATCGTTGCAATCGCCAAGTTTATAGAATAACCTACTAGATACGAGGTTCGCTTGAATACTGGACAGATTGTGGATGAGATGATTGATGAAAATGAAATATGTTGATGGAAGAATGCTTGATGGATGGTGGTTACGCTTTCACAAAATGTGGTGTTAGTTGATGTATGATTTGCAGCTTGTGCTTCTTTGAGTTGTTCATTTTGCACATAACTGAGTGATTTATTGATCGAATGAACTCCAATTTTTGTGAAATTGTGTGAGATGATGCAGAATATGATGTAGAATGATCAGATGTGAGTTTTGTGAAAATTTGGATTGTTTTGCTGCCTTTTGTGCCTTGATTTGTGGATTTTGAATATTTGATTCGTTCTTGAAAATTATGCATGCAAAACGATTTTTGTTTTCACAAAACCTGATTTTATGATGTGCATGATGTGTGGATGAAATTTGGTGAAATTTGGAGGAGGTATGCTACTATTTTGATTGATTTTGTCTTTGTGCCATTTTGTCGCCAGGCGCACGGCCCTGTGGTGTCTCAAGCGCAGTGCGCTAGTGCCCAACCACGAGCCTACAAATTTGTAGGCATAGACCTACGCCTGAATGCGCTAGGGAAAGCTATAAATAGCTTTTTGAGTGAATCGTGAGGCTCACTTGTGCGTTTTGGACTTTGAGAAGCTACGTCTGAGGGGTGGAGTGGGTGTGAGAGCTTAGTGAGGCTAGTGAGGAAAATCACATGGAAGCTATGGCGGTGGAGGGATTGAATGTGGCTGGTAGAGCTGAGGCACCATTTGCCTCGGTAATGTTGAAAAACACTTTTGTCACTTGTGCATTTATTATTATTATATTATTATTTACAATGGTATTAATGAAATTGTTTGTTGCTGCAGTTGAGGGACATAGAGCCTCGACATCGGTTTTCTCCTCTCATTCCTGGGATGAGGAAGAAGCTGAATGATGACTAGGAGTTGTTGGGGAAGGTGGGCCTGGAGGGCATGGCGAGGCTAGATGTGGTGAGGGCCAATGAGGGGTATCTCTCAGCTTTGATAGAGAGATGGGATCCAGATAGGGGGACGTTTCAGCTACCGATTAGGGAGGCTACCATTACACTTGAGGATGTATACCACATTCTCAAGGTACCGGTAGAAGGGGAAAAGGTGGTGGTTGGCCGGGACAAGAAGGCTGAGATGGAGAGGATGTTCGGAGATCGATGGTGGGAGGCCCGGATGGGAGATGGTGGGATATGCTATTTGAGCATGTACAAGGCAAAGGAGTTGGATGCACTCCCAACTTTGATTATGTTCATGTTAGCGAACATAGTGCTACCTAATAGCACTGGTTGTAGGTTCCCTTGGAACCTATTGGGTTTGGTGAGTGATTTACTCATCGACCCAAAGGAGTATGCATGGGCTCCTACCTTATTGGCATAATTATATCGAGAGCTGTATGAGGTGATTCAGAGGGAGAGGAAGGGGATTGGGTGTAGCTTCCTCCTATAGTGTTGGGCTTGGGAGCATTTTGTGTAGCCAGTGGTATAGAGATATGTGGTCAGGGTTGTCTCGGGATGATGTGGTATGGAGGCCATGGTGAGGAGCCCGATGGGATGGTGATGGGGAGCAACTACGTCGAGTGAGGTAGGCTCGATGGTTGGTTGGGTAGAGGGATGAGGAGGTGGAGTACTTCTAGTACTCATGGGTGTTGAGGCAATTTAGATTGCCTCAGGGTGTGCCAGATGAGCCGATGTTGTATCGGCATCGATGAGATGAGGGGATGTTGCCATGTGCGGAGCCATGGCGAGTGGTGATTGAGGATGATGAGGAGATGGAGATCCTCAATGTAGATGATGTTAGGGTGACTTCAGAGTATGTGGAGTGGTTTGGTGCCCAACTAGTATGGGTACCAAAGATGGTTGGGGATGATGCGACAATGTTGGGGTCGAGGATGACTCCAAAGAGGATGAGGGCTCAATGATTGATGGGTCAGAGGTAGTCGAGGGGATCAGCTCAATAGACTCCAGATATGGGGTTGGTAGAGGGAGAGAGGGAGGATGATGAGGGGATGGATGAGATATCTGAGGTGGCTAGGTTACGAGTAGAGTTGGAGCAGCTTCATGAGGAGCGCGAGGTTATGCTTGAGACTCATAGGGAGTCATAGGCTACTATAGCTCGGCTAGAGGTAGAGTGGGCAATGGTTGTGGCTAGTGATCAGGCGATGGTCACGAGGCTCCAGGCAGAGATTTTGGTGAAGGAGCGGTGACATCAGATGGATTTATGACATCTTCGAGCTAGTGAGGCATATGTACATTCCTTGGAGGATGTGTGTATGCAACACCATATTACATTGTCGGATCCTCCTTCTTCTTCTATGGCCGAGTCATCTAGGCATACAGAGTCTAGGTAGAGTACTAGGCCGAGGGCTCCTACTAGGTCTCAGGAGTCTTCTCATGGACATTAGTCTTAGTGCTTAGATGCACTATTTTGTATATATGAGCCTTGGTGCTCCATTGTAGCCTCTTTGGCATTCATTGTATATGTGATATATATATATATATATACATGGCTTTTTATATATTTGTGTTATCTTTTGTGTGAATGCTTTTATGTTTTATGCAATTTGTGTTTAATGTTTTATGTATGCTTAATGTAGGCTAATCATGATGTGTATGCATAATGTTTATATGGATGATTAATGCAAGCTAAATGACATTCTTTATGGATGATTAATGCAATGTATAAATGAATGTTAACTATATGAGAGGAATGCATAGTGTTCGAATGATCTTTTTATAGTTCAAAAATTTTATTGGCCATTTTTGTTGTCCATTGTTTGGCAATCGAGGGTACCAATTTGTTGGTGTTTGTGCAACTTGATCTACATGAAGACATGGAAGCAAATATGGATGTTGATATGGAAGAAGATATGGATGTTGATATGGAAGAAGATATGGATGTTGATATGGAAGACTGAAAGGTTTTCAAAGACTCAAACATACTAGTGTCATCAACCAAACTCACTAAGGTTGTCTAACTTTCTTTAGGACCAAATGTGTGTGCGAGTGAGGTTCAATTACCAAATCTTGAGTATGACAATGACCCTATCCAATCAAGAACCAATGTGTGTGCATGTGAAATTCATTAACCCATTATGAGTAAGTTAGGCATGACCTATTATGGAGATGACCTGAGGCTAGCCTATCCTTATGTGCGTTCAGAGGTCTCCCTTTTTGGAGGAGAGACATGTCGCCTCGCATGAGCTTACTCCACTACCAGTCAAGCGTCTATAGCCCCGGTGGAGATTCACTCCATAGTCCAATTGGGATTGATATTTTGGGCCTTGGGGATGACTACCCATCCTTGTCAGGGACATGTAGTACGATCCTTACAACTTTAGGGATCAAGGGTGTTTGGGATTTTATTTGTTAATTTTGTATAGAGCTTTGGGGAATTGGATTCTCAACCGAAGTGTGATGAGAATTTTGACCCTATCCTTACTACTCTATGTTTTTATGTTTATGTTTGGAGGAATTTTGGTAGTGGTGAAAACCACTATTTTTGTTTTGGACTATGTTGCATGATGGGACAAGCGAGGGATATCTCCTTTTCACCTCAAGGTACTACCCAAGGATGGTACTAGCCCCCCTATCTCATAATGTTTTTAAGATGTGATGGAATGTGATTGGTTCAAGATTGTATTTCGGGATCAATTGGCGATGCTCAAGACTTTCTTAGTATGTAAATTGTGTTTTTGGTCCTAAAGAAAATCGGACATCCATTTGGAGGTTGTTTGCTACCCTAGTAATGGTTGAGTGACTAAAAATCTAGGATTTTGTGCTATGTGATGTGGTTGACATATGAATTTTGTTAAAGTTGCATGATTGTTTCAAACTAGGTACCCCCAATCTTTATAACTTGACTTTTTGTTTTATGGCCATATCATCATTACTATGCCAGATCATTGAACATAGGATGGGATGGATGCAAATGTATATGCCTAATGCAATGGAGTGTTGATATGCAAATGGAAATTGTATAATGCAATGGAATATGTATGATTTAATGTAAATGTAATAATGCATGAGTGAAAAAATTAAAATATGTCAAATGCCTAAATGCAAATGGAATGTATGCAATGTAGATATGCCTATGTGGATGATGATTTTTTTTTTTAAAAGCCATGTATATAGACATATAGTGTGTCACTTTTAACAATGAAATGCCTTTAAATGAAGAACATTAAGTGGTTCGGGTTCCTCTATTCCCTCTAAATCGGCAAGTCTATAAGTACCATTACCCACTTTTTGAGTTATTATGTATGGACCTAACCAATTTGCTATGAATTTGTCATGAAGGTGTGGTAAAGCATTGGTGTTTTGTTGGTTCTCTTTGAGTACCAGATCCCCTACTTGAAATTCTTGAAGATGGACTTTAGCATTGTAAGCACGCTTGAGGCGGTCTTGATAAACTCGTAAATGTTCTAATGCATTGACTCGCCTTTCATCTAGGAGTGTTAGTTGGTCAAGTCGTGCTTGTCTAGTTGTATCATCATCTATGAATTCTTGCAAGGAAACTCGTAAGGAAGGAATCTCGAGCTCAAGAGGCATAATAGCTTCAGCTCCATAGACCAGAGAGAATGGTGTTGCTCCTATTGGCATTCGGATGCTTGTTCGATAAGCCCAAAGTGCCAACGGAATTTGTGTATGCCAATATTTATGATTTTCTTTGACGAGTTTCTTAAGAATGGCAATCAAGGTCTTATTGGTAGCTTCAACTTGTCCATTTGCTTGTGGGTAATAAGGAGTTGAGAAACTATGTTGGATATTATACTTCTCATAGAGTGCTCGAACATCCTTGTTCTTAAAAGACTTACCATTATCCAAAATGATTTTAGAGGGAATGCCAAAGCGACAGATGATATGATGGAGTATGAAATCCACAATTCGAGGTCCTGTCATACTGGTTAGAGGTATAGCCTCAACCCACTTTGTGAAGTATTCTATGGCGGTTATGATGAATGTGTGTTGTCCCAAAGAGGAGGGTGAAATATTGCCAATTAGGTCGAGGCCCCATTGTGAAAAGGGCCAGAGACTTTGTATTGGCTGTAAAGCTTGTGATGGTACGTGAGTTAAATTGGCATGTGTTTGACATTGTTTGCAATTTTTGACATATGTGCAACAATCATGTTCCATTGTGGGCCAATAATAACCCATGCATAATAAGCACTTTGCAATGGCCATTCCACTAAAATGACCACCACAAGTACCATCATGGGCTTCCTCGATGGCCCTTTGAGCCTCCCTAGGTTCGAGGCATCAAAGCAGAATTCCATCATAACCCCGTTTATACAACACGTCACCCAAGAGAATGAAATGGGCTACCCTTTGCTTGAAAGCACATTTGGCAGACCGAGACATGTCCGATGGGAGTGTTCCAAATTTTAAGAAGGCTACAATGGGGCTTGACCAAGACTCACATGATTCCGTGTGTATGAAGCAGACATCTTTTCCATATTTTGGGTCAGTGTGAACAACGACCGCTTTAGAGATTGTTGAGATTATTAGGGGTTGTACCTCTCCTAAGTCATTCTTTGGAATCAAGGATCCAAGAGAGGCCATTGCATCTGCAAACCTATTAGTCGAACGAGGTAAGTTATTGATTTCATACCATTCGAATGTTGAGAGCAATTTCATTGCTACTTCATGATAAAGCTTAATGGTAGGTTCTTTGCATTGGTATTCTCTAGTTACCTATTTTACTACAAGTTGAGAATCCCAAAATATTCGGATACGCTTAATACCCATAGCTATAGCTGATTGAAGACCTAGGATTAAGGCTTCGTACTCTACTGTGTTGTTTGTACATGAGAAGTCTAACTTGAATGATAAGGGGATAGGAATCCCCTATGGTGTATGAAAGACAACTCCCACACCTTGACCTTTCTCGCACTTAGATCCATCAAAGAATAATGTGATATCGACATCTTCCTCGGGAATGACATCATTGTCTACTTCAGTGATGGAAAATACCGAATCATCTAGGAGCTCAATAATCAAGGGATGATCACTAGGTAGTGGAGCTTCCGCAAGTTGATCAGCAATAACCTGACCTTTAATGGATTTTTGGCTAACAAACTCAAGATCAAACTCTGTAAGGAGCATTATCCATTTAGCGGTACGGGTGTTGTTATAAGTGTGAGACATCATGTAGCATAGAGGATTTTCTCTAGCTATGACATAGGTTGTTTGGCTTAGCATATAATGTCGAAGTTTCTTAGTGGCTAAAACCACTGCTAAGCATAATTTTTCTACATAAGCGTATCTTGTTTCATAACTTACCAATGTTCGACTAATGTAATAGATTGCTTGCTCTCGATTTTGTTCATTTTTCTATGCAAGCATTGTCCCTAAAGCGGCTTCTATAGCTGAGACATAAATATGAAAGGGGACCCCCGACCTAGGAGGAGTTAAGACTGGTGGTGAAGTTAGATAGTGCTTGACATCATCAAATGCTTTTTGACATTCATCTATCCATACGAATGCTACCCCCTTTTGTAGCAAGTGATTAAATGGCCTGCATTTATCGAAAAGTTGTGCAATGAAGCGTTTGATCGATTGAATTTTACCTTGCAAGCTACGCAATTCCTTGAGGTTAGTTGGGGGTTGCATTTCTATGATGGCCTTAACCTTATTTGGGTCCACTTCAATGCCTCTTTTGGAGACAATGAATCCTAAAAGTTTACCAGAGGTAACGCCAAAGACACACTTTTTTGGATTTAATCTCACCTTGTATTCTAACAGCTGATCAAAAATATTTTCCAAGACATCAATATGTTCTTGTCGGGTTTTAGATTTAGCCAAGAGATCATCTACATAATCTTCAATGATTTTGTGCATGTAATCATGAAAGATGTAAGTCATGGCTCTTTGATAAGTAGCTCCTACATTTTTGAGGCCAAAGGGCATAACCTTGAAACAAAATGTTCCCCAAGGTGTTGTGAATGTTTTTAGTTTCACAATTATCATGGTTTTATCCTTGAAAAACCGTCCATGAAGGAAAGCATTTCATGGCCTGCGCATGTATCGACAAGAGTATCAATGTTTGGTAGAGGGAAGTCATCCTTAGGACACGCTTTATTTAGATCTTGAAAGTCATTGCAAATGTGTATCACTCCATTAGGCTTACGAATGGGTACCATGTTTGATAACCACTCAGGATAGTCAATAGGAATGATAAAATGTACGTCTAACAATTTTTGTATTTCCTCTTTGACTATGAGGGCTATGGTAGGATGCATTCTCCTAAGTTTTTGTTTGATCGGCTTGGCATCAGGATGCAAGGTGAGATTGTGGACAACAAGGTCAGGATCAAGGCCAGGCATATCCTTGTAGGACCATGCAAACACCTCTTTCTTTTTCTTGAGGAGAGCAATGAATTGCTCTTGTTCATCGGGTGTTAAAATTTTGCCAAGTTTGACAATTTGGGGATTGTCAGGATCTGAACTAAGGTTCACATCGATGGTATCTTCAATGGACATATGTGAACCTTCCTCAAGTTGATGTGGTGTTGGGATCAGATTAAAGTCATCTAAGATGTTTTCTAACTTTTCTTGCTTATCGTTGTCTAACTCTGCCTGAAAGACCTCGGGACCATTAGTGGAAGGTGATAGAGGTGAAGGTGGCGGTGAAGGAGGAATGTAGTGGGCCGAAGCCTTTAGCAATTCCTCAGATAGGGTGAACTCCGAAGAGGAGGGTGTGGAGGAAATCTGGTCCAAGTCAATAAGGCTAATGTCAATTGGAATTGGCCTAGCCAGATCGTATGGATTACGGAGTGGGGTAAATAAGTCAATAGGATTCATATTGACCTAGTGGAAGGTAGGATGGTTTGGCCGAATGGGTAGATGGAACAATTGAATCAGAACCGATGTCGAGGTGTGGTATCCCTATAATAGTGAACATGAAAACATCAGAGCAACATTTATTTTTTTTATTTTGTTTTTTTTTGAAATATGTACATATGTTACAATTCTTGGCTTATGTGGGTGGCTCAAGGCAGATTACCAGGTGGATCATCTTGTTCTTGTGGAAGAAGCAAGCGGAATATGGGATGATGGATGGGGAACATTCGGAGGTAAAACTCTTCCTATTGGGTGATGGGGACAATGGGTTGTGACTCCTCTTCAGAATCATCAGAAGCATTTGACATGACTTCAAATTCTTCATAACTTTCATCATCGAAATCAAAGATAGGATAGGGAGAAGTTGATGGGATCATCTTCATCTACTTCATCCATGCAAAGTTCTTGAAGGGCTTGTTCAAGAGAAGATGTTGAGGGTAATGGGTGGATGGGGTGATCTTCATCATTGAGTGTAAGCTTTTTGAAGGCTTGCTCAAGAGAAGTGGTGGAAGACAATGGGGTATAGCCTAAACCGGAATGATCATGGGCACCTCTATATGGGACCTCTAAGATATCATGCATCCCTTGCTCATGGGAACCTAGACCTTGACCTTGCCAATGGAACATATTAAAGTATCGAGCTGGAAACTCCTCTATGTTAGGTATATTGGCATGCCTAGGCTCGTGTGGTTCTTCGGGTGGGTTTGCCCTAGTTGAGCAATCCAACCCTCCATAAACAAATTTAATGCTATTTGGAGTGGCACTCATGTCATAAACAATACCTATGGATAAAGGACGGTCTCGAGGACGTCCAAAATCCTTAGTTGTGGGAATGGCTAGGGGTGTAATGGTGACGTCTTGGACCACATACTCACCAATGCTCGGATTAGTGATGTGGACTTCGACTTGGGTTGATGAGGTGGATGGTGAAGGCTCAAGTGGCTCTGGATTGGTTGTGGATGGTGGTGAGTTAAATATGTCACAATATGAAAGTTTGACTTGTGACACATCGACTGATGGAGTGGGATTGGATGGTGGTGTGGAATGATGATATGGAATAGAAGAAGTGGTTGTAGAAGAAGGGGTAGATGTGATGTACGATGTGCTAATAGTAGATTTACTATGACCACATGTACAAGAAGAAATGGATGTTTGAGGAGGTGATGTGATGGGTAGTTCCTCTATGATGGGAGCCTTAGAAGAAGATGGAGATGGATTAGAAGAAGGTGGATTAAAAGATGATGTGGGTGGATTTGATGATGGTGCCAAGAATAGATGGGTGGAAGGTAACATGGATTCATAAGGATTTGAAATGAAATTACAATACTTAAAAGGTTCGACATCCGTAGGGATGCAATGGACTTGTCCATCATGAACATATTTCAAGCATTGGTGGAGAATTGAAGGAACACATTTCATTTCCCTCATCCAAGGTCTACCAAGGAGTATATTATATGCCATGGCTCCTTCCAAGATGTGAAACATGGTGTGCAACATTCTGGCCCCTACTTCTATAGGTAAAACAACAATGCCAACTATGGTACACAAAGCATCGTTAAATGCTTTGAGGGTGAATGATGATTTGGAAATGTGGGATGGAGGTAATTTGAGGTGGATAAGGGCAGTGGTAGTAATGATATTGATTGATGAGCTGGTATCAATTAATACTCATTTGAATGGCTTTTCGTCTATTAATGCCATTATGTGCAATGGAGGGTCCACCGATTTTGAACTCATTGATTTTATCTCAAAGTCATAGAAGGTAATTGATGGTTCCATGCATGTTCTAACACTCCCTACAAAGTTGTTGAAGGCATTAGAGTCTTGGGATTCTAACTCAATTGACTTGAGTATTTCCATTAAAGCTTCTCTATGCCTAGGGGATTGTTGGATGAGCTCATACACGAAAAGCTTGGTTGATGCCATTTTCAAACTAGTGGTTAACCGACTGGTTAAAGTTACCGCTAGCCTTATTGGATGAAGGATGGGTGGATTAGATGGGTTGGATAGATTGATTGGCGAAGATGGATTTGGTGATGTTTGGATGGGAGGTGGGTTTGAAGGTTGTTGAGCATTTTTTTGATTTTGTCTTTGCCCTCTAGTGACCACATGGACTGCTCCTACAAAGTTTTGGTATTGTTGGACATGATTTACTTGATTAGGAGGTGGTTGTTGATTGTTACCTCCTACATTATGTTGGACCTCCCCATGGTTAGGTAGAGGTGTCTGATATATGCCCAAATTTTGATTTTGTGGAGCTAAGGGGTTATCCACGTTAATGGCCCCTAAGTCTATGAGGTCTTGCACTATGTTTTTGAACACATGGCAGGAATTGATATCATGCCCATTTTGTCGATGGTATGGGCAAAACAAGTGCTCTCTATAACTTTTAGGCCTTTTGGTGGGATCATCGGGCCTAATGTCCAGCAAGGCTAATTTTTTGGTCTCATATAACCTTCGAAATATGGATGAATATGATTCCGCTAAGGGAGTGTATTGACGTTGGGGTCGATTGAATTGGTGATGGGTAGGTTGTTCCATAGTTGGTGTTGTGTTTTGTATCATTGGTGCTTGGGTTACTGATGGGACCGCATGATAGGAAATTTGTTGTTGCACTAGTTTTTGAGCCATTACGGGCTGGCTCATGACCACTTGATTGACTTGATTAGTTGTGTTAGCCATTGAGGCTTGTGTGGATTTGGTTTGGCCAGATTGATTATTTTGGTATTGGCCCCTATTTTGCCATTCTTTCTTCTTAGGCTTAATGACACCCTCTTGGATTTTTATCTCCTCAATGACACTAGCCTGTGCTAAAGCCTCCTCAAATGTTCTATAAGTATTGAGTTGAAGCATCCAAGAGATGGGTTTTAAGCAACTCTTGGTAAAAAGTTTGATAATTTCTTCCATTGGGAGGGAGAATGGCAACTTTGTTATAACTGCCCTCCAACGGTTTCCAAAATCATAGATAGGTTCCTCATCCCATTGTTTCAAGTAATATATATCCGATAAGGACACCTTATTTTTAATATTAAGGGCGAAGCATTCCAAGAATAGATCTATCAATTGATCAAAAGTATAAATACTATGTGTGGGCAATTGATTGTACCATTCAATGGCATCTCCCCCTAATGTTTGAGGAAACGTTTGGAGCATAAGAGCATTATCATCGCTAATCCAAAAACATACATGGACAAATGAACTCACATGCTCCTTAGGATCCTCGGTTCCCCTAAACTTGTCAAATTTTGGTATCGTAAAATCTGTCGGATATGGCGGTGATGGTACCGATGGATGGATTGGTTGATGGATCAGTTGGCTTAATGTGAGCTTTTGGCTCATTATCCCTGGTGAGTTTTGCATCAACTGATCGATTTGCTTTTGCATTGCCTGGAATCTAAGATCTTCTACTGGAATATGAGGACCTTGGATTATGTGATGGTTGGTTGATGGGTTGGATGGTAGATGTTGGGGTGTGACCAACATGGTGTTGTGGAATGAATTGGGTTGGGTATGTGGAGAAGATTGATGGTTGAAATATGGGGATGATTGATGAAGATGATGATGGAGAAATGGATTGTGTTGTTGGTTAGTGGCAATGTTGATTGGTATGGTGGATGTGTGGAGTGGTGGTGGATTGGGGATGGACACTATGGAAGATTGAGGGACCCATGCTGAATTTTGATTGGTGAGAGGAGGTTGATTTGGAACTCCTTGGGTCATAGGGTCTATGTAAGCTGACTATTTTCCTTTTGTTCATTGTGAAAGCAATCTGTTGATGAGCCCTAATGTATCCATAAGTTCCTGATTTGACCATGTGTCGAATGATGGGGTTGTGGTTGGATGAGATGATGGATGAGTTGATGATGATGGATGATTAGTCATGGTCATGTTGGCTAAGTGAGATGATGGAGGGGTGGATGATATGGTCATGTTGGCTAAGTGAGATGATGGAGGTGTGGATGACATGGTCATGTTGGCTAAGTGAGATGATGGAGGTGTGGATGATAATGGATGAGAGGACATGGGTATGGTGCAAGTTGCATTTGATGTTACAACTTGGAGGCTAGGGACTTGTGAGGCAGCATTGACATACTCCTCATACAAGGGGTTGGTATAGGTGGATGTGAGATAAGTGTTTGGAACACTTGGGCTTTGTGGTGGTTGGCTCATGGAGGAAGGCATACCATATTCATAACTCGAATTAGGATATCCTTGGGCAAGGTAGGTGGTAGCCAATTCAGATTCTTCAAAACCTTCTTGGCTAAGGGGCTCTAAGACATAGTTAGAAGCCTTGTAAAGGGCCTGCACTCTATCCATGTCTATGTAGGTGGTGGTTGTCTCCACATTGTGTGAATGTGTCTCTACTTGAGAGTGGGGTGGATGGGATGATCCAGACAAAGTAGTCTGAACCATATTGGATGGGGCTACCGAAGTAGCGGGCTCATGGGAACTATTTTCCATTAAACTACTTTGGTTTATTATTTTCTTTTGTTGTCGTGTTAGCACCATAAAGTAGTTAAACCAAAGATTCAAAGCTTATCTAAATCACACAAATTAACAACTTTTCCAAAATTTAAAGCAAAGAAAACAATCAATCCTAGGTTTCACCTTGTGTGGCTTACCTTGTTCATTAATTATTTTCTTTCATTAATGTGAAGTTCCTTTTAGAATTGTTGGCTTGTGTGTTTTGATGTAACTTAATCTTGTTTAATGAAAAACAAAGGTAAAAACTAAGGCTGGCCAGGGCAACGAGATTCTTGTTGGTAATGACCTCCAACAAGTTTTCTCGAGGGTAGTCCTATGGTTTCTAGGGCAGATATTGGTGGATGGAAATCATGGCCACCATCACCAAATCTCAAGCAATGGCTGGTGATGAAATCCAACCACTACTGTTAAAAATGTGAATCGTGCAAGTGTGTGTGATTTATTTTATTAGATTTCTTGTTCTCTATGGTGTGCAAACAATATTAAAGATTACTAACTTCACTAATCTAAATCAGAAGCCAACACAAAGATGCAAATTTCACCTAAAGAGAGTGGAGTACACCGCTCAAAACCCCCTGCCTACAAATGATTAAAATCACAAGAGCAACCGGAGGGTTCGTCCACCTCTCTGCCAAAGGGGCCAGCCTAGGGCAGGATTACTTTATGCATCAAGATGTTGTTCCTATTTAGATATGTAAAATTAAAGTGATCTTTAACCCTAAAATGCAAGATCTAGGATGCTTTTCTGTTTCATATGCACTCAAAAATGCAAACAATCACCTAGATCTACAAATTTAGAGGACAAGAAATGAATTTGATATAATGAAACACACACAAACCCTAGATGCAACTTGCTACCGATTCTTTCCCAGATTACTTAGTGTTAAACCCAGAAACAATGAAAAATAGCAGTAGAAAATAGAATACGTAAATCGCTAAATGGCAACCTAGGGTTATGAAACTTACTTGGAAGCCTTAGCTCTGCTCCAAATTACTTCCAGTAGGCGCAACAAGGTACCTACTAGGCATGATATGGAGCCTACGGTTGTCTGCAGATGCTTTCGAATGCTCCACGGATGCTCTCGAATGCCTACGTAATCTCTAAAAATGTTGTAGATTGCTTCAGAAACCCTAGCGATAAATTCGATGATCTCTACGCTTCTGAAAATCTTGCAACAAATAGAAATAAAATTAAGTTAGCAAGGTAGATCTATTAAATAATGAAACCCTTGTGGGGTCCCACCATGATCGCCATTTGTGAAGACAAAGACATGACACTTAAATAATAATAGGAAATCAAATAACACAAGGAAATACAAAGATTGCACAAATGGATGTATTCAATAAAATGGGGGGAGCCAATGAACTCCTTTGTTACAATCAATACTCAATGTGAGTATACAATGATTTACAATGGCACTAGGGTTCTCCAAAACCCTAGCAATAACAACAAAGTGTCTTCAGATTTGGTGTGTCCTTGCTTCCAACAGGTTGAGTGGGCTTTGAGTATCCAATGTGGGGCCACTCCAGCTTCAACAACCATTCAACAATATGTAGAACTTGCAGATCTGCATACATAAAAATAGAACAAGGGGGTTAGTAATACCTATGAGGGCTCCATAGTGTGAGACCCTCAGACATCAATAAAACCCTAGTTAACAATGAAGTCAAAAAGTATGCCAAATCAACAAATTATGAGATAAAATACATTCAAATGAGATATACCTTGCTTTCATTTTGTTGTTGCAGATGGCATGGTGTAGCAGGCTCAGATTCACATTTTTGTAGTTGTAGTAGGCTCGGACATGCACTTGGTAGGTCTGACGTGAGCTTCGTAGGCTCTGGTGTGCACCTGTAGGATACAATAGGCTTTGGAGAGCACCTACAGTATACAATAGGCTCTAGTGAGTGCTTCATAGGCTCTACAATGAGCCTCACAAGCTCTGGAGGGTGCCTACGGGTTAGGGAAGAATCTGCAGAAGTAGATCGAGGGGGTGGCGATGAATGTGATGGATGGATGGGGGCTATGATGGTGATGGAGGATGAATGGGGGATGGCTGGAATAGTAGAAGTCTTGTTGGCTTAGCTAGGGCTTTAGATCTTCAGATCTCTATGCTAGGGCTTCACCAATAATTCCTCCAGGGTGTAATTTCTAATCTCAAGGTTCCAGGGTTTGAGCATTTGCAAATGCCCTTATTTATAATCCAACCTAGGGTTTTCTTAGGGTTTTAGCCTTACACTTTTGATCGTGTGGCTAAGATTAAATTAGATCCTAAGGTTGAGATTACTTTTTGAATGTGACATGGATTAATGAATATGGACGGTGGAGATTAGAATGGATCGGACGGTTGTGGTTAATTGAGTTTATAAATATATATTTTATAATAAATATATTATAATATAATATAAAATATTATATTAAATATAAAATAATATTAAAATAATCCCAATTAGGCTAGGAAATGGCGGGAAAGGGCTAAAATGGTGAAATGGATGGCGGGAAAGGTGGAATTGGGCCAAATAATTGGCGGGAAGGTGTATGGTGGACAAGTGGGTGGTGGGATGGTTAGGATGGAGGATTAGTGGCTGTAATTTGGTGTCTACATAAGTACTTACCTAAATTTCAAAGAAACAATGTTGTCATTGGTGAAGATCATGTTAGGTATTTTTTGAATGCCATGGATAGTATTGAAGTAGATGATGAAGATGTTGTCCTTAGATTGTTCTTCCAAAATTTAGATAAGGATGGTCAAGAATGGTTCAACAACCTTGGAGCTGGTACTATCCATAATTTTCAAGAGCTAGAGAACACTTTCCTAAGGAAATATGGAGAGAGGAAGAATAGTCAGTCCTTGCTGACAGAGTTGGCTACCATGAAAAAGAAGGAAAATGATACAACAAAATATTTCAATAGGAGGTTATTCAAGACTAGAAATAATATTCTTGTAGCATTAATGCCAAATGATGATCAACCCATTTGTTTCTACAAAAAAGCTTTCCTTGGAGAATTTAGTTATGAGCTAAGGCAATACGAAATAGCCACAATTGATAGATATATGGAAAGAGCTATTGAAATAGAGATAAATAATATTGATAGTGGTAAGATGAAAGTATACTCTCTAGATTCCAATTAAATTGAAATAAAACCCAAGAAGGTTGAATTATCTATCCCTAAGAAAATAGATCAGGATCCTATGAACAAAATAGCTAACCAGTTTAGTGAGATGTTTATTTCTTTGAATATCAGGTTGGCTACAATTGAAAAATGCAAGGAAAAAATTGTAAAACAATCATAGGTTAATAGAAAATAGGAAGATAAAAAACCTCCTTTTAGGAGGAATTTCAATAGAAACTCGAATAGTAATGGAAATGAAGAGGGAAACAGGAACCAAAATGAAAATTGGAAAAAGAAATAAATAGAGAGAGATCTAGATTCTATTCTAAATTTCATGCCATAAAAAATAATATAGCATCATATTATCCCTTTTATTGCTCTACCTGTGATGCACCACATATCCATGTTGATTGTGATATTTATCTAAGTATGCATTCTAATGTTGATTTAAATGCTAAATCTAAATATGAAGATATTAGAATTAATTTGTGCTAGACTCAGGAGGATGAAACCAGAGAGCAAGAATTTTAGAAATACATGGATTTATGTGTCGGTAATATTACACAAAGAGCCTTAGTACTTAGAGAGGCATCAACCTCAAGTGAGCCTCCTAGTACTAGATTTGATAGAATGAAGTAGGGGAAACTTATACCTACAACAGAAGAGGTTGAGTATTTGGAGAGAATACATGCTATCAACCTCAAGAATAGAACAATAGAGGATAAATTTGATGAAGGGTCTACACAAAAGGAGAAAACTACAGGATTTATTTCATAGAAAAAGGTAAATCATATGAAGCTACAAATGATTCCTGAAGACCTTGAAGAAGAGGAAATTATCTAAAAGTAGCAAAATAATATGGTTAATCAAAGAACTAGAAAAGGAATTGATGATAAGAAAGATCTATTTGATATGGATGTAGAGGTTTCCAAGTGGGAGGTTAGCATCAATTTTAAGAAATTAATTACTATTCCAAAGTATTGGTATCAGGTATGTAGAGCCTTCAAATTAACTTATCAATCAGGAGGAAAGCCTCAAAAACCCATAGACCTTGTGAATAATGTAGTCAAAGCCCCATATTTAGTTAACCCATTTTTCATCTCACTAAGGTATACATCAGGCTATGGGGACCAATATGTTATTCATAATCGCATGCTTGATAGTGGTGCTTCCATGAATGTAATGTCAAAATAAGTAGCTGATCAATTAGGTTTAATTTATCAAAAAGAGAACCCTCCTATTTCTATCATGGATAACAAGAGAGTACCTTGTGTAGGCATTATCATTGGACTTCTTGTCCATCTTGAACAATATCCTAAGAAATGAGTGGTGATGGATGTTGTAGTTGTAAATTAGGATCATTTCTTTTTTACATTACTCTTTAGGCATTGGAAGAGCAACAATGTGGTACTATTCAATTGGATTGGTTATATGCCACTATTCTAATGTAGGGTAAGGAGAAAGTGATATTGAAAAGAGAACCCTTCAATAGGTCTTCAATTGAATTCAGAGATCCTAATGATAATATGGTTAATATCATGAATGTTGTTGAGGAAAAAGACATGAGGTTTACTCTATTTGGCATTCTCCTTTCTAGTTGGAAGTGTCTGATGCTAATAATATAGATCCAAAATTGAAGGTTTAAGCAGATGTAAAAATTGACAAAATTATGACTTCTAAAATATGGACTATGACCTTTGATGAGGCAAAATCTAAAGCAAGAGCAGGAGCTAGAGTACTTCTAAAGCATTAACACTGGACTTCTTGTCCATCTTGAATAATATCCTAATAAAGGAGTGGTGATGGATGTTGTAGTTGTAGATGTGAATCCTTTATTTTCTATATTACTCTCTAGGCATTGGGAAGAGCAACTACGTGGTACTATTCAATTGGATTGGTCAAATGCCACTATTCTAATCCAGGGTAAGGAGAAAGTAATATTGAAAAGAGAACCCTTCAATAGGTATTCAATTGAATTCAAAGATCCTAATGATAATATGGTTAATGTCATGATTTTTTTTGAGGAAAAAGACATGGGGTTTACTCTATTTGGCATTATCCTTTCTTGTTGGAAGTAGTTGATGATGAGAATATGGATCCAAAATTGAAGGCTGAAGCAGATGCAAAAACTAATAAAATTATGACTTCTAAAATATGGACTATGACCTTTGATGGGGAAAAATCTAAAGCAGGAGTAGGAGCTAGAGTACTATTGACAAACATTAATGGTAACTATATTGGCATACCATACAAGTTAGAATTTTCTTGTACAAATGATGTTGCAGAGTATGAAGCTTTATTGCTAGGGCTAAGAAAAACCAAGAAATTGGGTATTAATTACTTCAAAGTTAGTAGGTATGCTAAGTTGATAATTCAACAAATCAAAGGGAAATATCAAACAAAGCACCCTAGATTAAAGTAATATAAGCAAGTATTGTTGGATGAAATAGATAGATTCTTGGTTTTTGATCTGCAATTTATTCCTAGAGCATAGAATAACAATGCTAATCTATTGACCATTATTTCTTATGGAGCAGAAAACCTTGAGATAGACACTTGGTTTATGGAAAGGTTCCCAACCATATTTGTTTATAAGCCATTTGTCCTTGATAATGTGGTATATTTACAAGTTTTCATAATGATATACACATTAATTATTTTATGACTATGTAGAATGAATTTTTTGATGTTATTTGTGATGAAAGTGATGAATAAAAACTGAAAGATGTTATTGGAGAGCCCATGGAAGTCATACAATTGAAGACCAACAGGATCCCTAGGGGGTTGGTATCTTTAGAGAGATTTTTTGATGACTTTCATAGAGCATATAAACCTCTAGCCTACGAATCTAAAGTAGATGAAGATAATATCGGAACATAAGAAAATCCCAAGATTATTAGTATCAATAAAGCTCTATCAGAGAAAGAGAAGCAACAATATATCAACTACCTAAAAAAGAATATTGTTTATTTTTCTTGGAATTATGAGGATCTGAAGACCTTAAATACAAAGGTAATGACTCACATAATACCTCTTCAAAAATATACTAACCCTTTCAGGCAAAATAAAAAAATTTCAAACCTACTTTGCATCTAGTTATGTAGAAAGAGGTGCAAAAGTTATTGGATACCAAGATAATCAAGAAGGTGAGATTTTCTACTTGGTTGGCAAACCTAGTTCTAGTTAGAAAAAATAATGGTGAGATCAGGCTTTGAATAGATTTTAGAAATCTAAATAATAGTTTTCTCAAAGATAACCATCCACTTCCAAATATGGAGTAGTTGCTTCAAGCAATGGTTGGTTCATCAAGAATGTCTTTATTGGATGGCTTTTTAGGTTACAATCATATTGTAGTGAATCCAAAAGATAGACACAAAACAACTTTCACCACACCATGGAAAAAATTTGAATATCTCAGGATGCCCTTTGGATTGATGAATGCATGTAAAAAATTTTAGAGAGCAATGGATGTTTCATTTAAGGGGTTAATTTTCAAGATAATGGTAGTATATCTTAATGACATTATAGTTTTTTTAAAAAAAATTGAAGATCATTTTGCACATCTAACTCAAGTATTCGATAGGTGTAGGGATTTTGGAATATCTTTGGATCCTAGAAAATGTGTGTTTGGGGACACACAAGGTAAACTACTTGGGTATATTGTTTCAAAAAATGGGATTAGTACTAATCCATAAAGGGTAGAAGCCATTGCTAAAATCCCCTCTCCTAATAATATTAATGGATATAGTTCATTCTTTGGAAATATTAACTTTATTAGGAAGTTTATCCCTAATTTTGCTTAGATTGCCAAGCCACTAAATAACATGATCAAGAAAAATGGATAAATAAGGTGGATAGGAAAATACTGCAACTTCTCTAAAGATCAAAGATGCAATTACTAAGGCTCCAGTATTAAATTGCTCAGATCATTCTAGAGATTTCAAGATCTACTTATTTGCCTCATAATATACTATTGCTACAGTTCTAGCTCAACAAGATGAAGAGAAAAATGAAAGGTCTATAGCCTTTATGAGTACAACATTGAAGGGTGCTCAACTAAAATACTCTTTGTTGGAAAAATAGGCCTATGCATTAATAAAAGTATTGGATCATTTCAAGTGTATTTTTGGGTCCAATAAGGTAATAGCCTATATCCCCTACATTGTTTTTAAAGATGTTTTCACTCAAATTGAATCTTTAGGTAGTCCTACAAGGTGGATGGCTAAATTATTGCAATATGATGTGGAGTTAAAAGTAGTACAAATTGTCAAAGGACAAGGATTAGCAAAGTATCTGGATAAAAAATAAGGAGAGAATATGAATAACACTATTGCAATAGATGAGCAATAAGAAGCTAGAGTAGTTGATAATTTTGATTTCTAGTGGTATGATGGCATTATGTTTTACCTTCAAAATTTGTCATTTCTAGAAGATATGCCTAATAAAAAAAGAAGATCCATCAAGCAATTGGTCCAAAAATACTACATTTACGAAGGTATACTGTATTGGAGGCATCCAGATGGTGTGTTTCTTCTTTGTTTGTTTGAGAAAGAAGTCCCTCAAGTGCTGAAAGAATATCATTCTAGTTTTTGTAGAGGTCACTTTGCTCCAAAGGCTAATGCTCATAAAATCATGAGAGTTGGTTATTATTGGCCCTCCCTATTTAAATATGTCTATAATTTTGTTAGAAGTTGTCATAATTGTTAGATTTTTGCAGGGAAAAATAATTTTCCAACCATGCCCCTTAGACCAGTAATTGTGGAAGCTCCTTTTGCTCAATGGGGAATATATCTCATAGGTGAGATTAACCCCAATTCTTCTAGAGGTCACAGGTGGATCATCATAGCAATAAACTATTTTACCAAGTGGGTAGAAGTAGCACCTCTCAATAAATCTACTACATAAGTGATCATCAAGTTTCTAGAAGAGCACATATTGACAAGATTTGGGGTTACTAAGAAGATAGTCATAGAAAATGGTAACTACTTCACTTATTTTGAGATGATTGAATATTGTGCTAGGTACAACATAGAGCTTTATCATTATGTGAATTACTATCCTCAAGTAATGGTTTAGTAGAATCCTCAAATAATAATTTTATTACAAGAATAAAAAGAGCATTATATAGAAACAAGAGAGGTTGGGATAGTGAGCTAAAGTTTGATTTATGGGTTGATATAATATCTATAAAAAGAAGCATAAAAAAATCTCTTTATGAACTAGTTTATGGTGAGAATGCTCTTTTAACCCCTCAAGTGGAAATTCATGCTTTATCTTTTCTTCTTTAGGACCATGAAAATCCAAATGTATTGCAGAGAAGAATTGATCAAATTGTGAAGTTTCAGGAAGATAAAACAAATTCATTGATGAAGATAACTAAGCAGGCTCACAAAACAATGTAGGTGTTCAATAAGAAGGCCAAAGGTAAACCTTTTTAGGGAGGAGATATAGTGTTGTATTGGGATCGTAAAAAATGACAAGCATGGTAAAAAAGGGAAGTGGGAATCCAAATGGCTTAGTCCCTATCAAATCCTTTAGATGGTAGGCCAACATACTTACAAATTGTAAACTCTGGATGGCATAGAATTTTCAATTCCTCTCAATGGCCAGCATTCAAAATTGTATCATTCTGTACAGAGGACCTGAGAAGCCTCACAAAAAAAAAGTGTTTCAATTTTTTAGGTGATTAGGGAGTCCTTTCTAGATTATTAAGGAGTTTTATTTAGGCGATTTAAGGTGTTTCCTATAGGTTATTAATATGTTATTTTTAGGTGACTAAGGTGTTCTTTTAGGTGATTAGGCAAGTGTTGTCTTTATGGTCTTCTAGATATTCTGGAGTTCTCAAGTTATTCATTGTCCAAAAGTCTTTTCATCATATGTCCTAGTCAGAGCCCGTGTTGGACCCTACAAATCTAACTTAAATTTACCCACAATTTTTGAAATTTTGGTGTCCTATGGGTCCTTTCATTTTTGCCTTGGTCAGTCTCCTTTCAATGAATTTTTGGGTCTTTGGGTATTTTCATTTCCTATCTCATATTTTTGATGCCATTTTTCAAATTTTTGTGTCATCAAAGTCTAGTCATCATTTTGATCTCATGTCAATATTTTTGGACCTTAATAAAATATAATTATTTATTTTTAATCTCCAAAGGTCTTAAATACTTAATTAAATGTTTTTCTTTTTAATAAAGTTTGATTATATATTTGGAGAGTTTTTAGGGAGGAGAGGAGAGGAAGAGGAGGGCATAGGAATATTAAGGTTTCTTGGGCTATGCAGGTAGAGGACAAAAGACGACAGTGCGGTAGTAGGTCTCATCCTCACAGGAAGCAAGTTAGCTTCTAGTTTTGAAAGGTTCCTGATGCAAAACTAGATGGGGGGGCTCTGATCCTCCCCTATATAGATGGAGCGACTGGTTTGAACCCTAAAAATTCAATCCCAAGTATAGGTCCAACAATCTCAAGTTTATCTAGATTTATTAAAAAGAGAAATATTGTTCCCGTGCTTAAAATACACTCCCCAAAGGCTAATATTGAAGTTCAAAGGCTTAAAAATTTTGCTCTTATTTGTAAATTCTCTAACATTTGGCCTGCACCAAGAAACCTCCAAGTGTGGGTAAGTAAGAATTGGGATCAGTATGTTAAAGGTAAAATCAATATTTCTATAGTGGGCAGAGGTTATTTCTTAGCTATCTTCAATACGCTAGAGGAGAGAGAGGCAATATTTGACAAGGGTCCATGGTTTTCAAGATCAATTAGTTTGTACATGAACCACTTGTTCGAAGAATTCAATTCTCTTTAAGAGATACCAGATAAAATTCCTGTGTGGGTTAGAATACCTTTCCTCCTATGGTTTTGGTGGAATGAAAATATTATAGTAGGCATCGACAACCAGATAGGTGAGTTTGTTAAGATCTCAAAGAGGACTAGATCTAGGTCAATAGTAGATTATGAAAGAATATGTGTAAAGGTGAATTTAAGCCAAGGTCTACCAGAGGCAATAATCTTGCATCTTAATGACTAAAGAATATTCACAAAAAATTGAAATTTGAAAGTGTTTATTTCAATTGCACAAAATGCCATGAATATGGCCATTTTGCATGAGTCTACCCTATGAATCCTCCATAGGAAACTCAGGATAAATACAATAATGATGGTTTTACATAGGCTAGAGGTAGAATAAATAATCCAAGAAGAAGAGCTCAATACCAAGACCAAAAAACTCTCCATAACTCTTTCAAGATCCTAAATCAAGAAAAGATAGTGGAAATTTTGGCTAAGGATATTACTTCACTGACCTCTCCAACAAAGGCTTTGAACTCTAGAAACAAAGAGCAACAACGCACAAACATAGAAATCAAAGAAGGGAGCCAAAAGGCAATCTCAGACACTGCTAAAGTATTATCCAATACTAATGAAATAGGCACTTTTAAATCCATAAATCCTTCAAAACAAGGAGATAAAAACTAGAGAACCGAGTAAGAAGTCCATTCTATAGATGAGGTCTCAAAGTATAAATAGGAAATAGAAGTCTTTCAGCCTTCTAATCATCAAAAAATTGATCTCCAAGGAGCAAAGCACTCTAAAGTTGAATAATATAGATTCTATCACATCAAAAGGAGAACCAAAAGATAATGCAGGGGCATCAAAGATGAAAGGTGGGGTCATTTCTTAGGGCTCCTCCATTCACACAGATCCACTTCAGTACCCTATCAAAATTGGAGATTCTTCATCCAAAAAGAACAAAAATCTCAAAATAGCATATTCAACCTTGGAAACAGTAGATAAAAATATTTTTATTCAATCAATGGTTAAAAGTAAAGGCACACCACTGGATTCAGACTCAAAATTCAGAATATGGAGACTCAGGGACAAAAGAGTGCTTATCTTGTGATTTAGATGTGGGGACAGACAAGAAGAAGGCAGGTAGAAAATAATAGAGTCAAGAAACACAAAGGCTAAAGAGGATATTGAGAATGGAAGTCAAAAGCACATAGACAAGATGCCTCTAGCCAAGGCTAAGTCTTCCTCCAAATGAATATTTTGACATGGAATGTGAGGGGACTAGGAACCCCTCAAAAAAAAAATCCTTAAAAACAATATATTAGAGGTAAAAACGTGGATAGTATGCATTCAAGAGACCAAGTTAGGAGCAAACAAAGATGACAAAATTGCATACAAGTGTGGAAATATTGTAACTTCTTGGAGATTGATGCTTGTGGATAGTCAGGGGGTATTTTCCTCTTATGGTCCAAATAACATGTACAGGTAAAAGAGAGTAAAATAGACCTGAATTGGATAAAAATAAGCTTTGAGTTAGCAAATGATCCTAAATTTTATGTGCTTTATAATGTGTATGGCCCTAATTCAACGACAACCAAGTTACTATGCTAGAACTCCATGTGGAGTGAAATCAGACAAGATAACAATCAAAATGTTATCATTGGAGGAGACTTAAATACTATATTGGATCCTGAAGATAAGAAAGGGGGAGTCTTCTCACAAGATCACATTAGAAGTTTAATAAAATATGGTATGGATGAGTTCAATTTGGTAGATTTGCACCCCAAAAAAGGTTGGTTTACTTGGACAAATAGAAGAATTGGGAGAGAGGCAATATCAGAGAGGTTGGATCGATTTTTAATCTCAGAGGAGTTTTTTTTCTTACAATAAGGTGATAGAAATAAGAACCTTAAGGGGAACTCACTCGGATCACTAGTCAATGCTTCTTCAGGTAGATCAAGTCATAATTGCAAAGAATGTTCCCTTCAAGTTCAACCCCACTTGGATTGAACACCCAAAATTTTTAGAAAAAATTAAGAGGTGGTGGCAGGAAGGTGAACCAGAACATGGAACAACCATGTATAGATTTCACAAAAAATTGCTATGGATAAAGTTGAAGCTAAAATAATGGGCAAAAGAGACACAAAAAGAAAGGAAAAGGAAAAAGAAACTTTGAACAGAGAACTTGAGGAAATTCATAAAACAATATTGGATGAAGGGAACAAGGAAGAGTTGTCTTGCAGAGAACAAAAGTTACTAACAAAGTTGGAAAAATTTTAGGATCAAGAAGAAGAGCTATACCGACTTAAATCAAGGATGATCTAGTTATAGAAGGGAGATCAAAACACCAATTTTTTCCACAAGTCCATACTCCAAAGAAGAAATCATAACTACATAAAAAGTATTCAGAGGGAGGATGGAAATACAATGATAGACTTGGAAGACATCAAATCAGAGGCTCTTAATTTTTTTGGAAATATTTTACAAGAAGAACCGGTTGATAGGACTCTAGCTCAAGAGGAAGCCCTAAAATACATAGACAAGGTGGTTAACGAAGAGCAAAACAAAGAGTTAACAAAGGAGATCTCAATGGAAGAGTTGTGGACCATAGTAAAAGGTATGAAAAAGGACAAGGCCCCTAGTCCAGATGGGTTCCAAGTCAATTTTTACACAAGTTGTTGGGAAATTTTAAAAAGAGATTTATTGGAAGTGGTAGAAGAAGCAAGAAAATTGGGTAAGATCCTCAAGGCCATTAACTCCACTTTTTTGGCAATTATTCCAAAATATAGAGATGCATCTTGCTTCTCTAGATTCAGATCAATATCTCTTTGTAACACAAGTTATAAAATTATAGCAAAGATAATGGTAAATAGATTGAAGTGCATTTTGCCAAATCTAATTTCAAAGGAGCAGGGAGCCTTTGTTGTAGGACAAATTTTTTTGACAATATAATTTTGACTTAGGAAGCATTGCATTCAATTAAACATGGAAATAAAAAGTCAATGGTATTAAAATTGGATATGGCCAATGCTTATGACCGAGTTAACCAGATATTTATTCTCAAAATTTTATAGAAATATGGGTTCAGTGAGAATTGGATCAAGTGGATCCATGCATGTATAAATAGTCCCTAGTTTGTTGTCCTTATAAATGGAGGTCCGACAAGTTTTTTTGGATCTAGTAGAGGGATTAGACAAGGATGCCCACTATCCCCATATTTATTTGCATTGGTGGCTAACTATCTTAGAAAAATTATCAAAGCTAAAGTAGAGGAAGGGATTTTAGAAGGGGTAAAAATATCCTCAAAGGTCAGATCTATCAATCATACTCTCTATGTTGATGATACTCTTATGATGGGCAAGGCTTCCATTGCTAATGCCAAAGCTTGCAAGGATATCCTTAACATGTTTCTAATGGCCTCAGGAGGTAATATGAACTATGGAAAATGCCATGTCTTTGTTTATAATAGTAGCATTAGGCTCCAAAATAAAATTTGAAGAGTATTGAATTTCCAATTGGGAAACACCAAAGGAAGTTTTAGGTACCTGGGAGTCCCAATATCCTCCAATGTCACCAAATATGCAGACTGGGATTTCTTTCTAAAGAAGATAAGCAAAAAAATGGATTCTTGGACTTCTTCATTCCTAAATCTGGCTGGGAGAACCACATTGCTCAAATCAGTGCTATCCTCTTTACCTATATTCTGGTCTTCTCTGATGGCTGCCCCAAAATTGGTGATGCAAGAAGTAGAAAAAAATGAGAAATTTTCTCTGGAAAGGAGGGAAAGATGGATCAAAAAAATTACCTTTGGTAAAGTGGTCCACAGTTTGTTATCCTAAAAATGAAGGTGGATTAGGTATTAAAAATCCATACCTTATGGCCAAAGCCCTAGCAACAAAATTGGTGTGGTGGATGCTTCAAAATGCAAATAGCCTCTAGGTTCAGGTCCTGTTGAGCAAGTATGGTGCGGGGTGTCCTTCAAAAAACCTGTTATTCAAAGTGAATCCTTGTAGAAAAGGAACAAAAATTTGGGGACACATTCTAGAAGGTCTAGAACTATTTAAAGAAAATTGTTCTTGGGCAATTAGGGAGGGAGAGATAGATGCTTTCTCTAATTCCTTTTCTAGAAAATTTCCAATAGTGCAACATAGAGATCTGGCTCAAATTATTAAAGGTTTAAGGAATAGAGGCTACAACAGAGTTAAAGACCTCATAAGGGTTGCACTGCTTGACACAGATCCTCAGAGTTGGAAAACAACTGAAGAACTAAATATTCCCACCCACCTCCATCATATTTACATGGAATTATTAATATTATTAAAAGATAGACCTATGTTTTTAAGGAAAGGTGAAGATGTTGTTAGATGGGTTGAAAAGGATAGGTTGGTGGCATATACTATTAAGAGAGGGTACTCTGCCTTGTTAGCTCAACAAATGGGAGGACAATTAGTAGGCTTTAAAAAGGCTACAAGGTTGGTTTGGAGTTCTATTGCCACTCCAAAATCTAAGTTCTTTGCTTGGTTGTTGATCAGAAAGATAATTATAGTTGGAGAAAATAGACAAAAAAGAGGATACATTGGGCCAACAATCTGCTACCTTTGTAGAGAAAATAATGAAACATGTATCCATGTGTTTATTCACTATCCATTCATAAAAAAATTGTGGTCTAATTGTGCAATCTTGTGCAACAAAGACATCAATGTTGCTTTGATCGAACAATCAATAGAAGGTTTCATGGTTGTATGGAATAGTGTGGTGATCAATGACAAATGTAATGAGGTCATCCAAAGTGTATGGATATTGCTTCTAATAAATACATTTTGGAATGTTTGGCTTTATAGGAACAAGGTCTGTTTTAACAATGAAATAGTCACAATTGAAGGAACTTGGAAGAAAATTTTGAGAGCTATGGGGGAACAATTCAGAGCCCAAAAAAGAAGTATGGTAGCTTCCAAGGATTCTTGGAACCAATCCAAACTCATAATTCTAAAGATGCTAGATCTAGACAAGGATAAGTTGACTAGAAAAATCATAGAACCAATTGCAGTTGAGAAGATACATCTTGACAAAGGAAAACACATGTGTTTTTTGATGGAGCTTCCAAAGGAAATTTGGGGCAGGCGTGTGCAGGAGGCATAATTATTTTGTTATACCCAACAAAAAGAAAATTATTATTCAAAGAAGGATTAGGTTGCAACACAAATAATATTGCAAAATTCAAAGGCCTAATTCGGGGACTGAGAATTGCTATTCAATTTGAGTTGAAGGATGTGGTTATAAGAGGTGATTATTTGTTGGTTTTCAACATCATGAAATAGTTATGGTCTCCACAGAATGAGTTAATAAATGAATCTTATGAGGAGGTGAAAGAGCTATTGGAAAAATTCCAAAAAATGAGAAATTTTCCATATTCCAAGAATTCTAAATTCTGAAGCAAACAAAAAGGCTAATGAAGGAGTGAGATTGAACAATGAGCAATTCACAATGATCCAGGTTTTAGAATGAATGCTTTGTAGTGCTTGTTTTTTCATGTAGGGTGTGAGAATTAGTTTTCTCCCCCAATTGCTTTGTACTTGTATTTTTCCATCAATAGAAATATTGGTTTTTTGTATTATGAATTCATGAGGGGTCTCCCGATCCCCCTATGTGTTAATTAACTAAATAAAAAATAAAAAAAATAATTAAAAATTGTAAATGTGCCTCATTTTTTTGGCTGATTTTTAATGGTTGAAAATAAATGTCTTGAAGCCATTTTTTGGCTGACTTCAAGAAGAATGGTAATAGACGATTATGAAGGTGTTTTTGATCAGTTGAGACCACTACCAGGCCATGAACAAGAGCCATTAAATGCAAGCAATATAGAAGATCAAATATGGAGGCAGATGCAGTTTTTATGGGCCATCACCCAATTTTAAATAAATAATAGTTGTAGTTAGGATCCATCATCGAAGTAGTTGCAATTTTGGTAATTATGGACTATCAACAAGCTTTGAATGGAAATCAATTTGTAATATATATGAGGGAGTTTTTGCAACAGTACCAGGGATCAAGTTTTTGCATAGCAAATTTTTGTAAGAGGTATACTAGAGTGCCCATCCTTGTTAGTTGTATTTTACTTTGTGTGTCTTGTCTAGTCACCCTTTTTCTTCCCCATTATTGTGCAGGTTTTACTAAGGAGGTACCTAGTTTACTGAGATCATTTCTAGTGGCTGAGATCGAAAGCTAGGAGGCTCTTTGTTACATCATTTTAATGAAGAGTTGTAGTTCTCTGTTGCATTATTTGAATGGAGAATTCATTGTATTTGCTTAGTTAGTGAGATCTAGTTACACTGATCAAAATCCCATTATAATGATTTATTGGATAATACAATCCTACTTCCTCCTTTTAGTAGTTCTATGTGCAATTTTTCTTGTTGTTCCATTTATATGTTACATCATTTGAATGTGTAAAAGACATCTTCTTTTGCTGGTATGCTTAATAATATCTGTTACATTATTTGAATGGATGTGATTGACTTAGTTTTATATCCTTCCCCTTCTTCATCATATTTTAAGTTTGGGTACAATTACCCAATGGATAAGGCACTGGTCTACAACTTGAAACCTTAGCTAAGAGTTACTTCGAATATTGGTCATTTTTTAGGTTGAAGTTTTATTTTTTTTGTTAATTTGGATGAGCTTGAGCATATGAGAAGTATTATAGGCTCACCTCTAGGGTATCCTTACCTTACTTGGTTTGTCTAGAGTCTTTATGGTCATATTTTATTGAGTTAAAGAGGTGGATCCATCAGAGTCCACAATATTGATTGTGAATCAATGATTTTATTATGGCGTGACAACCCAAATTCTTAAGGACACAAAAAATTACCAAAACACCCCCATAACATCCTTCAAAATTTTCCTTAATTTGTTGAGGGCCTAGTTTAGTAACCCTTTTATTACTCAAATAATTAATTAAATAAAGCCCCCTTTAATAAAGCATTTTCAAAAAGTATAAACTAATTTTGAAAGGTGTTTATTCATTAATTGGGTCCAACTCTATAAGTCAACCAAAATAATCGAGTCAACCAAGAGATACATGTCCACTCAACGCAGAGTTCACTGACACAGGTTTAGTCAATAGTATCCCAATTTATGCGTAACTTCCACTTAGTGGCTACCATGACCACTGGGTGTTGGTCATATACTTAAGGGAAGTGAATCCATTTTAAATTACCCTGTTATTCCTGTAAAGCAATGTGGGATAATTTATTCCACATTAGTAAAGGAAAAAGGTATGTTTCAATTATATTTACAACTCAGCAATCTATCAAACCATCAACCACATACATGAGATGACAAGAGGGCAGTCCTTGCAAAATCTACATGTGTGTCATCAATTGGCATGATTCGACCACCAGTTGGTGCGATGATCAACCACCACTTGGTGGTCGAGTGAACATGGGTGCCTTGCTACCTATAAGCACTACTTAGGTCCTGGAATGTCCCATGTGGGACAATGTTTTGGAGACCTCTATTTGCATAAATCTATCTAAGTGAAGTCTATAAGGATAATATTAAGCGGTCCAAACCTACTCAAACCCCTTTCCAAACAGTGTTATCTAGTAGACATAGGAGGGAAGTAAAGTCATTATAGGATTTTACCCATATGCGATGCATCAATAAAATATGAGGATGTTTGTTAGGATGGTTGTTATTGGTGCAACACAAAATGGTTTCAGAGGGTCATATAACTACATACACCCATGACTTAAGTGATTCTCAAGCAAGCAATTGGCTCCTAATTAATAGATTCAAACATCACTCACAAATGTATTCATATATCCAATTGTATTAAAAAAGTGGGGAAAACAAAATATACCAATCATAGATTTTACAATGGTATTAAAATTGAATTTAAAGCATATGAAACCTCCATTAAAATCCATTTCAAAGCCTATCAGATTTATAGCAAATTGGTGACAACAGGGTTTTAAAATTTAGAGCGAGGGATATAGGTCTTATACAAGAAGCTTTTCTCCTAAGAGGCTACACCAAATCAAGTGCCCAAATTTTTTAGTATGAAGGATGTAAATGTATATCCCACATTTTCTATATTGTGGACATAAGATAAAATAAACATGCTTTGACGCGATGGTATTGATAACCACCAAATGGTGGCCGCAGAGGTGCTGTTGATGGTTGAGGTGGTGATGTGGATTATTGGTTGGTTGTTTAACTTAATTAAGGTCTACCCTATCACATGGTATCTTAAACCGGTTTATTTTAACATCATATATGAAAATTAAATACAACCATATTCATCAATAATTATAAATAAAAATTAAATACATCCTATGCAAGAATTGTTTGAACAAAGAAAATGATAGATCAAAAGCTTGCTCTTGCTAGGATAGAGATTAAATTAAATAGCTAATACAAGGACACTAAAAATTATAAGATTATAGAAAAATAGAGCTTACTACTTATAATTTGTTTGAGAAAACAAGCATAATCCAAACTACAATCAAAGTAATAAAAAGAAGGCTAACCAATCTATTGCCCTAACATAGTCAGCTTCTTCCTCCCGACCTCCAAGAATTCCTTCCCCATGAATTTCCTCCAAGGCTATCTACCTATTCATTAAACATAACAAGTTATTTAGCGACTTTTGAGTAAGCTTCCCATTCAATAGTCAAGCTAGGTAAGACAATAGGAAGGATCCAAGAAGGAAGGTCACACTAAATGAAGACAGAAGGAAGGTTCTAAGAAAGATAAATTTCTACCATGGGAAATACTAAAATATCCCTTGGTTCAATTTTTCTCCCTCTTCTAGAAATTGGCTTCATTTTTCTTCCTTTTCTAGAACTTGGCTGCAATTTTCCTCTTCTTCTAAAAATCAGCCCCATTTTTCTTTTCCTTCTAGAAGTCATTTTTCCTATTTTTTTTTATTTCAATTTTTATCATTTTGTAGCAACAAAATGATTAATAAATTACCATGTAGGTATTAAAGACAATTAGGTAAATTTAAAACCATACTCAATTCCAATTATTAATTTTGGCAATTAATATTGACATTCTCCCTTTTGATGGATCCTTTTTGCAAGATTAAACAACTACAAGCATTTTAATATTGGTGGTTGTTTTTCCTTACCACCTTTGGAAGTGCCCATACCTGTAAATCAAAAATACATTAGTAATACCATATTCAAAACATCTATGGTATATAACTACTAATCATATTTTATATATAAAACATGCCAATATATGCCATCAATGGGATTTACCAAGGGAGGGTTGTGACATAATTCCTCCCTTAGATTAAACACAGTCCTCTGTGTTTCCTAAAAAATAAAGTATACATGAATAAAAACATAGTATACATAACCTCCAGTTTTTCCAAGTGGTACTTGCTAAATAGAGGGGTCCCTATGGACCCTACTTTGCTCCATCTTTTACATCACAAATATTGTTAAACAAACATAGAGTAATCATCATGTTTTATTTTCATAAAGAAGATATGGAGTCATATATAATAGGTTAGACATAACAAGTCTAAATACAATTAGGTTTATCAAAAACTCTCACAAAGGAGTTTCAACCTATGACTTGATGGTCCTTTCTATGAATTATCCTCATAGAAAATAGGTGTCATAAAATACAAAGACAAAATTTCATAAATCTCACTATAAGATACCCATATATCTTGAAACCCATTTTGGAAAACATATTTGCCATTACGAGTGCATCATTATTGGTGTCCCTTGGTTTACATTTTTAGTCAACCCATTGACTATCATAATAAATTTATACCCTAAGAGATATTGATGTCAAGTAAAGTCCTCAAAAGAGTCTAAGGTACACTGCTTAAGACCCACAAAATGTGGAGGGTTCACTTAGCTCTTCCACTTTGATTCACTAGTGGTTCAATAGTGGGAGGATAGGACTTGAACATAAATAGTCTCCGAGTATTATTCCAAGAATATCATCATCCACTGATATCCATGGTCACACTTACTCCTTGTAAGGTGTCATTCCAAAAGTATTATCATCCACTGATAACAATGGTCACACTTACTCCCCGTAAGGTGCCATTCCAAAAGTTCAAACAATTTTAGGAGAGGATCCCATACTCCTCTCAAGAATAGATTCCCTATCTATTATTCCCTTAAGGAATATTTCATACTTAACTAAGAATAGAAGTTTAATCTCTATTCCTACTCATTAATATTATTTTCAACTAAGAATAGAATTTTCCCATTATTATCCTTCATTAAAATCTGATGGATTTCAACAAATGTATCCATTTTCTTCTTCATTCCAAGGCATTCCTCACTTGAGAACTAGTTGATATAGATGAAACTCAACTGGTTAAGATGTGGCCCCATCCTAAAATTCTAGGGTTTACCTCAACATACCTCCATGGTATGAAGATACCTTGATACCTACCTGGTACAAGGATACCTTAATGGTATCCCCACATTGTCTTACCAATATTTGTGAATGTAAGACCATTCGACCATAGTGCAGGGTTCTTCCTTTTAGTTCATCAAAAGGAAACACCATTCCCTAAATATACGATCGTATGTTGGATCCTTGGGCATATCGCCTTGGGCCTAAGATAATTCATGATGAGATTTCTAGGACTTTCTAGTGCTTAATTATCAACTAATTAAGGCTATTACATAGCTTGGATTCCCCTATCCTACGAAACCAATACCAAATTGTGATAATATTCCATACCTCTACTAATAGGATACTTATTCCAAGCTTACCTACTTAGGACCATCCAAAATATTTCTTGCTTTTTGGAATACTTTGAGCCACCACTCAGAATATCACAAGAAAATTTGAGTGTTACACACCATCACTCCTGAAGAAAGAAGAATATGAGGAATATCTAATCCATATTTTAATGAATATTAGTTGAGAATACTTATTCTTAGTATGATAAACCATTTTCCATTAGGTGTGTTCATGATTAAATAGATTATTAATAACACAAAAAATTCTAGTATGGTATAAACATTCCTTATATTACACATAATTACATTTTTATATAATAAAAGTCCACTGGAATACACAACAAGCTTTCTTATAGAACTAATATGGTGGATTTTCAACCATGCCCAAAATATAGTCCTCATGGCTACTACCTTTCGATCCTTGCACTACTCTGTGTTGGACCTATTTCTCCTTTTTGTGAGGTTGTTGGAGAAACTACTCTAGGAGTTGTCCAAGCCTTGCCTCATATTGATGCTCTAGCTGCTCAAGTTGCTCTTCCTTACCCATTTTGTTCTCTAATAGTGGTTTGATATGGGATGAGAAAACCATGGCTCACCAATGCATCAAAAAAAGTAGTCAAGAATGTAACCCTCTATTCGTCCTTTACTTGGAGTAGTTGTGCATTCTTTGCCTATAAGACTATTATTGCTATTTTTATCCAGCTATATATTTATGATATCTCTAGCAGGAGCCTATCTCACTTTGTTATGGTAGCATCTCTCTCAACCTCCAATATCATTCTATCTTGTGCCTATATACCTTCTAGATGCAACTATTGGACTTGCTCCCCTTGTACATGTTGTCTAGGAAGCTCCTCTTTACTACCAACGGTCTCTTCTATTTTTACAACTGGTACTCCAGCTTCCTCTATTTCTACATATTTTTTCACATCTATTTTGCCTCCTTGACTTGATCTGACACCTCCAGAAGCATCAAGAGTATGTATTAGTAGATCAGTGAGTAGAAATATAAGGATCAAGAAGCATAATATAGGGTTTACCTTGAGCATGATCATTATAAATAGTGTAAACCCTAATACTAGTATAACCGTATTGGACTCCATGGGTAGAAATAAAATTCATCAAGATATCAACCTATTTTCTCAAAAACTATGACGTGCCCAACCAACCATCAATTTTATCAACCATATAATTGGTCATAACTCGTTTGTATCTTAATACATCATTCTCCATGGATTATATTTTGATTGATTATTAAGTCATTTGGTTGTAATAATTTAGAGCATAGTACTCCGAGGTAATAATTTTTATTTTCAACACACTTAAAATCTTATCTTTTATTCTCGTGTATACCATTATTATGGCCTCATGATGTCTTATTATTTCCCTTTCGATGACTCCATTAGTCGGTTTCATACACATTTATTTATGTACCTTATCCTTGGAATTCATTTTCAATTGTGACCATTATTACTTTGTTGACAACCATCTAGGTCACATTTGCACATCTGCAATGTACCATCATAAAACCTTGCACATTATCACTCATTCGATAATGATTTCAATAACGTAATGTTAAGTTTAATTTATTATGGTTAGTCCTTTATCTTTTTTAGACTAACTTATTTCATTATCATTCACTCGATAATAGCTATGGTTATTCTTGCTTCATGCAAGAAACTACTCCTAAGTATGCTTAATTCATTATCATTCATTTGATAATTTACTTATTCTAGGGTCATACTTACTCCATGCAAGATGTACTAAGAGTTATTCTAGGGAAAATATTATCCTCTAGGAGGTTCCCCTATGTCTCATGATCTTCAAAGGCTACACTTATGCTGGTTTTGCAAGTCCATCTTGACTGGTTCCAACATTTTTTATTGCCATTCATTACTACTTCAAACCTCCTAGATTGGAATTCATTTCCTTTTGATATGTGGTTTTATGTTTAAACCCTTTGTTTAAGGTTTATACCCTGGGTTATCATGTGTGGATAATAATACCACATGCATTGTGTAGTGGGATAATTCCATATTTAAATAGTGTATACCACATTATTAAACTTGACCACCACCCGGGTGGTCGGGTGGCATACTACACTGTGGTGATGATAGTAGTTGAGGTGGTATCCTAGATATGATCCCCAAAAAATATTATTTTAGGGGGTGTCTCAGTTGGAATTTGGACAACTTTCATGTTTCAAATATGTTGGGTTTCTGATGGTTTTGCCCTTGCATTCTTTCGCTATAGCTTCTAGCCAAAGGTCATGATTGTATTCAAGAGGCTACTTAGTCTCTCTAGATAATAAATAATATAAATTATTTTTTTGTTGATCACCTAATATTATTTACACTCTTGCCTCATCGTAAGTTATCATCACAATTGTGTTTTCAAATGGGATCTATTTTTCTACTTCCCTTGGAATTAGCTAATTTAAATATTATACTTCTCATGCAATTAAGTTTGTGATCAAGGGGTTACTTAAGAAGAATCTCCATGTGGTTCTCTTAAATATGAGTTTCCAAGTAAGTCCAAGGCTGCACTTCACAAGAATCAATGTGGTCAATGTCTATCTCATGGATAGGAGTGGCCAACCTCCTATAATTAGACCAACGGGTATACCCTTATACCTCGCATTTGGAAATTTTTCCATATTAAACCAATCAAGAATAGGAAAATCATTTTCCCTTACAAACTTAAGTCCAACTTAAGCTATTCTCCTTATTGTGGTGATTTTTCACGTCCTTAAGAAATTGGGTTGTCACGCACAAGAAAATCACTGGTTCAAAAACAACACTGTGGACTCTGGTGGATCCACCTCTTTAACTCGAGAAAATATTATCACAAAGACTCTAGATAGACCGAGTAAGGTAAGGACACCCTAGAGGTGAGCCTATAATACTTCTAGTATGCTCATGCTCATCCAAGCTTTAGAGTAACTCCCAACTAATGCTTCAAGCAACAGACCGATGCCTTATCCTTTGGTCAATTGTAGCCATATTTAAAGGATGATGAAGAAAGAAGGGGGAGGAGATAAAAATGAGCCAATCAAATCCATTCAAATAATGTAACAGATATGATTAAACATGCTAGTGAAATAATATGCCACTTATACATTCAAAAAATATAACTATAGCACCCTAAAATTGGTGCAAGAAACCTTAGTAAATAATTAAAATTACCTTAGTAATAATTCAAATTCAAATCTCAACCCCAAAACTGCTCCAAAACTGCTTGCTACCCGTTTCCTTTTTTTTTGGTACATAAGAATTTGAGACGATTTCACACTCTACAGACGATTTCAACTGCAGTCAACATTGGGGGAAATCAGTGCCCAAAGTTTGTGCTTTTTCTATACCTTTATGCTATTTTATTCTGCATCTAGTTAGTTTTATTATTATTTCCTATTATCCTGCATCTTGGAGTTCACCCATATAGCTTAAGTATATAATAACATCATGATTAGCTATTAAAGCATGATAATTTACTTGCATTTCTATTTGGGATTATCTTATTAACATCATTTTGTCATTTCACATCATTTTCCTTTATCAGCATAGCTGCATTTTTTGTAGTCTATGTCCATTTCTCTGATTGCAGGTCTCTGATGAATTCGTCAGATCTCAGATGATCCCGTCAGATCGAAGATGATCTTGTCAAATTCCAGGTGATCTTAACTGCTCAAAAATTAGAACCTCCATCAGACATCCGGAATCAGGTATGGTTTTTCTCATCTAGCTTGTTCTTTGTATTTTTTGTTTAAATCTATTTTTTGTATTCATTTAAATTTGCATTTCATATAGAATAGTTTAGATTCATTTGGCCAAACCTAGGATTTGAATGATTAAATATAAAATTGAACACATCAAACACATTCCCAACCTAGGCGTGGAGACTACCACTAAACGTTTCCTGGTGAACCCCACCATCCTTCGAAAAATCACCTTAATACCCCTCCCCCGAGAGGTGGGACCTTCAAAGGGCCTCTCAGTCCGAGGTACCATTCCATCCTTCTTGCATCCCCATTATGGGCATGGATCCTTTAGCCTGAAGGTAAGGGTGCAAAAAATTTGGAGCGATACATTTTGGTGAACCCAACATGAAACTAAAACCTTTTGAAAACAAAAACAAAAAAACATAGATGCATTTAAAATCATTGGAAAACTACTAAGTTGCATATCATGTTTAGATGGTAGCTCCTAAGAAAAGACTAGCAATTACTATAAATTTTGAAAACCAATTAGCATCCATAGAAATTAATTTTGTGCTTAGTGTGCCTGAAACAGATAGAAACCAATTTTTGTGGGACGAACTTAATAGGAGACTAGATCTCATTTCATCTAGGTCAACTAAACTTAGGCAAATCAAGAGGTTTGTCCTAGATAGAATCCTTGATCCCGATCAACTCATTTTTTATCATGAACTTCAGAGAGCTTGCCATAGGTGGTTAGCAGATAGAAGAGCCCTTGTGTCTTTTGAGTTGTATACCTTTAAGGAATTCCTCGAGAATGCAGCCATAGTGCACCAATTCCTAGGTCATATAGAGGACCAAGAAGCTGATCTTGCAGATAGGAAAAGGTGGAATAGAGTTCCTAGAGCTATTTTATATCGAGAGTATTGCCACGAACTTTATTTCTACCAACCAGAATCTGAGACAGATAATATCACTATAGCACTTTTTGTCAAATTCCTGAAAAACAATTTCCAATTTGAAGAGGAGCACTTTATGACTCCTGAAGAACTTGAGCCCGTTAATGATATTTATAAATTGTTTATAGAAAACTAGATCATTGCTTTCATTATTATTATTTCTTGCATTTAGTGTATTGTTTGTTACCTTTATAATATTGTTATAAAAAACAAGAAAAACCAAAAACATAACAAAACCAAAACATTTTATTTTAAATACTATAGTAGGTAAATAATTAAAATATATACCTCTTAAGCTTGTTGCATATATATATATATATAATTATATATATATATATATATATATATATATATATATTTGCCGAAATCTAAGTTTAAGCACAATGACTAGACTTAGGAATGGTAAACAAACTGAAGAAGAAGAAGAAGAAGATTGGTTAGGAAAGAAAAAAAAAAATCAAATGCCCTTCCTGAGGATTCAATTTCAGAAGGAGGAACTCTAGAACAGCCAGAAGATGAGCTAGTTGTAGATGAACAAGAAGAAAATGTTAAAGAGGAAGGATCCTCATCCCCTAGAATGGCTCCAGATGAAACTATTGCTTTTGATAACTTCGATCATTTCTGGAAATTTTTCAATAATAATATTGGTGCTCTTAATATGGTAGTTCGTATTGATAGAGGACAAATTAGTGACACTCAAGCAGCCATGGAAGATATGTTTAACATACACACCAATCCCTTGTCCTTTGTTGATCAAGAAAGTGATAAAGCTGGACCATCCAATAGAGATATGGTCACTATGATTTAGAACATACAACAACAACAGGTTACCCAACCCCCTAAGGAACCTGTTATTGAGCCTAAAATCATCCCCACACAAAAGAGACCTTCATTCATTGCTTTATTTTGCCAAACTATTGATCAATATGCTTCAAATCAACAAAAACCTAAAATGAAGCCAAACACCAATTTTCAACAATCTGGGATACAACATAATACAACTTCAAAACTTCTTCATAACACCCTTCCTACCAACAATTTACACAATAGCAATATAGCATCTAATCTTCATGTCCCTCCATCATATACTCACAAATCCCATATTAATGCCCTACAAAACCAATATGGTGGGCAAACCAATAATTTGGAAGCCATGGTGAAACAGTTAGCTTCCCGCATGGACCAGATAGATCCCTACCGTCCCTCATACAATTATCGAGAGATATGTAGTCAACCTTTGGATCCCATAGTTGTAGCACAACCATACCCTAAACACTTTCCCATGCCCGTCCTGCCTATATATAAAGGAACTGAAGATCCCATAGAGCATATTCATATGTTTAGGATAGCATGTCATGATATATCACATGATGACTTGCTATTACTAAAAATGTTCCTAAAAATTTTAGGAGGAATGGCGTTAGAGTGGTATTATCAACTACCCACTCATTCTTTGAGAAATTTTGAAGAAACAAATGAATATTTTGTCCATCAATTTAGTGCCTACATCGAGAGGCACGTGACCATTAAATATTTATACAACTTAAAACAAGACAAAGATGAATGTTTTGCTAATTTCTTAGCTAGATGGAGGCAGTTGACAGGAAAACTGCACTTTGTGCTACCTTATAGGGAAATGTTGGACATTTTTATTAATAATTTGCAAGAACAAATATCCTATGAATTATCAACTGCTACCTTGACCACCTTCGATCAAGCTATAGACTTAGCTCGAAGGGTGGAAGATGCTCTCATTAGAAGAGGTTAGCTTAAAAAGAAAGATGATGAGAAAACATCTAGAAATCAATATAAAAACAAACAAGTTGTGGGTGACGGAGTCACTGATAGTAGAAACATTACTAATGTTAATACTACGAAAACAATGGAGAAGTTTATATTAAAACCTCCTGATAAACCACCTCGGGAGTTTACTAGATTGAATCAACCATTCTTCCTCAATTACTAGCACGAGGCTTGATTCAATTACCAGCTATCCGAGAACCTGATCCAACTATACCCGGATACAGAGCTGATTTACATTGTGATTTCCATAGAGGACCTGGACACTCTACCAACTCTTGTAAAAGATTAAAACATAAAATACAAGACTTGATTGATAATAATGAAATGGAGGTGCAAGCCTTTCAACCTAAACAAAATGCTCCTAATAATGCTCAAAAGAACATTCCCCAAAATCAGAATCAAAATGCTAATCAATCATTGGACATATTTCAACATCCTTTACCAAAACATGGTAAAGAGGTGGCCAATCAAATCAAACATCATAATGTTCCCCCTCCTACCCGATATGTAGGGACTATTAGCGGACAATTACCTGTTCAATATCCCCAAATATTTGGCACAACTTTCTCCATGGTCATGACCAGACCCCTGTATAATACTCAAACATCGGATCCTAGTGATGTAGAATCGGATACTGAAAGTGAAATAGACATCACCTCAAACCAATCAAATAGTTTTGAAAATGAATCAGATCTAATTCAACCTATCACAGATGATATGGTTCCAGAAGAACCATTTCCTAGAAGAGTTACTACTTGACCCTCTTCTAATCAGTTCCTTCCTAATGAACAAGCCATAAACGCTCAATCGAGACCAGTTCAATGTCTTCAATATAACATTATAGGTACCATCAAAGTTGTTACCAGAAAATAGGCTCAAAACTCTCAACAGGATCAAACTTAGAATGATGGATCAGCTCCATTTATTTTGAAAAATCCCAATAAAGGGAATCATATGTCTAATGTTCAACCTAAGCCTCCTTATAATATTAATGAACAATTATCCAATACTACAGCCAGAATTTCCCTTTTGGACTTGTTAAGATCTTCTCCTACCCATAGAGATGAGTTAATGCTTACATTAAACCAAATGATGGTACCTCAAAATATTCAACCTAAAGCCATGTCCAATACTATCATCACTCGAGAAGTCGATTGTATTGACTTTCGAGATAGAGATATCCCACAACATAGTTTACATAAGGATAACCCCTTATATATTACTGCCCTAATTAGAGATGTAGTCATTAAACGAGTCTTGATTGATAATGGGTCATCTTTAAACATATGCACTTTTGACTTCTACCAAATATTTGGCTTTAGGAGTGACGAGATGAAAAGAACGAATATGATTATCAAAGCATTCAATGACGAGACACAAGAAATGTGTGGAGTCATTACTATACCCTTGCAATTTGGTCCTAGAACCCTAGATACAACCATGTTTATTGTACATTGCCCTGCATTGTACAATATACTTATGAGTCGCCATTGGATCAATGCGATGCGAGCGGTTCCCTCCACTTTACATCAGTGTGTTAAATTTGAATTTAAAAACCAGTTGGTTACCATTCATGGTGATCCTAGACCCTTTGATATGTGTGCTTTGGCAGAACTCGTTGGAGTACAATTTTGCCCTGCCCTGTCATCCACACATCCTAGTTCTTATCATCCATCCAAACGTGTGAAACACACACCCATAACATCATCTACCCCATCAACTACACCTATACATTTAACTCAACCATCTTCTGAACAAACCACACTAGAACCTCAAAAAGATCTTAAATCCACAACCAATCCTTCATGTTCCATCCCTATAATTTCAAAACCTATAGATCCATTTATTAACACCTCCACATCATCTACATCTATCATACCTTCCACATCTAAAGATATCAGGAATGATCCTTCTACATCTTATGCTCTTTCTGATGAACTCTTACCTGATTTATCTAAAATTCTTATATAAAAAAAACAAATGCCTCTATGCAATATTCCATTATCTTAAGTAATTTGACGCCATCTCCTCGTACTTTGGGCCTCCCACAACCTATGGGAAGTACTTACCAAGTCGGGAGTTGTGCTTTTATTTATAAAGGATATGATTGGGGTAGAATACCCTGAAACATCAAGACACATTATGATGGATATGCCAGGTTCTATTTTGCTAATGAATATATCAAAGCTAAACCCATAATGCTTAAAATGGGATATAAAGGGAAAGGCTTGGGACCTTTCCAAAATGGTATGAAAGAACCTTTCGAGGTAGAACCATGGCCCACCCGATGTGGTGTGGGCCTATTTCCTAGTAAGGGTCAACACTTCCATTTTGAAGATAATGATCAACTCATATGTTATCAATATTATTTAGATGGGCTTGATGATTTGCCTCTAAAAAATCAGCCATTTACATGTAATATGCTATCCATAGTTTATCCTAAAATGATTGCTGAATCTGACAATGAGTTGGAGGGAGATATTTTTCATGATGTCTCCGTTGAAGAGTTGATACACAATGATTTTTATTTTGATGGTTCTATACCTACTATAGCCCAGCTTGAGGCCACGACTCCTCAAGATGAATTATCCAAGTTAACCTTAAAGGAATTACAATAATTGGGCATTTCACCCGCCCCACCTAATTTTGAAAGAGATCTACACATGGAAGTAGAAAACATCATTAAGGTTAACATTGGAACTGAGGATAATCCTCACATAATCAGTATTGGATCAGAATTAAGTCAAGAAAAACAAGAGCAATACATTGCATTCCTTAAATAATATGAAGATGTCTTCGCTTGGACATATGAATATATGCCAGGTTTAGACCCTTATGTAGTCATGCATCACCTAGTAGTCCATCCGGATGCTAAACCTGTTAAACAGAAACTTAGAAAAATGCATCCCAAAGTGGCCTTGCTAGTCAAAGGGGAGTTAGAAAAACTCCTGAATATTGTTTTTATACAGGCTATTGATTATGCTAAATGGATCTCAAATGTAGTTCCAGTCACCAAGAAAGAAGCTACCAAAGTTAGGGTTTGCACAGACTTTAGAGATATTAACACTGCATGCCCTAAATATGATTTTCCTCTTCCAAACATGGATCAAATCATTGATTTTACTGCTGGGAGTGGAATGATGTCCCTAATGGATGGATTTTCCAGTTATAATCATATTAGGATAGCTCCTAAAGATCAGGCTAAAACAACCTTTATTACCCCTTAGGGTACCTTTTGTTGGAAAGTGATGCCATTTGGTTTAAAGAATGCAGAAGCAACATATCAACGAGCCATGACTTATATCTTTCATGATATGATGCATGATATCCTACATGATTATATAGATGATATTATAGCTCGCTCCATTAATGAAGATGATCATTTAGATGATTTAAGGAAAGTATTTAATCGGTTAAGAGAATATCTTATTCGATTAAATCCAGCCAAATGTATATTCGGAGTCAAGTCCGATAAACTATTAGGGGTTTTAGTTTCTTTACGTGGTATCGAAATCGACCCTCTCAAGATTGTGACTATCACTGATATGCCCGCACCCACCAATATATCTGAGTTACGAAGTTTACAAGGTAAGCTTCAAGCCATCCGTCGCTTCATCGATAAGCTGGTAGACAAAACCAGTCCCTTTCTTAAGCTCCTTAAGAAGGATGTCCCTTTTAATTGGGACGACGAATGTAAGGAAGCTTTTGAACTTCTCAAAAAATACCTCCTTAACCCACCTATGCTTTCACCGCCTAGACCTGATCGCCCATTTCTCCTATATATTTTAGCTTTAGATTTTGCTTTAGGAGCTATGTTAGCTCAGCTTGATGATGAGAAGAGAGAGCGTGCTAATTATTACATTAGCAGAACCCTCATCAGTTATGAAACCCACTACACAACATTAGAAAAACTATGTCTAGCAGTCGTATTTTCTACGCAAAAATTATGCCATTATATGCTCAGTCAGAAAACATATGTCATTGCTAAATATGATCCCTTGCGGTATCTCATGGGTCGACCTTATTTATCGGGTCGCACAACAAAGTGGGTTCTTGCTCTAAGTGAGTTTGAACTCACGTTCATAGGACATAAGTCTGTTAAGGGTCAAATCATAGCAGATCAATTAGCTACTGCACCCTTAGAGTCTACCCATCCCCTCATAATTGAGTTTTTTGATGAATTTCTTCAATTAGAGGCAGACCATGTTGAACAATGGTCCTTATACTTTGATGGAGCCCGATGCATGAGTGGGGCTAGTGCGGGTATTATTTTAATATCTCTGCAAAAACATCTTATACCTTTGTCCTTCAAATTAACATTTGCTTGCACCAATAACACTGTCGAATATGAAGCTCTAATCCTTGGATTACGAGCTGCCTTGGCACTAAAAATTAAACATCTGCTAGTTTTTGGTGATTCTCAACTTGTTATAAACCAAATTAATGAAGTTTATCAGACCAAAGATGATAAATTATGCCCATATAAAGCATATGTTTTATAATTAATATCTCTATTTGATCAAGTTACCTTGGAAGCTATTCCTCGAACTAGCAACCGTGCGGCTGACGCTATGGCCGTAGCTACATCTCTTCTGCCCTTGGAGTTAGATGACGAATATGCCACCATAATTATTCGTCGACTCCAGGAACCCGCTTCAAATAAGTCATGCTTAGAACCTTTGGATGTGTTTCTAATCAATGAAACTACTCCTAAACCTTGGTATATGGATATATTTTATTTTCTTCACAATGGGACTTTCCCTGCCAGTTCTAATAGGAACCAGCGTCGGTTATTACGTAGACGAGCAAGTCGATTTGTAATAATTGGCAATACTTTATATAGGAGATATTTTGAAGGTATCCTATTGAGATGTTTGAATCTAGAAGAATCCAAATCAGCTTTGAGTGAAGCCCACGATGGATCTTGTGGAGGACACTTTAGTGGTAGTGTTATTGCTAAAAATATCCTTAGGATAGGCTACTTTTGGCTTACCATGGAGAATGATGCACATGATTATGTGTGCCATTGCGACAAGTGCCAAAAACATGCTGACATTGTCCATGCGCCTGTGCAAGAGCTGTAGGCTATTTCATCTCCTTGGCCCTTTTCAAAATGGGGCTTAGACATTATTGGCAAAATTAATCCTGTGTCATCTGATGGACACAAATTCATCATAACCACCACTGAGTATTTCACGAAGTGGGTTGAAGCTATGCCTTTAGATTCCTACACTGGAACACAAGTCTCTAAATTTATTTTTAATCAAATCATTTGTAGGTTCGAAATTCCTGTAAATCTCATCTCAGACAATGGAACTTGTTTCAAAAATAAATATGTTAAGAAATTATGCCAAAAATATAAGATTCAACATCGATGGTCCACTCCCTATTATCCTCAAGGTAATGGCCAAGCAGAAGCATCCAACAAAACCTTAATCAAAATTCTCAAAAGATTGGTCAATAAATCTGGCCGCGATTGGCACATTCAATTATATCCAGCTTTGTGGGCATATCGCACTAGTGTTCGAACTCCCACTGGAACTTCACCTTTTGTTTTGGTTTATGGCACTGAAGCTGTTTTTCCCTTTGAATTAGAAGTTCCTTCTTTGGCTCTACTACTTCAAGATACCAAAGTAGGGGATGAATATCGAGCTGGCCGACTCAGTCAGCTGGAACTCCTAGATGAAAAGTGCATCAATGCTTTGGAGCATCTTCGTGCCTACCAAAACAAGCTTAAGAGATCATATGCTAAGAAATTTCGTCATCGATCCTTTGAGGTTGACGACCTTGTTTTAAAAGAAAATAAAAAAAATACTAATGCAACTAAAGACCTTAAAGGTAAATTTGAGCCCAACTGGCTTGGACCATACATTATCACTGCTAAATTTAAATCGAGAGCATACAAATTAGCTACCTTAGATGGTAAATATTTAAAAGAACCTATGAATATTATGCATCTTAAGCGATATTACGCATAAAATTTGGTCATTTCACCATTTGTATATATTTTTCATGTTGTCTCATTTTAAAAATATATATATAACTGTTTAAACAAAAACAAACAAAAATAAAAGTAAAAACATCAATATTATAGACTCTTTCGAAACCAAAAAAATAAAGAAGAAAGAGAGAGTCAAAATTATCAAACTCCTCAAAAGTATTTGTTGTATATATTTCTTCTTGAAGTATTGCAGTTATATTTTCAAATTATTTTGGATAAATTAGCATTTATTTGGAATCCCTCACTTTTGCAAACACAAAAATAAATATCTTGATTTTATCTGGCATGATTACTAATCTCTCTTATATCAAAGTCCACAAAATTCAATTAAATAAAGTTTGAGCACAGAGAATTGATCTTGTCATTTACTTAAACCAAACATATCCTTTCACAATAAAATGATTATATTTGTAATGTCCATGCTATGCTACATAGTAGAAGTGGTTTCTTGAGCGAAAAGTTTCCCCTGCTATCCTATCATGCACATGGTCTAGAATCTTTGAGAATTGACAAAAGGACAAGCTCACCCCTACCCGGAATAAAAATCCCTTGCTCTAAAGCTAATCGGAGAAAGTATCCCTAACATAGGAAGAAAATAAAAGTTCAAGAAAAGAGAAAAAGAAAAAAGTTATTTCAGCATTATCTCAAATATCAAAGCAAAAGATACAAAAATGAAAAAAAGAAACAAGCAAAAGCAAATGCAATAAAATCCCTTTCCCTACCCATTGAAAAGAAAAGAAGGGTTGATGAGCTTGAATCCCTGGAATTCTCAATTATTCGAAAACTGTGAGGTAAGCCCCATAATAGGTGGTTTGTGCCCAACCCGCTTGGCCTTGGGTAACTCCTAGCATGGTGATATGTCTGTTACATTAGCGACCTTCTTTTGTACAAACCTATGTCTGCTTATGGATTAGCTAGCTCTTGATAACCTAACCTACATAGTAGTCTGGTACAGTTATATGCATCTAAATCATGGTTAATGAACACTTATTTGGTTAATTCAAATCACTTGTATCAAATTATCTTGCTCAAAACTGGTAAATGAACAATGCAATTGCACACACATTTGTATTTGAGAGATTTTGTGTATCATTATGATAAATCAAGATCGGAAATGAACTCACATATGCACATGGGATTCCTTATAAATCTAACTTTTGTATTTAAGATACTTTGAAATATTTTTTGCAAATTGTCTGAAATAATTTCATTTTCTCATCTGAGAACAGTTGTTTAGTATAAAGACAACTACATGCATTATAAAAAAAAAATCAAAATCATTTTCAAAAACATGCAATAAAGTTACATTTATATATAACTTTTTGAATTTCGCGATGATGGTATAGTTCCAAAACCAAAATTGAAATTTTATGCCTAGCGCAAGTCCTCATCTTTATATTTTCTGTTTATTTTCAAAAAATTAAAAATCAACCATGCAATAAAACTATTATATCAATTTCTTCTTTGGATTTCGCGATGATGGTATAAGTCTATACCTATAATTCTATGCCTAGCGCAAACCATCGTTCTAATTTTCTTTTCCATATATTTTAAAAACAAAATTCATCAAAACATGTGACTTGCATCATTATGTTACACAAATATTCTTTACAAACAAAAAAACACTTATTCTATTTCATGACATTATGTTCAAATTCAGTTTTTGCAACCATGGTATAAATTCTAAGGAATTGTTCAAAATTTTATCATACTTAGGAATTTATGCCTAGCAACATCATATTTTCATGCATACTATTTTTATGGAAATCTGAAAACAAATCACCATCATCATCATCATTTGCATCATCACAAAAAATTCTTAAGACAGTCTCTTAAGCACTCTTTTACTTTTTAGCAATATTTCTATACCGGGATTAGCTTGACGACCGAGTGAGTGGCGAATCCATAAAATGGTCTATAATAGTGACAATGTCCTTTGAAATTATTGTTAGAAGTCCCTTTTATTTTTTATCAAATCACACCACAACCACCAATTTTTTTACATCAGATTATTTCATTTAAAATCTTACAGCATGATATCAAATTATAATATTTCAAAACAACATAATTACATGAATCATCAAATCAATCACACCAAAACATTAAAGCATCATACAAACACATAAGACAAGTCATATGATCAAAAATATCTCATCTATATATACATATCTCAAAAAAATATATGTACATCATATCAAAATTGGATTGGTATGCCACAATCTACATATTGGCATACTTAATCCTCTCAAACCATATATATAGTCTGTGCAGTGCAGTGGCCTAGCCTCGAGAACCTCTCGAGCTCTCAGCCTCATCTCCTCCCCTGCCCTAAGGTGGACGAGGTGGCCCCATCGTAGTATGTGTGGTACTGTGATTCCTAGTCGTCGATCGGGATGAAGTCCTCGATGACCCAACCCTGATCGGATCTGCAATATTGTCTAGTAGTTGTATCCTCTAACCCTTTGGCACCAGTTGGAAGTATATACCCTGATAGAAGGCATTCTGAGCAACCGACCACGCCAACTCCTGAGTGCTCGCTCCTTCGCTCTATGCTTTGAGACATGCGACCTCATCTCTAAGATGTATGGCCTCAGCTTAGTGTCATGCAGCCTCATCCTGTAAAGTCTGCACCTGAGCCTAGATATGAATAGTCTCTGTTCGAAGAGTAGCCATCTCGCTACTCTCTCGTACCTTGACATCCTTGTCCTTATCAGGTGATGGTGGCCTCTCTCTCCATGGAGAAGGGGGTCTCTCCTCCCTCCTCTCTCGTTGTCATGACCTTTGATGAGCCTATGGCATCCTCTGCTCTCTCCCATTGCGACCCTGTGCCACCTCAATGGCCACCTGGCATCGCCTCCCCATCCAACGTACAACTGTGTGAATCAAAACTTGAGCCCTCATCATCCGAGGAGGGTGGATGCCTGCATACTAGGCATCATAGCCGTCAACAACCCCTGCATCGTCCCCATCCACTGGATGAATGGGGGAATCATCCATGTCCTCACTCCAAATGCGTTGCATATCTGGGGCCCCATTGACTGTAGTGTTATCCTAGATGGTCCGAGAAAACTTGTAGTCCTTGAGAGATGGGATCCCCTGTTGTAGACCAAACTACCTCAAAACTCGGTCATAGCGGTGGAGCTCCACCTCTCTCCTCTCCATCCTCAGCCAACAGGTTCACCTAACACAAGCCATCTCTAGTTCATCCTCGGCCCACCTTGGATGATCTCTCCAAGGCCTCCAGGTGATCTGGTCAGAGACAAGGTCATCAAGTAGTCTCTGGGACATTGGCAGATCTATTCACCATTATGACCCTCTCTGAAGCCACCAATAGAAAGCTCGAGGCCTCTTCTCATAAATCCCTATTAGTGGGAGCCCTACTGACCTCTGCACCGCGATGTGCTCCTAGCACCAAACTTGTAGTAGTGATGTCATGACCAAAAATCAGCCACCCTTGTATACAACCCCATGCAGGATCCTATACAATCGGCATAGTACAAAACTCCCCCAAGCAAACCTATACCCGTGGTCTCTCATGTCGTAGACCACATCTGTCAGTAGCCATGGTACTCTGCATCCACTCTGATGGCATAGCAACAGACCACCTACCACCCCAACCAAAACCTGTGTTAGTCTAGATGCCCCAGGCATCTGGCATAGAGACTCGATGTTCACTCTGCCTTTCTCCAGGGCAAAGCTCGAATCTCTGCACAGTCGCATCATCATGTGGCCCTGATTGGCCACGAGAGTTATTAGTCGTCCTTGTATGGAGATCCTCAAAATCATTCATACATCCTCCAATGTGGGAGTCATCTCTTTTATCGATAACCGGAAACAAGAAGAACTCGGATACCACCTCTCTGCTAGGGCTATCAATAGCCCCATCTCTGTAGAAACCTGTGGCATATCTGTCACATGCTGCAAGTCAACTTGAGCCAACTAATCTCACTCTACCTAAGATAGAGCAGCCAAGTCATCCCTCAGCCTGTCGTATTTCCATTCTCTGCTCTTTAGTAATCCTCTCTACAACATAAACAACAAAACAATAAAAATCATTAATAAAACAGTGATTAAAAATGCAAGTAAAACAAGTTCAATTTCATAAAAATGATGATATCGTCCACTATTGGACGATATTGTCCAAAATTTGAGCAAATTCATCTCCGATTTTGCAAGAGGGAATTGTCCCTTATTGGATGAAATTGTCTCCATATCACTGATTTCACCCTTGGATGAAATCGGCGATATTGAGACGATTTCGACGAAATTGAGACGATTTCGTCCCGACGATGTTGATGGCCCAAAAATGGCCACGATGCTCAAAAATCATTCAAAATTAATCTAAAAAAAATGAAATTCAAAATTAAAGCATTCTAAAATAAGTTTGGACCCTTACCCGTAGCCCGCGTCAGACCTCTGTCGATTTGTGCGCTGTCTCGACCATTCTTGTCTACAGAGCTCTAGAAACCAGGAAAATGAACAGTAACAATGAAATAGGGTTTTTCCCTATTTTTCTTAATTTTATTCAAAACACTTAACAACATTTTAAAATTTTTGCTTTTTCGCGTTTTTACCTCAAACGTTCAATTTGGGTAAAAACACGGAGGGGGCACCATAGTAAGCTGTCGTACGATTCGACCTAGAATTGTCGCCTAAAAATGGGAATAAATTTTTGCTTTCTTGTAAATCGAGAAGAACTCGTCTTTAATGCATTTTCTTCGAAAAATTCGCTAAAGAGGGGGCAAAATGTAGCACCCTAAAATTGACATAGTAAACCTTAGTAAATAATTAAAATTACCTTAGTAATAATTCAAATTCAAATCTCAACCCCAAAACCACTCCAAAACCGCCTGCTACCCGTTTCCTCATTTTTTGTGCCATTTTTAGAGTTTGGTTTTTTTGTTGGATGATATCATTTTTGATCAGATGATATCACCTCAGATCGAATGAATTCATCTGGAGAAGAATGTCCAGACGATTTTGTCCCAGAACTAATTTTTCATAATTAGCCTCTGTTTCAACAGCGTCTCTAATCTAGGCAGAAGCGTGTCTACACCATTAAATACCCTCCCTGTTGGATATCTCCCAAATTGGGATGATACCCAACCTCCTAACCTCCATCCTAAGCTTATTTAAACCTTAGGACCCCCCTTGACATTCCCCTGGCTGAATTTCCCTATAATTTGATCTTTGCATGCATTATAATACCCTAGATTATCATCTGCATTTGTGCTTTTCGAATTTTCTTGTAGGAACTTTGTCATTTTTCAGTCGGAGCAAGCTCAGATCATCGCAGACGATCTTGTACAATTTTAGACAATTTCGCACTCTACAGACGATTTCGACTGCAGTCAACATTAGGGGCAATCAGTGCCTAGAGTTTGTGCTTTTTCTATACCTTTCTGCTATTTTATTCTGCATCTAGTTAGTTTTATTATTATTTCCTGTTATCCTGCATCTTGGAGTTCACCCATATAGCTTAAGTACATAATAACATCATGATTAGCTATTAAAGCATGATAATTTACTTGCATTTCTATTTGGGATTATCTTATTAACATAATTTTCCTTTATCAGAATAGCTGCATTTTCCGTAGTCTGTGTCCATTTCTCCGATTGTAGGTCTCTGACGAATTCGTCAGATCTCAGATGATCCTATCAGATCGGAGACGATCCTGTCAAATTCCAGGCAATCTTGACTGCTCAAAAATCAAAACCTCCATCAGACATCCAGAATAGGTATGGTTTTTCTCATCTAGCTTGTTCTCTATATTTTCTGTTTAAATCTATTTTCTATATTCATTTAAATCTGCATTTCATATAGAACAGTTTAGATTCATTTGGCCAAACCTAGGATTTGAATGATTAAATATAAAATTGAACACATCAAACACATTCCCAACCTAGGCGTGGAGACTACCACTAAACGTTTCTTGGTGAACCCCACCATCCATCAAAAAATCACCTTAATACCCCTCCCCCGAGAGGCGGGACCTTCAAAGGGCCTCTTAGTCCGAGGTACCATTCCATCCTTCTCGCATCCCCATTCTGGGCACGGATCCTTTAGCCTAAAGGTAAGGGTGCAAAAAATTTGGAGCGATACAATAACATATAAATGGGACAACAAACAAAATTGCACACAAAAATGCCAAAATGAGGAAGCAATATAATATTGATCAACATATCATTACAATGGAGTCTGATCAGTGTAACCAGATCTCACTAAGCAAGTAAAACAAGTATTTCATTCAAATGATATAACAAAGAGCCTCCTATAGTAGAGTTAAAGTGCACTATGCCTTCAGTTTGACACTTGTCAGGTTCATTGACAAGTGTCATGTTCATCATATAGGCCTTCTGCCTATATATGTAACACATTTTGTATCAATAAAAAAATCTCATTAAGTTTTCCCTCCTAACATTTGGTATCAGAGCTCCAGGCAGTCTCCTGAGCTTGTGAGCTTGAGGGGGGATTTCCCTCATGGAAATCCTCCCTCCCCCCATTTTGCTTTTTAAATTTTTTACCGAGGGAGTATGCTCTCCATCGTTTGATGGATCAGAAACCAGATGGTAAGATTTTTAAAATTTTGGGAAATTTTTTTAATTTTGTTTTTAGGTTTTTAGATCTGACGGAGGCTCCTCGGTTATGGCATCTAATGGCTAGTCGTCAGCCAGAGGATTCGACCCCTGCCCTATTGGCAGATGTGCATATTCCTATGCATGGGAGGGAACAGCACGACATGGATGAACACGGCCGTGCTGTTGACGTGCATGCGTAACTTCTCCAAGAGCAGGGGTCCTGTGGTGGGAATACTTAAAGGCTACATTGGCCTAAGCACTACCATTTTCACGGACATATGCAGTGCCCTGTTTGCCAGTAACCCTTCTTCCTTTCTACTCATGCTCGCCCTCATCCTGGGCGTCGTCTGCACCGCTGCCATGTTGTTCATGCGGCCCATGTTCTCTGCCAGGGAAGAAAAAGAAGATTCCAGACATTTCTCTACTCTAAACTTGATTGCAATTTTCACGGCCATTTACCTACTTTCCTTCGACATGACAGGAGAGCACGGAGTCGTCCTCTCGCGTATCTTCGTGGGCTTCCTGCTGCTTCTCCTGGCGGCGCCTCTGGCCATTCCCATTAAGAATCTGATCCAGGAACGCTTTGGCGCCGATGCGGGATCGATTCTCCGGGCTCGAAAGCTATGACGATGTTGTCCGTGTGGCAGGCAAGCCATGCATTGGCGAAGACCATACGATATTCCAGGCGGTGAGGAAGTTCGATTTCTGGTTGTTGTTCTTGGTGTTTCTGTGTGGAGTTGGGACGGGAATGGCCGTTATCAACAACATGGGCCAGATCAAGCTGGCCTTGGGTTACGTGGATGTGGATATGTATTTTGAAGGATCAAAAAGCAGCACTGCGGTGACGACATTACTGTCTGCTGCGATGATTTGATTGCAGCACAGATCTCCGACAATTTTTTTAATTTTAGTAACATAGGCTATGACCGCAAAATCAAAACAATTTCAATCACGAAACTCTGAGTCTGCAACGCGACATTGGAAACCTGTGATGCCATTTCGCCCAGTCCAGAACGCGCTTCCGTCCAGCTGTATTTCATGTCGGTGCCGAACCAGACGATGGCGGACGCCTTCGAGGGTTCCAGGAAGAGGTACACCACGTGGAGACAGTTCCACGACACGCTTGAGGAAATGCGGAGCTTCTGCTGCAGATGAAGACGTTCAGTTTAGTGGCAGTTGGTGCGTGTAGTGGGGTGAAGACGTGAATCTCCCCGTGTAGCGCCGCACCACCCGCGGTGAGATCTCCAGTGCATTCGCCCGTTGCTTCTCCGCCGCTGACCCCGAGAACTTTCTTCCCCTGGACATGCATGCCACGTGGAAGGCAATGGAAAAGCTTGAAGACTAAATTAAGTTTTTAATTAAGGCTAAATTAAGTTTTTTAAAGTGGGGGGCATTTATTTTAATGAAGGGCATTTATTTTTCAAATTGTATGGAGACTTTTTTTTATAAAGTGGCAGGGCCACTTTATTGAATAACTTGAATGCTTTATTGCTTAAATGGTCCATGTGATTTCCCTGCGTGGGAAATTTTAATGCTGTTTTTTCCGCCACAGTGCGATGCCAGGAATATGATATTCCTGAGGTCTATTTTTGATGCCTTAGATAGGCATTATGGTTTTTCCACATGATGAAGGCCCCTTTGATGGTGGAATATAGGGGTATTTATAGTCATTGGAAATGGTTTTCCGCGATGGACACATTGGTGGTGTCAAATTATAATTTTGAGGCTATTTCAGTTCAGTTTTTTTTTAGCCTCAAAATTTTTTTACCTTGGAGTGCACTCTCGGTTGTACCCGACACTCCCAAGGTATTTTTATATGTGATCCTTGTACCTAGTAATCTTGTCTATACACTTGGCGAATGCAGCGGCTGGTTACCCATGCATTTCGGTGGGATGACATGGTCACCATAAGGACACATATTCTAGGGACTATAGACAAAGACACCCTAGACTCTATCCGAGGTTTTTTCGGATCTACTTCTGAAGACTACAGACGAAGACACTTCAGAAGATTCTCTTCTTTTCTTCTTCTCTCCTCATATTTGGATCTATGGCTCATTTTATTGTATTGAGTGCATTTTCGCAGAGACCGACACTCTTATATGGCTCGTTTTTCCTTTCATTAGGTGCATTTTCGGCAGAGACCGACACCTTCTAGATTGAGTTCACCATGAGGAGGGATTTCATACTCATGGTGAATCTAGTTAGTGACCTACGAGTGGCAACATCCTTTGAGGATGACCTGCAGAGGCAACAGACCCAGATGTGGCTGACCCTGAGGCACCCATGATGACCCTGAGGCACTTAGATGGCTGACCCAGTGGCAACAGACCCGTTGAAGTGGCTGACCCTGAGGCAACAGACCGAGATGTATACACAGTGGATCTAGCGTTATTCATAGTTGGAGAGCCAAGCGCAAAGAGCACGAGCCTAGACCAAAAAAAAGAGGATGATAGGTTGTTTTAGAGAAGTCAACATTAAGGGGGAATGTTACCTAATGTTGACTTGCTTTGTTTCTTCTTTAGTTAGGATAGTGCACTTTAAGGGGGAATGTTAGAGTTAAAGTAAAGTGCACTATGCCTTCCTTGACACTTGTCAAAAGTGCACTATGCCTTCAGTTTATTTTTTCTTTAGTTAGGATAGTGCACTTTAAGGGGGAATTTTAGAGTTAAAGTGCACTATGCCTTCAGTTTGACACTTGTCAGGTTCATTGACAAGTGTCATGTTCATCATATAGGCCTCCTGCCTATATATGTAACAAATTTTGTATCAATAAAAAAATCTCATTAAGTTTTCCCTCCTAAAATATAGTTTGGTCTTAGCCACTGGAAATGATCTCAGTTAACTGGGCATCTCCTTAGCAAACACCTACAAACGGGGTGACTAAACAAGACACAAAAGAAAATACAACTACTAATGACAGACACTCTAGTATACCTCTTGTAGAATCACTACACAAAACTTGATGATAAAAGTTGTTGCAGCCACTCTCTTATATAGCTTGCAAATTGTTATTCAAAGCTTGATGATGGCCCATAATTACCAAAACTGCAACTGCTCCAGTAATGGCTCATAACTACAACTATTACTAAAAATTGGGTGATGGCCCATAAAACTATAACTACCTCCGGAATTGACCCACCATTTTACTTACATTAAATGGTTCTCATTCATGGCCTAGTAGTGGTCTCCACTGATAAAAAACATCTCCATTTGTCTTGAAAACGATCCAAAAATGGATTCAAAAAATAAACTTCTAGGCTGCTGAAACTCGGCCGCAAAAATAAAACTAGTTTTTTTATTTTTAAAATTTTTCTATTTTGTTTATAAGTTTTTAACCTTAGCAAAAATTTTAACACATGAAAAATTACATATACGTATATTATATATAATGCATAATAGTAAATAATATGTAAAATATATTATAATAATATATAATAGTCTTAAAATATATATAAAGAAGGGCTCACGTGGGCCACCATGGAAATGGCCCACGTGGCCCTTTAAAAAGGAAAAATTCCCTTTATGGGAATGGCCATGGCCATTCCTATTATAGGAACGGTCGATGGCCATTTTCATCGATCGAAGGATATTTCCTTCGGTCGATGAGCAATGGCCATCAATCGAAAAAAGAAAATATTTTTTATATTATATATATTTAATATACAAAAACAAGAATAGTTGGGGGGCATCAGTTGACCCCCTCTCATGGTTGACCGATGAGGGTCATCCAAAAACATTTTTTTTTTGGGTTGGCCGACGGCCGACAAGGGTTGGTCGACGAAGGTTGGCCGACAGGCATTAGCCGAATTTTTTTTTGATCGGCCGACAAGTGTTAATCGACGACCGAAAAGGGTCAACCAACGAGTGTCAAGGGTCGATCGATGGATGTCGACCGAAATAAATAAATAAATAAATAAATAAATAAATAAATAAATAAATAAATAAATATATATATATATATATATATATATATATATATATATATGATCTATTTCAAAAAATATATATACATATAATATAAATATATTATATAATATACTATATAAAACAACAATAAAAGACAAAAACTGGGAACTGACTTCGACGACATAAAAATTCTTAAGGACGCTTTCGGAAAGACGAGGCAAGATGAAAAAAGACCCAAGAGCTCGAAAATTTTTGAATAGAGATAGACAGGAGCAAAAATGCAAGGGATTCATAGGTTACCAAAATTTTAAAAAAAAATGGGGGCAAAACAAGTTGGATTTTGAGGATCCAACACTCCTCTTGGGTCCAAACAAGCCCAAGATTAGGCGTATGCCTTGTAGATTAGATATTCTTCCACCAAGATAGAATATCAATATTTTGCAATGCTTAACTATCCCCATAACCACAATGGCTAGTTAAGGTGGTCATCACACAGATCCACATAGACATCCAATGTCTATCACTTACCTTACTTGCTCAATTCACCATTAACCTCCACGATGGGAGATATAATCCAAGTTTTCCCACTTGATCATTCTTAAGTTTATCCCTCTTAAGGTTACACTAGAGATCCATCCTTAGGTATGCTTATAACCCTTTTCCTAGAGTTTGTTCCATATATCATTCTAGCAACTCTTGTTGTCCATTTTACAATACTTAAGTAAGGAAGGAGCCTAGCTTAAAGCCACAAATTCCAAGTGCAATTCTCAAAAGAGTCTAAGGTACTCCGCTTAATATCCACAAGGTGTGGAGGGCTCACTTAACTCTTCCTCTCTAATTCACCAGTGGTTTAAACAAGGGAGAAAAAGACTTGAACATCAATAGACTCCAAGCTTCTGCCTAATCCTTACCAAGCATGTATTGATTAATATTTCACCTTTGGAGTGTTATAAACTTACAATCTAAAAATTTAACAATGCCTAAAACTTTTTCTAGCCTATACCTAGCATTAGAATCCATTAGCTAGCCTAGGCTCTAATACCAACTATAACGAATTTTATTTTCAACACACTCGAGAGAGAGGATTTTTTTTCCTAATTTATTATCATAACACAATTAATCTTAAGGTAGAGTTCATAGTTAAGTATGTTAAAACTATCATCAACCAAGGTAGTAAGTAACCAAGAGATTTACGACATGGTCAGTGTCAACTCTTGTTATAGGAGTGACCAACTCCTATCTAACCTTACGTACCTTCATGATGTTTATTAATCCATAATTTGATTGTTTCTATTAATTAGGAAGTGTAATTAAGTCTACACACTTAATTAATTTATCATAATTCAATTATAAACTTATTTTAATAAATAATCATTTCTATTGCAATGAAAAACATACATTATAAATTAATTCATTCAAAGACTATTTCTTGAAGCATATCATGTAAGCATAAACCATTGCATCATAATTTAATAACCATTCCATGGAAAATTAAATGCAACATCCATCATTAGATATAATAAAAAAGTGCAAATCCACATAATAAATATCCATAACACATTATTTATCTTGGGAAAAACCCCGAAGGGAAACAACCTAGCCTCAAAATATGCATCATTTGGATATTTTGAGGTCATTTAGTTGTCATTGATGTCAAGGTAAAAAGTCATCATTGATGCCAAAGTAAACATATGAATACGTCATTAATACCATGGAGCACACTATCAATAGCACCAGGAACAATGCGAAGAGTTGAAGAAAAAGTTGGCAAAATAATATTTTATGAGGATTTATGGTAAAATCATGGTGGAAGATTAAATGGTTTTATTAAAATCATTATGAGGATATAAAAGTCTCCTCACACATTGAGATGGCAGTTAAGATTTTAAAAGACCCACAATGGCAAAATATTTTGCAAATTAAAGGTTTAAGTTTAAACCCAAGGAAGGCTTTAATCTCCTTAAAGTTAAAGTTTATAAATATAATTTATAAAATTTAAATTCCTTAGAATTTAAATAATTTGCAAATTATAAAGGTTAGAAAGCGCCGACATCATCAAATAAGTGGGAATGCCAACGTCTAAGAAACAAAGGAAAATTGTGTATAAATTAATGTCAAAGAGGCATTCAAATTTCACCCCTTGATATTTTAATGCATGCAACAAAGTTGGAAACCTTTTTGTGCAATCGTTGATCATTGAGGAAGAAGACAAGGGATTCACTTGTATTTAGTGCTAGGTGAAAGACATAAGGGGAAGAGCATATTGGCTGAATCACAAAGGACACGGTGGTCCATTGGTAGTGCATGTTTTTCGAAGGAGTTGGGAGTTGAGGAGCCCGCAATTGATTTACATGGAGTGGTGTGTGTCTTGAGCACCAAGGGAAGTCTTTTGCATGTGCTCATTTTGAGCACCAGCCTAGGACAAAGGGGATGAAGAGCGTCCAAGCTCTCAAACGTGCATCTAGTGCACACGACAGTCAAAGTCATGGCTAGAGAGCTCATGGAGGCAGAGATTGTGGGTTCGAATACCACTAGTGGTAAAGGTAATTTTGATTAAATTTTTATATTGCCTAAAGTTTTTCTAAGGTGTGGTTTGGAGTTATACGGGTTTTTTGAAGAATTATTTGTGGTAATTGATTTGTGTTGTTTGGAGTTATAAGGGTTTGTGAAGAAATATTTTATTGAAAATTGATTTGTGCCATTTGGAGTTAAAATGGTTTTTGAAAGATTTTTTTTATTGAGAAGTGATTTATGTTATTTTAAGGAAAGAGGATTTGATTCTTGCCAAATTTATTTTTGCCATTAAATTTATTAAAGAGGTTTGATTCTTGCCAAATTTCTTTTAGCCATTAAATTTATTAAAGAGGTTTTGAGTTATTTTGGTGGAAGTTGAATTTATTTTTAGTTGGGAGTTTATAAGGTGTTAATGGATAAATATTTTATGTATGTTGATGGTTGTTTTTGAAAGGTAGAGTGATAAGGTGTAATTGATTATTTACATTATATTGTGAGAAATATTTATATTCTAACCTCTTTGAGTTTGGCATATAAGTTTTTTGGTTGTGACAGATTTATGAGATCCCTTCATATTCAATAAAAAGGTATGAACACATTATTCCATAAGTTGAGTTGATTGATTGGTTTTTTAGAAAATAAGTTTGGAGTGAAAAGGACTTGATTAGGGTTTCCTTTTGAGAGTGTTTGAGTTAATGCATCAAGGTTTTATGGAATAAAGAGTTGTTAAAACCTTGTTTGATAAGCATTGTTGTTGAAGCCATTTTTTGTGTGAAGAACTTGAGTTAGGGTTTTGCAAAGAACATGAGTATCATTGTTATGTGAAGATTGTTTTATAAGCATTGTTGTTAAGCAAAGAACTTGAACTAGGATTTGAAAATAACATGAGTATCATTGTTATGTGAGATTAGTTATTGATAATTGTTAGAAACATTTTGAGTTGGTGGTTATATGCTTGGACTAGGGTTTGTGAGAAAGGGGTGTTTCATTGAGTGATTGATTGAGTAGAGTTGATTGGGCCTAGTCAAGTGGATGTGTGAAGTGATTGTTCAAGTTCCATAAAACAAACTATTCTATATTATTATTTGAGTTGAGAAAGTGATTGAGCATTGAGTGTAAAACATATTGAGTCTAACAATTCTCTTTATGTTTCTATGAGACTAGACAAGTTCTGTGTGGACTTGTTAAGCAGATTTGAGGCAAGTCTTTGAGGAGACTTGTGGATTGATTTTGTGTGAAGATTTTTGTGGAAGCTTACAATACATATTTGGTTAAAGTTCTGAGTGGACTTATTGAGAAAATTGGTTAAGTTTTGTGTGGACTTGTTGAGCAGATTGGACAAGTTCTGTGTGAACTTGTTGAGCAGATTTGAACAAGTTCTGTGTGGACTTGTTGAGCATATTGGACAAGTTATGAGTGGATTTGTTGAGCAAGTTCTATGTGGATTTTTTGAGCATATTAGACAAGTTTTGAGTGGACTTGTTGAGCAGATTTGAGCAAATTTTTAGTGGACTTATTGAGCATATTTGAGCAAGTTTTGAGTGGACTTGTTGATCAGATTTGAGCAAGTTATGAGTGAACTTGTTAAGCATATTTGAGCAAGTTATGAGTGAACTTGTTGAGTAGATTTGAGAAAGTTTTGAGTGGAATTTTTGAGCATATTTGAGCAAGTTCTAAGTGGACTTGTTGAGCATATTTAAGCAAGTTCTAGAGAGGACTTGTAGAGAAGATTTGAGCAAGTTCTAGAGAGGACTTGTGGACAGATTAGTGTGAGATTTTGAGGAAGCTTACAAGGCATATTTAAGATAAGTATTTGAGAAGGCTTGAGATCAGAGTTGATTTATTGATTTGTTCAAACCTTGAGTTAATGTTTAGGGTAGATCTAGTAGAGTTGATTTGATATTGAGTCAAGCTTTGAGTTAAGGCTTGAGGATAGAGATTGAGAGCAGATTTGTGCTAGACCGAAGGACTATTTTTAGTGTATATTTGAGAATAGATATTGGTACAGATTTGAGGACAGGTTTGTGCCAAACCAGAGATAGAGATTGAGCAAATTTGTGCTAGATCGAAGGATTGTGTTTAGTGTAGATTTGAGACAAAGTTTTGAAGGTGATAGAGAAGAAAGGATAATAGTCTCCAGTGGATAGAAATCCATTATCCATGGTAGTGAGGACAGGTCTTCTGAGTAGGGACAAGAGTATTTAGTGGAGAGAGATCCACAAGCTAGTGTAGTGGAGGCAGTAGTCTTCTAGAGGATCACTAGCCAGAGCAGAGGAGGAGTTCTCCTATGGATAGAGATCCATGAACTTGATTTAGGGGATTGGTATCTCCTTTGGATAGAGGTCCATAAATATTGTAATAGGTAAGGATTCCCAAGAGATTGATTGAGAAAATTTTAGTGAAATATTTTCTCCGTGGAGTAGCCCACATTGGGTGAACCATGTAAAATTGGTGTCTCATGTGTGTGTGATGTTTTATGCATTGCTTTGGTTTTTGCTATTGATATTGTCATTTATATATTGCATAATATTGATTGTGATAAGAAAAATAAAAAGTGGTCTTATACTGTTCACACACCCCTCTCAGTATAAGCTTGTGTTCTTCAACATCCTCATATTTCATTAATCCTTTTTGTCTCAATTTATAATGATATAAAGAATCCTAAAGATCCTTTTTTTAACCATCATTAAATACATTGATATAGGAGAATCCCACACATTCCTATTTTTAGGTCATCATTATAATTGAAACACATAAATGAAATGTTCATTGGATACATATACATTGAGAATGAAGGGAACCTCATGGTTCCCTCAAGAATGAATCTCACATTCATTCTTTAAAACTAGATATCATTATACCATTCAATCCAACATGGAGTGAAAGTTATCTAAAGTCTTATAATACAAGAAGAGACCCCATAATCTCTTCAAGAATAGATTTCACGTCTATTCTTTCTAAATTTATTTATGTTTCCACATAATGAATTATTTAGAATACCCATGCATTCATCATCAAATGCATTTCTAAAACACCATTTAGTTTTTAATTTAATCTACACAAGTACATACTAAAAGGAAACCCCAAAGGATTCCCTATCCATCCTTTTCAAATTAGATAGTTTTCCACCATATTACCCTAAAATTGATTCACAATTTTTTTATAAAATTATTCTATAGTTTGCTTACAATTTCTCCCCAAAATTATCCTCTAGATCCTCTACAATTTCTCCATGAAATTTTTCCATCGTTCATCTATGTTTTGCTTACAAATCATATTATGGTTCACTACAAATTTTGCTATAAATTTGTATTATAATATATCCATAGGATTACACTATAGTCTCCATAATCTATCCACAAGATTACACTATAGTCTCTACAAATTTTGCCATAAATTTGTATCATAATCTATCCACAAGATTACACTATAGTATCTACAAATTTTACCACAAATTTATATCAGAAGAATACACTAGAGTCTCCATAATATATCCATAAGATTACACTATAGTATCTACAAATTTTTGCCATAAATTTGTATCATAATCTATACACAAGATTACATTGTAGTCTTTACAAAGTTTACCTCAAATATGTATTGCTTTTGCATTGAATTTAAAACTAGAGTTATCATCAATTTTCTACCAAAATTGATCTCTAGATAACATTCTTGTGTTATAAATTTTCTCCTAAATTTGATACAATTTTCTTCTCAAGAAATTTAATCCATTAATTTCCACATATATATATATATATATATATATATATATATATATATATATATATATCATATATATATATATATATATATATCTATATATATATATATGTATGTACGTATAGTTCCCCATTAACTCTAATCAAATTGAATCTATAATACTCATCCCCAACGTATAAAATTATAGGTTTCCCTCATATTAGGATACTAGTAAAGGGGTTAGGTTTAAATACTAAAATTACTCCACAACATCCTTTACAATTTTCCTTAATATGTTGAGGGCCTGGTTCAGTAACCCTTTGATTAATCAAAGGCTTAACTAAATAAAGTCCCCTTTAATAAACCATTTTCAAAAAGTATAAATTGATTTTGAAAGGTGTCTATTCATTAATTGGGTCCAACTCTATAAGTCAACTGAAATAACCAAGTCAACCAAGAGAGAATTGTCTACACTTAAGGCAGAGTTCACCGACACATGTTTAGTCAATAGTGTCTCAATTTGTGCATAACCGCCACTAAGTTGCCACCATGACCACTGGGTCTTGGTCATCTACTTAAGAGAAGTGAATCCCTTGTAAATAACCCTATTGTTCCTGTAAGAGTAATATGGGATAGTTTATTCCACATTAGTAAAGGAAAATGGGATGTTTCAATTATCTTCGTAACTCAACAATCTATGAAACCATCAACCACATATATGAGGTGATAAGAGGGTAGTCATTGCAAATACTATATTCCTCACCAAATCTACATGTGTGTCATCAACTAGCATGAGCTAACCACCAAGTGGTGCGGTGATTGACCACCACTTGGTGGTCGAGTGAACATGGGCATCTTGCTACCTATAAGCACTACTTGGGTCCCAACATGTCCCATGTGGGACAATGTTTGGATAGATATTTATCTGAGTGAAGTCGAACGTAGAAATAAGAGCGTCTGTCGCTCAGGGATAACCTTAAGTGGTCCAAACCTGCTCAAACCCCTTTCTAAATAGTGTTATCCAATAGATATAGGAGGGAAGTAAAGTCATTGTAGGATTTTACCCATATGCAATGCATCAATAAAATTTAAGGACATTTGTTAGGATGGTTGTTACTGGTGCAACGCAAAATGGTTTCAAAGGATCGTATAACTACATACACCCACAACTTAGATTATTCTTGAGCAGGCAATTTGCTCCAACTTAATGGATTTGAACATCACTCACAAATTTAGTCATCGATCCAAATGTCTTAAATAAGTGGGGAAGACAAAATATACCAATCATCGATTTTATAGTGGTCTTAACAGTGAATTTCAAGCATATGAAACCTCCATTGATATCCATTTCAAATCCTATCAGATTTATAGCAAATTGGTGACAACGAGGTTTCAAAATTTAGAATGAGAGATATGGGTCTTATCCAAGAAGCTTTTCTCCTAAGAGGCTACACCAAATCAAGTGCCCAAATTCTACAATATGGAGGATGTAAATGTATATCCCACATTTTCTATCTTGTCGATATAGAAAAAATAAAAGGACTTTCATGTGATGGTATTGATAGCTACTAAGCAGTGGCCGTAGAGGTACCACTAGTGGTTGAGGTGGTGATGTGGCTTATTGATCAGTTGTTTAACTTAATTAAGGTTTACCCTATCACATAGTCTCTCAGACCAATTTATTTTAACATCGAACATAATCATGTGGCTTTATCATCTAACCCTTGGCTATAATACCTTGATTTGAAATCAACTAGCAAAGAAGACAAAAGTAGATTGCTTTCAAGTCATCTTATAAAGGTCTATAACAACAAATTAGGTATTCACTATAGATGTCTTAACTATGGCATAAAACACTCCTCAAGGATGGATTACAGGTGTCCATAACCGATCACAGCATGAGGCCAATTCTGCTATCAACAAGATGACAAGTTAGTGCTCGTAGGTAGAGTCGATTTCTAAAATTATGGAATGCACAAGGACATTACATAACCCTAAAATTTAACCATATTCATCAAAAATTATAAATCAAAATTAAATACATCCTATGTAAAATTCTAATAAAAAAAGAAAATGATATATCAAAATCTTGCTCTTGCTAGGATAGATATTAAATTAAACAGCTAATACAGGGAGACTTAGTATCATAATATTTTTAGAAAAATAGAGCTTCCTACTTATAATTTGTTTGATAAAACAAGCATAAGCCAAACTACAATCAAAGTAATAAAAAAAAGGCTAACCAATCTATTACCTCAGCATAGTCAGCTTCTTCCTACTGACCTCCAAGAATTTCTTCCCCATGAATTTTCTCCAAGGTTGTCTACCTCTTCTCATTCAAGCTTCCCATTCAATAGTTTAGCTAGGTAGGACAACCAAAAGGATCCAAGAAGGAAGGTCATACTGAAGGAGGACATAAGGAAGGTTCTAATAAAGACAAATTTATACCATGGAAAAGACTAAAATGTCCCTTGGTTCAATTTTTCTCCCTCTTCTAGAAATTGACTTCATTTTTCTTCCTTTTCTAGAACTTGGCTGCAATTTTCCTCTTCTTCTAGAATTTAGCCTCATTTTTCTTTTCCTTCTAAAATTCCTCTTTCCTAATTTCTTTTCATTTCAATTTTTATCATTTTGTAGCAAAAAAATGATTAATAAAATACCTTGTAGGTACTAAAGATAATTAGGTAAATTTAAAACTATACTCAATATCAATTATTAATTTTGGCTATTAATATTGATATATTCTCCCTTTTGATGGATCATTTTTGCAAGATTAAACAACTACAAGCATTTTAATCTTGGTGGTTGTTTTTCCTTGCCACCTTCAAAAGTGCCCATACCTACAAATCAGCAATACATTAGTAATACCATATTCAAAACATCAATGGTATTTAACTATTGATCATATTTGCATCTACAAAATATGCCAATCTATACCATCAATGGGACTTGCCAAGGGAGGGTTGTGACAATAATACTATTATCATCAAGGGATCTATACAAGGTGAGCACCTTTCCTTTGAAATATATGACTAGCAACCTCACATTGACATATTTTTGTTGGATATTATGAATAGCAGCTAGGGTGGCCACATGTTGGTAGAACTCATAGTCTATCTTTTTAGTTCCATCAAAAGTTGGTAAATATTTGAGAGTAGATTGAGGGATTTCATGGATATCTATCAGGAAGAGGGGACCATTGCTATTCTAGCCATATTTTTTGGGTGAGGACTATTAGGAGATTGTCTAGGAAAGGATTGCAAAGGAACAATATTTTGAATGCAAGGAGATCTAACTAAAGAGTGGGATTTACCTAGTCTTCTATGAGCTCTTCGATCAGGTAATTCAATAAATTACATAGGTTCTTTGATACTTTTGGCCTCCGATATTGTTAGTGCATGATTATATAACTCTTCCCTAGATCTCATTCCTTCAGTTGCCAATTAGTTTCTTTCAACAATGAAGTCATCAAGTGAATGTGTATTATTCACTTATGAGTTCAATATATTTACCAGAATCTTGGGTCCTCTGGATAAATGAGATGAATATTGAATGATTTTTCCCACCAATAATGTGTTTATGGAAACAAACTAGATAGGTTTAGTTCCATTGGGCATGCCAAAAAATCTTGGTATGTGATATGCCTAATGGATAGGATTGCACCCTTGACCATAGGGCCAAGATTGGATGGCTTAAAATTTCTCCTTTACCAACCTTTAAAATATGCCAATTCCTTATTGCAAAAAAAAAATAAAATATGGGGGAAGACTAGAGTAAGAAATGGAGGTTTATGGGTAGAAAATATGGATTAGATGTGGATGGTATTTAGCTAATAGCATTGTCATATGCCATACAAACCACACTGCAACTAAACTACATACAAGGCCTAATAGACTAGTTACTAGGAAAAGTATCATTGATTATAAATTTAGCCCATATAATGTCTTATGCTACTTCGATAGCTCTTAGGACACTAAGGAACTTTTACAAAAGAAAGCATATTCACACAATCAGACATTAAGTATCCCTAATATTCCAATAGTTAAGCCTAATAAAACAAACTAATAGAGCTCCACAAAAAGCTTTTACAAAAATATCTAGGGCCTACAAAGCATCCACATATGAAAGAATTCAACAATACAATGCTAGAAAAGGTCAAAAAAGGGCTAATTCATTAAAATTGTATAACAAAATTACATAATATACAATAGGAAAACACTCAAATTGTTGACCCTTGTATTGAGGTAAATACCACTATTTATAGATTTTATACTAGCCTAGCTAATGATTACAAGGATGACCTTCCATAGGCCTAACAATATAGGCACAACCTAGCCATGTCTAGAGCTCATGCTTCATCAACATGCTAGGAAGGAATGCACGTCACTTTTTGCTTTTTTTCTACTAGCTTCCCTGATCAACACCATCTATCATTTGTAGTGTCCATGTATATGTAGTGGATTTGTGCCACCTAAATATGTTCAAACTCTTCCATCATACCTTATTGTTATACCAACTATCAAATTTATGGGGAGCTCATCTGATGATTAGTGGTAGCCAATGTTGTTGTAGGTTTTAAGAGACTGCCTATCATTATCATGTAATTGCCTTGTGTTGGATGACTAGGAAGTGTCTAGGTATCCCATACCTTTGATGCACATGATATCCCTTATAAGAGACTGGGCTGAAAGCCCTCTTCTTTTATCACTATTTTTGCAAGCTCTATGTTTATTGTCGAGATGTCATAGAATTGGTTGGGGTTGTTATGAGTTCTTGTTGATGTTGTTTAGAACCTCCTACCACTTGTGTTTTCAACTATTCTTATATTTGGCTAGCCATGCCTATGGCTAGGGTTGGTAAGGGCCATTGCACATTTTAGTTAGATTTATCTTCAAAAGTATTTGACCATCTTGTGAAGTGGTCAACCTCTTTGCCTTAGCTAATTTTTTTTCCAACAAGTTTCCTTTGATTTTTTGACCAGTTTTTTGTTATCTTTTTATGTAATGAGCAATGGGAGACAATAATCACATAATGTAGAATAATACGAAAGAAAGTAAATCTGCTAGATGATTGAAATATGCTGTAAATAGAAATGATATAAATGAATACAAAGTAGCTATCGAGGAATTGAAAACTCTATTAATAAAGCTAATGAACTACATTGCACCCATCACTATTATATGGTGATATAAAGAGAACTGTGCTACTACCTACGAGTATGCTCTAAGCTTCTCTATCTGACTCTATATCTATCTATTACAATGAGGCCCTTCTTATATAGGAAGATAGATTCCTTGGCCAACACTCTACCTAGTTGTGCAAGGGACAACTTGCACATATATAGCTTGCACATTGACACTTGTGCATTTATTACATTGCATGAAGTAACTAGATAACTTCCCCCTAAATTAATCTAATGTCCTAAGTATGTACCTTGGAAGATACATTTACATGACCCAAATGATTGAATATAATCTATTTCTAACATTTTTTGCATGGTAGTTATCAAAATTTCCTTGTATGAATAAAACTAATAGTATAAGATCTATCTATCTGGAGACTTTAATGGGTCCACATTTACATGGTAAAGCCCTAAAATTTTGGGCACCAAACATTTTAACCAAAATGTTAAAGTCAAGTTCCAAGGTGAAATATGTAGTCTCCTTCCAAGGATCTATCTTGAAGGTATAAAATAAGATATGAGTAAGGTTATGTCAACCCCATACCTACAAAATATATAAGGATTTCACAAATTTAACTTCATCCTAATATTGGTTTACATTCTCGAAGGTGGGCATCATGCCACATAAACACATTTTTTAATGTCACTTAAGTAATTTAAACCAAGTACACTATATGAGTGTAATTTAGTTCATACATAACCTTGTTTTTTCAAACAAAATATTTACATGCATAATGATAAAATTTTACGAAGTTTTGAATTAGTCATCCATGCAAATAGAAACTAGCTAAAGAGTGTATACATATGTGTTATTTTCACTCTCTAGGAAAATCACTTTTACACATCTTCCACCCTCTCCTTGGTGATGCCCTCATTCTACTTTGGTAATGATGACCTACCAACACTCACAATTTAATTATTTTTAGAGATAATGTCGCATCATCCATAACTCTAAATTTTTTAAAAATAATTAAATTATTTAAATATAGAGAAATTAAGGTTGTGACAATAAATGTTATGAACAACATTGGGATAAAACTTGGAGATAACATGAGGGTGGGATTAGTTCAATATGATTACATTTGACTTGAGTTCTATGCCCACTCAAAATTAGGTCCATGCATTTCCATAAGTTTGACCCCCATTCCCCATCATTATTACTCTATAGGGTGTCATACCATATTATTTGAACCTTATATTATATTATGAAACTCGTTGCTCACCACTTACCTCAAGTCTATTAGAAAAATTTTAAGGCAAAATTCAAGATAAAGTTCATACATAAAATGAGTGGGGTTTGGATCTATATATGATTACACTCAAGCTTAGGTATATGGCTACTTGACCTTCAGCTTATGCATTATCATAAGCTTGACTCCTACTTCTAGGTGTCCTCATTACTCTACAATGTACTTACCCCTAAAAGTCAAACCTTATAATGTGAAACTCCATGTTTCATACCACTTATGTATATATTGGGTTGGATCTCATGATGGGATTGGATAAATAATTAAACTCAACCAGAGCTCTATGGCCACTTGAACCTAGGTCCACATATTACCATTAATTAGCACTACCTCTAGGTGCCCTCATGGCTCTACAAAGGACTTGCCTATGGGATTGAAATATTGGATTTCTTGGCTTCCCATAACTTTTCTCAATTATGTTAGGATTTTATAAGAACAACATTTAGTAGATCTAATAGAGAACATAATGATTGACTTCAATCCATCATATGGATACACTCAATCCTAGGTCCATGCATTGCATAGATTTGATCCTCATCTCTAAGTGTCCTTGTAGCTATACAAGGTGCCTACCCTAAAAATAGAACGTTGACTTATTATTTGAAGCTCCTCACTTCTTATTACTTGGGTTCTAGCTAATGATATTTATTTGTTGTTTTGATAGGTTTCTTAGGGTTGAAATAGGGTCATCTATACTATCATGACCGTAGTATAATATTATTTTAAAAATAATATTACTACAATAGTACAATAAACTATATTATTATGAGTCATCTTATCACATGAGATTTATTATGATGCATGAATGCGAACTTGAGTCCCATTTATACAATTATATTATTTTTATTGTTACTGATATTTAGAATTTTAATTTATTATAAAAAAATTAATTTTTATATGCATAGTTTTAAAAAGTGTTGCATATAATCAAATTAAGTTAAATAGAAAAATATCATTGTTAAAAACAATAAATGAGTTGTAAGCTTACTACAGTGCTAAGGGATTTGGTCCTCTCTTTGAGGAGACTAGGACGCCTAGTAAAAACTTGTGTAAACTCATTGGAAAAAAATAATAAATAAGGTAAAAATTAAATCAATTTTAAAATTACTTGTTTTTAAGGTCCGAGGTGTAGACCAATTGGTTCATCCAAACCCCATAAGGGGGCGGAGGTCCAAGGTTCAAATCTCGGGCTTCGTCGGATTGAATGTTTGTCCCTTTACTGGTGCTTTCAGCGGTATAAAAAGGTTTCTTGGTGTTTTTAGTGGCGTAAAAAGGTTTAAAATGATTGTGGCATGGCGGTTATAGGGCGGACTGCACGAAGATCTGTGTGACGGCTTTAGAGGTGGACAACGCAGAATACTATGGTAGCCATAAAAGTTGGACAGCCTACCCGGATTCGTGGCAGCTACCAATTCCACCATATATAAAAAAAAAATCCTGGTGCTTTTAGTGGCGTAAAAAGGTTTAAAATGATTGTGGCATGGCGGTTATAGGGGCGAACTGTGTGAAGATCTGTGTGGCAGCTTTTGATGTGGACAATGCAGAATACTATGGCAGCCATAAAAGTTGGACAACCTACCCGGATTCATGACGGCTACCAATTCCGCCATATATATATATAAAAAATAAAAAATTCCTGCTACCAATTCCACCATATATATATATATATAAATTATTTATTTTTAATTTAAAAATATATTTATATAATATATACATTTCAAACCAATTTTAAATGGTTTAGGCTATAGATCCATGATTCAGACATAAGGCTTTTAACATCCATAAGGCCAACAACGACATGTCAAATGAGAATTTTATAAAGAATTATTGTTGCTAACTCTAAAAATTGACATGATTAGGACATAAGGTTTTTAACATCCATAAGGCCAACAACATGTCAAACGAAAATTTTATAAAGAGTTATTGTTGCTAACTCAAAAATTTGACTTAACCATTTTTCTTTCTAGAATGTTGATGAATAATTCTCTTACTTTCTCCTCTTCAAATAATTTTATTATTAGAGTATCAATATAATTACATGCCTCATATTTCAAAATAAAACATTTTTTTTTTATCTCAATTGTCCTTGATATACAAAAGACATATCCTTTTCTCTTGATTTTTTTTCATCTCTTCCATCTTATATTTCATATCCAAGTTTTCCTCTTTTGTTATTTTACATTTTAATATTTCACATCTAAATTTTGACAGAGCTAATTCTTAGTTAAACTACAAATACTTTTATTTTCAATCAAAACCAGATCAACATTAATGTATTTTTTTTTGTTTTAAAGTAATATAAAGTACAATGGATGGCACAATTGAAGACTATACTCTAAAAGGACATAACAACAAAGAACCTCCCTTCTCATAATTTATTTTCATAATTTAAACTTAGATCATTGACAAGAATAATCAATAACATCAATGTAAATCTTACAAAAATATATTAAAAATATCTACTTTTAAATGTAAGAAAATGAAGTACATAGGAATCAAAGCAAAGAGGAATGCCACAAAGAAATACCAAACCTTTTCATGACAAATCTTTTTATAAAATGAGTGGACCATATTTGGTATTCTTAACCCACTCAAGAAAAGTTTCCATAGCGAGTAACAACTTGATTAAATAACAAATAAATATAATAATATGATTAACATAATGTAATTTATTCCTCTTATCAACTCTTCCCTTGCGGAATATATACTCAATAGCTATCGTTGGTCCAATCAATCATGTTGACAAACAAAGAAAAAGATTATGCCCTTGTCACAATACCCCGTCTAGAATTATTAGTTGTCCAATGCATAAGCCTTTCCAATGTTTTGACTTACATGTTGATTGAATTTATTGAAGGGCCCATTCTTGAGAGTGGTTGCCTCCCATTGATCACATCGCCATGTTAGGTTTGAAATTGAACAGGTCTTATCTAATGACATTAGTTTGGATGGTGTAGCTTGAATAGTTTAATTATGGAGGTTTAAAATTTCGAATAAAAGTTTAAGGTTTAAAATTTGTAAGGTATATGATTGTATGTATCTTAGTAATTTTTGTATGATTAGATAATCATAATATTTTGAGTAAAAAATGTCTTGTATGAGGGTCATTTTGTATTGCTTATAGCCTAATAAACTTTAAAAATTATTTTATCTTTTACTTTTTAATCTATTAAAATTTTCAACATTCAAAGAGAAGATCTATATTTGAATTTTGTTGAACAATACATATATAATATCTAAGTTGTTAAAATACTAAGTGGTGATAATGCAATATGGGTGAAACCCATTTCAATTTCAAAATATCCAAGTTGTAATACCACTATATGGTGATGATATAATACGAATGAGACTCATTTCAATTTCATATTGTTGTAATATTATTATTATTGTACTACTATTATGTTGTATACTGGTATTGTAATACTACTAATTGAAGTACAACTAGATAATAATATTTCGAGTAAAAATATTTTGTATGAGGGTCGTTTTGTATTGTTTATGGCCTAACAAACATTAAAAACTATTTTATATTTTACTATTTAATCGATTAATTCTTCAATATTCGGAGAGGAGACCTATATTTGAATCTTGTTGAACAATACATATATAATATCCAAGTTGTTATAATATTAAATAGTGATAATGTAATATGGGTGAAACTCATTTCAATTTCAAAATATCCAAGTTGTAATACTACTATGTGGTGATGATATGATACGAGTGAGACTCATTTCAATTTCATATTGTTGTAATACTACTATTATTTTAATACTATTATGTGGTAACAATATATAATATGGGTGGACAATGCAATAATTTGGGCTATTATTATGTGGTAACAATATACTACTATTGGGAATTGACACTCGAACTATACTTTTCCTAACTGAGCTTTGGCGATTTGGCGGGAAAATTTTTGAGCAGGCGACAGGCGATGTTCTAGGGTTTCTGGAGTGAAGGAAAATCCAGGGACTTTGGTGGGTTGACGTAGTGCTACTCTGAAGGATCGTCTGCTACCCCGGGAGGGCCCAATGGGGTCTCCTCCAGATCCTCTCTCTGGGAGAAAGAGCTCATATGCTGAGATGCTAAAAGAAAATGCTTCGTCTTCCAATGACGAAGCTCAGAGGAATGCTTTTCAAACGCTCTTCAAGAATGCTGGTAAGAGCTCATCTGCACACCGCGTTAATGGATGCCTCCCACAATCCGCCTCCAGACCTAAGATTGTCATCGAACCAAAGATGGTCGAAGACACAATCATCTACCGAGCTAACCATGATCTGATTTGTAAATTCATGGGTATCCGACCTACCCTAAATTTTTTGCATACTTGGGTCAGACAGAACTGGGAGCCACACGGTGAGTACTCCTTATGGCCTATAAGCAATGGGTATTTCATTATTAGTTTCTCTTCTTTAGCCGATAGAAATAGAGCATTTGAATCAGAGAAGAGGAACCACGGACCGGCAGGGTTATTTGTTCAACCCTGGAGGGTGGGTTTCGATCCTCGTATTGAACCCACGGCTGTCCCGATTTGGATCCGGTTGTACGCTCTCCCGATGGAGTTTTGGGGTGAGCAGGTTCTAGAAATGATTGGTAATTCCCTCGGTAGACATCTGGGCGTCTCCAAGGACACCATAGAGGGTAACACAACTGTCTTTGCAAGAATTTGCGTAGAAATGGATATTAGCCAGCCTCTACCGACAGAGGTAGAACTTGAGTTGGCAGGACTATCCTGGATCCAACAGTTAGATTATGAGGCCCTGCCCTTCAGATGCAGAGTTTGCCATAAGCATGGCCATTTGGCAAGGTTTTGTCCAAATATTTTGAACACAAAAGCGGAGGCTCCGCTTGGAATGCCAAATCGCCCCAGAGAGGGTAAGTCTACTCTTGTCAAAGAACCATCCAATACTCCTCAGGGTAATGATGTTCAGAAAGATGGCTTTGAACAGCCCAAAAGAAGGAGAAAGCAAAAGAAAAATGGCAAGGAGCAGGCACAACTCAAGCCAGCCAATAGGTATGAAATCTTTAAGTCACTAGTGGATCAAGAGGACCAAGTCATGGAAGGAGTGGATGGGAATACTGAGGATAATAACATCCACACTCATGCTTCTCCTTCATCTCCTCCTGTCTTAGAACAGGTGATTGAGTCCACTGAGATATTGCAACCAGAGAACCCAGGGGCATTGATAATACACTCCCAAGCACGACCGATAATTAAGGATGTCAGCATGGGAAGTGCAAAAAAGAACAGAGAAAGGCCAGCCCTAGGGATTACTCAGGTGGAAAAGAGATCCAAAAATAGTAACTCTCAAGGAGCGGGCAGAAAGTCTAATAAGGATCTACTAGCAGTGCAAGGAGACAAGCTGATCACTGGAGGATCGGTGAGGACAATTGATTCTTACTGCTCCCAAGGTTTTCAATGATTATTCAATCTTGGAATGTTAGGGGTTTAAACAGTAGAACCCATCAATCTGCTGTTCAAAGACTCTTAGGAAAGTGTAAAATAGACTTTTTGCTCATCCAGGAGACAAAAATGTCTTTAGATCTTATGTGTAAAACAGTTAGTAGAATATGGAGGGGCGCTAGTTATATGGATGTGGCTGCTCAAGGTGCCTCTGGGGGGATTGTTACTCTTTGGAACCCTCTGGAATGGACAGCAATAGAACATATAGCTTGGAGGGGTGTTCTCACATCTCATTTTAGGAATAATGTCACAGCTGAACATGTTTTAATTACAAATTTTTATGGGGCTCAAAGCATTGATGGCCAGAGGCTCCAATGGAAAGTTGTACACAACATGAGGTCCTCAAGGGAAGATTTAGACTGGATTATTGTTGGGGATTTTAATGCTAAATTATCTGCTCGAGATCAGGAAGGTGGAACCCCAGTTTTGGATCCAGGGGACCGGCTTCTGATTGCCCAAGTCCGGGCCTTTCACCTAGTGGATATCAAAGGCCCTGGAACCTACTTTACTTGGACTAACAAGAGGAGGGAGCCACACAGCAGGAAGGTAAAGCTAGACCACTTTTTGGTCTCGGAGGAGGCATTTGTTAAGTGGAATATTAAATTCCAGATTTTGGAGGGCCCGATTTCGAGATCACTTTCCCATTTTGTTGGAGGGAGGGACTATGACAGGGCAGCACCACAAACCGTTTAAATTTGAGAATTTTTGGTTACAAAAGGAGGATCTTCGAAAGAAAATTCCGCAGTGGTGGGAAGAAGGTCGTCTACCTTTTGGGACAACAATGTTTAAATTCCACAAACAACTTCATTTTGTCAAAGTTAAATTGAAACAGTGGAGGCAAGCTAATAAGTCAGATTTCCAGCTCCAAAGAGCTCCCTTGGTGGCCAGATGGGAAGAGGTGCAAAAACACTTCGGGGAAGGAACAATTATTGAGCAACTTAAAACCGAGGATGATGCCTTGCGCAAAGCGGTTGAGGACATTGATAACCAAGAGGAGACTTACTGGAAACAGAGAGCAAGAAACACTTGGTTATTAGAAGGAGATAGAAATACAAAAATTTTCCATCGATCGGCTGTGCTAGGAGACGGATGAATAACATGGAAGTCCTTCAAGATGAGAATGGACACTCCTTTGATACTCTTCCGGTATGCATTCCCACTCAATGGATTATTTTTCTAAACTTTTTAAGGAAAGTATGGAGCAAGATGTGGAGGCTCAAAATGAAGTTATTGATGTCATACCCTCTATTATCTCTCAAGAAGAAAATCAGGCCCTTCTTAGACCCATTGATAGAGATGAACTGAAGAATGTGGTCTTTGGAATGAGCACCGACAAATCTCCAGGTCCAGATGGTTTTCCTATTGAGTTTTTTTAGGCCTTTTGGGATACCTTGGAGGAGGATGTTTTGGATGTCACAGAGGAGTCCAGAACTAATAAAAGAATGCTTAAGGCAATAAATCACACCTTCATCACTTTAATTCCAAAAGGGGAGGGGGGGTTCATATCTTTGATTTCAGACCTATTGCCTTATGCAACGTGATTTATAAAATAATCACAAAGATAATGGCTGAACGGCTAAAACCTCTCCTTCATAACATCATTTCCTTAGAGCAAGGGGGTTTTGTAGAGGGTAGACAGATCTTGGATGGGGTGGTCCTCGCCTAGGAGGCAATCCATACAATGCAAAAATCTGGTAACAAGGGAATGTTCATTAAACTGGATATGTCCAAGGCTTATGATAGGGTGGAGTGGGGCTTCTTGTCAAAGATGTTGGCAGCCTTTGGTTTCTCTCAGGACTGGATAGATTGGGTCATGAGTTGTGTTTCTATGCCTTCTTATTCTATTCTAATCAAGGGGCTTCCCTCGCCACCTTTTGGAGCCACACGGGGTCTTCGTCAAGGGGACCCTTGCTCTCCCTATCTCTTCCTCATCTTGGCTGAAGGATTAGGTAGACTCTTCTTGAGGAGAAGACATCAAGGCCTGATAACAGGTATCAAGGTGGGTGAGGAAGTTTTGACTCACTTACAGTTTGTGGATGATACAGGACTGGTTGGAGTGGCCAGTCTCAGGGAAGCTAGAGGAATCGGAGATACTCTTAATGTCTACCTCAGGGCCTCAAACCAAGTCATCAATGATAAAAAATCCAAAGTGGTCTTCTTCAATCTTGACCAAAGGCTACAAGACGAGTTATAGAGATCTTGGGATTCACTAGGACCTCTCTTCCAGTAGTTTACTTGGGGGTTCCTTTGCATTTCAAAAAATTAAAAATAGATATCCGGAAGGATCTATTGGATGGCATCAAAGATAGAATGAACCATTGGTCTCATAAATGGTTAAGCTATGGGGGCCGATTAACTTTCTTACGATCGATTATTCAGGCCATGCCAATCTATAAATTCTCTATCCTGGCTGCCCCACATTCTATTTGGAAAGAACTGGACAAAATGGCTAGAAGATTTTTATGGGAAGGAGCAAAAGGGGAGAAGAAATGGGCCTTGGTTGGTTGGGATAAAGTTACCCGGCCCAAGGAAAAAGGAGGGTTGGGACTGAGAAGCTCCAAGCTTAACAACAAAGCTTTGGTTGGAAAAGCTATCTTGGAGGTGGATTTCCCAGCCAACATCCTTATTCGATAGAATCCTAACCGATAAATACTTGGGTCATGTTCACCCCAATGAAGTGGGCCGTTTCCCTCTGGATGGTAATGGATCCTTAGTGTGGCAGGCTCTCAAGCTTGGATCTCAGGTTATTAAAGACCAATTGTTTTGGAAAGTGGGGAGAGGGGAGAAGGCACGTTTCTGGACTGATTCATGGGACCAGTACCCACCCATCATTGCTGAGTTTCTCGAATTGCAACCAATTAAATCCGCCATAGAAGCCAAGGGCTGGGTCCATATTGAGAGTTATTTCAACACTAGCCAATTGGGGGAGTATAAGTTCAAGAAGTTTAAGCGGTTGGAAGAGTGGCCAATTACAATCCCTCCGGAGCTGGCACCCATCTTGACCAAAATCTTGATAGAAAGGTTTCTCACAGGGAGAGACGAGGAGGATGAACTAGCTTGGGGCTATGGGAACCTTGGGGTATATACAGTGAAGGATGGATACGATAAGATCCTCCTAGAGCCTCCCCCACATTTATTTTTAGTTCAAGATTGGAGGAAGATATGGCATTCCAAGGGCTGGCCGAAAGTGAATTTCTTTGCCTGGCAGTTTATGCACAATGGAATTCTCACCTTTGACAATCTCAGAAATAGAGGAATCATCGGTCCATCTCAGTGTGTTTTATGCCACAAGAATGAGGAAACAACTGATCATTTGATGTTTGAGTGCCCTTTCACGCGTCAGATTTGGAAGCGTTGGTTCTCTCACTATAAAATCCAGGCTAATGGTGATCTGACTCGGACCAATATTTGGGAAAGATGGAAGAGAGGTAGATTTAAATCTAAAGCTCTTCGAATTGGTTGGGAGCTTGGCTTACTTTTCATCTGGTGGCAGGTGTGGTTGGAGAGAAATGCTCGTATTTTTAGAGAAACCTTCTCCTCGCTAGATGGAATTTGGCAGGTCATCTGGAGCAAAGTCGCGAAAACGGTTGCCATCTATGCTGAAGAGGAAAATCAGGTTGGTCCTGGGCCACTGGAAGAGGGAGCTGTAGAGCAAGAGAGACAGGATAGAGCTAGCTGGAAACCTCCCCCAGAAGGTTGGATCAAAATCAATACTGATGGAGCTACAAAAGGCAATCCGGGTAGTGCTGGAATTGGTGTAGTGTGCCGGGATCATGCTAGGTCTATGCTCTATTGGGAAATGCAAGGTCTGGGACGAGCCACAAACAATGAAGCAGAAGCCTTTGCTATTAAATATGCTTCCATCTGGGCTGTTAATCAGGGACACAGGAAGATAATTCTTGAGTCTGATTCTCAAATTTTGGTTGGCGCTCTAGATTGCATGAGGAACTTTGCTTCGAAAGCATGGAGGTTGCGGATTCTGGTCTCTCAAATCAAGGAACTATGGAGGGAATTAGATGATGTGATCCCCGTCTATGTGAGTAGAGATTTAAATAAGGCGGCCGATTTCCTTGCAAAGATGGGTGCTGAGAAAGAGGTAGGGGTGCAGCTGCACAGTGACATGCCTATGGAGGATGCAGTGATTAGGCAGGGTCTTGAACGATCCTTGAGACAATGAGCAAAGTTTATGCTAAGGGTGGTTTTTGTCGTGATATCATGACCTGTAGCGTCATCGCGGCCTTTGGAGGGAAGTTGTCATGATATCGCGACAGGTTGTGCCATCGCGGCCTTTGGAGGGAACCTGTCGCGACATCGTGACATGTCGTGCTGTCGCGGCCCTTGGAGAGATGTTGTCATGATTTCGTGACCTGTTGCACTGTCGCGGCCTTTGGTGGGAAGCTGTCATGATTTCGTGACCTGTTGCACCATCGCGGCCTTTGGCTGGAAGCTGCAGCGATTTCATGACGCTTTTGGAGCAGGGGCGCCAAGGAGGATAATCGTCGTGATATCGCGACAATTTTGGTGAATTGGAGCCAAGAGGAAAATCCGTCGTGATTTCGTGACATTTTTGAAGAATGGGAGCCAAAGGGAAAAATCGTCGTGATTTCGTGACACTTTTGGAGAATTGGCACCTTGGGGAAAAGACGTCGCGATTTCGTGACACTTTTGGAGAATGAGCGCCAAGGGGAAAAGTCGTCGCGATTTCGTGACAATTTTGGCGACTGGGCGCCAAGGGGAAAAGTTGTCGCGATTTCGTGACAGTTTTGGAGAATTGGCACTAAGGGGAAAAACCGTCGCGATATCGCGACACTTTTGAAGAACGGGCACCAAGGGGATAACTCGTCGCGATATCGTGACACTTTTGAAGATTGGGCGCCAAGGAGAAAACTCGTCGCGATATCGTGACACTTTTGGCGAACAGGTGCCATGGGGAAAACTCGTCGCGATATCGCGACACTTTTGAAGACTGGGCGCAAAGTGGAAAACTCGTCGCGATATCGCGACACTTTTGAGGATTGGGCACCGAGGGGAAAACTCGTCGCGATATCGTGACACTTTTGGCGAATAGGAGTCATGGGGAAAAATCGTCGCGATATCGTGACACTTTTGCAGACTGGGCGCCAAGTGGAAAACTCGTCGCGATATCGCGACACTTTTGAAGGTTGGGCACTGAGGAGAAAACTCGTCGCGATTTCGTGACACTTTTGGAGATCAGGCGCCATTTGGAAAACTCGTCGCGATATCGCGACACCTTTGGTGATGGGGCGCCAAGGGGAGCAGCCGTCGCGATTTCGTGACACTTTTGGTGATCGGGCGTCGCGAGGTCTGGCTGTCGCGATTTCGCGACATGTCGCGATTTCGCGACTTGTTGCTCTGGTGCGGCCGAGGCTGGTTTGATTGTCGCGATATCGCGACATGTCGCGTTTTCATGCCCTATTGACTTTTGTGCTCTGCGATGGAAAGTGTTGACTTTTTGAGCTCTGCGCTTGTAATCTTGTTTCTTTGCTCTTGGTTGGGATGTGTTTACTCCCATTTGTAACTGTTCTTTGTTTTAATACAAGTTTTTCAAAAAAAAACAATATACTACTATTGTTGTAATACTGCTATGTGGTAACAATATATATAATATGGGTGGACAATGTAACGATTCGGGATTCAGGTTTTTGTTCTTTTTTAGTAGGTCCAAAGTTTAAACGGCGACGTGTGTGGATATATGTTAAATTTCCTATTGATAAGTTTAGCTTTCCCTCTTATAAGAAGTCATGGTGGGATGATAGAGAGGTATTGATAAGTTTAGCTTTCCCTCTTATGAGAGGTCATAGTGGGATGATAGATAGATAGGTATTAATATGGAATGAAATTCCAATCATAGAATATGCCACTAGACTTGCATTATCACATTACCCAATTAGAAAGCAAGAGGGCCAGTCCCCCACACACATGCCCAAACTCGATGTTAATAGGGGTGAGGAATCCCACAAAGTGGGATCAAGGACTTGCACCTTTAAGCCTACTACCCCATTGGTAAAGTGTATGGAAAGTGTTGGGGTTTATAAACCACTCAAGTCCCACAACACAATTAATGTGGGATTATTCACAAACACACACAAACTACACTATTAAGATATATAGGGATTAATGTGGAATGAAATTCCAATCATGGAATATGCAACTAGAATTGCATCATCACATTAACCAGTTAGAAAGCAAGAGGGCTAGCCCCCCCACACACATGCCCAAACTCGATGTTAATATGGGTGAGGAATCCCATAAAGTGGGACTAAAGACTTGCACCTTTAAACCTGCTACCCCATTTACAAAAGGACTTGCACCTCTAAGCCTGCTACCCCATTGGCAAAGAGGATGGCAAGTGTTGGGGTTTATAAACCACTCAAGTCCCACAACATAGTTAATGTGGGATTATTCACATGGCAAGTGTTGGGATTTATAAATCACTCAAGTCCCACAACATAGTTAATGTGGGATTATTCACAAACACATATACTACACTAACAAGATAGATAGGTATTAACGTGGAATGAAATTCCAATCATGGAATATGCCACTAGAATTGCATCATCATATTAACCGGTTACAAAGCAAAAGAGCCAACCCTCCATACACATGCCCAATTAGCAAAGAGTAACATGGAATGAAATTTCAATCATGGAATATACCACTAGACTTGCATCATCACATTAACCGGTTACAAAGCAAGAGAACCAACCCTCCATACACATGCCCAATTGGCAAAGAGTATGACAAGTTTTGGGGTTTATAAAATACTCAAGTTCCACAACACAGTTAATGTGAGATAATTCACATGGCAAGTGTTGGGGTTTATAAACCACTCAAATCCCACAACATAGTTAACGTGGGATTATTCACAAACACACACTACACTAACAAGATAGATAGGTATTAAGGTGGAATGAAATTTCAATCATGGAATATGCCACTAAACTTGCATCATCACATTAACCGATTAGAAAGCAAGAGGGCCAACCCCCCACACACATGCCCAAACTCGATGTTAATACGGGTGAGGAATCCCACAAAGTGGGACCAAGGACTTGCACTTTTAAGCCTACTACCCCATTGGCAAAGAATATGACAAGTGTTGGGGTTTATAAACCACTCAAGTCCCATAAAATAGTTAATGTGGGATTATTCACAAACACACACACAAACTACACTAACAATATATATAGGTATTAACGTGGAATGAAATTCCAATCATTAGATAAATAGATGAGGATGTCCAATATTGAATGTTGGTCGTAGGGGTTTCCTACACTAACCAAATTAAAAAAATTAAAACATAATATATTTTAAGTCTCGGGTAGGATAGTGCAATGGTACGGGGTTTAGTTCTTCTTCGGGGTCCAAGGTTCAAACCGGTATGTGTGTGACTATGTATTAATATTATATTGATAAGTTTAGCTCTCGGCCTTATGAGAGGTCATGGTTGGAAGAGGAAGGAGACTGATCAACCCTAAATGTCGATCATAGAGGTTTCTCACACTAACATAATTAAAAATAATATAATATGGACGAGGTTTATTTTTTTTGAAAAATAATTTGAAAAGCTTATATTAAAACAAAGATCAATTACAAGTTGGGATGAGACTTTTTCCAGCCTTAGCCAAAGAGAAAACATGTTTACAACAGTAAAAGAAGATTTGCATTGGAGCCAAATCTTCTAAACCATATTTCTACAATGGTTATTCACTTGTTTACAATTGTAAAAGAAGATCTACATTGGAGCACAAATATCCTAAACCATATTTTTGCAATGGTTGTCCAAATTAGCTAAACACTAGATTTGCTCACCAACCTGCCTAATCATCTTATCCTCAATAGCCATGTCACTGTGTCACTCAACCCCTACCTCCTTCTCAATGTCCATATTATCTAGAAAGTCTACCACTTTATTTAGATCTCTACTCATATAAACTGGAATCACATCATCTAATTCCTTCCATAATTCCTTAATCTAAGTGACAAGAATCCTCAACCTCCATGTCTTCAAAGCAAAGTTTCTCATGCAATCCAGAGCTCCAACCATTATTTAAGAATTTGATTTTAGGATTATCCTCCTGTAACCTTGTTTTACTACCAAAATAGAAGTATATTTGATAGCTAAGACTTCTACTTCAATGTTCATGGTCCTTTCCAAGCCTTACATTTCCCAATAGAGCACTGTCCCAAGATGATTCTTGCAAACCACTCCAATTCCAGATCTACCCAGATTACCTTTTGTAGCTCCATCAATATTAATTTTAATCCAACCTTCTAGGGGTGGTTTTGAACTAGCTCTGTCCTACCCCTCTTGCACTTCAACTTCCTTCTTCGTTGTCCCTATAACAGACTGAGTTTCCTCTTTTGCATACACTGCCATAATTTTTGTGACTTTTCTCCAAATGACCTGCCAAACTCCATATAAAGATGAAAGGATTTCTCTAAAAATTATGCTATTTCTCTCCAACCACACTTACCACCAAATGAAGTTTAATCCAATCTCCCAACCAATACAAAGAGCTTTAGATTTAAATCTACCCCTCTTTCATATTTCTCAAATATTAATCCGATTCAAATCATCATATACTCGAATTTTATAAGATAAAAACCATCTCTCTCAGATTTTGCACGTGAATGAGCACTCAAACATCAAGTGATCAAATGGTTTCTCACTCTTGTAACATAAAACACATTAGATGGACCAATGATTCCCCTACGTTTGAGATTATCAAAAGTAAGAATTTCATTATGCATGAACTGCCAGGCAAAAAAGTTTACTTTTTGCCAACCCTTGGACTACCAAATATTCCTCCAATCCTCAACCTGATATGCATGAGCAGGAGGCTCTAGAAGGATATTATCATATCCATCCTTCACTATGTAGACACCAAAGCTCCCATAGCCCCAAGCTAATTCATCCTCCTTATCTCAACCTGTGAGAAATATTTCTGCCAAGATTTTAGTCATGATGGGTGTCAATTTTGGAGGGATTGAAATTGACCACTCATCCAACTTCTTAAACTGCTTAAACTTATAATCCTCCAATTGAATAGTGTTGAAATAACTTTCAATTTGGACCCAACCCCTGGTTTCCATGGCTATTTTTATTGGTTGTAGTTCTGGGAATTCAACAATGATAGGTGGGTATTGATCCCATGAATCTGTCTAAAATCGTGCCTTCTCCCCTCTCCCCACTTTCCAAAATAATCCATCTTTCACTACCGGATATCCTAACTTTAGAGCCTGCCACACTAAAGATCCATTACCATCCAAAGGGAAACTACCCACCTCATTTGGGTTTACCTATCCCAAATATTTACTAGTTAAACTCTACTGAATAAAAAAGTTGGTTGGGAAATTCACCTTGAGTAAAGCTTTCCAACCAAAGCTTTATTATTAACTTTGATCTTCTCAATCCCAAACCTCCTTTTACCTTGGTTTATGGATGAGGTTTATTTCAATCTCATTCATAATCAATTAAAAAAATATATTATATTAAATTATTAATTTTATAATAATATTTTATAAAATAATATAAAAATTATAAAAATTTAAGTTTAAATTTTACATTTTAATTATTTTATCTTATGTTATTTAATAAAATATGATGTATATTATATTAACCATTTTTAGTTTCATGACACCACACTTTTTTTAAGAATTACTCCTCAAAAATTAAGTAGAGGGAATTTTAACCTAGTTAAAGTGTTAAAGATAGTTTAAATATTTATTTTTAAAATAATGGTGATATTTGTGCTATTAAAAATTTTATTATAGTATTTATTAAATTAGATTTAATTATCAATAAGTATTATGTTCATTATTAAATGATATTAGTTTAAATTATTATATTTTTTAAATTTTAAGGGAAAATTTTAGATTTAAACCTTATCTAATGATACATATATAATTTTTAAAGTGCTACAATACAAATATCTAATTATGATATAACATAATAAATTAAAATTAATAATATAAAAATTTAAGTTAAAATTTTACATTTTAATTAGTTGATCTTATATTATTTACTAAAATACGATGTATATTATATTAACCATTTTTATTTTCATGACTGCATTTTTTAAGAATTACACCTCAAAAATCAACTAGAGAGAATTTTAACATAGTTTTAAGTGTTTTTTTTTTAATTTAATGAAAAACCTCTTCGGGGTCGCTTGTATGAGAAACTATAACCAGGGAGTTCTACACCGTCAAAATCACGTGGAAGTTGCACCTGGCCCTGATTGCACCAACATTATCAACTGGATTTTGGATACCCAATGTGCATTTGATAGGGTGAAGATTCAAACCAATGACCTCCCTTGGAGGATTGCCCTACCCTCTCCAACTCACCTCCAACACGTGGGTAACATAGTTTAAGTGTTAAAAATATTTAAATATTTATTTTTAAAATAATGGTAATATTTATGTTATTAAAATTTTATTATAGCATTTATTAATTTAAATTTAACAAGTATTATGTTCATTAAATTATTATATTCTTAAAATTTTAAGGGAAATATTTGGGTTTGAACCTTATCTAATGATACATATATAATTGTCAAACTGTTGCAATACCAATGTTTGATTATAATATAGCATAGATGGACCCATTTTAATCCTATATAAGCAATTAAATAAATATATTATGTTCATTAATTTTATTTTATAAATAAATAGTATTGGATTTATATTCAAATATAATTAATTATTTAATTATTATTTCTAATTAATTATATTAGATTAGAATGGTCTCACCTTTATTATATCATTACTATGTGGTGGTATTATTACAACTTTGATTATTATACTTGTATCACCTATACTATGTGGTGGTATTATTACAACTTTGACTATTATACTTGTATCACCTAATAAGATTTGGTACGGAGAAATTAAATAAACTAATATATATATATATATATATATATATATATATATATATATATATATATATATATATATATATATATATTTTTTTTTTTTTTTTTTGGAGAAAAGGGCTTGTATTTGGATCTCTCACCCATCTATATCTATTGGAGAAAAGGGGTTGTACTTGGGTCTTCCACCCTTGACAAATCACAACTCTCTACTTTAAAGCTTGAGAGTTTACAAATAAATTCAATTATCATGTCAATTAAGTTGCTATAGTTAGATACCTACATCATTTTTTATAAAATTTTAATTTTTTTATTTTTTGAATTTTGAATTTTTATTTTTTTAGATCTTCTTTAATTTTTTGTGTGAATACAAATATTCTAAAATTCAGAATCCTTCTTCTTAACATTTTCATGCACCAATCTTCATAATACCAAAACTCCACCTCTATTGTCTTTGCATTGCATCTTAGTAGAGAAATGTTTCAAAATCTGTGTTATTGTAGTATGCTTTACTAGATATGGATTGCTAGATTTCTTCTTGAAGCATAAGTGCAACCACAAGAATTGAAATAAATAATTTATATGAAAACACATTAATGTTATAAAATAAAGAAAATATTATGAGTAAAAAACATTAGAAGAAATTTTAATCATTATCTGATTCATGTAGTCAACATTTTCTTGTCTTACTACTTCCTCTAACTATGAAAAAGAGAATCTAACTTCTCAATCCTCAATTAAAATCCCTCTATTAGCTAGCCTATCTGCACAATTTTTTCTTTCCCTTAACATATGTGTAAACCTAATTTCTTCAAACTCTTAGCAATGTCTTGCATTTCCATAATTATCTCTTGTATGTTTCATGGAGCCTTTGCTTTCCTAAAAATTACATTTATTACTGTTAGTGAATAACCTTTCATCCATATTCTATTCCATTTTATTTATCTTCATATTGTTAACCATTCCAAAGATGCCCAAGCTTTAGCTTTATTATGTGTTAAATCCAATGTTGAAATAGTAATGAGACAAATTCTCTCCCCTATTATTTTTAGTTATTCCTCCTCATGGTATATTTTATTTAGATGCTCCATCAAAATTCAATTCGACCAACTACGCTTATGGTGGTTTCCACTTTATATTCTTTGTCTTCCTTTTTTTCTCTTGTACCCAACACAACTTCATAATTACATTTTATGACTTGATTCCATCTATCAAGGCTCTTTGCTTCAAGATCAGGGGTTGTATGAGTTGATAGGGTTGGTTTAGACTCTATGGCTAAACAATTTTTTCATTACCTGCTTTCCATTCTTTAAATATTATTCTATTTCTTTCTATCCATATAGTCCAAAGTATTGTATCTTTTGATATATCCTAGATTGTTTGTAAAGCCTCACTTTTAAAAGTGCTCTACCATCATTGTTTTAACCATTCATAAATTCTACCATTCATCGTCATGCATTTACCAAACACATTAAGAATCCATTGTCATTGTTTCTAGACTATTGCATAGTGTCCTAAGATATGGTTTAAACTCTCCTCCTTTTTACATAGAACACATTATGAGGAGCCATAAAAACCCCTTTTCATAAGGTTATCCCAGAATACAATTATTTTATGACTTATTAACCAAACACACACTTTGACTTTAGAAATGCTTGAGCTATTTCAAATATCTTTCCATATTCTTACAGTATTCCTATTTTGATGATGTTTTATACCAACACCTTATAATTATATTTAATCTTAATTATTATTATTATTTTGTTAAAAAAGCTTTTGTATTACTTATACGCTAGTAAGAAGGCCACATCGTCGATCCTTCGAAGCAAACAAGGCTTTCATATTGAATTTTACAAAAGAGTAACAACTATCTTAAATGCATTTTGTTAATATAATAAAAGAGGGATCTATGACTTTGTTCTAAGTCACTACATATAGGAATTAGAGTTTTTGGCATTGATATGGAGTATACAGTAGAGATCTTCCTTGGTTTTATTTGACCACCATTGAAGAGGATCTCCATAAAAATTCAAATCCTTACGTTCTAAAGCCCAATTTTTCATAACATCCATAGTTTTTTTCATTCTTGGGAAGCCTGAAGAAAATCTACTATTTTGAATCTAGACTAAAGCACATGTATCTTGTCAATCATCCTTTGTAACTTCCAATCCTAAGAGGAGGTCTTGGTGGGCACCTTTAGTTGATTAATGGTTACTTGTGAGTCTGATTCAACCTATACTACAGACCAACCAACCTTAAAAACTTCTTGAAGACCATGAAGGATAGCACACACTATTGCTAGATTTTTAGGGAGAACACCAATATTCTCTACAAAAATAAAGGTATAAGCGCCATCTAAGATTCCTTGTGTTTCTTGGATTACCTCTTGAGATGCCATTAGTGTTAATCTTCCCCATACATCTGGGAGGGGCTTTCCATGGTCCATCCCTCTGAATACTAGGTTGAGGACTCTGTGGTGGCCTATGTCTCTATTCACCCAAAGGGCGCTAAATTCTTGAGAGTAAATTGTGCCACTACTGAGATACCATGGATGGGAGATTCAAAGTATGTAGGATATTTTCATTGATATTGGTTGTAATAGTTTCTCAAATATATTGGGTATTATGATGAGTTACTTTAAAAATTCTTTTATTCCTTTCTTTCCATACAAAGAGATGCTAACCAAAGCCATCTGTTTCATCAACTTTTCTAATCCATTCACCCTGGACCAAGTCCTCCATGCCTGCTCGAGGAAGGTGAATTAAAGGAATTTTAGATCCAAAAAGGTTGCCAACCATTTCTATAATTGAATATCTAAAGGACACAAGAAAAATATTGGCCCGAATATCATTCTTTGCACAATAAATCTCACATTTGAACATACTAGAAAAACCACATGTCATCAATTGGTCTCCTGTAAGAACCCTATTACAAAGTACAAGCTAGATAAATAGTCTCACTTTAGGCCATGTTGAAAGTTGCCACAACTAATTAAAGACATCCCTGAGTTGAATTTCCCCATGGTGAGTGAGGGATGAATATCCTAGAGTTGTAGTATACACACCATTAGAATGTGGTCCCCATCCCAACCTATATTTGGATTTTGACCAAGATAGTGATTGACTTCTAAGAACCTAATGAATAAAATCCTTGATGGCCTTTATCACCAACATTGACTAGTATATTACTGGAATCTAGACTCTATCCTCTAAATTCCTTTCCCCATAGTCTCTATAATAATATGATATCTTTGTCCATCCTTGACTATGGAGTTGTTATATGATGTTTTTACATTCTAGAAATTATTGAGACAATGGAGGTGCACCATCCCAATCGTTTGTCCAAAAATTTGCTTGATATCCATTCCCCACTATCTAGAAAAATTATAATTTTATAATTGTCTCCCTATCATTGGTACCTCAACAATCAAATATCCTCGTTAAGGAAGCTGATATATAGTAGTATTCTGAAGCTCAATTTTCTACATACTTGACTCTTAGGATTTATGCCCATAACTTATTAGGGGAAAAAATTATCTACCAATATAATTTTGCTACCAAAGCTAAGTTGTTTTTTATTGTTGGTCAAAGGCCTAAGCTTCCCTCATATTTTGGAAGATAAAGTTGACCCCACTTTATTAGGGCCTACTTATGCTTTGATTTTGCTCTGCTCCATAAGAACCTCTAATTAATCTTGTCCAACTTTCTCAACACATCCTTAGGAATACTTAGGACCAAGGAAACATAGATGGAAACAAATTGTAAAATAGATTTGACCAAAGTGAATCTACCTGCAAGAGAAAGCCATCGACTAGTCCAATTATTCAACCTACTTTGTATCTTTCCTATCTACTACACCCATTCCTCCATTTTTTATTTGGCCATATTTAATGGGACTCCTAAATAAGATATTGGAATAGATTGTTTCTGGAAATTCAAGATGCTTAGAATCATAATATCCACTGTAGAGATACAATGAAATAATATTATCTTAGATTTTTCCTCATTAATAAGTTATCTTGTGGTTGTCAAAAAGAGGTTTAGAATTATTTTAAATTTGGATGCTTCTAATGTAGTAGCATGACACATAAAGGTTGAGTCATCTATAAACTATAAATGAGAGAGAGAAGGGATTGTTTATGCATGATTCTTTGAATAGATATGTTATTTCTTTCTTTAGAGATGAGATGACCTAAGCACTGCCAAAATGATGAATAAATAGGGAGAAAGAGAATCCTCCTGGCATAGTCCCTTGGAAGAAATAAATAAAATAAATGGGCTATAATTTATCAACACATCATAAGATATTGAGGAAATAATACCTCTAATCCACTCCACCTAATCTTGGGAGAAGCCAAACTTCCTCAAGATCTATAAGAGAAAATGCCAATCCACCCTATCATAAGCCTTGGAGAGGTCCAAATGAATAAACATGGTTGGGGATCTTTGTGCCTGCATGGAGTGAAGGACCTCCTAAGAAAGCACTATTTCATCTATAATTTGTCTCCTTCCCATAAATCCTCCTTGCTCTAGTGAGATTATCGCGAGGAGAAAGGAATTCAACCTTTGAGCTATCACTGTTTTAATGACTTTGAGGAGAACATTTCATTGGACTATCAATCCAAAGCCAAAAATATGATTTACCTCTTAGGAATTAGGTTTGAGCACAATGTAATTTTTGTTAATTTCTTTCAAAACTGAATTTACCACCTATGCTTCCTCTGCCACCATAAGTAGATCATTTTTAAACATGTCCCAAAATTCTTGGAAGAACTCTACGGGAAGCCATCCAGTCCAAGAATTTTTTCTTTTTTCATTTTGAAAACTACTTCTTCTACTTCCACCATAGAAATTGGTATTGTTATTCATTATCCGGTGGAAGGGATTCCCTTTAGAACTTCCTCTTGAGCCTCTATATCGTAGATAAAAGCTCCTCAAAGTAGTAAGTGACAATTTTCTTTATCCCATCCTTGGTATAAATTGGATCACTTATGTTGATCTTCAAGGAAGGCACAAAGTTTGAAACTCGTCTGGTTGAAAGAGATTTATGGAAGAAAGTAGAGTTTTTATCCCCTTACCTCAAACCATTGGATCCTATATTTTTATTTCCATAAGAGCTCCTCCCTCCTTTCCCATTCTGCTAACTCAAAAGAGATCTAGATTTTCTATTTTTTGAGCTCCTTTGTAAGTCCCAAGGAGAAAATATGAGCATTCACTTGCTCTAGTTTGAAAGACCAAAATATATTTTTAGCCCTTACATCCCTAAACTCATGCTAGTTCCATTACTTAATTTTATTTTTGATGAATTGTAATCTCTTGAAAAAGAAATACATGTGGGTGTTGTATCTTGGTTTTCTTTTCCTCCACCATTGAAGAACTAATGGTCTAAAGGAAGTAACTCTAAACCATATAAATTGGAATTTAATATATGAGAAATTCCTAGTAGACTACCAAAGGTATAGAAAAATAGGCTAGTGGTTTGATCTTGTATTATTAAGGGTAAAAAATTTCAAAATTACTCCTAGAGAGAGAAGATCATTTGAGATTCCAAACCTATCCAAGTGCTTCAAGATGCATGTGGGTCCCTTTTGTTTGTTTATCCATGTCATCAATCCATTGGTAGGATTGACATAAATTAGGTTTAAATGTCTCAAGTGCTCATGCATTAATCATTCATAGTGTCCAATGTTCTCATCCCTCCCATATTTTCATCTAAGGAGAGAATGGTGTTAAAATCCACTCCTAGGACAATCTGCTCATTGGAAAACTAGAGTCTAAAAAAGCTAGATATAGTACCACTACCTCTGTTTGTCCTCTATAGTAGTGGTTGCATATATGTTAATACATAGTATTTGATGGTCCTTTTGCATCCATTGTCCCCAAAGTCCTAGAATAGCCTAGCTTCCAATAGTTGCATGCATAAAAATTCCTTTGGATCCTATAGACAAGAGAACCCATAAGATTATCCTTGAGAGATAAGATATTATACTCGACCCATGGACCATATTTCTTAGCAACTATTCCACTCCTCTAGTGTTAAATTAGTCTCCTAAAGAAAGACTAGGTTTGACTTATTTCTCTGAATTAACCTCTTAATTTTATTAGGTTTGAGGGGTCTTCCTTTATCCCCCTTACATTCCATGAAAAGAGTCTCATGAGGACGTGTGGGTTAAGAAATTGGTGATAAGAGTCACCTTACCCTTAGAGACAAGAGTTTTCCCTTCTTTTACTAAGTGGTGTTGATTTGTCTTATGTCCCATTTTTTATTGGTATTCACATTTATTTTCTTGTGTTTCTCCTATTGTATACCAGACTCATCTTGGGAAAATCCTCCTTGATCCTTTGTGTATACCATTAAGGCATTATTAAATGTGGTTGTGTCTCATTCTATGTCAATATGAGTGATCATATGTGTTTCACAAGTATCATTCTCTTATTTTTTGGCTCCTCGCTTATTTTCCCTTTGTTGACCTTTGTGATTTAGGTTTGTGTATATTTACCTGTTGATCTAATTTTCATCTATTTTGGTAGTACTTTTTCCCCTGATTTAGACTAGGTAGTTGCTTCAAAAACTGAATCCACCATTTTTTTATCTCCATTTGATGATCTTCTCCTATAGTTGGGTCTTCAATAATCAAAGGAGCAAATTTGTTATTTGGTGCTGCACTGCTTTCCATATCTACTTTTTCTTTGATTGTGCTTTATTTTTAGGTTCTTAAAAATCTGCAACCTTTTCCTTTTCCTACATTTGCTTCAAACACTTCTATGGAAAGTATCTTGCCATATGCCCATATTCATGGTATATTTGGCATCTAAATGGGATGTTTTCATAATCTATTTTTTGCTCCTTGTATTCATCCTCTATTTGTAATGTGATATTTTCAGGAAGAGGTTTGTCGAGGTTCATCAGAACACATATTCTAGCATATACTATTTATTCAAAATTGAAGTTCTATTAGCCACCATCATAAAGGTTCCTAGAGTTTTTCCAATGGTTACAAAGGATATGAGGTTCAAGTATTTAGTTGGTAACCCAAATAACTTGACCCATATAGGGCCCAAATATGGCATTTCATCCTTTTCTTAGAAATTTGTATGCTAGGGTTTCATGAACAAGCCTACTATCCCAAGAAATCATGATCCTCTTGTAAGACATGTTATTGGTACTCTTCACACTTAAAGAGCACTAAAAAATCACCATTGAGATAGAACATGATTTGAACGTCTCCCTTAGCTCACTAGTTTCTATATGACTAGTTCCTAAAGGTTGATAGTTGGGGTTTGAAACCCATGAATTTGCATATTAGATCTTTCATTTCCATTTCCATTTTCAATTAAAATGTCAAGGAGTCATCCATCGCTTTCATGCAACCATTGACATTCTTCCTGAGATCTAAACACAACAATATTAGAGGCCTATGAGGAAACTTGGTCACAATGTTACCCATGTGCCCTCCACCTTCTGATCGTAATACTTCATAGAAGTAAGGTTTGGGGGGTGATATCTCCTTGCCATTACTGCCATAACAAAATCTATAGATGTATCTTAACTCTAATCCGTTCCATAAATTAAAAAAAAAGAAGAAAATAAAATTACCTACATTTTTTTTAACAACGTTTAATACGAAGAAATATCATCCTAATATTTGCATTCCTCATTCGCGGGTTGTTTAATATTCAGTTCATATATGGAAGGGAATTCATTATGCTTTTATTATTTGTTATTGACCTAGTATATATATGAGTTATGGAATTAAAAAAATCTTAATATTTAAGATATTAGAATATAAATGTAAGGATTTTGTTTTTTTAGGAGGGATATTGTAGTGTTAAGTTTTTGGATTTTCATTCAGAAGACCCTTTGGGAGGGATATTGTAGTGTTAAGTTTTTGGGTTTTCATCCAGACCCAAGTTCAAACCTTGGTATGAGGGGATCAATATCCCTCATAAAAACCCATGCTTTACCCTAACATTATAGGAAGATAAGGAAGCATAATACTAGGTCAAGGTATTTGGGTAATGTTAGTTTGTGGATAAAGGATTTTTGTCAAATAGTTCATGGACGAAGGGTTTTTGCAAAACAATTCATGGATTAAGGGGTTTTACCACTTTTTATCTTTGAGGAATTTTATCAAATAAATCATAATCGAATAGTTCATGGACAAAAGGGTTTTTGTGAAACAATTCTTAGACAAAGGGTTTTTACTAAACAAAATGTTGACAAAGGCTTTTTACCAAACAATTTGTGGACAACATATTTTTACCATTTTTTCTCTCTAAGAAATTTTTTCAAACAGGTCACAACCGAAGAGTTCATGGACAAAGGATTTTTGCTAAATATTTCATGGAAGGAGGTTTTTTGCCATTTTTTCTCTTTGTGAAATTTTTCAAACATATCACAACTGAAGAGAGATCTATGGTGGGAGTTGATTGTGAGACCTCTCTTGTCTTAATCAGAGTTTATGTGGGGCTTCTAGAGGATGAAGAAATTTTGAGAAAATATAGAATTGATTGAATGACTGCTCTTGAGGAGGCAGAGAAGGAGTCAATATCATCATGAAGTTCACAACATATGGGACCATCACAACAAACTATACCAAACCCTTAAAATTTTAGCCGTAGAATGGAGGGGATGGCAAACACTTCAAATTTGTAGTTGGTGTCATTGTAAAGTTCACAATAGACAAGGTCATCATAATAGATGACATAATTATTGACTTCCAATTAGATGAGCCATCACAAAAAAGGTGTCATCATCTAGTTCACAACAAACAGGGCCATCATAGCAAACGGTGCGATCACCATCTTCACAACAGATAATGTCATCCCAAGATATACCACCACTATATTTGGTCAAAGTTAGAGCTCAATTAAAAACCATAAATGTGGTAAGCAAGGTTGATGAATTAATCAAAATCATTTGATATTTTTTAGAATGTTGAGGAGAGTTTGTGGAAGATGAAGATAAAGATAAATATAAAGGAGAAAGTTCTCAAAGTGTGGCTTCACTTTTCATTGACAACGGGGCAATATTCTTTAAATTTTTCAATGATCATGTTGATAAATCAAGCAACAAGGGAGATGTGAACTCTGCTACAAAAATAATAGATGTACTCAAAAAGCTTTGGAATATACACTATTTAGTGGCAAGCATGTCGATGATTGGGTATATGTTGTGCATAGACAATGAAATATCTAGAAATGATAAAAAATGCATGGATCTATTGCAAATATTGGTTTATATTTTATACCATGTTAAAAAAGTAGACTATATCTTTGAAACCAAGAAGTCAAATTGAAAAGAGTGACTGTGGTGATTGTTAGTGGATGTAGATTGTGCGGTTTTCAATTCTCATCATAGAAACTATCCATATTTTGAAAGCTTTGATGAATGCTAAAGTTTTGATCATTCTCTATAAAGAAATAAATGACCAAAATGCATGGATCTATTGTAAATATTGCTTGATCTTTTATACCATTCTAAAAAATTAGACTATCATCTTTGAAACCAAGAAGTCAAATTGAAAAGAGTGACCATGGTAATTGTTAACAGATGTAGATTGTGTGCTTCCTAGTTGTCATCCCATAAGTTATCCATATTTTTGAAATTTTTGATGATTGTTGTAGTTTTGAGCAATCTCTATAAATAAATATATTACCTTTGTGGAGATCTTAGCTTGACTATCATAGCAAGGAGTAATTACTCATCCTCAAATACTATGTTCCTACATATTTAAATTAGAAATAAGAATAATAATGGGATCAACAAACTTGGATGCAAGTGTGATAATTGTGACAATGACAGGGGTAAAGTCTAAGGGAACAAACGCCAATAGAAGGATTTGTGTGCTAGAACTATGAGATAGGTAGAATGGATAGGTAAAATCGAGCGAGAGGGTAGATGTGGGACCTAATTTTATAGATACTAGATAAAATTTTGGAGGGGAAAACCTAAAATTTAATGGAAATCATAGGTGAGAAATAGTGAAAAATATAGAAGGAAGCCTATATGAACCCATGGATCTCATGAAATATATATTAGGGGAGTTATGAAGAAAAATAAAAATGATGAAGACAAATCAAGTGGATCATATTAAAGAAAGAAACATTATTAAACATGAGTAGAAAAAAGAGAGAGTCTTAATCCCTATAGAAATAGGTGAGGAGGGTATCATCATGAAAATTCCAAACAAGATATATGACCAATCACAAAAAAGAATAGGAAACAATTTGGTTAGCAAATTTGTGGGAGTGAGACTAATAGTGGAGCAAATTAAAATATGGATTGCCTCAATATGGGGATTCAAGGGGCATAAGGAATTTTTAGTGATGCCTAAGGACTTATTCCTAGCTATATTTACAACAATAGAGAACTGAAACATAGCTTTATTAAGGGGACCATGGTTATGGGTCATTATAGCCCTATTTTAAACAAATAGGGGCCTTGATTCAACCCTATGATTGAGAATTTGAAGTAGCCTCCATTTGAGTAAAAATTCCTACACTACCCCTATATTTTTTGGAGGAAGAGACCTTTGAAATGATAGGGAATAGTATTGGTAGATTCATGGCTATGTATTATATTAATAAAGAGAGAAAGAGGGTCTAATTTGCTATAATATGCGTCTTAGTATAATCTGGTAGGACTTTACTAGAGAAAATTAAATTGGCATCGAGTAAAGGAGTATGGAATCAAGAATTGGTATATGAAAACAATTATTTTAGTTGCAAATTTTATGGAAAAATCGATCATATTGAAAATAAATTTGCTAAAAGGAAAGAAAAATAAGACTCAAATATGAAGCAAGTGTGGAGAGTGAAGGAGAATAACAAGGACAAAGCTAGTGATAATCAAGGAGCTAGGCAAGATCAAAGAACAAATACCTAAGCATTGAGCCAGTGAGCTAACATCAACACCTAAGGTGCGGGTCACTAGAAGATCTCAAAAGGTTCCTAACTTGGGAAGGAAGGAATCCAACAAAGTAGGAAGACTTTCATTCAAAGAAAATGTATCAAAGAAATAGAGGATGATAATCTTACATGAAACAATAAACCCTAGAGGAAACATATGCAAATAGTACTTAGAATCATCTAAAACAAGAGAAATAATATTACTAAGTTGGAATGTTAGGGGCATGAATGCCCCTAACAAGAATAGGGTAGTTAAAGATCTAATTAAAAACCACCAACTACATATTCTACTCTTGTAATAAACAAAAATTAATAAAATAAATTGGAATAATATACAATATGGAACATGGAGGAGTGGAGAAGGCTATTAGGAAGAATCCCAAGGGGCATTTGGAGGTATAATTGCAATGTGGAATTCTAAATACTATGATGGTGAAATCCTAGCAAAGAGTGTAAATTAATTAACTCGAATTACAATAAAAATATCTAAGTTATCTTTTGTGATCACCAATATCTATGCCCCTAAAACTAATAGGGCCTGGAAGCAATTATGGAGGGTTGTAAAGAAAATAGGACAATAGCTTGGAGGATTGAAATGGATAGTGGAGGGTGATTTAAGACCCTTTCACACCTACAAAAAAATGAGAAGGTATACAAGAGTACACAGATAGTATGGAGGAGATAGGTAAGTTTATAGCTAAAGAAAGTCTTTTTGATGTAGATCTAAGTGGAAACAAGTTTACCTGGTCAAATATAAAGATAGGAGATAAATTGATTCAAGTTTGATTATATAGGGTTCTAATGTCAAAGGATTGGTTTCATGGGAACTATGAGCATAATTTTTTCTCCTTACCAAGAATGGGTTTAGATTGTAACCCCCTTCTTTTTTGGTGCAACCTAAATATTAATAGAAAAAATATCCCATTTAAATTTGAATATATGTGGGTGCACCATCTAAATATATTCAAGGAGACGAAAAAGTGTGGGATATACTAGTGCATGGATCTAAAATGCACATTATGGTAAGTAAATTGAATACTATGAAGAAGAAGGCAAGGAGGTAGAACATAGAGGTATTTGAAAATATCTTTAAAAAAAATGAACTTATCAAAAGAGAACTAAGTAAGTTAGAAGAAGATATCAACATGAGTGGAATTGATCAAGCTCAATTATTAAAGGAAAAGAAGCTAAATTAAAAGTTGCACATCATTCTAGCAAGAGAGGAGGCCTGTTGGTTATAAAAATCAAGAAACCAATGGCTAGAAGAAGGTGATCAAAACACAAAGTTCTTCCATGTATTAACTATAAAGCGATCATCTAGAATAATGGAGATACAAAAAGAATATGGCCAACCCATAAGGCAAGAAATAGAAATTAGAAAAGAGGTAGTAGATTTTTTTCCAAACACTACTTTCAGAAGATATGGTAGAAGATCAATCAATAGTTGAGGAGATAATTTAATATATACCAAGGTTGATACCAAGGGAAATAAATGAACAATTGACTAAGGATATCAATGAGGAAGAAGTGAGAGAATCAAATTCCTCCCTTGGTAAGGACAAAGTACCAGGGCCTAATGGTTTTCAAGTAATCTCTTTCAAATCTTATGGAATATTATTAAGAAGGATGTTATTGAGGCAATTATGGAGTCACATCATATAGGGAAAGTATTGAAGGAGTACAATAATACATTCTTAGCCTTAATCCAGAATAACCTAAGGCTAAAAGATTTTAAGGATTATAGACCCATAAACATTTGTAATGCAATCTATAAAATAATATTAAAAATGATAGCCTTGAGTCTTAAGTTAATACTCCCAACTATCATATTTTTGGGCTCTTCTTTCTTATTTTCCACCCCCATTGCTTCATTACGATTCCTATCATGACCTCATTTTATTTCCATGACATAAACTTCTTATTTATCTTGACAAAGATCAATAATGTTAACTAAAGCTTTACCTTTGTCATTACTCTTCGTTCCTAAAGTAGATGCCTTATTAGGGCAATTTCTCTTGTAATGTCCTTTCTCTTTGAAGTCATAGCAGACTACTTTAGATAAATTCTTCCTATGTTATTTCCTTGTAATAAATTAATTGTAAGTTTTTCCATATTTTTAGTTAGATATTCTACTTAGGTTGTTAAAGTGGAGGAAGGTGGACTTACTTCTACTATTGTTGCTAGACTTACTATTGCTACTAGTGTTTTTGGTTATGGAACCTAGCCAAAAGCTAATAGAGCAACTGATGCTAGTGGAACTAGATCCTTATCTAAAATCTCCTCTTTCTACTTTACAACCACATACACATGTTGGGTAGTGTTTGGTTGCTTGTACTTAACCCTCAACCTAGTTGTTTCCTTTAGATCTATAATAAAATACTATAAAGCATGTTATCCCCAACCTACATGAGACCATTACACAAGCTCTCCTTTCATAATTAGATCACTTTTCTTCAAATATCTTGCACTTGTGCATAATAGTCACAACTTTATATTTAGGTCCTTGAACCAACTTCATTACCTTGATCATTTGGTCATAATATTTTTGGCATGATCTATACTCCTCAATCATCTTCTCATTAATTTCATCCCATGAATATTTGATCTAATCATCTTGTGTATTGTACCATATTAAAGTAGCACCATTCAAAAAATGATGAAGGGAACTCCACCCATTATTCTTTCCATATTAAGCGATTATAAATGCATACTCTCTCATATTATTGAATAAAATTCTTGGAAAATTTAGATTATTAGGGTAAAAATATAGGATTTTTTTCCCATTTTTACTACAACCTTTGAATCCCAAGTACAACTCTTCCTATGACTCATGAACTAAAAGCTAAATCTATTTGTGAAGTACTACGAATACCAAATTTACTATATTTTACATGTTGATTCTTTACTTGTATGCATTCAATATAGACACACAAATAAAAATAACTAGATAGTAGACTATGATGGAATAATCACAAACTATCTACAAGATCACCAAAACATATACTTATTGACAATATTTCACTAGATAAGCACACCGATAAGTACAAAAAACAATTTTTACAAGAATATTGACTACTGGTAACACTTGGTAATGACACCAATAAATAGACTTTACCACATATTAAATTCTGGAGTTACCACAACAAAAATGAGTTACCATTGATAAAATTGGAATTACCATGGTAACTTAAAAAACCTTTTACTACATGCTAAATTTGAAAGCCATTACATAAGAGTAACAAGGAGTAAAAGCAAAGTTATAAGAGAGGTAAAAATATAATTATTGGACAACATCAACACTAAAGAGATGTGGTCCTAGAAACTAAACCAAAAAAATTAAAATATAGCATGCACACAATGTCTTCCCAAGCCCTCCTCTCACTATGTTCTTTATGATGGACATACAATATCTATCTATTTATGACAACCTAACACAAGACTCAACAAAACATTACAACAATATGAACAATAGTAAATTATGACAACATAATATATGACACAATTATTTTTATTTATTTATTTATTACAAATTATAAAATTAGAAGAATGCTCACTATATTGTCTTGTGAGTGAACTTGACCCTCTTGTTGAGGCTCCATATCCTATGGACTAACAATGCTCCACATTATCACTTTGATAATTTGTATACACCTTGGACAAAGAGATACTCTTCTCTAGCTATCTTGACTTGCTAGATTTCATCTCACATTGGAATCTCTATTAATTTCTTGAGCTCATATTTTCTCAACATTCCTCCCATAAGGGTTCTCTCCCCTATTTATAAGCTCATGGGCTAGATACTACATTCATCGAGAAGTCTAGATGGTCACATGGAAACACTTTCTATAAAACTTCTTTCTGAACTCTTCCCATAATATCAAGATATTCTAGACATATATCTTGGATTTTTTTGGGATATTTATAACTACATGAGATAGGTTAAAATATCATATGCTTATGGTGAATTTCGTTTTGAACTTTTTCTATGATATTTTAGCAATTACAAAATACTTCCAATAATACTTTGGCTTATATTTGGATTTCTAGAGATTTTACAAGATATTATTTACAACATATATCCTTATGACAAAGACACTTGACAAAGACAATTTATGGTGACAATGATACTTACTTTTACTCTTACTTTTTACCATAACTTGTCCTTATCCCAACACTTTATTGTAATGTCATTATTTTTCAATGGTCATTGCAATCTTCTTGATGAAGCTATTGCACTAAAAGTATCCTCAACAATCTAAGCTCTAATATTCTCTAACAAGCCATCCAAATTTATACTATACATGATCCTTATATTACTACTCATGCAAATAACACTACATAATTTTATGTTGACAAGATCTAGGTTCAAATATTCTAAGACAATATATGCATAAATTATTAAAATATTGTTGTAATGATATTATTTGATTTATTGAAATATCATAATATCATGGTCATGGTATAGTATGCATGGGGCCATTTTGATTCCATATAATCAATTAAAAATATGTTGTAAAATAGAAGTCCATGTAGTTAAAGTATGACATATAAGAATGTTTGGCTAACAAAGAGTTCATTAGAGTTTAACTTTGATGAATGTTGTGATAATATAATATATCGTTAAATATTTTATTAATGTAATCATGATGTAACATGAATGGGACCCATTTCAATATTATATAAATAATATTATATTTATAATAGAAAATAAATTTAGCATGATAATTTGCTTTACCTTTTTAATTGGTTATATGGGACTGAGAATAGGTCCCACCCATATTACATCAAGACCACAGAGTGGTATTACATCAACTAGACAATATGCATGTATTGCTTGGCAAGATTCAAACTTGGGTCTTCTCTTTGAAAGTTAAGAAATACAACTAGTTGAGTTCATACCATTTGATATGTGTTTTACTTATTTAAAATGATTATTATGGCTATTTTTTATAATTTAATAAATGAAATTAATTTTTTTAAAGATAATTTATTTTAAAAATACAATTTAAATGTTAATTTTAAAACTAGGTATGATTGAAAGTGTATGAAAAACACTTTGCATAAAATGTATCTATATTAAGAATCTAAGTCTACCTTGATGTTCTTTATGAACTCTATTCAATGTTAACTTTAACTTTATAATCCCAAGGAATTGGAACAAATAATGGAGAGTAAATACTTTAACATAATGATTCAAGGTTCAAATCCCATAATGAACCTTAATATTTTTACTCATGGGGTTCTAATCCCATGGATGAACCTTAATATTTAAATCCTATAGGGTTTGGACAAGTAGTGGGAAACAAAAAATTTCACCCCATAGACCAAGGTTCAATCCCATGGGTAAAATTTAACATTTTAGCCCATGGGATTTGGGTCAATTATCAGAGAGTGATGAGTTTCACAATCTAGGCCAAGGTTTAAAACCTATGGGTGAACCTTAATATATTCCCATGGGGTTTAAGGTGAGGAGCAAAAAATTTCACACCATAAACCAAGGTTCCAATTCCATGGGTGAACCTTAAAATTTTATCAAATGACATTATCTCAAGTGAATAAATACATTGACTTTCAAGGAAAATACCCATGTTCAAATCTTGTCAAGCAATATATGCATTATTGTTCAAAAAATAAAATGGTATAACCTCAAGTGGTTAAATACATCAGCTTTTTAGGTGAAAATCCAAGTTCAAATCTTACTAAAAGATATACATATAATTTTCAAAAAGATATATTGAAAATAGTCTTGATGTAAGACAAGTACAATAAATTTCAATACATATGACCAGATAAAAAATATATAGAAAACTTTTTTTCATAGGAAGTGAGAGAGTGTAAGTGCCAATAGGGATCAATTAGGGAATAATCCTCACATTTTTATATTCTTGTTCCAAATATTTGAATTTAAAAAATGAAAGATTCTCCTAAGGAAGATATAGGTAGCAAGGAAGATAAGTTATTTGTCGAGGTGACCAGAAGTAAGGATGTTGTAGCTAGAAGAAAGGATGCTCTAGTTGGGGAAAATAAAGGTCAATACTAAAGTAATCTTTGTCCAAGTGGTGGATGTTTCACCAAAAGTGATTATCAAGGATGAGATGATCAAACATATAATATAATGGTTCTTAAATATAAAAGGTTGCCTATAACATAATAATATTGCAACATTTTTTGTTTAATATTTTATTGATAATATTTTTATCATTTATCAATTATTCATTCTATGATTGGCAATGTCACCCATGAGAACATGCACATAATACCTAGGATAGTTTTCTTACAAAATTTATGTGAGTGGGTTCTTTTGTCTAGTTTCTTATATTTGGAAGGGATATTTTGTGTTTGTTAACATGGCTGATTTGTACTTAACGAAAAAATAAGTCTAGCATTCTCTAATTTAATTCAATAACCTAGGTTAATGAGCATAATGAGTCCTAACCTTATCCTTTAATATCCCTTCTCTATAATATTTTATCACCTTCTCTCTTACATCATTCAAATTTGATCATCTCATTTTTGTGCATGTATCATGTTTTATTTACTATAATTTTACGAGATTTATCTTACCTAGATTTTTTAAAATTTGTACTTTATCTTTGTCTTTGATTGAATTGGGTGTAACAATGGATCCACAAGTATAGCCACACAATGTTACTAATTAGGATAATTATTATTATTTTTCTAGGATGTTGATGCAAGTGGAATCCATTATGGTTTTCTAGCCATATATCTTATGTGTTTATATTTTAAGTTTTATCTAATATCCTTTTTCTTTCATATATATATTTTTATGTTGATTAGTTAATCTAATTATAAGGAAAATAGCAATAATTGTTTTCCTTACAACAATTTATTTCATAAAAAAAACATGATTAATTCTATCTTACTTTTATCAAATATCTTCCCTATCTTTCTATCTTAATATTTACAATGATTCAAAGGATAAGTAGTTTGAGTCATTAAAATGTAAAATTGTAAACTAGACGACCCTTGTAGAGGATGTTGTTTACCAAAAATATAGTTATCCAACTATACTTCGATTATAGAAGCAAGGTGTACAACCCTATCACCCATAAGATTCAAACCTTAGACCTTTATTTAGAGTTCTAAAGTCTCCATAATTAGGCCACTTAGGTTGATAACGATGATAAATATTATCTTATGTTGATGATAATAAGTGTATATCAACCCTTTAAATATTTCTAATCAATGAAAGCTATTACATTTATCTATATCTTTAATCAGTTTCACCTTTTAATCTATAACATTCACGAGGAAAAAACATGAATTCTCATATTTTTACAACCTGTATTATTGACCTTGTGTCATTTATATTAGATGTCAATCAAACTTTTCAATTTAACATGTCTCCTTAACTAGGACCAACATATGTATATACCCATTCAAAACTTTCTAGTGGTCTTAATATATTACATTCAAGCACCTTGTAAAATCAACAAATCTATTCAAAACACATACAAGCATGGGGAAAACATGATCTCTTCATCTAAAATGAATTGATCTTGAACTCATTCAATATGTCCAATGGACTTCATATCATATTCTAAGTATATGGTGCACCAAATATCCTCCATCACATGCAAGAATGAGGACAATTTGACCCTAATACATTATCCTATAATCAATATAAACTACAAAATCCTATCTCTTTGTCCTATGAAAATCACTTTTGAAACCATTCAATATGTTAGGGGGTCTCATTGGCATATGATATATAGGTTCATCATATATCCTTAATCACAAGCAATAATGGGATCAATTCACATAATTAATCCCTCATCTTTAATCATTATCATGTCTAAAACTATAATCAATTTATCTTTGATTTAATTGATAAAATTTTATGTATGTTATGGTTGTAAGTTTATTAAACCATTGTAATACATTTATTTTTTTAACCTGTATATAATTTTATGCTCGTACATATTGAGAAGATAAAGATAAATCATGTTTTAGCATTGCTTTATTAAAATCTCTTAATATTTTGTTAAACATTATCCTAGTTGACTAAGTCTTATACATAGCACAAAATAGAAAAATTAAATCTCAATGTCCTCCTATCTGCATTGTAATCTTGTACAATAAAAGTTCTTAGGATTTTTTCTAAGGTAAATCTAAAGTCCTTAATGTCACAAGATATGTCCTTGCAAAAACTACTTAAGACAAATCTAAAGTCCATGGGAATTTTTTGAAGGTAAATTAAAAGTCTCTTTTGGCATATCTAAATAAAATATTTTGTCCATGTTTAGTATCTTAGTCTTAAAAGTCCCATGTGGCACATCAAAAGTCCTTGAGCACTTTACTAAAGGAAAATCTAAATGCCCTTTGGGCACATCAATTTCATATTATTTAAAGTCTCACATGATAGTAAAAATACTTGGATGATTATCCAAAACATATATTAAAATCCCTTTTGGGAACATCTATTAGCATCTTTGGATTTATTCAAGGTATATATTTTATATTTCATTAGATATATGTCATTTATGACTACTTAGAGCACATCTTTAATTTATCTAGAATCCCATAATTGTAATATAGGCACGGGGCATCTCCAGGCATATATGTTCTAAAATACCTTATTTAAGAATATATATTTTAGATTATTTAATTTAATCATACTTTTAATTACATGTATAATATGTTTATATACATCACATATTAATTTATGAATTCCATAATCATCAAACTCATTCAATCATCATGCATCCAAAATATCTAAATATCACAAAAGTGTGTAATCATCTAGTCAATCAATCATCACAACATAACATACTAAATCTATCTATCTATCTATCTGTTTATCTATCTATCTATATATGTATGTATGTATGTATGTATAATTAATAAGTGTGTTTTCACATTGAAACTCAAGCTGAAATGCTGGAACAGGGATGTCTTTGGCAACCTCTTTACTGAGAAAAAGCATCTGATGGATGAGCTGAAAAGGGTGGAAAATCTGATTCAGGGAGGAGATCTGAGGGCCGAAACTTTCCTTGAAGAAAAGAGCCTCCTTTCAAATTTTCACAATGCCTTGGCCAAGGAAGAGACATATTGGAGGTAAAAATCCAGAAACCTTTGGCTCAAAGAAGGAGACACCAACACGAAGTTTTTCCATGCTTCCACCATGTGTCACAGAGGCTCTAATAAAATATCTAAGCTGACCAAGGCTGATGGATCCATTGTCTCTGACATCCAAGCAATCAGACAGGAAGTTTTTTGCCACTTCCAGGAAATCTTAGGACCAAGCATTGGTTGCCATCCCCACACCTCAAGTTCTCTACTATAGAACATCCCAAAGTTGGTGTCTAACAATGATAATGGAAAATTGCTAGAAAGCTTCACTGAAGAGGAGATCAAAGAAGCTTTGTTCGCAATGGAACCTGATAAGGCCCCCAGACCTGATGGCTTCCCACCCTGGTTTTTTCAAAACTTCTGGGATATTATGGGCCAAGATGTCATTGCTATGGTTAAATTCTTCCAAAGAGCCAAAAATATGCTGAGAGAGGCCAATTCCACTTTCATTGTTTTAATTCCCAAGTCCAACGATCATGCTTCCCTTTCTGATTTTAGATCGATTAGTCTCTGTAGTGTCATTTACAAACTTATCACCAAGGTTATGGCAAATAGGTTGAAAGACATCCTTCCCTCCATCATCGATCAGTGCTAAGGGAGCTCGGTCAAAGGAAGATTCATCTTGGATGGAGTGATAACCGTCCACGAATTGGCCCACTCGGCTTCTAAAAATAAAAAACCCAGCATGTTCCTTAAGCTTGACATGAACAAGGCTTTCGATCATGTTTCCTAGAAATTCCTATTCGAAGTCCTAGAAAAGTTTGGGTTTCACAAAGAATGGATCCAGATGGTTCACGAATGTATCTCGACTGCTTGGTTCTTTGTTCTTATCAATGGCTCACCTGTAGGTTTCTTCCAAAGTTTCAAAGGCATCCATCAAGGGGACCCTCTGTCCCCCTTTCTCTTCATCATTTTGGTTGAAACCCTTGGAAGAACCCTTTTAGCTGCCTGCAATAGTGGTCTTGTTTCCGGGATCAAACCAGCCTCAACATCCAAAGCCATATCCCATCAAAAGTTTTTTGATGATACTATTCTATCCTCTCATGCTTTCGTTCCCGAAGCAAAAATCATTAAGAACATTCTTGATTCTTATGAAGAGGCGGCTGGTCAGAAAGTCAACTACCATAAAAGCATGCTATAATTTCTCAATACTCCCACTCACAGACAAAATAGGATTGTTGAGATCCTTGGGTGCAACATTGGGAGCCTTCCAACTACTTATATTGGATTACCGCTTTTCCACAGTAGATCAGTCTCGACTATGTGGAACCCTGTTTTAGATCGCCTCAGCAAGAAACTAGCAGGGTGGAAAAGCTCAATGCTCATCCAAGCAGCCAAAGCCACTCTGGTACAAGCTTGCCTTCAAAGTATCCCCATTTTTTTCTTATCTATCTTCAAAGCTCCAGCCACCATCTGCCAAAAAATTGAACAAATTCAACATAGATTCCTTTGGGCTGGAAATGAAAATAAGAATAAATTTTTTCTAGTCGCCTAGGACAGGGTCTGTTCCAAGAAAAATGATGGAGGACTCAGATTCAGAGACATCAAGCGGATGAACATGGCCCTCATTTCCAAGCAGGCTTGGAGACTTACCATCAATGAAAAAGTCACTTGGATTGATATCATTAAAGCTAAGTACCTCCATCAGTTTTCCTTTCTTGGAGAGCACAACCTCCCTATTGGATCCCACTTCTGGAATGACATAATCAAAACAAGGAAAATCATCATGGAAGGCTTAAGGTGGTGTCTAGGAACTGGAATGACCATCCGTTTCTGGGATGACCCGTGGATCTGTGATAAAACTCTCAGCTAAGATCCACATCTTGCAGTGCTCAAGGCGACTGCCGAAGCCACCTTTGGAGATAAGGTGTGTCACTTCATTAACCAAGGTCTTGCAAGACCTAAATGGAAACACCTGGCTCTTAATGAGCCCAAGCATATCACTAAGGCTCTCAGGAAGTTACAAAACTTTTTGAGGACTTGCATCATCCCAAGCTCACACAAAGATGATTCCATGGTCTGGAACCTTGAAGAATCTAGAAATTTCACTGTCAAATCAGCTTACTATAGTCAAGAAACTCCCACAGATGGTTGGGACTTATCAAATCAGGTCTAGGTTCCCAAGATCATTCCCAAGGTCAAATTATTTTGTTGGTTGGCCATCCAAAATAGAATCCTCACCATTGACAACTTGATAATCAGAGGGTTACTCATTCCCAATTGGTGTATCCTGTGCAAAAATGCTTGTGAGTCAACTTCACATGTTTTTTTGGAATGTCCCTTTTCTCTAGCAGTTCTCAACCAGGTTCATAACACCTTTGACATCTCCACAGTCCTCCCACATTCCATTCCCCTCCTTATTAAGCAATGGCCCGGACATTTCAAGAGCAACCAACTAAAATTCATGTGGCAAGCTTGCCTCCACCTTTACCTGTGGTAGATATGGATCGAGAGAAACACCAGAATTTTCAAAAATCAAGCCACTGATAAGAATATTATCATTGTCAAAATCATGGCCCTTGTTGCGGAGAATGCCTCTCTTGTTTCATCTCCAAAACCCCCCCTCTTGGCTTAGAATCGGACCTAACCAAACTTTTCAATCTATCTAACATCTCTATCTTGCCTCGTAATTTTGTTGACAGGTCTATCATCAAGTGGGTCTTACCACCTTCTGGGCGGCACAAGCTCAATTTCGATGGTGCGGCTAAAGGAAACCCAGGAGTGGCTGGCGGAGGAGGAATTCTTTGAAACCATAGAGGAGAAATAATTTTGGCCTTTGCCCAGAACCTGGGAATTCAATCCAACAATATGGCAGAGGCACGAGCTCTGTTCCAAATTTGTATCCTCATGTAAGGGTTGACCATCAACAAACTTATCATTGAAGGAGACTCGTTGCACTGTATCAACTGGCTCAATGGTATCGCTAAGCCTCCCTGGGCCCTTACTTCAATTTTCCAAGAATGCAAGGCCCTAATTGGTAATTACCTAGAATTAGTCATCAAGCATCAATACCAGGAAGGAAACAAAGCTATGAACTAGATTGCTAACAAGGGAGTCGGCAAATCTGATATTCAAATGTGGAGAGACTCCTTCCCCATTGGCCTAAGGAATGATCCTACAAGTTTCAATGTTTGCACAATGTGAGATGTTTCCAGGGGATTGGTTTGGTATGCTGATGAAACTTGTCGCGATATCGCGACACTTTTTCCTTCTTCTCCTTCGACAGCGAAAATGCAACATGTCATGATATCGTGACACTTTTCACCTTTGGCCGTGAAAATGCAACATGTCACGATATCGCGACATTTCTTTCTCCTTTGGTCATGACATTGCAACATGTCGCGATATCGTGACATTTTTTTCTCCTTTGGTCATGGCGTTACATCATGTCATGATATCGCGACACTTTTTCTCTTTCGGCCGTGATGATGCAACATGTCACGATATCGCGACACTTTTTCTCTTTGGCCGCGATGATGCAACATGTCGCGATATTGTGACACTTTTTCCTTTTTTGGTCGTGGCAATACAACATGTCGCGATATCATGACACTTTTTCTCCTTTGGCCACGATGTTGCAACATGTCGCGATATCACAACACTTTTTCTCTTTGGCCATGATGATGCAACATGTCGTGATATCGTGACACTTTTTCTCTTTGGCCATGATGATGCAACATGTCGCGATATCGCGACACTTTTTTTCTTGGGCTGCGATGATGCAACTTGTCGCGATATCGTGACACCTTTTCCTTCTTTGGCCACGGTAATGCAACATGTCACGATATCACAAAATTTTTTATATCTTTGCCGAGACGATGCAACATGTCATGATATCGTGATATTTTTTCTCCTTTGGCCATGGTGCTACAACATGTCGCGATATCACGACACTTTTTTTCCTTTGGCCACAATGGTGCAACATGTCATGATATCGCGACATTTTTTCTCCTTAGGCCGCAATGATACAACTTGTCACGATATCGCGATACTTTTTCTCTTCTGGCCACGACATTGCAACATGTCACAATATCATGACACTTTTCCTCCTTTGGCAGCGATAATGCAACATGTCGCGATATCGCGACACCTTTTCTCTTATGGCCGTGACGGTGCAACTTGTTGCGATATCACAACACTTTTTCTCCTTTGGCCATGACAATGCAACATGTCACGATATCACGACATATTTTCTTCTTTGGCCTCGACGATGCTTCATGTCGCGATATTGCGACACATTTCCTCCTATGGTCGTGACGACGCAACTTGTCACGATTTTGTGACACTTCTTCTCTTCTGGCAACGACGTTGCAACATGTCGCGACATCGTGAAACTTTCTTTCCTTCGACCGTGATGTTGCATCTTGTCGTGATATCATGACATCTTTTCCTCCTTTGGCCATGACAGTGCAACATGTCGCAATATCGTGACACCTTTCCCTCCTAGATTTTTCCCTATGCTTTGGATTGTGAAAATGCAACATGTCACAATATCATGACACCTTTCTTCTTGTGGTGTTTTGCTTTTTCTTTAATCTTTAGCTCTTGGGCCTCTTCGGTCGGTTTGGAAAACATGTAAATAATACTTGTACAAGGTTCAAGGACCTTTCAACACCCTTTCAACCAATCAAAAAAAAAAAAATATATATATATATATATACAGTCTATTAAAAATACATAGCCCTCACCCAAATATCTCATTACCCACATATGCTCGATGTTATATCCATGGTAGTGTTAATTGTCTACCTCCATGTCATGGTTACATCATGATAGAATATGTATGTATGAAATTCCATGATATGGTATGTGAATATGTGGTAGTAGGAGGATATGTCAATCTTTATTTAGCAAGAACAACCCCATGATAAGTTGTCTTGTAGTGCATCACCTTGACATCACTAATAACTAAAATATCTTGTGACCATCTAATCTTATCTTGAAGGTCCTACTATGTGGCTTGAGTAGCCAAGAACTAACTTTGTAGGTATCCCATTTTCTATCCAATATATTTTGATCTACGAATCCCACTTGCACTATTGACTATATTTCTTGATTATGCTCAATAATTAGTGTCATGAGAATACTCCATAGGCCATATTCCAATTACACTAATTATTCACCTCTCTTAACTCAAATCATCATGCTTTATAGCTCATTGATCCTAATTTAAAGACAAGAATACCATAGTAGCTTGTAATCTAGTAATATAATTGGGCAATTTATCCCTCTTTGTGCCCTTATAGTATTAGTCATCCATTAGTACCACCATTATTTCCCAAGGAGTACTAACTTGACTTACCAATTTCTCTCTTTCTTATGTAGGAATATCTTGTCTTGCCTTTCTTAGACTTATCTCTCCTCTTGTCAATAGTAACATAGGTCACACCGTCATCCTTCTAGAATTCCCACTGATGATGGTTGTACTATAACTATTATAGCTTCCTTAACCTATTTTCATTAGTACCATTATTACACTATGTTTAAAAATAGTCATGCCATCTATTTTACACTCAATACAACTCATGATATAATTTGGATAGAATAGTTGACCCTCAAGCAAAAGTATATAGTGGTAAATCATGTTTGCTACTATCTATCCTAGTGCCCATAATAAAGTTCTACCACTAGTGTATGAAAAGACCACATCATATAACAATGAGACCAATGGTGTCTTACCTCTCTAAAAATACCTACCTTGATAAGTGATATTTACATAAGTATAAAATCATATCATGTGGAATGATGGGTCCTTAATTACTCTCTAAATATTATCATATCAATTCCTCATTAATTGAGCACTACAAATCGGCACGTATAATATCTATCACATGTCCTCTAGTGTAACAATCATCTCTCTAATTGATGACTAAAATATATTTATCTTTGAATACCATCTATCTACTAGCATTGTAAGAAGGTATGTGTCTGAGTATAGGTATCATCACTACATAGTAGAGTTATATTATAGATAAAGTTTTCTAATTAGCTACATCCATGATCTACAATATTGTCTCTAATATTTGTGACCATCTCTCCCTCATGTTGACTATTTGTATTCACATCTAGAATCAATATCCAAAGATTTCAATCACTATCATTTATCAATACATTAAAAACCATAATTCAAATATTCATTTCATTAAAACCATATCTAAATCTATGTTATTGATTCAAAAGGTTTCCAACAATTTTTATCATTCAAATTATTCAAATCTATCAATTAATATTTGTGAAACAATCATTTAGCAATCACTATTCAAAATTTAGCCCCAAAAGAAATTGGTCTACTTCAATCTATCCCTAATCCATTCATTTTACCATCAAATTTCTCAAATTTTACTCTTGAAATAAATCCATAATCAATTTGTAAAAGTGCTATGCTTTTGATTTTCATCCATACTTTTGAAATAATAGAGTGAAAATTTTTCAATAGTGTTCAAGTGAATTTACAATGCATAATAGCAATAAAAGAACTTAAAATTTAAAGTTAGCTTAAAAATAACCTTTTCCTTGTTTCAATCCTTGCACCTATGTAATTCCAACTACTCCTAGCTTCAGTAGAAGATTCATGTCATTACAATGAGTGGGGTGTGGGTTTTGAGCCATCATAATATCAACTAAAACCAAAGGGTTAGAGCTCTATTTTTGATAGCATAATAGAATAATGAATAGATATTACCCTTCACTTGTCTTTTTACCTAGACCATCTTTGATATATTTAAATTTTTTAGTTGAATTATAACATCCTCATTTAGCGTACGATTAAGATGGTTTGGTTTTTCTTATTGTCCTTGGATCATTTGTTTAAAAACATGAGGGGCACACATCCATGCATGTTATCATAATAAATCATAAAATAATTTAATCTTTTGACCTAGATAAATCAAGTAAATCAAAAGTAAATAGCTACATAAAAAAATAACACTAAGCCTTGATCTAATCTCATCCATCAAAACAATATTGTGGTATTTATGAGTTAGGTTTCGATATACTCATTTGATAATAAGAAAATAAAAAATAGGACAAAAATGGGAACCCAAAATTAATCATCAAGACATATGAAATCAAATATAAACATTTCCAAACATAATTATACTTCATCAATACCAAAACCCTTATATTTATATTCTTAGTTGATGACACATCTACATTTTTGTTATTATAATCATTCTATTGTTCTAGTAGCACAATTACACTAGTATTTATGCAATTATATTTTTTTACTAGATTAAAAAAATTAAAAGAAGTTAATTGACTACTCCAATGCCATATAAGTCCCTTGGCACCCTCTCTCTAATGGTCTATATGTACAATCACTAGTTCTTTGGAACTTTGTCTTGCTAGTTAAATTTTATCTCTCCTTTGGGTTACCACTTCATCTTTTCATTATCTCTCTTAGTTACCATATCTACACATTTGAGGATGTTGATGTTTCCAAGAAACTATAATAACCATTATGATTGATCGATAAATGTTAGAATAAGATGGTAGTATAGAAAGGAATTTACTTCCCCAATCTAGAAAAACAGAATTAGTGAAGAGTTCATTACAATCCATCCCAATATATTAGTTGTTAGCTTTTAAAATACCTTTTAAAATGGTTAATATTATGGAAGGAATACAAAAATAATTTCTATGGATCAATTTATAAGAAAGGAGTAGATTACCTCTAATCTCATGGGATAAGGTATGCCAACCCTAGACACAAGGAGGATTGGGCCTTTGAAGAATTAGAATCATCAACCTAGTGCTAGCTACAAAGGTAGGATTGAGAGTTATGAACAAGGGATAGTCAATATGGGATAAAGTATTGAAGGAAAAATATTTAGATAGTATGGAAGATATTAGACTACCTACTCCATAGGATCCATGCTAGGGGTATTCATTATGGAATCACATTATGAAGGTAAGGGAGTACAATGGAAAGTAGAGGAAAATACATCCATTGGCTTATGGTAGGATGCATGGTTAGATATTAAAACACTAACCATGGATGAGGAGATGCATAAATTGTAGGAGAATTTGGAAGAAATATATGGAAGGTTAGTAAGTGACTATATGGTGATAGTAGGAGGTCAATTAATATGGAAAGAGCTAAACACAAACTATGCGAATAGTGAAATAGTGAGTAAGCTAAAGGAAAACCTTAGATCATATTATATAAGTTTAGAGATGCAACAAGATTCATTGATATGAGAAGCCACCTAAGAAGAGAATATGGGGGAATAAAGCAATTCCTAAACAAAAGGTTTTCTTATCGCTAGATGCACAGAATAAGATATTGATTATAGATAATTTATAGATGAGAGGAATTCACTACCTAAATATATGTATCCTCTATGAGTAGAGAGAGGAGTTCGTTCAACATATCTTCCTAGAATGTGACTACTCATTGAAGATACTATAGTAATTAATAAATAAGGTGAAGGTAGTGTGGAATTTAACGAATACCACGCTAGCTTGTTTAGAGCAATGAAAGAAACCTTTCATCAGTCCCAAGCTCAATGGGATTTAGAATCTAATCCTTTCCACTATTCTTGGGGAATATGACTAAAACTAAAAAGGATAATATTTGATAAGAACAAAACAACAGGGAGACACATGTAGACTATTGTATGAGCAATTGAATAAAATCTAAAGATAATAAATTTTTTGACCAAACTTGAAATAGGAGATGAGGCTAGACTAAGCAGAACCTAGAACTTAGATTTAGCTAGTAGCTTGGATGGTAGTCAGAACTAATAAAGGGCCAAGACTAAATGGATACCACCTCAAGAAGGATGGATGAAGATGAAATTTGATGGGCCTCAAAGGGAAACCTAGGGAAGGTATGGGCATGTGCTATTACTTGATATGAACAAAGGAGGACAAAGGATGCAACCTATGAATATTTGGGAATCACTACAAGCCATCAAGAAAAATTTTAACCATTATTGATAGGGGCAGAAGTAGTAAGAGACTTGGGAGTTAGAAAGTTAGCAATGGAAAGATATTCTCTAAATATCATTAACTGTATTAAGCAAGAAGTAAAGAAAAAATGTTAAATATGTATTTTTTTCAAGATATTAGGAATGCTCTCCAAGCCTTTGTTGAGGTGGAAGTAGTCCATATATAGAGATAAGGCAAAACAATAGTAGACATGTTATCCAATAGAGGAGCACTATGAGAGGAGGATAAAAAGTGGATATCCCTGAGGGATATCCACTTGAATATTTTTATATTAGTTTAGAAAGAGAAAATTCTAGACAATACATAGTCCTTGCATAAGGATGGGGAGCGAAGGGACATTGCACTAGGATCTATGGTAAATGGACACCAAGTTGATATTTCAAAAAAACTTATGATTTGTAGGAGGTTTTTTTCTCCATAGGGGTCATAGCAAAGGAATGATAGTTTATAGAAGATTATCCTATGGATTTGATGGTGATTAGCCATAGGCAATAATTTCATTACATCTATAGATTAAGGTACTTCATATTTTTAGAGTATTTTACTTTTATAGATAACTCTCTTTGCTGTAGGATTTTTTTGGGTTTGCTTCTCCATAGGAATTAGAGCTAGGATTTTTGGACAAGAATTAGAGCCAAGTATTTTCTAGGTTTGCTTTGCCAAAGGAATAAAACCCAAGATTTTTATGGGTTTGCTTCTCTATGGGAATTGGAGCCAAGGTTTTCTAGGTTTATTTCTCCATAGGAATTAGAGCCAATATTTTTTGGGTCTACTTCTTTACAAAAGTTATAGCCAAGGTTTTCTAGGTTTGTATCTCCATATGGATCATATTAAAGGGATTCTAATTTTTAGAAGGTGATCTTGTGGATTTTTTGGTGTTCAACCACAAGCAACAATTTCATTACATCTATAGATCTAGGTACTTCATAGTTTTAGATATTTTACTTTTATAGTTAACTCTCTTTGTTATAGGAATTTTTTGGGGTTGCTTCTCCATAGATATTAGAGCTAATGTTTTTTGGGTTTGTTTCTCCATAAGAATTGGAGCTATAGGAATTTTCTAATTTTGCTTCTCCATAGGAATCAAACCCAATGTTTTTTGTGGGTTTGTTTCTCCATAGAAATTGGAGCAAATGATTTTTGGGTTTGTTTCTCCATAGGAATAAAAGTTAAGGTTTTTTAGGTCTATTTTTCCATAGGAATTAGAGACAATATTTTCTAGGTTTTTTTCTCCATAGGGATCAAGCAAAGGAATGATAATTTATAAAATGTGATCCTGTGCAACATTGCTGGAAGTCAATGCTAGATATGCTTGATGAGCATGTAAAAATTTATGAATAAGAGATGGGGCTAATCCAATGGAAGTATTATTTGGACCAAAGAATGTATATATGGGCTGATCAAAGTAATGGGTATGAATGCCAACTTCAAGAACTTCACAAATAATTTTATCGAAAGTGAAACAAGCATAAGAAACAACTAATGTGAATGGTTTCTATTTTACCATGGAGTTGAGTTTTGGTTCAAAGTAGTCATAGAGAAGGAAGATCTAGAAGACTACAAAATATTGGTTTAAATTTTTCTTTCAATGTTTGTACTATTGGGGGTGAACCAAAAACCCTAATTTTATGCTTGATTTGGACATTTGTGGTTTATTTAGAATTATATATAATATTTTTTTGTAAGGTTCTCAATGAGCTAGAATTCCCTAGGTTTGTGAGCAAGGAGGTATTACTAGACCTATGTTACCTTTAGTAAGAAGAAGTTTTGTATCTATAGTTATAATTTTGTAAAAGGGTTTAGGACCTTTCAAAATCTTATTTTTACTCTAATAAAAAAAATATATAAGGATTTTACTTGCATAATTTAATAAAAATTAAATAGTTTGTGTAAAAACTTGATTTTATAGATTGAATTAGATAATAATGATTTTATTAATCATATTTAAGAGTTTATAAAGCATCACAAACCACTTTGAGGGGGTAATATTTTTTATCGTAAGGTGCTTCGAGGGGTAATTTTATTTTATGAACAATACTTTATATAATACAATTATTCATTATGTCTTTGCCTCTCTTAAAATGCAACATATAAATATAACTCTGCCCATAATTACTTAATATGCAACAATCGATTAAACCTAAAATACTTTTATGAGCTATCTAAACCTAACCCTATTGATCAAGGGTCACCCTTACATTCAAAAGGAGGTGTCCACTCATTACTAAATAAACTATTATAACAAAATAAAAAGGTTTAGGAGATGAGGTCCTAATAGTTCCTCCCACTTCAAAATAAGCTTTGTCCTTCAAGCTAAAATGAGGAAACTATTGTAGACGTTGGTGTAGGGATTCCCACATGGTATCCCTAGGATGTAATTTGCACTATTACACCAAAGTATCTATAATGGTTTGATTGCATAGTTATCATATTTGTTAATTCAAAATAGACTTTGGCTTGATAATGATTGAGCCTTCAAAAAACTCTTAATGTCATTTGGTCTATTGGAACTACCTAGAAGATATGAGGTGAGAGTTGGTGGTGGTTTCCATTTGGTCCACTACATCTAATTCTATAAAGAAAAATACTATAATTAAGTCTCTAATAACTTGGTGATAATAGTTAGGCCATTCATTTATGAGCAATATGCCAAGATAATGTTTAGTTGTGTTCTTGGAATTTGTAGACACCTAATTTTAATAGAACTATACTCCCAAAAATCTATTAAGCATCCAAATAAAATTAATAAACTATCTTAATTCAAATTTTGGGCATTCATGGATCAATGAAAAAATATCCCCTACTAGTGGTGATTTTGTAAAAATTGACTTTCTTTATAAAATTAAGGACCCCATCTCATTTTGACCCCTAATGGTCAAAATAACAAAATTGCTTGGTATGAAATCACCGTGGTGATTTTTTTGGCATAAGTGAAATACCTAAACCTACAATTCACCACCCCTCAAGCAACTTGTCAACCATGATTGAGACCTCACCTCAAACCAACACATTCTTGAAATATTTGAAACCTACCTCTTTGGTGATAAACCTTTCTAGCCATTTTATCTTGATTTTCAAAGTTAGCCTCCTAGTATCTTTCACCATTAAATCTCCTCCTCCTCTCCTAGATGCTATAAAAATCCATAAATCAAGGCCATGAGGAAGCCCTCAAAAGCAAAAATTTCATGCTCACAAAGTGCTATCAATTTGACCTCTTTCTTTTTTATCAAGCTTTGTTACTATGCTCATACTTGTTTATTCTCACTAAGCATTGCAAGGAGGTCAAACTTGGGTACAAGAAGGGAATTCTCATACCTTCTAGGTTGTAAATCCCTTTTCACTCTTGGTTTTTTCAAGCTTTAAATTGCCTTTGAAATAACAACTTCTTGCATTTCATAGTTGTTTAGTCCTTTGTCTTTTTATCAACTCTCTTTGTTGCAATACTTACCTTATGCTAACTCCCTTTTTGTTGTAGCATTTATTTTAGAGCATTATCTCTTAAACTAACATTTTTTATATAGTGTTATAGGAGGGTTTTTTTAACACATTGTTCTCTTTCATCTTATTGAACTTTGTTTTTTCTTGGCACAATAGTTACTTTCTTCATTATATTTTTATTAGTAGACTTGTTATTACATGTCTATTTTGAACCCTTCATCTTGTTCCTCTATTTTGTAGACATTCAAACTTCTATGATAGTGTTTTAAGATAACCATCCACTTAATATTAAAATTTTAGAAATTCCTATGACATGGTTGTAGCTATATCTCTACGTTCTCTGATTTTTTTTGGTCTTTATATGACAGAAACAAAATCACCATAACTGATGGTTATTTTATCACTTGTAACTATTTACATAATTTTTGACACCTAAAACATGCATTAATAACAAATTTGAACTATTGATTTTTGGATCACCCAATTATTCTTGCAATATTCATCCTCTATCATGCATAATTTTATTCTCTTATTTTACTCTTTGATATCTAGTTCTTTATTCTCTTTATTCTATCTCTTAGAATAAAATTGCCATAACATGTGGTGATTTTATTAACTATAAAATTGCAAATTGAATCATAAATTTTATCTTATCTAAAGGCTTAATTTATTGGTTTATACTACTATTTTCTTAACATACTATAATCAAGATTAATATTTTGTTGTTCCTATTTTTCTATACAAAAAAAATCACCCCTACCTATGGCTATTTTTTCATACAAGACAAAAACTACCCTACCTATGGAAAATTTGTCATACAGAGCAAAACCGTCCCTACCTAAGAGAATTTGGTCACAAATGCTTAAATTCTTCATTTTTTTTTACTTTTTTTGGTTTGCTAAAGGACCAAGGGGGTTTGACTACCCAAGGTAGAAATTATAACACTCTCTTAGCCTTGAAGATCCTTTAAAAATAAAATCTATTTCAAGTTTAATTTTTAGGTCTTTAAAAAATCACCTAGGTGATTTTGTAGTAGGGATTTCATAGTTGTGGTGATTTCATTTGAACTATAGAATTGGATTATCTATTAATATTTGCCAATTTATTTCTCTATAAGATATGTTTGAGTGTTTTTTTTTGTATTAATGGTTTCTACTTAATAATATTAAAAGAGGTGAAAATAAAAGAACCTTAGAAGAGCAAGAAAGTCCTCTTTTAATTTCATTTTAGGCAACAAAGCAAAATCATTTAATTTGCATCTAGGCTAGTATTTTTTGTGCATCTTCCTTGATCTATTGCTTAAAGAAAAGATAAAGTTTTTTTTCCTATAATCCTTAGTTTCATCCAAGTTTAAAAATCATATAAGATATTATTTATTTACTACATTCAATTATTTTATTACATATTAGGGTAAAATCATAATCTTATAAGGTCAAATAATCCTCTTTTAGACATGAGATTGTAGTTGTATGTTAAAATGAACCCATAAAACATTGAACAAGAAAAAACACACCATGATTCACCTTATTACCCTTGAGGTGTGAGAAAATATTGAGTTAAGAAAACAAGAGGGTTCCTCAGTTTCATTCTTACATTTGGTGAACCTGATGTGAACCCCCCATGGGTTCCATATTCCTTGATATCCAAACTTGATAACTTTGATAAAACATTTACAACACTTCTTAAGCAAGAAAAATTAATTATTTTTTGGTTATATTCACATAAATTAAGATTAACAAAATAAATTTTACCCTCTCATGTATCATTCCAAGGCTCATATCTAGGTTTGGATGATCCTTGTATCATTCCTTATCCATATATCTCAAGGTCTACCCTCATGCATGACTATATATATTGAGGAGACCAATATTATTCCATGTATTTATGGGTATATTAGGAGAGCATGCATTTTAGGTAGGTTCATGTCTATTAGGAGATCATCCTAATGTATATCGGTAAGTTTGGTATATCAAGAGGAGGAGGTAGAGGTGTACGAAGCACCTTCTACTCTCTTTTAGTTTACTTCTCCTTGTAATTAGTTTTAAAAATATTAATTAATCATCCCTACCTAAACCTTATCCCGTGGATGAGAATCAATATAACACCTATAGTAAGGGATGCCAATTGTCCTCCTTTCTTCCTCCTTTCAAATAAAATCCTTTCAACAAACCCAGCTTTGAGAAGGAAGAAGATAATACTCCTCCTAACTTAGACACTTTAATAAAATGAGTTTCCATTCCATAGAAAATTTAAGAGAATTTATATGAGACAATAGATATGTATTCATGAAAATTATTAATAATAATAACATTAGTTAGAATGCCTCTTTGGGGGAGATATCCCTTGTACTAATACTATGCCCTCTATTACATAAAATGAATATGGTCAATTAAATGTTAGTATCAATCAAATTACATCCAACCTTAATGCATCAAGGGCACATTATATAGATTCTACCACTCATCCAACTATCTCCACAGGTGGAGGATATCAAGGTAACCTATCATCTTCTATATTTCACCCTAAAAATGGCCAACCTGTGTCTCAATTGATTGCTACAATTGTCCCTATGTCTATTAACCCCTTTTCTAATATTTTTCATCTCAAAACCATGTTTTCGCTATTTCTACCAATCATTTTATTTATAGTGGCTTAGGTATAAGTTATACAATACCACCTATGGTGTAACTTTCCCAAACATCTCATCCTTATTTTTATATTAATTTTCTAACCTTATCTTATACATAATACAATCAACCTTATTTTGATATCACCTCTAAATTAAAGAAAATAGAATGATGTCTAGACACTTGTTGAGTGGTATTTTCGCCCATTTGTGAAAGTACTCTCTCCCTTAGGATTTGGGTTCCAAATCCCCTCTTGCAAAGAAGTTGAACAAACAACTTCTCCAAGGTCTCCACTGTATTAGCATTTGCATATGTGTATTAGTAATCTCAAATAAAGATATTCAATTTAAATGCTTGGAACACCTTAGTGATTGCAAGTAGCTGTAAACAAGGGGCAATGTTGGTTTATTTCACCATGAAACTTTAGTGATTGTTCATTGTTTTTTTGGATTTTGAAAATTTTTAAATGTTTATTTCAATGCCTGAAAATTTAAAATAAGTTAAAATTTTTGGAAAAATAAAATGCAGAAAATTGAAAATGAAATGCAGAAAACTGAAAATAAAACGCATTCAGTATGATGCTATCCTATTTTGACAAAAGCGAAGATGTGAGGTTTTCATGCATGCAACCTAACCTATTGGACCTGCAAAACAAGCACAATTCGGATAAGCTAAGTGTTGGCTCCTAGGGTTTTAAATGAGATTTTTTAGATTTAAACATTCGCATGAAGCAACCAAGAAAACTTGCATAAACTCCATTTACAAGCCTAAAATTTGAAAAGGGGAAAAATAGACATTTAATCTTGCATGCAAAAAATGACTCCTCCTTTCTTGTCCATAAGATGCAACTTTCTAAAATTTTCTGTATTAAAAATTTGTCATTTTACAATAATAGAAATTTTTGGTTTTCCCAAACCAGTCCATGGAAGGAAAATGACTCAAACAGGTCCAGAATGGCCCTCTTGCCTTCAACTCTGCAACTCTACTCGCAACAATTTCCAACCCCTTCTGGCCTCTTTGAATGGCGTATTTAAACTTCTGAAAACATTGTTTCTCCTTCCATGACGGTTCGTTTCATTTTCCAATGGTTGTTCGTTTCACCTTCCCTGTGCATGCATGTGTTTTGGTTTCCAAAATAACTTTTTGCTTCTATTTTGCGGCCCTTCATTTCATTTCCAAGGTTTGGCTTCACTTTTCGTTTGATTTCGAAAGAACATTTCCTTTTCACCACATGGGCTTGCATCCATTTCCTTCCGTGTGTAATGACCATCTTAAATGATTTCAAATCATTAAAGATTCCTTATGTAACATTTTGTTTTATTCATTGGATTTTGTCCTTATGTCCACGTCACTATTATCAGACACACTGTCAACTGCTCTGTTCCCTTGGCGAAAATCGGACATGTCGTGATATCACAACACTTCTTGTTTCTCTGCTTGCCTGCCCCTTTTGAATCACAAAAATGCAACATGTCACGATATCGTGACACTTTTGCCTCCTTGCTCTCTTTTGTTGCTTTTAGCCCCGAAAATGTAACATGTCGCGATATCATGACACTTTTTCTTTCTTGTTCTTTCTTTTCTTGTTTGGTCGCAAAAATGCAACATGTCGTGATATCGCGACACTTTTCTTTCTTCTTCTTTCTTATTCTTTCTGGCCACGAAAATGCAACATGTCATGATATCGTGACATTTTTCTTCTTTTGGCCGCAACAATGCAACATGTCGTGATATCGTGACACTTTTTCTCTTTTGGTTGCGAAAATGCAACATGTCGCGATATTGCGACACTTTTTCTCTTTTGGCTATGACGATGCAAGATGTCGCGATATCGCGACACTTTTTCTCTTTTGGTCGTGACATTGCAACATGTTGCGATATCACGATGCTTTTTCTCTTTTGGCCGTGATGATGCAACATGTCGCGATATCACAACGCTTTTTCTCTTTTGGCCGCGATGATGCAACATGTCACAATATCACGACACTTTTTCCATTTTTGCCATGACGATGTAACATGTCACGATATCATGACACTTTTTCCTCCTCGCTCTCTCCCTTTGCTTTGGACCACGAAAATGCAACATGTTGCGATATCGTGACACTTTTTCTCCTTGTGGTGTTTTGCTTTTTCTTTGATCTTTAGCATATGGGCCACTTCGGTCTTCTTGGAAAACATGCAAAAAAGGTGGGTCCCCAATTTTGGGGTACGTTGTGGAGCAGCCACAACAACACTCTTCCTAGACTTTCTACTAGTTGCACATATTTTTATAAATATATGTATCACCAACCCTTAGAAATCTAATATCTAGTAGATCACTCCTTCCTAATTTTGAAATGCTTAAGTTTCAAATATACACAAGAAAGGAAGACCCAATCAACCATTTGAAATTTTTTCAAGTTGCTTGTAGTTACATTGCCTATGATGAGATTTTGCTTCTAATTTTTTTTCCAAAGAGACTTAGTGGCATTGATTTTAAATGGTATTTCCAAATACCATATCATTCTATCAAGATGTTTGAGACCCTTTTAAAACAAAGTGTACAATAATACTCTATAAATATTGAAGAAAATGTCAGAATTGATAGCCTCAACCAACTCAAGCAAGCTAAGGATGAGCCCTTCACAACAATTTTAGCTAAATAAAAATCTTTAGTAAGGATAATTGAATATTTTACCACTCCAAAGGACTTATTAAAAATATTTATGCATAACCTACATGATTGACTATCCTATGAGTTGGAAATTACCAACATATTTTCCTTATAAGAAGCTATTGAGCTCACCAAACGATTGGAAAATGCCCTTTTGAGAATGGGAAAACTCAAAATTAAGAAATAAGAATAAATACATTCCTTTAAAATCCAATATTAAAATAAACATATTGTTGGTGAGAGAGTCTCAAATTCCTGGAAAACCAAAAATGTGAATACTACCACAATTTCACAAAACCTTGTCCTAACTGAGCAATAAATACCTAAGAATAGTTTTACATGGCTAGATTTACCTCCATACTCAATTTTAAAACAATATTAGGATCCAAGATGATAGAATTACCATAAATTAAACCCACATACCTTTTGAAGGGAATGCCTAGTTGGTATAATTTGAATGGGCATTTTGACTTTCACAGAGTTGATGGTCACACCATCAATAAGTGTAAGATCCTTCATACTATCATCCAATAATTTACTGAGGATGGATGCTTCATGCTTAATGGATCCAATTCCCAACCATTTTCCTCTTCTAATCAATATCTTGGCATATTCCAAAATTCTTTGTCAAAGCCTAATAATAAAGTTACCATTCATGTTACTTACAAGAATATGGTAGGGGTAATACATGCTATTACTCAACAATAACAAAGAAATAAATCATTTAATAAATTCCCTCAACTGGCCTTGGTTATCCATCCTAAAAAGACCTCAATTTTACAATCACACATAATACTAATATGAGTGTCTTCGATCTTCACCAACAACTAGAGAACACACATGCTAAAATGTCTCTCCTTAATCTTATCATATCTTCTCCTTCACATAAAATTATCCTTCTTAAGCTCCTAAGTGAACATATTGTACCCCAAGATTTTAACCCTTAGAATGTCACTAACATCATTAGGTCTATTGGGATAAATCATGCATCGAATCCTTTCATGATGTCGATCTCTCTCTTTCTACATATTTAAAACTCCTCTTTACATCATTGGTTATATTGATGAAAATTTTATCAAAATAATCCTTGTTGACAATGGTTCATTCATTAACATTTGTAGTCTCAAAATTAATAGTAACTTTGGATTAACTAGGTGATATTTGTAAAAAATTGATATCATTATAAGGGCTTTTGATAATGAACAACAAGAAGATAATGGGATAATCGCCTTACCTCTCAAAGTCAAATCCCAAATTCTTAATACTACATTCTATGTCATCCCTTGTGACTTATGTTATAATGTTATCCTTGGATGACCATGGATCCATGCCATGAAAAAAATCCCATCAACTTTGCATTAGTTCCTAAAATATGAATATCAAGGGAAGACTTACCATGTTCTAACTGACCCTAAACCATTAACTTAATATCAAAATATCTTAACAAAGCTTCTTAAAGCTAGTCTTTGTCCTTTTCTCACAACCATTCCTCCTTTGTACTTATCTTCTCATCCTTCAACCTATAATGCATAAAATATATAATATATTAATATCAATCTCATTAATATGATAAAAAAAATTAACACATAATCTAAGTCAAGCAAATGATGCTAATCAAACCAATCTGATTAATAATGAACCTCTTTTAGACATAGCTAGAGTACCTACTTCTCCTTAAATTATAGGTATTCCAACTATGAAGGGTAAAATTTTTAGCTTTTGATGGTGTATGCCAAGGGAGAATGCAATCACAGGATGCTGAATATGCAGAAATGTAAGATGTTGAAATATGCTATTAATGGAAAGTGATGAAAATGATACAATGCTGAAATGGAGGAAATGAACACTCCATAACTGATGCTAAAGAACTACATTGTATCCATCACCAATCTATATGGTGATCTACCCAATATATACACTACTACCTACAACGATATCTTATCACTCACTATGAGGCCCTTTATATAGAAATATGGATTGCTTGGCCAACACTCTACCTAGTTGTACAAGGGGACACCTTGCACATTTACAACTTGCACATAGACACTTGTGCATTTATTATATTACTTGAAGTAACTAGCTAACTACCCCCTAAAGTAATCTACTACTCTAGTTATGTACCAAGGGTGGTACATTTACATGACCCAAATGATGTAATATACTCTAACACCCCCTGTATTACATTATTTGGGTATTGAAGACTTTAGTCTTCAATATGGATCTTCTTCTCTTTTTCTTGTATCCTGTTCAAGCAAGTAGTTAGTGTCTTCATACCATGTTACCCTTGTTGTAAGAGCTTTGACTTCTTGATCATTTGTCATATCTTCCAGTTCTTCAATTTCTTCAATATTTTGAGCTAGATGTCCTTTTTGATTCCCTTTTTGATATTCCAATTGTGGATAATAGTTTTGATGCTGAGATTGTTGTTGTCAGGGATTATTTTGATATTTCCTTGGTTGGAATGCCCTATTTGGTTGGCTTCCATAGTTCATCTAATTTTCTTGATTCTAATTTCTTGGATTGAATCTACAATAATTGGTGTTATGCCCTTTTCTCCTGCATATCTGACAATATATGTTATTCCATGGTCTTCATCCTTTTGATGATGAAGCAATGTTTCCCTGTGGATTATCTTTTGAGACCAATGCATTGTTAGTCATTTCATATTTCACTATATTTTCTATCTCATATTCTTGAAGAATATTGATTAGTTCATCAAACTCTATATCTTTGCTTAGAACCTGTAAGGATGTAACTAGATGCTTGTAGCTATCTGGAAGTGCTCTCAAGGTTACTTGAACAAGGAATTTATCTTCAACCTTTTCTCCTAGGGTTAGTAATTTTCCTTTGATATTTGCTATCTTCCTTAAGAATAGTTCTATGCTTTCACCATTGTTCATTTTCAGGGAATGTAATTGAGTTTGAAGATTTAAGATAGTGGCTTTATTTTTTCCTTCAAATATTTTCTCTAATATTTTCCAAGCATCTGTAGATGTCCCTGCTAAGCTAATGTAAGCTTGTATTTCATCTATGATGGCAAATGTTATTATCATTAATGCCTTAGCATCACTTTCTTCAAACTTTTGAATCTTTGTTTCTCCCTGAGTTGGTTTAGTTCTTGCTCCTTTGACAATATCCCAAAGTTTTTCAAATATCAGAATAGCTCTCACTTTGTTTTTCCATGAGAAGTAATTTGGGCCCTTTAGTAGTTGAGATTTTGTAAGGATGAATTTGTTTGTGGTCATGATGACTCTCTAGGTATAAAACCTTTCTTGGAATTAGGTTTTGTAGGCTTCCTTATATCTCCCTAGTTAAGAGATGTGAACTAATTTGATAAAACCTTTCTTAGAATTAGGTTTTGTAGGCTTCCTTATATCTCCCTAATAATTAGAATATGCTTAGTTCACCTTCTAAGTTGATTTTGTAATGTTTTGAGAATAATAAACCTTTTAATTTTGCCTTATCTTTCCCAATGAAGTATGCTTTAATGGTTGGATTTATTTTTGTCTCCTTAGAATGAGTATGAGATAATTTTTACCAATTAATTCCAACTCTATATGTAGGCAATTGATTTGCTTCTCTTTCCAATAGATTAATTTTCTAAATTCCAATTATATGTATATAGTTTGAAGTAGTATGCCTTATATCTCCCTACTTTTTGGAATATTAGAAAATAATGGTATTTGCAATTTAATAATGATTTAATCAAGGTTGACAACCTTATATCTCCTACTTGGTTAATTGCAAATATGAATATTCAATACCTTGAAATAAGCTTGCTTGATAATTACTAATGCTTGATAAGTTTATTCCAATGCAATAGTCTATATCACCTTATAACTTCGATTTTAATTAAAGCAAGTAAATTTAATCTTTACCTTAGTAAGGCTTGATGCTCTACGTATCCTTGAGTAGCTCCATGTACTTTGATGGCTGGTTGGTATGTATCTCCAATGTTGTATTAATGTTGCTTTGACCTTGTTGTCCAATGAAGGGCCTGTGTGCTCTTTCTTCGAACTCTTTATAATGCTGCAAATCTTGTATAATGGGTGTTGTATTCTCCAATGTATGGGCACTGTATTTTCCAATGTTGGACGTAGATGATGACAATAGGCTTTAATGCTTGTCTTGAATTCCTTCTATGATGGATGGCGATAGGCTTTGATTCTTCTTTGACTACAATTTTTGGATAGTGGATGCCTTGCTTCTAGCTTCTTTGACTCTCCTTGACCATGAGATTTTAATGCTCTTATCTCCTCTTACACGCTGCGCTCTTTTGCTTGCTATGAATGTGCTACTCTCCTTGAGTTTTGGTGCCTTAAATAGGAAGGAGATATTTTGATGTTTGACAAGTGTCCTGGGAGTTATATTCAATGCTTATTCCACCTTGGAGTATGTAGATGCTCTTGAAATTTGTTGTATTCATTGCCTAGGTGAAATATAGGCTTTAGAGTCTCTTCTTGGGTGCTTATGAAGCTTTCTTACACATGTCACTCCTTCTAAGAGGTGTTACTTATGACAAGCAACACTCTCCTTCCTCCTGTTTAATGCTTTCTTGGATGATTCTCTTCAGGTGTGCAAGACTTGAGCGTTATTTTGAGTGCTCATTTGAAAGGTGTTAGAGTATATTTGATGGTGACAAGTGGTGCCTTTTCCTATTGCATGTACCTTATTTTCCAATGTATCTAAATGCCTCAATGTATTCTTGGAAGCTTGGCTTCTTTCTTCTTGCTTCCTCAACGTATTTCTACCAACTATTGCAAGCTTGCGATGACTCCTTTCTAGCAAAGATAAATGATGCACTCCTCCCAAAGTTGGCTCCAGCTATCATGATTCTTGAGCAATCCAACTCAGGTCCTATGGTGCTTTCTCAATTGGTGGCTAGAGCTTGGTAATGCACCTAATTTTTTCCTTCTTTGCTTGTAATATGTTGTGTTGGAATGCTTAGTGTAGTCTTTGTAATACCTTTCTTCTTACATGGATAATGAGTTGGATTTTGGTGCTTTGTTGTAGATGATAGCTTCTTCCTTGTGCTATGTTGTGTATGCTTGCAGGTTGCTCATTGTGTCTATCCGAACCCATGGGTGATGTGAGCTTCTTGAAGGCTCTTTTGACCTTGCTTGGATAGTGCTCCTCTACGACCGCTTATGAGATGATCCTTGCTTGTGAAGGATGTGTCTTTATGACACTTAAAATCTATCCTCTTTTCTATGTAGGACAAGATGTTATGGTGCAGAATAATGTAAATAGATTTGTAATACAATACCTTGATTTTGCACCTTCTCTTTTGCAAGCTTCTTTTGTTGGTTTTAATGGTGGCTTCTCTATACTATTTCTTGTAGGCAAGGGCTGATTGATGTTGTCTTCTCTTCTAGACAACTCTCTCCTTTACTTGGTTAATCTAGTAATGAACCCAAGCTAATAATCATGTAGATAATATGCCCTTGAAGGAGTAATTTTTGCACTAATATTTTACCTGTAATGAGTTCTTAGTGCACCTTGAATCTGAGACTCACCAAGTCTCAATTTTTGGCTTCTTTTCAAGGATCTTAATGGTGGATTTCTTCTCCACTCCTTGGAGGAATATGATCCTATTTGGTGGCTTCTCTAGGCCACAATACCTTGCAGGTATTGAGTTATGAATAGTGTCTTTAGACACTTTGATATTTGCAGATTTTTGTGTCCTTGATCTTAACAATCAATACATAAAATAACCCTTTGAGAGTAACTAGTTTAATGAACAACTAGTATAGTGCAATGAACCAATAATATTTCTAACTTAATGCACTTTAATAATCTCACATTATTGCTCCTATTAATAAGCTCTCAAAGTAGTTTCAAATGCACTAATGATCACTTGCAAATTCCTTAATGTAGTCCTCTTCTCAATAATTAGATAATAGGAAGAATGTATCTAACTCCTATTAATGTGCAGGTAATGAACCTTAACAGAAACTATCTTCTACACTTTCTTTGAGGAATTTAAAATGTAACCTTCTATTTTGCAACTTTTGAATTCTAATAAGGTGCTTAATGAAGTTAAGTAGTAATCTGAATTAAGTGTTCAAGTAATGAACCTTTTGCACCTAAGTTGCTTACCTTTGATGATGAATATCTTGATGAGTTGATTCACCAAATTTCTTGTCTAGAATGGTGGTTGCTCACAACTATGAATGCTTCTAGTCTGCTACTCTAAAATTGTAGTAGATGATTTCAACTTCTCCTTCAAGATCTAGCTTGGAACTCTAAAGTCTTGTAGCTAGTAATGCTATCTTGATTGTTGTCCTTTAGCAATCAATCTATTCACTAAAATGTTGTCCTTCAAGAACCCTTTCAATATTTTACTATGAATCCAACAAATCCCTATCTTTGAAATATGCCTTCTTTAGCTATGAAGGGCAATCTCCAAATCTTCTTGGATTTGGTAGGTTTCTTCTATATGAGTTTTGACTTCAAACATGACTTTCTTCTCAATAATATGAAGGTCTTGAGGTCTTCACAAATCTTCTCTCTGAAGTTTGACAAATTTTTTGCCAAATCTTTCTCCTTTGGGCTTGTTGTTGGATGGTGACAATTGTCCCAAGTTCTTCCACTATCTTTTGTAGTGAATTTCTCCAATGAGTTCTCCTAGGAACTTCTTTGATGGCTTCTCCAATTTTTGCAATGAGGCTCTCCAAGCCTTCTCCTTGTTTCTCCTTGAGACCTCTCCAAGGTCTTTAGTCTTGCAGCTTCTCTAGTCTTCTTGATGAGACATTTCCTTCAACCTTCAACTACAGAAGTGTTGGCAATGAGATCTTCTTCACGGATCTCTAGAACATGACTTTTTGATAGTCCTTCTCTATCTCTTCCAGGGATGGAAGTTCTTCAATGAGACCTTTGATGGGTCTCTTCAGCTTCTTCTAGAGGAAGTCTTCAATCAACAAAGGAGATCACCAATCTCCTATATTTCATAGACTCTTCTCTAGAGTCTTCTTCAGGTTCAAGGCTTCTATGGCCTTTTATTTTAGATCAAGGCTTATGTGGCATTTTCTTTTGGATCAAGGCTTCTATGGCCTTTTATTCTAGATCAAGGCTTCTATGGCCTTTTCATTTGCAATGTGTTGGTCTACAATAGGGCTTCCCTCAGTTTCCTTTTCTTGCAAGAAAGTATTAGTAAGCTGATTCTAAATATTGTCAATGATGAATCTTCACTAGTTGATTTGTCAATCTAGTGGAATGAATGTTGAGTCCTAGTCTTCATGAGTTTTTTTGCAACTCTGTGGAAAGACTCTAGCCAAATGTAATCTCAAAAATTTTGGAACTAAGATTTGCTTCTCCTCTCAATATTTCTTGTGACTTTCCTATTCCTAGTGACCTATTGTGGCTCTCCCTATTCCTATTGATCTACCATGGCTTTGATACCACTGTTAGCTTTTGATGGTGTATGCCAAGGGAGAATGCAATCACAGGATGTTGAATATGTAGAAATGTAAGATGCTAAAATATGCTATTAATGGAAAGTGATGAAAATGATACAATGCTAAAATGGAGGAAATGAACACTCTAAAACTGATGCTAAAGAACTACATTGTATCCATCACCAATCTATATGGTGATCTACCCAATATACCCACTACTACCTACAATGATATCTTATCACTCACTATGAGGCCATTTATATAGAAATATGGATTGCTTGGCCAACACTCTACCTAGTTGTACAAGGGGACACCTTGCACATTTACAACTTGCACATAGACACTTGTGCATTTATTATATTACTTGAAGTAACTAGCTAACTACCCCCTAAAGTAATCTACTACTCTAGTTATGTACCAAGGGTGGTACATTTACATGACCCAAATGATGTAATATACTCTAAAAAAATGGTATGAATAGGGAAATGCTCCTTTGTTTACTTTGGTACCACCAATGAGGAGAAAATAATTGATAGTAACCCTCACCCAGGTGAAATACAATACACTTCATGTTGCTTATAATATTCCTACCTTGTTCCTAAGTATATCTTGGTGAATATGGGATATCAATAAAATAGGTTTAGACCTAAATTAACATGGATTCAAGGAATATTTAGAGGCTAAATTTTGGTTAGGGTGTCATAGGATGGGCTATATCCCCAACCATAGTCAACCTCTCTTTGCCTCTCTCTCAAGAGATAAAAAGGAAGAATGTCTTATTTTATAGGAATCCCATGATAATACCATATCCTTATATATGTTAGATTAATATTTAGAGAGTGAGGAGCAACCCCTTTTTTAAAGTCTTATACCCTTATACTAAAAAAATCTTGTTAGTGTCAATTTCCTCACCTTGGAATATCTTGAGCCTATTATTGATGAGAATTATTGTAAGGTAGAGGAAATTTCTTAGTCCTCTTCAAAATTATTCTATTGATTATATCAATCAAAATGATTTCTACTTTGGAGGATTTTTTCTTTAAATAGCCAAAAGTGCTACATTGCAACTTGGTGAGCTTGACCAACAACCATTAGATTCCATTGATATTGATATTATAGGAGTCATTCCTACTCCCCCCTCAACTATAGGATGAATCATGTATCCTTATTGAATAACCAATAGATAAAACTATTGAAACCAATGAGGAGTGAAAAATTCTAAAGCTAGGCAAAGTTATCACCCCAACCAAACATGAGGAATGTACTAACATTTTAATTTTCTTTACATATTTTATTGGTCCTTAAGGACATTCCCAAATTAGACCCTTCCCTTGTAGTCCAACATCTAGTTGTTTGACCATATGCTAAACTTGTAAATTAAAATCTTCATAAAATGCACCTTAAGGTTTCTTTCCTTATTAAAGAAGAGCTCTAGAGTCTCCTTGATGTTGGATTCATTAAAGCCATAAACTATTCTAATTGAATCTCCAACATTATCTCAATCACCAAGAAATAAGGTATGGGTAGAATCTATACTAAATTTTGAGACATTAACAAGGCTTACCCTAAAGATGGTTTCCCTCTCCCTAATATCAACATGATTGTTAGATTTAATGATGGTTGTGGAATGTTATCCATCATCGATGAATTTTTAGGATATAGCCAAATTCAAATAGCTTCTAAAGACCAAACTAAGACATATTTCACTTCTCCTTAGGGAAATATTGCTACCAACTTATGCCCTTTGGCCTAAATAATGTGGGTGCAACCTATAATGTGATTTGAAAAATGTATTTCATGACATGATACATGACATTATAGAATATCATGTTGATGGTATATTGGGATGGTTGTTGAAATGAGACAACCATATCCATGAACTTCATTGCATATTTTAACACCTAAGAGAATATAAGATGCAAATAAAACCATCTAAGCATATATTTGGTGTCAATTTTGGTAAACTCTTAGGGTTTATTATATCCCATATAGGCATTGAGGTAGATCCTAATTAGATATCATCCAGTGTTGACATACCTTCTCCCAATAATTTAATTGAGCTTCATAACCTCCAAGGAAAATTATAGATTCATCTCTCAATTGGCATATAAGTACCAACCCTTCTCTAATATCTTAAGGAAAGACATTAAATTTAAATGGGATGTCAAATTACAAGCCACCTTTGATTCCTTAAAATATTACCTCTTGTCACCACCTATGATTCCCAATCCATCTAAGCATTTGCTATTATAAATTGTAGCCACTTCATATGTTCTAGGTGCCATGTTAGCGTAATATGACAATCAATATCTAGAGTTTACTATCGATTACATTAGTATAACCTTGGTCAATTATGAATTCTATTATTGTTGGCAATTTTGTAACTTTACCACATTTTGATTTTGTTTTGATGATTGATTGTAAAATTTTGATGAATTTTATAATGAAGGCATGGCAGTTTTATTGCATACAATTTTAATGCAGTTTTAGTTTTTTGCCTTTTATTTTTGTAATATTGCATTACTGTAAATATGTTAAAGTTATGTAAGCAATTAAGTAATTTTGTTTAAAACTGCTAAAAAATGTAAGTTTTGGCAAGAAGTTTATTTTCAAAGGAGAAGCGCTTTAGGATGAAAAGTGACAAAGTTGGGCATTTTCGCCCCAAGAAATTTTGTCTTAGAAAATGTTAAAATCATGTTTGAATTTCAAAGAAGGAAGTGGAGAAACGCTTTCACCCCAATTGAGGGGTAAATACCCCTATCACCCCTCTTGGAGGTAAAAATATAATTTAAGAAAATGGATTCGCCTGACGCGAGAGAATGAAGATTGTAAGAGTAAAATAAAATAAATAAGGTGATGTCACCCCAATAGAGGGGCAAAACCTCTTGTTGCCCCTCTTTGGGGTGAAAGTCATTTTAAAGTGCCAACCATGACAAATGAAATTAAGAGGAACTATGTGAATGAATTAAAGGTGCTTTCACCCCAACAGAGGGGCAAAACTCCTTGGCGCCCCTCTTTGGGGCAATACAAAGTACAAAGCAAAAATGAGGCAGCGATACGTAAGTGGGCACCCATGAGTTTAGGCAAATTTTTAAGAGATATTGTTGCCCCAAGAGAGGAGCGAAACTCTCTGTCACTCCTCTTTGGGATGAAACATATCCAAAGTGTAATGTTAAAAGAAGAATTAGTGGTCCTGGACCTTGGGTAAATTAAGATGACGCTTTCATCCCAAGAGAGGGGTGAAGCTCATTGTCACCCTTCCTTGGGGAAAAATAGGATTTTAAAATGTTTTAAAATAAAAAGGTAGGTTGATGACATAAAATATTATGCCAACGTAATTGGCGATTTTGTCCATAACTAAGCAAACATAAAAGATAGCACCCGATGGAAATTCAAAATCCATAAAATCAAAGTCACCTCCATGAGAGAGTGCCAGTTGATGTCACCTTTCCAAGGGGCAAATGGAGTTCAAATTTTTTATATCATGCGAAATTCATTACGTAGTGTTCTATGACAAGTTTGAAGGGGGTGTCACCTCTCCAGAAGGGTGAAGGTCTAAGTCATCTTATTTCAAGGTGAAAGTAAAAATATAGTTATAAAAGTGAAAATTAAAAGGTGAAATTACCCAAATGACAGCCCCAGCTACATTGTCACCCATTAATGTCCCGATAAGGTTGTTTCACCTCATTTTGGCTGAAATTTTTCTTTGACAAAGATATAGCTTTCGAAGGTACGATTTTGTAGTTTTTTCTAGGAAAGAAACAATAAAGAACAACATTTAATTCCTGGAGCAATGAAAGCAAGCGCTTCGAGAAGGTCCGCTTCAATATTGAGAGATCAGGGACAATGCATGTTTATTTCCAATGCATTGACTATCAACCTTACCAATTTTTGAAGCAGATTTAATGCTTAGTGGATTCTCTTAGTGAACGTAAGTTTCCAAGGTGCAAGGCAAAGCGAATTCATTCTTGACTCTTAGGTTATTTTGATGCATCCCAATGCACCGATTTCCAAGGTTGCTTAAAGCATTTACTCCAGTTGACTTCTTTGTGCAATTCTCCTATCAAAATAAGATCATGTTTCCTTGTAAAAAATTTAAACCAAAATGCCACTGATGTCGAGGAGGAAAATATGCACGTTGATTTTTGAACTACCAATATTTTGTTGTATATGCATTAAATGATAGAGGTAAAATCCCTCTATAAAATACTAATCATCTTTCATTGTAAAGGATGGAAGGATGAACACTCTGCAGAAAAACACTTCAAGTTTTTTGCATCAACATAAACGCTTCAACTTCTAGTTCTTTAAGTGGTCTTGCATTTGATAGTTCTCTGTGTGTCATTTCTGAAAGCTTTTATTCCCATTATTTGCTGTGAGTGAATTCTGCTTCTGAATTTAATCTTTGCCTGTGTGGGAGTGAACACTAAAATGCACTCTGATGGTTATTTTCTTGCATAATTTTTAGAGGTTTTTGTGCTTGTATTTTTTGTTGAATGCTACTAATTTCTTGGTGGAAATTTGGTTGTTAGTCTATCCCCATCCTATTCTACTAGCTTATAGCCATATTTCCCATTTCTTTCTACAATTTTCCATTTCTTTCTGTTTCTCTAAGCTTATACCTAGTGTAGGATTTAGTAACGGATCCAACCCTCTCTAGAGATTGGTTCTGAGGGCATTTCTTTCCTTCAGCCTTTCAATGTTGGCTGAGTCTAGGGTGCACAAGGCATAGACTTTGTAACTAGGCAGATTCATGACCAATAGTTTTTGGCATGCTTGGTAGGACTTTTAAAAGGTTCCACTGTTAATAGTATTAAGATTTGATGTTCACCTTGTACTATATAATTAGAACGTCTGGCAACATAGCTCTACCCAAAAGCCTCCAAGCATGAATTACGCAAAATCTTTCTTTATGATTACAAGATTGAAGGCCAAGAATTCTAAATATCCTATTGAATTTTATGAACGTAAAATCCAAGAGCTAGGAGAACATCCTATGTTAGTTCCTATGATTTTCCCATCCACCACAACATCCTCTCAATTAGCTGGTGTGTTTTCAGTTCCTACAAGTCTTGCTAGTACAACCACTAGTTTTCCACCTCCCCAACCACACACTCTAGTCCATACGGATCAAAATTTTCCACCATAGCAGCCACCACCAAGGTAGTTTCTAGCATGGAATAGATCTAGAGATTTAAATTTATAGCTCAAAACCCATTCCCTCAAGCAACATTAAAGGCTTTGCCTACCTATGATGGTATGGGTACAATTGCTTATGAGCACATCCAAGATATGGCTTCTTTGGCAAAAATACATGGTATTGTAGATGAAGATATTATGGTAAGGTTTCTCATGTTGTACCTTAGAGGAAAATTGTTGTACTGGTACTGATCATTGCCACCCGCTACTATCACCACATGGGACCAGTTGACATAATTGTTGATCAAGAATTTCCATGAACAAGTTGATCTTTTTTCCTTATTGCATCGATTCATAAAAATTCAAAGACATTCTTAGGAGGAGATAATAGATTTCAATGTCAGGTTCACTCGAAGTTGGCAAAGAGTCCTTGATGGTCTCCGATCAACCCATGAACAAGTCACATTTTACTATATTTGAGCTTTCAATTCCAACATTGGTATGGCAGTTTGACAAGCCAATGTCCACACATTTCCATATTTGTATACACAAGCTCAAAAGGCTTAAGTGGATCTGATTACCATAGGTAAAATACCTCCAAAGGTAACAATACCTATCCTTCCTGATCTTCCATGACATTTGTATTCTAATGCATTTTCACAACCCATGCCTTCTATGTATCTCATTCCTTCATGGAGCTTGAGTCTACCTCAAATTGCATCATTTCTAGTCCCACAATTACCCGCTCTAACTATTTCACAATTACATGCTCCTGTTGTTTCACAATTACATGCTCTCCCTTTTCTCCCAGCATTGCATTCTTCACTAGTACCCTTTGCCAACATCTCCAACACCCTCAAATCCATATCCCCACACGAAATTATTACAGGATATATAGTCGCTTAATTCAACCATGAGGAAAATGTCAAATGAAATCACATATGAGTTTTGATCAAGAAGATTTCAAACTCTGTTGATTACCAGAGAGCAAGTAGCTTTAACTAGCAAAGGTTCCAAGAGAAATAAAATTGTGTTGGTTAAATAAGAAGTGAGTACATCAGAGTAAACATATTGGTTTTCTACTTGTAATGATCCTCATGGCAAAGATACCTACATGGTTCATTTGAACTATGTGCAGACACTGGAAAAAAGCGCTACTGGTGGTCAAGTCAATCTAATCTCAAAATTTGATCACAACTTCATGGTCCCATATGTTGAGTAAGTTTTATTTCTCACAAGATCGGGGAAGAAACCTATCATTGTAGATCTAGCTGAAATGGATCCACTGAAGGTACCTACTGAACAAAATATTCAGAATAAAAAGTGACAACCTCAAGTGAAAGTGCCTATGCCACCATCCAAAGTAGATGAACCTATTTTATTGAAAAACCTTTTGCCTACCCTAGCAAAGTATAGAGCACAAACAAAATCATCAACTTCATAACCTTCAAGACAAAAGAATAGACGAAGGAAAAGCTCAAGTATCCGTCTTTGACCAAGCATCAAAGAGTGGAGTATACCTAGAATTACTAGAGATATGAAGTTGTTGGTGAATCAAAGGAGCCCAGTATGCAGTCATATAATATTGTTGAAGAACTGAAGAGGATTCCCACAAAGGTGAGTCTCTACGATGCATTACAACTACATGGACAAGTAGATTTGTTACATGAATTATTCAAATTTGTGAAGGATAAAAAGAAAAATCCTCCTCAAACAGTGTTGGCCCAAAATTTCACACTTCAACCATTGTGAAAAATAAACCTCCCTCATTCTATCTGTCTCTCAAGATGGAGGGATGGATTGTACATAATTGCATGATTAACTCTGGTGCAGCAATGACTGTCATGCCAAAGACACGTGAATTCATGGGAATGGAGTATACAAGAAGTAGTCCAAGCATTTTGTATCTAAATGTTACTCCTTTCAAGATAGTAGGAGTAATCAAGGATATCCCAATTGTCCTCCACAACATACCACAAATTACTATCATACAAGAGGTCATTGTGGTAGAATTGGAACCATACTTCAGTATGTGTTTATCTAGAGAATTTACGGCCAAGTTAGGAGGTTACTTGTCATTAGAATATTATCACCTGGAGATTTTTTTCAAAGGGAAGAGAATACAAATTTATAATGAAAATCCCTCCACATACCATATCAAAAAGATTGAAGATTAAGAAAAGGTTGTAAACTCATTGAACCTGGTAAATGAAGAGCTGGAGGAGATAGACCTGATGGAGGAAGCTTTAGATGAACTTCAATTGGAGGATGAGTTTTATATGCTCTATTTTAATGCGATGATGGAAACCAAGATCGGTTGCTATACCATAACTAAACCTAAGAAGGGTGAAGAGAAAATGGTTGATGATCTAGGTTCTACCTCTGATCAATTGTGGAAAATGTACTTCAATGGTTCCAGATGCAAGAATGGTGCTAGATTTGGAGTAGTATTTATCTCTCCTTCAAGAATCCAAAAAAATCTATTCATACCAGCTGACTTGGAGATGTACAAATAATGTTGTCGAGTATGAAGCACTATGCTTGGCCCTAAAGAAAGAAAAAACTCTCAGGATCAAATAGTTGTAAATATTTGATGATTTTTAGTTTATTATCAATTAGGTGACCAACAAGAAACACTACCTGAAGGTGTATCACAATAAGGTATGGGACCTTTTTGAATCATTTGATGCATTAAATGTTCAAGCAATTTTATGAGAACAGAATAAGCATGCAGATCTCTTAGTGTCCATTGGTGCAAATTTCTCTCTTATTGAGAGTGTGATGTGAAAGCCCAAGACTGTAAGGTTGATTTATTGGCCTTCAGTCCCTCATAAGAACATATACTGGTAATTTTTTGATAATGATGAAAAAATTGTAAAATTTTTTATTAGAGAAGTTGGTAGTATGAAGGGGAGAACATTAGACGGAGATCAAGCTAAAGGCTTGATTCATCTTAGAAATAATCATATCCCAAAAGGATTGATTACATTAGAAAGTCTCTTTGATCAAATGACATAGCAAAAAATCATCGAATCAAGGTGGACAAAAATGAATACACTAAGCTAAAGCTAGAACCTGACAAAGTCATCAAAGTTGAGATAGATTGTTCTTTGGGTGAGCTTGAAGAAATTAAAAAGCTATGTCATGAGTTCCCCAACATCATCGCATGGAGTTATCATGACTTGAAAGGATATGACAAATATGTGATCCAACACACTATTGAGTTGCAGGAAGGGGTGAAGCCTTTTCGGTAGAAGCAGAGGCCTTTCAATCCAAATATTGAAATGCTCATGAAAGCAAGGCTGCTAAAATACTGGAGTTAAAAATCATCTACCCTATCAAGCATTCAACATCAAAAAATTTATGTGGTTATAAAGTCTCTTAAAAAATTATGATATTTTGTATCTCAAAGAAAAATGATTGTCTATGTCATTCATCTAGACGTCAGGAATTTTATTATACAAGAAGATCTTGGTGATAAAATAGTAGGTTAGGTTTCAAATATCCAAGAGTATGCTATGGATATTCGGCCAACCAAATTGGTTCACAGTCAAGAACTCTATCAAGAGTTGTCTAAGAGTGTGGCTTCTCAATCGCTAGTACTACTACATGATGAATTTATCGGTGAGAGTAATCTTTCCAACCAAGCTATAGGTGGTCGTGACTAGATAGAAGACCTTGTTGAGTTCTTCATGACTGGAATATGTTCCCCTCATCTCAAATCCTCATAGAGGAGAATATTTAGATTACAAGCACTCAAATACGTCCTATTTCCAAGTGGGTTATTCTAAAAAAATATAGACAAAGTACTTAGATGTGTGAAGGAGTCTGAAAAGAAAAAAATACTGGAGGAATTCCATTTTGGTTTGTCCAATGGACATTATGCAGGAAGGCCCATGGCCTTGAAGATCATCCAAGCTAGATATTTTTGGCCCACCCTCTTTGCAGATACACATAAGGTGAGTCAAATCTATGATAATTATCAAAGTTATGTTGGTAGAAGTAAAAGGGCATCCTTGGCTCTACATTTGATCCATGTAGAAGCTTCATTTCAATGGTGGGGCTTATGTTTCATTGGGGTCATTGATCCCAAATCTTCTGATAAGAACAAATACATTTTGACAATGACATACTACTTTACTCCATGGGCGGAGCCCATTCCAACAAAAAAATCAAACCAAGCAATAATTATTTCTTTCCTTGAGGGGTTAATTACCCGTTTTAGTGTACGAGACATCATTGTGACTGATAATGAGACTCCCTTCACTAGAGAAAAAATTACTGAGTTTGCAAGTAGATATAGAATTTATTTGAAAGTATCTTCCAATTATTACCCATAGGGAAATGGTTTAGCTGAGTCTACAAACAAAAATTTTCTTTAGATATTGAAAAAAACACTTGGGAGCAATAAGAGGAGTTGGCACCTACTGCTAGACTAAGCTCCGTGGGAAGATCACATATCAATGAAGAAGTCAATTAAAACTTCTCCTTATTCTCTAGTGTATGTCAAGGAGGCAGTTTTGCCTACTCATATTGAACTTGTGGTCCTTCAAAATTTGTAGTTGCTTAGTAGTGAGGATGATGAAATTGACCCCATGAGAACGAGGCTAGCACAACTCTTGCAAATTGAAGAGGAAAGATAAAAAGTGTATAGCACCTTCATGGAGCATACCAAAACAACACATAATTGGTTCAGGAAAAAGACATTCGAAAGGGTATTTAAATTTGATGACTTGGTGTTGAAGTGGAACTCAGATAAAGTGAAACCTGGTAAGCACCATAAGTTTGAGGTAATTTGGGAGGGCCTGTTCTAGATCTTAGGGAAATTTTTTGTTAATGCCTATTATCTTCGGGACATGGATGGCCGAGAGCTGCTAATACCAGTAAATAGTCTTCATCTGAGGACTTACCTCCACTGAAAATGTCAGAGTTCAAGTATGTATATATGTACAATTTCTCCTTTTATTTTTCTTAAGTATGTTGTGTCTAGTTTAAACAAAAATGGAAACACGTCTTTGCCCCTAGAAAGGGGTAAAAATCATAGTTGCCCCATTTTCGGCGATAGAAGGTGCTTCATTTGGGCGAGTTATATGAAAATAAAAAAAGAAAAAAGAAAAATTGAAAATGAAAAACACTTTCACCCTAAGTTTGGGGTAAAAGTAATTTTCATCTTCCTCTTAGGCAAAAAAAAAAGAAAAAAAGCAGCAATAAGATTTTTGCTCTAAGCTTTCTATCATGTAGTTTTTTTTAAAAAGTGGAGCGAAATGTTTTATTTTAAAATACAACTACTGGAGGCGAAAATAGAGAATGAAAATCTCATGCGAGAACAAAAGCATCAGTTAAAAGTGTAAGAAAGGGGCGAAATTATTTTTATGGATTTTCCTTAAAAGAAAAGCAAAAGGCTCATTTTTTTCTGAAGAAGGTGCCTTTCAAAGCCAAATATAGGAGAAATAATTGTTTAAAAAGGCACTTCACATTTTATTTTTTCCAAGAAGCAGAGAAGAAGACTTTAGGAGCGCAACTGATTAAAAAGGAGGAAAGTGTAGTTTGATTTAGCCTAAAGATGTTTCGGTAAAGTGAAGCGCACTCGTTGAAGATCCTTTTCACCAGGAAATGATTACGAAAGCATTTCAAAGTAATTTTAGAATTAATAGCGTCCATAGAATTTTAAATTTTGCCTTTTTCACCACAAAATTGAATTTAGAAGATTGATGTATTAAGGCAATTTGTTTACATCTCGAGGCGTGCCCTGAGTAGACAACTAGCAGTTTTCATTCTCGAGGTTACCCATTGAGGTCCATCAAAGTGTTTTTCAAGACTGAAGGTGGCTAAAGCACAACAATCAAGGAATATTTTGAGCAAAATAAGTTTGAAGGTAGTTAAAAAATCATTAAAAAATGTGCCTACCACAAATATTGAAACACATGTTTGCTCTATTCCTTCAAAAATTACCATGTACGTTTAATCTGGTCGATGAGGTGCAGTTATAAATTGGGTGCTCCCGTGAGGCAAAGGTAAAAGCTTTTATTTATTTTTTTGGAGTATTGTTGCATTGAGGTGATATTATTGTAGAAAATACAGGAAGTTTGAGCGTTGTAGAAAATGGAAAAAATAACTGCTAAACTTGTTATCGTTGAAGAGCTGAAGAAGGCAAAAAATAAGGAAGGAGGAAATAAATCCGAAAAGGTAAGACTTGGATTTATACTCGGATTCACTGGCACATGTGGGAGACTATGTAATTACCAATAAGGGCATTGAAAAATGGTGCCAAGATGTAGATACAATAGTGCAATAGGTATTGACGTCGTAAAGTCCTCTCACAATAGCATACCATGCACATATATTTTGGTACTTGTGCACTCCAGTCCACTAAAGTCCAAAAATGGTGGATGCCATTTTGAAGTTCTATAATATGAAGATAAGTATGGTACAAAATACTAAAGGTGATGTACTATTCGTCATCACAGCTGAAGACATTCAGGAAGCGTTCACCTGTGGAATAACACCGCTCACAAGTTTTATTTTCAATAAACTACATGTCGGGGAACAAGAAGAAATATATTAGTCGATTGTGATGTTACATCAGTTTATGGAGACATAGTTGATAAAAACACCCCAACATGGTGATTTGCTGATGTTGCCAAAGTCATTATTATATTTTAAGAGTCTTGATTTGTTCTCTATGGTGGCTTGGGTTGCAGGTCTCCCATAGGATTCAACGGTGCACAAGTTGCAGATGATGTTAGTACAATGCATATCTCAAGTGGAGTTCTACGCTCCCATGATAATGACAAAAAGGACAAATCCTATTTTCTTTTATTCGGCTAATCATATTTCTAAAATAATGAATTCCTAGCTAGAGAATATGTAAAGTGAAGAAATGAAGGCATTTAGGCATACATCCTTTCTAATTTGGTGGAGCTTCCACAATGATGGAAGTATGATACTTTGGGTATTTTTGCTGAGCACATCAAGGTTAAGAGCTTTAACTATTGTCCAAGGTCAGATATTGAAAAGCACCAAAACAATCTAGAGGGGCATGACTTGGAGTGGCACATGGAAAACATGATGTCGCTACCACCTTGGCACAATTTCTATAAAATGGAATCTAAGTATAACCCTACAGTATATTAAAAACATATTCCTCCACCAGGGTTATTTAGCCAGATAAAGAGTAGCTTCTAGGTTGGTTTGAAGAGAAAATCACAAACTGGTAGATCATGCGGGCTCATCGAAGGAATATCGGGTCACCATATGGTCTAGTAATGGAAGGAACATTTTCGGAGACCTATGATGAGTTTTACTCTAGTTACCAATTGATTACATTTGCTTGCATCGTACCTTAAATTTTGCAGAGGTCAAGCAACAAGGAATACATGGCCAAAGAAGAGCATCCCATGGTCTATAAAGTGCCACTTGTGTTCGAGGAAGAGGAACAAGTGTTAGAAGAGTTGTTGCAATGAAAGGAGAAAAGCATGCAGGAAAAGCTTTCGATTATTAAAAAATTCTAAGATGTGAAGAACTGAAGCAGTTTCATTGAACTCTTCTTTTGTGGTTTTGGCTGAGCATACAAAATTGTTAGAAGTTGTCCCTTTGGTTTGGGCAAATCTGTTTATTCAGAGCATTGATTTTATCAATATTGAAGAGGACGTTGCAGAAGAACCAAAGTATTGGATGGAGTAAGATTCAGTATCACAGCTACCTGCATCTCTGCTATCTTTGAAGGTGATAGAGCTCAAAAATATGTTTCCTTCTCTCTCTTCTCTCCCCGAGCGAGTGGTGACTATTGTTTCCTTTCTTGTAGTTTTCGCTTCTATATCTCCCCCATTTGGTATACCCTCAACTTTAGTTTTACCTTCTATTTCCCAACCACCTGTCACCACCACTCTCGCTTCTTATATTCCCAATTCTTCTACTTTCCTTTCTTTTAGTTATTTTGCCTCCACTTTGAATCTATTTTTCCTTCCTGTATCATCAGCCCAAGTAACCACTGCTATGATTGTAAGTACACAATCTCCCCCTTGAATGAGTGTAACTATGGCCAAACCCCTTACATCCATTTCCACCACCAGTTCTATTGCCACTACCATTTCCATGATTCCAGTTTCCACTTCCCTCAAGCCAAACCCACAGTCGACTTGTTTCTTGTTCACCCCATTTTTAGAGTTGTAAGTAGTACTTGAATCCACAATAGTGGTTGTACCAATGCAGCCCATTGTAGCAAAAATCATCTAGGCTCACTTAAGTTCATCACAATGTCTAAAGAGTAAAAATAGGAGAGAAGCCATGGCGTCAGTAAAGCCTTTGAAGTAGGTTGCCTTTGATCCCACTACCATGGAGGCCCATACAATGAAGATGATTCCCCAGGTTTAGAAGCCTTAAGATGAGATGACTTCAGATGATAATAGTTATGATATTGTTACCAAGGACCTTACCAAGATCAACACCATAGAGATAGTGGGAATCATTCAAGAAAAATGAGCTCCTTGGTCCCTACATGGTGAGCACTACAAGAATTGCTTCTTTGAAGCTAAAGCTAAGATTGTCGATCTAGAGGAGTCTTTGTCAAAATATCAAGTACAATTGCAATCCACATAGTCCGAAGCAACTCGTTGGTAGAAAAGGGCTGAAGAGTTTGAGACCATAATCTAGAAGCATCAACAAGCTAAAGGAGGATCAAAACAACATGTTAAGGCATTGAAGAGCCAACTCCATAATGTGTAGGATCACCTGGAAGTGAAAACAACACATGCCATAGTTTTGACAACAGAGAAATTCAAGGAGACACGCAGCCAGTTGCTTGCTCATTGTAAGACCCAAGCGTCCAGGGTGACACAGGTCCTCATGTACCTTCAATAAATTTAGACTATCGTCTCCTATGGCCAATATATAGTGGAGCATGGCAAAGAGCACTTGGAGCCTCTCTTGGTGAAATCTTCATAGATGCAGATGTTGGCTAGGTCGGATCTCTTATTTTACCCTATGAGTGATATGGCCTAAGCTTGGGCAAGTGCCAAAGTTGTACTACATTAGTATTTATTTAGGGTAGATCATGTGAAGGAGGCCCACAAGCTACTTGACATGTTTGAGCAAAAGTGAAGAATTTCAATGACATATTTCAATGCAGTGCTCGAGAATGGTTTTCCCAATTTTAATAATGATAGGGGAAATATTTTGTTAAAAGTGGACCTGGAAGTAGCGTGGGCAATTTTTATTGAAAACACCTTTGAAGTTGATGATTAGGAGGAATCAGTTACTGAAGATCATGTGTTGTCGCTGATGAGAAAGCTCACACGCATCGATTCTGGTTTACTAGAGCTTAGTTAGCGGGTGAACTACATTGATATGGGGTAGGTGGAGATTTTTAGGTACTTTGTGGATTCACTCAATGACCCAAAAATAATCACCATAGAGGCTTTGTCCGATTCTATTGTAGTTTATGAGGCTACAGTTGTGTTTTCTTAGAGGAAGAAGCTACAAAAAAAGAGGCAGAGGAGTGAGATGCAGGAATAAGTAGCAAGCAACCTGATGCATCTGGTGAAGCTAACTCTTAAACCTAATGGATGAAGTCCTAGGGTTGATTGCATCAATGAGAGCTGGATACCCCACGAGCCACCAAGAATGTTGCTATTTTTGTAACTTTCCCACATTTTGATTTTATTTTGATGATTGATTGTAAAATTCTGATGAATTTGCTAATGAGGATGTGGTAGTTTTATTGCATACAGTTTTAATGTAGTTTTAGTTTTCTACCTTTTATTTTTGTAATAATGCATTTTTGTAAATATTTCAAAGTTATGTAATTAAGTAATTTTGTTTAAAACTGCTAAAAAATACAAGTGTCAAAAAGAAGTTTATTTTAAAAGGAGAAGCGCTTCAGGAAGAAGAGTGACAAAGTTGGGCATTTTTGCCCCAAGAAATTTTACCTCAAAAAATGTTAAAATCATGTTTGAATTTCAAATAAGGGAGTGGAGAAACACTTTCACCCCAATTGAGGGGTGAATACCCCGGTCCTCCCTCTTGGAGGTGAAAACAAAATTTAAGGAAGTGGATTCGCTCGACGTGAGAGAATGAAGATTGTAAGAGCAAAATAAAAGAAATAAGGCATTGTCACCCCAATAGAGGTGTGAAAGCAAAAAGATAGTTATAAAAGTGAAAATAAAAGGCAAAATTGCCCAAATGATAGGCCCAGATACATTGTCACCCATTACTGCCCCGATAAGACTGTTTCACCCTATTTTTGGGTGAAATCATTGTTTGACAAAGATATAGCTTTCAGAGGCACGATTTTGCAATTTTCTTTCTAGAAAAGAAGTAATAAGGAACATCATTTAATTCTTGGAGCAATACAGGCAAGCGCTTCTAGAAGGTCCGCTTCAAGGTCGAGAGATCAAACACAATGCATGTTTATTTCCAACGAATATCAACCTTGCTAGTTTTCAAAGCAAATTTAATGCTTAGTGGATTCTCTTAGCAAACGTAAGTTTTCAAGGTGTGAGGCAAAGCGAATTCATGCCTGACTCTTAGGTGATTTTATTGCATCCCGATGCACCGATGTCCAAGGTTACTTCAAGCATTTACTCTAGTTGACTTCTTTGTGCAATTCTTCCATAAAAATCGGATCATCGTTTCCTTGCAAAATATTTTGACCATAACGCCATTGATGCCAAGGAGGAAAATATGCATGCTATTTTTTGACATACCAACATTTTGTTGTATATGCATTAAATAATAGAGGTAAAATCCCTCTATAAAATACTAATCACTTTCATTGTAAAGGATGGAAGGATGGACACTCTGTAGAAAAACACTTCAAGATTTTTGCTTCAATAGAAACGCTTTGGTTTCTGGTTCTTTAAGTGGTCTTGCATTTGATAGTTCTCTGTGTGTCATTTATGAAAGCTTTTTTCCCATTATTTGCTATGAGTAAATTCTGCTTCTGAATTTAGTCTTTTCCTGTGTGGGAGTGAACACTAAAATGCACTCTAAGGGTTATTTTCTTGCATAATTGTTAGAGATTTATGTGCTTGTGTTTTCTATTGAATGCTACTAATTGCTTAGTGGAAATTCAGATGTTAGTCTATCCCCATCCTATTCTGCTAGCTTATAACCATATTTCCCATTTCTTTTTGCAAATTTCCATTTTTTTCCTGTTTCTCTAAGCTTATACCTAGTGTAGGATTTAGTAATGGAGCCAACCCTCTCTAGAGATTGGTTTGTAGTACATTTATTTCCTTTGACCTTTCAATGTTGGTCAGGTCTAGGGTAGACAAGGCATAGACTTTGTAACTAGGAAGATTCATGACCAACAATTATAAACCCTTAAATTATGCTTAGTTGTAGTATTTTCTTCCTAAAATCTAAGATGCTATATATTGAATCATAAGACCTTTGTTATCACAATGGTTGACCCCTTGCATTATATCATATTCAAGCCTCATCTTTCTGGGAAAGTTTCCAAATGGATCCTTTCCATTAGTGAATTCAATTTTGAATTCATTATACATAAGTCCCTCAAGTGATAAGTCATTGTTGATATATTAGCTACACCACCCTTAGAAGCTCATCATCCCATGATTTCTTGATGAATCTATCCTAGCCCTAGACATTGACCAACCTAATACATAAACTCTATATTTTGATGTTACTCAATGCATAAAAGGGGCAAGGGTAGAAATTGTTTTGGTTGCACAAAAACAACCAATTCCTCTATCTTTCAAACTTCAATTCTCTTGCACCAATAATACTACTAAATATAAAGCCCTCATTCTTGGGCTTCTTGCAAATTTATCTTTACAAGTCAATATTCTCTCCATATTTGGTGATTCTTAATTAGTTAATCAAATCAATGGCATCTATCAAACAAAATATAAAAAATTAAAACCATACAAAGAAAATATTGATAGACTCATGAATTCTTTTGATAAATTCATTATTGATGTCATTCTATAGTCTAGTAATTACCATGTAGATGCCATTGCCACAACCACATATCTTATCCCATTATAAGTAAAGGAAACATAAGTTACTATCATAATTCACCAAATTAGGGAATCAAAAACCCTGAATTAAGTCAATCCACTCTAGATATCTTTGCCATCAAATTATCTTCATATTCTAAACCAAAGTATGAAGAAATTTTCAATTTCCTAAAGGATGTTGCATTGTTGGAAGATCATAATGAATGAAATAATTTTAAGCAACATGCCTATTGATATGTCATAATTAGTTATATTCTTTATTTTTGATCCTTTGATAGAATATTCCTTTGTTGTCTAACCTATATTGAATCCCACATCATCATTTAAGAAGCCCATGATGGATCTTATGGTTGTCATTTTAGTGGTGCTACAATTATAAGAAGGCTTTTTTGCATGGGCTATTACTATACTTCTATGGAAAAGGATTCATGTGACTATATCAAGAAGTGCAATAAATTCTAGAAGCATGATAACCTTATACATGCTCTATGTCAAGCCCTTCAACCAATCACTTCTCCTTGGCTCTTTTCAATATGCGGTCTAGACATTATTGGAAAAAATAATCATATTTTATATTATAGCCATAAACTCATCATTACAATTAAATACTTCACCAATGGGTTTAATGTAACACCCTCCTTGGAAGGATGCATTATTGGCAAGAAATTATGTATTGGAGTGGATTTCTAATGCATAGCTTTGTTTTATTATGATGTCAATATGATTGTGTAATTTTTTTTTCAGGTAAGACCTAAGGAGGCAAGGGTATCTATTTTGCTAAAATATGCCCAAGGCTCACATTTGACCTACCCATTCAACACACTCAAAGAACATGCCTAAAACAATAAAAAAAACAAACAACAAACAACAACAAAACAAAAAAATACACAAAAACAACAAAAACACTAAAACAACAAAAAATAACACAAAAACGAAACACAACACAAAAATACACACACACACACACCAAAAAACTAAATGAAGGAAAAAATAGAATACATCTATGACCAAACCAATCCAACATACCTTTTAGCCAAGATTAAACAAATAAAACATAAGAAAGATCTTTCTGAGCTGGGAACTTAAAAACCTTGACTAAACCAAAGATAAGATAATACAAAGAAAAAATGAACTAGGAATCTCTAGAATTGGACCAATCCAAAGAAAGGATAGAAAGAAGAGCATCTCTAATTTATAAATCCCACCATCTAAGAGGGTTTCCATAGAAAGTAAGATAAACTTAGTCCAATGCCCAATTAGCTAAAACATCAACAATTCTATTTTGATAGACTCCCTTTGAGTCCTCTAATATTCCAAGTGATGATATTCATTAAGAATGGGGCCAAATATGTTGGTAATGGAATTAATATTACCTTTCTCTATAATATTTTCACCTTATTTTACCATATGATACTAATTAGTCTTGTAGCCTGCCTTTTGGTTAGTGTCCATATTCATTTTTTTTGCCTATTTCTTGTCTTATCCCAAGTGAATCTAGGATAACTTCTAACCTTGAAGTATGCATATACGAAACCAAAGCATTATTGGAAGGTTCAACAAAGTCTATCTTGGGGTTTGAATTGTTTGAAGTTCTAGCATTTAGAAGATTGTTCTTGTTTATGTTTTGTCCTTGCTTCTTTGTTGAAAACCTTTGATATCTTGGTTTATCTTTGAGTCCTTCCTTGCAACTTTAAACTTCTAATATTTTTGTCTCCATTATGTCCTCTTCCTCACTTGGGAGGTTATTTGTGGAAATAATTCCAAACATATTAGTTGAAAACATCACTTGATCCTTCATAACTAGATATTTTGAGTGTTTTTCTTTTTAGGCATTTGGAAATTTGCTAAGTTTATGTCCTCTTTATTTTGATATGGAATATTATTTGGATAGACACTAGCCAAATGACCATATTCATGGCATATTATACAATGGAAAGGAATGTTCTCATAGTCCACCACTTGCTCCCAAGTGTCCTCCCCAAATTGTAATGAGATATTTTTCTGGAAGGGTTTGTCAAAATCCACTAAGACACAAATTCGAGCATAAATAATGTGTTCAACTTTGTGTATACAATCAATAGTCATTATGAAAGTTCCAAGGAAGTTTCTGATTGTAGAAAACATAACCAAATTCCATAATTCAACTGGGATGCCAAAGAGTCTAACCCACACAAGTCCTGTAGAAGGCATCTCTTCTTCAACTTTAAATTTAGTGTGCTAAGGCTTCATGAAAATCCCTACCCTTCCAAATAACTAAGGACCCCCTCAAAATATTTTCTCTCTGTCTTTATCAAAAGTAAAAAATACAAGAAAATAACCATTGGGATAGATTAATATTTGTAAATCACCTTATGTTTTCCAGTATTTTGTATCCCATACTTTAAAAGTAGACAAGGTTGGACAAAAACCCAAGAAATAGAAAATTAATCCTCTTTTATCTAGATCTTCTATGCCATTTTGAATGTCACACATTTTAATCTTAAAAACTAGTGTTCCATCAACTACTTTTAGACATCCTAACTCAATTTTTTTTGGGATCAATATTAGGTATTCTTAGAGGTCTATGAGAAGTCTTAAGATTAATTTTAGCATTATTTTGAGACTATTAACCATGGAGGGCACCCCTAAAATTCATTTTTGGGACCGAATCCCTAAAATCCTTACCCTTGAAAGGGGCTTCCATAGTGGATTTGTTTTGGGGGTATTCCTTAGTATCAATATTGCTTGAGTTATAAACCATTTTTTCTTTTCTTAAGGCAGCTTCTCTTATTTGACCTACAAATTGAAATTTATTTTTGGATATCTTTAATCCATGTCATAGACGCTGAGGAAAGGTGTGATTTTTACTTTTTCTTTGGGAAGCAATTTTCAATCAAGTTTATAGCCTAAATATTTGTTGAATGATAGATTCCTAACCCATCATGGGTCTCCTAAAATATATCCCATGATTATCTTGGGTAGAAACAACAACAAAAAAAACACCATGGCCACTAGGGCCCGCAGGCCCCAAAAAACATCCTTTGTTGCTGCATACGCTTGAACCATAGACAAAACCCTCACAAAATCATCTTCAAAACCCTCATATCGAGGTCCATATCTTGCTAATATCAATGTTACTAATCAAAGAACTGATATTATTTGATTCTCAAATATTTATTTTCTCTTTTAAATATTTAATCTTTTGAACGAACCTATACATATATGATCCTTCTAAATTTTCATCCCACCATAATATAACCATCATATGATTGTGTAATTGCATTTTATACTTTGATTCTATTCTTGAAATATGGTACTGCTAATGTATTTGTGGATGTAGGACTAGGTACTCTCACTGGTGGATTTATTTGGGTGAACCACCTGAGTTGAGAGATATTTTTAGAAATGATGGTGATGACTTGCTCATCGACAACTCAAGGTAACAAAATACCCTTCATGTAGATGCATTACACTTTTCTTATTTCATGTTCAGACTATTGGGATGGGAATTTGCTTATGTAATGAGTCTCCTTAATAGGTTGGCTATAGCCTTAGACTATCTTAAAAGGGACCACCTACTTAGGGATAAAATTATTGGTATAAATCTATGTTTATATGTGGTATGCATAGATTTTGTTGGATAAGAACTATTAAAGTATTAATTATTTGGTAAAATTAATACTATGGAACCATTAAATTATTAATTAGTTGGTGACATTAATAATAAAAAATATTAGTGTCAATGCTAATAACTAAAATTAACAATTGAAACAAATAAATATAATTATTAAATTAATTCTTGGAGATACTTTAATTATTGCATTATTTTTCCTAATGTTTGGAATAAAATTTAAATGGCTTGCAAAACTTAGATTAAGCCTTTTATTTATGATTTTCATGCTTGGGTGGTGTTTTAATTAGCATAAAGGTGGCTTTAGAAGAGCAATGTTCTTGATTGTTTCTTACGTAATCCCTACCATGCAAGAAGGCACACCCTAGCCTATTTGAATCCAATAGGATGTGTTGGGGAAGGGACATTTTGGGTAAATAAGGAAGGAATTGAAGGCTTGGGATCGATGAAGGACTTGGTAGCACAATGCTAAATTCCTATTACGTTGGAAGGCTTACAAAGCTACAATTTTTCTTTTTATGGTTTTAGCTTTTCCTTATTTTTTTGCTTGTTTCCTCCTTGTCCTAATGTGGCTATGATCTTCTTCGTTCTTGAGTATGCAAAGATCCTTCTGCTTTTAATAGTTATTTTAGATGAGTTTATATGATGCTTATAATATCTTTGGGTTCTATTCTATCCAAGGTGTCATATTTGTTGCTAGTATGACACTCAATTAGCATCATGGTAGCGAGTAGGTTACGTTCCTGGACCCTTGGTTGGCTAGCTTGTTTCTTGATATGATTGGTAGGGGAATCCTTTAGTGGTAGTTCTTTATATTTATTATAATTACTATGTCAAGCCATGTGGTTAGTTGCATGTTCTTATCCTATGCATCCCTCTCTTTAGCATCTTGTAAGTTTAAGAATGTTTAGAGTGTTGGGCTATTCTATTTTTCTATTTTTAGGGTTGCCTTGATCTCTATTTTGTTAGATTGAAATCTTTGTATGGATATGTTGCTACATTATTTCCATATTGGTTGGAAGGTAGGCAAATGTTGAGTCTTTACCTTATGGTTGGTAGCCTAAGCATTGGTTTAATAATTTTAAAGTCTAAGTTTTGGTTAGTCTTTGTTTGGTAGTCAAGTTTTTAGAGGTAAGCATGTCATGGATTATTATATGGATGCTTGTGAGCCATTATAGCTTTGAGGAATCATTTTTCTTATTATTTTATGTAGAGGAGTTGGATACTCTTGTTAAACATTACAATACTTTTAGATGAAGGTTGATGATCTTTTATTTTCAGTAGAAAGTAAATTTTATTTAAATAGAAACCTCTTTTATCTTTATGGAAGTTAAAGTTTATTTTAGCTTTTTGGAAGTTAAATTTTGCTTAAATAAAAACCTCTTTTAGTTTAATAGGAGATAAAGTTACAAAAATAAATCTTTGGTTGGTTTCATATTTGTAAAATAGAGTTTGAAGTTTAGAAAAATAACTCTTTTAGTTTCTATGCTTTAGCTTTTGTTGTTATAATACTCTTCTATGGTGATGGTAGTTCTTTTAAGAATGATAGTTTGGATATTTTTTTTTGGCTAGATAATAAGGGGTTGTACTCAAGTCCCCCACCCTTGAAAAATTACAACTCTCTTCTTTAAATCTTGAGAGTATACAAATAGGTACACTTCTCATCTCAATTTATATGCTATAGCTAGAAACCTACATCATTTTACATAAACTGTCTAAATTCTTGATTTTCATTTTTTGGATCTTTTCAATTTTTTGTATGAATACAAATATTTTAGAATTTAGCATCCTTCTTGACATTTTACTATAGCAACCTTCACAATACAAAACTTCACCTCTACTATCTATGCATTTCATCTTAGTAGAGTAATATTTCCAAAACATCGTACTATCATAGTCCACTTTCCTAAAATAAAAGTGCAACCACAAAAATTATAATAAATAATTATATGAAAACACATTGTTGTTACAAAATAAAGTACATATTACCAATGGAAAACATTAAAATAAATATTAATCTTTAATTTATTCAGGCAATCAACATTTTATTTTCAGATTCAACTAAAATTACTACTTCCTCTAACCATGGAAAGGAGAATTTAACTTCATGATCCTCAATAAAAACCCCTCTATTGGCTAGCCTATCTGCACATTTGTTTTTTTCCTTAATGTATGTGTAAACCTGATTTCTTAAAACTCTTTAGCAAGATCTTGAATTTCCACAATTATCTCTTGTATGTTCCATGGAGCCTTAGCTTTCCTCAAAATTGCATTTATTACTATGAGATAATCGGCTTCCATCCATATTCTATTCCATTTCATTTGTTTGCATATTTTAACCCTTCTAAAGACACCCAAGCTTCAACTTCATTATTTGTCTTAAATCCACTATTGAAAGCGTAATGAGACAAAATCTCTCTATTATTTCTAATTATTCCTCCTCCTACTAAACCTGGATTTCCTTTAGATGCTTCATTAAAATTCAATTTAACCCACTCCACATCTAGTGGTTTCCACTTCATATTCTTTACCTTATTTTTTCTTCTATTATACCCAACATCATAATTCCATTTAATGACTTGACTCCATCTATCAAGGCTCTTTCCTTCCATATTAGGGATTGGATGAGTTGATAGGGTTGGTTTAGAATTATTTATGGCTAAAAATATCTTCCTTTTCATTATATCTAACCTAATTTTATTTCCTTTAAATATTATTCTATTCCTTTTTAGCCATACAGTCCAAAGTATTGTATCTTTTGATATATCCCATATTTTCTATAAAGCCTCACTTTTATAAGTTCTCTACCATTGCTTTAATCAATATTCAATGCATTTACCAAACATATTAAGACTCCATTGCCAAATATTCCAAACTATTGAGAAATATCCCAAGATATGATCTATACTCTCCTCCTCCTTATTATAAAAACACATTGAGAGGGGCTATGAAAATCCCTTTTTATAAGGTTATCCTAGGATGAAATTATTATATGACCTACTAGCCAAACAAGCATTTTAAATTTAGGAATAACTGGTTTATCCCAAATATCTCTCCATATTCTAGTGATATTATTATTTTGTTGTTGTTGTACATTATATCCACTTCTTGTTTTGTATTCTCTTAAGCTGAAACTCCGAAATAAATTTATCCTTGGTTCCCCTCCGAATAATCATGGTTGTTATCTTTCTACTCAATTGCCTCCTAGCATCAATGCCTTTTATACTTGTAATAAAATATTCTTTCCATTTATATCTTCCTTCATGGTCTTTGTACAAAAGGTTTGAAACCCTATCACCATAATTGTCTTGAAGCAATCTCATCTAAGGTTTCAAAATTAGATCTAATTTGAGTGGTTCCAAGCATCCATCCAAATAGAAAACTCTCTCTAGTTACCACCACCAATGTTAAACCTTTAATCATAAGATCAATAGATTTTTTAAACCATTCCAAAGATCATAACCATTTGGTAGAGAGAATGCAATAAATATTAAACTTGGGTAATTGGGATCAACATACTTAGAAGAATTCTTACCCATTGTCTTTGAATCTCTTTGTACAATATCCAGATTACTTTTTCCCTAAGAGCTAAGTTTGCATCTATAAGAACTCTTAAACCAAGACCTCCCCTAGTTTTATCATCACACACCTTGTTCCATTTCACCAAAGAAAATTTCCTTTTGTCATGTAAACCTAACCATAAAAAGGATAACTTAATATAGATTAAACTCTTTTCAACTAATTTTGGCATAAAATACAATGACATATAATATGTTGGAATGGCCTATAATATTGACTTAATTAATTGCAACACTCTTCCTATCATGGCCCTCCCTTGGTAGATTTTCTATATGAAGGAATTTATATTTTGTTGTCTTATTTTAGCAATGAAATGATTGTCAATTTCATGATTAACTTTGGTTGAATGTGTGTGTGTGTGTGTGTGTGTGTGTGTGTGTGTGTGTGTGTGCATTATGGAAAATTAGGAGACAACTTTCTCATTTTATTTTACAAGAAAAAATAGTAATTTTATTTCAAGAGTGAAATAAAATTACACTTCTTAGGTGCCTTAGCATAAACGGAAACCTAGATAAAAGCATATTACTGGAATTCAAGATATAATAATAGTCAAGTATATCAGATAGGAAAAAAACCCATATTTGAAATAACATGGGGATAATAAGGATAAATATCCTTATATATTAATACTTAATCATCCAAAAAACCTCCATAACCAAAACTTGGATAGAAACCAATGAAAAAGAAACCAGCAGAATAGAAAAGAAACATTTAGAAATGGCCATAAATCTCTAATCAAATGAAACATGCCCATAGTAAAAAAACCTAGAGCTAGCATAGAAACTAGGGATATGATATGTGGGTGAAATAAGAAACTCCATCCTTGTTCTCTTCCATTTTCAAGAAACCTTTTGGAACCTGTTGACCTTCTTTTGATAACCTATTTGCTTTTTGATTTATTTCCTTATAAATATGTGTAAAAGAGATATTTTCAAAGAGAGAAATCACCTCCAGTAGTTCATCTCCCACTGGTCTAAGAATATTATTTTTTAATTGAGTAGTTCTATTAATTCAATTGATGACTAGAGTGGAATCTCAAAAAATTTATAAATTTTTCACATTTCTCTCCACAACACACTTCATTAGCAATCTCAATGCTTGAAACTTAGCAAAATTATTGGAACCTGTCCCAAGACCTGCTTTAAATTTGATATAGTGGGTATCCAAGAAGTACAAAATACCTCCCACGCTACTAAAATATGACTATCTCTGACTAGCCCCATCAAAAAATCCCCATAGTTGAGACTTTTCATTGAAAAATTGACTACTTGTTGAGGTTTCTTATGTTTGTCAGATATTTTTTGATTGAAACCAAAGTCCTCACCTAAAATATGACTTGAAATGGGGGAATTAATTTTTCTTCATAAATAGTTGCATTCCATGCCAACTATATACCCCAACATATAAGACATGGTAAAGAAAGAAATTGTTTCAACTCTTTTTTCAAAAACCACTGTCTTAAGCATACCTCCACTATTTCTCCTTCTCAAATATTTTGTATTCCAATTATTTTTTCAGCTTCTTACCAAACTTGTTGATAAAAAGGGCATTTTATTAACAAATGTGATGTTTTCCTCCTTTAACTAACACAACCTACAAATACTTTGACCTTTTTTGCTTCTCCTCTATAAAACTTCCCAAGTCAAAGCCTTATTTCTCAAAGCTAACCACATGAAAATAATTATCTAATTTTCAAATATGCTTCCACCACCAAGTAGTCCCTTGAGGATGAGGGTCAATGAAGAACATGGACTTAGATTTGATCTCATTTCTCTTTTTAGTGAACTCAAGGCTAGATCTATCCAAACTGCACATCCTTGCTATATGCCCAAAATTATTGCACTTGTAACACATGACATCTTTATTCATAAGAGGTGCAAAAGAGTTAACATTTTCCTTACTATGGCTATTCACAGACTTATTGCAATGCATAGCTTTGTGAAAAAATTTCTTGCAGGAAAAACAATAGCCATGGAAAGTATTATGTAACCTGTTTTGATGCTTTGGATGATTGTTCTTCTTGTGACCAACTGGAATGCACCGCTCTTCAGGATGAAGATTGATCTTGCTCGAAACCCCTATTTCTTGAATGGTAATACCACCCTTCTTTTTATTTTCACACGAAGTATTCTGTCTGAGAGCCAACTGTTCCAACTTCACTCTAAGAGACATAACCTCTTCTTCTAGTTTCTCGCAATCAGCTTCCTTTCCTTTGAGAACCTCTGTTAGAACCTGTTCAACCTTCTTCCCTTGTTTAGCTAGAATTTTGAAGTCTATAACACTTTGAGACAATTCTAATCTTGCTATCTCTTCTTCCTGACATTGATGCTTGAGAACAAAATTCTCTTCCCTAAATTTCTCAAGCTTTCTTAAAGCCAAGAAGAATTCACCTTTGAGATCGAACTCAACCTCTTCATCTCTTTCTGATTCTGTATGTTCCTCTGATAGATCCTTCTCCAAGTTGTTAGGCTCTTTCTGGAGAGACCTGCTCTGATACCAATTGAAGAACACAACTTTATACTGAGAGGGGGGGGTGAATAGTATAAGACCTCTTTTTACTTTTTCCTTTATACTTCAAAATAGTAAAGCAATATACCCAAAGTAATATCAAATCAATGCACAATATCATCCACAAAGTGACACCAATTTTAACGTGGTTCACCCAAAATGGTTGGGCTACGTCCACAAAACTTTTCTCTAAAAGTTATCTCAAAGTTTTTTGGGAATCCTTCCCAATTACAATGTTTATGAGCCTCAGCACAAAGGAGATACCTTTCCCCAATTAGAATTTATGAGCCTCTGCTCAAAGGAGATACCTTACCCTCTGCTCTAGAAATGATCCCTTAGAATATCAACTGCCTCTACGTCTTGCCATCACGTGGAACTCCTTTCCATCGAAGACCTCCTGTCCTCAATGCTTAGCCTAAGAGACCTCTGCCTTCTATGATCACGTCCACAACAACTCAACAACCTGTACCAAACATAGTTAGTCGGTCTAGTACAAGTCTTCCTTTGTCTGTTAGATCTGTCCAATGCTTGAACAAATCAATCCTCTACACACAAGACTTCTTAAAGACTTGCCAAATATGTCCTTAGGTTCTTCTCAAAGAACCAGTGCACCTCTGTCCTCAAGTTATCTGATAGAACTATCAAACTCAGCTCATAAGTCCTCTGCTAGGACTTGTCCAAATCTACTCACAAGTCCCCACCGGAACCTATCCAAAACTACTCACAAGTCCCCACCGAAACCTGTCCAAGACTGCTCACAAGTCCCCACCGAAACCTGTCCAAAAACTCAGCAAGCTCACCAAGAAAAAAAAACTTTCTTAGTAGGAAATCACAAGGTGAATTTTTAGAGACCCAATGTGATTTGTCAAACTCATAGAAGCATAAAGATAATTGTTAGAGACTCAATATGTTCTATACTCAACTCCCAATCTCAAAACTCAACTCAAATCAACTCAGCTCAAACTCAATCTCAAATTTGAAAACTCAACTCAATATCTGAAATGGATAGGATAGAATGCTTTCTTTCAAGAACATGAAACCCCAACAATTTCCAACTATGCAAAGAATCACATAACAATGATACTCATGTTCTTTTCAGCATCAATTAGGGATTCAACAACAATGCTCATCAACCACGGTTCAATCAACACCATTCAACTCAAAACACAACCTTGAAGCATTTCACAATCAACATCAGAAAAGGAAACAAGTAGAACTCCTTTTCTCTCCAATATTGTTTGAACAAAAAACATCCACCAACTCAAATCACAATAGCACAAAACAACTTTTCAAATCATCAACAAAGGAGTAAGCCCAACACTTTAACCAAGTAAAGAATAGCTTGATTATTACCAATTTAATGAAAGCAAATGTCAATCTCAAAGCTGCCCACTTAAGGTTTCACAACTTCACACAAGAAGCAATTTTAACCTTAAAACATCATGCTTTCATTTCCATAATCAACCAAAAGCACTCTCAACATTACAATAAAAATTTATCCCTTATACACCTTATTTCTCCCTTATAGTCTTATCAAAAATAAAATTTATTTCTCATAAGAATGCAATAAGATATTTCAAACAACACCTTCAAAAGAATATTTTATCAAAATAAAATAAGCTTTAAACTCCTTATAAATCCTAAGCTGTTTTGCCCTCTAATAAACTTCCTCCATCCGCAAAATACACTTAGCAAAAATTAATTTCGAAAATACCTTGGCCAACACCAAAAATCGCGCTATGGAGAAATTGTGCATGAATTCTAAAACCACCTGATGTGTCCACTTCACGATGAAAAACCCTTTCGCGTTATTCAAATGCGGAACCTCCCGTTCGGGTAGCATGCCAATAGCCTAGCCGCTATCGGTGCGCCAAAGGTGCCCGATGAGGTTTAAACCTCATGCTATTAGCCTTGTTCCTTCTGCACCAGGGATTAAATAAAACAAAAGTGCCTCCCTTTCTTCTGACGTGAACACGAAGACAAAAACATTACGATGGATTTACGACAAACGACGAGTACAAAAAAAATGAATAGCGGATTCATGAAAACAGCGAAGATAGTCGAACAACAGGTTTACGAAAATGACAAAGACACAATCGGAGAAGAAATCTGAACAGCGGATCATGAAATCATAGCAAGCAACTCTTTTCAAAATATAGATGGGATGATTCTTGATTTTCATTGAGGGAGATTTATATGCATTTTTACCATAAGATCTTGACGTCGGTGAGGAGTTTAACACATCGACGAAGGTCTTGGCTAGCACCCACAATCTTAAAACATAGCACCATGGGTTAGGAGAACCCATTGCAAACAATAATTTAATATTTATTTAAAAATAATTAAAGGGAACCTTAACAAGGTTTTTAATTATTTAAATAAATACTTCCTCGTAGACCCAAATGCATTAAACTAATGCATCCACCTGTAATCTTTAAACCTACCAACTTGGGGTTTACAAAATACCATTGAAACTGTCATGCCATAACCTTCATCAAAACAAATTATTTGACATCAAACAAATTCCTTCAAGAGCTTCTTGATGTCAATGACAACTTATACACTTGAGCAAAGGCAATGTACCCAAAGTACCCAAAATTGCCAACAATCAAAACTTGCTTTGTAACCAAGTCTAGTCATATATTGATTCCCAAATTTTTTATATGCCCAAGCAATAGTATCTGGTTCAGATCTTAGCTTGACATGACTCTTATTAAGACTATTAGTGTAAGCCTTCCACAAAACAATTTTCTCATTAGAAAAAACCCAAGACCTGAGCCTGCTTTCAACCTTGGGTTCAAAGACTAGAAGAATTTAATTCCTCCACCTGATGAAGAAATTAAAAATCTTTGTCTTTTAAAGAAATTATCATAGCTTCCAACAACAAAATTTTTCTCCACAACCCAAAATAGAATCAGCCCCTATTCTAACTTGTTCACCATTAACCAATTTCCAAGCCAAATATTTTCTAATCATAGAAAAGGCATGTACTAGTCCCTTCCATTGAATGGAAATATTTTTAATACTTTTCTGTGGACTTATGATCCAATCCATAAAGGTCTCCGGACAAATATACTTTTGTTTAATAATATTCTTCTATCATCCTTCTTTGGTCAAAATCCTCCATGAATTTTTTTCTACCAAAGAAGAACAAAAAATATGGATATTTTTAAGGCCCTAAACACCTTCCTCCTTTGGCCTAGCAATATTCTACCACTTAACTAAAGAAATTCCTTCATGTTCCTTGTATCTAGTCCAAAGAAATTTGAAGCAGAGTTTTCTTATTTTCTCTAGAACTCCTTTGGAAATGAAGGACAAGGAGTTCCAAAACATATGAATTGCATCAAGAACTTACTTTACAAGTGTTAATCTCCCACAAATAGACAATCCTCTATTACACCAATGGTTAATCCTAAATTCAATATTCTCTAAAAACCATCCTCAATCTCTCTTCCTATAAGTATTTGACTTCAATACAAACCCTAGATCCTGTTTAGTCTCCTACTCTAGACCATTAAAGAAAATAGAGGATTTTTAAAAATTTATCTCCATGCCAATAGCAATATTGTAAGTGTCCAAGATTTACTTCAACTTTCTAGCTTCCCTTAAACTACCATTTGTGAACAACAATACATCATTAGAAAATAATAAATGAGATAAATAAATGACCCCCACTTCGATCTTGGACAAGGATCCTACCCTATTTGCATCCAAAATAGCTCTACTCAATCCTTCATCAACCAAAAAAAAAGTAAAGGAGATAAAGGGCATCCCTATCTCAGTCCTCTCGAGGGTCTAAAGAATTTGGAAGCTAATCCATTGATAAGAACAACAAAATATACAGACGAAACACATCCCATAATCCACTTTACTATCACATAGCTAAACCCACATGTAAGAGCATCAATTTGAGATACAACCAACTAGTTCTATCATAATATTTAGATAGATCTAGTTTAAGGACCATTGCAGGAAGATTTTTGGTTTTAATAGAGTGAAGGCCTTCTTGTGCAGCTCCTATGGCTTCAAAAATCTGTCTACTTACTAAAAACCCAAACTACTCCTCGAAAATAACTTTAGAGAAAATATTCTTCAATCTAACAATAAAAATTTTTGCAATGATTTTATAGATACATTTACACAACAAAATAGGTCTAAATTCATCAAATATTTTAGTTTCTCATTTTTTGGAATCAAAGCTAAAAAGTGGAGTTAAAAGCCCCCAAAACCTGACCACTCAACCTAACTTCCTCTATTACTCTGAGAAGATCCTCCTCAACCAGATCATAGAAAACTAGGAAAAACTCCATAGGCCATCCATTAGGCCCTAGAATTTTATCCTTTTTTAAGGAAGTCAAGACAAATTTTAGTTCTTCCTTTGTGACCTCCTTCATAAGTAACTTATTTTTCTCCTTTGTCATAAAACTGGGGAAGAAAGTAGTTAACTTTAAACTTTCTCCAATATTAACTCTATCAGCTCCTTTATAGATAGATTGAAAATTTTTTACTCCCAAATCTGCTAACTCGAAAAAACTCCTAACGAGGACCCCTTCTTTATTCTACATCTCCTAGATAGTGTTAACCTTCTTCTTGTGATTAGAAAAATTATGAAAAATATTAGTATTTTCATCCCTTTTTTTAACCATACATCTCTACTTTTCATTCTCCATTTAGCTTTCCTCCACTCCAAGAATTTATTCTTCTTAATTTCTAGTTCAACCAGTCTTGTTTTCTCCTCCTCTTTAAACAAACCAACCTCATTTTTTTAATGAATTTATAAAATTTCCTTCTCCATAAACTTAAGATCTCTATTTATACTCTCATTTTTAAATGCAATCCAAGATGACACAAATCCTTTTAATTTTTTTAGAGTAGCAACAAATTTAAAACTCGTCGATGACCTGGAACTTTGGTCATAACCAATCCATTCTTTTTTAATCAATTGTTGAAAATCTTCTTCTTCCAACCAATTTAGATTGAGCATAAAAGAACTAGTAGGTTTTGCCTCTTGAATTTCTAATTGAAGAAAAATGTGAGAATGATCCGATCCATCTCCAAAATCAACCCATGAATATTTCCCATCTATTTCATTGTATAATGTCTTTGAGATCAAAAATTATTCCAACCTCTTTGAGATCCTAGCTTCCCCAAGCCTATTATCTCTCCATATAGGCATTAATTTTATTGGTTCCAAATCAATTAAACCAGCTTCTTCAATCTTATGCTTGAAGTAATCTGCAAGTCTATCAAGTCTTACATATTCTCCCCAGACCTCATTTCTATTCATATTGAAATTTAAGTCCCCACCAATTATAACTCTTTCATCCCTAACACACCTTTGGGAGAAAACATCATCCCAAAATACCTATCTATCTTCATAGGGACCATAACACTTAATAAATGATAACCTCAAACCCAATTCTTTAAAAAATAATTTTGTCCACAAGCCTAAAATTATAAAGGAAGAATTAATTAAGGATATTGATTTCTTCTAGCCAGTCAAAACACTCCCTAAATTTTTGATAGCATCTAAAGCCAAGAACTCCCAGTCCCTAAGCAATTTACTTAACCCTCCAATGACTTTTGTACTTGCCCCCATAGTTTCTTTTAGAAGCATAACATCCGGATTATGAATTTCCACCAGCCTGGCTAAGACAAGTATTTTAAAGGGATTTCCAGGACCTCGATATATTAAGGTATAACAAGATTATTTAAACATATTAGAGGGATTTTATCCTACTCTAAGGACCCCTTTGATAGATGTTTATTTATCCAGTTGAATTTCCCTCAAAGCCTTCTCCTTTGCATGAAATAAAAAATGATTTCCTACCTATTGAAGTAGTGGAATATTCCTTTATATGGTCTATATCTAACCCTAACCTTCCAATAATTACACAAGTTCTTAGCTCGGATTCCCTTTTCCTAGAATGTAACAAATATTTTCAATAGGAACCTATCTCCAAACCATCCCTTGAAATATATACCTCCCTAGAATATTCACCTGATAGGTTACAAAGAATTCCCCCAATAGTAGAAATATTTGGATCACAATCCCCATTCAATGTGTTTGAGGTTGTTGGCCCATTATCCAAAATTTTAGAAAATTCATTATCCTTGGGACTTCTCTTCGAAAATTCATAAGGAAGTGTACAAAGTTCTTTATTATCTAAGTCCATATTATTCTCATGTATTGGACAATAATTGTCATAATGCTTAGATGTATGACCAAAAAATTTAATAGTATCAGGTTCCAATCCTTTCATAGTTTTATTTATGTCTCTGTCTCCTTCTCTAACAACATGTGAATAGTGAAATGGAGATAAAGCTAGGTCCAAACTTCTTCAAAGTTTTGGTTCTAGGTTCAACAACATTCTTTTTGCTTGTTTATGCCAAATAAGGGAGCACTATTGAGCTCTAAAAAATAGGTATCTCTTGATTATTGTTAGCTAACTTGAAATACCCACAAGTCATTTATTTTCTTCTCCATACTTTATGTGTGAAAGCTTGAGAAAATTCCTTAGCAATATGTCCATAAATATGACAACAAACACATCTAGAATTAAAATAATCTAAGATTTGAGTATGAACTATATTCCCCACAACTATCTCCATACAGTCTGGTAAGTCTTCACTGATATCCATCTCAACCAAAACCCAAGCTACAGACCAAAAAACACTAGATTTGAAAGAAATGTATATATCCAAGGTTTTACCTAATGAATCTCCAATCACTTTCAAAGCTATTTTTGACCATAACTCCATTGGCAGGCCTAAATTTTTTTACCCAGATTAGGATTCTCCTAGAAACTTTAGTCCTAGGATCAAAGCAAGTTGTCCAAGCTTTCAAAGCCAAAAAAGAAGACCCATAATACCAATGACCTCCCAAACATCTTCCTCAGATAAAAAAAAATAAACCTATCCATTCTATGGCAAGTTAGTGAAAAATTGGCCCATATCCTAATATTGGGACCCAAACATTTTGCAACCACTCATTTAATGTATTAGCAGCTATTTTATGTCCATGAAACTTTCCAATAAGGGCCTTCCCCAAAAACTCCAAAATATTTTCCATCCTCAAGTCTTCTCCACGTACCATTCAAATATTCGAACTTCTCTTTTTAACCACTTTATATGCCTTGCGAACTTTAGTAACCAGAGTTGTAGACTATGATGATTGTAAGTTTGGAACCACTCCACTTAGAGCCTCTAAATCAAGACTTTTACCAATAAAACTAGAACCAAACAAAGGAAACTCTATCAGACAAAGTGATTTTGGATTGTTTGGAGCCTGCTCAAGTTTTTCTTCCTTGCAATGAAATGCTTGCTCATTCATTAGACCCATCACTTGAGTAGAGTGTTTTGAGACACCTGAGAGTGAGTATTCAATAGGATAACCGACTTGATCTAAACCTTTTGACATATAATCTCCTCTATCTGCTAAATTTTGATAACCTATAGTATTATTCTGATCACTCAAAAAACCCAAGGACCACCAGTTCTCAACTTCTAAATCTTATCCAGATATGGGACCCTTGGCCCTTGGAGTTGAAAATATGCTTTGCCCCTCAAAGGGGTCCTCTAAGAAGTCCAAATTTACCTCTTCATTCTCCTAATTTTTGTACAATAGATTATTCAATAAAAGGTTATGTTGATGCTAATGGTTTTGTGCCTTTATAGGGGTAATTTTATTTTCATAAGGAGAAGGAAAACTTAACCTCTGAGAATTAAATGTATTTTTATTCTTTAAATTGCTTTAATCATTATAGTAATTAGTAAGACATAGTGGACGAATGTTTCATTGGGTGGTTGCATATTATGAACTTATATGAGCAAAATACTACTGTTATGAAAATACTTTGACATGTGAAAATGATGATTTATTTAATAGCTTTTGCTTATAGAAATTATGAAGTTATTAATATTGGAATTGTTTCGACATGTGAGAATGAATAAGGAAATATTTTTGTGTTAGCAAAGGTTTTTCATGTCTATATTTTCTTAATTTTTAAGAATGATCACCATGAATAAAGAGGTGTGTAACCAAACTCTTTAAGCAGGGTAGAGATTTCATTTGATTCTTTTGGTTAGTGGGACAATTATTAAAAACCTTTATCAATGTGCTTGAGAGGGGGAGCTAATAGATGTGCATCAAGGTAGGAGGAAGAGATATTCAATCAAAAATATTTCAAATAATGGGGGACGAGTGGGTGAGAATGTATACCTTCGGTAACAAACAATAGAGTAATCGAGGGAAGAGAGATGTCGAGTTCGTATCAAAGAATGGAGGGATGAAGTTGTTATGGGAAATTAGATTATCATATCTAGTCTTCGTTGGAATGTGCACTTGGAAGAATTTTTTGTTGGAAAATGCATCGAAAATACCAGGTAGACTCTCGATAGAAGGAAGAAAGTATATATTGTTTCATATCTTTCAATTTTCATGTTGGTATTTGATTTGGAAATGAAATTTAAAAATGACTTTATATTTATCTAGAACTCTTATATAGGTGAAATTATATGTTTATTTGAGTTCAAAGTGCCACAAAACTACAGTGTTCAAGAAATAATATTTAGGTTGAACTTTGAGATTTAGAGTTATTAATCCTTAAGTTTCCACCTACTTTTAATTCATGAATTTATATAGAAATTGTTTCATAATGTTGACTGTGGTATATGGGTTTCTAGAATGTTATAAATAAAATTGCTAAGATTAAGAATGTCCTACAAGTTTGGCTCTTGTTATTTATTTTTATTTGAGAGGAACAAAGGAATAGTATAGTTGTCCAAGTATAGAGAGACACTGGAAGATGAACTGAGGTTGTGAAATCCAGGATGCATGACCATCCACCCTCTGTGTAAAATAATGGTTGTACTTAGATATTTTAGCTACAACAGAAGACCAGATGTCTAATGATAAATTTGAGTTTCACTACTGGCTTGTAGATATGAGGTTTGTCTACCAATTTATAAATTGAGTTTTCAATGATAATTCATAGTGGATAGTATCGGTTTTTAAATGAGCTAAAATATTTGGTCTTATATTTTATGATAGATAAAGCCATATAAAGATGGTTTGTTCTATAATACCAAGCTAGGTTCTAGAGTAGTTTGATAGGTGTCGCTCATCCTTACTTTCCATTCAAAATAAGCTAGAAAATGTTGAGTGACAACTAGTAAGCATCATAGAATAGGCCCAAACTTTTGTTATGCGGTAGAAGCTTTGGATATCATGAAAATATAATTCATTATCTACCCACGAAGGTCGATATTTGCCTATTTTTCTTGTTGTATAATTTCCCCCAAATTACATTGGAAAATACTTACTTTGGTAACTTGTAATGGTAACTGAAGTTAAAGACATTGTTTGTTGATGTTTACTATTATGACTTTAATGTGAATAAATTTCCAACAAAGGTGCATTTTATCTTACTTTAATGCAATTTAGTGAGGTCATGCTTTAAGGTAATTTGCAACTGGGATCACCAATGATGTCCATCCTGCACCAGTCAGGAATGTGGTAATTGCAAGTAGACATTTTTGTGTATATATATTTTTGTTTGAATAATAACAAATGGTAGTGTGTTTTTAGTTAAACATATTGAAATGTTATCATGTTTTTTGTAAACATTGAATAATGTTGTAAACCAGTTTGTGTGGATATTATAGCTGATGTTTTAGTAATGTAATTGTGAATGTGACCAATAGATTAGCTCAGGTTAGAGCTAAGTAATATTGCAAGCTTAATTTGAAGTCTGATCATATTCAAACCAGAAAGAAAGTTCTACATTGTGGATTCGCCTGATGATAGTATCATATGAGCACCAAGAAGACAAAATGAATTTTCTTTCAATAGATATAATTTAGGTTGATTCTAGCATGGCAATATGAGTGGAAGTTATGAATGTAAATCCATAAATACTTGGTAAAATTAGAAAAGCTATAAATAAGCACGAAGTATCTAGTGGATCGGTATGGATCCATGATTTATGGAAGACTCTAGTGGGATACAAAGGTAGACTTGATTGCCTTTATCTCTATGAGTCATACAATGTTTTAACTATTTTTTTTAGTTAATAAAAATGGTTAGTCTGTTGCTAGGTTTTCCCTATAGGTTTTTTTCTAGGGTAAATTATGGATTTTTGTACTCTCTTGTGGATGTTATTTATGATAGCTTGATGATAATGGACTCTAATATGGTGGTGAATTTTTAATTGTTGAAATGATAGTTATTATATATCAAAAATGGTTTGGTTATATGATAAATATGATGGTAATATTTTTAAGTGTTATGGAATTAGAATGATGTCTTTTGTTAGCATATGGGTTTTGATATGTGTTCAATATTGCTAAAATATCTGAGACTAGTAAAGATAATAAGTTTATAGTAACCTTAGTGTATGAAATTTCTTGAATGAAATCATTTTATTTGATGGAACATATTTTTAACTAAAGGACCAGGTTAAAACTTGTTGAATTTCATAGCTTGAAATTGGGTGTAAGATGTCTTGTGGATTAATTTCAAGAAAAATATGCACATAAAAATTCCTCTAAGGAAATTTCCATAATAGATATGGATTTTACCAAAAAAAGGGATTTTAGAACTATTGTCACCACAAAATTAAATCTAGGATTGGACTCAATATCGACGACTAGTTTCACCAAGAAAGTGAAAGAGAAAGTCGATTTATTATGCTCTTGACACCAACATAGAATGACTTATGTGGTGTGAGAAGGACATCATACTTCTTTTGATAGAATTAAATGAGGTAGGCTATCTCATTAAAAGAAATATGATAATGATAGTATATTACTTAGCTCTAACCTGAGCTAAGTAGTATAGCTAAGCTTAGCTATAAACCTCTAAATTTGATAAATATTACCATACACCTAGTGCTCTTGTATAGACTAATATATGCAAGATGTGGGGATATATGTGATTCCAAGAGATTTAGTAGGTAGGCAATATTGAGATAAGCAAAGTGTGATGGGCTTTAACTATATTTTTACCTTTCCTAGGGTTTCTTATAAGAATAATGGGATCAATCTTTAGTAAAAAAAGTATTATATAATTGGGTTGTGACATTTGGTATCAGAGCGGAGTTCATAGAGATACTAATTTTCATGTGCAAGAATAGATGAGTGTAATAGGTTTGCACACCTTGTAAAGACTATACTTTAAGGAAAACATATCTATTTAAAATAGACCTCGATTGCCTAGTTAGATAACTAGAAGTATAGTTGCTAGTAGAAGAATTGTTTTTAAGGTAAAATTGTGAACTAAACTTACTATATCTCTCGTGTGTGGCCAGGGTTAATACTGCCAAAGAGAAGAAAAGGGAGTTTTGTCCCATTGATGAGGTAGACTTAGAAAAATAATGTAGAGGTTGAAACCCTATATTTAGGCATGAATGCTCCTAATAATGAGAGGGAGGACCTCACTGCAATAGTTGCTTTACTAAGGGAATAGATGGAAGCACATAAACAACTATTGAAGGCTATAGTGAATCAAGATTCACAAGCTAGAAATCCTAGAGTAGGATTTGAAAATGAACCCCTTGTTAGAATATGTTAGTATATCGGATATTACATTAAATGTTTTAACTATTTCAGTTGAGAAACTGCCCAGCATAGTTGAGAAACTACCTCAACGGAGTTCCTTGTAAGTCTTATAAATTTATCATGAATATGAAGAGCAAGGTAATGCTTCAGTTTCTAACATGGCATCAGAGCATTGAACGTTTTTGGGCAATGTGATTTGCATTTACCACTCCAAACACTATTGCAGACGGAGCCATAGCCTGAGAAGCGTGGAAGCGCATAAAGTTTGCGTGAGACAATACGTCTACTGCAGACGAAGCCATGGCGTGAGACACAGCCAGCAAACGGCGACATTTTTTTGCGTGAGACACAGCAAACGGCGGCATCATTTTGCGTGAGACGCAGCCAGACGACAGCCAGCAAACGACCCTTTTTTTTTTCAAAGATCGCAGCCAAACAATTACAAAATCATCAGCCCCCTGGTGATGTGGAGAGCACGCGATTTTGTGAAGAGCACAGCCAGCAATTGGCATGAGCCTGGTGATGTGGAGAGCACGCAATTTTGTGAAGAGCACAGCAATTGGCATGACTGGTGATGTGGAGAGCACGCGATTTTGTGAAGAGCACAGCCAACAATTGGCGTGAGACACAGCCAGCAATCATTTTGCGTGAGACACAGCCATCAAACGATGGCATCATTTTGCATGAGACACAGCCAGACGACATCCATCAAACGGCCTGATTTTTTTTCAAAGATCGCAGCCAAAAAGTTACAAAATCATCCACCCCCTGGTGATGTGGAGAGCACGCGATTCGATTCTGTGAAGAGCACGCGCTTTGCCCGGTATTGATCTCCTATTTTTTTTAAAAACAAAATCATTAATGTTTTTAACAAAAACTGTGTTGTTTTCTTTCCATCCGGTGGAGTAGCCGAGATGGTCTTGTGCTAAAATGCTTGGGACATAGGGTGCAGGTTCAACTCCCGCCCTTCCCCTTTTGCAAGGTGTCACGGTTCTTTAAGAAGTTGCTGCAAACAATTAATGACGTCCGAAATTTTTTTTTGACGCCTCAAGGATTGTGTTGACGCCTCGTCATTTGTTTTGACGCTCCAAGAAGTTTTTTTTATGTTGTCCTTGTTTTTTTAAAGACGTGTAAATTGTTCCAAGGCATGTTCAAAGGCATTATAGGGGGGAATTCCCATTTTTTCAAAACCCTCAGAAGAAGTAGCAACTCAAAAGGTGCATTTTCGATTTTACTCGACACCTTCTTTTTGTCAAATTTGGGTGCATTTTCGGTTGAACCCGACACCTATGTGAGAAGCATTTTGTGAGCATGCTTGTTTGATTATTGCATTTTTTTTCTGCAATTTAAAATCATCTACATCAAGGCATCCACTACTTCTCTCAGCTCATGTTGCACAGGTTCTCATTTTTCTGCAATTAAAAATCATCTCCATCAAGGCATCCACAGGTTCTCACCAAACACTAATTTTACTCCTAGTTTTTGTTTTTTGACTTAATTCCCTCCAACTGATTATTCTTCTTCCGAAGATTCTCAGGCAGGTGTCATTAACATCTCTTTGAGTGATTTTTTTTACCCTCATTGCTATTGTGTTTAGGCATAAATCCTGACGAAAGTCTTGGACTCCAAAGTGTTTAGGGGAAGTTACGCCCCACGCATGCGGATTCCTGTCTTTCTAAGGTAGGTGCCATCAACAAAGCAATCCTTTTCAGTACTGCCTATGTTCCACGTACCATTCTGATCTTCATAATACCTATAGTCTCCCTCACGTAAGGGCGGGTATTGTTTTGATTCAGTTCAGGTATAACTGGCCTGGCAACGGTATATCGAAAAGGGGACCATTTGGCGCTATAAGGAACCTTAAACAATGGCTACAGTGCACAAGTATCTTTCAGATGCCCAATTGCTCAAAGGCACCAATTTTGTGCCATGGAAACATAAAATGAAAGCCATTCTTCAAGTTGAAAAATTATGGGATGTCGTTAGTGGCACTACCTCTCGTCCCACCACAGCAGGGACGGATCAAGATACATTTGATGATCAGGACAGAAAAGGCCTTATGTTTTTGTTACTTGCCATAACAGATGAGGTTCAACCTCATATTTGTGATGCTACGACCAGTAAAGATGCATGGGCCGCATTGATTACTGTGTATGAAGGCAAGAATAATTCCACTATACTTCACCTACAAACTCAGCTTCACAATCTCAATATGCATTCAGGGGAAACTGTTGAATTGTTTCTCTGCAAAGTGGCAGAATTGAAAGCAAAACTCAATACTATGGGAAAACCCATAGCTGATGATCTTTTGACATCCGTTATTTTAAGGGCACTCCCACCATCTTACAAAAGTTTTATCACTTCACTCAATGTTTCGGGTAGACAATTAACTTTTGTTGAATTGGTTAATTTGCTGCAAACTGAAGAAGCCAATCAAGTACAGAAAGATGAGGAACCTGCCACTGCTCTTTCCATCCATCAACAGGGTCACAAGCAAGGACAGTTGCAGAAGGGAGGGTCTTCTTCCAAAGGCAAAGGCAAGCCCAATCTCCAGCGAGATAAATATTGTAAGATCTGTGATATGAACAATCATGATACCAACAGATGTTGGTTCAAAAACAAACAACAGAATGATCCCTCCCACCATAAGAAAGGCAAGGGGAAGCAAAAATATCCCCAGCATCGCAAACAACAAAAGGGTCATGTTGCTTATGCAGATTCCCATTCCGATGATTCCGCTTCCTCTTCAGATAATGACTCCGAGAGAGCACACAAGGTGCTCATGACCCATACTGCCTCTTCCAAATCCGATGTTGTCTGGTATATTGATTCTGGAGCAAGCAAACATATGACTGGGAACAAGTCCTGGTTTCAAACCTTTCATGCAAGAGAAGGCAAACCTGTCACTATTGCAGACAATCAGGTCTATCAAGTACAAGGTGAAGGGGATGTTACAGTTACACTCCCTGATGGTGACTGTGCCATAGAGAAAGTTCTCTATGTTCCTGGCCTTGCCAACAATCTCTTATCTGTTCCATAGATGTTAGATAGAAATATGGATGTTGTTTTTCAAGTTGAAAAAGGAAAAAAGAGATGTTTCATCAGTCACCAAGGTCACAACATTGCCACTGGCTCCTACAAACATGGATTATTCATCTTGGATACAATTTCTGCATCCCATACTGCCCTCATTGCCACTACAATAGCAGCTACTTCCTTATGGCATAAAAGATACGGGCACCTCAGTTTCGGGTATTTACTCAAATTAAGCAAATATGACATGGTCAAAGGGCTTCCTTAGCTTTCATCTGTTCTCCCAGTATGCTCAGATTGTCTCACAGGGAAACAACATCGAGTTCCATTTGAGACAAGTTCTTCTCGCTCGAAAAAACCCTTGGAGTTAATCCACGCCGATCTGTGCGGTCCTTTCCCCACCAGTCATGGTGGAAAGAGGTATTTTCAGCTATTTGTGGATGACTACTCCCGAAAAATATGGGTCTCTTTCCTTGCACTCAAGTCAGAAGCTCTTCTCTACTTTCAGCAGTTCAAGAGACAAGTTGAGAAGGAAACAAGTTGTTCCATCAAAACCCTCCGCTCAGATCGAGGGGGGGAATACACCTCCAAGGAATTTTCAGCATTTTTGGAGAAACATGGGATCAAGAGACAACTCACTACAACATATACACCGCAGCAAAATGGAGTTGCAGAAAGAAAAAATCGCTCCATAGTAGAAATGAGTCGGTGTATGTTAAAAGGAGCAAACTTAGACAAACAATACTGGGCAGAAGTAGTAAACACAACATCTTACCTACTAAATAGAGCACCTACAAGAGCTCTACAAGGAAAAACTCCACAAGAAGCCTGGAGTGGAAAGAAACCCTCAATTTCTCACCTAAGAGTTTTTGGATGCCAAGCTTTTATGCATATTCCTAAACAGAAAAGAAGGAAACTAGATGAGAAAACTCAAAAATGTATATTTCTTGGTTATGATGAATATTCAAAAGGATATCGGTTGATTGATCCTATAACCAAGAAAACACACATCAACAGAGATGTAGTATTTGATGAAACTTTCACATCAAATAATACACTTGTATATCTTAATGAAGATGAACCTAAGAAAGAAGCAGCACCTCCTCAAAAGAAGGTTCCTAAGTGGTATACTAGTACATTGCAAGATTCAAAATTGACATCACTTCCAGGTCTAACTCTAGATCGACCCGCTACTCACGAGTATGACTCAACACAAAAGAGCGAGATGATGCAAGCAACAATAACAGATGTTGATGACCTTTGTCAACATTTTGATGATTTATCTGTGAATATAGAAGATGATGAGGATATAGATATGGAAGATGAAAAAGTCTATCTGACAAAACTAGATGAAAAAGAACCCACATCGATCTCAGATGCACTCAGTAAAGATCAATGGAAAACTGCTATGGATGCAGAACATACATCTCTAATGAAAAATCAAACTTGGAAGTTAGTGAATTTGCCTTCAGGAAAGAAACCCATTGGTTGCAAATGGGTATTCAAGATCAAATATAAGGCAAATGGTGCAATAGATAAATATAAAGCCCGACTTGTTGCAAAGGGCTATGCACAAAAAGAAGGCATAGACTATGAAGAGACATTTGCTCCTACTGCTAAAATGACCACTATTCGAGTTCTGTGTGCAATGGCAGCTCAATTTGGTTGGCAGCTACATCAGATGGATGTAAAGAGTGCTTTCTTAAATGGTGACCTACAAGAAGAGGTCTATATGTCTCAACCTGAAGGTTTTATAGTTCAAGGGCAAGAACAGAAAGTCTGTAAGCTGGTCAAATCTCTATATGGACTTAAACAAGCTCCTCGAGCTTGGTATATCAAAATTGATAGTCACCTAGTGCAACATGGGTTTAGAAGGAGTCCTGCAGATCCTAATCTATATATCAAGAACAATGGTTCTAACATAGTAATTCTAGTACTATATGTGGATGATCTGATCATAACAGGCAGTTCAGAGAGTATGATAAAAATAGTTAAGAAAGATCTTAATACCTCTTTTGAAATGACAGATCTTGGACTTCTCCACTATTGTCTTGGTCTAGAAGTAACTCAATACAAGCATTGCATACAAGTTACTCAAAAAAAATATGCCATGACTCTAATTGAAAAGTATCGGATGACTGACTGCAAGCCCAAAGCCACACCAATGGAAGCAGGACTTAAGTTATCCCGATTTGATGAATCTCCTACAAAAGATAGTACTCTCTATCGTCAGCTGATTGGGAGTCTCATCTATCTCACAAACACCAGGCCAGATCTTAGTTTTGCTGTGGGTTATCTTTCACGATTCATGCAAGATCCTAAAGTTAGCCACTGGAAAGCAGCAAAAAGAGTCCTTCACTATGTTCGTGGTACGACATATATCGGCCTGGAATACAAAAAGAACAACAAGTTCTATCTTCAAGGGTACACAGATTCTGATTATGCTGGATCCATAGATGACCGAAAATCAACTGCAGGTTATATCTTTCACCTTGGATCTGGTCCTGTCTCTTGGCATAGCAAGAAGCAACATGTTGTTGCTATCTCTTCTACTGAGGTAGAATATCGAGCAGCTAGTGGAGCAGTCTGCGAGATCATATGGTTACGTCGCATCCTCATAAATATGGGCCTTCCAAAGAAACTTCCTTTACATTTATTCTGTGACAATCAAGGTGTTCTGAATCTCGTCAAGAATCCTATCTTCCATGATCGAACCAAACACATTGACACTAGGTGTCATTTCATTCGAGATGAGGTTCCAAAGCATCATATTCAGCTCCACTACATTCCCACAGATGAGCAAATAGCGGACATCTTCACCAAAGCGCTTGCTCGAGTCAAATTTGAATTGTTCCGCAATGCTATGTGTAGTCAACATTAATGTAATAAGGGGGGATGTTAGAATATTTTAGTATATCGTATATTACATTAAATGTTTTTAACTATTTCAGTTATGGGAAACTGCCCAGCATAGTTGAGAAACTACCTCAACGGAGTTCCTTGTAAGTCTTATAAATTTACCATGAATATGAAGAGCAAGGTAATGCTTCAGTTTCTAACACCCCTTACAAAGGCACAACAGGACAGGGTCTGACTATAGGTAGAGTTGGGCAAATACATGAAACATATGGAATCTTCCAAGTTCAATGGAGAGGAAGATGGTGAAAAAGTCGAAGCTTGTATGAAAGAGATAGAAATCTACTATGATATGAAGAACTATTCCACTGGTACCAAAATTCCCTATGCTACTTTGTATTTTAAAGGGGTTGGTTTGGATTGGTAGAAAAAATATAGTGGAAAAATAGGAATTGAGGTTTCAATTGATTTGAAATGGGAGAACTTTGTGATAGCTTTAAAAGAAATATTTCTCATCGAAACATTCTACACCAAGAAGTTTGAAGAGTTCACCAAACTTAGACAAGGTACTAGGACTGTGGAGGTATACAATAAAAAATTCAAGCTACCGAAGTATGTGCCTACGTATAATGAGAAAATGAATATAAATAAGTTTATTCTAGGAGCGGACCCCAGAATAAGGAATGAAGTGAATATGTGGGAACCTAGTACTCTTTAGAAGGCCTATGATCTGGCCATTGAAACTTATCTCAAGCCTTACTTTGATTATGAAGGGGCATTTGAGCAAGACAAAGAGGCACTAAGAAAAAGAAATAGTGTAGGGTTCATAAAATAGGAAAGTGAATAGGCAAACAAGAGTCCCCCTAGAAAATATAGAAGGAATAACAAAAAATAAGAAAAATTTAAGAAACATATTAAAGGGAAGAACCAAAATTCTAACAATCACAACAATGGGGATAACGAACCACCAACATAGTGTCGGGTTGATTTCTCATAGGCAATAAAAATAAAAGATGGATAGAAGTAGAAAACACATCTAGGACCCAAAGTAGGATGTTATGAATATGGTGGTATGCATTACACCAACAAATATCCACTTAAATTAGGATCAAGCTCGAAAGGAAAGGAACCAGCTTATAAAGAACCTACACACAATATTTATGTAGCAATAGAGAGTTAGGATCTAGAAGGACAATCCACTCCACTACTGATAAAAGGTAAGATTTTTGGTAGGAATATTAGAATTTTTATTGATAGTGGTGCCACAGATAGTTTTGTTTCCACTAGATTATTAAAAAATATACCAAAAAAGCTAGGAATCTTGGCCCCTGGGTGGAAGGTTGAGTATGGCTCAAGACAGACCTACTCTGTAGATTAGTGTTACCCTATGGCTGAAATTATCTTACCTAGTGACACAACTGTAGGTTTCCTTTATGTAGCACCGCTAAATGCTTTTGATGTAGTGCTAGGAATGGATTGGTTGCAAGCACATAAGGTTGTAATCAATTTTTAGGATAGATGGATTGAGTACTCGAAATATGGTGGGAAAGTACAAAGGGTGTACAGCCTGTAGGGGGATTTTCAACCCCAAACCCTCTCTGCAATGCAACTTAAAAAGGTAATAAATGGAGGAGTAACAATTTATGTAGTGAAATTAAATGAAATAGAAGATGAAAAGAAGGAAAAGGTGTTTGAGAAACACCTAGTACTTTAGAAGTTTAGAGATGTATTTCTAGAGAATTTACCTAGATTACCCCCTAAACGTGAATTTTATTTTATAATTGAACTTCAACCTAGAATAAAACCCATTCATTGAGGTCCTTATAGAATGGATTTGATTGAGATGCAATAACTGAAAGTACAATTGCAAGGATTTCTAGAAAAGAGATTGATTAGACCAAGTGTGTCAGCGTGGGGTGCACTAGTGTTGTTTGTCAAGAAAAAGAATGGTTCCTTATAATTATGTATAGACTATAGGATGTTAAACAAGGCAACCATTAAAAACATATTTCCTCTACCCAGAATCAAAGACCTCTTTTATTAGCTTAAATATACCACTATATTTTCAAAAATTGATCTAAATATGAGATACCATTAGTTGAGGATTCGAGAAGAGGATACTCATAAGATAGCTTTCAAAACTTGGTATGGACATTATGAGTTTACTATATTGCCTTTTGGTTTATCAAATGCTCTAACAACATTTATGAATTTGATGAAAAGTATTTTCAGGCAGATTTTGGACCGATTCGTTCTTGTATTCTTGGACGATATTTTGATATATTTTTGGAATAATACTGAGCATGAAAGACACCTTGAGATCATTTTGGAGCTACTAAGGAAGAATCAGTTGTATTGGAATATATCAAAATGTAAATTTTGTGTCAAAAGTGCAATATTTAGGGCATATTGTATCAGCAAAAGGGATCATGGTGGATCCTAAGAATATAGAAGCTATACTAAATTGGCCACCACCAACAAATGTGATGGAAGTCCAAAGTTTCATGGGTTTGACTGGATATTACAAGTATTATGTAGACTATGCCAAGATAACCGCTCCAATAGATAACCTTTAGAGGAAGGAAAAAGAATTCAAGTGGATGGATAAATGTGAGGAAGCTTTTAATATGCTCAAACAAAGACTCACTACATCTTGTAGCACCCTAAAATTGGTGCAGTAAAACTTAGCAATAATCAAAATTACATTAGTAATAATTCAAATTCAAATTTTAACCCCAAAACCGCTCCCAAACCGTCGTTTAACCCGTTTCCTCATTTTTCGTGCCATTTTTAGAGTTTGTTTTGTCCGTTTGACGATATCGTCGCCGATCAGACGATATCGCCTCAGATCGGACGATTTCATCTGGAGAAGAACGTCCAGACGATCTCGTCCCAAACTGATTTGTGCATAGTTAGCTTCTATTTCAACGGTGTCTCTAATCCAGGCAAAAGCGTGTCTGCACCGTTAGAGACCTCCCCCATTGGAGATCTTCCAAATTAGGATGATCTCCAACCTCCTAACCTCCCTCCTAAGCCTATTTAACCTTAGGACCCCCTCTTGGCATTCCCCCTGGCTGAAATTTCCTATAACACAAGTTCTACATGCATTAGACCATCCTAAATTACTATTTGCCTCCATATTTGTCCAAGTTTATTTGCAGGAACCTTAGTATTTTTCAGTCGGAGCAAGCTCAGATCGTCATGGACGATCCTGTTCAATTCGAGACGATTTCGCACCAATTCGAGACGATTTCGACTGCAGTCTGCATTGGGGGCAATCAGTGCCCAGAGTTTGTGTTTCTTCATTCTTTTCTGCTGCATTATTCTGCATTTAGTTAAATTTATGATTATTCTTTATTATTTTGCATCTTGGAGTTCACCCATATAGTCTTAATGCTTAATAAAATCATAAATTGTCATTAGATTATTGTAATGCATTCGTATTTTGTTTATTATCATCATTTTAAGATTGTTACTGTCATTCTATATCCTTGCCCTCTGTTATCATAGTTGCATTTCTGGTATTTTGCCTCTACTTTTATGTTTGTAGGTCTCTGACGAATTCGTCAGATCTCAGATGATCTTGTCAAATTCTAGACGATCCTGACTGCTTCAAGAATTAGAACCTTCATCAGACATCCGGATCAGGTATGGCTCTTTAATCTAGCTTATTCTTTCTATTTTTTATTCAAATCTATTTTTTGTACTCATTTAATCTTGCATTTTCATAATAGAACACTTAGATTCATTTGGCCAAACCTAGGACTTGGATGTTTAAAGATAAAACTGAACACATTAAACACATTCCCAACCTAGGCGTGGAAACTGCCACTAAACGTTTCCTGGTGAACCCCACCATCCATCAAAAAATCACCTTAATACCCCTCCCCGAGAGGCGGGACCTTCAAAGGGCCTCTCAGTCCGAGGTACCATCCCATCCTTTTCACATCCCCCTTTCGGGCACGGATCCTATAGCCTGAAGGTAAGGGTGCGAAAATTTTGGAACGATACATTTTGGTGAACCCGACGTGAAACTAAAACCTTTTGAAAACAAAAACAAAAAAACAAAAACATAGATGCATTTAAAATCATTAGAAAATACTAAGTTGCATATCATGTCTAGATGGTAGCTCCTAAGAAAATATTAGCAGTTACTATAAATGTTGAAAACCAATTAGCAGCCATAGAAGTTAATTTTGTGCTTAGTGTGCCTGAAACAGATAGAAACCAACTTCTGTGGAAAGAACTTGATAGGAGGCTAGGTGTCATTTCATCTAGATCAACCGAACTTAGACAAATCAAGAGGTTTGCCCTAGATAGGATCCTGGATCCTCATCAACTCATTTTTTATCATGAACTTCAGAGAGCCTGCCATAGGTGGTTAGCTTATAGGAGAGCTCTTGTGTCTTCAAAATTGTTCACCTTCGAGGAATACCTCGAGAACGCAGCTGTTATACACCAATTCCTAGGTCATGTAGAAGATCAAGAGGTCGTTCTTATGGATAGGAAAATATGGAGGAGATTTCCTCGAGCTATGTTATATCGAGAGTATTGCCATGAACTCTATTTCTACCAACCAGAATCTGAGACAGATAATATCACTATAGCACTTTTCATTAAATTCTTGAAAGAAAATTTCCAATTTGAAGAAGAACACTTCATGACTCCTGAAGAACTTGAGCCCATTAATGACATTTATAAATTATTTATAGAAAACTAGATCATTGCTTTCATTATTATTTCTTGCATTTATTGTGTTGTTTGTTATCTTTATAATATTGTTACAAAAACAAAAAAATAGAAAAAAACAAGAAAAATAGAAAACATAACAAAAACCCAAAACATTTTATTTTAAATACTATAGTAGGTATATAATTAAAATATATACCTTGTTATATATATATATATATATATATATATATATATATATATATATATTTGCTGAAATTTAAAATTAAGCACAATGCCTAAACTTAGAAATGGTAAACAAACTGAACAAGAAGAAGAAGATTGGTTGGGAGGCAAAACTACAAACCCAAATGTCCTTCCTGAGGATCCAATTCCGGAAGGAGAAACTCTAGAACAGCCAGAAGATGACCTGGGTGAAGACAATGAACAAGAAGACAATCTTAAAGAGGAAGGATCCTCGTCCCCTAGAATAGCTCCGAATGGAACTATTGCTTTTGATAACTTAGATCATTTCTGGAAATTTTTCAATAATAACATTGGTGCTCTTAATATGGCAGTTCGTATTGATAAAGGACAAATTAGTGACACTCAAGCAGCTATGGAAGATATGTTTAACATGCACACTAATCCCTTGTCCTTTGTTGATCAAGAAAGTGATAAAGCTGGACCATCCAATAGAGATATGGTCACTATGATTCAGAACATGCCAAAACAACAGGTTACCCAACCCCCTAAGGAACCTGTTATTGAGCCTAAAATCATTCCCACACAAAAGAAAACTTCCTTCACTGCTTTACTTCGCCAAACTATTGATCAATATGCTTCAAATCAACAAAAACCTAAAATGAAGCCAAACACCAATTTTCAACAATCTGGGATACAACATAATACAACTTCAAAATTTCTTCATAACACCCTTCCTACCAACAATTTACGCAATAGCAATATAGCATCTAATCTCCATGTCCCTCCATCATATGCTCACAAATCCCATATTAATGCCCTACCGAACCAATATGGTGGGCAAACCAGTAATCTGGAAGCCATGGTGAAACAGTTAGCTTCGCGCATGGACCCAGATAGATCCCTACCGTCCCTCGTACAATTATCGAGAGATATGTAGTCAACCTTTGGATCCCATAGTTGTAGCACAACCATACCCTAAACACTTTCCCATGCCCGTCCTGCCTATATATAAAGGAACTGAAGATCCCATAGAGCATCTTCGTATGTTTAGGATAGCATGTCATGATATATCACATGATGACTTGCTATTACTAAAAATGTTCCCAAAAAGTTTAGGAGGAATGGCATTAGAGTGGTACTATCAATTGCCCACTCATTCTTTGAGAAATTTTGAAGAAACAGCTGAATCGTTTGTCCATCAATTTAGTGCCTACATCGAGAGGCATGTCACCATTAAAGATTTGTACAACTTAAAACAAGACAAAGATGAATGTTTTGCTGATTTCTTAGCTAGATGGAGGCAGTTGATAGGAAAACTGCACTTTGTGTTACCTTATAGGGAAATGTTGGACATTTTTATCAATAATTTGCAAGAACAAATATCTTATGAGTTATCAACTGCCACCTTAACTACCTTCGATCAAGCTATAGACTTAGCTCGAAGGGTAGAAGATGCTCTCATTAGGAGAGGTCACCTCAAAAAGAAAGATGATGAGAAAACATCCAGAAATCAGTATAAAAACAAACAAGTTGTAGGTGACGGAGTCACTGATAGCAGAAACGTTGCTAATATCAATACAACGAAGACAACAAAAAAATTTATATTAAAACCCCCTGATAAACCTCCTCGAGAATTTACTAGATTAAATCAACCTTTATCAACCATTCTACCTCAATTATTAGCACGAGGCTTGATTCAATTACCAGCTATCCGGGAACCTGATCCAACTATACCCGGATACAGAGCCGATCTACACTGTGACTTTCATAGAGGACCTGGACATGCTACAAATTCTTGCAAAATATTGAAACATAAAATACAAGACTTGATTGATAATAATGAAATGGAGGTGCAAGCTTTCCAACCTAAACAAAATGCTCCTAATAACGCTCAAAAGACCATTCCCCAAAATCAAAATCAAAATGCTAATCAATCATTGGATATATTTCAACATCCTTTACCAAACCATGGTAAAGAAGTGGCCAATCAAATCGAACATCATAATGTTCCCCCTCCTACCCGATATGTAGGGACTATTAGCGGACAATTACCTGTTCAGGATCCTCAAATATTTGACACAACTTTATCCTTGGTCACGACCAGGCCCCTACATAATTTTCAAACTCCCGATCCTAGTGATGTAGAATCAGATACTGAAAGTGAAGTAGACATCACCTCAAACCAATCGAATAGCTCTAAAAATGAATCAGATCCTATTCAACCTATCACAGATGCTATGGTTCCAGAAGAACCATTTCCTAGAAGAGTTACTACTCGACCCTCTTCTAATCAATTCCTTCCTAATGAACAAGCCATAAACGCTCAACCGAGACCAGTTCAGCGTCTTCAATATAACATTGTAGGTACCATCGGAGCCGTTACCAGACAACAGGCTCAAAACTCTCAACAAGATCAAACTCAGAATGATGGATCAGCTCCATTTATTTTGAAAAATCCCAATAAAGGGAATCATATGTCTAATGTTCAACTTAAGCCTCCTTACAATATTAATGAACAATTATCCAACACTACAGCCAAAATTTCCCTGTTGGATTTGTTAAGATCTTCTCCCACCCATAGGGATGAGTTAATGCTTACATTAAGCCAAATGATGGTACCTCAAAATATTCAACCTGAAGCCATGTCCAATACTATCATCACTCGAGAAGTCGATTGTATTGACTTTCGGGATAAAGATATCCCACAACACAGTTTACATAAGGATAATCCCTTATATATTACTGCTCTAATTGGAGATGTAGCTGTTAAAAGAGTCCTGATTGATAATGGTTCATCTCTAAACATTTGCACTTTTGACTTCTACCAACGGTTTGGCTTTAGAAGTGATGAAATGAAGAAAACTGACATGATTATCAAAGCTTTCAATGACGAGACACAAGAAACGTGTGGAGTCATTACTATACCCTTGCAAGTTGGTCCTCGAACCCTAGATACAACCGTGTTTATTGTACATTGCCCTGCATCGTACAATATACTTTTGGGTCGCCCTTGGATCAATGCGATGCGAGCGGTTCCCTCCACTTTACACCAATGTGTTAAATTTGAATTTAAAAATCAGTTGGTCACTATCCATGGTGACCCTAGACCCTTTGATATGTGTGCTTTGGCAGAACCTGTTGGAGTGCAATTTTGCCCCGCTCTGTCATCCACACATCCTAATTCTTATTTTTCATCTAAATGTGTGAAAAACACACACATAACATCATCTACTCCATCAACTACACCTATACATTTAACTCAACCATCTTCTGAACAAACCACACTAGAACCTCAAAAAGATCTTAAATCCACAACCAATCCTTCATGTTCTATCCCTATAATTTCAAAACCTATAGACCCATTCATTGACACTTCCACATTATCAACATCTATCATACCTTCCACATCTAAAGATATAGGGAATGATCCTTCTACATCTTATGCTCTTTTTGATGAACTTTTACCGGATTTATCCACAATCTTAATATCAGAAAAAACAAATGCTTTTATGCAAGATTCAATTCTTTTAAATAACTTGCCACCATCTCCTCGTACTTTGGGCCTCCCACAACCTATGGGAAGTACTTACCAAGTCGGGAGTTGTGCTTTTATTTATAAAGGATATGATTGGGGAAGAATACCCAGGAATATCAAAACTCATCATGAGGGATATGCACGATGTTATTTTACTAATGAATATATTAAAGCTAAACCCATAATGCTTAAAATGGGATATAAAGGGAAAGGCTTGGGACCTTTCCAAAATGGCATGAAAGAACCTATCGAGGTAGAACCATGGCCCGCCCGATGTGGTGTGGGCCTATTTCCTAGTAAGGGTCAACCCTTCCCTTTTGAAGATGATGATCAACTCATATGTTATCAAGATTATCTAGATAAACAAGATTCTTTGTGTCCAACGAATCAGCCATTTACATGTAATATGCTATCCATAGCTTACCCTGAATTGATTGTTGAATCCGATGAGGAGTTGGAAGGAGATATTTTCCATGATGTCTCCGTTGAAGAGTTGTTACACAATGGTTTTTATTTTGATGGTTCTATACCAACTATAGCCCAACTTGAGGCCACCACTCATCAAGACAAATTATCCAACTTAACCTTAAAATAATTACAAGAATTGGGCGTTTCACCCGCCCCACCTAATTTTGAAAGAGATCTACACATGGAAGTAGAAAACGTCATTAAAGTTAACATTGGAACTGAGGATAATCCTCACATAATCAATATTGGATCAGCATTAAGTCAAGAAAAACAAGATGAATACATTGCATTCCTTAAAGAATATGAAGATGTCTTCGCTTGGACATATGAAGATATGCCGTGTCTGGACCCTTCTGTAGTCATGCATCATCTAGTAGTCCATCCGGATGCTAAACCTGTTAAACAGAAACTTAGAAAAATGCATCCCAAAGTGGCCCTGCTAGTCAAAGGGGAGTTAGAAAAACTCCTGAATGTTATTTTCATACAAGCTATTGATTATGCTGAATGGATCTCGAATGTAGTTCCAATCACCAAGAAAGAAGCTACCAAAGTTAGGGTTTGCACAGACTTTAGAGATATTAACGTTGCATGCCCTAAAGATGATTTTCCTCTTCCAAACATGGATCAAATCATTGACTTTACTGTCGGGAGTGGAATGATGTCCCTAATGGATGGATTCTCCGGCTACAATCAGATCAGGATAGCTCCTGAAGATCAGGCTAAAACAACCTTTATTACCCCTTGGGGTACCTTTTGTTGGAAAGTGATGCCATTTGGTTTAAAGAATGCCGGCGCAACATATCAACGAGCTATGACTTATATCTTTCATGATATGATGCATGATATCCTACATGATTATGTAGATGATATTATAGCTCGCTCTATTAAAGAAGATGATCATTTAGATGATTTGAGAAAAGTATTTAATCGGTTAAGAGAATACCTTATTCGATTAAATCCAGCCAAATGCATATTCGGAGTTAAGTCCGGTAAGCTATTAGGGGTTTTAGTTTCTTTACGTGGTATCGAAATCGACCCTCTCAAAATTGCGGCTATCACTGATATGCCCGCACCTACCAATATATCGGAGTTACGAAGTTTACAAGGTAAGCTTCAAGCCATCCGTCGCTTCATCGATAAGTTGGCGGACAAAACCACTCCCTTTCTTAAGCTCCTTAAGAAGGATGTCCCTTTTAACTGGGACGACGAATGTACAGGAGCTTTTGAACTTCTCAAACAATACCTCCTTAACCCACCTCGTGCTTTCACCGCCTAGACCTAATCGCCCATTTCTCCTGTATATTTCAGCTTCAGATTTTGCTTTAGGAGCTATGTTAGCTCAGCTTGATGATGAGAAGAAAGAACGTGCTAATTATTACATTAGCCGAACCCTCATCAGTTATGAAACCCGTTATACAACATTAGAAAAATTATGTCTAGCGGTCGTATTTTCTACGCAAAAATTACGTCATTATATGCTCAGTCAAAAAACTTATGTCATTGTTAAATATGATCCCTTACGGTATCTCATGAGTCGACCTTATTTATCGGGTCGCACGACCAAAGTGGGTTCTTGCTCTAAGCGAGTTTGAACTCACGTTCATAGGACAAAAGTCCGTTAAGGGTCAAATCATAGCGAGATCAATTAGTTGCTGCACCCTTAGAGTCTACCCATCCCCTCATCATTGAGTTTCCTGATGAATGCCTTCAATTAGAGGCAGACCATATTGAACAATGGTCCTTATACTTTGATGGAGCCCGATGCATGAGTGGGGCTAGTGCGGGTATTATTTTAATATCCCCACAAAAACATCTTATACCTTTGTCCTTTAAATTAACATTTGCTTGCACTAATAATACTGCCGAATATGAGGCTCTAATCCTTGGATTACGAGCTGCCTTGGCATTAAAAATCAAACATCTGCTAGTTTTTGGTGATTCTCAACTTGTCATAAACCAAATTAATGAAGTTTATCAGACCAGAGATGATAAATTGCGCCCATATAAAGCATATGTTTTGCAATTGTTATCCTTGTTTGATAAAGTTACTTTGGAAGCTATTCCATGAACTAGCAATCGTGCAGCTGATGCTATGGCCGCAGCTGCATCTCTTCTGCCCTTGGAGTTAGATGACGAATATGCCACCATCATTATTCGTCGACTCCAAGAACCCACTTCAAATAAGTCATGTTTAGAACCTTTGGATGTGTTTCTAATCAATGAAACTACTCCTGAACCTTGGTATATGGATATAATTGATTTTCTCCAAAATGGGACTTTCCCTGCCAATTCTAATAGAAACCAACATCGGTTATTACGTCGACGAGCAAGTCGATTTGTAATAATTGGCAATACTTTATATAGGAGATCTTTTGAAGGTATCCTATTGAGATGTTTGAATCTAGAAGAATCCAAATCAGCTTTAAGTGAAGTCCACGATGGATCTTGTGGAGGACACTTCATGGTAGTGTCATTGCTAAAAAGCTCCTTAGGATAGGCTACTTTTGGCCTACCATGGAAAAGGATGCACATGATTATGTGCGCCATTGCGACAAGTTCCAGAAACATGCTGACCTTGTCCATGCGCCTGCACAAGAGCTACAGGCTATTTCATCTCCTTGGCCCTTTTCAAAATGGGGCTTAGACATTATTGGCAAAATTAATCCTGTGTCATCTGATGGACACAAATTCATCATAACCGCCACTGAGTATTTCACGAAGTGGGTTGAAGCTATGCCTTTAGCTTCCTGCACTGGAACTCAAGTCTCTAAATTTATTTTTAATCAAATCATTTGTAGGTTCGAAATTCCTACAAATCTCATCTCAGACAATGGAACTTGTTTCAAAAATAAATATGTTAAAAAATTATGCCAAAAATATAAGATTCAACATCGCTGGTCCACTCCCTATTATCCTCAGGGTAATGGTCAAGCAGAAGCATCTAACAAAACCTTAATCAAAATTCTCAAAAGAATGGTCAATAAAACTGGCCGTGACTGGCATATTCAATTATATCCAACTTTGTGGGCCTATCGAACTAGTGTTCGAACTCCCACTGGAACTTCACCTTTTGTCTTGGTTTATGGCGCTGAAGCCGTTTTTCCCTTTGAATTAGAAGTTCCTTCTTTGGCTCTACTACTTCAAGATACCGAAGTAGGAGATGAATATCGAGCTGGCAGACTCAGTCAACTGGAACTTCTAGATGAAAAGCGCATCAATGCTTTAGAGCACCTTCGTGCCTACCAAAACAAGCTTAAAAGATCATATGCCAAGAAAGTTCGTCATCGATCCTTTGAGGTCGGCGACCTTGTTTTAAAAGAAAATCAAAAAAATACTAATGCAACTAAAGACCTTAAAGGTAAATTTGAGCCCAACTGGCTTGGACCATATATTATCACTGCTAAATTTGAATCAGGAGCATACAAATTAGCTACCTTAGATGGTAAAGATTTAAAAGAACCTATGAATATTATGCATCTTAAGCGATATTACGCATAAAATTTGGTCATTTCATCATTTGTACATATTTTGCATGTTGTCTCATTTTCAAATATATATATATATATCAAACTGTTTACACAAAAACAATCAAAAAAAAATAAAAAGTCAAAACAACAATATTATTGACTCTTTTGAAACCCAAAAAAAAATAATAAAGAAGAAAGAGAGAGTCAAAATTATCAAACTCTTCAACAAATATTTGTTGTATATATTTCTTCTTCAAGCATTGCAATTATATTTTCAAGTTATTTTGGATAAATTAGCATTTATTTGGAATCCCCCACTATCACAAACACAAAAAAATAAATATCTTGATTTTATCTGGCATGATTACTAATCTCTCTTATATCAAAGTACACAAAATTCAATTAAATAAAGTTTGAGCACAGAGAATTGATCTTGTTATTTACTTAAACCAAGCATATCTTTTCACAATAAAATGATTACATTTGTAATTTCCATGCTATGTTACATAGTAGAAGTGGTTCTTGAGCGAAAAGTTTCCCCTGCTATCCTATCATGCACATGGTCTAGAATCTTTGAGAATTGGCAAAAGGACAAGCTCACCCCTACCCGAAATAAAAATCCCTTGCTCTACAGCTAATCCGAGCAAGTATCCCTAGTATAGGAAGAAAAGAAAAGTTCAAAAGAAAAAGAGAAAAAGAAAAAGGTTATTTCAGCATTATCTCAAATATCAAGTCACAATACAAAAATACAAAAAAAAAAAAAAGCAAAAGCAAAGAAAAAGAAAAAAGGCAAAAGCAAAAGCAATAAAATCCCTTTCCCTACCCCTTGAAAAGAAAAGAAGGGTTGATGAGCTTGAATCCCTGGAATTCTCAATTATTCGAAAACTGTGAGGTAAGCCCCATAACAGGTGGTTTGTGCCCAACCCGCTTGGCCTTGGGTAACTCCTAGCGTGGTGATATGTCTGTCACATTAGCGACCTTCTTTTGTACAGACCTATGTCTGCTTATGGATTAGCTAGCTCTTGATAACCCGACCTACATAGTAGTCTGGTATGGTTATATGCATCTAAATCATGGTTAATGAACACTTATTTGGTTCATTCAAATCACTTGTATCAAATTATCTTGCTCAAAACTTGGTAAATGAACAATGCAATTGCACACACATTTGTATTTGAGAGATTTTGTGTATCATTATGATAAATCAAGATTGGTAATGAACTCACATACGCACATGGGATTCCTTATAAATCTAACTTTTGTCTTTAAGATACTTTGAAATATTTTTGCAAATTGTTTGGAATAAATTCATTTTCTTCTTTGAAGAACAGTTGTTTAGTATAAAGACAACTACATGCATTATCAAAAATCAAAATCATTTTCAAAACATGCAATAAAGTTACATTTATATATAACTTTTGACTTTCGCAACGATGGTATAGTTCCAAAACCAAAATTGGAATTTTATGCCTAGTGCAAGTCCTCATCTTCATATTTTCTGACTATTTCAAAAATTAAAAATCAACCATGCAATAAAACTATTATTTTCTTCTTTGGATTTCGCGATGATGGTATAAGTCTATACCTAAATATTCTATGCCTAGCGCAAACCATTGTACCAATTTTATTTCCCATTTATTTAAAATCATAAAAACATATGACTTAAATCATTATGTTACACAATTATGCTTTAAAACAAACAAACACCTATTCTATTTCATGTCATTATGTCAAACTTCAATTTTGCAATGATGGTATAATTCCTAGGGAATTATCCAAAAAATTTATCACACTTAGGAATTTATGCCTAGCAAAAGTCATTTTAAAATATTTCATGCATAATATTTTCATGGAAATCTGAAAAACAAATCATCATCATCATCATCATTTGCATCATCACAACAAAGTCTTAAGACAGTCTCTTAAGCACCCTTTTACTTTTAGCAATATTTCTATACTAGGATTAGCTTGACGACCGAGTGAGCGGCGACTCCATGAAATGGTCTATAATAGCGACAATGTCCTTTGAAATTATTGTTAAAAGTCCCTTTTATTTTTATCAAATTATCACATCACAAACAACCAACTTGTTTACATCAGATTATTTCATTTAAAATCTTACAGCATGACATTCAAACCATCATATTTCCAAATGGCATAATTACATGAATCATCGAATCAATCAATCAAAACATTAAAGCATCATACAAATACATAAGACAAGTCATATGATCAAAAATATCTCATCTATATATATCTCAACAGTATATGTACATCATCTCAAAACTAGATTGGTATGCCACAATCTGTACCTAGGCATACTCAATCCCCTATCAAAAATAATAATAAGCACTATAATCAATCTATGCAGTGCAATCTATAGCGACTAGCCTCGAGAACCCCTCGAGCTCTCAGCCTCATCTCCTCCCCCGCCCTGAGGTGGACGAGGTGGCCCCATCATAGTCCGTGTGGTGCTATGAGTCCTGGACTCTGATCGTGATGATGTCCTCGATGACCTCATCCCGACAGGCTCCGCAATATGGGCCGACAGCGGTAACCTCTGCCCCTCTGGCACCATATGGTGGTATAGTGTCTGATAGAATGTGACCTGGGCAATAGCCCATGCTAGATCCTGAGTGCTCGCCCCTCTGCTCCATGCTCTGAGGCATGCTACCTCATCTCTGAGCTGTGTGGCCTCCTCTCGGTGTCGTGCAGCCTCATCCTGTAGAGTCTGCACCTCTGCCTGGAGACGGACAGTCTTCGCCCGGAGAGTAGCCATCTCACTACTCTCTCCTGTGTCCACACCCTTGCCCTTATCGGGCGATGGTGGTCTCTCTCTCCATGGAGAAGGGGGTCTCTCCTCCCTCCTCTCCCACTATCGTGGCCTCTGCTGAGCCTATGGTCTCCTCTGCTCTCTCCCACCGTGACCCTGTGCCGCCTCAATGGCCGCCTGGCGCCGCCTCCCCATCCGATGCACAACTATGTGAATCGGACCCTGAGCCCTCGTCATCCGAGGAGGGCGGATGCCTGTGTACCAGGCATCATAGCCATCAGCTACCCTAGCATCATCCCCATCCACCGGCTGAATGGGGGCATCATCTATGTTTGGACCCTAGAAGCGCTGCATATCTAGAGCCCCGCTAACTGTAGTGTTATCCCGGATAGTCCAGGAAAACTCGTAGTCTCCGAGGGATGGGATCCCCTACTATAGACCGAACTGCCTCAAAAATCGGTCATAGCGGTGGAGCTCCACCTCTCCCCTCTCCATCCTCAGCAGCAAACTCGCCTGACATGAGCCAGCTCCCTGTCCATCCTCGGCCCACCCTGGATGATCTCTCCAAGGCCTCCAGGTGATCTGGTCGGAGACAAGGTCGTCAAGTAGTCTTCGGGACATTGGCAGATCTATCCGCCGTTGTGACCCTCTCCGGAGCCACCAGTAGAAAGCTCGGGGCCTCTCCCCATCAATCCCTATCAGTGGGAGCCCTACCGGCCTCCGCACCGTGATGTGCTCCCAGCACCAAACCTGTAGTAGAGATGTCATAACCAGACATCGACCGCCCTTGTATACGACCCCATGCAGGATCCTATACAATCGGCATAGTACAAAGCTCCCCCAAGCAAACCTGTATCCATGGTCTCTCATGTCGCAGACCACATCTGTTAGTAGCCATGGTACTCTGCATCCACTCTGATGGCATAGCAAGAGACCACCTACAACCCCAGCCAAAACCTGTGTCAGTCTAGATGCCCTAGGCATCTGCCGTAGAGATTCGATGTTCACTCCGCCCTTCTCCAGGGTGAAGCTCGGATCTCTGCATAGTCGCATCATCGCGTGGCCCTGATTGGCCATGGGAGTGATTAACCATCCTTGTATGGGGATCCTCAAAATCCTCCATACATCCTCCAGTGTGGGAGTCATCTCCCCTGTCGATAACCGAAAATAGGAAGAACCCGGATACCACCTCTCTGCTAGGGCTGTCAATAGCCCCATATCTGTAGAAACCTGTGGCATCTCTGCCACATGCTGCAAGCCAACCTGAGCCAGCTGATCTCGCTCTGCCTAAGATAGAGTAGCCAAGTCATCCCTCAACCCGTCGTATTTCCATTCTCTGCTCTTTAGTAATCCTCTCTGCAACATAAACAACAAAACAATAAAAATCATTAATCATTAATAATGCAAGTAAAGCAAGTTCAATTTAATAAATGATGATATCATCCACTATTGGATGATATCGTCCCAAATTTGAGCAAATTCGTCTCCGATTTTGCCAGCCGAAATCGTCCCCTTTTGATGAAATCGTCCCCATTTCGTCGATTTCGCCTCTGGATGAAATCGAGACGATTTCGATGAAATCGAGACGATTTCGTCTCGACGACGTCGATGGCCCAAAAATGGCCGTGATGCTAAAAAATTATCAAAATTTAATCTAAAAAGCATGAAATTCAAAATTCAAGCCTTCTAAACTAAGTTTAGACCCTTACCCGTAGCCCGCGTCGGACCTCTGTCGATCTGTGCGCTGTCTCGACCATCTTGTCTGCAGAGCTCTAGAAACCAGAAAATAAAAAATGAACAGTAAAAATGAATTAGGGTTTTTCCCTATTTTTCTTAATTTTATTCAAAAACAAATTAACAACAAATTTAATTTTGGCTTTTCCGCGTTTTTACCTCAAACGTTCGATTTGGGTAAAAACACGGAGGGGGCATCATAGTAAGTTGTCGTACGATTCGACCAAGAATCATCGCCTAAAAATGGGAATAAATTTTTGCTTTCTCGTAGATCGAGAAGAACTCATCTTTAACGCATTTTCCTTGAAAAATTTGCTAAAGAGGGGGCAAAATGTAGCACCCTAAAATTGGCGCAGTAAAACTTAGCAATAATCAAAATTACATTAGTAATAATTCAAATTCAAATTTTAACCCTCAAAACCGCTCCCAAACCGCCGTTTAACCCGTTTCCTCATTTTCTCGCACCATTTTTAGAGTTTGTTTTGTCCGTTTGATGATATCGTCGCCGATCAGACGATATCGCCTCAGATCGGACGATTTCGTCTAGAGAAGAACGTCCAGACGATCTCGTCCCAAACTGATTTGTGCATAGTTAGCTTCTATTTCAACGGTGTCTCTAATCCAGGCAGAAGCGTGTCTGCACCGTTAGAGACCTCCCCCATTGGAGATCTTCCAAATTAGGATGATCTCCAACCTCCTAACCTCCCTCCTAAGCCTATTTAACCTTAGGACCCCCTCTTGGCATTCCCCCTGGCTGAAATTTCCTGTAACACAAGTTCTACGTGCATTAGACCGTCCTAAATTACTATTTGCCTCCATATTTGTCCAAGTTTATTTGCAGGAACCTTAGTATTTTTCAGCCGGAGCAAGCTCAGATCGTCGTGGACGATCCTGTTCAATTCGAGACGATTTCGCACCAATTCGAGACGATTTCGACTGCAGTCTGCATTGGGGGCAATCAGTGCCCAGAGTTTGTGTTTCTTCATTCTTTTCTGCTGCATTATTCTGCATTTAGTTAAATTTATGATTATTCTTTATTATTTTGCATCTTGGAGTTCACCCATATAGTCTTAATGCTTAATAAAATCATAAATTGTCATTAGATTATTGTAATGCATTCGTATTTTGTTTATTATCATCATTTTAAGATTGTTACTGTCATTCTATATCCTTGCCCTCTGTTGTCATAGCTGCATTTCTGGTATTTTGCATCTACTTTTATGTTTGCAGGTCTCTGACGAATTCGTCAGATCTCAGACGATCTTGTCAAATTCCAGACGATCCTGACTGCTTCAAGAATCAGAACCTTCATCAGACATCCGGATCAGGTATGGCTCTTTAATTTAGCTTATTCTCTCTGTTTTCTGTTCAAATCTATTTTCTGCATTTCATTTAGTCTGCATTTTCATAATAGAACACTTAGATTCATTTGGCCAAACCTAGGACTTGGATGTTTAAAGATAAAACTGAACACATTAAACACATTCCCAACCTAGGCGTGGAAACTGCCACTAAACGTTTCCTGGTGAACCCCACCATCCGTCAAAAAATCACCTTAATACCCCTCCCCCGAGAGGCGGGACCTTCAAAGGGCCTCTCAGTCCGAGGTACCGTCCCATCCTTTTCCCATCCCCCTTTCGGGCATGGATCCTTTAGCCTGAAGGTAAGGGTGCAAAAATTTTGGAACGATACACATCTCCCATACTAAAGATACCAGATCCTTAGGGTAGCTTTTCTATGTGTACAAATGCATCACTAGAAGGCTTGGGAAGAGTGCTCCCTCAAGATGAAGTAGTAATAGCTTACGAATCTAGGAAACTAAAATGACATGAGGTCAATTATGCAAACCATGATCTGAAATTGGTAGCAGTGGTTTTTGCTCTCAAAATTTAAGGACACTATTTGATAGGGAGACCCTTTGAGTTGAGAACAGACCATCAAAGTCTAAAGTACATATTTACTCAACCTTTGCTAAATGCCATACAGAGAAGATGGATGGAATTTCTCGTTGAATATGATTTTGGCATTGAATACATCAAAGGGAAAGAAAATAAGGTTGTCAATGCACTCAGTAGGAGAAGACACATAGTTGTCTTGTCTCACATCCATGTGGACCTGCTAGAACAAGTTAAGGAAATGCAACAACGGGATGGGTTTTGCAATCAAATCCAAGAAAGGATGGAAATGAAATTCGATGATAGTAAGGATTTCAACATCAAGGATGACTTTTTGTACTTAAAGGATAGGGTAGTAGTTCTAGAGATCAATAATTTGAATAAAATGACCATGAATGAAGCTCATAGATCTCCATATTCTGCTCATCTAGGAGGTGAAACAATGAGAGATAATATGAAGAAAATGTTCTACTGGTTGAGAATGAAGAGGGACATAACAAATTTTATCACCCAATGTCTCGAATTCCGTAAAGGTAAAAAATAGACATCCTACAACGTTATTATACCCTCATGATGTGCCAACACAAAAATTGAAGGTGATTTCGATGGATTTTATTGTAGGATTACCAATGACCAGATCTCAATACAACACAATCCTAGTTGTGGTCGATAGACTGACCAAGGTTGTGCACTTTATGCCCAAAAATACCAAGGATGATGTTGTGGTTGTGGCTAATATATTTACCAAGGAAATATTCAAGCTTCATGATTTTTTGAAAATGATAATTTTAAATAGGGACTCAAGATTCACATCAGAGTTTTGGTAAGCTTTACATCAAGCCATTGGCACTAGGTTAAAAATCAGCTCTACATATCACCTAGAAACCAACGAGCAAACTAAAATGGTAAACCAGGTTTTAGAGGAAATGCTTTGCATGTATTGTATGGATCAAAAAAACTTATGGGAAGATTACCTACACTTGGTAGAATTTTCCTACAACAATGATCACCACTCGACCTTAGGTATGGTATGATTTGAAGCTCTATATGGCAGTAGGTATAGAACACCATCATCTTGGGACAATTTAGAAAATAGGGTTGTGCTTGGACCTGATATGGTCAAAGATATGGAGCAACATTTAAGGACAATAAAATAAAGACTTAAAGAAGTCACAGATTGTTTAAAAAGTTGTGTTGACCTTAAGAGGTCACCAAGGGAGTTTGTGGTGGGTGACAAAGTGTTTTTGAGGGTGATACCATAGAAGAGTGCTATTAAATCCATAAAACCAGATTCTCATTTTGTGGGACCCTTTGAAATTATAGAAAAAATCAATCATGTGGCATATTGACTTACCTTACCACCTAGTTTGTCTAAGATTCATGACACCTTTCACATGTATTTGCTTAGGAAATACATTGTTAATATTGAGCATGTGTGGGACTTTTCAAATTTGTAGATGGTGGATCTAAAGGCTATAGAGATTTTTCCAATAAGAATCCTTGAGTTTCATTCCAAATAAATGAGGAAAGGGACTCTGAAGCAATGCAAGGTCGAGTGGGATCATTACTTCGAGAGAAATGCTACTTGGGATAAAGTAGCAGACATGCAAAGACATTTTTCTTAATTTTTTGAAAATATTATGTAAATGGTGTTTTATGTTGAACTTTGATGAAACACAGAGGACTATGTTAAACCTATGGGGAGGAGGATGTCATGACCCTCCCTTGGCAGATTTTCTATATGAAGGAATTTATGTTTTGTTGTGTTATTTTAGCAATGGAATGATTGACAATTTCATGATTAACTTTGGTTGAATATATATATATATATATATATATATATATATATATATATATATATATATATATATATATGTGTGTGTGTGTGTGTGTGTGTGTGTGTGTGTGTGTGTGTGTGTGATGGAAAATTAGGAGACAACTTGCTCCTAATTTTTGCACAATAGATTATTCAATAAAAGGTTATGTTGATGCTAATGGTTTTGTGCCTTTGCAGGGGCAAGTTTATTTTTGTAAGGAGAAGGAAAACTTAACCTTTGAGAATAAAATATATTTTCTTTAAATTGCTATTATCTATTTAGTAATTAGTAATACATAGAAGATGAATTTTTAATTGGCTGGTTGCATATTTTTTTTTTTGGTATTGATAAAAAAGGGGATTGAAGGGCCCCAAACCTTTACACATAGCTTAAAATATGTACAAAAAAAACAATATAAGATCATACAAATGAAATATAGCCCTATCTTAGTAAAACAAACAAACCTGGGCTAAACCTATTGATGGAGAAGCTGAAATAATATTCCTCCCGCTATCCTTCTATTTAACATGGTTGATGCAGTGCTCAATGCTTTACATAACTAATAAAGAAACTGCTAACAACAATGTAATTTAGTGTGCTTCTGCTTTGCTCTACCCTCTTTATCTACTAGCTTTGTTATCAGTTCTTATAATCTCTTCAAAATCCATGGGGGCATATGACCAAACCTTGAAATTCTCATATTTAACTGCCATATTCACCATTTTATCGGCAACTTTGTTTCCCTCTATAAATATGTTTAAATTGAATTTCTTCTAGGTTTCCCAAGATAGTCCTCACATATGTAATTATTTGTAAAATGCTATAATTATTTAACTCCCCTTTTTGAAGGGAAGTTATAATATTCTTGGAATCCCCCTCAAGAACAATTCTCCTAAAACCCAAATTCATTGCAATTCGGAGGCCTATAAGCATTGCCCTTGCTTCAGCTTGGTGATTTGTGGTAATTCCTATATCCTCAGCATATGCAACCACTACCTGACCTCTATCATTCCTAATGAGGCCCCCACCACTAGCATGAATCAGGTTACCTTTTGCAGCTCCATCAAAGTTAATTTTTACCAAGTCTTTGTGGGGATGTTTCCATCTAGTTTGATTTTTTTCATATTTAAGATGTCTTTTTCTCTAGAGAGGATCATTGCAAGATTTTCTTGGCCAACAATATTTTTAATGCAATCCTCCAATAAGGTTGTTTTTATCCTGGTATAAACCCCAATTATTCCTCTGGTTTTATTTTTGAACACTCGTTTGTTTCTTTCCAACCAAATATCCCAGCAAAAATGTGGAATGCATTTTTGCCAAAAAATACCGCTGCCTAAGTGCCACTGTTCCCAAATCTTGATGGTTGCATATTATGAACTTATATGAGCAAAATACTATTTGTTATAAAAAGACTCTGACATGTGAAAACAATGATTTATTTAATAGTTTTTGCTTATAGAAATTATAAAGTTATTGAGATTGGAATTGCTTCGGCATGTGAGAATGAATAAGGAAATATTTTTGTGTTAGAAAAGGTTTTTCATGACTAGATTTTTGTTATTGTCAAGAATGATCACCATGAGTAAAGAGGTGTGTAACCGAACTCTTTAAGTGAGGAAGATATTTCAGTAGATTCTTTTGGTTAGTGGTATGATTCTTAAATACCTTTATCGATGTGCTTGGGAGGGGGAGCTAACGAATGTGCATCAAGGTAGGAGGAAGAGGCACTCAATTGGAAATGTTCTAGAGAATGAGAATGAGTAGGTGAGAATATATATCTTTAGTAACAAATAGCAGGGTAACCGAGGGGAGAGAGACATTGAGTTTGGATCGATGAGTGGAAGGACAAAGTTGTTGTGGTAAACTATATTGGGATGTCCATATTACATTGGAAGGTGCGCTTGGAAGGATTTTTTGTTGGCAATTGTGTTGAAACTACTAGGTAGACTCTCGGTAGAAGGAAGAAAGTATATATTGTTTCATATATTTCAGTTTGCATGTTAATAGTTGATTTGGAAATGAAATTTAAAAAGGATGACTTTCTATTTATCTAGAACTCTTACGTAGGCAAAATGAAATATTTCTTTGAGTTCGAAGTGTAGCATAACTACAGTGTTCAAGGAATAATATTTAGAGTTATTAATCCTTAAATTTCCACCTAATTTGAATTCATGAATTTATATAGAAACAATTTTGTAATTTTGATTATGTTATATGGGTTTTCGGAATGTTATAAAAAAATTGCTAAGATTGAGAACGTCCTGCAAGTTTGGCTCTCGTTATTTATCTTTATTTGAGAAAAAAAAAAAGAATAGTATAGTTGTTCATGTATGGAGAGACAACAAAATATGAAATGAGGTTGTGAAATATAGGATGCATTGACCATCCACCATCTATGGAAAATAAAGATTGTGCTCAACTATTTTAACTACAACGAAAGATCAAATGTCTAATGATAAACTTGAGTTTCACTGCTGAACTATAGATATGAGGTTTGTCTACCAATTTATGAATTGAGTTTTCTATGATAAGCCATAGTGGATAGTATCAATTTTTAAATGAGCTGAAATATTTAGTCTTATATTTTGTGATAGACAAAGCCATAGAAAGATGGTTTTTTTTGTAATACCAAGCTAGGTTCTAGAGTAGTTTGATGGGCATTTCTCATCCTTACTCTCCGTTCAAAAGAAACTAGAAAATATTGAGTGACAACTAGTAATCATCATAGAACAAACCCAAAAAAAATTTGTGTAGTAGAAGCTTTGGGTATCGAGAAACTATAAGTCATTATCTGCCCATGGAGGTCGATATCCACTTATGTTTCTTGTTGTACCATTGACACTAGATTACACTGGAAAATACTTACTTTGGTAAGTTGTAATGGTAACTAATTTTTATTTTATTATTTTTTGATGTTTACTGTTATGACTTTAAGGTGAATAAATTTCCAACAAAGGTGTTTTTTGTATTGCTTTAATGCAAGTTAGTGAGGTCATGCTTTAAAGTAATTTGCAACTAGGATCACCAACGATGTGCATCTTATGCCAGTTAGGAATGTGGTAATTGCAAGTAGATGTTTTTGTGTATATATATTTTTGTTTGAATAATAACATATGGTGGTGTGTTTTTAGTTAAACATATTGAAATGTTATAATGTTTTTTTGAAATGTTGAACATTGTTGTAAACCAGTTCATGTGGATATTATAGCTAATGTTTTAATGATATAATTGTGAATGTGACCACTATATTAGCTCAGGATATAGCTAAGCAATGTTGCAGGCTTAATTTGAAGTCTGGTCACATTTGAACCAGAAAGAAAGTTCTACATCATGGATTTGCATGATGATAGTCTCATATGAGCATCGAGAAGATAGAATGAATTGTCTTTCAATAGATAGAATGTGGGTAGATTATGGCATGGCAATATGAGGGGAAGTTTTGAATGTAAATCCATAAATATTTGGTAAAATTAGAAAAGCTATAAATAAGATGGAAGTAGCTAGTGGGTTGGTATGGATCCATGATTTATGGAAGACTCTAGTAGGATACAAAGACATACTTGATTGCCTTTATATCTCTGAGTCATACAATGTTTTAACTATTTTTTTTTAGTTAATGACAATGGTTAGTTTGTTGTTGGGTTTTCCCTATAGGGTTTTACCTAGGGTAAATTATGGAGTTGTGTACTCTCTTGTGGATGTTATTTATGACAACTTGATGATAATGAACTCTAATACGGTGCTGAAATATTAATTATTAAATGGATAAATATTGTGTCAAAAATAGATTGGTTATATGATAAATATGATGGTAAGATATTTAAGTGTTATGGAATTGGAATGATGTATTTTTATAGCATATGGGTTTTGATATGTGTTCAAGCTTGCTAAAATATCTGAGACTGGTAAAGATAATAATTTTATAGTAACCTTAGTGTATGAACATTCTTGAATGAAATCCTTTTATTTGATGGAACATATTTTTAACTAAAGGACCAGGTTAAAACTTGTTGAATTTTATTGCTTGAAATTGGGCGTAAGATGTCTTGTGGACTAATTTCAAGAAAGACATGCACATAAGAATTCCTCCAAGGAAATTCCCATAATAGAGTATGGATTTTACCAAAACAAGTGGATTCTATAACTATTGTTACCACAAAATTAAATCCAGGATTGGACTCAATATCAACGAATAGTTTCACCAAGATAGTGAAAGGGATAGTCAGTTTATTATGCTCCTGACACCAACATAGAATGACTTATGTGGTGTGAGAAGGAAATCATACTTCTTTCGATAAAATTAAAGGTGGTAGGCTATCTCATTAAAATAAATATGATAAATATAGTATTTTGGTAACTATTACCATACACCTAACGCTCTTGTATAGACTGATATATACAAGATGTGAGAATAGGTGTGATTCCAAGAGATTTAGTAGGTAAGAAATATTTATAGGAGCAAAGTGTGATGGAATTTCCCTAGATTTTAGCCTTCTATAGGGTTGCTTATAAGAATAATGGGATCAATATTTAGTAAAAAAAAAAAACAATCTTATAAAATTGGGTGACACTTCTTGCTAATGACAACCATCTACCTTTCCAAGCTAGAAGTTTATTCTAGAATTTACTAATAATAGGATTTCATAATTCTATCCTCATTCTCCCCTCAAATAAAAGCATCCCTAGATAAGTAGCTAGTAAATATACCTCCTCCATTTGAAGTAACATGTATATTATTACTTTGATATTAGTTGGAGTGTTAAGGAAGTAAATTTTGGATTTTTTCCTACTAAATTTTTTCCTTGAAGCTCTTTCATATTCCTTTAAAAATTTATTCAAATATATGGCCTCATTTATTATTTCCCTTCTAAAAAGGGTTGTATCATCTACAAACCATTGATGGCTTATGTTGTCGATGTTATTACTAACCTTAAGTCTACTTATAAGCCCATATTTGTAAGTCTAATTTAAGTTCCTACTCAAAACCTCTACCAAAATAATGAACAAATAAGGATATAAAGTATCTCCTTGTCTAAGACCTCTCTTGGATTTAAAATATTTTGTTACTAGCCCATGACCAACATTAAATAAGAAACTGTAGAGACAAAATATTTAATCCAATCCATCTAACCCATTTCTTCTCGAATTCAAACTTTCCTAAAATTGTAAAAAATCCCATTTAATCCTATCATAGGCTTTACTCATATCAAGTTTTAATATCATTGCTTTCTATTTTATTGAATTTGCTGAATGTATAACTTCATGAGCTACTATGATCCCGTCCATAACTTGTCTCCCTTTCAAAAATCCTCCTTGCTCTTCTAAAATTATTTTGTCTAACAATGGTCTTAATTGATTTTCCATCACTTTGGAGATAATATTGTATAGCATATTACATAGGCTTATGAGTCTAAAAGAATCAAACAATTCAACATCCTTCTTTTTTGGAATTAGGGTAAGATATATTGCATTTATTTTATAAGGTATGTATTTATTTACCCTATATTGTTCCACTATCACCAATAAAGAATCCTTTACTATATACCAATATTGGTAAAAAGCTATAGATATCCCATATGGACTTAGGGATTTATACTTATTAAAAGAGAAAAGAGCTAAATAAACTTCTTCTAGAGTAATACGCTCCACCAGTTTCCTAATGTCTTCATTTTTTCTAACTAAAGGTAAATCTTGAAGTTTATCATTAAGAACTTCAGTTTCCTCTAATCCTAGAATATTCTAATAAAAATACTTTTCCTCTTTTCTAGTTTCACTCTAATATTCAATCCAAACCCCTTCTATTTATTTGATTATACTAATTCAGGATGTTGATATTTGTACTATAACCATCCTATGAAAAAACTTTGTACTTTTATCTCCTTTTAACCACATCTGTCTTGATTTTAATCTCCAAAATTTCTCTTCCTTACTCAAAATATTATGATATTCACTAAGCAACTCCCTTTACTTTGATCTTGGATTATTATGATCACCTTTTTGGAATTTTGGAATTTTATCTTTTAGTTCTTCTTTCTTCTCAAAAATATTTCCAAAAGTGTTCTTGTTTAATTATTTTAATCTAGATGTCATAGATTTAATTTTATTTGGATGAACATACAACTCACCGTTACCTAAATAATTCACCATTACCTAACTGAACCAATCCTTGTTAAGGTATTAATTTTAGCACAAGTTCCTTCATCTAGCCAATTATCTGAGAGTATGCATATGTGTAATTTTTTTACTATTAGGTTTTGGCCTCTCCTATTGTTGGTCCAAGTATCATTATCTTCTTCAAACTCAACCTCTCATAGATTATTGTTTTGAATAAAAGCTTGGAATTCTCTCATACTTTGAGTTAATTTCCTAATTTCTCCAAATTTTTCATCCAACCTGGTTATGGCATTAAAATATCCTATGATATTAAATTAGGTTTCTTGGTATTTACTTCTCCTAAAGGCTTAAAACCCACTTCAAAATTATAATATACCTAAGTGAGTTGTAATTCCATAGACATTAATAAGGATGAAATGATAATCTGCAAAGTAGCAAGTGACTAAGAGGCTATCCAGTTACTAGTTTTATGAATGGTTACACAAGAGGTTCTAGAAGGATTTTAACAAGTTAGAATTCTCTCTACCACTCCTTTAGAATTCATAGCATCCCATTCACATCTTGCTCATACTATTTTCATATTTTTTGAAACTTATTTTGTCATTTTAGTTTCCTGGATACAAATAATATTAGGCTTATTACTTAAACATAGGTTCCTAATACACCTCTACTTTGAGGGGGCATTAGCACCCCTTATATTCCATGAGATGAAAATCATGTATCATTAAGGAATTTTTGTCCCACCTACATATTACTGATATCATTTTGTTGTTTGGTATAGAAAAGTTCAACCAACTTAGTTTGTGTTCCTTTCTATATGTTTGCTCTTGCTTCCTTGGATCTTGCTTGATAATTTAAGGGTTTTCCTCTTTTTGCCTTTCCTATCTTAGGAGTAGGTCTTAATATTCTATTCCTCAATATTATTTCACAATTTTTTTCATCATATTTATCCTCTCTTGGTTCTACTATAGAATCTTTTACCTTGTCCTTCTCATTTTTTGATATTTTCATATTAATTACAGAGGTATTAACTTCTAAAACTGTATTTTCTCTATCAAAATTTTCTCCTAAATGGTGCATGGTACTTCAAGAGAGTATTAAAAATATTATTAGACACATTCCTTAGGTTCATAGAGAATTTTATTTCTTAATTTAGGATCATATTGAATAGACAGTTCCTTATTAATATGTTGAAACTGTTGGACTATGTCCTCTAAGTTTTGATATAATTTTTCTTCATATACTAAAGCCTCAAAATAGTTGATATTTATTCTAGTATCCTTTACTATTGGTCTCCACTATTTATTTTATTTTACTTTCCTAGATTTATTTTTTGAAAGTTGAAAACAATCTTCATACTTAACCATTTGTAAGTTTCTCTTGTGGTTTTCTAGATATGATTTTGTTGGGATCTTCTTAGGGCATGATATCTCAATATACCCCACCTCATGATATATTATACATATAAAATATATGTATTCAAATCTATGGTTTTTTTCCACATCTTATCCCCATACTTAAGAATGATTGATTCTAGTAAAGCTTTACTTATATCAATCATGACCAATATCTAAGCATAAATAGCCAAGAATCCATATTTCATCGTAGTTCAAATCTCAAGGAATTATCCTAGAGTGTTTTCTATTGCCTTGAAGGTATCTATTTTCCAAAATTCAATGGGCAACCCAAACATCCTAACCCAGACTAGTACTAGGGATAGATTTACATTTTCAAGTGAAAAAACTTCATACCAGTAGGTAAGAAAGAGTCTTGCTCTTCCCATAAACCAAGGACCCTCTTTTAGAATTTTTTATCTTTCTTCCCTAGAACAAAAAATGGCTAGGAAGAAACCTTTGGGAAGAAATGATAGAATCCCTCTTGAAGACTTCTGAATCCTATCAATCCATTTTCTCAAGGCTAAAGCCCATGGCCAATAGCCATTAAATTTACCAAAAAATACCCTATCTTGGAGCAACAAGGATCTATCTAAGGTGTGCTCACTAACCTCTACCATTAGAGATGATTATAAGGATTTAACTATAAATTTATCCATGGAAAGGAAACTAAAACTTAAAATCCATTGAAATTTATTTGAATATCCTATAGCAAATATAATATTTGATAAAAAAATTATAATAATTTGCATGCAAAATTTCTAAGATAAAGAAAGAGAAAAAAAACTTAGCTAAAAAATTCTGTCTAGATAGAATGTCTTTCCTCATTAAATTTCTAGCCCTTCATTGCTATTCCCATCATTTGAACCCTAGCTAACAAATATTTACAATTTTGCTTTTTGAGACTTGAAAAATCATCATTGCCCTTGTTTTAGATGGTTGAATTCATAGGGTTGTATCTCCATCAATATTTCTTGGATTATTTCATATGACCAATCATTTTAGATCTATTCAAATTCTGCACAAATTTGTTCAAGAAACAATTGAATCGAATAACCCGTTGTGAAGATATCACTCCTAAAAGATGAGATCTTTTTTAGAAAAAAAACTAATCCTTCATGAAGCTATAGGAAAACCCATATTGGAAGTCGTATTACATGATTAGTACATCTTGATTAAGGCTATTTACATTCATAGTTTGGATCTTTTGGTTTAAGTAAAAAGAAACTATTATAACGGTTCTTGAGACTTGTGTAGGTTAAGGAATCATTACAAAGAGAAGTATGGGATTCTCTTTTAAATTGGTTTATTTGTGCTTGGATTTGAAAGAGAAACTATTATACTAATTCTTGAGACTTGTGTGGGTAAAGTGACCATTATAGGGAGATATGTATAGGATTATCTCTTGTTTTTTTTTTCATTATGTTTTCATGTATGGTTGCTTGCATAGCATTGAAGGTATGATTAGAATGCATTGCATTTGGATATGTCCTGATCCCTAGGTTTCCTCAAGATTTATGAGTGGATTTTACCTTCATGGAGAAGATTGTGGAATATGGATGGCTAGTAAATTGTTGCAAATGACTTTATGGTACCTTTGAATGTAAACTTGTTATGTAAATGGAAGCTATATAAAAGAATGTTCCATTAGATGAGTTTTATGAACCTGCTATTTATACAAGCTAAAGATTGTTTTTAATTTTTTAAAGGTTACTTTAGATTTTGCTCAATAATATTATCTTGCAATATTTTAGAAGGATGGATAGTATTGCTCACTATTAATTTATTTAAATATATATTTACATGGCTTTATGCTAGGCACTTTGTTAATTTAAGTTATGGAATCTAAATGAATGAAATGCATATTTAGATATATTTATGTTAAGCATTTGAGTTAAGCAAATCATGGCTTTTACTTAATCAATATGCTTCCATGTTTAGCTTATATAGTCTTTGGAAGGATTTTGATTTGATTGAAATACTTCTAATATTATGTGATGAATGATGTGTTATTTTAAGTGCAATAATGTTAATTCTAGAGGGATAAGGTTATCTTGGGTTGGTTATAGAAATATTTTGTGGGACCCAAGTCAAAAAAATCCCAATCCTGGGAGGAGTTGCATGTATATAATAACCAAGTAGATATGAGTCTTATAAGGATTTGCAAGAATGCAATAGCTAAGAACTCATGAATATGGAAGGAGTTGTATGAATACAATAGCTAGGTTTTCTTGTGAATCAATGCACCTTGAACATGAAGGATCAAGTGTATTCCGATTAGAAGTCATGGGACCTTTCATAATACAACAGTGGTGATTCCTTGAATATGTAGGTTTGATTAATCATGTCCATTACCAAGTGAGTGGTATTGACCTTAGTTATCCCATAGAGGTGTGGTAACTAAGCACCAAAGCTTTACGTCTGATTAACCTACCTATTTGGACTTAGGTTAAGGTTAGGGAATAGGTGTTCCCCTTTAAGTATTATGAGTCTTAAAGGATAATCCCTACATTTTGGTTGCATTATCCTATATCATTTACGGTAGAGGAAAAATTGGGGGACCACTTTGGTGTCCTTATAAACAATGAGGTTTAGTAAAGTGAACCCCATAAATTATGGGATGTTGGCCACTCCTATCCATTGAGTGTATTATGTAGTGACATAGAACTCAAATGTGATGAAGCCTTGAGAATGCTAAAATAAAAGTATTGGGAACTCTTGAAAACCTTGTTTGTGTTAGGTTAAAAAATAATCTCTCTCAATTTGGTAGTTTTAGGTTGTTAGATTGAAGTTATACCATTATATTTAGCCACTAGAGTTTAAGTCTCCAAATTCATCCTTAATCAAATTCTTTGTCACTACAAAATTCCCTCTGTCATAATCTTAGACAATGGAACACCATTTAAGAACAAGAATTTCCAAAATATATATACCAAATACAATATTTAGCACAAATGGTCCATGACCTGTTATCCCTAAGGTAATGGTCAAGCTAAAGCATGCAATAAAATCTTGATCAAAATACTCAAGAAGATTGTTAGAAAAATGGGGTAAGATTGGCCTTTAAAACTCTACCCAACTCTCTGGGCTTATCACACAAGTTCTTAAACTCCTATTGGTGTGACCCCCTATATCTTGGTCTATGGGATTGAGGTCATCTTTATATTTGAGCTTAATGTCCCATCCTTGTAAGTCTTGCTACAAGACTCTTGTTCTGGTGATGAATATCTTTTAGGTCACCTTGATTAATTAAATATACTTGATAAAAAGTATATTCATATCTTATAGAACCTATGGGGCTACCAAAATAGAATTTAATGATCTTATAATATGATGTGACCCCAATATTTTAAAGTTGGTAATCTTGTCCTCAAAGAAATTTAAAAAAACAAACACCAATGCCAAAGACAAACTCAAAGGAAAAAATTGAGCCTAACTAGCTAGTTCCATTCATCATCACCCTTAAGTTTGTATCAAGAGCTTATCATCTAGCCTCACTTTATAGAAAAGATATTAAAAAACTAATCAATATTTTACATCTTGAAAGATACTATGCTTGAAAATGCATAATTTTTCTTCTACAACTTGTTTGTTTGATCTACATGATAGCTTTATCACATGCATATGCTTCCATATTTTGCTTACATTCTTATATATATTCTTATCATCATCTCTACTTATTTTTCCTACCACATATAGAATCAAGAGATCGATCAAGACACCTTGATGACCCTAGTTAGGGTTACCTTACACTCGTATTTCACTTTCACAAAGTCACTAAGCTAGAAAATATCCTTTATACTAGTTCTATTGCATGCTTTATTGATATCATTTGAGTTAAATCACAATTATGCTATAATGCTATCATATCATTTCACTAGTTCTTATCTTTTATCAACTTCATACTTTCTATTTTGTCACTCTCTTACTTCTCATAAGCTAAGACCATTTGTAATAGCAAATATTTTGGTTTGACACCTTAATTGTGTAGAACATACTAAAGGAGTGGCATGTCTTAATCTCAAGCAATAATTTAGATTTCTCAACAACAAAATGATATCCCTCAACTTTATTTGTTCTATGTGACCATTATGACAAACCTTTTCCAAGATAATGATCTCCATCACAACTCATCCTCATCTCTTTTATGGAATGATAATAGATTTCATCTCAAGTATCTACAATGATGCAATGATGGTCCTAATTAGCAATAGATCATACTAGGTCATTGATGCTAGTATATCTCATCCCATATGTAATATACAAGATTGCTGGTGATTATTTTTATACAATAATAGATAGTTAAAAATAAATAGAAAACTAGGTCCTCGAGGATATTTAATATCAATCCAAATCAATATATAATCCTTTTTCTCCTTCCCCCATCCTATTTTGTAATCCAAAAAGATCCATTAGGATGCAATGATGATCCTACTTAGGATTAACTTACATTTTCATAACACTAGAGGATTGAGCTAGTGAATATCCCCCATGTTAGTCCTAAATACCCATTTGTTTGAGTTCATGATAATAACTCTTTACCCAACTTTTATGCACTACACTTCATCCCTTCATATTATCCATAAGATTTTCTTCCCTTGAATCATGCTACTACCTTGTAGATGCTTTTAGACACTAACATTCCATTATTAAAGGGTACTTTGCATGATAAAAAACTACATCACACATCACATTGGTCAACATAAAAACTATATTGCCTTCTAAAGGTAGATACTAATGCAAATCAAAGAATAAAACTCTCTTTAATTGGAATATATCTTATATTAATCCCCCAATATGGTTCTAATACAAAACCCCTCTTCATAATATTGATATTCCCCGAAATTTCTTGTGTCATATCAAATTTAATTAATCAAGGTGATTCACATTCAAAATTAGTTATCTTGTAAACTCTCAAGAAATAAGGGTATTTATCTCACTTGATTTTTAGTTGTATAATGCTTTTATGGATGTGTCAAGTAGGGAAGATATTTTCTCCTTCTCTTGCACTATTTCACTCGATTCCTCCTCATCACCATGTAAGTTCTTAAGGGGATACTGTACCTCTTACCTTACCTCATGAATATATATCATGGCATATACATATGTTAAGTAAAGGATAGAACTTCTTTCTCATCCTTATTAGCTGACACAGTGACTGGAAACCCTATTATATCTTTAGCATCTATTCCTTGTTGACCTATGGATATCTGATTATATGAGGTCAAGATAGTAAAGTGTGTATTGAACATACCACAATTAGACATATCCATGGTGAACTAGAGTATATTTGGTATCATCACTTGTTATCTTATAAATGATCTAGAATCATGCCATGAATTGGCACATTCACCCTACCATCATTTGTAATACACTTTATTAAACCTAGCATTTTACATTTACCAAGATAGCAAATCAATAAAATGTACATTCCAAAAATGGTTTATAATAATATTAGAACAAATCCTTATTCATTTATCCTCTATTACCTATAATACCTCTTTCTAGCATAAGGGCCCTTGAGATAATGTTGCTAGGGTAAGTTGGGTGTCTAGAAAGTACATTACTATCTCATATGCTTGTTAGACATTAGGCTATCCTGCCAATATCTCTCATTAGCACTCATACTATCTAAAGTCACATGCCTCTTGTATCAACAAATACATAATTATCTGTAATCATATCAATTAAACTAGTCAATTGTTAAGCTACTATAGGACACACAGACACACACACACACACACACACACATACTACATAGTATAGATCCATTCTACGACAACCCAACATGATGGACCCTTTTTTTGATATAGATATAAATATGGTCATTGTAATCATAGACACTTAAGTCAAATATAATTTTATATAAATAATATAATACATTTTTCTACCTCAATTACATTCTATTCACCCTTTTTTACCATCAATACCCTTATAAACTATTAAAAAGATGGGTTTTGGTAACCTTTTTACTTTGCATCAATTCTCATACTCCTTGATAATTCATAAATAAAATATGATGAACTTGGATCAATATAATGTAACCTCCATCTTGGAATCAATCCTCCTTGATAGCCCATGGGCTCACAAGAAGACAACATCTAGTAAAATTGAATGTGTAATGGATATGGCACAATCATAGGTGCACATTAGATGCCAAACTATCTGATCATCATCTATCATTGGTACTTATTCCATATAGGATGACACTACTTTCTAATCACTCTATCAATTGATCAATCCCTCTCATACATCTCCATGTAGGCCAATCCTTGTTAACCACTACTTGGTGGGTATGTAAAACCTTACACATTTGCTGTACAATGATGAATAGGGATTTTCCTATATGAAAATCTATCAAGCTACTCGACCATCATATATCATATTTTAAACATGCATACGATTTATATCCATCATGTTAGTGCCTTTTATAGGCCATAATTCACCTTTCAGTGTCTTTATAGGCCATTTTTCATCCTCAAACATAACTCTTTATAAACCTATCAATCACAACATATTCTACATTTTTATCATATGAAATTAAATATAACACATCCATATCCATGACATAAAATATATCCAATAATAAAAATGAAACTTTATATATCATCAAAATTACTTATATACATCCATGAATGATTCGGTTTACCATAACCAAAAATTGGTACACTCAACCATAAGTACATACCATAAACTAGCATGCCACAAAGGAAAAATCAACATAACAAGCCATAAAAAACATACAATATAGAAGCTCTCCTCAACTCAGAGAGCCTAAATATACTTATCTAAATCGTTATGGTGGTTGCTATGGTGTAGACATCCCAACTAACTATGATGTCATCCTCATCCTTGAGCAAGACTGAGATTGAATCCTTGAAGGAGAAGGCTTCCCTTGATATGTGGGCATGATTTGATGATATAATACTTTATAATAATTTTTCCACTATGCACCTACCTAATATCACTCTAGTTGGTCCAAAAAATGTCAAAACAATGGATCCCAACTCTACCATGCTCTTGTAGTTACCTACACCTAAGCATCATCTCTCTCCCATTGTAGCTTGGTTACCTCGCCTTCTAATTGGCCTGCTATAATCTCTCTACATCCACTTGACCCTATAGGGCATCTCTTTTAGTCCTAAGCTAATCTAGTTCCCCTTGTAGGGCATCTAGATGCCTCACTTGATCTTCTTGGATGGTGTGCCTATCACCTTGTACTCAATCAAGCTCAACTTTTGAACCTGCCACATTAGCCTACTAAGCCTACTATTTTGTATCTTAGATAGTCTAGATAATCATAAGCCTAGACTCTAGATCTCTAATCCTCCATAGTAAAGAGACCCTTTTAGTAGATATTACATTATTAGGTACCCTACTCCTCCCTACACCAAATTTTACCCCCATACTTGGTGAAATCATGCTCAAAGATGCTATCATTAGAGGCCTCTTAGATACTCTTCATAGTATTTCTTTGATACCTTGTCTCTCTAATCACCTTTAACTAGCCTTTCTAAAGCTCCTATAAAAAATTTAAGGGCCTTGACTCCATATTTAGGGTCTCGTCTCTATCAAAATCTACCTAGATTAAATCTATCTATACTAATGGAAGTAGCTTGGCTTGACTCCAACATCATTCGCCTCTAGTAATGGCCCCATTGCATCATCAATGTCCTAAAAAAAATTAGTAGTATTAGTACAACCTCCTACCCTTGTCTCCTTAACTTCTTGTCTATACCAAAAGTCACCCATAGCATACACCTCCTGCACCTCACCAAATTGTTGATATACATGGTCATAACTATGGATATCTCACTCCTCAATAGGGATCACCAAGCACCTCACCCTCCAAACATATTATCTATTAAATCCACAATCCTTACAAATAGGGTTATCATTCCATGACCTCCATATTACTTTTCTAGCATGAATATCATTAATAATCCATTTTTATCATGCCACTTATCCCTTGTATGACTTGAATTCCTATTCAAAATACTGATCTCATATAAAAATGGTTGGCATCTTAGCATCATCAACTATCCTAGGTAGTCCTTAGGGGCACTATATTTTGATTGTGCTCCCAACACCAAACCTTAACTAGTGTATAGTATGATAATACCTTCCCCTCTTTCTATATATGACTCTATATATGTCCTATAAAGTCATGTAAGTATCAAAATACCCTAAATAAATATCATCTATTGGTATTGCATCCATATGACTACTTCAACTCATCCCCAAGGTATCATCATCCTACTCATATGGCCTAGAAACAATTCCAACATCATCGCATAAAGGAGAGTTATCATTTTTTAACCTACCCTAGCAAGTGGTTGACATCAACCCCTCCACTCACTAAATAAAATTCATGATAACCCATAAACATCTACATAATCCTCCCTCTATCCAGTATAGTATATGTCTACATACCCTAAATGGGCATACATAATATCTAGCACATATCCTCCAATGTGATGACCATATATATTATAGGTAGCCAAAATTTTCTTGACTCTAGATACCATCACTTTACCAATGTGCTCAATAACACTTGGTTAAACTTGAATTTGGGTATGAACACTATATGTGCTAGCCTGATTGCCTCCATATGTGCTACATTTGTAGGAGTAAAAAATATTTAATAATATATCTAAAATCTATGGTCATATTTTATGGCACATCAAAACCTTGAACAACACCAAACATCTATCTATCATCAACATAAAACCACCTAAAAAACCTAGTCTAACTTTTGCTAAAACTCTTTGCAAAATCACCCCAAGACTTGGAAAAATCACTACAATGAAATCATCATAGGCCATATCAAAATAACCCCATATTAAAAAAACCACCACATGATGTGGCAATTTCATAAAATTAACTAATTTATGAAATTGCCTGGTGGCCTACAAAATCACACCCGATGATATTGTTGGGTTCTTGTAAAATTACCTCGTTAGAATTAAATTGTAAATTTAAACATCAATATATGAATTTTGAGGTGCATTTTGGTACATACATATGGGACATTGACTCCTCTTATTTTTGTCACTTGAATTATGTCCACACAATGTTTGGGTCATCCTTGTTGAGCCATCAAAATTTTCATGCTAATTCACCTCTCAAAGCTCAAATTTCATTATAAAGAATGATAAAAATGAATAATTTTTACCTCCTCTCATCATTGTATCCCCCAAAATTCTATAAAATTTTATCTTTCCATCCCATTTCCACCCTAGCCTATTTGAGTTTCCTTGGGAGCATGAAATGTTTCCTCTAAAACTTGAGGGGACACCCTAACTAGGGCCATCAAGTGTAGTTAATGATGCTCAAGTGGAATAAATGTTGCCCAAAAGGACCTATTTTTCAAACTACTCATAATTAAACCATTTTTCTATCCTACTTTCTTTTCCAACATTTTATTCAATATGATGTGTCCTTCCTCAAAGTTAGGGGTATCTACTATTATTTTTATGTATTTATTGTGTAATAAATACATTAAAAAATGGGGTAAATATGGACACCCAATTTTGACATACATAGACTCCCAACAACCTACTAAGAATCCAAATAAACTTAATAAATTATCCTAAGCCAAATTTTGGGCATTCATGGCTCAACAACAAAACCACCCCTAGTAGTAGCAATTTTATAAAAAATGATTTCCTTGCTAAACTTAAAATTCCTTACCTTATTTTAACCCCTAATGATTGAAATAATAAAATTGTCTAGTAAGAAATCACCATGGCAATTTTGGTAGTGGTAATTTTGTTGATACAAGTGAAATATATGAACCTATAATTTTCCACCTATCGAGCCACTTGTCAACCATGACTAAGACCTTACCTTGAACCAATGTGTGCTTGAAATATTTAAAACTTAACTCTTTGGCGATAAAACATCCTTGCTCTTTTATCTTACTTTTCAAAATTTACCTCCTTGTATCTATCACCATGAAATATCCTCCTCTCCCCAAGGTTGCAAAAATCTATAAATTTAGACCATGGTAAGGCCCTCCAAAAAAAAAAATCATGCTCACAAAATATTATCAATTTTCCCTCTTCTAGTTAATCAAGCTTTCTTACTATGCTCATGCTTGTTTGTTCTCACCAAGAATTGCAAGGAGATCATGTTTGGAGGCAAGGAGGGAATTGAATCAATCCTTTTAGGTTGTAAATCCCTTTGCACTCTTGGTTTTATCAAGCTTTAAATCTCCTTTGAAATAGTAACTTATTGTGTTTCAAATGATTATTGTTTAGTCCTTTATCTTATTAGTAACTCTTTTTGCTGCAATATTTTCCTTATTCTAACTTTCTTTTTTATTATAGAATTTATTTTAAAGAATTCTCTCTTAAACTAACTTCTCTTCTATAGGATTTTAATAGGCTCTTATTAACACATTTTTCTCCTTTGTCTTCTTAAACTTTATTTTTTCTTGGCATAATAGTTACTTTTTTAGTAAAAATTTTATCAGTAGACTTGTTATTGCATGTCTATTTTGAAGACTTCATATTGTTCCTCTATTTTTTAGGCATTCAAACTTCTATGACAATATTTTAAGATAGTTATCCTCTTAACATAAAATATTTAGAAATTCTTGTGATGTGGTTGTAGCTATATCTCTACATTTTTTATTTTGTTTTAGGCCTTTGCCTAACTAAAATAAAATCATCACAACCTATGATGATTTTGTCACCGTTATTGTTTAGATAAGTTCTAACATTAAAACCATATTATTATACTCTTTGATTGTCCAAGCCATCATATGGAGAGGACTAGATGGTCAATACTTACATCTCGCATAGAGAAACATAGTAGGGCTAGTATTGAGAGCATATAATTTGGTTATATTGGGGACCTCCCATATTTTTTACAAGTTTATCACCATTTAATATGTGAACTTGAGTGTACTTTTCCTACTCAAGCCTAATCTAATAGATTTATGGGAAAAAGGGTTAGAGAAATGTAAAAACAAATATAACATAAAGGAAAACCTATGCTAATCAAGATGATGCACCAAAATCAAGATAAGGCCCCTCTACACAACAACCTTGAGAGTAATGCACCGACACAACGGATACTTCCTCTTTTGAACATATATGAGCATAGATAAATAGACATACATAAAGGAAATGTGATAGGGAGAACCAAATAGTCACAGGCCTCCAATATGTATATATGAATATAAAAAACATTACAATATTTTGCTAGAAGTGGGGGCTTGAGGGTATGCCAACAAGACCACGCATAAATACAAGTATTGCTATACAAAGGAAAATGAAGAGAAAGCTATATCAGTAGTAAATAATTTCTTTTTTCTTTACAATGCTAAACTAACTAATTTTTATAGATTATAAGGGGGTATATTTTCCCTCAAAAACTATGCAAAGTTTTCATGGATGACTATTTTTTTGTGTGTTGGATCATGTCTTCATTTACGTTATTGGTTCCTTTAGAATCTATGTATCTATGCTCATTAATGTTGAATGGTTTTGGACCCTTAAATTTTTTATTTCCACTATTATCACCATCTACCTTTTTGGGATTTTTGAAGTCTAGTTGTAGAAAATATTGTACGATTGAAACCTAAGCATCACAAATACCGAAACACATTAACAAAAAACTTAAAGAGAATCTTTGACTAGGATTTTAGAAATAAAAAACATTAGATTACATTCATAACTTTTAGAATATATTTCAATATTTCTTTCATTAGTTAATTCAATCCTAACGATCTTATATTGTTAGAATTGATTAATTTAGGCTAGTTGTTATTTTGTTACAACTGCGCCTATATTGGTCTCGGGTGGTTCCACAACCTCCGGACTAATCCTGGCCCTAATGTATTATTTATACTTCATCAAATAATTGAATTGTCGTTCCGCTTCTCACATGGTATCAGAGCTTACCACCACTCTCTCTCCGCCACTCTCATTTTTTAAATGATCTTGTAGTAGCGTGAGAAAGAAGCAGCTGAGGAAGAGTTTTTTTTTATTGGAGGCGATTTTTTGAGGCTGAGCTTTTTGGTAGCGAAGCTGAGAAAACTTGGTTTTATTTTTCGAGGCAATTATTTCAATTTTTGGAATTCAAAGAAGCACGGTCGACGGATCAAAGAAGCACGGTCGAAGGTCAAACGAGGCAAAGAAGGGTCGAAGATCGAAGCGGAGTTCGAAGGCTCGCGATGAAGCTCGATGGCCAACACCAAGGCCGCTTAGCCAAGCGCGAGAGGAGAGCTCGTGACCTCTCGGGTGGGAATCCCCGAGAGGAGATACTCCTCTACGGAGGAGAAACCCTCTTAAACTCCTAACGGAGTCACTGCGCCCTCGATGTGGGACATTGAGTCCTAAAATACAAATGCTCGGATCTGTGAATACGTCGTCACCTGCGTCACCTGCGTCAACTGCATAAACCAAGACGTATTTTTCCTTACTTTTGAGGTCGGTAGATCAAACATCTACAAATTTTCTTGGAGAATGAGGTAAAATCCGAGTCATTTCGCTGGATTGAAATTTCATTTTAGCTCTCGAATCTTTCCTCAAAGCATTTTTTTCCTCCCGGATGACGTCAATGGAAAAATTAGACAGACGTTTTTGAGCAGTTTTCTCCACTTGGTTTGGTTGCAAACTATTCTATTCTTCCTCTGTGATCTCTGTGCATCATTTTGATACATCTGTGGCAAGTTTTTGGTTGAAAAAAATGATTTTGTTCGCCCGCCACCCGAGCGCCACCCTGCTGCCACCGGTGCTCCGCTCCCGAGCTACACCGGCTGCCGCTCCTCTTCACCGCTCGAGCTCCGCCCGAGGTGGCAGAGCAGCCACGCGTTCTTCAAAAGGTGCGTCGAAGCTGTTTAAGGAGGAGGGCACCGAGAATAGTTCTCGGATCAGCCCACTGGCTCACCGGTTGTGAGCCGAGTGGTAAGGGCTCCGGGAGCCCTCAGGTCGCGGGTTCGAGTCCCGTCGACCCCCCCCGCTCAAAGGTATAATTTTTTTTATTTATTAAAGTTTTTTTTTAATATTCTCTAATCAAAGTTAAATTAAATATAATTTTAATTTATTTTATCATAGTTTAAAGGTTATTTTTTTTAAAATAATTTTTTTTACTATGTAGAATAAAGTTATTTTTTTTTTAACTTTGATTATAAAAGAATGTTTTAAAATGCTTTATAAAGGAAAATTTTAAAGGGGGGAGTGATTTTTTTTTCGAAAAATCAAGGGGGATTGAGAGTAATTTTTTGAAAAAGCAAAGTTTGGCATTATTGTAAAGGTGCATTTTCGGCTGCGCCCGACACCTAGTGGGTTATTTCTGTGGGCACTTTTATGTTGTATGTTGCATTTTTTCCTTCTTTTGCACTACATCATTTAAGTTAAAATCAAACACTCCCTAAGTCCCCGAAATAATTAAAACCCATCCGTGCAATTTATTGCACTGCAACGTTCGGTATTTGTGATACCTCTGGCCAACACTTACAGGTAAAGCTATCATGATTGTGCTACTGTATCCATCGCCTAATATAGCTGCCACAATGACGTTTGAGCTTGTTCTCTATTAATCATCGGGGAGAGATAAGTTTACCATTTTGCTATTTTTTACTCCATCCACTACCCCAATCACTCTCGTGTTTAGGCTTAAATCCAGATGAAAGTTTGGATATCCAAAGTGTTTAGGGGAAGTTACGCCCCACGCATGAGGATTGAAGGCTTTCTAAGGTCGGTGCCATCAACGAGGTGATTCCCTTTCAGTACCGCCTAAGTACCACGTATCGTATAATCATTAAAATTACCTACAGTCTCCCTCACGTAAGGGCGGGTAATTTTTTTGGTTTTTCAAAATACCTATAGTCTCCCTCATGTAAGGGTGGGTATTTTGTATGGTATAATGGCCTGGCATTAAGGTATATCGAAGGGGTGACCATTTGGTGTTATAAGGAACCTTCACAATGTCTGCAAAACTAATGACTGATGCTCATCAGTTATTGAAAGGTCCAAATTATACACCATGGAAAAACAAAATGAAGGCAATCCTAGAGATGGATGATCTTTGGGAAATTATGTCTGGAACAATAGTAAGACCTTCATCTTTAGCTGGAGCCACAACTCCATCTGTTGATCAGAAAGACTTTGACAAGAAAGATAGCAAAGCAAAGGTGCTCATTTTGCTTGTTGTTTCTGATGAAGTTCAACCTCATATTGCTGACTGTCCAAATAGTAAAGCGGCATGGGATGCCCTTAAAACTATATATGAAGGGAAGAATGACTCCACCATTCTATTTCTTCAATCTCAATTACACAGTCTAAGCATGAAACAAGGAGAGACGGTTGAAAACTTTCTTTGCAGAGTGTCTGAGTTGAAAGGAAAATTGAATTCCTTAGCAGCACCAGTTGATGATAAGCTCCTTACCTCAGTGGTAATGAGAGCTCTTCCAGATTCTTTTAGAGTGTTGATTACCTCACTTCATGTATCACAGAGACAAGTTACCTATGTTGAGTTGGTAAATATGCTTCAAGAAGAGGAGGCACGCCAACTACAGCGAGATGATTCTTCTAACACTGCCCTATACACCAACAGGAAGGGGTAAAACAAGAAGAAGGGTAATTTTCAGAAGGGAGGTAGTTCTCAAAAGGATTCAAAAGGGAAACAAACTCAACCTCAATAGAAAAAGAGATATTGCAAGATCTGTGACAAAGAAGGTCATGATACAAACAGATGTTGGCATAAGAATAAACAATCAAAATAGAAAGGCCAGAACAAACCACAAAAGAACAAACAATAGCAAGTGAATGTTGTTGTTGAGGAATCTGACATGGATTCTGAAAGAGCACACAAAGTGCTCATGACTACCATAGTATCCAAGCAGATGGATCCTATTTGGTATGTCGATTCTGGAGCCAGTAAACACATGACTGGTGACAAATCATGGTTTGAGTCTTTTGAGGCCAAAGAGGGCAAACCTGTCACTATTGTCGATGATAAAACCTACAAGGTTCAGGGAGAAGGAACAGTTTTTGTTACTCTTCCTGATGGCAAGTGCCAGATTGAGAAGGTTCTCTATGTTCCAAGATTGGCGAACAACTTGTTGTCAGTCACACAAATTTTGGACAAAAATATAGTTGTAAACTTTAGTGTTGAGGGGGGCAAGAAGTGTTGTTCTATCACCAGGAGGGGTAAGAACATTGCAACCACTTCATATAAGCATGGCTTATTTGCCCTAGATACTATCTCTTCTCCAGATGTAGCCATGATTGTCTCTACAAAGGAGGCAACTTCCCTATGGCACAAGAGATATGGACATATGAGTTCTAGTTACTTACTTGAGTTAAGTAAGTATGAAATGGTAAAGGGTCTTCCTTCCCTTTCTACCACATTGCCAGTTTGCTCTGATTGCTTGGCAAGAAAGCAACATAGAGTGCCTTTTGAAAGGAGCTCTACAAGAGCAAAGAAACCTCTGGAGTTGGTTCACACCGATCTATGTGGTCCTTTAACTCCCAACAGTTGTGGGGGTAAGAGGTATTTTTAGTTATTCGTGGATGATTACTCATGAAAGATGTGGGTATTCTTTCTTCAACTAAAATCTGAAGCATTTGGCTTCTTTCAACAATTCAAGAAATCTATTGAAAAGGAGTCAGGGACTTCTATAAAGACCCTCCACTCAGATCGAGGGGGGGAGTTCACCTCTAAAGAATTTTTTGAGTTCTTAACTAAAAATGGGATCACATGACAGTTGACTACTACTTATACTCCTCAAAAAAATGGAGTTGTTGAAAGGAGAAACCATTCCATCATGGAAATGGTTCGTTGCATGCTCACAGGAGCTAGAATTGGGCAACAATATTGGGTAGAAGTTGTCACCATAGTAGTATATCTATTGAATAGGGCACCCACTAAGGCCCTACAAGGAATGACTCCACAGGAAGCATGGAGTGGCAGGAAACCCTCCATCTCTCATCTACGCATTTTTGGTTGTAAAGCATTCATGCACATACCGAAAGAAAAGAGGAAGAAGCTAGATGAGAAAACATTGAAGTGCATTCTTCTTGGGTATGATGAGCACTCCAAGGGTTATCGATTGATTGATCCTTTAACCAAGAAGATACACATCAGTAGAGATGTAGTTTTTGATGAGGCTTTCACATCAGAAAACACATCAGATGTATACCTAGACCTTGTGGAAACTAAGGTTGAGAAGTCTCCTTCATCCAAGGTTGGAGGTCCTTCTTCATCTTCTTCATCACCATAGAAGAAGAATCCAAAGTGGTATACAAGTACAATTAGAGACTCTAAGCTATCCACTCCACTAGACTTGACATTGGATAGGCCTCGTACTCGCAGCATGGCTCGATAGGAGAAAGCTGCAACAGAGATTACTAGGGTTGATGATCTATGTCAATATTTTGAGGAACTTTCTGTAGATCCAGAGAGAGATACAGAAGATATGGATATTGATGATGATAGGGTGTTTATGTCCTCAATAGATGAACTTGAACCTGCATCAATGCAAGATGCTCTTGGTGAGCCTCAGTGGAAGGCCGCTATGGATGCAGAGTATAAGTCTCTGATGAAAAACAAAACTTGGAAGCTTGTCGATCTGCCATACGAAAAGAAGCCCATAGGCTACAAATGGGTGTATAAATTCAAGTACAAGGTATATGGGACAATAGATAAGCATAAGGCCCGACTTGTGGCAAAGGGCTATGCTCAAAGAGAAGGCATTGACTACGAGGAAACTTTTGCACCTACTGCTCGGATGACAACCATTCGAGTTCTTTGTGCTATGGCAGCACAGTATGGGTGGAAAGTGCACCAAATGGATGTCAAGAGTGCCTTTCTAAATGGTGATCTCCAAGAGGAAGTCTACATGACTCAACCGAAAGGATTTGAAGTGGAAGGCCAATAGTAGAAAGTTTGCAAATTGGTCAAATCCTTATATGGTTTGAAATAGGCCCCTCGGGCTTGGTACATAAAAATGGATAATCACCTACTACAGCATGGATTTAAGAGATGTCCGTCGGATGCAAACCTCTATTTCAAGAAGCAAGGCTCTAAAATAGTGTTGCTTGTACTCTATGTTGATGATCTGCTCATAACAGGGAGTTCAAAAACAATGATCTCTTCTATCAAACAAGATTTGAGTGAATATTTTGAAATGATAGATCTCGGACTTCTCCATTACTATCTTGGTCTGGAAGTGAACCAGAAGGAGCACTACATCAAAGTGTCCCAGAAAAAATATGCCAAGACACTACTAGAAAAATATCGCATGATTGATTGCAAGCCGATGGCAACACCAATGGAAACAGGACTTCAATTATCATGATATGACAAATCACCTCAGGTAGATGCTACTCTCTATCGTCAGCTGATTGGGAGTCTCATATATCTGACCAACACTAGGCCAGATATCATATTTGTTATCAACTATCTTTTGAGGTTCATGCAGGAACCTAAGACTACACACTGGAAAGCAGCAAAGCGAGTTCTTCACTATGTCCATGGCACAATGGAATATGGCCTAGAATACAAGAAGAACAACAAATTCTTCTTACAGGGATACACGGACTTCGACTATGCCGGATCATATGATGATCGTAAATCAACTTCAGGATATTTGTTTCATCTTGGATCTGGTCCTGTCTCTTGGCACAACAAGAAGCAACAGGTGGTTGCTATCTCATCAATAGAGGCAGAATATCATGTTGCACGTGAAGCTGTGTGCGAAGTGATATGGTTGCGTCGCATCCTGACAAGTATGGGTCTTCCATAAAAATCTCCAATACACTTGTTCTACGACAACATGGGTGTTTTGAATCTTGTTAAGAATCCAGTGCATCATGAGAAAATGAAGCACATTGATACACAATGCCACTTCATTCGAGACAAAGTACCAAAGCACCGAATCCAGCTTCAATACATCTCCACCAATGCTCAAGTTGCAGACATATTCACTAAGGCACTTGCACGTGTCAAATTTGAATTGTTTCGTAGCTCTCTATGTATTTCAAAATAATGGGGGGATGATAGTATAGCTAGTAGTTATATGTTTCCTAAAATATTGTAATATGGGGGGATGTTAGAATATATTTCAATATTTCTTTCATTAGTTAATTCAATCCTAACGATCTTATATTGTTAGAATTGATTAATTTAGGCTAGTTGTTATTTTGTTACAACTAGGCCTATATTGGTCTCGGGTGGTTCCACAACCTCTGGACTAATCCTGGCCCTAATGTATTATTTATACTTCATCAAATAATTGAATTGTCGTTCCACTTCTCACAATAACAACCTTTCAGAGATGCTACTCTATAAAGTATCCCTCCTTTCTAACAAGTAAACATATTTGGGTTTTAAAAAACCATGGTTCACTTTTCTATAACAACGTAAATCAACAAAACCAAGAATTCTACAAGATTAACCATCTACTTAAAAACACAACCACAAATACTATTTATAATAACATGAGTCCTTCCATTTCAAAAATGTTACAAAATAATTACAAGGCGTGAGAGAACTATAATTGAATTCATTCCCCACAATACGATAACTACTCAGATATTCTTCTATCTGATCTCTATTCTAAACAAGATCCATTTATAGATTGTTTTATAATATCATAATGGAATCACCAAAACATAGTTTGGTTCAAGATTTCAATTAATCCAACTTCTACACAATCGAAAAGCAATTGTTCGACATACCCTTGCCGTGATCCACAACCATCATCTTCCATATAAAATGTGCAAGATCCTCTTGCAATTATTATAACTTAAACCACATTATTTTTGGCAACAAGTCTCAACATAACATGCTTCAATTTCATTTTATGACAAGCATGCACTACATTCATATGAACTAAACTCATTCCAAATTAAAGCATGTATTTTCACTACCAATATTGAATTCATCCACATTCAAAGTCATTCCTTGAGTTCTATTCATTTCACAAAAATGGAAAAATTTGTAGATACAACAATTTTTTTCTTTCTTTCAACATACACACATAAATAAATCGAAAACTCTATAATGAATAGTCCAACAAAAGTTTCATTCTCAACAACATCTCTACAAGATCCATTGTTGTAACTATTTTAAATAACGCAAAAATCAAGAGCCCAATCCTAACTCTACTTCCACGACATTATTTTCAATATTTCAAAATAACTAGAACTAAAACTTCATTATCATTTTAATCAAAACATTCATTAGTGTATTTATGAAGAATAACATTATCATATCAGAATGTTAATTTTCTTTCACGATGACAACAAAGTCTCTCTGGTTTAAACTATAATAACTATAGTAACACCTTTATTTGGTTAATACGTTTTGCAGCTTCTTTAAGTTGGCTATTCATCAATCGAAAAGAAATAATAACTAACACTCTACTCTAGTATGGATCTCAAATTTATAGGATGTTATCAAAATCCATAAATATTCGCATACCCAAACCAAATTTGTAAATAAAATTTTGAATTACAAGGTATACTCTAGCACTAATCACACTATTTTCATCTATAATTTAATATCATATCAGGGTTACACTCTACTTCAACTGAGACCTTCCTAGTTTATTATTATATTCTCTTTTTATAGAATTCAAACACATCTAGTTCCAATTCAAGTTTCAAAAAATTCTTTCTGAGTTTCCAGGGCTAAACCAATCAATAATAGTCAGATAATTTTCCAACGTATTCAAATTTCAATGAAATAGAATACCATAGAATACATTAACAAAAGAAAAACTGGAACATTTTTTATAGTCAAACAAGCTTGACAAATTTCAAACCAAGCATATAAACCTTAATATTAAACACATCATTCTACCATGATTTAAATCATTCCAAAAAATAAATATGCTACAGAGCTACCTGGTTACAATCATCGATTTCAAAATAACTTTTTTCAATAGCAGCTCTAGTCTCTCGAATGTATTCCTCTTTTTTTCCAAAAATGGCTAACTCTTCCACAACACATCTCTTTCTCTTTTATTTTCCTTGAAGGGAATCTGAACATGTTTCCATTACACAGTTTTACCAAATTATCCTCCACATGCAAAAAACTTCAGATGGACACTTCACAAACCCACTCAGTTGCAATAAAGAAACTACAACTAGCCGAGATACTTAACTCAAACAAGCACTCATGATTTCTACTTATTATTGCAATGAGTTTAAAAATAACTAAGTACAAAGCACAATTATATTTGGTTTAATTATACTTAATCTCTCTTTCCTTACTACTTCACTATCATAATACTTCCAAAAATAATTGAATCTTCATGTACTATTTATTTTTCAATAAAAACAATAAAAGCAATCAACATCAACACCCATAAAATGTTGATCTTTCCTATCAATATTTTGATATAAAACAAACTATTATGCAACACAAAAAAACAACTATCATTATGAAATATATGGTATGCAACTTCATGAGAGGGCATTCATCCATGTTGCCTCTCTAATTATTTTGACAAATAATCCATCACATCATTTTCCCCAAGGTATCTCGTTCTCTATGATTAGTTCCATCTTCCACCTACAAGAAAACTTAATCTTACACAAATACATGTTCTATTAGCAGTGTCATAGTCTATCAGAAAATGTATGTCTTCACAGAATTAAAATATTTCATTATCCATTATTCTTTGATATATATATATACAAATATCATATCACTCCATGGAATACATGTGTTTTTATGAGCTAGTTGGAAATAATCATTCATTCCATCAATAAAGCAGTCATAGTCAAACATATATCCATAAAAATAAAAATTCTACCAAGGGACGATCATGACATCCTCCCCCCTAAGGCTTAACACAATCCTATATATATCATCAAAGCATCGACACCAAAATTTTTTTTACAATGCATATTCAAACTGAAATGGGAAATGTTTTTGCATGTCTGCTACTTTCTCCCAAGTAGCATTTCTTTTGGAATAGTGGTCCTGCTAAACTTTAAACTGCTCCAAGGTTCCCTTCCTCATCGATTTGGATTGGAATTCAAGGATATTTATTGGTCAAACCTCTATAGCATCTGGATTCACCATATTCAAATTAGAAAAGTCCCACACATGCTCAAGATTAGCAATGTACTTTTTAAGTAAAGAAATGTGAAAGGTATCATGAATCTTAGACAAATTAGGTGGTAAGGCAAGTCGATATGCCATAGGACTAATATTTTTTTAATTTCAAAGTTTTATACAAACTAGGATGAATATTTGTGGACTTAATGGGACTTTTATTTGGTTTCACCCTAAAAAATACCTTGTCACCTACAACAAATTCCCTTGGAAATCTCTTGAAATCGACTGTAACGACCCCAAAAACAAGAAATAAGAAAAAAATAGAAAGAGAGAATTTTTTTGTCCAAGGAGAGGGATTCATAAACCCCTAACTAACCTTATATTGACTTAATATTTAACAAAATCCCTAAGTTTCTCAAGAAATATACCTCACAAGATTTTCCTCACGCAAGTCCCTTCTACGTAGGTATATCTCATGTTATGCACATAAGTCCATCCATCTCATCATCCTTGATGATATAGACTTATCACCTTCAATCATCAGAAGGTGTACATGCATATCCATATTCTATGCAAGATATTATGCATAGGTATGCTACATGTACTATGAGTTAAGTTATCAATATTATCCTCTAACAAACTATCTTAACTTAGGTAGGATCTTTTATAAACCTAGTTACCACTTTACCTAAGGGGGTCTCAAGCCCTTAGGTTATCCTCTAAGTTCACCCTAGAACTTACTACTAAATTCTATAAAATGTTATTCAATCAAGAAAATAAAAGATAGATCTAGATACTAAATCTAACAAAAGAAAATTCATTAAACATGCAAAAGATAACTAGAAACATAGAGCAATAATTATAGAATAACATGAATTAGAAAATATTTAGATACATTCACAATAAATCAAATAGAATACAAAGGTGCATTTTCCACATTGATCATTTATTACATAAGTGTGTATGGTAAAACCTCCATACCCTTAAAAAATACATTACATTAATTTCATTGGGGAAATCTCCCCACTAATCTAATCTATTTTCATAAGTAAACAAGATGTAAAGAAGAGATAAAACTTGTGCATTAGTCCATCTGTAACTTTGGTCCTACCGCTCTTCCATTGATCATTTGTGGATAGTAGGGGATCAGGACACTAATAGTTAAGGATAGGCATACCTCTAAATGCATTTACTCATATCATTGCCAAATTGCACCTATACAATCAAATCAACCAATCGAACTATCTAATGCATAGTTTATATCATAGAAACCACTCTTTCTATTTTTCCTCTCATCCTCCTATGAGAATCCTTGAAAAATACATCTAGATCACAGGCTTTACTTACAATAAATGACTCAACCCTTATTCAATAATTAAAATCCCATACCCTTAATTTCCAAACAATATAGGTTCATATTTATTTATTAAATTAAAGTCAACTACTTTTATCCATAAATTCCTTTCTTTTCATTTCATAAATTAAAGTCTCATACCCTTAATTTACAAAAAAAAACAATTTCATATTTATTTATTAAATTAAAATCAACTACTTTAATCCATAAATAAACCCTTTCTTTTCATTTCATAAATTAAAGTCCCATACTTTTAATTTACAAAACAAACCAATTTCATATGTGTTTATTAAATTAAAGTCAACTACTTTAATCCATAAGTAAATCTCTTTCTTTCCATTTCATAAATTAAAGTCCCATACCCTTAATTTAAAAAACAAACCAATTTCATATTTATTTATTAAATTAAATCCAACTACCAACTACTTTAATCCATAAATAAACCCTTTCATATTGGTTAAATGGTTCAGGATGAATATTTTGGGTGAGATTTCTGGTTTTCAAATTTTTGGAAGTGGGAAGGATGGAAGAGAGGATTCTGGTGTAGGAAAGGCCCCAAAAGACTCAGAGGATGGATGGATCAATAAGGAAAATTTCTATGATCCAACAGAAGGCTTGTGGGGGGAAGAGCCTCCTAATAATAGACCCCTTCCCCAAGGTGTAGAGGGAATCGCATGCGAATTCCACAAGGAAATATCTTTTGCCAAAGTGGTTTGTAAAGGAGGGAAATGAGGGTATGATTCTTCCTATGCAACCCTTATTCCCAAAGGTACCCTGATAACATAGTCTCAAACTATTTTTCAATGGAAATTTTCTCACTTGTTGGGAAATTCATTGGTAGTAGGCCTAATATGGAAACTATATGAAGATGGGCTTTTGTAAAATGGAAGACCCTTGGTAGCATCGATATTGTGGCCTTGTCCAGAGGATTTTTTACAATCATATTGAGCAACCATGAAGATTCTAGGCGTATCTTGATAGGTGGTCCTTGGTTTCTTGGTAGAAGAAGCTTGTTCATTCGTAGGTGGGCAGAGGATTTTAACCCTGAAACCTAGAGCATCAACTTTGCTCCTATCTGGGTTTGTATTCTTGACCTCCCTTTTCACCTCTAGCATGAGGATATCCTCCATGTGATTTCTAGGACCATAGGTGAACTGGTTGCAATTTATCTAGTCACTCTACCTCGTAAACATATGGTTCATGCTCAGATTTATGTAAATACAAACCTCGATTCTAAACTTCCCATATATGTTAACCTCAAGTATAAGTCTAACTTTCGGAGGTAATAATTGGAATATGAGAAAAAACCTAATTTTTGTGTGGAATGTCACACCTAGGGACATATCAGGAACCAGTGTCCCACCCTCAAGATCCAAACTAATAGGGCAAATTACCCAATGCAAGATGCCAATAATCCTCCCAATAAATGGGGCTCCCTATATTGAAACTAGGGAAACAAAAATTAGGTAAATAATGGATCCTTCAGACAACCCAGATAGGGGTAGAACTACATCCAATCAAGGAAAGGACTTTATAATCAAATAAAAACTAACACTTTGAACAAAGGGAAGGAAAATATGAACTCACATCCAACTCCAGAACAAGACAAGGTAAGATCCCTTGTTGCCTTCCCAAACAGATTTGGTATCCTTGGTTAAACAAAAATCATGCAAGAGGAAGATGAGAAAATATGTCTAGTCCCCTATTCTGATTCTCTTCCTTTTAAAATCCCTAATAAGGTGGATTCCCCCTCAAAATCAAGCCTATATCATCCCTATGAAGACTTGCATGTTGATAACCATAAGGTAGATACCCTCTCAAGATCAGGCCCACATCATCCATCTAAAGACTTGCATGATGATACCCAAAAGGTAGATTCTCCCTCAAGATCAGGATCATCTCACAGTCCTTTAGAATGTCCGTCTAAGAATCCTAAGCAGGACTGTCCTGAGAAGCAATCCCACCAAAGAAAAACTATCTTAAAAAATTATAGCCCTACTAATAACTAGATAAATTCTAGATGCTCTAGCCCTATCATTGAACAAATTATTCCATAAAAATTTAGTCCTAAGAAAACAAGAAGTTCCACAAAGTCACCCATTGATTGTGGAAGTGACAAGAAGAGAGGAAGAATTTTAGCTAATGAACAATGGAAAAGAGGAATCCAGGAAGATATAGTAGATGGAATTCAAAAAACTCTATTTCCTTCAGTTATATGTCAATATAGAGAAGATAGCAAAATTATCAAACCTCCCCAACCTCATGGAAACAGAGGCAGAAAGACCACCAAACCCTCCAAATGAAGTTCCTCTCATGGAATGTGAGAGGTCTTAATGGGAAAACCAAGCAGAGAGTGGTTTATTCATTAAGAAGAGACTTAAAACCCTTGGTTTTCATATTGTAAGAAATTGAAATTGATACCATTCGCTCCACCAACACAGCAAAGAAAATATGGAAGAAAGGAGAAGCAGTTTTCAATCATGTGAGAGGCTCCTCAAGAGGCTTGATGTGCTTATGGGACCCACAAAAACTTGAAGGTAGATTGATTTAGTCTAGTGATAGAATATTAAGTGTGTTATTTCATGATAGAGATAATAATTCTTCTTGGATCCTATCCAATATTTATGCTCCAAACACATTACCTATGGGACACTTTAAGCAGACTAAAATATTCTTTTCAAAACATCCCTTGGATTGTTGCAAGGTATTTCAATAACCCCTCTACTCCTTGGAAAAAATGAATAGGTGTTCCACTTAGAATCATGGAAGACTTTAATGAATTTGTCAATTCAAATAATCTCATGGATGTAAAACTCAAGAATTCTAAATTTACTTGGAGTAATATAAGATTGGGAAATCAACTTATTCAGGTGAAATTGGATATTTTTTTCCTCTCACAAGAAGCTATTCAAATATTTGAAGCTGCTAACCTCCATTCTCTACCCAATATAGGATCTAATCACAACCCTTTATTTATGGAAACTGAGAAAGGCAATCATTTCAAAATACTGTTCATATTTGAAGAAATGTGGATCCATCATCCTGATCTCAAAAATAGAATTTCCCAATGGTGGCAATAGGTAGGACAAGGATATCCTTATTTCAAACTAGCACAAAAAATTAGGGACCTCAAATAAAATATCAAAGTTTAGAATAAAGAAGTATCTGGTAATATATTTGCAAACAAGCAATCAATCAAAGAAATACTTTCAATCATAGCGAACAAGATTCAAAATGGAAAAGTGATGAGCACATTAGGATAGAAGATAAAATAATCCTCTCTGAATACCACAATATCCTAGCCAATTAAGAAAAAATTTGGAGATAAAATTTTAGAGCCTTATGGCTCAAAAAGAGGGATTCAAGCAGTAAATTCTTTCATGTGTCAACTTTGAGAAATAGGAGCAAAAATAGAATTAAGGAACTTGTGAAGAGCGACTGTTCCTCTGATGAATTTGACGAAGCAATTGACCATTCTCATTAATTTCAAATATAAAGGTTACAATTGGTTACAAGTTGGTTCTAACCAATTAGTGGTTATTCAACCAAATTGGAGAGCGCCTATGAGTGCTCCTTTTGGTAAAAATAATGTAATATAACGTAATATTCTAACATCCCCCCTTATTACATTATTGGAAAATCCTAATTGTATCTCGAAATTTTTCATATTTGATACGCCCAAGTGCTTTGGTAAAGATATTTGCAACTTGATCATTAGTAGAAATGTATTGAAGTTGTATATGGTGCTTTGGAACTTCATCTCGAATAAAATGACATATGGTATCAACATGTTTGGTACGTTCATGAAAGATTGGATTTTTGACAAGATTCAAAACACCTTGATTGTCACAAAACAAATGAAGAGGAATATTCTTTGGAAGGCCCATGTTTTTAAGAATGCGACTTAACCACATTATCTCGCAGACTGCTTCACTGTCTGCACGATATTCTACTTCTGTAGAAGATAAAGCAACCGCATGCTGCTTCTTACTGTGCCATGAGATAATTCTAGATCCTAGATGAAAAACATATCCAGAAGTGGATTTACGATCATCAATAGATCCGGCATAATCTGAGTTTGTGTATCCCAATAAGAAAAAAATATTATTCTTTCTATATTCCAGACCATATTCTAGACCATAATTTGTACTACCATGAACATAATGAAGCACTCTTTTTGCTGCTTTCTAGTGTGTCATCTTAGGCTCTTGCATGAACCTTGAAAGATATCCCACAGCAAAACTGAGATCTGGTCTAGTATTTGTCAGATATAGGAGACTCCCAATCAACTGGCGATAAAGAGTACCATCTACCTGAGGTGACTCATCATATCGAGATAACTTAAGTCCTTGATCCATGGGAGTTGCCTTTGACTTATAGTTAGTCATCTGATATTTTTCTACTTAAGTCTTGGCATACTTCTTTTGTGTTACTCTAATATGAAATTTTTGCTGAGTAACTTCTAAACCAAGACAATAGTGTAGAAGTCCTAGATCTGTCATTTCAAATGATTGTTTCAAGTCATTTTTCACTAATTCAATCATTCTTTCTGAGCTTCTTGTAATGATCAGATCGTCCACATAAAGTACAAGAATCACTATATCAGAACCACTTTTCTTAATATAGATATTTGCATCTGAAGGACTTCTTATGAAACCATGCTGCACAAGGTGACTGTCTATCTTGATATACCAAGCTCGAGGAGCTTGTTTTAGCCCATACAATGATTTGATCAACTTGCATACTTTTTGTTCTTGCCCCTCAACCATGAATCCTTCTGGTTGAGTCATGTATACTTCTTCTTGTAAGTCACCATTCAAGAAGGCACTTTTAACATCCATCTGATGCAATTTCCACCCAAACTGAGCTCCCATGGCACAAAGTACATGAATGGTAGTCATTTTTGCAGTAGGGGCAAAAGTCTCTTCATAATCTATGCCTTATTTTTTAGCATATCCCTTTGCAAGAAGCCAGGATTTATGCTTATCAATAGATCCATCTGACTTATACTTCACTTTGAACACCCATTTGTAGCCTATGGGTTTATTTCCTGTTGGCAGATCGACTAACTTCCAAGTATTATTTTTAAGGAGAGATTTATGTTCTACATCCATGGCCTCTTTCCACTATGGTTCATCAAGTGCAGATTGAACCATTGTGGGTTCATTTGTATTCAATGTAGACATATAGATGTTTTCTCCATCCTTATCTTCCTCTCTATCATTTTCTATACCCACTGACAAATCATCAAAGTGTTGACAAAGTTCATCAACATCTGAAGTAGATTCCTCTGCTCTCATCTGTTGAGTCATACTGCGAGTACATTGCCTATCAAGAGATAGATTAGGAATGGATTTCAACTTAGCATCTCTCAAAGTGCTAGTATACCATTTTGGGACTTTCTATTTTTGCTGTAGAAGTTGAACCTCCTTCTTAGGCTCTTCTTCATCTAGGTATACAATTGTGGATGTGTCTTTTGATGTGAGAGCTTCATAAATACATCTCTACTTACATGTGTCTTCTTGGTCTTAGGATCAATCAATCGATAACCTTTTGAGTACTCATCATAGCCAAGAAAGATACACTACAGGGTTTTCTCATCCAGCTTCCTCCTTTTTTGTTTTGGAATGTGCATGAATGCTTTACATCCAAACACCCTTAGATGAGAAATGGAAGGTTTCTTACCACTCCATGCTTCTTGTGGTGTTTTCCCTTGTAGATCTCTAGTGGGTGCTCTATTTTGGAGGTATAATGTTGTGTTTACTGCTTGTACCCAATATTGATCCTCAATATGTGCTCCCTTTAGCATACATCAAACCATTTCCATAATGGAATGATTTCTTCTTTCTACAACTCCATTCTGCTGAGGTGTATAGGCGGTAGTCGGTTGTCTTTTTATCCCATGTTTCTTAAGAAACTCTGAAAACTCTTCAAAGGTCTATTCCCCCCTCGATCTGAGTGGAGGGTTTTTATCAAACATCTTGACTCCTTCTCAAAAAGCTTCTTGAACTATTGAAAGTAGAGAAATGCTTCTAATTTCAACTGAAGAAAGAAAACCCACATCTTCCATGAGCAATCATCAATGAATAGTTGAAAATACTTTTTCCCACCATAGCTGGTTGGCATAGGACCATACAAATCGGTATGTACCAGCTCTAAAGGGTTTGTAGCTCGAGAGGAGCTAGCTTCAAAAGGTACTAGATGTTGCTTCCCTGCTAAGAAATCTGAGAAAACTGGCAAGATAGATGAGAGGGGTGGAAGACCTTTCACCATCCCATATTTGTGTAATTCAAGCAAATATCCAAAACTGAGATACCCATAACGTTGATGCCAGAGAGAGGTGGCCTCCTTTGTAGTTGTAGCTAAAGCAACATGTGGAGTGGAAATAGCATCGAGAATAAACAAGCCATGTTTGTAAGATCCGGTTGCAACATGTTTACCACTGTGTGTGATAAAACATCTCTTCTTGCCATTGACAACTTGAAACACGACTTCCATGTTTCTATCCAACATTTGTGTGACTGAAAGCAGATTATTGGCTAAGCCTAGAACATAGAGAACCTTTTCAATTTGAAAATTACCATCAGGAAGGGACACAAAAATATCCCCTTCTCCTTTTACTTGATATACTTGATTGTCAGCAATTGTGACTGGCTTACCCTCTTTCTCCACAAAAGTATCAAACCAAGATTTATCCCCAGTCATGTGTTTGCTAGCTCCTGAATCAATATACCATACGTCATCTATCTGGGAAGATGAAGTATGAGTCATGAGCACCTTGTGTGCTCTTTCAAAGTCAGAATCTAAATTGGATTCAGGAGAATTTGAGTCTGAGTTGGATTCAGCATAAGCAACATGGCCTTTAGATTGCTTATGCTTATTGTATTTTTGCTTGTGCTTGCCCTTCTTTTGTGAACCTTTTTCATTTGGTTGTTTGTTTTTGAACCAACACCTATTGGTGTCATGGTTATTCATGTCATAAATTTTACAATATTTTGTATCTTTTTGCTGATATTTCTTCCCTTTGCATTTGGAAGAAGCACCCCCTTTTTGAAACTGGCCTTGCTTTTTACCACTTTGTTGTGTGGAGAGAGCATAAGCTGGCATATCATCTTTCTGGACCTGAGTTGCATCCTCAATCTAAAGCAAGTTTACCAGTTCCACAAATGATACTTGTCTACCAAAAACATTGAGATAAGTGATCAACATCTTGTAGGAACTTGGTAATGCTCTCAAGATAACAGAATTCAAGACATCATCATCCATAGGTTTTCCCATAGCATTCAATTTTGCTTTCAAGTCTGTCGCTCTATAAAGGAATATGTCAACTATTTCTCCAGAACTCATACTGAGATTATGTAGTTGAGTTTGAAGATGGAGAATAGTGGATTGATTCTTCCCTTCATATATTGTGATCAAAGCATCCCAGGATATCTTACTAGTTTTCGCATCACAAATATGAGGCTGCACATCATCTGTAGTAGCAAGCAAGATAAACACAAGACTCTTCTTGTCTTTCTTATCCCAAGCATCTTGATCTGTTCCTACTATTTGAGGACGTTTGGAAGTGCCAGTCACTACATCCCATAAATCTTCCAACTGAAGTATGGCTTTCATCTTTGTCTTCCATGGAACAAAGTTAGGACCTTTCAACAATTGTGAATCTGAGAGATACTTATGAATTGTGGCCATTATGAAGGTTCTTTATACCACCAATTGGTCTCCCTTTCTTTATACCTACTAGATATTTATATTGTAACCATTCAATATACATCCGCCCTTACGTGAGGGAAACTATAGGTATATATGAACAGTATACTACTCAATATGTACTCACCCTTACGTGAGGGAGACTATAAGTACATATGAGAAGCACAATATATTGAACATAGGCGATACTGAAAGGGCATCGTGTTGTTAATGACACCTACCATAGAAAGTTTTATTCCGCATGCATGGGGCGTAACTTCCCCTAAACACTTTGGAAAAAAAAACTTTCGTCAGGATTTACGCCTAACAACAATCACGATGTGGGTATGAAATGGGAAAAAAACAAAAAACTGGTTTGCCTTATTTCTCCCCGATGATTTATAGAGAACAAGCTCAGACGTCATTGTTGTAGCTATATTAGGCGGTGAATACAGTAGTCCAAAGCATGACAACATTACCTGTAAGTTTGGACCAGAGGTATCTCAAATACCGAACACTACTGTGCAATAAATTCCACAAATAGGGTATAAATTTGGGGTCTTATATGTTTTTGTAATTTATGATTGATAATGCAAGAAAATAGAGTATTTAAATGCAAATAAAACAATCATAAATGCCCATAAATTATAGCTCCTATTACCAATTCCCCCCTTTGTGTGACAATTTTGCAAGTGAAATTTGTGAACTTCCCCCTTCAAATTGCAAAATAGACAAGAATGGGTAAAAAAATACCGTTAAAGATCCCCAAATGAAAAAAAAATTGGAGCCTCAAGGCATCAATAATGCTTCCTTTGGTGTAAATGATGCCTGCTAGGCGTCAATATATGCTCTATGGCCGTCAAAAGGTCCTTCAGGCATCAACAGTGCACAGGCGTCAAAGGCGATGGAACCAGTCATCAAAAAAATCCTCGACGGGATTCGAAACCACAACCTACCGTCGAACAACCACCATACCGACCATGAAAGCCGAAGGGCCCGATGAAACAAATCAGGAACCACGACGGTATTATCCGCATCGATGTCGGAGAGGGGAAAAAAATATTTATCCCACATGGCCTATGCGGCCACTATGGGAGGGTTGAAAAAATATCGAAAGCGCTAAAGCTTTCGGTTGCCTTCGGGCAACCAACCCCACCCTTTTTCCTCCACTCGCCTCCTCCACTTTCGATCTACATCCGGTCTATCCACTGTGTGTCAGGGTCCTCTGTCTGTGTCAGTCCTCGATCTACGTCTGGTCTATCCGCTGTGTGTCAGGATCCTCTATCTGCGTCAGTCTATTTGCTGTGTGTCAGGGTCCTCTATCTGAGTCCGGACTATCTACTTTCTATTAGGGTCTATCCACTATCTATGTCAGGGTTTGTCGACTGTTTGTTAGGTCCTCCGTCCGTAGGTCTATTGTCCCCATAGGTTAATCGTCCCTGGCTCTAGTACCATGATGAATTTGACAAAGCAATTGACCATTCTCATTAATTTCAAATCTAAAGGTTACGATTGGTTACAAGTTGGTTCTAACCAATTAGTGGTTATTCAACCAAATTGGAGAGCGCCTATGAGCACTAATTTTGATAAAAATAATGTAATATAACATAATATTCTAACATCCTCCACATATGATATCATGGAAATAAGAGCTAAAGCTATCATGTACTTTAGTTCCCTCCTCAAAGAATTTAATCCTTATTTTGAGTCTGCAAGAGACTCTATTCTCTACCATATCCCCCATTCCATTATGGAGGAGGTCAATGTCAAGTTAGTAGCCCCATTTACTGATGAAGAAGTCAGATAGGCTCTTTTTTATATGAATCCTAACAAAGCTCCTAGTTTATATGGATTTCCTCCTCTTTCAAACCTTCTAGGATATTGTTGGTCAGGATATCTGCTCCACAGTTAGGGAATTTCAATCCTCCAAGTGCATACCACACTGCTACAATTCCACCTTTATTGCCCTGATTCATAAAGGCCCTGTCTCCAAATAAATTATTGACTATAGGCCTATAAAACTTTGCAATGTGGTTTATAAAATCCTCACTAAAGCCATTGCCAATAGGATGAAGGAAGTTCTACCCATTCTCATTGATACATGTCAAGGAAGCTTTGTCCATGGCAGATCCATTTTAGATGGCATCATAACCATCACTCAGTGTCTCAGACTAGGAATCATGCCTTTGTCCTCAAACTTGACATGAACAAGGCTTATGAAAGAATAAATTGTGATTTCCTTATAGATATTCTTCTCAAATTTAGTTTTCACCTCGAATGGGTAGATCTATGAAGAACACAAGCTTATATTGAGAGGGGGGTGAACAGTATAAGACCTCTTTTTACTTTTTCCTTTATACTTAAAAATAGTAAAGCAATATACCCAAAGCAATATCAAAGCAATGCACAATATCATCCACAAAGTGACACCAATTTTAACGTGGTTCACCCAAAATGGTTGGGCTACGTCCACAAAACTTTTCTCTAAAAGTTATCTCAAAGTTCTTTGGGAATCCTTCCCAATTATAATTTTTATGAGCCTCAGCCCAAAGGAGATACCTTCCCCCAATCATAATTTATGAGCCTCTGCTCAAAGGAGATACTTCCCCTCTGCTCTGGAAATGATCCCTCAGAAGATCAACTACCTCTACCTCTTGCCAGCACATGGAACTCCTTTCCACTGAAGACCTCCTATCCTCAATGCTTAGACTAAGAGACCTCTACCTTATATGATCACTTCCACAGTAGCTCAGCAACCTATACCAAACATAGTTAGTCGGTCTAGTACAAGTCTTCCTCTATCTGTCAGATCTATCCAATGCTTGAACAAATCAATCCTCTACACACAAGCCTTCTCAAAGACTTGCCAAATCTGTCCTCAAGTTCTTCTAAAAGAACCAGGTGCACCTCTGTCCTCAAGTTCTCTTATAGAACTATCAAACTCAGCTCATAAGTCCTCTGCTAGGACCTGTCCAAATCTGCTCACAAGTCCCCACCGAAACCTCGTCCAAAACTCGCTCACAAGTCCCCATCAAAACCTCGTCCAAAACTCAGCAAGCTCACCAAGAAAAAAACTTTCTTAGTAGGAAATCACAAGGTGAATTGTTAGAGACCCAATGTGATTTGTCAAACTCATAGAAGAATAAAGAGAATTGTTAGAGACTCAATATGTTCTATACTCAACTCCCAATCTCAAAACTCAACTCAAATCAACTCAGCTCAAACTCAATCTTAAATATGAAAACTCAACTCAATATATGAAATGGATAGGATAGAATGCTTTCTTTCAAGAACATGAAACCCCAATAATTTCCAACTATGCAAAGAATCACATAACAATGATACTCATGTTCTTTTCACCATCAATTAGGGCTTCAACAACAATGCTCATCAAACAAGGTTCAATCAACACCATTCAGATCAAAACACAACCTTGAAGCATTTCACAATCAACATTAGAAAAGGAAACAAGTAGAACTCCTTTTCTCTCCAATATTGTTTGAACAAAAAGCATCCACCAACTCAAATCACAATAGCACTGAACAAATTTTCAAATCATCAACAAGGGAGTAACCCCAATACTTTAACCAAGTATAGAATAGCTTGATTATTACCAATTTAATGAAAGCAAATGTCAATCTCAAAGCTGCCCACTTAAGGTTTCACAACTTCACACAAGAAGCAATTTTAACCTTAAAACATCATGCTTTCATTTCCATAATCAACCAAAAGCACTCTCAACATTACAAGAAAAATTTATCCCTTATACACCTTATTTCTCCCTTATAGTCTTATCAAAAATAAAATTTATCTCTCATAAAAATGCAATAAGATATTTCAAACAACACCTTCAAAAGAATCTTTTATCAAAATAAAACAAGCTTTAAACTCCTTATAACTCCTAAGCTGTTTTTCCCTCTAATAAACTTCCTCCATCCGCAAAATACACTTAGCAAAAATTAATTTTGAAAATACCTTGGCCAACATCAAAAATCGTGCTATGGAGAAATTGCACACGAATTCTAACACCACCCAATGTGTCCACTTCACGATGAAAAACCCTTTTGCGTTATTCGAATGCGGAACCTCCTGTTCGGGTAGCACGCCAATAGCCTAGCCGCTACTGGTGCGCCAAAGGCACCCGGTGAGGTTTAAACCTCACGCTGTTAGCCTTGTTCCTTCTGTGCCAGGGATTAAATAAAACAACAGTGCCTCCCTTTCTTCTGACGCAAACACGAAGATGAAAATATTATGATAGATTTATGACAAATGGCGAGTACAAAAAAATGAACAACAGATTCACAAAAACGACGAAGACGCAGTCGAAGAGTAGATCACGAATTCATAGCGAGCAACTCTTTTCAAAATGCGTATGGGGTAATTCTTGATTTTCATCGAGGGAGATTTATATGCATTTTTACCATAATCTCTTGACGTCGACAAGGAGTTTAACACATCGGCGGAGGTCTTAGCTAGCGCCCACAATCTTAAAACATAGCACCATGGGTTAGGATAACCCATTGCAAACAATAATTTAATATTTATTTAAAAATAATTAAAGGGAACCTTAACAAGGTTTTTAATTATTTAAATAAATACTTCCTCCTGGACCCAAATACATTAAACTAATGCATCCACCTGTAATATTTAAACCTGCCAACTTGGGGTTTACAAAAGACCTTTGAAACTATCATGCCATAACCTTCATCAAAATAAATTATTTGACATCAAATCAAATTCCTTCAAGAGCTTCTTGACATCAATGACAACTTATACAATTGAGCAAAGGTAATGTACCCAAAGTACCCAAAATTGCCAACAATCTCCCCCTTTGTCATTGATGGCAAACCTTTACTGAAAACACTTCTCAAGAGCCAAAACTAAAATCAACTGTGCTAACAACTGACCAATCGTGCCCACAACCGAGAATCTTCCTTTGAAGTTTTCCTCCCCCTGACTTGAAGCTCTCCTCTTCACTTTGAAGCTCTCCCACTTACTTATATCTCTCCCCCTTTGTCATCAATGGCAAAGGGTCACCTTTGGGGCTCGGGACTGAGAATGAGCCTCTTAGCTTAGTCCCTCCCCCACCTCCTGATGAGGTGATTAATTCTGGGGTGGGAGTAAAACTCCCATTAGGCACTGATCATCATCAGCATCTATAACTTCCTTGTCGGGCCTTATCTTGAACTCTTTGTCCATATTCCTATTCTTGTCACTGTTCTTTTTCTTGTTCTCATCCTTGTTCTTGTCCATGCCTTGATCCTTGGACCTGATCATGTCACTGTTCCTATTCCTATATTCTGGAATTTCAGCTCTACACTGTATGATTATGTGACCTTCATTGTTGCACTTGAAACACTTGACGATGTTGTTTCTTTGAGGTAAACCTGATCTTTGAATCCACCAGTTCTGACTAAACCTGTTCTGACCAAACTTGTTCAGACCAAACCTATTCTGACCAAACCTGTTCTGACCAAACCTGTTCTGATCAAACATGTTCCTGTTATTTGCCTTGTAATAAACTGCCTTGTGCCCAAACTGTTGACAAGAGTAGCAATACCCTTGAAATAAACTAGCACTTCTGAAATTATCATTTACCTTCTTCACTTGAGCCATGCAATGTGAAGCCATGTGACCAAACCTATGACAAGAAAAACATTTGCCTTGAAACTTTCCTTTATTTGACCTCTTAGGTTCTAAAAATTTCTTCTTCTCATTCTGAATTCTGTTTTCTATTTCTATGCATCTATCATTCAAGGACTCCTTTCTGAAATACTTTCCTCATCAGAACTCTCTTTCTTTTGGAGTTTTTTACTAGACTCTCCAACTTGTTCCTTGTGTGGCTTAACAAAACCAAGGCCTATTTTATCTGTTGTCTTTCTTTGACCTTTGATGAGTGACTTAAACTTTTTGGAGCTATCTTGAAACCTGTAAAGCTTATCCTTGTATTCTTTAGTTTCCTCTTTCAAAGAAGCCATTTTCTATTCTAACTCACTATACTCAAGAACCTTAGACTCTAACTCATCCTTGAGTTCTTATATCTTAGCTATAGAGAAGTCAAGACTTTCTATAAGATCATCTCTCTCCATACAACATTCATCTAACTTATCCTTGAGTCTAGCATTCTTCTTTCTTTCCTTTTTCAAAGCACTAAGAGCACTAATAAGTTCACCTTCAAGATCTACTTCACCTTCCTCTATATCTTCCTCTATTTGTTTGCTTTTTGAATCATCAAAGCCTTTTTCAGATTTCTTATCACTAGAGGTGCTACCCTTTTCAAAAACCATACATGCATCTTCCTTATAGTTTTCTGAAGCATCCTCATACATACTAGAAACCAAATCATTATTTGTGCAATCATCCTCAAGGTGACCAAAGTTTCCACATCTAAGACATTTCATGATAATGAATCTATGTTTTGGTTCTTCCTCTTTTTATGATATGAACAACATCTCATTTTCATCATCACTTGAAGAACTTTCACTATCACTACTAGAACACTTACTTGCTTTGTCTAGGTAGAAACTCTTCTTGTGCTTGTGAGAATACCTCTTTCCTTGATTGTTGTGCTCATATTTGTTTTTCCCGTGATGCTTGTGCTTTTCAGAATCCTTGCTCTTAGAATCCTTTTTATCTTCATCACTTTCATTCTTGGGAACAGTACAGTCAGTAGCATAATGACCAAACTTTCCACAATTGAAACATCTTATATTTTTCATACTTTTGTGTTTTCGAGAGAACTTGCCTTTCTTGATGTAATATGCCTCTTCATCACTAGAAGACTCATCACTATCTTGAAGCTGTTTACCCTTGGATTTTTTGGTAGGCTTGAAAGCTACCTCTTTCTTGACATCAACCTTCACTTGAGTTCTCAACTCAAATGCTGCAAGTATACTATGGAGTTCATCCTTTTTCAACTTATCCAAATCTTTAGCTTCCTCAATAGCAGAAATATTTTCACTAAATCTATTAGGAAGAGATCTTAAAATCTTATCACAAACATCATTTTCAGCAAGCTCAAGACCTAAGTCTTTCATGGAGTTAACAACCTCATCCATACGAAGCATGTAGTCACTAATATTTTCAAATTCATTCATCTTGAGTTGTTCAAACATACCTTTGAAGTATCTCAACTTGGCCTTTTTGAAATTTGTATCACCTATATGAACCACCTTCAACTGTTTCCACATTTCACTAGCTATCTTGTAGTGAATCACTTTGGTGAGATCTACTTTCTGTAAGCCTTTTAGGATTGCATTCATTGCTTTTGAATTGTTGTGATGTAGGAGCCTTTCTTCTTTAGTATTAGGACCATGTTCAGGAATAGTGTACTCATATTCAATCACTTCCCAAACCTCATTCCCAAGTGCCATTAGATGAACCTTCATCCTTGCACTCCAAAGACCAAAATCTGACCCATCAAGAATAGGTGCTGCATTGCCACTTGAATGATCCATTGTGTTCTTTACTAGCTTTTTCTTCAAGTTGTTAAACTTTTCGAAGGCACCGGCTCTAATACCAATTGAAAAACACAAGCTTATACTGAGGGGGGGGTGAACAGTATAAGACCTCTTTTTACTTTTTCCTTTATATTTCAAAATAGTAAAGCAATATACCCAAAGCAATGCACAATATCATCCATAGAGTGACACCAATTTTAATGTGGTTCACCCAAAATGGCTGGGCTACGTCCACAAAACTTTTCTCTAAAAGTTATCTCAAAGTTCTTTGGGAATCCTTCCCAATTACAATGTTTATGAGCCTCGACCCAAAGGAGATACCTTCCCCCAATCAGAATTTATGAGCCTCTGCTCAAAGGAGATACCTTCCCCTATGCTCTGGAAATGATCCCTCAGAAGATCAACTACCTCTACCTCTTGCTAGCATGTGGAACTCCTTTCCACCGAAGACCTCCTATCCTCAATGCTTAGCCTAAGATACCTCTACCTTCTATGATCATGTCCACAACAGCTTAGCAACCTGTACCAAACACAGTCAATCGGTCTAGTACAAGTCTTCCTTTATCTGTCAGATCTGTCCAACACTTGAACAAATCAATCCTCTGCACACAAGCCTTCTCAAAGACTTGCCAAATCTATCCTCAGGTTCTTCTCAAAGAACTAGTGCACCTCTGTCCTCAAGTTCTCTGATAGAACTATCAAACTCAGCTCACAAGTCCTCTACTAAGACCTATCCAAATCTGCTCACAAGTCCCCACCGGAACCTGTCCAAAACTGCTCACAAGTCCCCACTAGAACCTATCCAAAACTCAGCAAGCTCACCAAGAAAAAAACTTTCTTAGTAGGAAATCATAAGGTGAATTGTTAGAGACCCAATGTGATTTTTCAGGCTCATAGAATCATAAAGAGAATTGTTAGAGACTCAATATGTTCTATACTCAACTCCTAATCTCAAAACTCAACTCAAATCAACTCAACTCAAAATCAATCTCAAATCTGAAAACTCAACTCAATATCTGAAATGGATACGATAGAATGCTTTCTTTCAAGAACATGAAACCCCAACAATTGCCAACTATGCAAAGAATCACATAACAATGATACTCATGTTCTTTTCACCGTCAATTAGGGCTTCAACAACAATGCTCATCAAACAAGGTTCAATCAACACCATTCAGCTCAAAACACAACCTTGAAGCATTTCACAATCAACATTAGAAAAGGAAACAAGTAGAACTCCTTTTCTCTCCAATATTGTTTGAACAAAAAGCATCCACCAACTCAAATCACAATAGTATAGAACAACTTTTCAAATCATCAACAAGGGAGTAAGCCCAACACTTTAACCAAGTAAAGAATAGCTTGATTATTACTATATCGCTCCAAATTTTTCGCATCCTTACCTTCAGGCTATAGGATCCATGCCCGAAAGGAGGATGGGAAAAGGATGGCACGGTACCTTGGACTGAGAGGCCTTGCGAAGGTCCCGCCTCTTGGGGGAGGTGTATTATGGTGATTTTTCGATGGATGGTGGGTTCACCAAGAAACGTTTAGTGGCAGTTTCCACGCCTAGGTTGGGAATGTGTTTAATGTGTTCAGTTTTATCTTTAAACATTCGAGTCCTAGGTTTGGCCAAATGAATCTAAGTTGTTCTATTATGAAAATGCAGGCTAAATGAAATACAGAAAACAGATTTTAAATAGAAAACAGAGAGAAAAAGCTAAATTACAGAGCCATACCTGATCCGGATGTCTGATGGAGGTTCTGATTCTTGAAGCAGACAGGATCGTCTAGAATTTGACAGGATCGTCTCCGACCTACAGGATCGTCTGAGATCTGACGAATTCATCAGAGACCTGCAAATAGAGAAATAGGCACAAAATACAAAAAATACAACAATACAAACAGAGGGCAATGATGTGAAACAATAATAGGAATGTTAATAAGATAATCCTAAATAGGAATGCAAGCAAATTACAATGTTTTAATAGTTAATCATGATTTCATTATGCAATTAAACTACATGGGTGAACTCCAAGATGCAGAATAACAGAAAATAATGAACAAACTGACTAGATGCAGAATAAAACAATAGATGAGAAGAGAAAAATGCAAACTCTGGGCACTGATTGCCCCCAACGTTGATTGCAGTCGAAATCATCTCGGATTGGTACGAAATCATCTCGAATTGAACAGGATCGTCCACGACGAACTGAGCTTGCTTCGGCTGAAAAATACTAAGGTTCCTGCAACAAAATTTGGATAGGACAAGTGCAGATGGTAATTCAGGATGTTTTAGTGCATGTAAAGTCAAGTTACAAGAAATATCAACCAGGGGTAGGTTAAGGGGAGGGCCTAAGTTTAAATAGGCTTAGGAGGGAGGTTAGGAGGTTGGAGATCATCCCAATTTGGGAGATCTCCAACGGGGAGGGTCTCTAACGGCGCAGACACGCTTCTGCCCGGATTAGAGACGCCGTTGGAACAGAGGCTAATTGAGAAAAATCAGTTTTGGGACAAGATCGTCTGGACGTCCTAGTCCAGACGAAATCGTCCAATATGAGGCGATATCGTCTGATCGACGACGATATCATCAAACGGTCAAAACAAACTCTAAAAATGGCATGGGAAAGGAGGAAACGGGTTAAACGACGGTTTGGAAGCGGTTTTGGGGGTTAAAATTTGAATTTGAATATTTACTAGAGTAATTGTAATTATTTAAGGTTTTACTGCGCCAATTTTAGGGTGCTACATTTTGCCCCCTCTTTAGCGAATTTTCCAAAGAAAATGCGTTAAAGATGAGTTCTTCTCGATCTACGAGAAAGCAAAAAATATTCCCAGTTTTAGGCGACGATTCTTGGTCGAATCGTACGACAGCTTACTATGGTGCCCCCTCCGTGTTTTTACCCAAATCGAACGTTTGAGGTAAAAACGTGAAAAAGCAAAATTTTAAAATGTTTTTAATTGTTTTTGAATAAAATTAAGAAAAATAGGGTAAAACCCTAATTCATTGTTACTGTTCATTTTTTTAGTTTTTAGAGCTCTGGAGACAAGATGGTCGAGACAGCGCATAGATCGACAGAAGTCCGACACGGGCTACGGGTAAGGGTCTAAACTGAATTTAGAATGCTTTACTTAGAATTTCATGCTTTTTAGATTAAATTTGATTGATTTTTTGAGCATCGCGGCCATTTTTGGGCCGTCAACGTCGTCGAGACGAAATCGTCTCGATTTCGTCGAAATCGTCTCGATATCGCCGATTTCTTCTGGAGGCGAAATCGACGAAATGGGGACGATTTCGTCAAAAAGGGGACGATTTTACTGGAAAAATCGGAGACGAATTTGCTCAAATTTGGGACGATATCGTCCAATAGTGGACGATATCATCATTTATGAAATTGAACTTATTTTAACTTGCATTTTTAATTAATGATTTATTAATGATTTTTATTGTTGATTTTGTTTATGTTGCAGAGAGGATTACTAAAGAGCAGAGAATGGAAATACGACGGACTAAAGGATGACTTGGCCACCCTGTCTCAGGCAGAGCGAGATCAGCTAGCTCAGGTCGGCTTGTAGCATGTGGCAGAGATGCCACAAGTTTCTACAGATATGGGGCTATTGACAGCCCTAGCAGAGAGGTGGTATCCGGGTTCTTCCTATTTTTGGTTACCGACAGGGGAGATGACTCCCACACTAGAGGATGTATGGAGGATTTTGAGGATCCCCATACAAGGATGGCTGATCACTCCCATGGCCAATCAGGGCCACGCGATGATGCGATTGTGTGGCGATCCGAGCTTCGCCCTGGAGAAGGGCGGAGTGAACATCGAGTCGTTGCGCCAGATGCCTGGGGCATCTAGACTCACACGGGTTTTGGCTGGGGTAGTAGGTGGACTTTTGCTGTGCCACTAGAGTGGATGCAGGGTACCATGGGTACTGACAGATGTGGTCTATGACATGAGAGACCACGGATACAGGTTTGCTTGGGGGAGCTTTGTACTCTGTCGGTTGTATAGGATCCTTCATGGGGTCGTATACAAGGGCGGCCGATGTCTGGTTATGACATCACTACTACAGGTTTGGTGCTGGGAGCACATTGCGGTGCGGAGGCCGGTAGGGCTCCCACTGATAGGGATTGACGGGGAGAGGCCCCGAGTTTTCTACTGGTGGCTCCGAAGAGGGGCACAACGGCGGATAGATCCGCCAATGTCCCGGAGACTACTTGATGACCTTGTCTTTGACCAGATCACCTGGAGGCCTTGGAGAGATCATCCAGGGTGGGCCAAGGACGAACAAGAGCTGGGTTGCATCAAGCGAGTTTGTTGGGTGAGGATGGAGAGGGGAGAGGTGGAGCTCCACCGGTATGACCGAGTTTTGAGGCAGTTCGGTCTACAATAGGGGATCCCATCTCTCGAGAGACTATGAGTTTTCCTGAGACTGTCCGGGATAACACTACAGTTAGCGGGGCTCCAGATATGCAACGATTCTAGAGTCAAGACGTAGATGATGCCCCCATTCAGCCAGTGGATGGGGATGACGCTGGGGTAGCCGACGGCTATGATGCCTGGTACACAAGCATCCGCCCTCCTCGGATGACGAGGGCTCAGGGTCCGATTCACGCAGTTGTGCGTCGGATGGGGAGGCGGTGCCAGGCAGCCATTGAGGCAGCACAGGGTCACGATGGGAGAGAGCAGAGGAGGCCACAGGCTCAGTAGAGGCCACGATAGCGGGAGAGGAGGGAGGAGAGACCCCCTTCTCCATAGAGAGAGAGACCACCATCGCCTGATAAGGGCAAGGGTGTGGACACAGGAGAGAGTAGTGAGATGGCTACTCTCCGGGTGGAGACTGTCCGTCTCTAGGCATAGGTGCAGACTTTGCAGGAGGAGGCTGCACGACACCGAGCGGAGGCTACACAGCTCAGAGATGAGGTTGCACGCCTTAGAGCACGGAGCGGAGGAGCGAGCACTCAGGAGCTGGTGCGGTCGATTGCTCAGACCACGTTCTACCAGGGTATCTACTTCCAGATGGTGCCAGAGGGTCAGAGGGTATAGCTGCCAGCTGGCATTGCTGACCCGATCAAGATTGGGTCATCGAGGACTTCATCTCGATCGACGACTAGGACTCGCAGTACCACACATACTGCGATGGGGCCACCTCGTCCACCTCAGGGTGGGGGAGGAGATGAGGCTGAGAGCTCGAGGGGTTCTCGAGACACTGCACAGAGGATATATGATTGAGAGGATTGAGTATGCCAAGATGTAGATTGTGGCATACCAATCTATTTTTGAGATGATGTATATACATTGTTGAGATATATATATAATATTTTTGATCATATGACCTGTCTTATGATGATATGACTTGTTTATATGTTTTTATGATGCTTTAATGTTTGAAGTGTGATTGATTTGATGATTCATGTAATTATGTCGTTGGAAAATATTATGGTTTAAATGTCATGCTTTAAAAATTTAAATGAAATAATCTGATGTAACAAATTGGTTGTTTGTGATGTGATAATTTGATAAAAATAAAAGGGACTTTTAACAATAATTTCAAAGGACATTGTCGCTATTATAGACCATTTCATGGAGTCGCCGCTCACTCGGTCGTCAAGCTAATCCCAAGTATAGAAATATTGCTAAAAGTAAAAGGGTGCTTAAGAGACTGTCTTAAGACTTTGGTGTGATGATGCAAATGATGATGATGATGATTTTGTTTTCAGGTTTTTCATGAAAATATTATGCATGAAATAATTTTAGAAATGATTTTTGCTAGGCATAAATTCCTAAGTGTGATAAAATTTTTGGATAATTCCTTAGGAATTATACCATCATTGCAAATTTGCATATTGACATAATGACATGAAATAGAATAGGTGTTTGTTTGTTTTAAAGCATAATTGTATAACAGAATGATTTAAGTCATATGGTTTTTATGATTTTAAATAAATGGGGAATAAAATTGGTACAATGGTTTGCGCTAGGCATAGAATATGTAGGTATAGACTTATACCATCATCGCGAAATCCAAAGAAAAAGTTGATATAATAGTTTTATTGTATGGTTGATTTTTAATTGTTGAAAATAAACAGAAAATATGAAGAGGAGGACTTGCGCTAGGCATAAGACTCCCATTTAAGTTCTGGAACTATACCATCATCGCGAAAGTCGACAATATATATATGTGTTTTTATTGTATGGTTTGAAAGAAATTTTGATTTTTGATTATGCATGTAGTTGTCTTTATGCGAGAAAGGAAAAATGAAATTATTCCAAACAATTTGCAAAGATATTTCAAAGTATCTCGAAGACAAAAGTTGGATTTATAAGGAATCCCATGTGCGTATGTGAGTTCATTTCCAATCTTGATTTATCATAATGATACACAAAATCTCTCAAATACAAATGTGTGTGCAATTGCTATGTTCGTTTACCAGTTTGAGCAAGATACTATGATACAAGTGATTTGAATTAACCAAATAAGTGTTCATTAACCATGATTTAGATGCATATAACCATACCAGACTACTATGTAAGTCGGATTATCAAGAGCTAGCTAATCCATAAGCAGACATAGGTCTATACAAAAGAAGGTCGCTAATGTGACAGACATATCGCCACGCTAGGAGTTACCCAAGGCCAAGCAGGTTGGGCACAAACCACTTGTTATGGGGCTTACCTCACAGTTTTCGAATAATTGAGAATTCCAGGGATTCAAGCTCATCAACCCTTCTTTTCTTTTTAAAGTGTAGGGAGAGGGATTTTATTGCTTTTTCTTTTGCTTTCTTTTGTATTTTTGCTTGATTTTTGAGAGAATGCTTGAAACATTGCTGTAATGATATAAAATAACATTTTTTTTTTCTTTTTCTTGAACTTTGCTTTTCTTCCTATGCTAGGGATACTTGCTCGGATTAGCTGTAGAGCAAGGGATTTTTATTCTGGGTAGGGGTGAGCTTGTCCTTTTGCCAATTCTCAAAGATTCTAGACCATGTGCATGATAGGATAGCAGGGGAAACTTTTCGCTCAAGAAACCACTTCTACTATGTAGCATAGCAAGGATATTACAAATATAATCATTTTATTGTGAAAGGATGTGCTTGGTTTAAGTAAATAACAAGATCAATTCTCTGTGCTCAAACTTTATTTAATTGAATTTTGTGGACTTTGATATAAGAGAGATTAGTAATCATGCCAGATAAAAATCAAGATATTTATTTTGTGTTTGTGAAAGTGAGGGATTCCAAATAAATGCTAATTTATCCAAAATAATTTGAAATATATAACTGCAACATTTGTAAGAAGAAATATATACAAATACTTTTTTGAGAAGTTTGAGAATGTTGACTCTCTCTTTCTTCTTTATTTTGTTTTGGTTTCGAAAGAGTCAAGAATATTGTTGTTTTTATTTTTATTATTTTTGTTTGTTTTTGTTTTTGTGTAAACAATTTGATATATTTTTAAAATAAGACAACATGCAAAATATGTACAAATGATGAAATGACTAATTTTTTTGTTACGCATAGTAACGTTTAAGATGCAAAATGTTCATGGGTTCTTTAAGTTCTTTACCATCTAAGGTAGATAATTTATATGCTCCTGATTCAAATTTAGCAAAGATAATGTATGGTCCAAGCCAGTTGGGCTCAAATTTACCCTTAAGGTCTTTAGTTGCATTAGTATTTTTTTGATTTTCTTTTAAAACAAGGTCGCCGATCTCAAAGGATCGATGACGAACTTTTTTAGCATATGATCTTTTAAGCTTGTTTTGGTAGGCACGGAGATGCTCCAAAGCATTGATGCGCTTTTCATCTAGGAGTTCCAGCCGACCGAGTCCGCAACTCGATATTCATCTCCTACTTCGGTATCTTGAAGTAGTAGAGCCAAAGAAGGAACTTCTAATTCAAAGGGAAAAACGGCTTCAACACCATAAACCAAAACAAAAGGTGAAGTTCCAGTGGGGGTTCGAACACTAGTTCGATAGGCCCACAAGGCTCGGATATAACTGAATGTGCCAGTCGTGGCCAGATTTATTGACCAATATTTTGAGAATTTTGATTAAGGTTTTGTTAGATGCTTTTGCTTGGCCATTACCCCGAGGATAATAGGGAGTGGACCAGCGATGTTGAATCTTATATTTTTGGCATAATTTCTTGACATCTTTATTTTTGAAACAAGTTCCATTATCAGAGATGAGATTTGCAAGAATTTCGAACCTACAAATGATTTGATTGAAAATAAATTTAGAGACCTGTGTGCCAGTGCAAGAAGCTAAAGGCATAGCTTCAACCCACTTCGTGAAATACTCGATGGCGGTTATGATGAATTTGTGTCCATCAGATGACACAGGATTGATTTTGCCAATAATGTCTAAGCCCCATTTTGAAAAGGGCCAAGGAGATGAAATAGCCTGCAGTTCTTGTGCAGGTGCATGGACAAGGTCAGCATGTTTCTGGCACTTGTCGCAATGGCGCACATACTCATGTGCATCATTTTCCATGGTAGGCCAAAAGTATCCTATCCTAAGGAGCTTTTTAGCAATGACACTACCACTCAAGTGTCCTCCACAAGATCCATCGTGAGCTTCACTCAAGGCTGATTTGGATTCTTCTAAATTCAAACATCTTAATAGGATACCTTCAAAAGATCTCCTATATAAAGTATTGCCAATTATTACAAATCGACTTGCTCGTCGACGTAATAACCGATGCTGGTTTCTATTAGAATTGGCAGGGAAAGTCCCATTTTGGAGAAAATCAAATATATCTGTATACCAAGGTTCGGGAGTAGTTTCATTGATTAGAAACACATCCAAAGGTTCTAAGCATGACTTATTTGAAGCGGGTTCCTGGAGTCGATGAATAATGATAGTGGCATATTCGTCATCTAACTCCAAGGGCAGGAGAGATGCAACTGCGGCCATAGCATCACCGCACGGTTGCAAGTTTGAGGAATAGCTTCCAAGGTAACTTGATCAAATAGAGACATTAATTGTAAAACATAGGCTTTATATGGGCGCAGTTTATCATCTCTCGGTCCGATAAACTTCATTAATTTGGTTTATGACAAGTTGAGAATCACCAAAAACTAACAGATGTTTAATTTTTAGCGCCAAGGCAGCTCGTAATCCAAGGATTAGAGCTTCATATTCAGCAAGTATTATTGGTGCAAGCAAATGTTAATTTGAAGGACAGAGGAATAAGATGTTTTTGTGAGGATATTAAAATAATACCCGCACCAGCCCCACTCATGCATCGGGCTCCATCAAAGTATAAGGACCATTGTTCAATATGGTCTGCCTCTAATTGAAGGCATTCATCAGGAAACTCAATGATGAGGGGATGGGTAGACTCTAAGGGTGCAGCAACTAATTGATCTCGCTATGATTTGACCCTTAACAGACTTCTATCCTATGAACGTGAGGTCAAACTCGCTTAGAGCAAGAACCCACTTGGATGTACGACCCGATAAATAAGGTCGACTCATGAGATACCTCAAGGGATCATATTTAGCAATGACATAGGTTTTCTGACTAAGCATATAATGGCATAATTTTTGTGTAGAAAATACGATCGCTAGACATAGTTTTTCTAATGTTGTGTAGCGGGTTTCATAACTGATGAAGGTTCGGCTAATATAATAATTAGCACGTTCTCTCTTCGCATCATCAAGCTGAGCTAACATAGCTCCTAAGGCAGAATCTGAAGCTGAAATATACAGGAGAAATGGGCGATCAGGTTTAGGTGGTGAAAGCAGAGGTGGGTTAAGGAGGTATTGTTTGAGAAGTTCAAAAGCTTCTTTACATTCGTCGTCCCAATTAAAAGGGACATCCTTCTTAAGGAGCTTAAGAAAGGGACCGGTTTTGTCCGCCAACTTATCGACGAAGCGACGGATAGCTTGAAGCTTACCTTGTAAACTTCGTAATTCAGATATATTGGTAGGTGCGGGCATATCAGTGATAGCCGCAATCTTGAGAGGGTCAATTTCGATACCACGTAAAGAAACTAAAACCCCTAATAGCTTACCGGACTTAACTCCAAATATGCATTTGGCTGGATTTAATCGAATAAGATATTCTCTTAATCGATTAAAAACTTTTCTCAAATCATCTAAATGGTTATCTTCATTAATAGAGCGAGCTATAATATCATCTACATAATCATGTAGGATATCATGCATCATATCATGAAAAATATAAGTCATAGCTCGTTGATAGGTTGCACCTGCGTTCTTTAAGCCGAATGGCATCACTTTCCAACAAAAGGTACCCCAAGGGGTAATAAAGGTTGTTTTAGCCTGATCTTCAAGAGCTATCCTGATCTGATTATAACCGGAGAATCCATCCATTAGGGACATCATTCCACTCCCGACAAGTAAAGTCAATGATTTGATCCATGTTTGGAAGAGGAAAATCATCTTTAGGGCATGCAACAGTTAATATCTCTAAAATCTATGCAAACCCTAACTTTGGTGGCTTCTTTCTTGGTGATTGGAACTACATTTGAGATCCATTCAGCATAATCAATAGCTTGTATAAAAACAACATTCAAGAGTTTTTCTAACTCCCCTTTGACTAGCAGGGCCACTTTGGGATGCATTTTTCTAAGTTTTTGTTTAACAGGTTTAGCATCCGGATGGACTACTAGATGATGCATGACTACGGAAGGGTCCAGACCTGGCATATCTTCGTATGTCCAAGCGAAGACATCTTCATATTCTTTAAGGAATGCAATGTATTGCTCTTGTTTTTCTTGACTTAATTCTGACCCAATATTGATTATGTGAGGATTATCCTCAGTTCCAATGTTAACTTTAATGACGTTTTTGACCTCCATGTGTAGATCTCTTTCAAAATTAGGTGGGGCGGGTGAGACGCCCAATTCTTGTAATTATTTTAAGGTTAAGTTGGATAATTCATCTTGAGGATTAGTGGCCTCAAGTTGGGCTATAGTTGGTATAGAACCATCAAAATAAAATCCATTGTGTAACATCTCTTCAACGGAGACATCGTGGAAGATATCTCCTTCCAACTCCTCATCGGAGTCAGCAATCATTTCAGGGTAAGCTATGGATAGCATGTTACATGTAAATGGCTGATTTTTTAGAGGCAAATCATCACGCCTATCCAAATAATCTTGATAACATATGAGTTGATCATCATCTTCAAAAGGAAAGGGTTGACCCTTACTAGGAAATAGGCCCACACCACAGTGAGTAGGCCACGGTTCTACCTCGAAAGGTTCTTTCATACCATTTTGGAAAGGTCCCAAGCCTTTCCCTTTATATCCCATTTTAAGCATTATGGGTTTAGCTTTAATATACTCATTAGTAAAATAACATCGTGCATATCCCTCATGATGAGTTTTGATATTTCGGGGTATTCTTCCCTAGTCATATCCTTTATAAATAAAAGCACAACTCCCGACTTGGTAAGTACTTCCCATGGGTTGTGGGAGGCCCAAAGTACGAGGAGATGGTGGCAAGTTATTTAAAAGAATAGAATTTTGCATAGAAGCATTTGTTTTTTTTGATATTAAGATTGTGGATAAATCTGGTAAAAGTTCATCAAAAAGAGCATAAGATGTAGAAGGATCATTCCCTATATCTTTAGATGTGGAAGGTATGATAGATGTTGATAATGTGGAAGTGTTAATAGATGGGTCTATAGGTTTTGAAATTATAGGGATGGAATATGAAGGATTGGTTGTGGATTGAAGATCTTTTTGAGGTTCTAGAGTGGTTTGTTTAGAAGATTGTTGATCTATATATGAGGGTGAAATGAATGGAGGAGAAATAGGTGAAGCTATGGGTGTGTGTTTCATAGTTTTAGATGAAAAATAAGAATTAGGATGTGTGGATGACAGAGCAGGGCAAAATTGCACTCCAACAGGTTCTGCCAAAGCACACATATCAAAGGGTCTAGGATCACCATGGATAGTGACCAACCGATTTTTAAATTCGAATTTAACACATTGGTGTAAAGTGGATGGGACAGCCCGCATTGCATTGATCCAAGGACGACCCAAGAGTATATTGTACGATGCGGGGCAATGTACAATAAACACGGTCGTATCTAGAGTTCGAGGACCAACTTGCAATGGGATGGTAATAACTCCACACGTTTCTTGTGTTTCGTCATTGAAAGCTTTGATGATCATGTCAGTTTTCTTCATTTCATCACTTCTAAACCCAAATCGTTGGTAGAAGTCAAAAGTGCAAATGTTTAGAGATGAACCATTATCAATCAGGACTCTTTTAACAGCTACATCTCCAATTAGAGCAGTAATATATAAGGGATTATCCTTATGTAAACCGTGTTGTGGGATATCTTTATCCCGGAAGTCAATACAATCGACTTCTCTAGTGATGATAGTATTGGCCATGGCTTCAGGTTGAATATTTTGAGGTACCATCATTTGGCTTAATGTAAGCATTAACTCATCCCTATGGGTAGGAGAAGATCTTAATAAATCCAAAAGAGAAATTATGGCTGTAGTATTGGATAATTGCTCATTAATATTGTAAGGGGGTTTAGGTTGAACATTAGGAGCATGATTCCCTTTATTGGGATTTTTCAAAACAAATGGAGCTGATCCATCATTCTGGTTTGGTTCTTGTTGAGAATTTTGAGCTTGTTGTCGGGTAACGACTCCGATGGTACCTACAATGTTATATTGAAGACGCTGAACTGGTCTCGGTTGAGCGTTTATGGCTTGTTCATTAGGGAGGAATTGATTAGAAGAGGGTCGAGTAGTAACTCTTCTAGGAAATGGTTCTTCTGGAACCATAGCATCTGTGATGGGTTGAATAGGATCTGATTCATTTTTAGAACTATTCGATTGGTTTGAGGTGATGTCTATTTCACTTTCAGTATCTGATTCTACATCACTAGGATCAGGAGTTTGAAAATTATGTAGGGGCCTGGTCGTGACCAGGGATAAAGTTGTGTCAAATGTTTGAGGATCCTGAACAGGTAATTGTCCGCTAATAGTCCCTACATATCGGGTAGGAGGAGGAACATTATGATGTTCGATTTGATTGGCCACCTCTTTACCATGTCTTGGTAAAGGATGTTGAAATATGTCTAATGATTGATTAGCATTTTGATTTTGATTTTGGGGAATGTTCTTTTGAGCATTATTAGGAGCATTTTGTTTAGGTTGGAAGGCTTGCACCTCCATTTCATTATTATCAATCAGATCTTGTATTTTATGCTTTAACCTTTTACAAGCATTGGTAGAGTGTCCAGGTCCTCTATGGAAATCACAAGTGTAAGTCAACTCTGTATCCGGGTATGGTTGGATCAGGTTCCTGGATAGCTGGTAATTGAATCAAACCTCTTTCGAGTAATTGAGGTAAAATAGTTGATAATGGTTGATTCAATCTAGTAAATTCTCGAGGAGGTTTATCAGGAGGTTTCAATATAAATTTTTCTGTTGTCTTCGTTGCATTGATATTAGCAACATTTTTGCTGTCAATGACTCCGTCACCTACGACTTGTTTGTTTTTATATTGATTTCTGGATGTTTTCTCATCATCCTTCTTCCTAAGTTGGCCTCTCCTAATGAGGGCATCTTCTACTCTTCGAGCTAAATCTATAGCTTGATCGAAGGTAGTTAAAGTAGCAGTTGATAACTCATAAGATATTTGTTCTTGCAAATTATTGATAAAAATGTCCAACATTTCCCTATAAGGTAGCACAAAGTGCAGTTTTCCTATCAACTGCCTCCATCTAGCTAAGAAATCAGCAAAACATTCATCTTTGTCTTGTTTTAAGTTGTATAAATCTTTAATGGTTACATGCCTCTCGATGTAGGCACTAAATTGATGGACAAAAGATTCAGCTGTTTCTTCAAAGTTTCTCAAAGAATGAGTGGGCAATTGATAGTACCACTCTAATGCCATTCCACCTAAACTTTTTGGGAACATTTTTAGTAATAGCAAGTCATCATGTGATATATCATGACATGCTATCCTAAACATGCGAAGATGCTCTATGGGATCTTTAGTTCCTTTATATATAGGCAGGACGGGCATGGGAAAATGCTTAGGGTACGGTTGTGCTACAACTATGGGATCCAAAGGTTGACTACATATCTCTCGATAATTGTACGAGGGACGGTAGGGATCTATCTGGTCCATGCGCGAAGCTAACTGTTTCACCATGGCTTCCAGATTACTAGTTTGCCCACCATATTGGTTCGGTAGGGCATTAATATGGGATTTGTGAGCATATGATGGAGGGACATGAAGATTAGATGCTATGTTGCTATTGTGTAAATTGTTGGTAGGAAAGGTGTTATGAAGAAATTTTGAAGTTGTATTATGTTGTATCCCGGATTGTTGAAAATTGGTGTTTGGCTTCATTTTAGGTTTTTGTTTACTTGAAGCATATTGATCAATAGTTTGGCGAAGTAAAGCAATGAAGGAAGTTTTCTTTTGTGTGGGAATGATTTTAGGCTCAATAACAGGTTCCTTAGGAGGTTGGGTAACCTGTTGTTTTGGCATGTTCTGAATCATAGTGACCATATCTCTATTGGATGGTCCAACCTTATCACTTTCTTGATCAATAAAAGACAAGGGATTAGTGTGTATGTCAAACATATGTTCCATGGCTGCTTGAGTGTCACTAATTTGCCCTTTATCAATACGAACTGCCATATTAAGAGCACCAATGTTATTATTGAAAAATTTCCAGAAATGATCTAAGTTATCAAAAGCAATAGTTCCATCTCGAGCTACTCTAGGGGATGAGGATCCATCCTCCTTAACATTTTCTTCTTGTTCATCTACAACAAGCTCATCGTCTTGCTGGTCTAGAGTTTCTTCTTCCGGGATTGGATCCTCAGGAAGGACATTTGGGTTTCTTGTTTTGTCTCCTAACCAATCTTCTTCTTCTCCTTCAGCTTGTTTACCATTCCTAAGTTTAGGCATTGTGCTTAACTTAGATTTCAGCAAATATATATATATAAAAAATATATATATATATATATATATATATATATATATATATATGCAACAAGCTTAAGAGGTATATATTTTAATTATATACCTACTATAATATTTAAAATGAAATGTTTTGGTTTTTGTTATGTTTTTTAGTTTTTCTTGTTTTTGTAATAATATTGTAAAGATAACAAACAACACAATAAATGCAAGAAATAATAATGAAAGCAATGATCTAGTTTTCTATAAATAATTTATAAATGTCATTAATGGGCTCAAGTTCTTCAGGAGTCATGAAGTGTTCTTCTTCAAATTGAAAATTTTCTTTCAAGAATTTAATGAAAAGGGCTATAGTGATATTATCTGTCTCAGATTCTGGTTGATAGAAGTAAAGCTCGTGGCAATACTCTCGATATAACATAGCTCGAGGAACTCTATTCCATCTTTCCCTATCCATAAGAATGACCTCTTGGTCTTCTACATGACCTAGGAACTGGTGTATAGTGGCTGCATTCTCGAGGTATTCCTCGAAGGTGAACAATTCTGAAGACACAAGAGCTCTCCTATAAGCTAACCATCTATGGCAAGCTCTCTGAAGTTCATGATAAAAGACGAGTTGATGAGGATCCAAGATTCTATCTAGGACAAGCCTCTTGATTTGTTTAAGTTTTGTTGACCTAGATGAAATGACACCTAGTCTTCTATCAAGTTCGTCCCACAGAAGTTGGTTTCTATCTGTTTCAGGCACACTAAGCACATAATTGATTTCTATGGCTGCTAATTGGTTTTCAACATTTATAGTAACTGCTAATATTTTCTTAGGAGCTACCATCTAAACATGATATGCAACTTATTAGTTTTAAATGATTTTAAATGCATCTATGTTTTTTTTTTTTTTTTCAAAAGGTTTTAAATGCATTCACGTCGGGTTCACCAAAATGTATCGCTCCAAATTTTTTGCATCCTTACCTTCAAAGCTATAGGATCCATGCCCGAAAGGAGGATGGGAAAAGGATGGCACGGTACCTCAGACTGAGAGGCCTTGTGAAGGTCCCGCCTCTCGGGGGAGGTGTATTATGGTGATTTTTCGACGGATGGTGGGTTCACTAGGAAACGTTTGAATGGCGCTTTCCACGCCTAGGTTGGGAATGTGTTTAATGTGTTCAGTTTTATCTTTAAACATTCGAGTCCTAGGTTTGGCCAAATGAATCTAAGTTGTTCTATTATGAAAATGCAGGCTAAATGAAATACAAAAAATAGATTTTAAACAGAAAACAGAGAGAAAAAGCTAAATTACAGAGCCATACCTGATCCGGATGTCTGATGGAGGTTCTGATTCTTGAAGCAGAAAGGATCGTCTAGAATTTGACAAGATCGTCTCCGACCTACAGGATCGTCTGAGATCTGACGAATTCGTCGACGAATTCATCGAGACCTGCAAACAGAGAAATAGGCACAGAATACAAAAAATACAACAATACAAATAGAGGGCAATGATGTGAAACAATAATAGGAATGTTAATAAGATAATCCTAAATAGGAATGCGAGCAAATTACAATGTTTTAATAGTTAATCATGATTTCATTATGCAATTAAACTACATGGGTGAACTCCAAGATGCAGAATAACAGAAAATAATGAACAAACTGACTAGATGCAGAATAAAATAGCAGATGAGAAGAGAAAAATGCAAACTCTGGGCACTGATTGCCCCCAACGTTGATTGCAGTCGAAATCATCTCGGATTGGTACGAAATCGTCTCGAATTGAACAGGATCATCCACGACGAACTGAGCTTGCTCCGGCTGAAAAATACTAAGGTTCCTGCAACAAAATTTGGATAGGACAAGTGCAGATGGTAATTCAGGATGTTTTAGTGCGTGTAAAGTCAAGTTACAGGAAATATCAGCCAGGGGTAGGTTAAGGGGAGGGCCTAAGTTTAAATAGGCTTAGGAGGGAGGTTAGGAGGTTGGAGATCATCCCAATTTGGGAGATCTCCAACGGGGAGGGTCTCTAACGACGTAGACACGCTTCTGCCCGGATTAGAGACGTCGTTGGAATAGAGGCTAATTGAGAAAAATTAGTTTTGGGACAAGATCGTCTGGACGTCCTAGTCCAGACGAAATCGTCCGATCTGAGGCGATATCGTCTGATCGACGACGATATCGTCAAACGGTCAAAACAAACTCTAAAAATGGCACGGGAAAGGAGGAAACGGGTTAAACGACGGTTTGGAAGCGGTTTTGGGGGTTAAAATTTGAATTTGAATATTTACTAGAGTAATTGTAATTATTTAAGGTTTTACTGCGCCAATTTTAGGGTGCTACAATTACCAATTTAATGAAAGCAAATGTCAATCTCAAAGCTGCCCACTTAAGGTTTAACAACTTCACACAAGAAGCAATTTTAACCTTAAAACATCATGCTTTCATTTCCATAATCAACCAAAAGCACTCTCAACATTACAAGAAAAATTTATCCCTTATACACCTTATTTCTCCCTTATTGTCTTATCAAAAATAAAATTTATCTCTCATAAGAATGCAATAAGATATTTCAAACAACACCTTCAAAAGAATCTTTTATCAAAATAAAACAAACTTTAAACTCCTTATAACTCCTAAGCTATTTTTCCCTCTAATAAACTTCCTCCATCCGCAAAATACACTTAGCAAAAATTAATTTTGAAAATACCTTGGCCAACATCAAAAATCGCACTATGGAGAAATTGCACACGAATTCTAACACCACCCACTATGTCCACTTCACGATGAAAAACCCTTTCGTGTTATTCGAACATGGAACCTCCCGTTCAGGTAGCGCACCAATAGCCTAGCTGCTACTGGTGTGCCAAAGGTGCCCGGTGAGGTTTAAACCTCACGCTGTTAGCCTTGTTCCTTCTACGCTAGGTATTAAATAAAATAATAGTGCCTTCCTTTCTTCTGACGTGAACACGAAGATGAAAACATTATGACAGATTTACGACAAACAACGAGTACAAAAAAATGAACAGTGGATTCACGAAAACGATGAAGACATAGTCAAACAATAGATCACGAATTCACAACGAGCAACTCTTTTCAAAATGCGGATGGGATAATTCTTGATTTTCATCGAGGGATATTTATATGCATTTTTACCATAAGCTCTTGACGTCGACGAGGAGTTTAACACGTCGACGGAGGTCTTGGCTAGTGCCCACAATCTTAAAACATAGCGCCATGGGTTAGGATAACCCATTGCAAACAATAATTTAATATTTATTTTAAAATAATTAAAGGGAACCTTAACAAGGTTTTTAATTATTTAAATAAATACTTCCTCCTGGACCCAAATGCATTAAACTAATGCATCCACATGTAATCTTTAAACCTGCCAACTTGGGGTTTACAAAAGACCTTTGAAACTGTCATGCCGTAACCTTCATCAAAACAAATTATTTGACATCAAATCAAATTCCTTCAAGAGCTTCTTGACATCAAGGACAACTTATACACTTGAGCAAAGGCAATGTACCCAAAGTACCCAAAATTGCCAACAATCTAATTAAAGGATGCATTTCCAAACCTTGGTTTTCTATTCTTATCAATGGATCCACAACTAGTTATTTTTAGAGCAATAGAGGACTAAGACAAGGAGACCCCATATCTCCTTTACTCTTCATCATTGTTGGGAAAGCTCTTGGAAGGACCATAAAGGATGCCTATAGATAAGGACTCATTTCAAGAATCAGAGCAACATCCCAGACCAATCCAGTCACACACCAACAATTCATGGATGATACCATAATTTCTACATCTACTTCTATTTTCGAAGCTAAGCTAATCAAATATATTTTACTTTTGTATGAGGAAGTGGCGGTCAAAAAATGAATTTCAATAAAAGCAAGATTTATTTCTTTAACACCCTTTACAGAGGTAGATCAAAATTACAAGAATCTAAGAATACTTTGTATTCCTTTCTTGCAACTAATTTGGGACTTCCTTTGTTCATTGGTAATCCTTTATATTCAATGTGGAATAATGTGATTGAAAGGATCCAAAAGAAATTAGCAGGATGGAGAGGAAAATTCTTATCTCAAGCTGCCAAAGGAACCCTTACTATGGCTTCCATTCAAAGTGTCCTAGTGTACTTTATGTCTATTTTCAAGGCCGCAACTATGGTTTACCACATAATAGAGCAAATTCAAAAAAAATCTTTTATCTGGGACTGAAAACAAATAGTGCCTACATCTTGTTGCCTGGAATAAAGTGTATATAACCAAAGATAAGGGAGGAATTGGTCTTAGGAGAATCCACCCATTAAACTTAGCCCTGATAGCTAAACAAGCATGGTGTCTGGTTACCAATGATAGTATTGAATGGGTAACTATAGTAAAGAGAAAATACTTGTAGGGAATTGACTTCCTCAATGAAATGGCCCCCACCATAGGATATGCATTTTGGAAATCCATAATAAACACCAGATAACTTTTGAATAAAGGTTTAAGGTGGAAGCTAGGGGATGAATGCAACATAAATTTTTGGAATGACAAATGGATCAGAGAATAATATATCATCACAAACGATAACCTTTCTAGTATAAAAGTTTTCACTTATGTCATGTTTGGCCAAAAAGTCTTTTATTTTTTGAGCATCCAGAATAGTAGAAGCAGCTGGAAACCTATCAGATGCAACTCTCATATGACAGAGTCTTCCTTGCTGAATTTCAATACTATTTCTTATGGCAATTCCAAAGACTCTCCTTTTTGGGAGACCACTAAGAGTGGAGAATTCTTGATCAAGTTCGCTTACCAATTGCTCCTAGATATCAAGGAACATTTATTTCCTTGTCATATTGTTTGGCCCAAATTCCTCATCCCTAAGGTTTTCTTTTTCGCTTGGTTGGCCATCTAAGAGAGAATATGTTGAGAAAGGTGTTGCAAGAAGGTTGTCATTGTTGTCAACACAGGAAGTTAGATCCAAGGATGCAGTGGGTAGACAGATCAGAAATCATTCAGATGCAGAAGATAGAAAAAATTTGAAGAAAAAGACAAGTTAGAAAACTGTCGCGATATCGCAACATGTTTTCTGTCGCGATTTCGCAACAAGTCGGAGGAGAGAGAAAGCACAGCCAAAAATGTCGTGATTTCGCGACGAAAGTGAGGAGAGAGAAAGCACAGCCAAAAATGTCATGATTTCACGACGAAAGTGAGGAGAGAGAAAGCACAGCCAAAAATGTCATGATTTTGTGACAAGTCGGAGGAGAGAGAAGGCGCAAGGCAAACTGTCGTGATTTCGTGACATGTCGGAGGCCAAGAAGCTAAGTCGAGAAATTGTAGCGATTTCGCTACATGTTGAATTTTTGCTGGCAGAAGCAGGGAGAATGTGTTAAGTGAAAAAGTTGTAGCGATTTCGCTACAAGTTGCAAAGGCACAACACAAAGGTGAAGCGATTTTGCTACGAGTAAAAGTTGCACAGAACAAAGGTGTAGTGATTTCGCTACGAGTTGCAAAGGCACAAAGAAAAGGAGTAGCGATTTCGCTATGGGTAAAAGTTGCACAGAACAAAGGTGTAGCGATTTCGCTACGAGTTGCAAAGGCACAAAGCAAAGGAGTAGCGATTTCGCTACGGGTAAAAGTTGCACAACATGAAGGTGTAGCGATTTCGCTACCAGAAAAAAGTGCAGAACTTAAAGATGCAGCGATTATGTTACAAGTCAAAATTTCACAGGAAGAAGCAAGTTGGAAGCACAAGGCTCAAAGTTGTAGAAATTTTGCTACTGCATGAAGCACAAAATGTACGAAAGCTGAAAGCATCGTGATTTCATGACAAAGATGAAGATGACGTCAGCGAAAGCTGAAAGTGTCACGATTTCGTGACAAGATGCAAGAAAAGCTGCTGGAAGCTGGAAGCGCCATGATTTCGCGATAAGAATGAGGATGATGTCAGCAACTGATTAAAGTGTCACGATTTCGTGACAAGAATGGTAGTGAAGCGTTCAAAGGCCAAAATGGTCGCGATTTAGTGACGACAAGGTCAAGGAGGCGTACGGCCACAAAAAATGTTGCGATATCACGACGTGTTGCTATTTCACAGCAATAAGCTACAGGAAGGTGATGAAGGTGGCAGAAGAGGTTGAGGCCGACAAGTTGAACCGAGGCCGATGTCTTTAGGGTTTTGAAGCCGACATTTTCAAGGGTGTAACAGCGAACGTTTTTAGGGTTTTGAAGCCGACATTGTCAAGGGTGTTACAGCGGACGTCTTTAGGGTTTTAAAGCCGACGCTATCAAAGGTGTTACAGCGGACGTTCTTAGGGTTTTGAAGCTGACATTTGCTAGGGTTTTACAATGAATTTTTTTAGGTTTTGCAACCGAAAATCACCAAGTTAAGCAGCCAAAAAATTCTAGGGTTTGAAGTCGACATCATTAGGGTTTGCAGCCGACGTCTTAGAGTTACAACCGACTATGATTTAACATTTGTTCTTAAAGATTTCTTCTATAAAAGGAGGTGTTCTTAAAGATTTGTTCTTAAAGATTTCTTAATGATTTAACATTTGTTCTTAAATATTTCTTCTTAATGAAGTTTTATTCTGTAATCTTTATTATTATCTTCCAAGTTGTAGCTTGGCACAAGGGGTTGGTGCCTCTTTCCAGTAGGTGCTGGTAAAATAGGAGTTGGTGCTCCATTATGTTGAAGCAGATAAAGTTAAGGGGTTGGTGCTCCTTCCAGTTGGTGCTGGTAAAGTATTATGTAAAGTTGTAGCTTTGCATTGACTAGATTTGGATGGTAGTCCAAGCAGTCATTTTTGAGGAGTAGCCACATTGGTGAACCTCGTTAAATTGTTGTGTTATGTGTGATGCTTTCTTGATGCATTTAGTATATTTTTATCTGCTTTAAACTGCTACTGGATTTAAAACCATATGTTTTAGAAATTTTAAAGAACACACTGATTCACCCCCCCTCTCAGTGTCATTGTGTTTACAACAATTGGTATTAGAGCTAAGTACCTGAACAGGTTTAAACAGCTAAGGTGATCTTGGAAGTTACGCAATGGCAAGTGGTGAAGGTTTCTCCTCAAACAAAGCACCATTGTTTGATGGGACTAACTATGCATTCTAGAAAATTAGAATGCAGACCTATCTCAGTGCTTTGGGTTTTGACATCTGGGGTGCAGTAGTCAATGGTTACAAAGCTCCTGCCACCGCTCCAACAGACACTACTGGTAAAAAGGCATTTGAATATGATTCAAAAGCAAAAAATGCCATCATGTGTGGACTAGTGGACAGTGAGCTAGTCAAGGTCATAAATTGTGAATCAGCAAAAGATATATGGGATAAACTAGAGAACATTCATGAAGGAGATGATAGGATCAAGGAGGCCAAACTTCAAGCACATCGAGCTCAATACGAATCTTTAAATATGGACAATGATGAAAACATAGAGACCTTCATGCAAAGAGTCAATGGGATCACCAATTCAATCAGAGGTCTCGACGAAGAATTAATCGATGCTTCTATCGTGAAAAAGGTATTAAGATCGCTCCCTCCTAGATTTGATTCTAAATTCTCTGCCATAGAAGAAGCCAAAAATCTAAATAGTTTTAGTATGGATGAGATGCATGGTTCTTTGACTTCTTTTGAAATGAGAATAGGAAGGTCTAATCCCACAGACAGAGAAGCAGCTTTCAAAGCCCAAAAAGGCAAAAGCACAAAACAAGAGTCTGATGAAGAGGATGCTTCAGATGAAATGGAAGCAAACTTTGTCGAAAAGCTGAGAAAAGGAAAAAGAAAATACAAAGGAAAGCTACCTTTTAAATGTTTCAATTGTGGAGGCATAGGAAACTTTGCTATCAAATGTCCTCTCAATGACAAGAACAAAGGTGAAGAAACTCAGCATCAAGAAAGAAGTGAATGGAGGAAGAAAACAAACTTCAGAAAAGGTAATTTCAAAAAGAAAAGCTTTATCTTCCGAAATGCAAAATCTTCAGAGGATAGTTCTAGTGAAGACTCTGAAGAAGGAACAGGTGAGGCTCTCTTTATGGCGTTTGAAGTAGAAGAATCAGAAGAGGTAGAAAACACACAAAAGAGAGAAGGAATGAATTCTGAAGTATCTATTGAAATAGGTGAGGCTGAAGTTGATTTAGAAGGTGAGCTGGTTTCTGCTCTTATGGAATGGAAATCTGAGAAAAGAAAGAATAAAAAATTGTTAAGGAAGCTTGAGGATGCAAATGACATTATAGCCAGTCTAAAAACACATACAGAAGAGTACAAGAAAATGTCCGAAGATCTTGAAGTATAGGTAACCATGAAGATAGATTACTGTTGCAAATTGGAAGAAGAAAATGTTAGTCTTCGAATATAGATACAAGAGCTGGATCGAAAAATTAGCTGTCATTTAAAATGTGATGAAAGTTCGATGAAGCTGGACAAAATCCTAAGCAATCAAAGACCCACAGGTATCAAATTCGGTCTAGGTTTTACTGAAGGAGAATCATCAAGTGGACCAAAGGCAAGCAATGCTGAAAGTGAAAAGAGTAAAGACAAGAAACAGTCTGTGGAAAGAAAAACAAATTAGGCAAAAGAAAGCTGTAATGCCAGTCCTGAAATAGCAGCTGACAATGATGGCTTCACCAAGGTCACACATCAAAAGAAAAGAAGATCTAAGGCTCCTGCAACAACTTGGCCAAGACCATATTTCAGGTTCAATCATTATTTCTATGGTTTCTTTTTTAAATGTAATGGTTATAGGCATAAAATTGTTGACTGCAAGTACAATATAGGTTCAAGAAGTTTCACTAGTAGAAATGCTTTTGCTCCTCTAATGAGTTATGCAGTAGAATGCTTTAAGTGTCACAACTTTGGGCATATTGCCAAGAACTGTCGTAGTATTTCTGGTTCATGTCAATCTCAGAAAAAAGAGGAATTCAACTATATAGGGCAAAACAAAATATAATTTCTTCTGAAGGATATGTGCAAAATTTTGAAAAGAGGAAATCCCAGCTAGAATCCAACACCACAGTTAAAATAGAATGGAAACAAAAAGAACAGCTCAGGAAAGAACAGGAATTTTTAATAGTGCAGACAGCTTTTAGAGCTCAGAATAAATATGTACCGTGGATTCTTGACAGTGGTTGCTCAAGTCATATGACAGGTGATAAACAAAAATTTGAAAATCTACAGAAATATGAGGGTGGTTCTGTGAAGTTCGGCAATAATGATGGAGCCAAAATAATAGGTAAAGGATCTATCAAAATTAGTGAAGGGAAAATCAAGTCAGAAGAAGTTTTATATGTGGATGGTTTGAAACATAACCTGTTAAGTGTGAGTCAAATCTGTGATAAAGGACATGAAGTGGTTTTCAAGAAGCAGGGTTGTGAAGTCAAAAAAATAAACAACGAGAAATTGATAGCAACCGGCTCAAGGACGTCTGGCAACTCGTACACACTCTCAGAATTTTTAGAAGGTATGTGCTTCATTGGACAAGAAGAAGAGAACTGGTTGTGGCATAAGAGGCTTGGACACATAAGTTTTGATAATTTGGTAAAAATCAGCTCTAAACAAGCAGTGAGAGATATTCCAACCATTAAGAAACCTTCAAACAGTGTTTGTGCTTCATGTCAGAAGGGAAAGCAAACCAGAGTTTCATTTAAAACAAAAGAATATCACACTAGTAGGCCTTTGGAACTCATTCATACAGACTTATGTGGACCCATGAGGACTCAAAGCATAAACGACGACAAATACTTTATGTTGTGTATCGATGATTATTCCAGAATGACATGGATATTCTTCCTAAAAGATAAAATAGAAGCTTTTGAAATGTTTAGAACCTTCAAACAGCTAGTTGAGAATGAAACTGGAAAAAGGATTAAATGCTTGCGATCAGACAGAGGAGGAGAATTCATTTCGAATGAATTTACAGAATACTATGAAAAATATGGTATCAGGAGACAATATTCAGTAGCCAAAACTCCTCAGCAGAATGGTGTAGTAGAGAGGAAGAACATAACTATACAGGAAATGGCACGCACCATGCTAGCGAGAAAACAAAATAGCAGATAGATTCTGGAAAGAAGTAGTTCACACAGCAGTATACATTCAAAACAGGTATATGTTAAGAACTCATGAATGCAAAACTCCATATGAGTTGTGGTTTGGTAGAAAAGCAACAACAAAACATCTCAAAGTATTTGGCTGTAAGTGCTACATCAAAAAAACTGATGACAACCTTGGAAAGTTTGAAGATAGAGCAGATGAAGGTGTTTTTGTTGGTTATTCTCCACATAGCAAAGCTTACAAATGCTACAACAAGAGACTCAAGAAAATTGTGGATAGTACAAATGTTAAATTCGATGAAGGGAGGAAACAAACAGTTAACTTTGAAGAAAACTACCCAATCTACGAAGAAGTCATTGAAGGAGATGAAGTGCATGGAACAGAAAACACGTCTATGGCTGATGCAGATAACTTATCAGATGACTCAGAGGTGCAAGAAAATAGAAAATTCAAAATGGGCATCTAGCAAAAAAATCATCCTAGAGACCAAATAATTGGAGATCCCACAGCTGGCATTCAGACAAGAAAGAAAGTAATAAGTAATTACTCTCTTTTATCCAGCATTGAGCCCAAAAACATAGATGAAGCAAGCAAAGATGACAGCTGGATGAAGGCAATAAATGAAGAGTTAGATCAGATTGAAAAGAATAGAACCTGGGAACTAGTACCTAGACCTGCAAATAAGAATGTAATAGGCACCAAATGGATATTTCAAAATAAATTAAATGAAGACGGTCAGGTCATTAGAAATAAAGCAAGACTGGTTTGCAAAGGCTATGCACGTGTCGAAGGCATTGATTTTGAAGAGACTTTCACACCAGTGGCCAGACTAGAAGCTATTAGAATGTTTCGGCACTAGCAGTTCACAAGAACTTCGGAGTTTATCAGATGGATGTAAAATCTACGTTTTTAAATGGGAAACTTGAAGAAGAGGTCTATATTGAACAACCAGATGGCTTTCAAATCAGTGAAGATCCTAACCTTGTCTACAAATTAAAGAAAGCACTCGTATGGATTAAAAAAAGCACCATGGGCATGGTATGCTAGGCTAGATAATTATCTCTCTCAACGGGGATTCAAGAAAGGTTTAGTGGACAGTAATCTGTATGTGAAAACAGAAGGTGGGCATCTCATTGTTCTTGTTGTCTATGTGGATGATATCATATTTGGCAACAACAAAGATGAATCGTGTAAAGACTTAGCAAACAAGATGCAGAATGAATTTGAAATGTCAATGATTGGTGAACTATCTTACTTTCTGGGGCTACAAGTTAATCAGAATGAGAAAGGTATATTCATTTCCCAAATCAAATATGTGAAAGAAATGCTAAAGAGGTTCACTATGGAGGACTGTAAGCCAGTCAGCACTCCCATGACAATAGGCTACAAGTTGAGTAAAGAAGACAAATCTCCACCTGTAGATCAAACCATGTATAGATCAATGATAGGAAGCTTACTATATTTAACTGCAACCAGACCTGATATTCACAGGCAGTTTGCATGGTAGCCAGATTTTAGGCCAGTCCCAAAGAGACTCATGTAATAGCATTCAAAAGGATTTTTTGGTATCTCAAAGGCACCATGGAGTATGGGTTGTGGTATCCAAAAGGAAAATATTTCACTCTTATATCATATTCGAGATGCAGATTGGGCTGGATGTGTTGATGACGGAAAGAGTACCAGTGGAGGAGCATTCTATTTGGGGGACATATTGGTTGCATGGCACAAGAAGAAGCAAGAGTCGGTTTCTTTATCTACGACTGAGGCGAGAATATATTGTAGCAAGCAACATGTTGCACACAAGTCTTGTGGATAAAACAAACTTTGAAAGATCTAGATATCAATTTTAGTGAACCAATATCAGTAAAGTGTGATAACACCAAGTGCAATTAACATCTCTAAGAATCCAGTAATGCACTCACGGACAAAGCACATTGCTATTAGGTATCATTTCTTGAAAGAGAAAGTTGTAGAAGGAGAAGTTAAATTGGATTATGTCCCAACTATAGAACAAGTAGCAGATATTTTTACAAAACCTTTGCCCAAGGAAGTATTTGAGTACCTTCGAAGAAAATTAGGAGTAGTCACACTTCCTAAGAAGTGACTAGCTATAGGGATCACTTTCTCAGGGAGCAATTGAGCATTTGAGTATTCTTTTGCTCATGATCGGACTCGGGGGAGTCAAATTGTGCCTGAGAAGTGTGAGGATGGACTCAGGGAGAGTCTGCAGTAGCCCTTTGGTATTATTGACAAAGGGGGAGAAGAGTTACAGGAATGTATACAGGTGTTGCCAACAATTCCAAAGGGGGAGATTGTTGAGCAAGGTGTTGCAAGAAGGTTGTCATTGTTGTCAACACAGGCAGTTAGATCCAAGGATGCAGTGGGTAGACAGATTAGAAGTCATTCAGATGCAGAAGATAGAAAAAATTCAAAGAAAAAGACAAGTTAGAAAACTGTCGCGATATCGCGACATGTTTTCTATCGCGATTTCGTGACAAGTCGGAGGAGAGAGAAAGCACAGCCGAAAATGTCACGATTTCACGATGAAAGTGAGGAGAGAGAAAGCGTAGCCAAAAATGTCATGATTTCGCGATGAAAGTGAGGAGAGAGAAAGCACAGCTGAAAATGTCATGATTTCACGACAAGTCGGAGGAGAGAGAAGGCGCAAGGCAAACTGTCATGATTTCGCGACATGTCGGAGGCCAAGAAGCTAAGTCGAGAAACTATAGCGATTTCGCTACATGTTGAATTTTCGCTGGCAGAAGTAGGGAGAATGTGTTAAGTGAAAAAGTTGTAGCGATTTCGCTACAAGTTGCAAAGGCACAACACAAAGGTGTAGCGATTTCGCTACGGGTAAAAGTTGCACAGAACAAAGGTGTAGCGATTTCGCTACGAGTTGCAAAGGCACAAAGCAAAGGAGTAGCGATTTCGCTACGGGTAAAAGTTGCACAGAACAAAGGTGTAGCGATTTCGCTACGAGTTGCAAAGGCACAAAGAAAAGGAGTAGCGATTTCGCTATGGGTAAAAGTTGCACAACACGAAGGTGTAGCGATTTCGCTACCAGACAAAAGTGCAGAACTTAAAGATGCAGCGATTATGTTACAAGTCAAAATTTCATGGGAAGAAGCAAGTTGGAAGCACAAGGCTCAAAGTTGTAGAAATTTCACTACTGCATGAAGCACAAAATGTACGAAAGCCGAAAGCGTCACGATTTCACAACAAAGATGAAGATGACATCAGCGAAAGATGAAAGTGTCGCGATTTCACGATAGGATGCAAGAAAAGCCGCTAGAAGTCGGAAGCGTCACGATTTCATGACAAGAATGAGGATGAAGTCAGCAACTAATTAAAGTGTCATGATTTCGTGACAAGAATGGTAGTGAAGCATTCAAAGGCCAAAAGGGTCGCGATTTCGCAACGACAAGGTCAAGGAGGCGTATGGCCACAAAAAGTGTCGCGATATCACGACGTGTTGCTATTTCATGGTAATAAGCTACAGGAAGGTGATGAAGGTGGCAGAAGAGGTTGAGGCCGACAAGTTGAACCGAGGCTGAAATCTTTAGGGTTTTGAAGCCGACATTGTCAAGGGTGTAACAGCGAACGTTTTTAGGGTTTTGAAGCCGACATTGTCAAGGGTGTTACAGAGGACGTCTTTAGGGTTTTAAAGCCGACACTGTCAAAGGTGTTACAATGGACGTTCTTAGGGTTTTGAAGCCGACATTTGCTAGGGTTTTACAATGAACATTTTTAGGGTTTGCAACCGACAATCACCAGGTTAAGCAGCTAAAAAATTCTAGGGTTTGAAGTCGACATCATTAGGGTTTGCAGTCGACGTCTTAGAATTACAGCTGACTATGATTTAACATTTTTTCTTAAAGATTTATTCTATAAAAGGAGGGCTAATTGAAGATGGAAGTGGACTTGTGTGAAGATAAGGTGTGTATGCGAAATTTGCAGTGCGTAGAGAGTGAGTCGTTTCGATTTGAGCTAAGGCCGAAGCGATATTTCTTCAGTGACAAAGTGAAGAGTGCATATCGAATCTTCGAGAATAAAGAGCGCGATGTGCAGAGGGTGTGTTTCAAGTCCGAAGTAATAATACGTAGACTGCAAAAGTGATCGATCTTCTGATTGCAGTAGAGAGTGTGAAGAAGTTCAGAGAAGCGATCGGATAGTGCGAATCGTGTTGCGCAGAAGCAGCAAAATGCAAAAAAATAGCAGACTATAAGAAATGAGGTGAAAGTTTTATTCTGTAATATTTATTATTATCTTCCAAGTTGTAGCTTGGCACAAGGGGTTGGTGCCTCTTTCCGGTAGGTGCTGGTAAAATAGGAGTTGGTGCTCCATTCTGTTGAAGCAGATAAAGTTAAGGGGTTGGTGCTCCTTCCAGTTGGTGCTAGTAAAGGATTATGTAAAGTTGTAGCTTTGCATTGACTGGATTTGGATGGTAGTCCAAGCAGTCATTTTTGAGGAGTAGCCACATTGGTGAACCTCATTAAATTGTTGTGTTATGTGTGATGCTTTCTTGATGCATTTATTATCTTTTTATCTACTTTAAACTGCTACTGGATTTAAAACCATATGTTTTAGAAATTTTGAAGAACACACTGATTCACCCCCCCTCTCAGTGTCATTGTGTTTACAATAGAATCCTCAATATCAATGATCTACTTAAAAGAGATATCATTCTCCCTAGTAGGTGTTTTATGTGTATATATGATTGGGAGTCCCCTTGTCACCTCTTCCTCACCTGTCCTTATTCCTCTTCCATCCTCAACAAATCCTCCAAATATTCCACATCCTATGGGTCAAACCTTGTTCTATTGTCGAGATCTTCCTCCAATGGCCCACTCCCTTTCATAACCCTTGCCTCAAATTCCTTTAGAAAACTTGCCTCCACTATTTCCTTTGGCAATTTTGGCTTGATAGAAACCATAGAATCTTCAATCATAGCAAGTTTGGTCCTGATTTGATCTCTAGAAAAATTATCTCCTTTGCAAAAGAAAACGCTCTCCTTAGTCCTCCTTCTTCCATACTTGATTCCAGGTTCGAGGATTCCTTAGGTTGTTCCTTAAACCTCCCTCTTGTGGAAATCCCTATCCAACCATCTCCTAATATAAGAGCTAACTCTAATGTATTCCTCCACCAAATGGTTGGTTTAAGTTGAACTTTTATGGCGCTATAAAAGGAAACCTAGGAAGGATAGGTGCAGGAGGCATCCTTAGGGATCACTATGGGAACATCATATTTGCCTTTGTAGAATGCCTAGGATTCTATACTAAATCATATTTCTAAAGCAAAAGCTATGTGGAGAGGATTAACCATTGCAAAAAATTATCCCAGCAGGTTGATTGTTGAAGGAGATTCTCTTAACATAATCAACTACTTAAAGAACAATAGTAATCCTTCATGGAGGGTCAGGGACTACATTGAGGAAGCAAGGATTTTGACTCTTGACCAATAGGAGACCATATTCCAACATTCCTTCAGAGAGGCCAACAGGGCAGCTGATAGACTAACAAACCATGGAGTCAATGCTTCAAGCCTAATCATGTGGATAGATGGTATCCTGTAAGCAGTTATGGACATTGTGGACCAAGAAAAAATAGCAATGAATCCAAATAAAATTGTCATCTTTGTCCCACCAATAATTCACCTTAACACCCCTATTTCCTTGGGTGCTAGTTTCAAGAGGTGTGTTCCCAAAGTCAAAATGCTCGATATTTACAATGGTTGTTTCCATGAAAGCATTATTGTTAGTCTTAATTGCAGAGCCTTCCTTACCATTTTCAATTTCCAATTCCTATTTCATCATTTCCAAGATAGGAATAATAACAAAAAAATTCCCACGTTGGTTGCACCCTTGCTTTCCCACCCTCCATTTCTCACACCCTTCATACGTATCTTCATTATTTTCCTCCCATCATTGTCGCTTCATCCAACTTGTCATTTCAGCTTCCCTCTACCCATCGCCATATTTTTTTCTAGCTCACATGGCCTTTTTTGGTGTTTCGAGCCATATCGATCTTCAATATTGCTTTTTTTCCCAAGGATATCTTTATGAATGGTGGGATTCCCCAAGATGACTATTGCAATTTCTACAATACCTTCCAAAAGTTTTGGTTCCTTCCAAGAGAAGCTACATCCCTTAAGCATGTGTGGTTTGTCTTTTTTAAGAACCAGTCTAGTTATTCCTTCAACAAGCATCCTTTCTAGAGGCCCAAGATGAGTTTTGTCAAGCCTAATTTCCTAGAGCTTTAACCCATTGCTAAGGTGATCCTTGCTAAGATGGGTTTCATTCCCTTCTTCAAGAAATTTTTTAGAGATGAACTTGAAATTACCATGGTGATCCTGGAGAGCTGGGACAGAGGAAAGGTTAATGTTCGAGGAAAATATTACCTAAATGACATAATTTTTTTGGTAAAAATCATTGGGCAAACTACCAAAGGGTGATTTATCCAACATGAAAAGCATAATTGGGAAGCCAAACTAAAGGAGTTTAAGGATCAAAATTTTTGCAAGCAGGCAAAGGCAGGTATGCATCGCGCGGATCTCCCATCCCCATGGAATAAGGTAATGAAGCCTGTTATGGAATTCATCACTATATATGACCCTAATAAAACTCTCTGTAGCTTCCATTTTGCTTTTTTGAATCATTTTAGAGATATTAACCTTATAAATATTCCTCATTTTATGTTCAACTCCATTAGCTACTCCATTGAAGCTTGCAAAAAGAGGAATGGAAATGACCTCCCTTCTCACCAAGGCCTATTCAAAGTCCATTATAAACATTGAATGGTCCATTTCCCTAGTGGTTTAACCCCCCCTTCATCCTATAATGTCCCTACTAAAGGAAGACCTAGCCATACCAAGGCCAAACCAAGCCCATCCTCATCCTCCACCTCTCCCTGACCTTGGTTGCCAAGAAGAGAGCGGCCATAGAGGTATTTAGAGAATTGCTCATGAATAAGAAGATCAAGCAGAAGGAACCTGAGGGAACGGTTAGGTTTTCATCTCACCTAAGAAAAAATTTACTCAAGACAAGCAGAAGATCCTAGATATTGATTCTGATGAGGATGACCGTGACATTGAAGCTCAACTTTTGTAGTAGCTCATTATCACTACTACTTCCAAAGGTATTTTTTAGTTGGAAAACATCATGTCCCAATTGAAATATTTCGTGGAGAAATTCATTGATCTCATTAATGCCCTCCACCTCCTATTTTTCTATGAAAATTTTCTTGGGGCTACTCTGGAGGATGCCAAGACATCTAAGGTCATCACCGAGGATGAGGACAAGGATGCAGTTAAGGATGAAGTAAATGAAGGAGACATCAAAGTTGGAGAGAAAGACTAACATATTTACTTTTTACTACTGGTGGTGGTGAGGCTTCCCTACGTGGGGCTCTTTTCTATGGTGTATGGTCCTAGTTGTTTTTTCTTGTGTGGGACTATGTGCCTCCTTCCCCTTATGTTTCTATTTTTTCAACCTCATTAAGTTGTTTTTGTATGCAGGTTTTGGGGTCTCCTGCTAAAACCCCCTTTTTTTGAATGAAAATTTAACTTATCAAAAAAATAAAATAAACCCTTTCTTTTCATTTCATAAATTAAAGTCCCATACCCTTAATTTACAAAACAAACCAATTTCATATTTTCATATCAATTAATCATAAGGTCATATGTTCTTCTCTTTGCATTAATCAAATAATTCCATATCTTATTAATCATAAAGTCATATGTTCTACTCTTTCCATTAATCAAATAATTCCATATTAATTAATCATAAAGTCTCTTTACATTAATCTAATAATTTCATATCTAATTAATTATAAAGTTTATTTACAATAATCAAATGAATCCAAAACTAATTAATTATAAAGTTTCTTTACAATAATCAAATGAATCCAAATCTATTTAATTATAAAGTATCTTTACAATAATCAAATGAATCCAAATCTAATTCATTATAAATTTTCTTTATGATAATCAAATGAATCTTGTTGCTTCCAAATTAAACATCAATTAATTAACTATCCATCCAACAACTTAAAACAATGCCCATATTTACAACGAGAGGGAGGTATCCCCAAACAACCAGAGCTAGACCTCATAAGGAACATAGAATGCTACTCAACACGAGGTGCAAAAGGAGAGTACACGATGGATGACACCCATCCTCAATACAAGTTGGATATAAAGGACCCAGTTCTCTACTACCCATAGGGTGCCTAGCAAAACTCACCAATCATAGCCTGACTCGATGTCAAACAACTATGAATAGAGAGAATGCTTTCCAATATGAAGGATTGTACCCTATCATAGCACAATGACTGACATACCTTTTAAGAGAACTAGCCACGGTTGCCAACGGTTACCATCCCAAGCGATGTCATCACCAACAGTGATAACACGCTCATGATAAACACACTACCAAGCTCTGTCAGCCTAACACTAGTAGAGGTGACCTTTGCCAACACAATTTTCTCTACTCTACCACAAAAACATAGTCAAACATTGTCCTAGAAAGTGGTTAGGGAATATGGCAAACCACTTTTGACATGGAGGGAGGATTGGGCAAACCAACTCAAAACAACTTGTCTTACTCCAATGAAAATAAATCAAAAAGAGGTGCACAGGGACAAGAAGTTCTCTTGACCTAGCATGGACAAATGGTCAATCCACATGGCTTACAAGGAAGAGGTTATTACCAGCCAATGACTAGGCTTATTCATTTAAACCATTAAAAATGAGGTTAACGTAACCAACCAACCTAAAATCCTTTGAAGTTGGCAAGGTTATTCCCTTCTTAGGAATGACCTTTGTTTAATGCGACTGTAAATTCTAGTTTCTTCTTTGAGTTTGCATAAAGCTCCCCTTTTCTTTTTTTTCCAGTGAGAGCGATTCCCCAAAACTTTTTAGTGTTTTGTTTTTTCTTTATTCTTTCATAAGGGACCACATTCCCTTCAATGCTCCCATCGGCCTCATCAATGCGCTCATCTACCAAACTTAACTCTTGTCTAATCTCCACTAGCCATAGGAAGATATTTTCTCCTTTCCTTTAATTCATTCATCCTCATTTTGGTAGACATGAAACTCCCTGACATCGGTGCAAAGTTTACAGTCCTTCACTTAACTCGGTCGACTAAAAAACTCTTTCTTTATTTTTAACAATATTAAAAAATGAGATCTTTTGGGTTGTCTCCCATTAAATGAAATCCATCATTGTTGTTTAAAGTAAAAAAATATTTTGAGGTAAACTTTTCCTGATGAATTGCTCTGCTAGGGTTTGATGAGGAAAGCTGCTTTGCTAGAATTTTTTTGAGACCTATCTGGTGGGCTTTGCGAGGATGGCAGTAGTTTCTGGAGGAGGTATGAACAACTGGAGGAATGTAGTGATGGCATCAGGTCCGTCACAGAGCGTGCATGCTAGGGCTGGTATTTATTTTAAAAATGATTGGAAGGAACAGGATTTCCCATTGCATGCCAGGAATCACTTGTTAAAGAACAATGGATGTTTGGAATGATGTGAAGCCAAGCCGGTTCTAGTGGTTCAACCAGACTCGATGGCGGAAGATGTGGAGTATTTAACCAAACATGTGCTTATTGGTAAATTTATGGGCATCCGAATTTCTCTTCCCTTTGTGGAGGCTTGGGTTAGGAAGACTTGGAACCCTGAAGGTGATGTGGAGGTGATACTGAGTGCAAACAACTATTTTATGGTGGTTTTTTCTTGTCTTGCGGATCATAACAAAGCATTTGAAGGAGGTCCCTATTTTTGTAACCAAGCGGGACTCTTTCTTAAACCCTGGCATGTGGGTTTCAACCCATCAGAGGAGCGGCCATCACGGGTTCCGGTGTGGGTTCGGCTTTCGTGGCTCCCATTGGAATTTTGGAGAAATGACATCTTGCATATGATTGCCCTTCTACTTGGGAGGCCGATTGGGCCGTCATGACAGACGCTGGATAAAAAGGTAATCTCTGTTGCCTGTATTTGTGTTGAAATTGATTTAAACAATCCTATTCCAGATTCTATTGAAATACAATTCAGATCAACCACATGGATTCAAAAACTTGACTATGAAGCTCTTCTATTTCATTGCCGGATTTGCCATGAATATGGCCACTTACAAAGAAAATGCCCTAAGTTTGTCTTGCCTGTGGCTTCAAATCCTGGGCCCTCTCGAGCTGTATAAAATATGGATAAAGGAAAAGCCTCGATAAAGGAGAGGTATCAGGATAAGGAAGGCTTTGTTACGGTAAAACCTCGGAACAAAGGAAGAAAGGCAAAAAGAGACATTAAGGATAACTAGCTAGATGCTCAGCTCAACCATTTTGAAATTCTAGATAATCTTGATCAGTGCGTGGAGATACCTGAAACATCGCTACCTATTATAGATATAACAGGACCAAATCAGTTGTCTCTTCATGAGGTGGAACCAAGGGAACCAGATATAGGGGGTTTAAATGAATAACAGAGGGCTTTGGTTTCGAGTATAGGTGATATGGTTGGCCCTAGCCCTGGAAGTGAAGTTATCTTAGAAAATGGCACAGATTTAGATATGCCCTCTCCTACCCAGGCACTGATGCAGTCATCCATGGACTGTAAAACTCCTACGGTGCTAGGATTGCAGCATAAAATAATTTAAAAAAATGCTTCAGATAAGAATATGAAGGTGGGTCGGAAGAAATACCAGGATAAAATTAAGTTAATGGGGGAGACTTTGGTAGAGTTAGGTTTTGTGAGAACATTGGACTCCCATTTTTATAACCCCCAAAAATGATTATACTTTCATGGAATGTAAGTGGGTTGAACAGCATCCCCAGACAAAAAGCTATTCGTGATTTGATTCGTGTTCATTCTTTGGATGTGGTTTTTATTCAAGAGACTAAATTAGCTATTGATAGTTTGTTCAATATTGCTCCTAAGTTGTGGAGAAAGGGGAAATGTTAGTGTATTGGTGCATGTGGATATGCTGGTGGCCTTGCTTGTTTATGGGATCCAGTTAAGATCTCTCCTCTTACCTGGATTTCTAGCAGGTGGTCTATTTCGATGATCGGGCATGATAATGAATCTGGTGAGACCATCCTACTTACAAACATGTATGCTCCTATTGATTACAATGGTAAAGTGAATTTATGGGAGCACATTGGCTTTGTGAGAAGTCTGGCTCCCCTGTACCCATGGATTTTGGTTGGAGACTTCAATTCTATCACTTTTTTGGAGGAAAAACGTGGTGGGATTGATCTTCTTGAGCCTTTTTCTTCTATCTTCAATGCTCATATCCGGGCCCTAAACTTGGTTGACATCAAGCTAGATAATGGGATATTTACCTGGCATAATAGAAGATGTGGGGAATATTCCATTTCAGAGAGACTGGATAGGTTTTTGATCTCTAGTTTTTGGATTGGCAATAATAGAAGTGCTAGTTCTATGATTCTAGAGGGTAGAGGATCTGATCATTGGCCTATCAAACTCTCTGCTCTGGAGTTAGGGCTAAAAAAGAATCCCTCATTTAAGTTTCAACTTATGTGGTTGCGAGATCCTAAGCTTCATGATTTCATGCGAGGCTGGTGGACTAATGGCAAACCTCCTCATGGCACCGCTATGTACTCCTTTATGAAGCGGCTTCAATTTGTTAAGCATAAATTGAAGAGATGGAATAGAATAAATTTTGGGAACCTTTCCTTGGCTAAGCTGGCAGCTCTTAGGAGGGTGGAATAAGCCTCAAGGAAGATTAGAGATCAGGGACTCACAGAGGAGCTTCTTGTTGAGGAATCTAAGGCTATAAAAGATCTTGCTAAATGGGAACTGAGGGAAGAATTTTTTTGGAAACAAAAAGCTCGAGTAGATTGGCTTCAGGAAGGGGATAGGAACATGGCATTCTTTTATAACTCTATTAAGGCTCGTCATAATGGTAACCTAATTACCTCTCTTGTTAATTCTCAGGGTTCCCTGCTTTCTTCTTTCAGGGATATTTCAGAAGAGACTAAGAGGTATTTTTCCTCTCTCTTCAAGGAGGATGCCCTCTCAAATGATGAGGAAGAAAAAATTATTCTAAACTGTATTTCCTCGATTGTTTCTAGAAAGATGAATGAGCACTTGATGGGTCCAATTTCCCTTGAGGATCTGAAAAGTGTTGTATTCAATATGAAAAAGGGAAAATCCCCAGGTACGGATGGATTCCCGATTGAGTTTTATCAAGAGTTTTTGGAGTTAATCAAATTTGACCTTTTGGATGTGGTCCGTGAGTCCCAAAAGAACAAACAGATGCTAAGGGCCCTAAATGCTACCTTTGTGGTGCTTATTCCCAAGAAAGAGGGAGCGAATTCCCTAGATATGTTTAGGCCTATTGCTCTCTGTAATGTTGTATATAAGATCATCACAAAAATTATTGCTGAGAGGCTGAAGATATGGTTGAGAAAAATCATCTCTGAGGAGCAAGGTGGGTTTGTTGCTGGCTGAAAAATCATGGATGGGGTTGTTATTGCTATAGAAGCTATTCACTCAATGGAAACTTCTAAGGATAAAACTATGTTCATTAATTTGGACATGGAAAAATCCTATGACAGAGTTAGATGGTCCTTTCTTCAAAAATTTCTTATTGCTTTTGGATTTGAGGAGGAATGGATTAGATGGGCGATGAGTTGTATTTCTTCTTCCTCATTCTCTGTTCTTGTTAATAACGAGACATCGGAGCTATTTGAGGCCTCAAGGGGATTGAGGCAAGGATATCCTCTATCTCCTTATTTGTTTATCATTATGGCAGAAGGGTTGGGCATATTACTCAAGTCTTAGGTCAGGCATGGTCTCATTCAGGGGTGGAAGTGGGATAATAGTTTGCCACCTCTTTCCCACCTTCAATTTGTTGATGATATTGCTTTGTTGGGAGTTGCCACTATTAAGGAAGCTGGAAACATTAGACAGTATCTTGACATATATCTTGGTGCTTCTGGACAGGTTATTAATGAGGAAAAGTCCTTTATTTTCTTCTTCAATACCCCCCCTATTATTCAAGCCAGGATTGCTCACATTCTAAGATTCAAGGTCGGGACTCCCCCCTTCATTTATCTTGGGATCCCGATTTCATCTCATCCTCTGCCTAGATCTTCTTGGCAGTCTATACTTGATAAGTTTAGAAGGAAGGTAAATCATTGGACTATCAGATGGCTATCCTCTACAGGTAGAGTATTGCTTTTAAAATTTGTTATTCAAGCTTTACCCATTTACAGATGTTTTGTGCAAACAACTCCTCATTTCATCAAGGACATGGATGCTTTGTCAAGATAGTTTTTGTGGTCTAGAAAACTTGATCAATCTAAATGGAGTTTGGTTAGATGGGATTCCATTTGTAGGCCAGTTCAAGAGGGAGGCCTTGGGTTGCAATAGGCAACTCTTTCTGGGCAGGCTTTGGCTGCGAAACTTTATTGGAGATGGTGTACCTCTCAAGATCAGATTTGGGCTAAAATATTATCTTATAAATACTTGAGAGGTATTTTTGAGGTAGATATCCCTAGAGCCAATTTGGTTGGGAAAGGTTCTGTTATCTGGGACACTCCGAAAGAGGAGCTAATTTAATTAAGCAGGGTTTGTTCTGGATTTGCAATCAGGGATCAGATGTTCTTTTTTGGGAGGATTCTTGGGATGGCCACCCTCCTATCTTGAATCAATATCCTATGTTACATTCCCTAAGCATTTGTTTCTTGGAAGCGGGATGGTCTCATGTGGAGGACTTTAAAAAAATCCAATATTTTGGAAATATGGAGATGTACAGATGGAAAGATCTGCAGGAATGGCCCCAAGGGGGATTGGCCGAGGATAGAGATGTGCTTGCTCTTATTCTTGCAGGAGGTACTGTTATTCATTGAGGGATAAAGACATTCTGTCTTGGAACCCTAATCCCAAGGGAACCTACTCTATAGCCTATGGTTATCAAGTTCTTGATAAGCAAAAGTTCGGAAGTCTCCCTGTCACATGGTGGAAAAAGGTGTGGAATAGATTTTCTTGGCTGAAATGTAACTTTTTTCTCTGGATGGTAGCTCATAATAAATGCCTCACTTGGGATAACTTGAGGAAGAGGGGATTTCAAGGTCCCTCTTTATGTGTCCTTTGTGGTAAGAATGAGGATGACTCTTCTCATTTATTTTTCCAATGCTCCCTTGCCAGAGACATTTGGCACTGTTGGTGGAGTTCCTGGAACCATCCTTGTTTTCATGTGCTCTCCCTGGTGGAGTTTTGGAGTAGTCTGGGCAGACCTCCAGCCAAGGCCCCCTTCCTCCAAGTGGCTTGGAATTTGGGCCCTTCCTACATCATCTGGAAGATTTGGCTCGAACGAAACCATCGCATTTTTGAGGGAAGTCATTTGGCTGTTCAACAGATATGGCAAAGGATCCTATGTATGGTTCAAGAAACTATCCATAATAAATGTGATGTGGACCCCCATTTGGACTCTAGGGAGGAGAAGGTATGACAGGCCCTCGGTTTGTTTGGGGTTGGTGTGAATTCTTCTAGCCCTAGTAGGATTCTTCAGCTTAGCAAGAAGATTAGGAGAGAGGGTATATGGAGACTGCCCCCTAGAGGAGTTTTAAAAATTAATACTGATGGGTCGTCCAGGGGCAATCCTGGACATGCTGGAATTGGTGGTGTTGGGAGAGATTCTGCTGGCGCGGTCAGTTTTTTTTCTTTTCCATTTATAAAGGTGTTCACTCCAACAATCTTATGGAAGCTCTGGCGATTCTTGAGGCCTTGCAAAGGGGGTTTTCTCTTAGCTGGCGCAGGATTCTCTACGAGTCTGACTCTCAAATTTTGGTTAATATTTTAAATAGCAAAAGAGTGGAGGATGTTAATTGGCAGTTGGCCTCTGTGACCATTCAGATTCTCAGAATGAGTGAAGAGTTCAAATTTATATCCTTTGTGCACATTCCAAGGGAATGGAATGGGGTTGCTGATTACCTGGCCAAAAGGGCTTTTGAGCTATTGGATACTCAGAGTATTGATAACTGGGAGAGTCTACCGCCTGGGGATTCTCAACACCTACAGGAGTTGATCCATAAGGATGTTCAGACTTAATGTGGTTTGTTTTTTTTGGTTTTCTTTGGGAGTTGACCTTGTCTGGTGATTTAGCCTGTCTTGTTGCTTATTTGAGTCCTGGGTGGGGGTTCAGTTGTACTTTGTAATCCAGACTTTTTATCAATAAATTTTTACCCCTTTATTTAAAAAAAAAGTAAACAAATATTTTATTATTATTTTATTAAAGAAATAAAACAACTAATAATAAAATTTACTTTATCATCTAAAAATAATGGCCAGTTTCTATTTATAATGAAATTCATTCATTATTTAAATAGTCCACTCTTTCTTTCTTTTTTGAAGTTATATTATCATTTAAATTAGAGCATCTACTCTTTCAAATGAAATCTATTATTATTTAAAATAAAACATTCATTAATTTTTAAATGAAACCTTCTATCATTTAAAATTAAACATTTATAAATTTTAAATGAAACTTACTATCATTTAAAATAAAACATTTATAAATTTTAAATGAAACCTACTATCATTTAAAATAAAGCATTTACTTTATCACTCTATTTGCCTAAACACACAAGGAGTTATGAAGACAACCTATCCATCCATACTTCCCAAATTATTGAGGCAAATAGTGATGAAGTAAAAGACAATCAAACATGTGCAACAGACAAAGAGGGGAATCTTTCCATCAATTTAGTCACCTGTCTCAGCCTCTAGAACTTACGATAGCTACTAGGCTATCAATCTGGGGCTCAAGGTGGCTAGCTATTGATGATTATCCCTAATCGAATGCATACCTATATGAAGGTATCCATCAATGTTACCTCCGAGTTGCCTTATCATCATTTCCCCAACCTCAAGTACCCTCACCTTTGGTGGATGACTCAACTTCTTCCACCTACGAGTGTACCTGATCCTACACATTGGCAATTTGTTAGCAATATCATGCTCTTCAATATCTACTAACATCGCATAGCTGCTTAATTGCACAAAATCGAGTATTAAAGCACCATCAATTAATACATTGTTTTCCATGTCACAAGGTCCATCAGGGAGGGTCATGACATCCTCCCCCACTAGGACTAAACATCGTCCTAATGTTTTCCAGTTTTACACAATCACAACCACAAGCAAAAAGTAAATTATTACATTTTAGAGATCTTCAAACAAAAAGGGAAAATATTTTTGCATATCCGCCACCTTCTCCCAAGTGGTATTCCTTTCAGAGAAATGGTCCCACTGGACCTTACATTGCTCAAGAGTTCGATTTCGCATAGTCTTAGAATGGAACTCGAGAATATTTACTAGCATTACTTCAATTGCCTCTGGATTTGCCATCTGCAAATTAGAAACATCCCACACATGTTCAAGGTCAACAATATATTTCCTAAGCAAATATATGTGGAAGGTGTCATGGATTTTTGATAGATTAGGAGGTAAAGCAAGTCGGTATGCAATCAGACTAATATTTTTAGTGATCTCAAAGGGTCCTACAAACCATGGATCCAATTTTGTGGATTTGATCACACTTTTCATTGGTTTGACCCTTAGGAACACTTTATCTCCCATCGAGTACTCCCTTGGAGTTCTCTTTAAATCAACATAACTCTTCTACCTATCAGCAGCTTCCTTGAGTCTTTGCCTGATTACCTTCAATTGCTCTTCCATTTCTCTGACCATTTTTGGTCCAATCACAACTCTATCTTCTAGGTTATCCCATGATAGTGGTGTTCTACACTTTCATCCATACAAGGCATCGAAAGGTGCCATTCCCAAAGATGAGTGATACCCATTATTGTAGGTGAACTCTACCAGAGGTAGATAGTCTTCCTAGTGAGACTTGTGATCCATGCAGTACATGTGGAGCATATCTTCTAGTACTTGGTTTACCCACTCTGTTTGACCATCTGTCTCAGGGTGGTATGCCGAACTCATGTTCAGCTTTGTACCTATTGCCTGATGAAGGGCTTTCCAAAACTTAGAAGTGAACTTGGAATCCCTATCTGAGATGATTACCTCAGGAAATCCATGCAATCGGAACACTTCCTTGGAAAATCTATTAGCCACCACCTAAGCATCATCCTTGGTGCTCCTAGGTATAAAATGTGCAACCTTAGTCAATTTTTTGACTACTACTAGGATTGCATCATGTTGGTACCTGGTCTTAGGTAAACCTACTATAAAATCCATAGATATGACCTACCATTTCTACGTAGGTATACTATGTGGATACAACTATCCTATGGGATGCTTGCATTCTACCTTAACCTTCTGACATTCGAGGCATCGAGTGATAAAATCGGTAATATCCTTCTTCATTCCTACCCAGAAGAAGGTTCTTTTCATGTTTTCCCTCATATTTGCCCCTCTAGGGTGAGATGAATAAGGAGATCTATGGGCTTCTTGCATTATTAGCTTTCTTAAATCACCCGATTTTGGTATGATAATTCTACCTTTGTAGCACAAAAGGTTATCTATCATCCCAAACTCCTTATTGCCCTCAAGGTCTCTATCTATTCTAGCTCAAATTTCCTAGCAATATTCATCCTGATATTGCTCTTGCCTCACTTGATCCATGAGATTTATGTGACTCCTAGTTATGGTTGCTATGTGTCTCCTTCTACTCAAGGCATCAACAACCTTATTCTCTTTTCCCTTTATGTACTCAATTTCAAAGTCATACTCAATGAGAAACTCGATCCACCTTCTCTATCTCGCATTGAGTATTGGTTGGGTAAATATGTACCTTAGACTTTGATGGTCAGATTTTAACTCGAAAGGTCTCCCCACCAAATAGTGGTACCAGACCTTTAGAGCATGCACCACAATGGCTAGCTCTAAATCATGAGTAGCATAATTGACTTCATGCTTTTTAAGCTTCCTTGAAGTATAAGCTACTACTAACTCTTCTTGCATGAGTACTCCTCCTAACCCTTCCAGTGATGCATCAATGCATACTAAAAAATCTCCTTGAGGGTCTAGAATCTTCAATATTGGTGTGGTAGTGAGCTTCTACTTCAACAATGCAAAGGTAGTTTCACACTTTTCCATCCATTTGAATTCCTTCCCTTTCTTTTGAAGGTTAGTTATTGCCGAAGCAATCTTTGAGAAATCCTTTATATAATGTCTATAATAGCCCATTAACCCCATGAAGCTTCTTACTTTAATAATATTAGTAGGGGGTGGCCAATTTAATATGGCTTCGATCTTCTCTAGATCCACAACAATTCCTTCTACTGATATGATATGCCCTAAATATCATACCTCTAAAACATAGAAATCGCTCTTGGCCAGATTTTCATAGAGTTGATTTTTCCTTAGTAACTCTAACATGATCTTGAGATGTTTATCATGTTCTTCCTTGTTTCAAGAGTATATTAGGATATCATCTAGAAATACAAGGACAAACTGGTCCAAGTGCCTTCTGAACACATTGTTCATTAAATTCATGAAGGTGGTTGGGGTATTAGTCAATCCAAAGGGTAGGACTGTAAACTCATAATGTCCATACCTAGTCTTAAATGTCATCTTGTGAGTATCCTCCTCATGTATTCTTAACTAGTGATACCCTGACCTCAGATCTATCTTAGTAAACACCATGGCATCTCTTAGTTGATCGAATAAATATTTGATTCTAGGTAGGGGATACCGGTTCTTGATTGTAGCTTTATTCAACATCCTGTAATCAATACATAATCTTAAAGAGTCATCTTTATTTTTCACAAATAAAATAGGTGCACCCCAAGGTGACACACTTGGTTTTATCAACCCCTTTTCTAATAACCCTTGCAATTGTACCTTTAATTCCTGCATCTCGATAGGTGTCATCCTATATGGATATCTATGAATTGGTTTCACTCTTGGCATAAGATCAATAGTGAAATCAAATTCCCACATAAGAGGGAGTCCAGGTAAATCCTCAGGAAATACATCCTTGAAATCTTACAAAATTGGGTGTGTCTCCAACACCTCTTTCTTTCGATCTTCTCCAACTTCATTTAGCTTAATTACATAGACTATCCCTCCTTTCCTGAGGGCTTTCTTCAATTGCATAGCTGACAACATCTAGGGTTTGAATACCCCCTACTCGCTATGAATTCATAGTCTTTCCTTACCTCCTTCAGAATATTTGATCCATCTATCCTAGAAATTGATTACGACTTTATGGGCCTGTAACCAATCCATCCCTAGGATCACATCGAAGGCATGAAGTGGAGCTACATATAAGCAACCTTCCATGGTTCCACTAGCTAAAGCAATTTCTATCATAGAAAAACATTGGTTTACGGAGTAGGTCTATCCAAAACCATACTCGACCTTCCATCCATGAGCCAAATATCCTAGCCTTTTTAGCATATCTTTTGCTAACTTACAAGAAATGAAGCTATCAATGGCCCCACTATCAATTAAAATATTCACTTGCTTATCAAAAATCTTACCTTTTATAATCAATGGGGTGGTTTGCCCCTCAAGTTTTGACTCCCAGTTGTAGTGTAGATCTGGTGTGTAGGTTCCTTTCCTTTAATACTAGATGTGCTTGGCCCTAGTCGATATGGGCACTGATTAGAAAAATGTGGCCCTCTACAATGGTAACACCCATCCTTGGGCCCTTGTCACTTTTTAATTTTTGATCCTCTCCTTTGATTGTTGGAACTGAAGCTTACAATTTCTGTGGTTGAGGCTTAGCATTATTGGGGTTGTTGCCTTTCTTATAAAATTTCTTCTTGAACTTATTCTGGTTTCCATTAGATTTCTTCTCAAGATTTTTGGGGTTTTTAGCCTTCTGATCTTGTTCAACCTCCCATTTTACAAGCCCATTGCTATTCCTCTTCTTTAGTTCCTATCGATCTTGCTCGGACAAGGTGTCATATTTATAATGAAAGTGTGACTCTACTTTCTTTGCTAGGTCATATACCTTTTGTAATGACTTAGGTTCCTACATCTCTACATCATGCTTTATCCTAGATTGCAACCCATGAGTAAACTTATGAACCCATATTTTCTCATTATAGGTAGGTACATACTTCAATAATTTTACCAATTTTGTAGTATATCTCCACCAAGTTGGTTCCTTGCCTTAAACTAGCAAACTCCTCAAATTTTAAGGCATAGAAATATTCTATGAGGAACCTCTTTTTGAAGATGACTATAAATTCCTTCCATGGAATATCTACTAGTTCAATCTTAGTTTCCTCATAATAAGTTTCCCACCAATCTAGGGTGGCTCCTTCAAGGTAGATAGTAGCCCAAATAGTTTGGGTTCTTAGGGAATATCCCTTTACCATGAAGTAAACTTCTAATTCCCTTAACCAAGCCTCAATTGCATCTCCATCTCCTTCTCCATAAAACTTGGAGATACAGACATTCTTTAGGTCTCTTACCATTTCCTTTTCTAGGAGGGTTCTAGCTTGTAACTGCTTCATAATCAGCCCCTTAACTTGGTTAACTTCTGAACCTCTAGCTTGCAAATTTTGGTTCACAATGGTTTCTAACACCTATCTTAACTGATCTTGCATGGCAACAATTGTGGTAGTGAGATCTTCCATTCCCCTATTGGAATTTTTGGATCCTCATTCTGGATCCCTTCTTCAACATTACTTTGTTGAGTTTGCCTAGGTGTAGGCCTCTCTCTTCTAGCCTTAGGTGGCATCTTGACCTAGTTTCAACCAAGAAAAAGATTAGGTTACAACTTCATCTTAAATTGTACCACTAATTCAAGCCATAATACAAAGTTCTCCTTGCCAAAACATTAGTAATCTAACTAGGATAATATTCCAATATTATGATGTATCATTAATACCAAAGCCCATACTGAGGTATCATAACATTCATCCACCCTTGGGATCAACTCCCATTAGATTCTAATAAGTAGAGACTCTAGGTCATCCCAAATTTAGCTTAAACTTAAGCAAGCCTTCATTGGAGACATCCAAATCTCTTTTAGCACATAAGAAGCTCTATACCCTCATACCTAGAGCTCTGATACCAAATGTAATGACCCCAAAAACAAGAAATAAGAAAACACACAGAAAGAGAAAGAATTTTTTTATCTAAGGAGAGGGATTCATAAACCCCTAACCAACCTTAGATTGACTTAATGTTTAACAAAACCCCTAAGTTTCTCAAGAACTATACCTCACAATATTTCCCTCATGCAAGTCCCTTCTACATAGGCATATCTCATGTTATGCACATAAGTCCATCCATCTCATCATCCTCGATGAGCTAGACTTATCACCTTCAATCATTAGAAGGTGTACACGCATCTCCATATTCTACGCAAGCCATTATGCGTAGGTATGCTATGTGTACTATGAGTTAAGCTATCAATATTATCCTCTGACAAGCTATCTTAACTCAGGTACGATCTTCTATAAACCTAGTTACCATTTTCCCTAAGGGGGTCTCAAGCCCTTAGGTTATCCTCTAAGTTCACCCTAGAACTTACTACTAAATTCTATAAAAATTTATTCAATCAAGAAAATAAAAGATAGATCTAGATACTAAATCTAACAAAACATAATTCATTAAACATGCAAAAGATAACTAGAAACATAGAGCAATAATTAAAGAATAAACATGAATTAGAAAATATTTAGATACATTCACAATAAATCAAATAGAATACAAAGGTGCATTTACCACATTGATCATTTATTACATAAGCATGTATGGTAAAACCTCCATACCCTTAAACAATACATTACATCAATTTCATCAAGGAAATCTCCCCATAAATCTAATCTATTTGCATAAGTAAACAAGATGTAAAGTAGAGAGCAAACTTGTGCATTGGTCCATCTATAACTTTGGTCCTCCTACTCTTCCATCGATCAATTGAGGATAGTAGGGGATCAGGACACTCATAGTTCAGGATAGGCATACCTCTAAATGCATTTACTCATTTCATTGCCAAATTGCAACTATACAATCAAATCAAGCAATCTAACTATCTAATGCATAGTTGATATCATAGAAACTACTCTTTCTATTTTTCCTCTCATCCTCCTATGAGAGTCTTTCAACAATGCATCTAGATCACAGGCTTTACTTGTAATAAATGACTCAACCCTTATTCAACAATTAAAGTCCCATACCCTTAATTGCCAAACAATCTAGGTTCATATTTATTTATTAAATTAAAGTCAACTACTTTAATCCATAAATAAACCCTTTCTTTTCATTTCATAAATTAAAGTCCCATACCCTTAATTTACAAAACAAACCAATTTCATATTTATTTATTAAATTAAAGTCAACTACTTTAATCCATAAATAAACCCTTTCTTTTCATTTCATAAATTAAAGTCCCATACCCTTAATTTACAAAACAAACCAATTTCATATTTATTTATTAAATTAAAGTCAACTACTTTAATCCATAAATAAACCCTTTCCTTTCATTTCATAAATTAAAGTCCCATACCCTTAATTTACAAAACAAACCAATTTCATATTTATTTATTAAATTAAAGTCAACTACTTTAATCCATAAATAAACCCTTTCCTTTCATTTCATAAATTAAAGTCCCATACCCTTAATTTACAAAACAAACCAATTTCATATTTCCATATCAATTAATCATAAGGTCATATGTTCTTCTCTTTACATTAATCAAATAATTCCATATCCAATTAATTACAAAGTCATATGTTCTACTCTTTCCATTAATCAAATAATTCCATATTAATTAATCATAAAGTCTCTTTACATTAATCAAATAATTCCATATCTAATTAATTATAAAGTCTCTTTACAATAATCAAATGAATCCAAATCTAATTAATTATAAAGTTTCTTTACAATAATCAAATGAATCCAAATCTAATTAATTATAAAGTTTCTTTACAATAATCAAATGAATCTAGTTGCTTCCAAATTAAACATCACTTAATTAACTATCCACCCAACAACTTAAAACAATACCCATCTCTACAACGAGAGGGTAGTCTCCCCAAACAACCAAAGCTAGACCTCGTAAGGAACATAGAAGGCTACTCAACACAGGGTGCAAAAGGAGAGTACACGATGGATGACACCCATCCTCAACACAGGTTGGAGATAGAGGATCCAACTCTTTACTACCCACAAGGTGCCTAGTGAAACCCACCAATCGTGACCTGAATCAATGTCAAATATCTATAAAGGGAGAGAGTGCTTCCCAAGATGAAGGGGGTTTTACCCTATCATAGCACAATGACTGACGTGCCTTACAAGGGCACTGGCCATGGTTGATGCTAGCCAATGGTTACCATCCCATGTGACATCATCGCCAGCAACGATAACACGCTCACAAGAAACACACTATCGAGCTTTATCGGCCTAACACTAGCAGAGGTGACCTTTACCAACACAGTTGGCTCTACTCTACCATAAAAACATAGTCGAACACTATGCCCTAGCAAGTGGTTAGGGAAGATGGTGAACCACTTTCAACATGGAGGGAGGATTGGGCAAACCAACTCAAAACAACCTGTCTTACTCCTCCAAAGGAAATGAACCAACAAGAGGCACACAAGGACAAGAAGTTCTCTCGACCTGGCATGGACAAATGTCCAACCCACATGGCTTACAAGGAAGAGGTTATTCCCAGCCAACGACTAGGCTTATTCATTTAAACCATTAAAAATGAGGTTAAGGTAACCAACCAACCTGAAATCCTTTGAAGTCGGCAAGGTTCTTCCCTTCTTAGGAATGACCTTTGTTTAACGTGATTGTAAATTCTAGTTTCTTCTTCGAGTTTGTGCAAAGCTCCTCTTTTCTTTTCCTAGTGAGATAGATTCCCAAAAATTCCATAGTCTTTTGTTTTTTCTTCCTCCTTCCATAAGGGACCGCGTTCCCTTCAATGCTCCCACCAGCCTCATCAATGTGCTCATCTACCAAACTTAACTCCTATCTAATATCCACCAACCGTAGGGAGATATTTTCTCCTTTCCTTTAAGTCATTCATCCTCATTTTGGTAGGCTGCAAAACTCCCTGATGTCGGTGCGAAGTTTCCAGTCCTTCGCTCAACTCAACCGACTAAAGAACTCTTTCTTTATTTTTAACAATATTAAAAATGAGATCTTTTGGGTAGTCTCCCATGAAATGAAATCAGTCATTGTTGTTTAAAGTAAACAAATATTTTATTATTATTTTATTAAAGAAATAAAACAACTAATAATAAAATTTACTTTATCATCTAAAAATAATGGCCAGTTTCTATTTATAATGAAATTCATTCATTATTTAAATAGTCCACTATTTTTTTTTGAAGTTATATTATCATTTAAATTAGAGCATCTACTTTATCAAATGAAATCTATTAGTATTTAAAATACAACATTCATTAATTTTTAAATGAACCCTTCTATCATTTAAAATTAAGCATTTATAAATTTTAAATGAAACTTACTATCTTTTAAAATAAAACATTTATAAATTTTAAATGAAACTTACTATCATTTAAAATAAAGTATTTACTTTATCACACTATTTGTCTAAACACACAAGGAGTTATGAAGACAACCTATCCATTTATACTTCCCAAATTATTGAGGCAAATAGTGATGAAGTAAAAGACAATCAAACATGTGCAACAGACAAAGAGGGGAATCTTTCCATCAATTTGGTCACTTGTCTCAACCTCTAGAACTTATGATAGCTACTAGGCTATCAATTTGGGGCTCAAGGTGGCTAGCTATTGATGATTATCCCTAACCAAATGCATACCTATATGAAGGTATCCATCAATGTTACCTCCGAGTTGCCTTATCATCATTTCCCCAACCTCAAGTACCCTCGCCTTTGGTGGATGACTCAACTTCTTCCACTTATGAGTGTACCTGATCCTACACATTGGAAATTTGTTAGTATCATGCTCTTCAATATCTACTAACATCGCATAGCTGCTTAATTGCACAAAATCGAGTATTAAAGCACCATCAATTAATACATTATTTTCCATGTCACAAGGTCCATCAGGGAGGGTCATGACATTGACATAAGTCTTCTATCGATCAACAACTTCTTTTAACCTTTCTTTGATTATTCTTGATTGTTTCTCTATTTCTTTTTCCATGTCTAGTCCTAGCACAATCTAGCCTTCTAGATTATCCCATGACAGTTGTGTCCTGCACTTTATGCCATATAAAGCTTCGAATGACACCATGACTAAGGTCGAATGGTAATCGTTATTATAGGCAACTACTAGATCCGAGGATCAAAACTTAGCTCTGATACCAAATATCAACACCACCTAAATCTCATCTTCAACTAATTATATATAAGGATTTTAACAAAATTCCTATCCTTAATGGTTTACTTGGTTGGTTCACATGCATTCTTTTGCATGTCAAAGTCTTCCCTAGAATTCATTGTCTAGGTTTCCTTGTCAATACTTGAGCATACACTCATCCCTAATTCTTCATAAGTCTGTCTGTGAATGAGTATTGAGTGCAAGTGCATAATTCCTCAACGTCTTCTCACATTCTTTAGCAAGTAATTTGAGTCATACCTTCGATCATTTGAAAGGAGATATTTATTATTTAACCTTTACACAAGTCATTTAGTGCATAATTAATATGGCTTCACATAAATCTCTACTCTATACAAGTTCCTTTGTGAAAGAGCACTAAACATTGATTCAATAGCTAGTCCACTCATTTATCCTAGCAGGTCCGTTTTTCCATATCCAGCCAAGTTTTGTTTAAAAACCAATTCCTCCTTCCATTATTATTATAAAAAGGCTAGAGATACTTAAGTTTTATTTTTAGAGAATTGTTCATCTTTATTTTTTAGCGAATTACCCTATTAAAAAAACTAAAAAAGAGTTAGGTTATTATTGCCCAACCAATCTTTTCAAAACTCTTTTATTGAAAAGAAATTAACTGGAAGTATGGCATCTAGTAGGTCACCATCTTACTAACATGAAATAGAGATCTGAATACTAAATTACTTTAAATATTTCTTCCATAGATTGAAACCTAAGCATTGCAAATACTGAAACACATTAACAAACTACTTAAAGAGAATCTTTGAATCTGATTTCAGAAAGGAAAAACATCATATTACATTCATAAAAACCTTTTAGATACGTTGCTCTAGAAAGTATCCCTTCTTTCTAACAAGTAAACATCTTTGGGTTTTACTAAACCATGGTTCACTTTCCCATAACAACATAAACCAAAAACACCAAGCACGTCTACAATATTAACCATCTACTTAAAAATATAACCTCAAATACTCTCTATAATAACGCGAGTCCTTCTATTTCAAAAAAATGTTACCAAAAAATTACAAAGCATGAGAGAACTATCATTTAATTCAATCTCCACAACACGGCAACTACTCAGATATTCTTCTATTTGCTCTCTGTTCTAAATAAGATCCATTGACAGACTATTTTATAATATCATAATGGAATCACCAAAACATAGTCTGGTTCGAGATTTCAATTACTCCAACTTCTATACAATTAGAAAGTAACTATCTAATGTGTCCTTGCCATGATCCACAACCATCATCTTCCCCTGTTGTGTGCATCCTTCATCCCCACTGAGAAGAGATGACTTTTATAGGGATAAGAGATAGCTCGTATCACAAAAATAGAAAAAGTTGTAGATACAATAATTTTTTTCTTTCTTTCAACACACAAGCATCAATCAATCAAAAACTCTACAATGAATAGTCCAGCAAAAGTTTCATTCTCAACAGCATCTCTACAGGATCTATTGTTGTAACTATTTTAAGTAATGCAAAAATAAAGAGCCCAAACCTAACTCTACTTCCAAAGAATTATTTTCATCATTTAAAATTAACTAGAACTGAAACTTCATTATCATTTGAATCAAAAAATTCATTAGCGTATTTCTGAAGAATAAAATTATCAGATCAAAATGCTAAGTTTTTTTAAGGATGACAACAAAGTCTCTCTAGTTTAAACTACAATAACTACAAATTTAATAACACCTTTTTTTGGTTAAATTATTTTGCAACTTATATAAGTTGGTTATTCATTAATCGGAAAGAAAGAATAACTAACACTCTACTTTAGTATTTATCTCAACTTCACAAGACATTATCAAAATTCATAAATATTCACATACCCAAACCAAATAATTAAATAAACTTTCGAATTACAAGGTATACTCTAGCACTAATCACACTATTTTCATCTATAATTTAATATCATATCAGGGTTACACTCTACTTCAATTGAGACCTGCCTAATCTCTAGTTTATTCTTCTATTCTCTTTTGGTAGACTTTGAACACATCTAGTTCCAGTTTGAGATTCAAATTCTTTCTGAGTTTCCAGGGCTAAACCAATTAATGATAGTCATATAATTTTCCAACTTTCAATGAAATAGAATACCATAGACATTGACATAAGCAAAAATGGAACATCTTTTATAGTCAAACAAACTTGACAAATTTCAAAGCAAGCATATAAATCTTAAGAGTAAACACGTCACTCTGCCATGATTTAAATTATTCCAACAAACAAATATACTACAAAGCTACTTGGTTACAATCACCAATTTCAAGATAGCTTCTTCCAATAGTAGCTCCCATCTCACAAATGTATTCCTCCTTTTTTCCAAAACTGGCTAACTCTTCCACAACACATCTCTTTCTATTTTATTTTTCTTGAAGGGAATCCGGTCATGTTTCCACTACACGGTTTTATCAAATTATCCTTTGCATGCAAAACACTTCATATGGACACTTCACAAACCCACTTGGTTGCAATAAAGAAACAACAATTAGCTAAGATACTTAACTCAAACAAACACTCACAATTTCTACTTCTTATTATTGCAATGAATTTAAAAGTAACTAAGTACAAAGCACAATTTCATTTGGCTTAATTATACTTAATTTCTCTTTCCTTACTACTTCACTGCAATAATACTACCAAACACAATTGAATCTTCATATGCTATTTCTTTTTGAAGAAAAATAATAAAAGCAATCAACATCAACACCCATACAATGATGATTTTATTCCTATCAATATTTCAATATAAAACAAACTATTATGCAACACACAAAAGCAACTAAAATTATGCAATTTATGATATGCATCTTCATGAGAGGGCATTCATCCATGTTGTCTCTCTAATTATTTTGACAAATAACCCATCACATCATTTCCCCCAAGGCATTTTGTTCTCGGTGGTTAGTTTCTTCTTCCACCTACAAGAAAACTCAATCCTACACAAATACAAGTTCTATTAGCAATATCATAGTCTAACATAAAATGTATGTTTTCGTAGAATTATAACATGTCATTATCCATCATCCTTTGATATATATATATATACAAATATATATATATATATATATATATATATATATATATATACAAATATCATATCACCCCATTGAATACATGTGTTTTTATGAGCTAGTTATAAATAACCATTCATTCCATCAGTAAAGTAGTCATAGTCAAACATAAATCCATCAAAATAAAAAAAAATCCAAGGGAGGATCATGACATGAGTGTAGTGAGAATTCACTATAGTTTTAGCAACTCATAGGGGATCTTCAACTTGATGAAGATAAAGAACCCAAAATTAGTTACCTTTTCCATTGGGCATGGAGTCCTAGTGGCTAAAATTGGAAGATAAGTAGAGATATGAATTTTAGTAGCCAATTAGAATCTTCATATCTCTATATATTTTTGAAACCTAAGTTGTTTCAAAAAATTGGGATCCTCCTCAAGCTATGGTGCCTAAAACCTGTAACAAATATATACCAAGGGATGTGTGTGGACTTTATCCATTGGATATGGATTCAAAATTCCCCTCAGTTATTGTATGAGTCATTTTTTTCTTCCTCTTTTTATAGATCCTTGGGTAAGATACTTCTACCCTTAAGGAACTAGGACTTTTGAGTAGTTTCCTTATTGTAGGAAGACTAGTACTAGGAATAAACAATTTTCTTGGTAAAAGTGGGTCTATACCAGTGCTAATTTCCCTTCTATTTTTGGCTTGGTTAGAGTACCTATTCCATCCCTAGGTCATATCCTCTTCTACTTTTATTCCCTTGGAAGTAAAGGGGATCTCATTTTAGATCATAAGAGTGTTTGTGCTCATTTTAACTAGCACTCCAAAGAGATATGACTTCACTACATCTGCTACTTATTGGTCTTTTAATCATCAATCTACTTTTGTGGCATGATGGATGTTAAATTACCTACTTCCTCTACCTCCGCATACTCATTTTCATCCCAAATTGTTGTAATATAGTTAGATATAGTAGGTTGTAGTGCAGGATAAGGTTAGGGAATAACAAGCTAGATGGCTAGAGTCGAGTGCTCTCTTTCTATAAGTCCATCTATAAATAAAGCAATAAGTTGATCCCATTTAAAAATGAATTCTAGAGAAAGAGAGTCATATCCCTTGCAAAATTTATCTCTAAATGATACTATGAGCAATCTCAAGGCTACATTCTACTTATGAATGTGCAATTGATACCAGTAGACCATATCCTATAGATGCTCTAGTGGGGTTATTATATCTTCTTTGATGTAGTATGGCACAACTTTGAGTGACAACATTAGAATATTATCCCATACTTTTAGTGGTATTGGAGGTCATAAGGGTCTTTTATTGCTCCATGTTAGGAAAATCCAAGGTGGCAGAGTGGCCATCCACAACAAAGTATCTAGTGTTGAGTCTTTTCATTCATAATATTTTGGATCCTTTACTTGGAGAAGAGTCACCAGGTGAATACAACATGTGCTTTGAGAGAAGATAGACTAAGGTCTTCATCAAAACCTCAATTTGATGTCCTTCAATATGGCTTCTTGTGGATATTCATTCTAAGTAGAGTTACTAGGTTATTTTTGAGGTACTTCACATTAGTAGATAGGCAAAGACCCTCATCAAAGTTAGAGCCTAATTTATTCTTTGATTGTAGGACCAACGATAAGTCAATGAGGTCCCATGAGGTGTGTCATTAAACTATTTTTCTCTATAATTTTCCAATCCATTAGATGGTAAGGACCATACAATTGATACTATCACACCTCATTTAAAGAGGCATAACAAGGTCAATCTTGAGAGCATGGGGTTTGGCTCTATTAGAGGCCTCTGATATTTCTTACAAGGTCAACACCTTTTAAGATGATCTTGAGCATGATTTGTCTACTCTAGCCTAATATAATAGGTTCAAGGGGAAAGGGTTATAAAAATGCAAAACAATAAAGATAACAAAAATAAAAACCTAAGCTAATCAAGCCAATGCACCAAGATCAAGATAATATCCCCTTGCAAAACAATCATAAGTGTAATATGTTGATATAATGAACACTTCATCCTCTGAACATATATAAGCACATATAAACACATATACATAAGAGAAAAAGAACAAGGAGAACCAAATAATTGAAATCAAATAGTCACATAACTAATGCATATATGAATATAAAACCATTACAAGATTTTTGGTAGAAGTGGGGGCTTGATGGCATGCCCATAAGACCACTTAGGAATACAAGTATTGCTATATAGAGGAAAATGAAGTAAAAGCTATATGCCTAGTAGATAACTTGTTGATGTTTTACAATGATAAATTAATTAATATTTATAGATTACAATGGGCATATTTTCCCTCTAAAATTGTGTAAAAATTTCAAGGATGATTTCTTTTCTATATGTTGAGTGATACCTTTATTTAATTGATTGGTTTCTTCAAGATCTATGGACCTATTATCATTAATACTAAATGGTTCTAGACCCTTGGATGTGTTATTTCCAATGTTATCAACATATACCCTTTTGGGATTTGTGAAGTCTAGTTGTAGATGATCATCTACAACTAATGTTTTAGATTTGAAGTTGTCCTTGTTGCAGCTCCTGTGCTATAGCCTTTAATGAACCAGCCACATATGTTAAGTAGGTAGGTGAGGTTGGGACTTTTCCACAATTATTGATTTTATAAGTTCAACTACTACCTTTGGGAGATATGTTTAGATATTTCATGATTGTTAAAACTTTTCTTCTTTCTTTTCATTCAAAAGTTTCAAAACTTTTGATCTTTGAACATTTGTACCTTTTGCACCTTTTGATACTCTTACCATTTTCTAACTTTTGGAGCTCGAGATATCATAGGTCATCAAAACTTTTGCTTTCCCCTCTTGCCAGAGCATTTACAAGGTGGTTCCAAATTTTGATTGATTTTTTTTTTATCTAAGTAGACTCATCCATCAAAACTTTTCTCCACCTTTCACCTTTTAGAACTTTCTATCAAAACCTCTTTCTTGCACTTATTTGATGATTTATTCCCTACTTCTCATATACTTCTCCTCCATTTAGGCTACCTCTAAATATTTTCTCAATGCAATATTTGAGTGTAATGAAAATTTACTACACACACATACTAACAAATTTGGAATGTTGACTTTGATATCACCCAATTGTTCTTATAGGATTCATTCTTTGTTATGTGTTATTTTTTTTTTTTGTTATTTTACTCTTTGATACCTAGTTCTTTGTTCTCTTTAGTTTATCTCTCATAGAAAAATTACAACCTATGATGACTTTGTTAACTATAAACTTGTAACTTGAATTATAATTTTTATCTTATCTAAAACATCTGATTTATTGCTCTATACTATTATCTGCTTAGCATACTATAATCAAGATTTGCATTATGTTGTTCCTATTTTTCTATATAGAACAAAATATTTCCTACCTATGGGAATTTTGTCATAGATGCTTAATTTTTTTATTTTATACAATATTTTTAGTTTGCTAAAGGACCAAAGGGGTCTGAATCTCCAAGGAAAAAATTCTAACACTCTATTAGCCTAGAAAATCTCTTAAAAACTAACTCTATTTGAAGTTGTTCCATTTTATGGGTCTTGAAAAAATTGCCTAGGTGACTCTATAGTAGTGATTTTGTAGTTGTGGTGATTTCATTCAAATTGTAGAACCGTATTTTTCTCTATCCCTATAAATTTCTTTTTATATAAGATACATCTGAGTGTTGTTCACTGTCTTAATGGTTTATATTTTATAATACTAAAAGAGATGAAAATAAAAGAACCTTAGATAGGCTATAAAGTACTCTTTCAATTTAATTTTAGGCAACAAAGAAAAATCATTTAGTTTGCATTTATTCTAGTATTGTTTGTGCTTCTTCCTTAATTCATGCAAGTTTGAGAATCAAATAGGGTGTACTTTATTTGTTGCTTTCAATTGTTTTTTTTTTTTTTGTGTGGAAAACACCCCAAATGGGATTCCACTTTTGGGTAAGTCCCAATGAGGTAGGGGTATCTATTCCACAAAAAATACCCAGGGCTTGCACCTAGCCTGCCCCCTTACGCACACTCAATGAGCATGCCTAAAACAACAAAAATAAAAACAAACACAAAAAACAAAACAACGTCAAAAAACAAAGACAAATAAACAAACAAACAAACCATACAAAAAAAAAACACAAAACAAATAAAAACAACCAAAAATCATAAAAACAACAAAGAACTCAAAAAAATAAATAAAAATAAAAATAAAGCACAGAAAAACCATAAAAACAACAAAACAACACACAAACACTTAAAAAAATCAAAAAAAACAAAAAAAAAAAACAAAAACATGAAAAACAAAAAAAGCACAAAAAAAAGAAAAAAAACACAAAAACATAAAAAACACAAAAAAATAACAAAAACAACACAAAAATAAAATAGTACAAAAAAAACATACCCCCCTTAAAAACTAAAAAAAGAGAAAACAGAAAAACAAAATACAACTACGACCTTTCTAGGCCAAAATACTTTTAAGGCAAAAATCAACAGAGGAAACATAAGAAAGAAATGACTAAGCTAGGGAACTAAAATACCCTGACCGAACCAAAGAGAAGCAAAATCAAAGCAAAAATAAACTAGGTAACTATAGTACTGGAGCCATCCAAAGAAAGGATAAAAATTAGAGCTTCCCTTATTTGTGAAGCCCACCATCTGGGAGGTTGGTCGTAGCAAGTAAGATCACCTTTGCCCAATGTCCAATTAGCTAAAGCATCAACACTTCTATTTTTTTCTTTGACCACATGATTGTAATCAACATTCAAAAGGCCCATCTAGATTAATTGAATCTTCTCAACAATTCTTTTTATTCTCCAATCAACCTTATGATTCTTAGAATGAGTCTTCAAAATATTAATCTTGAGTTGAGAGTCGGATTCAACCAACACCTTTTCCCATTCAATCTTAGCAGCCTCTTGAAGGCCTCTAAGAATACCATACCCCTCAACAATGTTATTGGAAAGGATACCCAAATTCTCAGTAAAAGTGAAAATTAGGGAACCATAAGAAAGCCTACCAATTCCTCTTGCACTAGCTTTTCCATGGTTCCCCTAGAGGCTCCATCGGTATTGACTTTTCCATAATCCTTAGGAGGAGGCTACCAATTCCTTTTTCTTTCCATATTGCAATTACTCAAATTCCAATTGTTTTATTGAATATTAGGTTAAGCTCATAATTTTTAAGGTCAAGGAACCCTTTTTTAGGCACAATACTTTAAGTGTGCATTAAATTGAACACATATAACATAGCACAAGATAAAAACACATAAGTATTAACATCATTACCCTTGAGGTGTGATCAAAAGTTGAGGTAAGAAAACAAGAGGGCTCCCCACTTGTGTTCTTATAACAGCTTAAAGAGGTCCTTCCAAAAATTATTGGTGAATGTAGGATCATGGTCATAGACTATAGAGGACAACATTTGATGGAGGTAGAAAATATGATTAATGAATATTTAGTAAATGGTGGAATATGAATAGGGATGTGCAATAAAAATAATATGAGCATACCTTGAAAGATAAACCACAACAACCAAAATAATAGACTTGTTTTTTTATCTTAGGTAATCCCTTAATGAAATTCATTAAAATGTCAATCCATATTATTGTTGGAATTAATAATGGGTGAAGTGTACGTAGATCTAGAAGTGTATTCCCTTTATGGCATTGAAAATATAATATTATTGAACAACCCATTTAATAACTCCTACTTTCAATAGTTGTTGGATTAACTTCATAATTTATGATTTTTGTGCAATATGATATTAATAAGGATGGATGACGGGTGGTATATTTATGGAATGAGTAGTATGGTATAATAAAGTCTCTTAGTTTCCTTAAACACATGGGTATACTTATCAAGGAATTTTTTTAATGCTATGGATGGATTAGTTTGATCAAATTTTATGGACTACACCATAAAATGTTGATCCATAACTCCCTAAGATCCTTTTTGTGTAATTTTTCCATGTAGTGAGAACTAGTGACTCTTGCTAGTCCAATTGTTAGCCCCTTGAGTGTGTATTTTTTATCATATATTATGAATTGCATCCATGTTTCTAAAAGCTCCTATAAAATAAGACCCAATATCTGCACCTATTGAATTCCTAAGACTATGTCACATCCTCCTAATGGAAACACAAATATATTAGTTTTTAGATGATAACATTTAATAGTAATCTTGGAAATATGACATTTGTGTTTGTAAGAAAGAGCACCTCCATTGGCTATCATGACCTCAAAGTGGTTGCATGGGTGCAAGTAGTAGTCTGCATGGTTTTCCACTTTAGAATCAATGAAATTATGAGTGCCACATGTGTCAATAAGAATGGTTAGAGGACATTTCTTGAAATACCCACACACTCACATAGTCTATAGTGTAGTCATATCTTCCAATACCTAAAATTATATCTTAGGTTTAGGCTCTTCTAAAGTATCAATTTCATTGTGTTTTTCATCATCTAAGGTGTCAATAGGTTTTTTAGGCCCAAGGAGGGTAATGGTTGACTCAACTTCTAGTAGGTGTAACTTCTATAGAACACACACATGACCTAGATTATATTTCTCATCACAATTATATCATAAGCCCTTATCTTGAAAATATTTCATATCCATTTCACATAGCCATTTAATGGGGATGGTTGTGTTTCCTACCCCTTGAGATGTTAAAGGTGTTTGAAATTTTTAAAATTCGGGAAAATTATTTGTGTGACACTATGCTATTAAATTATCTCTAGATAAACTAGTGAGACCATTGGTGTCTATTATATTCTTGGGATTTAAAATTCTTACTTATGTTTGGATTTCTTCCTTCAACCCACTAACAAAGAAACTTGCAAAAACATCTTAGTTAGATCGTCTATCCTATTGGCCAATTTTTCAAATTCTTTCTAGTAGTCTCAAACTATGTGATTTTTTTTGTGCTTAGTCAAAGATATTATAAAATTCTCATATGAACTAGGACCAAATTGTATGAGTAAGTTTTCATAGAATTCATTCCACAAATGTGCTACTTCCTTGTATATATGGAACCATTGAGACCATTGCATTGCTTCCTTCTCCAAGACAAAAGAGGCTATAGGTATTTTTAGAGTGTCTTGAGTTTGATGTAGATCAAATTATTGATTTGGTGGTATATCCAACTAGTAGGATCTTCATATTCAAATTTAAAGAAATTCAATTTTGTGGTATGGCATGTAGTGAGTAAGGTATGTTTTCCACCCTAAATATTTTGTGAATTTCCTATGGTTTTAGTGAATGTGGGATTTTATTCACCATGCTACAATGCTTCTCATACTTCTTGGATAGTGCTATATAGACCAATGGATGGATTTTTTGTATATTGTGTTGCATTTGATTCATCATGTCCAATTTTTTATCCCATTAATCAAGAAGTCCTAATAAAGAATTCAAAATTTGATCCCTAAATTATTGTAGTTCCTTTACTTCTAAATTTATTTTTCTAAAGAACTATCTTGTGAGTGCAACCCTACAACCACTTCTATAGAAATTCAAGTATCTAGAATATGATATGGGTCCTATATACCCAAATGATAGGATTAAAAGTTGATTGTAACACACCTAGAAAATACTTAATCTTTTTTAAGGATAAAAAATAGTTGTTGAAGCTAATACTAAAATGATCATTGCAATGAGACAAATAAAATGGGATAGGTCTAAAACTAATAATTTTTGGTGCATGGTGTTTTTCTCATATGTTCCTTTCACCCTTGGCTATTTCCCTATTGCCACAGCGAAATGTGTAGCCAAACAACTCAACAACAAATAAAGGATGAAATAAACTCATATAATGAAGAAAATGAGTTACCAGTAAATATTTATACATGACATTCCATAGAGCACAAACATAAAATATGGAAGAAATTCATTCACAATACATTCAACATTACATCTGAGAGATGTTCTCTCATGGTTCTTCACACACATACTCATTTTACATAGTTGCATCTATGAAAATAAATACACACGTAGAGGTACCATGTTTAGGGTTTTCTCACCCATGTTTAGGCAACCAACTAATAACATCTCAACACGTGTCTAGCAACTCCCAAAAACACAAATCTAGTATTTTTGGCACACATCCAACAATATCCCACTTGCCAAAAAGACTAAGTAAATGAAAAAAAATATCTTCTTCCTTATTCTTCATGGTTACTAGTCAAAATGAGCGAACTCCCATCAAATATCAACACCAAATGAAATTCTTACTATCCAATGGATTTGTCAATTCATCTACTACATTGTCGTGTGTACCAATCTTCTACAATGCAACTTCTCCATATTCCACCATCTCTCTGATATAATGAAATTTCACTCGAATGTGCTTAGTATGAGAGTGAAATTTAGGATTCACAATTAGGTCAATTGTCACATTACAAAGTAATGGAACTTTATTAAAAACCAATGCCTCTGCACACTACATGTAACTAGGATACCTCCTTGGATGCTTCTATAGTAACAATGTATTCAACTTTAGTAGTTGATTGAGCCACCACTTGTTGCTTTTTACTTCTCCAACTCATAACTCCTCCAAATAGTGTGAATACATATGCACTAGTAGATTTAGAAGTATCTACATCTCCACCATAATAAAAATCTAAAATACCTTATAGTTGATTATTTTCTTTGCCATCATTATAGATTGCAAAATCACTAGTACCTTTTAAATATCTAAGAATTATCTTCACTATAGCCCAATGTTGCTTACCAGTATTAGACTTAAATATGCTTACAACTCCAACTACATGAGCAAGATATTGTCTCGTACACACCTTTGCATACATCAGTTTTCCAACTACACTTGCATAAGGAAATTTATCCATGACACTCTTCTCATCATCATCCTTTGGACACATATATTTTGATAATGCAACTCCAACCTGAAAAGGTGTAGATACAGGAGTGCATTGGTCCATTTTGAAAAGAGTAAGCAAGTATGCAATGTATCTCTTCTAGCTAATCCACATCTTCTTCTCACCATAATTTCTCTTCACTTCAATACCCAAGAAATAGTGTAATGGGCCAAGGTATTTCATGTCAAATTCTCCTAACAACTCAGACTTGGTCTTCTTCACAAGATCCTTCAAATTGCTAAAAAGAAGAATGTCATCTACATATAACACCAAAATTAGAAAGTGATTTCCTTCATTCTTGAGATAGATACAATGATCAACATAACTTCTCACAAAACCACATCCAATCATAAAGTTATCAAACCTTTTATACCATTACCTTATAGATTGCTTCAACCCATACAGTGATTTTCTCAAATTGCATGCAATATTTATTCCACTTACTTAAAATCTAACTGATTGCTCCATTTAAATATTTTCATTGAGACCTCCATGAAGAAAAATTGTCTTCACATCTATCTGCTCAATTTCCTAGTCATTTGTAATAGCCAATGCAAATAGCAATATAATAGATGCAATATTTACCATCAGATAAATTGTTTCTTCAAATTCAAGACCTTTAATTTGAGAGTACCCTTTTTTGACTAACCTAGCTTGACATCTCTTAATTGAATCATCATCCTTGTATTTCCTTTTAAACACCCATTTACAACCAATTGCCTTTCTACCCTTAAGCAACACTTGTAAATCCCAAGTCTTATTTTCCTTCAATGATTGCATTTCTTATCCCACATATTTCTTCCAATAAATTGCTTCATCACTAGTGAGAGCATCTTTAAAACCTATAGACTCTCATCACTTATGGAATATAATGAAATTTCTTGTGTTCATCATAACCAAATTTTATTGGTGCACTCCTTTGTCATTGAATTCTTCTCAAAGTTTGCACTTCTTGAATAGTGTGAAAATTTTGGAGTTGCTCCTCATGTGCAAGCTACTCTTAAACAACTTCAGGCTGATTGGACTCTTCCACAACAATCCCAGTATCTTGTTGATACTATAAATTGCATGAAATTTTATTAGGATTATAGTATACACCCCTTGATGTATATTGGTTTGAGTTTGATGTGTTTTTTTGATTTGTTTTGAAAATGATGTCTTGCTGGTATTTATGAATTGCAATAGATTTTTGAAACATAAACCATGAAATACAATGCTAAAATAATTATAAAACATATACAAGGCAAGATAGAGCAACTACAACACTTTATTAGTCACCAAATAAAATAATTACAAGTTTTGATTTTTTATTTTCAAACCTGGTATACTTTGTCTTCAGACTTGTAAGAGTGTGCAAACAATGCTCAAACGCTCCCAAAATCGTTCTAGGTATTATATGTGAAGTCCACTATAAATGGCCAATGAATGGAGACCACGGTGAAGCCAAACTATTGAAGATGCAAGGTGTGATCTGAGAAGTTTGCAGACTCTTATGTGTACTTCAGACTTTATAAGATGCACAAAATGATGTCAAACTACCATCCAAATGCTCCAATATGATCACCAATTGAAGTGCTATGAAGTGAGGAAGTTCTCCTTGAATTTCGATCCACAAATCACCCTTGGATGACAAGAAATAAATGTCTGATCTGAAGTTATGATAGTCTGATATGAGTGCTTCAGACTTGTTCACACATTCCTCTTTGTCCAAGAAATAGTCCCCATGGAGGCACCAAGTTTGGAGGATGTCAAGGACAAATTTGGAGGTTGAATGGCCTCCAAATTGAAAAATAAAGAATTCTAAAGTATGACTGAATCAAATTGTCTTCAGAATTGTTAGGTGTAGCAAATTATGGATAAATGACAATCAGAAGGATGTAAAATGATCTTCAATGCTAGCCACCCAAGTTGCAACCATAAGACCTCCAAATTGCCCCATCTAACATGCACAAAGTGTCTCAAAAGGGTGGCGAACCTATAGGTAGTTATTCCTCTTCCAATAAATAATATCTCAGTTAAAACCCCTCAAATTTATACTTGTTCTCTTTGTCTTTGATAGGAAATTCGTTTGGTGAAGTACCTACAAAATTCTACCTCAAAAATATAAAGTTGTGAATGAAATTGTCACCATGGCAATATATGACCAACAAACCCTATGACCTAAAAATTAAAATAATTCCTCCTCCAAAGTATCCCAAATTTGTGCTTGAAATGATTATCAAGTCACAAGGAACCCAATGCAAAAATACCCACAATCATATGATGCCAAAATCTGCAGTTATGAATGAAAATATGGATCAGCTATAGGAAACCCAGTCATGAATGAAAGTCTGAAATTACCTCAATAGGTCCTTAGTTCTCCAAAATAACTATGGATTCTCATATGGTTGATGAAGGCCAACAAAACCCATAAATGGTTTGCCAAATGATTGACCCTCCAAAATATGCAAACCCTAGATGAAATCTCTAAAGCACAAATGAAAGTTCTAAAGTAAACTCTCTTCAATAATGGCTAGGTGTGACCTTTCACACATGAAACCACTATTACTTATGAAGGTGTACGTCTCCACAAGCCTCAACAATGCAATCTTCAACAAGACCTATAATGTCTTCAAAAAATAGACTCAAATGATATAAAAAATGGATGCTACAAATGTCCCATCTCACCTTTATTTATCTTTTTTGCTCCACAAGGTCAACCAAGGTTTATTTTATTTTTAATCCTTATCTCTCCAAAAGTGGACCACCATGTCCTAGTAGCCACAACGTTGTTTTAAAACACTTTTGGCATTTTTTTAATTTTATTTTATAATTTCCTTTTATATTTTAATATTATAAAATTACCTTATAATAAAGGGAAAATAAACTCATACTTAGCCAAATTATGCATCCATACAAGAATATGACATTGCAACTAAAAACTCCATGCTGAAGCTCACCAAATTATTACCTCCATAGCATAATGAGACCCTTAACAACTGGATGATCAACCTACAGGGACTCTGAATAGGTTATCATCATCTAACTCATCTTCATCACCGAAGAGGGGACATTACAGTCCTCCCTTACCAAGATTGCTTGTCCTCAAGAAATCGGTCAACAAGTCCCAATGCAATTCTTGGGTCCCATATCCACATTATAACATCAATACTATCTCCTGAACTAAGTTTCTCCTGGTCCTGCATAGACACTCCTAGATAAACCATACTCATAGGAAATCGGACATTCCTACTGACTGAAGAATGCTACTAGGCTATCTTGCACGTAGGTGGAATACAACTTGGTCATAACTCGATCCATGCATAAGACCCATCCTAGAGAAACAACTGATCACCCTGAAAAAAATCCTACTCTCCTACTAATAAGGGAGGTGATCCATAGCTAAGGAAAGTATATAATCCATCATCACAACCTCTCTTCCCCCTCATATGTGTCATGCTCAATTCATTAACATGAGGACTGAAAGAAAAACAATGTGCATACCTCACAATGCCATCTATGTGAAAATGACCAACTGGATCCCCATGAAGCTCCCAAAAATCATCGGTATGATGGTTGTCATCATAAGGACTGAAATCAATAGGAGTATCATCATACAAGGTGCCAAATGAGGAATGTGCATCCACCAAAGAAAGCATGTTATCACCATGATCATGCTCATACTACTCTACCTAAATGAGTGTGAAAACATCATCTACATTACTTCTCAAACCTTCCTCATTCGTAATCTCATTGATCTCCTCAATTAACTGCTTGACCACCATGGTCTCTAAATCTCATGAAATAGCTGCAACGAATTCCTAATTTTCTGAGTGATGGGATAAACACAACTCAAGGCAAAGATCATTGATTTCCTCATCTTTCTTAGTGATTTGTTGACGAAGTCTATCTTCCAATTACAAAGCATGATCCCTGTCATATATTAACCTCAAGTAATTTGATTTGATCACCTCCAACACTCGCTTGATGGTCTACAAATCTGTAGTAGTAACTCCAGCTATCCTCTGATGTTGTCTCTCCAAAAACTGAGCTATCTAGAAAAAGAACTCAACCAACTCATGTGTGCTATCCAAGTGAGTCAATATTTGTACAATCTAACCCTTTAAAACTTGTAACTAATTCTCCAATGATTCGGCATCAACATCACAGAATAAACCCTCAAAAGCACTCTCTAATGCACCCTGATTGGGCTCAACCTCTCTCACAATACTGCACTCACCAACCTCATACTCTGAAGTTATGACAGATCCGTGCTCATCCTTAGAATAAACAACTATATCAATAGTTGATTCATCAATACCAAAATCAGCATGCTCATCCATGCATGTCTCTCCAATGGTCGAAACACATGAAGAATCAACCTCACCATCCTCACCTATAACTGTTGTTCCGTCATTTCCATCATCTTGGTTCCTTGTTATGCATGATACCTGATATGAATCATCCTCTAAAATATTTATCTCCTTGCTATCCTCAACCTTATCTAGATGCAATATGTCTTCCTTTTTGTTGCCACCACATACATGATCAAGTGCCCAAGTGTCATGACATAAAAACACTTATACTCCCTCCTTAGCTGATTTTTGCTTATAGATGGAAGACCTATAACGTGTTATTTTGTAGGTTTTTCATCATGTGATTCTCTCAAGTACTCCACTTATTTGTTGTCCAAGATAGGCCTTAGCTTTGCCTCACACCCTTTCACCACTTCGTTAACCAAATAATATGTAGTAGTTGTAACGAACATATCATGCCTCCAAGCAACCAATAAAAAAGATAAAAGAGGTTTAGGAATAGTTTCATATGCATTAATAACCAAGGAAATAATGTTCCTCATGCTATCAAAAATTAATTCTTCATGATCATCATCAATAGAAGCAATGAAATGATGGAACCTTTGGTAAATCAAAACATCCAAGTTCAAATCTAACATGATGTTACCCAATCTAGTTTTTGCAAATGTCTCAAGTATAGTAACTCTTCTAGCATAATTAGAACTTGTAACCTTTCCCAACCCTCTAAAACTGTCAACCAACAACTGCATAATTATTCGCAATGTGTCATCACCATAAGGTGCCTTAGGTGCTAAAATTCGTAAAATTTCACTTAAGCAAGAAGTGACCATGAGCCTTGCCTCCCTATCCGAGTAGTTCAACCATTTATGCTTGTTCAAAGATAACATTGCTAGAACCATAGTAGCTTGTAGATACTAAGAAGGTGCATGTTCCATCAAATGTAAACAATATTCTACTTCCCTCAAGGTGTGTAGGTGAACATCAATAGGCTGAGATAGAAGAGTAAGTTTACCACCTGCATTTATAAGCTTCTTAAATAGCTTCTATTCATCCAATGGAGCCATGATTCAATACCCAACAGGTTGGCAGAGTTGAGCCTGTGCTCTGATACCATTGTAATATACACCCCTTGATGTATATCTGTTTGAGTTGGATGTGTTTGTTTGATTTGTTTTGAAAATGATTTCTTGTTGGTATTTATGAATTGCAATATATTTTTGAGACATAAACCATGAAATACAACGCTAAACTAATTGTAAAACATATACAAGGTAAGATAGAGCAACTACAACACTTTATTAATCACCAAATGAAATAATTACAAGTTTTTATTTTTAATTTTCAGACCTGGTATACTTTGTCTTCATACTTGTAAGAGTGTGCAAACAATGCTCAAACACTCCCAAAATTGCTCTAGGTATTATATGTGAAGTCCACTATCAATGGCCAATGAATGGAGACCACGATGAAGCCAAAATTTTGAAGATGCAAGGTCTGATCTGAGAAGTCTACGGACTGTTATGTGTACTTCAGACTTGATAAGATGCACAAAATGATGTCAAACTGCCATCCAAATGCTCCAATATGATCACCAATTGAAGTGCTATGAAGTGAGGAAGTTCTCCTTGAAGTTCGATCCACAAATCACCCTTGTATGCCAAGAAATAAAGGTCTGATCTGAAGTTATGACAGTCTGATATGAGTGCTTCAGACTTGTTCACACATTCCCCTTTGTCCAAGAAATAGTCCCAATGGAGGCGCCAAGTTTGGAGGATGTCAAGGATAAATTTGGAGGTTGAATGGCCTCCAAATTGAACAATAAAGAAGTCTGAAGTATGACTGGATCAGATTGTCTTCAGACTTGTTAGGTGTAGCAAATGATGGAGAAATGACAATCAAAAGGATGCAAAATGATCTTCAATGCTAGTTGCCCAAGTTGCAACCATAAGACCTCCAAATCGCCCCTCTAACATGCCCAAAGTGTCTCAAAAGGGTGGAGGACCTGTAGGTAGTTATTCCTCTTCCAATAAATAATATCTCAACTGAAACCCCTCAAATTTATACTTGTTCTCTTTGTCTTTGATAGGAAATTCGTTTGGTGAAGTACCCACAAAATTCCACCTCAAAAATCTAAAGTTGTGAATGAAATTGTCATCATGGCAAGATATGACCAGTAAACCCTACGACCTGCAAATTAAAATAATTCCTCCTCCAAAGTATCCCAAATTTGTGCTTGAAATGATTGTCAAGTCACAAGGAACCCAATGCAAAAATACCCACAATCATATGATGCCAAAATCTACAATTATGAGTGAAAATATGGATCAGCTGTAGGAAAACCAATCATGAATGAAAGTCTAAAATTACCTCAATAGGTCCTTAGTTCTCCAAAATAACTATGGATTCTTGTATGGCTGATGAAGGCCAACAAAACCCATAAATGGTTTGCCAAATGATTGACCCTCCAAAATATGCAAACCCTAGATGAAATCTCTGAAGCACAAATGAGAGTTCTGAAGTAAACTCTCCTCAATAATGGCTAGGTGTGATCTTTCACACACGAAACCACTGTTACTTATGAAGGTGTACATCTCCAAAAGCCTCAACAATGCAATCTTTAGCAAGACCTACAATGTCTTCAGAAAATAGACTCAAATGATATAAAAATGGATGCTACAAATGTCCCATCTCACCTCTATTTATATTTTTTTGCTCCACAAGGTCAGCCAAGGTTTATTTTATTTTTAATCCTTATCTCTCCAAAAGTGGACCACCATGTCCTAGTAGCCACAACGTTGTTTTAAAACACTTTTGGCCTTTTTTAAACTTTATATTATAATTTCCCTTTATATTTTAATATTATAAAATTACATTATAATAAAGGGCAAATAAACTCATACTTAGCCAAATTATGCATCCACACAAGAATATGACATTGCAACTGAAAACTCCATGCTGAAGCTCACCAAATTATTACCTCCATAGCATAATGAGACCCTTAACAACTGGATGATCAACCTACAGGGACTCTAAATAGGTTATCATCATCTAACTCATCTCCATCACCAAATAGGGGACATTATGGTCTTCCCTTACCAATATTTTTTGCCCTCAAGCAATCACTCAACAAGTCCTAATGCAATTCCTGGGTCCCATATCCACATTATAACATCAATACTATCTCCTGAATCGAGTGTCTCCTAGTCTTGCATAGACACTCCTAGATAAACTATACTCATAGGAAATTCGACATTCCTGCTGACTGAAGAATGTTGTTGGGCTATCTTGCACATAGGTGGAATACAACTCGGCCATAACTCGATCCTTGCATAAGACCCATCCTGGAGAAATAACTGATCACCCCCAAAAAAATCCAACTCTCTTGTTGATAAGGGAGGTGACACATAGCCAAGGGAAGTATATAATCTATCATCACAACCTCTCTTCCCCCTCATATATTTCATGCTCAATTCATTAACACGAGGACTAAAAGAAAAATAATGTGCATACCTCACAATGCCATCTATGTAAAAATGACCAACTTGATCCCCATGAGGCTCCAAATAATCATCGGTATGATGGTTGTCATCATCAAGACTAGAATCAATAGGAGTATCATCATCCAAGGTGCCAAATGAGGAATGTGCATCCACAAAAGAAAGCATGTTGTCACCATGATCATGCTCATACTACTCTACCTGAATGAGTGTGGAAACATCATCTACATTACTGCTCAAACCTTCCTCATTCGTAATCTCATTGATCTCCTCAATTAACTGCTTGACCACCATGGTCTCTGAATATCATTAACTAGCTGCAACGGATTCCTAATTTGTTGAGTGATGGGATAAGCACAACTTAAGGCAAAGTTCATTGATTTCCTCATATTTCCTAGTGAGTTGTCAATGAAGTCTATTTGCTAATTGCAAAGTCTGATCCTTGTCATATAGTAGCCTCAAGTAATTTGATTTGATCACCTCTAACACTCGCTTGATGGCCTACAAATCTGTAGCAGTAACTCTAGCTATCCTCTCATGTCGTCTCTCCCCCAACTAAGCTATCCAAAAAAATCACTCAACCAACTCATGTGTGCTATCCAAGTGATTCAATGTCTATACAATCTGACCCTCTAAAACCTATAATTGGTTCTCCAATGATTTGGCATCGGCATCACACAATAAACCCTCAAAAGCACTCTCCAATGCACCCTAACTGGGCTCAACCTCTCTCACAACACTGCACTCACCAACCTCATACTCTGAAGTTATGACATATCCGTGCTCATCCTCAGAATCAACAACTTTAATAATAGTTGATTCATCAATACCAAAATCAGCATGCTCATCCATGCATGTCTCTCTAATGGTCAAAACACATGAATAATCAACCTCACCATCCTCACCTATAACTGATGTTCCATCATTTCTATTATCCTGGTTCCCCGTTATGCATGATACTTGATATGAATCATCCTCTAAAATATCTATCTCCTTGCTATCCTCAACCTTATCTAGATGCAAGATGTCTTCCTTTTTGTTGCCACCACATACATGATCAAGTGCCCAAGTGTCATGACATAAAAAACACTTATGCTCCCTCCTTAGCTGATTTTTGCTTATAGATCGAAGACCTATGTTATGTAGGTTTTTCATCACGTGACTCTCTCAAGTACTCCACTTCTTTGTTGTCCAATACAGGCCTTAGCTTCGCCTCACACCCTTTCACCACTTCGTTAACCAAATAAGATGCAGCAGTTGTAAAGAACATATCATGCCTCCAAACAACCAATAAAAAGGTTAAAAGAGGTTGAGGAATGGTATCATATTCGTTAATAATCAAGGACATAATGTCCCCCATGCTATCAAAAATTAATTCTTCATGATCATCATCAATAGAAGCAATGAAATAATGGAACATTTTGTAAATAAAAACGTCCAAGTTCAAATTTAACATGATGTTACCCAATATAGTTTTTGCAAATATCTCAAGTATAGTAACTCTTCTAGCATAATGAAAACTTGTAACCTTTCCCAACCCTCTAAAACTGTCAACCCAAAACTGCATAATTATTCTTAATGTGTCATCGCAATAAGGTGCCTTAGGTGCTAAAATTCGTAAAATTTCACTTAAGCAAGAAGTGACCATCAGCCTTGCCTCCCTATCTGGTTAGTTCAACCATTTATGCTTGTTTAAAGATAACATTGTTGGAACCATAGCTGCTTGTAGATACTGAGAAGGTGCATGTTCCATAAAATGTAAACAATCTTCTACTTCCCTCAAGGTGCATAGGTGAACATCAATAGGCTGAGATAGAAGAGTAAGATTACCACCTACATTTATAAGCTTCTTAAATAGCTTATTTTCATCCAATGGAGCCATGATTCAATACCCAACAGGCTGGTAGTGTTGAGCCTGTGCTCTAATACCACTGTAATATACACCCCTTGATGTATATTGGTTTTATTTTGATGTGTTTGTTTTATTTTTATTTTTTTAAATGATGTCTTGCTGGTATTTATGAATTGTAATAGATTTTTGAAACATAAACCATGAAATACAACGCTAAAATAATTGCAAAACATATACAAGGCAATATAGAGCAATTGCAACACTTTATTAGTCATCAAATGAAATAATTACAAGTTCTGATTTTTAATTTTTAGACATGATATACTTTGTCTTCAGACTTGTAAGAGTGTGCAAACAATGCTCAAATGCTTCCAAAATCTCTTTAGGTATTATATGTGAATTCCACTATCAATGGCCAATGAATGGATACCACGGTGAAGCCAAACTTTTGAAGATGCAAGGTCTGATCTGAGAAGTCTGTGGACTATTATGTGTACTTTAGACTTGATAATATGCACAAAATGATGTCAAAATGCCATCCAATTGATCCAATATGATCACCAATTGAAGTGCTATGAAGTGAGGAAGTTCTTGAATTTCGGTCCACAAATAACACTTGGATGCCAAGAAATAAAGGTCTGATCTGAAGTTATGACAGTCTAATATGAGTGTTTCATACTTGTTCACACATTCCCATTTGTCCAAGAAATAGTCCCAATGAAGGTGCCAAGTTTGGAGTATGTCAAGGACAAATTTGGAGGTTGAATGGACTCCAAATTGAACAATAAAGAAGTCTGAAGTATGATTGAATAAAATTGTCTTAGGACTTTCTAGGTGTAGCAAATTATGGAGAAATGGCAATCAAATGGATACAAAATGATCTTCAATGCTAGCCACCCAAAGTTGCAACCATAAGACCTCCAAATCGCCCATTCTAACATGCCCAAAGTGTCTCAAAAGGGTGGCAAACCTGTAGGTAGTTATTCCTTTTCCAATAAATAATGTATCAACTGAAACCCCTCAAATTTATACTTGTTCTCTTTGTCTTTGATAGGAAATTTATTTGGTGAAGTACCCACAAAATTCTACCCCAAAAATCTAAAGTTGTGAATGAAATTGTTACCATGGCAAGATATGACCAGCAAACCCTACGACCTAAAAATTAAAATAATTCCTCCTCCAAAGTATCCCAAATTTGTGCTTGAAATGATTTTCAAGTCACAAGGAACCCAATGCAAAAATACCCATAATCATATGATGCCAAAATATTTAGTTATGAGTGAAAATATGGATCAGTTGTAGGAAAACCAGTCATGAATGAAAGTCTGAAATTACCTCAATAGGTCCTTATTTCTCCAAAATAACTATGGATTCTCATATGGCTGATGAAGGCCAACAAAACCCATAAATGGTTTGCCAAATGATTGACCCTCCAAAATATGCAAACCCTAGATGAAATCTCTGAAGCACAAATGAGAGTTCTGAAGTAAACTCTCCTCAATAATAGCTAGATGTGACCTTTCATACATGAAACCATTGTTACTTATGAAAGTGTACATCTCCACAAGCCTCAACAATGCAATCTTCAGCAAGACCTGCAATGTCTTCAGAAAATAGACTCAAATGATATAAAAATGGATGCTACAAATGTCCCATATCACCTCTATTTATATTTTTTTGCTCCACAAGGTCGGCCAAGGTTTATTTTATTTTTAATCCTTATCTCTCCAAAAGTGGACCACCATGTCCTAGTAGCCACAACGTTGTTTTAAAACACTTTTGGCCTTTTTTTAAACTTTATATTATAATTTCCCTTTATATTTTAATATTATAAAATTACATTATAATAAAGGGAAAATAAACTCATACTTAGCCAAATTATGCATCCACACAAGAATATGACATTGCAACTGAAAAATCCATGCTAAAGCTCACCAAATTATTACCTCCATAGCATAATGAGACCCTTAAAACTAAATGATCAACCTATAGGGACTCTGAATAGGTTATCATCATCTAACTCATCTCCATCACCAAATAGGGTACATTACAAGTATCATGTGGCAACTCTAACAAAGGATTAGAAATGGGATCTACACTTAATGGTGGAATAATTTATGGCTAATTTTTAGCTTGATGTTTTCTCAAACCAGTAGTTGAGTCCAATTGTTCTTGGTTTTCTAGGTCTATCTCCATGGACTCTTCTTTGCTATGGATGTCTTCTTTGAATAGTACATCATGATTGAACACACGAAAATGTTGTGAAGGTATCCATACTTTTTAACCTTTGATTCCATCACTATATCCAATGAGTACTCCTTTAATAGATTTATTATCCAACCTTTTCCTATTTTCCTTGGGCATAAGAACAAATAATTCATACCCAAACACTACCAAATGAGTAACTGAGGGTTTGAATCCACTCCAAGCTTCCTCTGGTGTTCTCCCACTGAGAGAAGAACTAGGTGATATATTGTCCACATAGTTAGATATACTAACAACCTTTGTCCAAAAAATATTCAAACGTATATCCTCTCTCATGCTTCTTGCCTTCTCCAACAATGTCATGTTAAGCCTTTCTACAACTCCTTTCTATTGTGGTATATAAGGATTTTTTTGCCTTTTAATACCATGCAACTTGCAAAAAGAATTTAATTCTTAGGAGTAATATTCTCCACCATTATCTCTCCTCAAAGCCTTTACTTTCTTCTTAGGTCATCTTTCAACTGTAGTAACAAACTCTTTGAAGTCCACAAGAGCCCTTGATTTTTTTTTAAGAAAGTAAACCCATGATTTTCTATAGAAATCATCAATGAAAGTAATATAAAACTTGGATCCACCTAATGAAGTAACTTTAAAAGGCCCACAAATATTAGAAGGTACTAACTCTAATATTTCCTTGGTTCTATAGTCACTAGAGGCAAAAGTGACTCTTTTTTGCTTTCCTAAAATGCATGCTTCATAGAAACCCATTGAACCAAACTTCTCTTTCTCCAATCTCATGGACTTTTTTCTTTGAACACCTCTTTCAAGCTCCTTTCACCAAGATGTCCTAACCTCCTATGCCACAACATCATACTTGACATCTTTGAATCTAAGGGTTTACTTGTTTCTACAATGGTTGCATGTGTGCATGCAACATTCAAACATGTTGCATCTAACTTATACAATATTCCAAGTCTTACTTCTCTTCCTTGATTAATTACCCCATGCATCAAACTACAACCATCCTTATTGAATGTAATATCCATTCTTGATATAGCTAGATGTCTCACTAATAGAAAACTTCTTATTAATCTCAAAACATGTCTAATATTTGAGATACACTTAACACTCCCATATCTGAGTTTGATTTTGACCTTACCTCTACCAACAATTTCATGGCTAAAACTATCACCCAAGAAAACTTTTCCATAACTTGCTTCATATTCTAGAAACCACTCCTTGTGGGGAGTCATATGGAAGGATGCTCTAGAATATATCAACCACACATCAAATTATGTGCATATAATAAGATATTATTTACAATATGCAAAATATTCTCATCTACAACTAAATTAGATTTATTTTTGGATAAATATATTTTATAGTCATGTTCCTTATGACCTTTCTACTTGCACATTCAACACATCAGTTGATACTTCCTCTACTAGCAAATTATTTAGATCTTATTGCACCATAATATTTATCACAATATCTATATTTGGAATTTCCTCTAGTTATCAAAGCTTTTGAGTGCTCATAATACTCCATGTTTCTTCTCCTTGTTTCCTCTTGCAACATCTAGGAAACAATCTCATATTTCTAAATATTTTTTAGCTTAGAACTCCCACTAATACAACAATGAGATTATCCCAAGATTCACGAAAACTACACAACAAGTAGATGTATTGTTCAATATATTTAACCTCTTCACTGATGAGTAATATTATATTCATCATTCAATTTTCAATATTGTCAAATCCAGGGCGGTGTCCAAGGTTTTCTGCAATAGAAGGATTTGGCAAGTTACAATTCAAGCAAGTAGTTCACAAGCTTTATTCAATGAAATCGATGTTTTTTTAACATTTTTTATGTCACACTAAATTTAATTTGCATAAATTGAAACTAAATTAAAATGTAAAATTAAAAACTGCTTCTAAGACATAAAATTGACAATTAACTATAGTTGCAGGAAATTGAAAATGTAGAATTGAAACTTGTTAAAAACATAACTATTATACGCTTGCTAAATTGAAATAAAAGAAACAAAAAGTTCTAAATTAAAACTAATAAATTTTAATTATTCTGAAATTGAAACTGCTAAAACCAAATTGCTGAAATAGGAAAAAATGCTAAAAAATATCAAAATTGCTGAAATTTGTCAAAATTGCTAAAAATTGTCAAAATTGTTGAAAATTGTCAAAATTTTGTTGAAGATGAAATTACAAGAAATATATAAATAATAAATGCACATAAAATACAATTCAACTAGCTTCACATTCACTCTCACACATCACACTTAAAACACACAGGAAAAACATGCTAAAAATAGGGAAAATTTTGTTTACAAGAAATTAGCAAAAATTGCAGTAATAAAAAACTGTAAAAAACCTGCTAAATGCTCCTTCCTCCAACCTTAAGAGTGGGCCCTTGCTCCCTGGTCCAAAATAAGGTAAAATCACTCCAAAACCTAAAAACTAATCACTCACAACTCAAAACATTGAACAACTCTACATTTTATTTAATTTTGTTGTCAAAAACAATAACTTTTGTAATTTTGTTACAGTTGATTTCTGATTTATTTGCTTCTACTTGGACTACTTCCTACTGGATCTACCAATGAGGGAGCACCCCTTTTTATAACACTTTTTACATGAATATTTTGCAAATACAAAATCAACACCTTTTGTGTTGTCTACTTTTAAGATATATTCTAATGTAAGATATATTATGTTGTTACCTTTTGTTCATGTCATCCAACTAGTGAAATGGGTCAATAATAGTGCAAGAACATTTGTAACACCTGTCATCACCTTATTCTTCTCCCTTCCTTCCAAAAAGGATGCATTTTTACCTTTTTTATCGAAATAGTTCAATTTTACCTTCATTCCGGAGTAGCTCCAAAATATAAGGTAGAGTAATAGATTTGAACTGTTACCGCCAATTTTGATGGAGTAGGAGCATGTTTAAATGTGTAGCTAGTCTTTTATTATCTTTTAATGCATAATAAAATTATTTTCATGTGTCTCCATTGCCTTTGTGTGTAACCTTCTTAAAAATTTCACAATTTTGGTTTTTATATGCTATTTCCAACTGTACCTACAGTTTTGACCTTGTGTCTTGTTGTCTTCGTTTGGACCGCATGGAAATGCTGCTAGGTGGATTAGGAGTAATCTTAAGTTTACCTTAGTATTTTTACATCACTTCCATTTGTTTATTTTGACAAATTCCATGCCTCCCTTTATCATGACAGGTGGCTAGAATTTGTATGAGACTAATGTTGTAGCTAGAATATTCTATTTTCAGCAGAAGGGTGGATTTGGTACCAAAACATATTACCAATTTGTATTTAGAGTAGAAAAACATTCAAATTATCTTATGCAACCACAAACCTCAACACACTTTATTGGCTACCAATTTTATTATGCATTTTTCACTAACTAATCATGCAAAAATAGGGTAAAAATGCTGAAAATAATAAAAACAGGGTATAGTGCTTCTATACATTAAGTCATGCAAAAACTTAATAAATAATGCATTTAATCACATAATTGGCATAAAATAATGTTATATTTGATTTTAAGGTAGTATTTAGATGTTCAAAACATGACAAAAATGAGGTATTTATGGGCCTCATCATTCCCCCCAACTTGACCTGATGCATGCCCTCATGCATCCTAGTGGGCCATAGTAATACTCAGGTATACCTTTGTGAACAACATCCTTTGCCACCTGAGAAATTGCTGTAATTTCCAAAAATGTTGAAATTTTGAGTTTGCTATCATTTCTAAAAAATGTTGAAAATTTTTGAAGTGCTGTCAGTTTTGAAAAATGTTGAAAATTTTAAATTTTGTTGTTTGTTCTATCTCTGCAATTTTCAATTTTAAATTTCTACAATTCCTACAAAAATTTTTTCAACTTCAGCAATTCCTACAATTGTTTTTTTAATTTCTAAAATTTGAACCAGATTCTGTTATAACATGTTTTTGCTATCTTTTTTTCATCATTGGATGGTGCAGGGGGTGCTATTTCTGTTACTTTTTGTAACATTTTGTATTTTCTATCATTTTCTATAATTTTCTATATTTTCAATCATGTTTTGTAGTTTGTTTCTTTTTAAACAGAACTGTAACCATTTTGATTTTCATAGGCTTGAGGTAATGTACTTACTTGTAGTAGGGTGGTTTGAACTCCTTCAGGTTATCAGGCTCTACTTTGTTCTTCTGCTTTAGCCAGCTCCCCTATAACATAATATTTTCATAGCCTAGTAGACCTCCTTAGTTGTTCGTGTACTTGTCTCTCCATAAACTTGTTCAGTTCCTGCAGATGTTTTCCTTGTAGATTTTATTAAAAAAATCAAAATAAAATTCTTCTTTCTCTGATGAAACTATTGCTTCAGCCAAAGACCTAGTTATTGCAGAATTTGAGCTTTCTAACTGTGTAAATGTTTATGCCTGAGTAGTAACCTCTTCACTAAAAGTGACTTTCTTGGATTTTGGTTGTTTTGCAAGGCTGCCTTCAGTTTTTTTTTTGTGTCCTATTTTTTATAGCTGCTTGAAAATAGTGCACCAACAACTATTGCTCTCTTGTCAGTTTTTCCAACTTCCTATTTTTTTGGTAAGGTCATTGCACTTAGGAATAAAATGTACTTCCACTGTGCATCCACCGAGATTGCCTAGTATAGTCACCCTTCCTAGTTCTACTCTAGTTGGTTTTTCTTAACTATTTTTTAAATTTAAAAATGCAGGAAAATTAGTAAAATAGCAAACACATCATCAACGAGACTTCCCAAGATGGTCACCCTTCCCAATTCTACTCTAGTTGATTTTGCTAAACTATTTTCAAAATTTAAAAATGTGAGAAAAATAGTAAAATAGCAAACGCAGGATCAACCAAAACTTTCCAGGATGGTCACCCTTCCTAGTTCTACTCCAACTGGTTTTGCAAAACTTGAGAACAATGGCGAAACAACAAATGCAAGGTACACTTTTTTTTTATGTGCATCCCATGAATTTTTGAATTTCTTTGCCCTGCATATTTTTTCAAACTATTTTAGAATATACTTGCTTTATGGTTGTCATGTGTTTGTCTAGAAAGGTGTGCTTGATTTCTTGGTGATAGCGTGACGTGCATCACGTCAAATTTTTCTTTCTTGAAAAACACGCTGGAAAATACCCTATTGGACTACTGCCACATATACCTAAAAACTTGTGCCCAAGTTCATAGAAGTTATGGCCTGTATCATGTGGATTTTTTTTTCATCGCACGAGCACACCAATTGATTTGAACTTATTTTGCACGTGCATGCCAAGCAATTTCACTTTTCGTGCTGCTGCATAATTTCAAATTTAAAATTTTGTTCCAGAGCTAAACTTCATTCCAAAGCTCTCTGTTGTTCTTTCCATACAAACAACAGAATGTGAATTTTTCATTTCAGAGCTAAACTTCATTTCGAAGCTCTGTGTTGTTTTTCCCATACAAACAGTAGAATGTGAACTTTTCATCCTAGAGGTAAACTTCATTCCGGAGTTCTATGTTTTTTCTCATACATTAGGCCAGAATGTGTAGTTTTTCATTCCAAAGCTATGTTTTATTTCAGAGTTCTGTGTTTTCTTTGCAATTGGACCTAAATTCTCATTCAACCAAGAGTAGAATAGGCTACTTTTTGGTATTTTGGAGAGGATATATTTTTGTACTTGCCAAGTTTATGAATTTTTTATGCCAAACATGGATTATCATATAATACATGCTAAATGCCTATGATGAAAAAATGCAAGAAACACATACCTGGCTATCCTGAAAATTGATCATGCACTTTCAAATTATTGCTTGTGATGATTGTTAGCTGAGCATCTGAATAAAAAAAAAAATCATATGTGCAATTGGTGAGATTTATACAATGGTGGAACAATGATGGGTAGATCAAAAAGACAAACATGTCGAAAACCAGTTTTTATGTAAGTCTAATTCAATAGCATCTTCGAAAAGGTTTTCACTGTTGGATTATATATTTTTTTCATTCATTTTTTTCTTCTCATTTTTTTCCCTTCTTTTCATCTCTTTTTTTTCTCTTTTCCTGTTTGTCTTGGTTGTGCCCATGAAGGAATTTTACAATTTAGTGGTGAGTATTCCCACCTATAATGTGGGTGACCTAGGTTCGATCCCCAACAACAATACTAAAAATGATGAGTGTCATTATTGTCATTATTTAATTTTCAATATTGTCAAATCTAGTGTCCAAGGTTGTTTGTGATAGAAGGCTTTGGCAAATTACAATTCAGGCAAGTAGTTCACAAGATTTATTTGATGAAACCAATGTTTTTTTAGCATTTTTGACGTCACACTAAACCTAATTTGCATAAATTAAAACTATATTAAATTGTAAAATTGAAAATTGCTTCTAAGACATAAAATTGATAATTAACTAAAGTTGCATAAAATTGAAAATGCATAATTGAAACTTGCTAAAAACAAAAACTATTTTATGCTTTCTAAATTGAAATAGCAGAAATGAAAAGTGCTAAATTGAAACTACTGAAACCAAATTGTTGAAACGGGAAAAATTGCTAAAAACTATCAAAATTGCTTAAAACTGTTAAGATTGTTGAAAATTATCAAAATTGCTAAAAATTATCAAAATATTGTTGAAGATGAAATTATAGGAATTATATAAATAATAAATACATATAAAAACATAGGTCAGCTAGCTGCACATTCACTCTCACACATCACACTTAAAACACACAGAAAAACATGCTAAAAATAGGGAAAATTTTGTTTACAAGAAATTAGCAAGAAATCAACAAAAACTGCAGTAATAAAAAATTGTGAAAAACCTATTAAATGCTCCTTCCTCCAGCATTGAGAATGGGCCCTTGATTATTGGTCCAAAATAAGGTAAAATCACTCCAAAACCTAAAATCTAATCACTCACAACTCAAAATGTTGAACAACTTTGCATTTTATTTAATTTTGCTATAAAAATAGCAGCTTTTCTAATTCTGTTACGATTTGATTTTTGATTTATTTTCTTCAAATTGGACTACTTTATATTAGCTCTACCAAAGACGTAGCACCCCTTTTTATAACACTTTTTACATGAATATTTTGCAAATACAAAATCAACACCTTTTGTGTTGTCTGGTTTTAATGTGCCTACTTTATTTCAAAGACCTAGTCTAATTTAAGATATATTCTGTTGTTGCCTTTTGTCTCCTCTAGCTGGTGAAATGGGTCAAGAATAGTGCAATAATATTTGTAACACATGTCCTCATATTATTCTTCTCCCTTCATTCCAAAAAGGATGTATTTTTTTCTTTTCTGTTGAAACAATTCAATTATGCCTTCATTCCAAAGCAGCTCTAGAATATAAGGTAGAGTAATAGATTTGAACTATTATAACCAATTTTTATGGAGTAGGTGTTCAAATGTGTAGTTGATATCTTCTTTTCTTTTCATACATAATACAATCATTTTCATATGTCTCCCTTGCCTTGGTGTGTGACCTCCTTAATAATTGCACAATTCTGGTTTTTATATGTTGTTTCCAATTGTACCTGTAATTTTGACCTTGTGTCTTGTTGCCTTCATTTGGACCACATGGAAATGCTGCTAGGTGGATCAAGAGTCTTCCTAAGTTTACCTTAGCAGTTTTCCATCATTCCCATTTACTACTTTTGATAAATTCCATGTCTCCCTTTATCATGATAGGTGACTGGAATTTGTATGAGATTGTTGTTGTAGCTGGAATGTCCTATTTTCAGTAGAAAGATGGATTTGACAACAAAACATCTTACTAGTTTGTTTTTAGAGTAGGAAAACATTCAAATTATCTTATGCAACCATAAAACTTAGCACACTTTATTGGCTACCAATTTTATTATGCATTTTTCACTAACTAATCATGCAAAAATAGGGTAAAAATGCTGAAAAATAGTAAAAAACATGGTATAGTGCTTCTATACATTAATTCATGCAAACACTTAACAAATAATGCATTTAATCACATAATTGACATAAAATAATGTTATATTTTATTTTAAGGCAGTATTTAGATGTTCAAAACATGACAAAAATGAGGTATTTTTGGGCCTCATCATTCACCAATAGACCTTAGTTGGTTCATTAGTGTATTGAAAACATTAAAATGGTCAACTACACTATCTCTATTATTCATTTTCAAAGAATACTACTTCTTCCTCAAGAATATCAAGTTCATCAAAGATTTAGACTCACAAAATTTTCAAGTTATCCCATGGCTTCTTAGTAGTCTTAACACCTTAAACATGTTGGTTGCATGATGGGTATGTGATGTTGTGGATGTGTCAAAGTAACTCTTGGTTCTAAAATCTGCCTAAGTTAGAAATAAGGTCAATGTGTACCCTTAATAATTTGGCTAAGATATTGGAAGACTCGAAGAAAAGGTATTTTTGAGTCAACCTTTAGAGAAGGCCAGTTCCATTGCCTAGCTAATCTATCTAAATAGAAGGTTGCAGACTAAAGAAAGAAATATGTATGGTTAGAAATACAAGCTAAAAGTAGTATAAATATGGCAACATCAAGAGACATGGTGCAGAGAGTCTCATAATCCAAAATCAAATTGAACACCTAATAGAAAAACCTATGCCCCTTATGCATTCAAAATGTTTATTATTAAGCACTTATTAGCTATGCTAAATCATTCCACAACTATAACGAGAATCCAAGTAGAAATCTAGAATGCAAAATAACTATAGCAGAATATCCATTCATAGATTTATGAGAAAATTATTAACATAGTAAGACATACATACATGTTTTGCACAAGAAGTTGGTAGGAGTCCAAACAATAATCCAATTTTCATTCAAGAATGTGTATAGCCTCAATCAATACAATCATACCAATTGTAAATGCCAAAGATTTGACCATTAGAATAACTTACATCCTAGTATATATAGATATTTACATTGTATTCAGTTAGCTAGGAATAATTATTTTCAAGGCATATTATAAGTTTTAGGTTAGGCGTAGAGAGTGGTAGTCACATTCAACTTTGATCTTAACTACTTTAGGTATGCTCCATTGATGTGCATGATGTAAATCTCATATTAAGGCTGGATTGTGTGCTACATCATCAAATTGTAAACATCTATTGAAATCCCACTACTTTCTATTAAGCATAGCCAACTAAGCAGGGGTAGGTGTATAATGTGGATGGCTTCGACCATTAGAATCTTCTAATAGTGATGATTCTTGGTAGATGATTAGGATGTGTATGTGTGTTGATGTGGATGATTTTAGATTGCTTTTGCATAGATTGGCATCATGAAGGTAGACTATTTATCATCAAGTATTTGTTACAACTATGTGTATCATCTTCTTTCTCCTTACGTAGGATTGAAACTTTTCTTACCAAGTTTTAGATGACTACACTCTTGATGGCTATTATCTGAATAGTCTAGCAGTTATGCTTGCTCATGTATGATGCTAAACATAAAAAGTATTTTGATCTTTGCATTATTTTATTATCAGGTCACCATACTTGGTCTTACTGTATTTGGGATTGTATTTGTCCTACAAAAACTTTAAGCCCTTGATGCTAATATCATCATCCTCAAAGTCTAACACTATTGGAAATTTTATATATCACAGTGCCAAATGTTGAGTTCCAAGATCAATGTCTTAAGATTTTTTCTTCTTTATTGCTTTACATTGTGCCAATCATTTTGTGTCCTCCTGCTGACATCAACATGATAGTCCATCTAGTTGGTTTTACTTATCTTCATTGCTTAACCATCAGGCGTCAGGTGATGAGTTTTTGGTTTGATGCATTTACATTTTCTCCTCTTTGAATAATATTAGGCACTAGGATTTTATTATCCTATGGATGACATCAATATCTTAAATATCCAACAAGCCTTTCATACTTAGTTGAATTTACCTTAATGATGTCTCTACTTTTATCGGATGTTGAGTTTATGTCTTTGCACAAAATTTTATCTAAATTTTTTTTTCTTGATTCTTTTTCATCCACCTTGGCCTTTTTTTGCATTCGATTATACCCTTCACGTTCCTACAATATTCCAGCCTACTTTTTACACCACAATAGCCTTCTCAAGTTTTCTTCTAGATTGTTGCATGCTTATTATTGCACTATTTTTAAGCAAAAGAACTACATAGAATAGAATATATACCACATAGTGGATGTAGATGATAAAATTTACCTACATAATTTAAAAGTTATGGGGATTTTTTCTCATAAAATTAAGAACCTAGTATTCATTATCTATGAGATAACAGAGCTTTGAGATAAAATGTAGATTGAAGATAAAATGATTGCAAGCGAGGCATGATGAGAAGGTTTAATTATTATAGAAGTTGAAAAAATAATAATTTCAAGGTGGATAAGGAAATTGATGTAATGGGCGGTAGTGTGATGGAGGATTTATGGAGGGAGGAATGATGCAAAGATATAGGAGTGTGCAAGATGAAGAAGAAAATGTTATTGAGAGAAGAAAGAAAAAAGGAAGGAAAGATACCCGAGGGCTAGCATCTCCTACAAAATTGAAAACTTTATGAGCATATTTTGCTATAGGTGAACATTATTTCAAGTCTAGATCTATAGCTTTAGGTGAATCTTCACTCATGTAGGTAATATTAGGTAAATATTCAAAGTGCTCAGAAGCTTTCTTTCCTTTTTTGCTTTCTTATTGATAAAATAATGGAGATAAAATTTCATTGTGTTGTTAGACTCCATTCTTCCATCCATTGGCTCAAGAGAATGCATGACTTTAGAATTATGCAAGTTAGGTGATCCTATGCATCACTTTCTAGACACATTGATCTTAATGACAACTATAGAATATTTTAAAATAGGCTTTTGTCAGTATTGGAATGATATTTTTGGATCTAGTTGCACTAGTAGATAGTGGGCTTCTTTAGTTTTGTTTTTTGATTTAGCCAATTAGAGTATTGTTCCAAGACACCTTGATTAATGTAAGCCATGCTTGATTTTATTTCTTTGGTACCTTAGCACATGATCATCAAGTTAGCATGATGTTCATATTTTTAGGCCTTATTTTCTAGCATCATATCCATTTACTTTATGTGTGTCAAACATCACCTCAATAGTACTTGTCTTTATCTCTAAGTATCACGATGTCTTCTTCACACACCACCAGAGTCATGAGGAATGACTACAACCTTTTATAGAGGAAGACTTGGGCCAGAATTTGCATTGGGCTATAGAGTCAAAAATGAAAGAGAAAATAATGGGACAATGTAATATTTATAGGGAAGGATGTGATGAAAAGTGAATAGATGAGTAGGAGATAAAGATGACAGGTAGTGAAGACAAGAAAGAGGGATGAGAGATTTATACCTGAGGAAAGATGGACTTCTTTTCCTACCTGTTTCTATATCCTTGCATAATATTGCTTTCTCCCTTTCTATTTTCTGATCCCATTTTTGAGTTTATTTTTTTTTTAAGATTAGGATGCAAAAAACACCAAGGGAAAAACCATTATATTGTATGTTTAGGATCCTATTAACTGTAGCATATACCTTAACCTTATTCTGATAGATTTTTATAATGAACCATTACGCCAAAGCCTCAAGATAGAAGTGAAATTCAAATACACCAAGATCATAACATCCCACCATGATTTGAGACTAGACTCTGGCTAGTAGATCTACTCTATCACCCGCCCCACTCAGGATTCTACCCTGACAAGCCTAATGACTCAAACCTAGGTGGTTTCTCTGATACCAAATGTAACAAACCGTTACACTAAAACCTTGAGATAGAAGTGAAATATGATTACATTAGGATCGTAACAATTTTGCATAGCAAAAGATCTATGCTATTATGTAGACCTTTTGCTTGCAAAGAATTCATCCCTTTGATACAAATTGCCACCTTTCTACTTTCAAAAAGTCTTGTCTCTCATGACATCTCATGATCATGTGATATGCTCTATTCAACTTTTGATTCTAAGGCTTTCTCAATATCCTCTTTATTATCACTTTCTACTACTATAAAAAAAATTATTTACCAACCAACCTATATACACAAATTGATGGTATCCCTCATACACCATTTGTGCTTGCTTCTTAATTATATACAACTAAATCTACAATGACCTAACCATTTAATTATAAATTTATGTTTCTCCCTATGGTATTTATCTTGGGAATCAAAACCAATGAGATCAAGAATATGCAAAATTTTAGACTTTGTGTTTGGCTCTATTTTCAAACTATCTCAAAAATTGATATGTAAAATTAGTGGCCAAACTTGCTATGAATCACATGAAGCATGAAATTTCATGCACACTTTTCCATATGATAGTTGGTTGATTATAGATTGAAGACTATCATAATACTCAAAGCTCCCTAATTGGCCATATATCATAAAGTGTTCACTTATCACCATCCAATCTTCTACTTTATTTCTCAAAAGCTTTTGGAATATCTATTGAAGTTTACTCCTGGTATTGCAACTTATTTCCAAGCCATGTTTATTTTATGAGCTTAGCCATGGCTTATGAATATACTATGCTAAATTTGATGTATTATAGGCTAAATTTTATGCATCGTCTTCCCAATTGATGATCTCCATTTTGGTCAACTTGTAAAATTCCGAAGATAGATTTGCCATGTATTCTTTATATCTCTATATGTAAAAGGGCTTGATGTTTTTGGTATGAATCTAGACCAATTTATTGACACAAGATACAACTATATGTGTTCCATCAAGCCCTATGTGACCTACTATTTGCATCAAGAATTTTTTTGGTAAGATCATTCCAAATGTTAGAGGTACCTCTACCATGATGATATTCATAATTGTCGTTAAGTTTGGCATTCTTTGCAATATTATCAACACCTTTTTAGCTCTCTCTATTACTTTAACTTACCTTTTCTTAAATTGGATAACTTGATGTTCCATGATAATGTATTGTAGGTTCATAGTCTCACAAATTACCTTAGGCATGATAGCAAGTTTAGCTTTCTAATCTATTAGGCAGTTGTGTAATATCCATCCCTCTAAACATGTTTAAAGATAACATAGAGGAGGACTAACCTTTCTCATGTTCAAGGATGGTCACTTATATGCTGGTTTGAATTCTAGTAAAGTTGATATGCCTATCATTGAACTTTCTAAGGCTTCCTTGACTAAATCCACTTGTGCAAAAGCCATAAGATCTTATTTCAAATTTTTCTCTTATGTATCATTACTTATGGAATCCTACCATCTCTTGATTGCATCTATTTGTTGTTATCTAAATATGGATGGATAATATAATTTCTGAAGAGCTTGTTTTATTTGTAAATTTTTAAATGAAGTTTCTAGGTGATATGTGCTTTACCTATGCTTCCTTTTACAATCCTCTTGTAGGCTTAGGATGTCCTCAAACTCTTATTCATCTTCCTCTAGATTTATATTTTCCAAAATTGCATCTAATTTTACAAAGTTATTTACAAGACAACCTTCCATTGTTAAAGCAAAGTCTCGATCCATGTTGAGATCCATAACATCCTATGTTTGATGTGTCATCACTAAAGGAGTCTATAGTTGGCTATTATATCCATTGGGTGTTGAATTCTCATGCAAATTTAAATAAAAGTCATCCCTCTACTTCTTGATTTCTACAATCTCATTAATAAGATGTTGTATGATATCTTTTATCCCCTGAGTTGCTCAAGGGTTCAATACAATATGCATTTTATCATTTGATTATTGAACTAAGGGGGTTGCATCTACTAGAGAAAGCCACTAGGGCATTGATTAACTAGGGGGCTATAAACCTATGTGATAAGGCAATAGACCAATGAATTAATTGATCTTGGGAGGCAATTTTCCTACTGAAATCAACATATTTTTATCCTTCAAAGCCATATGAAACATGTGTGGAAACCTTTTCTCATGGTAACATTAAATTTGGAGGGCTAATTTTGAATCTAGAACTTAAAAATATAATATATAGGGCTATGCTTGTGATGGCTTAACTTCCCAAGGTACTCTATCCTATTACCTTTTGAATCTGATATTAAAATCTACGAGAGCTTCATGGGGACCTCTCTTAATATAGGATAATTGCATGAGCAGTGAAAAGAGATCCCCTGAATGATCAAATACCAAGATCAATGGTTCATCTATGTTAGACCAAGTTCTAATACGATTACCTTCTAAATACCTAAACCATTATAATGCCCTATCCTACAAGGATTGGGTGAGCAATCTTATCATGATATCTTCAAAGACAATATTGCAAAACATGGCTACAATTGAGACATCTTGAAAATGCTCATAGACAATTTTCTCATTGCCATCATAGATGGGTAATATCTTTAATGTAGCCTACAAGATTTCATTGAGGATGGTGAGGTTGAGTGGGTTGGTATTATTCTAGGCTGGACAATTTTTTCCAACCATGGTTCTAGGATTTTTGTTAAGAAATTTGTAGGACCACTTGTTTTGGACATAGCATACTATCTTGACCTCTCGGTACTTTTATCATTTAATTCTAAGCCTTTACTTCAACAAAGTCACCACTTTTCAAGATTCTTGAGTCAACAGAGTTACTAGGTGAATATACAATATTCACAAAGATATAAATACTATTCACCAAAATCTTAAGTCCTCTAGAAAATTATGCTATAAATTCCTATTGGCACATTAGTTTACTTATGGTTGTCAAATACTAGCAAAAAATACTACCTCTTTAGGGGAGATGAAACCTTCGAGTCCCACCAGGTATGGCATAAATTTATTATTAGTTGTAATATGGGTATGTTATGTTGCAGGTGTTCCAAAGTAACTCTTGGTTTTTTAATCCACCCAAGTCACAAATAAGTTTAATGTGCACCCTTAAGACTTTGGCCAAGATATTGGAAGACTTAGAGAAAAGGTATTTCTGAGTCAACCTCTGGAGAAGTCTAGCTCCTTTTCCTAGCTAATACATCTAAATGAGGGGTTGCAAACTAAAGAAAGAAATATGTAGGGTTAGAAAGTGTTGGAAATGTGTTGAATATTTTCCTTGTTATTATGGCTAGGTTTTTGGGTTAATATATTTGAACCCATGGATTAATATATTTGGGTTAATATATTTGAACCCATTGATAAATATATTTGAGTTAATATATTTGAACCCATGGATAAATATATTTGTATTAATATATTTGAACTTGAGTTTTATGGTCATGGTATTCTAGAACCCCTTCTTGTGTTGTTGGTATATAAAACAACACTTGCATGAGGGTTTGTGGATGTGTGAATGTTCGGACACCCCCCAAGGGGGAAAACACAAAAAGTAAGAGAGTGTAATACGTAGTAGTGGTGGTTGTACATTGTATCCCATTTTTTGTTGGAAGGAATAAATGAAGGTCTGGTTATTTTCTTCGTGGACATTGTCCATATTGGGTGAACCACGTAAATTTGTGTCTCTCTTGTATTGTGTTATTTTTCTATGTTTTATTTCTATATTTTATTTATTGCTCATGTTATTATTTCTAACAACTAGTATCAGAGTGAGGTTTAGGGTTTCACTTGAAAGGAGGGTTTCCTAGTTTGAGTGGGAGCAATGATAGAAGAAGGTAAGCTTAGGTTTGAGGAGTTTAATGGCCAAAATTACCAGCTATGGAAGAATTTGAGTGAAGGAAAAATAACAAAAAGCATGGCGGTAGAGTTGGTGAGCTTCGATAGCGATAGAGTTGGTGAGCTCCGATAGCAATAGAGTTGGTGAGCTCCAACAATAGTAGATTTGGTGAGCTCCAACAGTGATAGATCTAGTGAGCTTAGGCAATGATAGATCTAGTGAGCTTCGATAGCAATAGATCCAGTGAGGTTCAGTAGCGGTATATCTAGTGAGCTTTAGTAGTGGTAGATCATATGAGCTCTGATAGTGGTAGATCTAGTGAGCTCTAATAGTGGCACATTCGGTGAGCTCTGATAGCAGTAGATCCAATGAGCTCTGACAATGGTAGATCTAATGAGCTTCAGTAGTGGTATATCCGATGAGCTTTGGTAGCAATAGATATTATGAGCTTCAGTAGTGATAGATATGATGATCTTCGATAGTGGTAGATCCGATGAGCTTCGGTAGTTGTAGATCTTATGAGCTTCAAAAATGGTAGATCTAGAGATTAAGGCTGGAAATGCTTGTTCTAGTGGCCTTATTTCCAAGTTGCTAGAAAATATCTGAGATGGTTATTGGTTGTACCACAAGCTTTTGGGCAAGTATTAACTACTATAACTAGTATAGCTTGTACCTGAAGAAGCTACTATAACTAGTGTAGTTTTGGCTAAAAAGAGACTGGTGTGGATGCTAGTGGTGGTTTCCTAGTGTAATGTTCTCAGAGTTAGCTCTAGTAATATTTGTAATATTTTTTAAAGTGTATTTTTGGACTATTTTGTTACCTTACCGGTATATGGTTGAGGGTAATAGGTGAAGCTAATATGTTTAGATATTGCACATGTAGTGGGAGTAGTTAGCAAATATATGTCCAATCTAGGGAAGGAACATTGAACTACTGTGGTAGTTTTTGAACCCTATGGAAAGTATTCAACAAGTGGGAGATTGTTAGAAATGTGTTGAATATTTTCCATGTTATTATGGCCGAGTTGTTGGGTTAATATATTTGAACCCATGGATTAATATATTTGGGTTAATATATTTGAACCCATTGATAAATATATTTGAGTTAATATATTTGAACCCATTGATAAATATATTTGGGTTAATATATTTGAACCTGGGTTTTATGGCCATGGTATTATAAAAACCCTTCTTTTGTTGTTGGTATATAAAACAACACTTACATGAGGGTTTATGGATGTGTGAATGTTTGGACACCACCCAAGGAGGGGAACGCAAAAAGCAAGAAAGTGTAATACACAGCGGCAGTAGCATTAGATTGTCTCCCATTTTTTGTTGGAAGGAATAAATGAAGGCCTAGTTATTTTCTTAGTGGATGTAGTCCATATTGGGTGAACCACATAAATTTGTTCTTGTATTGTGTTATTCTTCTGTGTTTTATTTTAGCATTTTTTGTTTCTCAATTTATTATTCCTAAAAACTGGTATCAAAGTGAGGTTTAAGGTTTCACTTGAAAGGAGGGTTTCCTATTTTGAGTGGGAACAATGGCAGAAGAAAAAAATCTTAGGGTTGAGAAGTTTAAAGGCCAAAAATACCAGTTATGGAAGAATTTGAGAGAAGGAAAAATAATAGGAAGCATAGTGGTAGAGCTAGTGAGCTTTGATAACGATAGAGTTGGTGAGCTCTGGCAATGATAGAGCTAGTGAGCTCTGGTAGCAGTAAAGTCAGTGAGCTCTAGTAGCGATAGATATGATGAGCTCTGATAGTGGTAGATCCAGTGAGCTCTAGCAATGGTAGATCCAATGAGCCTTAGCAATAGTAGATCTAGTGATATTTGACAGTGGTAGATCCGGTGAGATCTAGCAATGGTAGATATAGTGAGCTCTGATAGTGGTAAATCCGGTGAGCTTTAACAACAGTATATCCAATGAGCTTTGGTAGCAGTAGATCTTGTGAGATTCTATAGCAGTAGATTTTTGTGAGCTTTGATATTGGTAGATCTGATGAGCTTTAATAGTGGTAGATCTTGTGAGCTTCAAAAATAGTAGATCTAGTGATTAAGGCTAGAAATGCTTGTTCTAGTGGTCTTCTTAGTTATCAAATTCATCAATTTTTTTAGATAAAATTCAAAATTCATCAAATTCAAAACTCTAACAAATAAATTCGATGAATAAACCCTAAATTTGCCAAAAAAAATTGAACATAAAAGAGGTATAAAAAACCCTAAAATCAATCATTGACAGTTGAAAAATAAAACCCATGACTTATAGAAAGTTCAAGCAAAGTTACAATATGGTAAAATCTCTTACCTCTAAAATATAAAATATATATCAATGTGAAAGTGTTATAAAAAAATTCTTCAGATCCACATCTTGCACAATTTATGTTGGATGCAACCATTTTCAATCTATTTTCTTTAGTTGTTTATTATCACTTGAGAGAATGGACAACAATGATAGTTCTGTGTTAATATGCATGATATTTTTTTAGAATGAATTTATCACTTGATTTTTTATTATAATTGATAGAAAACTTGTAATTTATATTTAAAAAAAATTATTGATTTATTTCACTTGGTTTTTTATTATAATTGATAGAATTTGTAATTTATCTTTTAAAAAAATTATTGATTTAAATGTTTGAAAATATTCTCATCTGTTAAAAATTACTATGTTTAGATAAAGTTATAAAAATGTTTATATTTTTAAAAATATTTTAAATTATATATTTGAAAAAAAAAATTATTAAAATCAAATATTATAATTTTGTATCTTTGATTTTTAAAATTTATATAAAAATAAAAAATAAAATTATTTCAAAAAATATATATATGCATTTATAATAATCGAATTTTATTTCGAATTTTTAAACATATCGATTTTTTTTCGAACTCAAATACGAACTCAAACTTGATAGCTAAGTTGGCCTTATTACAAAGTTGCTATAAAATGTCTGATATGGTTTATTGGTTGTACCACAAGTTTTTGGTAAAGTATTAACTATTGTAACTAGTGTATATTGTAACTAGTGTATCTTGTACCTAAAGAAGCTACTATAACTGGTGTAGTTGTGGCCAAAAAGAGACTGGTGTGGATGCTAGTGGTGGTTTCCTAGTGTAATGTTCTCAGAGTTAGCTCTAGTAATATTTGTAATGTTTTTTAAAATGGATTTTTGGACTATTTTGTTACCTTGTCGGTATATGGCTGAGGGTAACAGGTGAAGCTAATATGTTTAGATATTGCACATGTAGTGGAAGTAGTTAATAGATATATGTCCAATCTAAGGAAGGAACATTGAACTACTGTGGCAGTTTTTGGACCCTATGGAAAGTATTCAACAAGTGGGAGATTTTTGGAAATGTGTTGAGTATTTTCCATGTTATTATGGCTGGGTTTTTGGTTTAATATATTTGAACCTATGGATTAATATATTTGGGTTAATATATTTGAACCCATTGATAAATATATTTGAGTTAATATATTTGAACCCATTGATAAATACATTTGGGTTAATATATTTGAACTTGGGTTTTATGGCCATGGTATTGTGAAAGCCCTTCTTGTGTTTTTGGTATATAAAAAAACACTTACATGAGGGTTTTTGGATGCATGAATGTTTGGACACCCCCCAAGGTGGAAACGCAAAAAGAAAAATAGTGTAATACGCAGCAACGATGGCTATAGATTGTATCATATTTTTTGCTAGAAGGAATAAACGAAGGCCTAGTTATTTTCTTTGTGGTCGTAGCCCATATTGGATAAACCATGTAAATTGGTCTCTCTTGTATTGTGTTATTCTTCTATGTTTTATTTATGCATTTTATTTATTGCTTACGTTATTATTCCTATCAGAAAGATGAGCTAAAAGTGGTACAAATTTGACAACATCAAGAGATATAGTTTAGAGAGTCTAGCAATCCAAAATCAAATTGAACACCTAACAAAACAACCTACATCCCTTATGCATTCAAAAAATTATCACTAAGCACTTATCTATGCTAAATCATTCCACAACTATAATGGGAATCCAATTAGTATACAGAGATATTTACATTGTATTAAGTTAGCTAGGAATTATTGTTGTCAAGGCATATTATAGGTTTTAGGGTAGGTGTAGAGAGTGATAGTCAAATTCAGCTCCACTATGCTTTACTACTTTAGGCATGCTACATCGTCGACTTGTAACCATATGCTTATGGCTCACTACTTTATATTAACTGTAGCCAACTAAGAAAGGGTAGGTGTGTGGTGTGGAGGGATTTGTCCATTGGGATATTTTGACAATGATGATACTTGGTGGCTAATCAACATGCACATGCTTGCTGATGTGGATGATTATAGATTGCTTTTGTAGAGGTTGGCATCATGAAGACAAACTACTTATCATCAAGTTTTTGTTATAACTAAGCATATCATGTTCTTTCTCCTTATGTAGGATTGAACCTTTCTTTGCTAGGTGTCAGATGACTAAACTCGTGATAATTATTATCTAAATAGTCTGGAAGCTATGCTTGATCATGTATGATGCCAAACACCAAATATGTTTGATATTTTCATTATTTTGTTGTCGGGTCACCATACTTGGTCTTATTGTGCATCCAGGACTATATTTGACTTGTCAAAATTTTAAGCCCTGATGCTAATATCATCACCCTTAGAAGTTTGAAACTATTGGAAACTTTGCATGCTACAATATCATATGCTAGGTTTTAGGCTCAATGTCTTAATATTTTTTCTTATTTATTTCTTTACATTATGGCATTCATTTTGTGCCCTCTTGCTAACATCAACATGATAGTCTATCTGGCTAGCTTTACTTGTCTTCATTGCTCAACTGTCGGGCGTCAGGTGATGGGTGCTAGGTTTGGTGCCTTTGCATTTGCTCCTCTATGAAAAATGATGAGCACTAAACTTTTGTTATCCTTTGGATGACATAAATATCTCAAATATCTGGTGGTTCTTCCATGCTTGGCCAAATTTATCTTAATTCTACCTTTGCTTTTGTTTGATTTCGAGTTTAATATTTTTTCCACAAAATGTTATCCAAAAATTATCTGTTTGATGCCTTTTCGTTCACCTTGGCCTATTTTACATCTAGTTGTATCCTTCATGTTCCTACAATATTTCAACCTACTTTTTCTACCAAAGTATCCTCCTTTGGGGTCCTTCTAGATTGATGCATGCTTATTGCTACACTATTGTTAAGAAAAATAACTACACAAACTAGAATATACACCACATAGTAGATGTAGGTAATAAAGTTCACCTACAAGACATTCATCAAAATAAAATCAGCCAATTTTATCCCAATCAAAGCAATGGCTTTCTCATTATTTTTATCCCATTCAATTTGTACCATTCCTCTAGGCATCACTATTGTAGTGACAACCATATTTATATCTTCTTCCACAAGAAAAAACTCCATCTTCAACTTCCAAATATTGAAGTTTTGTCCATTGAACTTCTCTATACCATATTTACCTTCCATATTTACTATTATAAATATCGAAAAAGATCTCATTGCACCATGTGCTATGGAAATAGATTTATCTATAAATCCAAAATAAATAACACACAGAAAAAGTATTTACAAGCTTTGTGAATAGCTAAGAAAATGAGTTTCCTTAAGCTACTCTGATATTAGTTGGTGTAATTAAATGTGTAGCCAAACAACTCAACAACAAATAAATGATGAAATAAACTCATATAATGAATAAAATAATGTGCAACTGATAAGAAATTAACATGAAACAAAAGAATGATTTACCAATAAACATTTATACATGACATGCCATAGAGCACAGACATAAAATATGGAAGAAGAACTTCATTCACAATACATTCAACATTACATTTGAGAGATTTTTTTCTCTCACAATTCTTCACACTCATACTCATTTTACAAAGTTGCATCTATGAAAATAAATACACATGTGAAGGTACAATGTTTAGGGTTTTCTTACCCATGTTTAGGTAATTAACTAATAACATCTCAACACATGTCTAACAATTCCCAAAAATATAAATCCAGTATTTTGGCATACATCCAACATTCCTCCTTTAGGGTGAATAATTCCATTAGAATCATAGAATTCTTCATGGTTTGTAAGATATTGCATCTAGAAGTTTTTTGCCTATAACTCAATCCCCTATTAAAAACCTTTGTAACCTATTTTTCTCATTTTGCTAAATTCTAAATATTATTTGAAAATACATTGTTTATGTTAGGATTATGGAATCTTTCAAAACACTCTCTTATTGTGCCCAAAATTCCTCACCAATTTTTTTTTAGGTGTGTGAGTTTGGGGTTTGTTTAGTTTATGGGATTGTAGATATACTTATCTATTTCATAGATAGTATTTGATTTAATACTTCAAGGTAATAACTATAGAGGATTCCATCATTTCCATAACTACATTGTTTATTTTTGAGGTATGATGTGAGTACCTACCTATGGACAACTACTTATTGGTGCACCAAAAATCTCAAATAACCGATATCTTCCTATAGGTAAAATATTATCATATTCCTAGGGGGTATCCCTATATACCTGAGGGTATGAACGAGTGTTGTTTAAGGCCTAGGTATTAAATTTTGATCACCCCTTACTTCACTAGATGCTTTATTGATAGTGTAGCTTAAAAATTAATGATTGATCCTTTGTGATATTTTAAAACCCTAGGCATAGGGTTTATAACCTAATAAATCTAGAGGAGAGGGAAAAAATGAAGTGATTTTTTTGAATATAAATAAAATTACAAAAATAAAAAGATTAATAATTGAAGTAAAATATGAAAAAACCAAATTATTGAGATGGATGCACTATGGTCATGGATTTTCTTGGAATATAAGCATTGCTACCACAATGGAACTATCCCTAGATCAAGCTATAATACTATATGTAGGATTTAGATTTCTTAATAAAATTATAACAAGAAATAAAGTCAGATAGAAACACAATTTTAGACTAAACACAAATGATAATTATTATATTAATCACACTAAAGAATTTATATTCATATTTTTAACATTGTGGTAAGAATTTTTTATTATATTAAAAGTATCTTTTTAACATTCAATTGAATGTCAACATAAGATGCATTCAACAATTGAAACCCCTGTTTAAAGGGAAATAATATTTCTTATCAAATATAAAATGGTTAGGAATTATTACATGAGTTAATAAAATGTCTCTCTCATACACACACACACATATACATATCTATCTATCTATCATAGTAATATTTGATATGTTTGTGTAATACAAACATGTAATTAAGGGATTTCCATACACTTGCATTTGTTCCTTGTTCTATATCAAGTTAAAGTGGACATGTTTTCCATAATGTCAAATCTATGTCATGTTAAATAACTAGTGTAGATGTATTTCTCATTTTTTGGAATTGCATCCAAGTAAAAAATGTTGTTTAATAACTATCTCCTTGGAAATTATAATGCAAATTCCTAGATTCAAATGCACGTGAGTACTCACAACTCAGTTAGAGGAATGGGAAAAAAGAGAAGAAATCTTATGGAATCTAGAATTCAATGGCTCAAAGAAGGAGATCGAAACACATTTTTTCCACAAATCTCTTCTAGATTGAAGATATCACAATTTTATTTCTTCCTTAAAATCAGATTCTGGAGATGTTTATACTTGGGATGGCATGAACTCTATTGTTGTTGAGTACTTTTCCAATATTTTTGCTGCTACTCCTCTTGACTCAGCTTCACAACAAAATGTTCTTCAAGCTATCCCTTCTCTTATCACTTCGAGGAGAACTCTATTTTGACTGCTCCTCGTTACTATCAATGAGCTTCAACAAATAGTTTTTAAAATGCAAAAAGGGAAAACCGCAGGTCCTGATGGTTTTCCCATTGAGTTCTACCAAGAGTTCTGGGATATCCTTCATGTTGATTTATTAGAGGTGGTGGAAGAAGCCAAGAAAGCCAAAGAAATTTTGAATGTTATCAATAAAACTTATATTACTCTTGTTCCAAAAGCTCAAGAGGTTGATCATATCTCAGCTTTTAGACCTATTGCTTTATGTAATGTTCTTATCAAAATCATTACTAAAATCATGGCAGAAAGGTTGAAGCCAATTTTGCATAAGATTGTTTCCCCGGAGAAAGGGGGTTATGTGGAAGGACATCAAATAGTATATGAGATAGTTCTTGCTTAGGAAGCCATCCATTCCATGGATATGCAAAAATCTTCTTCCATGTTCATTCGGTTAGACTTATCCAAAGCTTATGACAGAGTGGATTGGCACTTCCTTATCAAAGTTTTGAGGCAATTTGGTTTCTCTAAGGATTGTATGGATTGGATTATGGGATGTATCTCTTCAGTTTCCTACTTATTTCTTATCAATGGCAGGCCTTCTCAGTCATTCCCAGCTTCCAGAGGTATTAGGCAAGGTGACCCGCTATCCCGTTATTTATTCATCATTCTTGTTGAATGCTTGGGTAGGACTATAACCAAAAATAGGGAAAACAAAACCCTTGAGGGAGTTACCATTGCTCATGGAGCTATACCTATCTCTCATCTTCAATTTTTGGATGACTCTACTCTTTTAGGTAAAGCTATAGTTAAGGAAGCTTCTAATATTAAGCAAATCATTAGCTGTTTTTCTAAGGCTATCGGGTAGTTGATCAATGAAGACAAATCTAAAGTTATTTTCTTTCACCGCTCTTCTAGACAGAATCCATGGTCTTGGATAAATTAAGATATAATAAGACCTCCCTTCCAATCACTTATTTAGGTATTCCCATAAATATTCAAAGGCAAAAAAATAAATATTGGAATTGGTTGTTGGACAAAGTCAAGAAGAAAATTGGAAAGTGGACCAACAGTGGCTTTCTTCTGTGGGTAGAATCACCTTGGTAAATTCAGTCCTTCAATCTATTCCTATTTATGTTTCTTCCATTTTGAATATCCCAAAGGCTATTCTTCAATAATTGGATCAAATCAGTCATCGTTTCCTTTGGAGTGGTACTAAGGAGAAAATAAAATGGGCCTTGGTGAAATGGGATACTTTGTCTTCCTAAGAGTGAAGGGGGGTTAGGATTCTGGTCTTCTATTAATAACAACAAAGCTTTAGCTGCTAAATTATATTGGAGGATGTTGCATAACCCCAATGCTCTTTGGGCCAATAATCTCCATGCTAAATATGTTGAGAACAAAAGTCCTGAAGACCTTGTTCACTTTCAACTTCCTACCAAAGGTTCTCCTATTTTAGAAGTTCTTAATACTGGTGAGGATTTGATAAAGAAAAAAAAATTTTGGATCATTCATAATGGTCAACAGGCAAATTTTTGGACAGATTCTTAGGATGGTCACAAGCCTTTGATAACTCAGTTTCTTGATTGGAGGTCTTGGATGGAGGAGCTTCACCGAGCTAATTGGATAAAGGTGGCTAATTACTGTCGGTACCATACTGGTAATACAAAGGTTGGTAGATATTGGATCCCTATTGAGTACTGGCCTATTCAAATCCCATAAAGGCAAAGACAAGATATCCAAGGCATTCTTCATATGAGATCCCTCTCTTGGTCCCATGAAAAATATTTTTTTGGATGGAACAACACTACTAAGGGTGAGTATTCAGTTGCTCAAGGTTATTTGACCTTATACCATAATAATCCCAACCATTCTTCTAACATATTTTCTCGATTGTGGGCTCAAAATCTCTGGCCTAAGGTGAGGTTCTTTAATTGGCTTTTATTGCATCGTAGGGTGCTTACTGGTGAGCAACTTATGAAGCGTGGTTTTCATGGCCCTTTTAGATGTGAAATGTGTGAAGAGAATGTAGAAACTCTCAACCATATTTTTATTTAGTGTACTTTAGCCTCTAAGCTATGGAGGATAATGGCCACTTTACTTGGCTTACAGTGGTCCAATTTTTTTACTTTTGAACAACTTTGGAGGGATTGGCCTAATCAAGAGGGTGTTGATCATTTTATTAGGCAGTTAGTTTGGATTGGTTCTACCATTCTTCTTTGGAATATTTGGAATGAAAGGAACAACCGAATTTTTAATCAAGATAGGAAGGATATTCACTATATTTGGCAAAAGACCATATCCAACTTAGTTGAATCAGTCCATCAACTTCTTAATCACCCCCAAAACTCCCACCAAATATGGGATCAAGTGATGCAAATATTGAAGATTAAATATTCTAAGGGAAACCAACTTAAAGGGAATGTGAGTATTAGTAAGATGGATAGGACAAGAAATTGGCAACCTCCTCCTAAGGATTTTGGAAAAGTCAATACTGATGGAGCCTCTAGAGGGAACCTTGGAAAATCTAGTGTGGGAGGAATTGGTAGACTTTCAGATGGCTTCCTGGTTTTTAATTTTGTTGAGAATTTGGTTATTCTTTCCAATAACCTTGCTGAGGGGTATGGTATCCTCAGAGGCCTTCAGGAGGCTACTAAGGTTGGATGGGAAAATGTGTTAGTTGAGTCTAACTCTCAAATTATGATTAATCTCTTGAAGACTCCTTCTAAGAATCATAAGGTGGATTGGAGAATAAAAAGAATTATTGAGAAGATTCAATTAATCTAGATGGGATTTTTGAAAGTTGATTACAATCATGTGGTCAGAGATCAAAACAAGAGTTTTGATGCTTTACCTAATTGGTATTTGGACAAAGGTGATCTTACTTGTTATGGCCACCCTCCTAGATGGTGGGCTTCTCAAATTAGGGAAGCTCTTCTTTCTATCATTTCTTCATATGGCTTCAGTTCTGAAGGTACCTAGTTTATTCTTGTTTTTTTTTTTTTTTGCTTCTCTTGGTTCATTCAGTTTTTTTTAGTTCCCTAGCTCATTCTATTCTTTATTTTTTTTCCTATGTTGATTCTTGCCTTAATAGTCTTCTGGTCTAGATAGTTCATTGTTATGTCATTTTTTTTTGTTTTTTGTTTTTTTGTTTAGTTTTTTTTTTTTTTGGTAAGTAGATTAATTTATATACAAAATAGGTTTTTTAAGAGGATCCCAAAACCTTATAACAAGAGAGGTCATAGCCTTTACCATTAGAGAGAGCCCTTTGGGCTAATACATTAGGTACCATATGAAGATTTCCCAAAAAAGAACAAAAAAACACAGTGATGCCTCTGAGGGCTACATCAACCCCTCCCAACGGAGGTCAAAAAATAGTTGAAAAACCACAAAAAACACATAACCATCCATTTTATAGATCTTTTCCACCAAACGACAAAAAGGAAACCGTCCCTAGAAAATTCCTTACATGTTCAGATCCTCCTGATCCTCCTGGGTCTCACGCCCCTTGAAGCGCTTGAGGATCCTCACCATTGCATTTGTAGAGGAGAGGATGTTGGTCGTCATGTCTAACAGAAACTAGGGAGACAACCCCTTGGCTTTGCTCTTAGTGTCAGAGTTGATTTGTTGTGGCGGGGTCCCTTTCTTCTTCTTCACCTTCTTAAGTTGTAGAGATGATCGAGATGGGGTCGGGGTATCATTCTGCCCTCTCTTGGTTGGCTTACTACAGGAAACTCTTTGGAGGGATGCAAGATTGGCCACCTCAGGGGGGCTATTATGGATAGGGCTAGAAGTCCCATCCTCTTGGACAAAACTAGGACTACCCGGGGCTTGGGTAGCAATAGGAAGGACCGCCTGGGGCAGAGGATGATTCGCAGTGACATGGCAAAAGATGACACTCATTAACCCTTGGTGGATGGGAGGGTAAGATGATTTCTTGCTCTTTTCGATAGTGAGGCCAAGGGAGTAGACAAGATAGTCAAGAATACAGACCTGCTTGGCATCCCTTAGGTGGTTTACAAAATTGATGTGGAAACTACGCAAAGGCTTGTCGGGATCATCGCAAGTAACATATTTAAGGATGGGGATGATGGCAAGATTCCAAGTTTTAGGGAGGGCCGAGCGAAGGAGGTTCGAATTATCCCACACAAGGTTTCATCCTTTGTCAAGGAATTGCTCAAATTCCTCTTCCCAATTGTGATGATTGCGTCAAATGTTACGACCTACCACCGACAACCCAATGATCTCACCCATAATCTCAATGGATATTTAAAAATTTAGCCCCCTCACCACAACCTCACCCCGGTTCTAGGAGTCCACAAAGGTACAGGTGACATCGTCTTTGGGTCCTTGGAATTTTTGGAGGAAAGGGAGCATACCCTTGGTCTTCATAAACATCATGGCTTTGTCACATAGGGAAAGTTCAACTGGTTCAACATAAGGAGAAGCCATGGAATCAGGATAAAAAAACATGCTAGGAGGGAAGCCAGATGACTTTGCACCACACTCCAGGGGACGCCTTACACCAAAATACAAGGCACGCCCAAAGACCACTAGATTAAATAGATTTTCTTTGGATATGAGCCTCACATGCATGTAGAGAGAGCCATCATTACCAAAGATAGTGTTAGATCTAGGATGGTGGCAAAGATTGATGTTGAGGTGGACATGCAACCTCCGAAGGTGCCACATGTTGTCGAAGGTAGTGGTGCCTTTGGTAGTTGTTTCTAGAGAGGTGGGTCGGAGTGTCCTCTCGATGTGCTCAGGAGAGGGCCAATGGTGATCTTTGCTTGGGCGTGCTAGACCCGTCCAAATCTCAACAAGGGAGATGAACAAAACATCCACCTTGCCAAGTATGAGGGATAGGACCAAAGATCTACTGGACCACCTTTCAAGGGACTTTGGGAAAATATCATTCCCATCATGCCTACCATGAACCATCATGACGGGTGTGCCAATTGGGTCCGATGGCACAGGTGTTGTGGCTCTCCCCGAGCCCGACCACCTAGGCCCGGTCCTTACATCATGCTTATGTGGAGACATTAATAATATCCTGGCTAGCAATCTTCTCAATGTCTGTTGGGAAACTCTGATGCCACACCACAATACATGTGGACTTTAAACCTTTGTTTGCTAAGTGGTCAGGTAGACCATTGCCCTCCCTATAGGTATGCTTTAACTGGACTTGGTTCCTCCGATGAAGGATGCTTCTAGCCTGAGTGATGATATTGTAAACCTTCCACGTCAGAACCTTGGAAGTTGTCATGTAGTTGATGATGTTCAAAGAGTCCCTTTCAACAACCAAGATATGGGGATCCTCCGTCATGAGCTCAAGTCCTCTCAACAATCCTCTAGCCTCTACGACATGATTGGTTTGATGCCCTAAGTTTTCATAGAAAGTCATTACAAGCTTTCCATTTTGATCTCGAACTGACCCACCCATAGCAGTCGCTCTTGGGTTGCTGCGAGACGCCCCATCAAAATTTAGCTTCAACCACCCGTGAGGAGGCCTGACCCACCTGATGTCCTTCTTGGAAACCTATGGATCCTCCCGCTCCTTACTCTCCCCAGATAACTTAAAGGATTTGAACAAACCTTATTTGAACACATGTTTAGGCCAAGGGATGGGGATAAGATTGGCATTCTCAATGGCAAAGGTGATGGCCCTATGATCGACTAAGGGAGGATCCTTAGGGGGGTGACCAAAGATCTGACCATTGCATTCTAACAATACCTACCACAAAAAGTGGTGGAGGCAAGCATTCCATAGGAAATGAAGCTTGGGGTTTTTAAAAGGATTGCCCCATTGGAAGAAGGCCTCCTTGATGGTCTTGGGGGAAACCCATTGGATCTAGAAGGTGGAGAGGATGGTGCCAAGGACCAACCCAGTGTAGCCACAATGCAGGAAGAGATGGTCAAAGGACTCATAGGAAGACTTGCACAAGTAACATCTATTGGCTAAAGCAAACCCCCTCTTGTGAAGATTATCAATAGTGAGGGCTTTGTTCTGAAAAGCAATCCAACAAAAGAAATTTACCTTTGGGATAACTCCTTTCCTCCAGATCAAGTTGTAAGGAAAGTCCAAAATTTGCCCTTTGCACTGAACTCCATAGGCATTTTTGACATAGAAACCCCCATCATCGGTCCCCCTCCATATCAATCTGTCTGGTCCTCTACTAGTGGGTATGATGATGTCCTTGAGGATAGAAGATAGGAAGTTAGCCTCAGACTCTAGCCCTTCTGCATTGATGACTTTCCACTACAGGGAGCCATTTCTCCATTCAATGAAATTGACCACCTTCTGCCCAACATTGTTATCTAGGAAAATTTTAATTTGAGCCAGCTCGATCTGTTCTGACAGAGGATCCTCTAGGACCCACTTGTCCTTCCAAAATTCTATACTTTGACCATCCCCAATGATCCACCTGATTCCATTTTGGATCAACTATATGTATTGACCAATGGCTTTCCAAAAATCCAACCCCTCGATGGGAATTCCACCCTCAATAAGGTGAGTGATGTTGAGGTATTTCCTCCTGACAATCCTAACCCATTCGACCGGTTCTTCGACTAGGATCCTCTAGGTGTGCTTGGAAATGAGTGCAAGGTTCATCATGGCCATTCTTCTGAGCCCTAATCCACCTTGCTTTTTTCTTTTGCACACTTTGTCCTAGGATACCAGAGGGATCCTGGATTTATCTTCATTGCCTGACCAAAGGAAATTTTTTTGAGCCTTCTCGATCTTGAGAAGAACTGAGGCAGACACTCTGAAAATAGACATGAATAAATTTGGAATCCCTTGGAGGCAACCCATGGTAAGGGTTGCCTTGGCAGCTTGGAACAGGAGCTTGTCTTTCCATGACACCAATTTTTTGTGGATCCTCTCAATCATCGTATTCCACATCCCTTCCTTTGCACGCCCACAAAAAATTGGGAGGCCAAGATAGGTGGTAGGAAGGTAGTCAATAGAGCAGCCTAGGATCCTTGCAATCTGGACTTGATTCCTGGTCGGGGTGTTGATGAAAAATATCTTGCTTTTGATGTATTTTACTTTTTGGTCAACAACCTTCTCATAGAGACCAAGTATTCGTTTGATTTATTTAGCTTGAGCTACTGACACAATGGTGGACAGAAGCGTGTCATCCACAAACTACGGATGGGTGATCGTATCACCTTTGGAGGCAGGGAGGATACCCATCACCTTCTTTCAACATTGGCCATCCATGAGAGCTCTTCCCAATGCTTCTGCAAGGATAATAAAAAATATGGGGGATAGAGGATCCCCTTGGCATAAACCTCTTGAGCTTTGAAAGAACCCGACGAGAGATCCATTGACAAGAATTGAGAACCAGGGAGAGGAAATGCAGCACTAGATGAGATCGACCCACAAAGGTTGGAAGTCGAACTTAAGAAGGATTTTTTGAAGAAAGCATTTGTCAACCCTATCGAAGGCTTTATTCATATCCAACTTAAGAAACATGGCAGCCTTCTTAGACATTGAGGTCAAATGCAGGGTTTCATGGATCAATATGACCCCATCTAGGATGTTCCTCCCTTTAACCGAGCTGCCTTGGGATTGGTCAATGATGAGGGGAAGAATGGCCTTCAACCTGTTGGTCATAACCTTGGTCAAAACTTTATAGATGGCATTGCATAGGATGATGGGCCTATAATCAAAGATGGATTTGCAAGCAGAGACTTTCGGTATGAGGGCTAATAAAGTGGAAATTAAACTACGAGGGATGACTTTGGTTTCCTAAATTTCCATAATAGCCTTACAAACATCATTCCCCACCACATCCCACATAGTTTGGAAGAACCTTGGAGAGAAACCATCTAGTCCAGGGGCTTTATCGAGTTGCATTGAAAACAAGGCCTCTTTAACTTCATTGTAGGTGAAGGGATCCACCAGTCTAGAGTTCAATTCCTGAGGAATGATGCTGGGGATATTAGCAAGGAGAGTATCTTGAGCTTGAATGTCATCCTCTGAGGCACTTCCCAAGAGGTTTTGGAAGAAAGACACTGCTTCGGTCCTGATCTCCACAATGTCGATGGACACTGATCCGTTGCTGCACATGATCTCCCTGATATTTTTGGATGCCCTCTGTCACATGGTGCAGGCATGAAAGAAACTTGTATTGGCATCGCCTTCCTTGACCCATAGGTCTCTTGACTTCTACCTCCATAAAGTTTCCTCTTTGGCCAAGATATTATAGAATTCTACTAGGAGGTTTCTTTCCTCCTCCCTAGTGGGGCTGTTGTGGTCCCCTACTTCGATTCTCCTTTCTATCTCCTAAAGTTTCTCAGTAATAGCTTTCTTGTTGGCAAAAAGGTTGCCAAAGACCTCCCTATTCCATATTTTTAGGTTTTCTTTGACCATCTTCAACTTTTGAGCCAACTGAGAAGTGGTAGACCCTCTGACACTTTGATGCCACCAAGAGGACACTTGATTTTTGAAATCCTTGTGTTGGGTCCACATGGCTTCAAAATGGAAAGGAGTTTTAAAGGAGGGAGGCCTACCAGATTCAAGGAGGATGGGATTGTGGTCTGATCCAATCTGAGGTAAGGCCAGTAGAGTGGCATCGCCAAACCATGGGATAACTTCTTGAGAAATTAGGAACCTATCCAACTTGACCTGGATGAGTCCGCTATCAATCCTCCTGTTGCTCCAAGTAAAAGAGGATCCTTTGAGCTGAACATCCATGAGCTCATTGGTATTGACAAACCCTCTAAAGTCCTCCATGCTTCTTCTGTAAGAAATGTTGCCTCCTCTATTTTTAAATGTATGCAAAGGACTATTGAAGTCCCCTAATAATATCTAAGGAAAGGTGTTAAAGTTGGTTCTCCTTTGAGTTACTTTTTCCCACATCGCGGCCCGCTCACTGGATGAGTTTGGGGCATAAATATTTGACAGAATCCAAGACTGCTTGTTGGTCTTGGAAAGAAACAAAATGTTTAGGATTCTATTCGATGACGACAAAATCCTTCCTTCGACTAGGGTAGGATCCTATAGACACATAAGCCCCACCGATGTGCCTTGAGTAGGACTGATAAGGTAGTATCCACTGGCCCAAATGGCCTTGGCAACCTTTCAAGAATAGAATTCATCGATTTTGGTTTCTTGCATGATGAATATGGAAGGATTAATCATTTTCCTTAGGTCAGCCACCAACCTTTACTTGGATGCCTCATTTAGGCCCCTCACATTCCATGAGAGAACCTTCATCTCAAGGGTTTGGGGTTTTTTTTGCCTCCCTTCACCAGCTGGAAGGGGGGTTTGGTTCCTTGCTTATCATTGTCGGACTCGTCGGAAAAAAGTGTCGACTAGATCCCATTTGCGATATCCTTCGTTGTTTCCTTGTTTCTTTTCTCATTATCAGAGGGTCTCCCTCTTTTCCTTTCACTGCCATAGTCTATTGCCTATTTCCTGCTCTTGGTGTTCTTAGGGCTGATCCTTCCCGAGAGAGAAAGGTCTTCTTTTTCATATGAAGGAGAAGGGGGTGCCTCTTCCCTATTTGAGCAAATTGGAGATTTTCCATTGCTCACCACCAAGTGTTCATCCGAATGAGAAATTGGACATACCATTTAGGAGGGGTCTATACCTAGGCCACTATATCCTCTATGATGGGGCTGGTGAGAAAAGAAAATTTTGGGAGCGTCTCCTACTCCTTTTGGCCTGGAAGAGATCCTTCTCCTTGCTCACTAGTTTGCTTACCTTGTTCTACAGTGGCACTCTAGCCAGCCTCTTGAGGTGCTCAATGAGTAGGATTACGCATGATGTGTTTCGGCCCTACGAGCGGTTCCTTATTGGGAAGGGGGATGCCCTAGTTCCTCTACATGCCCTTGGTGGGACCTGCCACCTTTTGGTTCTGGGTCCTCAAACCAGGGCACTAATTCGATAGATGACCTTGGGTGCAACAGTGAGTACAAAAGGCAGGCTTGTTTTCATACTCGATGGGTTGCCTCCTAATCATATGGGATCCTTTGTACAAATTTATGAAGGAAGGTAGCTCTGTCTCCAAGTTAGCAGAGACACAAAAGCAAGCATGGACCATCTTGGATCAGACTTTTGTGGAGGGATCGATGGCAATGAACTTGCCTATGGAGCAGGCTATCCCTCGAATGACATCCTCATTCCAAAAATGGAAAGGGAGGTTTGGCAACCAAACCCACAGAGGAGCTACATTTATGTTTTGAGTTTCAGGGTTAAAATCATCCCTCCACTTTTGAATAAAGAGGCTTCTGCATCCAAGGAACCAGGGTCCCCTAGCTAAGATGTTGCAATAGTCCTCTTGAGTATTGAGTCTGATGGTGAAGAAACCTCGAGAGAGAGCAACGATTTCCATGTTTCCATTGGTTTTCCACTTGGAAAATTTCCATTTATGAATGGTCTCCATGTCTGGTTTCCCTCCTACAAACTTTCCAACTAGAGTGAAACGCTCAAGCTCCATGTAGTTATCCATTAGGTCTTCTGGGATAATTAGGTCTATTCCACAAGGAAGCAGTTCCTGGGAGGGTTGCTTTGTTGATGATCCTGGCCTTAGGACCTAAGCATAGGACCCTTTTTGGTTTAGGTTAAGCCTGCCCTTTTGTCCCTCCTTATCAGGAGGGTCTTTTCCACTCCTGTCCAACCCATCTGCCTGGGTCGCTGATGCATCATTCACTGGCCCATCAACCGCGTCATGACTGGTCCCTTCTGGACACTCACTTGACTGTCCTACCTCCTTTATGTCGTATCCTCCTTGTCGCTCTCCATCCGTTGCTCGATCGCTACCTTTCCCACTCTCCATCCTTGTTTTCCAAATTTTTTTAGATTAGGGTCATATCCGCATGTGAAGGGAGGGATTTGACCTTGGGACCTCTCTTATCTCGAGAGTTTTACACAACCCACTGCCTCCAACTCCCCCACACGATCAGATTTTTGTTTAGTTTTTTAAGGTGGGTGGGTTCTTTTGTTTTGTTTTTTTTTTTGTGTTCTTTGTGGTGTTTTTTGTTGTTCTTGTGTTTTTGTTGTTTTGTGTTTTTTTTATATATGTTTTTTGTTATTGTTCTTGTGTTTTTTCATTCTTGTTCTTGGGTTTCTCTTTGTTTGTGTTAGTTCATGTTTTTATGTGTGAGTGTTTTCTATGTTTTTTGTTTTTGTTTATTGTCTAATGTTGGTAGTTTTTTATTTTTTAATTTTTATTTTTTTAGGTTTTGGTTCTGTTTATTTTTCATGTTTTTTTTGGGTTATGTCTTTGTAGTGTTCTGTTGTTTTTGTCTTGTTTGTGTTTTGTTATGTGGTTCTTGTGTTTTTCTATGTTGTTCGTGTTGTGGTTTCTTTTATCTTATTATGCATGTTTGGTTGTGCTTTTGTTTTTGACACACTCAAGGAGCATGTTTTTTATTTTATTTTATTATTTTTATTGTTATTTACGTATTTTTAAATTGCTTTTGTGTGTTTGTTTACTCCTTGAGTATTTCAAAGGTGGTATGTCAAATGTGGTAGGCCAGGTCCGATTCCTGGGCATTTTTGGCGGAATGGATACCCCTACCTCCTTGGGTCTTACCCAAAAGTGGCATCCCTTTTGGGATGTTTTCCACAAATAAAAAAAAATGCACGTGAGTGGAGGGACTATGAAGAAGGTTATGGATAACTAAGAGTATAAAATCTTTGGTACCCATTTGTTTTAATATATTGAAGCTTGGATTACAAACAAAACTAAATATGTAGACTGAAAGAAATAGTGTAAACTAGGAAAGGTAGATTCTAGCAACATTTTCTAGCCCCATAATGAGATCAAATAAATTAAAGAAAGGATTATCCAATACCGTCTCAATAATTTTCTAGTGTTTCGCTCCATATAGGAGATCACAATAAAAGAAAGGATAGGAAATTGATGTAAATACATATTGTAATAGTTTCAATATAGCTATGTTGGATATATTTATTTTTATTATCTTGGGTCTTAGGTTTAGTTAGTTACCCCTTGAGCATTAGTGTTGGAAATTTGAGTGATTTTATGTTGTCATTGATGTCACATGGATCACATTGAGTTTTGGTGGCCAAAGCATTTCATAAATAAGCATTTATGATATTTTGGAGGGCATGGATATATACAGGGTTTTTGTGAAAACCAAGGCATGCAAAATAAAAGGTTTTATTTAAAACCATGGATGAAATATTTGAAATGGGTTTTTCTTAAAAACTAGGTTGGCTTTTTGTTTTGTCGAAAAAGGTGCCCTGGTGATGGAGATATTTATTTTTAAATATTTAGTTAAAATTTTAAATTATTTAAAATTTTAATTTTAATTTTAAAATTAAATATATTAATTTTAGAGCCAACTAAAGAATAAGGAAAGGCTATATTAATTTTTATAGTTTCGACATCTAAAGAAAGAGGAAAGGCATATATATATAGACTTCATTAACCGAGTGCTTATTTTTTGAATGCCTCCGATTGGGGAACGAATTGTGAAAAAAGAGAGAAGTGTGACTTTGGTCTATTGATAAATTATTTACGAAGTTTAATAAGACGCATAGGCATCTTTGTCCTAGCGGTTCATGTATTGTGTGTTATGCAGGAGGTCCTACGATCAAGTCCCATCATGGTTATTTGCTTTGTTAAAGCGCTTGAAGCGCTGTTAAGTTTTTTGAAGGGTGCAGAAGTTTATAGTATAAGTTTTTGTTTGTGTCCCTTTAGACACGTGAGGGCATTTGGTCCAATAGCAGGTTGGATGTGGTTAAGGCACTGATCAAGGAGACGTCACGAGATCGAATCCCATCAAGGACAGAGGCAAGTTAATAATTTTTTAATATATTTTAGTTTTCTAAAGTTGCCCTAGGAGGAATAAGGGTTGTGATGCATGTTTAGAATAAGTGAGATTTCTGGTGTTTCTCCTTTTGAAAGTATATCATATTATATATCGTTGGAAATCTTATTTTGAGGGCTATTTTATTAAATTGCTTAGAGGGAGAAATAAGGTGTATGTAAAGATATATTTCTATTTTTTTAAAGGGTTTCAAAAGTGAAGGTTGTTTTGTTCTTTTTCAAAGGTGATTAATTCTTTCATGAGGGGACATGTTGTATTTTATTGAGTAGGAGTGATAAGGTGTTATTTGGATATTATTGTTGTGATATTAATCATGATCTCTAACCCTTGTTAAAATTTGAAAAATAAATTTGTTGAGTGTGGTAGATTTAGTGGACATCCAATAAGGCATCAAAATGTATGAGCAATATTCTCCATTGACTTTGTTTATGGTGGTTGATTTCTGAAATATCATTGGAGAGAAAAGGATTGATTGTGGTTTCGTTTTTGAAAGTGGTTGGTTGAATGCTTCAAGGTTTTTTGGTTTGAGAGTTGTGTTTAAACCTTGTTTTATAAGCATAGTTGTTGAAGCCCATTGGTTATGCAAAAAACTTGAGTTATAAAAGAACATGAGTATCATTGTTATGTGAGATTTGTGGTTGAGCATTGTTGGAAATATTTGAGTTGGTTGATACATGCTTGGACTAGGGTTTTGTGAGAAATATTTGTCCCTTGTGGTGATTGGTTGAGTTGATTTGATTGATCCTAGTCAAGTGATTGTGTGAGGTGATTGTTCAAGTCCCATGAAACAAATAATTCTATAATTCTGATTTGGGTTGAGATTAGAACATATTGAGTCTCTAACAATTCTCTTTATGCTTCTATAAGATTTGAGTTGAGTTAATATTGACTTGAGTTGATTTGAGATTGATTTGAGTTAAGATCATTGTGGATCATTGTTGTCATCCATTGTAGAGTGCATTGCCATTCATTGTTGAATTCATCATTGAGCCTTGCCTTCATATATTTATGGATGAGATTTAAGTGCTACTTGAGCATGATTGGTTGAGCCTTTGAGAAGGCTTTTGGGATAGATTTGTGGTAGTTATTTTGGATGATTGATTAAGCCTTTGAGAAGGCTTTTGGGAAAGATTTATGGATATATTTGTGGCAGTTTTTGTGGATGATTGATTGAACCTTTGAGAAGATTTTTGGGACAGATTTGGGACAACATTTGAGCAAGTTCTTGGTAAGCTTGTTGAGAAAATTTTGAGCAAGTTTGTAGTGAGCTTGTTGAGAATATTTTGAGCAAGTTCTTAGTGATATTGATGAACAGATTTTAAGCAAGTTCTTAGTGAGCTTGTTGAGTAGTTTTGAGCAAGTTCTTAGTGATCTTGTTAAGCATATTTTGAGCAAGTTCTTGGTGAGCTTATTAAGAAGATTTTGAGCAAGTTCTTGATGATATTGTTGAGAATATTTTGAGCAAGTTCTTGGTGAGATTGTTGAGCATATTTTGAGCAAGTTCTTTATGGGCTTGTTGAGAATATTTTGAGCAAGTTCTTGGTAAGCTTGTTGAGCAAATTTTGGGCAATTTCTTAGTGAGCTTGCTAGAGCAATTTTGGGTAAGTTCTTGGTGAGCTTTCTGAAGTAGTTTTGGGCAAGTTCTTGGTGAGCTTGCTGAAGCAATTTTGGGCAAGTTATTAGTGAGCTTGCTAGAGCAGTTTTGGGTAAGTTCTTGGTGAGCTTGCTAAAGCATATTAGTGTATTTCCTTCCTAAGTAGATCAATGTATTTCCTAGATTTGAGCAGATCAAAGTAATCATTTGTATTGGGATAAGGATCCTTATTTATGTGTGAAATATTATAAGGATATTATATTTTGGAGTACCCCACATTGGGTGAACCATGTTAAATCTTGTGTCTCAATTGTGTGTGGTGATTTGTGCACTTGTTTACTATTTCTATCTATGTCATTAATGCACACTGCTATATTTGGTTATTAAAATTAAGAACACTAATTGATATTGGTTTGGAAAGAAAGTAAAAAATGGGCTCTATATTTTTCACCCCCCCTCTTAGTATAATCTTGTGTTATTCAATTGGTATCAAAGAGGGTTCCTTTAGAAAGGCTAATGTTTTGAGGGTAGATTCTACAAGAACATAGATGGCTTCACAGAATGGATTATCTACAAATAAGGCTCCATTGTTTGACGATAACAATTATGCTTTCTGGAGAATGAAAATGAAGAACTTCTTGATATCACAATGATATGAGGTATGGCAGATAGTTGAAAAAGAGTATAAGGTTGAAGGTGATCCCGAGGCAGATAAGACTATCATGAAAATGGTTGAGATCAATGCAAGGGAAATTAATTGTATTTTAAGTGGGCTACGTGAAATAGATTTTGCAAAGGTCATAGTATGTAATTCAGCTAATGAAATATGGACCAAGTTGTAGAATACTTATGAGGGGGATTCTAAGGTAAAGTTGGAAAAACTACAAACTCATAGAAAAATATTTGAGGAAATGAAAATGGAAGATTTTGAAGATATTGTAAAGTTTTTACTCCGATTTGATGAGATTACTAACACCATGAGAGGCCTAGGATTTGAGATGAAAGAATCATAAGTTACTCAAAAAGTTTTTATATCACTTTCCATGAAGTATGATGCAAAGGTTTTAGCAATAGAAGAAACAATGGATTTCAGCAAGCTCACAATGGAAGAACTACAAGGAACTCTCATAGCTTATGATATGACGGTGAGTAAGCATCAGGTTCCAATAAAAGATATTGCATTCAAGGCTTCAGATAAAAAGAAAGGGAAATTTCTAGAGACAGATAGAGATTCAAATAATTATGAGGAAGCTAACCTCATCAAAAGGAAAAAGGACTTAAGAAATTTCAGGGATATGAAGAAATTCAAATACTACAAGTGTGGTGATTTTGGTCACTATGCACACAAGTGTCCACATGAAAAAAATAGTGATGATGAAAAATAGTGTCACAGAAGAAAAGAATATGGAAAGCATAAGCATGACAAAAATAATAGATTCAAGAAAAATAGGTATGAGAAGCAAAATTTTCATAAGACAAAGAAAACTTACTACATTGCAGAAGCAAGTGATAGCTCAGATCACAATGATAGAGACAAGTCAGATGATGAAAAGGAATAATATATATTCCTTGGAATAGAAGGTGAAAGAGAACAGTGCTTTGTGTGTGGTCAAAGAGATCACAGATCGAGATATTGCAATGGTTTCAATGATAGTGAATATGAGATGACACATCAAGGAAATAGGCATGGTCAAAGAAATCATGAGAGTTTGTTTGCTATAGAAGATAATAATGATCTCAGTGACAGTGAAGATGAAGAAGTTTCACTTTTGGTAATAGAAAAATAAGAGGATGAGCCAAGAAAACAAAAAATAGAAGTCAAAATGCTAAAAGAAGAAACTAGGAATCTTGAAAATAAGATTCGAATAGATGTAAAAATCAGAGAAGAACAACTTCAAACAATTAGTGATCTAAGAGATGATCTTCAAAATGCAAAAAGGATAGAGGAAAGGATGAATGAAGAACTAAGGGTAATAACGACAAGACATGACACATTAGATGAAAAGGTTCAAAAAGGAGTGGAAACTTTTTTTAAAGTTGTATCCTATTTAAAAGAAAAGTCACACTCAAAAGGAAAGGAAGTTCTAAAAGATGAAAGGAAGGAAGCACCTAAGTTTTATGAAGAAATTTCTAAAGTTCCTATGGCTTCAAACATTCAGTTTGGATCTTGTTTTGAGATAGGTGAATCAAGTTCAAAAGGAAAAGAAATTCTTGAAGAGGAAAGCAAGGAAGAAACTAAGGAAGAGGATTTAGATACTACAAAGAAGGTTCAAGGATACAATGCACAAAATGATCACAAGGATAATGGTCAAGAAAGGTATGAGGAACCAAGGCATGAACAAAGGGCTTTTCAAGGACATTTTTTTTCTTGTAATGAATTTGGACACAAGGCTATACATTGTAGGATCCATGGATCAAAGAAGTTTGATTTTGCTAGAAGAAAATTCAAAGGAAGAAGGTATGGTTTTCAGGGACATTGCTTCTTATGCAATAGGATTGGTCATAGAGCTTCTCAGTGCAAATAAAATGAGAAACATGGTTTTGGTTTTAGAGCTACATAAATCAAAATTCATGTTCATAATGGTCATGAAAACAAAACTTCACAATACAGGGTTCAGGAAAGGAATGGATATGAAAATTATTTCGAGAAAGAATTTAGGATATGGGCACCATCCAAAGGCTACAATATCAAGTGTTTTAATTACAATAACTTTGTACATATTACAAAATGGTGTAGGACTCAATTACAAACAGGTTCAAGACAAGAAGGTCAAACAGGTTCAAGAAAAGAAGGTCAAACATGTTCAAGACAAGAAGATCAAGTAATTCATCAAGAGAAGGATATCAGAAAAATATGGAAGGAATTTGATAGAGGAAAGAAACAATGTAATATGGGAGTAAAAGTACTCCCACTCCAAAATTAATCACCTCAAGAGAGAAGGTAGTGAGGGGGCTAAGCTAAAGAGTCATATATTTTAGCCCCATAGGTGTCCCTTTTGCCATTGTTGTCAAAGGGGAGGATATTTGAGTAAGGGGGAGAGCATTGAGTTAGGGGGAGCAGCCTCCAAAAAGAGCATTGAGTTAGGGGGAGAAACCTCCATAGAGAGTATTGAGTCAGGGGTGGCAGCTTTGATTCTCAGAGATGGTTTTTGTAGTGATTATGGTTTTTGCATTAGAGGTGTTGCCATCAATGACAAAGGGGGATATTGTTGGCAATTTGAGTTATTTTATATTTTCATTGATGTCACATGGATCATTGGTGACACATGGATCACATTGAGTTTTGGTGGCCAAAGCATTTCATAAATAAGCACTTATGATATTTTGGAGAGCATGGATATATACAGGGTTTTTGTGAAAACCAAGGCAGGAAAAATAAAAAATTTTATTTAAAACCATGGATGGAAGATTTGAAATGGGTTTTTCTTAAAACCCAGGTTGGCTTTTCGTTCATCGAAAAAAGTGCCCCGGTGATGGAGATATTTATTTTTAAATATTTAGTTTAAATTTTAAATTATTTAAAATTTTAATTTTAATTTTAAAATTAAATATATTAATTTTAGCTCTGACTAAAGAAAGAAGGAAAGGCTATATTAATTTATAGTGCTGACGTCTAAATAAAAAGTAAAGGCATATATATATGCCAACAAATGCTTAGACTTCATTAACCGAGCGCTTATTTTTCGAATGCCTTCAATTGGGGAACAAATTGTGAAAAAAGAGAGAAGTGTGACTTTGGTCTATTGAAAAATCGTTCATGAAGTTTAATAATACGCATAGGCATATTTGGCCTAGTGGTTCGTGCACTGTGTGTTACGCAGGAGGTCCTATGATTGAGTCTTGTCGTGGTTATTTGCTTTTTTAAAGCGCTCGAAGCATTGTTAAGTTTTTCAAAGGGTGCAGAAGTTAATAGTATAAGTTTTAGTTCGTGTCCCTTTGGACACATGAGGATGTGTGGCCCAACAACAGGTTGGCTATGGTTAAGGCACTGAGCAAGGAGACGTCACGAGATCAAATCCTATCAAGGATAGAGGCAAGTTAATAATTTTTTAATATATTTTAGTTTTCTAAAGTTGCCCTAGGAGGAATAAGTGTTGTGATGCATGTTTAGAAAAAGATATATTTTTGGTGTTTCTCCTTTTGAAAGTATATCATATTATATATCGATGGAAATGTTATTTCAAGGGCTATTTTATTAACTTTCTTAGAGGGAGAAACAAGGTGTATGCAAAGAGATATTTCTATTTTTGTAAAGGGTTTCAAAAGTGAAGGTTGTTTTGTTCTTTTTCAAAGGTGATTAATTCTTTCATGAGGGGACATGTTATATTTTATTGAGTAGGAGTGATAAGGTGTTATTTGGATATTATTGTTGTGATATTAATCATGATCTCTAACCCTTGTTAAAAGTTGAAAAATAAGTTTGTTGAGTGTGGCAGATTTAGTGGACATCCAATAAAGCATCAAAAGGTATGAGCAATATTCTCCATTGACTTTGTTTATGGTGGTTGATTTCTAAAATATCATTGGAGAGAAAAGGATTTATTGTCGTTTCATTTTCGAAAGTGGTTGGTTGAATGCTTCAAGGTTTTCTGGTTTGATAGTTGTGTTTAAACCTTGTTTTATAAGCATAGTTGTTGAAGCCCATTGGTTATGCAAAGAACTTGAGTTAGAAAATAACATGAGTATCATTGTAATGTGAGATTTGTGGTTGAGCATTATTGGAAACATTTGAGTTGGTTGATACATGTTTGGACTAGGGTTTTGTGAGAAAGAGTTGTCCCTTGTGGTGATTGGTTGAGTTGAGTTGATTGAGCCTAGTCAAGTGATTGTGTGAGGTTATTGTTCAAGTCCCATGAAACAAAAAATTCTATAATTCTGATTTGGGTTGAGATTGAGCTTTGAGATTAGAACATATTGAGTCTCTAACAATTCTCTTTATTCTTCTATAATATTTGAGTTGAGTTAATATTGACTTGAGTTGAGTTGAGATTGATTTGAGTTGAGATCATTGTAGATCATTTTTGTCATCCATTGTAGAGTGCATTGTCATTCATTGTTGAATTCATCATTGAGTCTTGCCTTCATATATTTGTGAATGATATTTGAGTGCTACTTGATCATGATTGGTTGAGCATTTTAGAATGCTTTTGGGACATATTTGTGGCAGTTTTTGTGGATGATTGATTGATCCTTTGAGAAGGCTTTTGGGACAGATTTGTGGCAGTTTTTGTAGATGATTGATTGAGCCTTTGAGAAGACTTTTGGGACAGATTTGTGGAAATATTTGGGACAACATTTGAGCAAGTTCTTGGTGAGCTTGTTGAGCAGATTTTGAGAAAGTTCTTAGTGAGCTTGTTGAGCAAATTTTGAGCAAGTTCTTGGTGAGCTTGATGAGCAGATTTTGAGCAAGTTCTTAGTGAGCTTGTTGAGTAGTTTTGAGCAAGTTCTTAGTGAGCTTGTTGAGCAGATTTTGAGCAAGTTCTTGGTGAGATTGTTGAGCAAATTTTGAGCAAGTTCTTGGTGAGCTTGTTGAGCAAATTTTGAGCAAGTTCTTAGTGAGCTTGTTGAGCAGATTTTGGGCAAGTTCTTAGTGATCTTGCTAGAGCAGTTTTGGAAAAGTTCTTGGTGAGCTTGCTAAAGCAGTTTTGGGCAAGTTCTTAGTGATCTTGCTGAAGCAGTTTTGGGAAAGTTCTTAGTGAGCTTGCTAGAGAAATTTTGGGAAAGTTCTTGGTGAGCTTGTTGAAGCAGATAAGTGGATTGCCTACCTGAGAAGATCAATGTATTACCTATATTTGAGCAGATCAAAGTAATCATCTATATTGGGATAAGGATCATTATTTATGTGTAAAATATTATAAGGAGATTATCTTGTGGAGTACCCCACATTGGGGAAACCATGTTAAATCTTGTGTCTCAATTGTTTGTGGTGATTTGTGCACTTTTTTAATATTACTATCTATGTTATTAATGTGCACTGCTATATTTGGTTATTGCAATTAAGGACACTAATTGATATTGGTTTCTAAAGAAAGTAAAAAGTGGGCACTATACTGTTCACCCCCCTCCTCTCAATATAAGCTTGTGTTATTCAATTAGGATTATGGATGATGTTGATTTAATATATAAATAGGATGAATTTCTAATAGTTGGTATCATCAAATAATTTGGATTTAAGTCACCTCAATACACATATAAGACTTTGCCCTCTCAAAATGGTTATGATACTTTGACCTCCCTGATTGGCTATGGATTTGCTATTGGACTAATTTTCCTTGATTGGAATGCATTATATGTCACATTATTAAATTGTTTTATGTTGAATTGCTAAATCCTTGAAGTTGGTTTGTAACAAGTGATATTAGAGCCATCTTTCATTGTCAATTTTTTTCCATCAATCCTAGTTACAAGTTCCCTAGAATGTTTACGACATTCTAGTGAACTCAAAAGAATCCAAAAATCTTATGACATTTTTCATAATTTTGGGTGAATTTTTTACCAAGCTTTTCTATTATTAAATCTTCGCTATACTTCGAGTGTTTTGGGTGGTTGAGAAATTTTGTATTTTGGTATTTTTTTGTGATTGAATTTCTAGATACTTTTGGCATTTTCAAACATCTACTCGTGCATTTATAAAAAGTGGTATTGCTTTTCTAGTGGGGTCATGCTACAAGCACTTAAATAGTAACTTGCGTAGACTAGCTATTCTAGCTTCCAAATTTTAGCCTCGACCAAGGATTTGCTCTTTTCCTAGCCAAAATTAAAATTTTTAACATGACTCAAATTATCAGATTACCTTTGCTTTCAAAATAGATACACATGCATCAACATCTATCTAGAGTAAATTCCATAATGATTTCTATAATGATTCAATAATGAACAAATTTCTATGTAACCAAAAAACAAAATCTATAATGATTCAATTAGCACACACAAATAGATAGCTATGAGAACTCCTCACCAGTTTCCATCGTCGTCACCACAAGTTTGTATAGAATCTCCATACATTTTAAGAGTAGTTGGTGTGAACCATTTTGAATGAATGTAAGTGTAATTCAACTTTGATTAAAACTTTATTATGTATGCAAATATTCTCTATATTTCCCAAAATTCCTTAGTAGGCTTCTAAGTTGGTTGGTTGAATCCTCATCATTCCTAGTTATTTACAAATTTTGGTGTTCTAGATGCTTCCACAAGCCCCTACTCATGGAGGTTCAAATCCATAGCTTCTAGAAGCTTCAGAATCTATCTAGGAAACTTTTCACAAAGTTTCTCCCCTACATGTTCCCTTGAGTTTTGCTTTTGCTCCTCTTCCTTCTTCATTCTCTTTCCTTGCATGTATTCTTTATTAAATAAATCAATAATTAAATAAATTAATAATATTCTCCTCCATATTTTTTTCTTTCACATGTCTGATATGGAAATTAAGATGAAGCTCCTTATTATTGAAAACTTAGGATGTTAAATAAGTCCAAAAATAAAATCGTAAACCTGGAAATCATGAACGACTCCAAGGATTTATGCACACAAATCTGGAAAGGCTAAGATGTAAGCCCGACAATGCTAAAAACAAAAACACCTACACCTAGACCAGTCAACGAAGGTTAAAAACAACTCATGTTGTTTATTATGAACACTAAGTCCTAATTAACATACCCTAGGTCTAAAAATAATTAGTCCCTAGGTCTAAGATTCCTTATCATTCGTCCCAACAAAAGAAGCATTGGACTCCAATGCTTTTAACAATGAGGGAAAATCCCGGGATAGAATGTGAGCAGAAATCCAGTGATCCTGATGTGGAAATTGGCCTCAACGGGCCACAAGATATGAAGTAGAAACACCTTGGCGTGTTTGTCGGGTCTTCGTATCAAAGACTGTATCGGCGTCAAGCGAAAGTTGAGCATCAGGAACCACATCAACTAGATGAATGATGGCTGGAACTGTTTCCAATGTGGAATCATAGTATGGTTTGAGAAGATCAACATTGACAACATCATGAATGCCAATATGTGTTGGAAGGTCCAAGCGAAAGGCATTCTCAGAGATTTGTTGAAGAATAGTATAAGGCCCATAATGAAGAGGCTTGATTTTTTTATGTGCCTTATCTAAAAATCGTCGTTTGTTAAGATGAAACCATACTTTGTCACCAACCTGAAATGAATGAGGAGTGCGGTGATTGTCCATCTGTTGTTTCTGCTTTTTCTGAGTCTTCTGAAGAATTTGAACCACTTTGGCTTGAAGACTCTGCAAATGCTGCACAAAATATTTGGCCTTGTCTTTTTCCTTCTGAATGTGCATTGTGGCTGAAGAAGGCAAAGACAAAGGTAACTCATAAGGAGCAAGTGGTTGAAAACCAAAACACACTTCAAATGGAGAGTGCCCTGTAGAACTATGGACGGCCCTGTTGTAGGCGTGCTCAATGTGAGTGAGGCTTAAGTCCCACTTGGTTGGAGTGGAATGATGGTAAATCCTCAAACTCTGCACTAGAGTATGATTAACTACCTCTGTCTGCCCATCGAATTGTGGATGATAAGTAGTAGAGAAGTTAAGAGATACTCCCAAAATCTTCCAAAGTGATCGCCAAAAGTGACCCACAAAGAGTGAGTCACAATCAGAGACAATGCTGGTAGGAAGACCAAAAGAACACCATACCACCTCAAAGAAGAGTTGGGCAAGATCCTGTACTTGTCTTGCGACAAGGAATGAATTTGGCCATTTTGCTGAATCTGTCCACCACTACAAAGACACAATCATGCTTGCGTATTGTCATTGGAAAACCGCTCAAGAGATCCATGGAAATGCTTTCCCACGGACGAGAAGGAATGGGCAAAGGCATGCTCATTCCCAATGTCCTATTGGCTGATTTGGAGCGATTACATACTACACATTGTCGCAAGAAGCGAAGAACATATCTTTGCATGTGTGGCCAAAAGAAGAACCTCTGAAGATGATGTAGAGTTTTCTGCCAACCAAAATGTCCCCCATAGAGTGTGGAATGAGCCTCCTTCAGAAGAGACTCCCTGTTTCTATGAGGAACACAAAGTTTGTCCAATTTGTACAATAGTCCATCCTTAATATGAAAGTCCTGAAGAGCTCTCAAATTTGAAGAAGAAGGATTGGAAAGTTGGTGGAAAACTTTGCCAAAATCTAGATCCATAGGATACTGTGTAGGCCAAGTTTGGAAGCCAAGATGAGAAGTAGTGACAATTGTCAAAACAAGAGTAGAAGGAGGACGACTCAAACAATCAGCCACTGCATTATTTTGTCCTTTCTTGTACTTGATTACCAAATGGAATTGTTGCAAGTATGATGCCCATTTCATGTGCCTAGCTTCTTCAATTTTTGTTTGAGATTGAAGAAACTTAAGGGGCATGTGATCTGTATGAACAATTGTTTATTTTCCCAAACGATAATGCCTCCAATACTTGATTGCTTGAACCAAAGCATAGAATTCCTTATCATATGTAGAATAATTCTTCTTGGCCTCTGAAAATGTTTTTGAATGATAGGCCACTGGATGGCCATTCTGCATGAGCACAGCTCCAAGTGCAACTTGAGAAGCATCAATTTCTATCTCAAATTGTTGAGACAAATCAAGAAGAACAAGAACTGGTGCAGTACTCAATTTTTGTTTCAATGTGTCAAAGGCTTTTTTGTTTCAATGTGTCAATTTTTGTTTCCATTTAATGACTTGACTCCATCTATCAAGACTCTCTACTTCCAAATTAGGATTTATAGGGTTGGTTTAGACTCCTCTATGGCTAACCATATCTTATTTTTCATTACCTCTAAATTTCTTACCTTTCCTTTAAATATTCTTCTATAACTTTCTAGCCATATAGTCCAAAATATTGTATCTTTTGATATCCCATATTGTCTATAAAGCCTCACTTTTATAAGTGCTCTACCATTGCTTTAACCAATATTCAATTTTGTTATTCATCACCATGCATTTACCAAATATATTAAGAATCCATTACCATAGATTCTAGACTATTGAGCAATGTACCAATAGATGGTTAATACTCTCCTCCTCCTTATTACAAAAAACGCATTGAGATAGGCTATGAAAACCCTTTTTCATAAGGTTATCCCAAGATAAAATTCTTCTATGACCTACTAGCCAAACAAACATTTTAACTTTAGAAATGCTTGGTCTATCCCAAATATCTCTCTATATTCTAGTGATATTTTTTTTTGGTAAGTAAAATACTTCATTAATTATCGGGTTTTGTAGGTTGACCCAAAACCTTTAACAAAAATTAGACTTATGTTGATGTTGCGGATCCTTGCCATCCTAAGGATTCTTTGTCCTTTACTAATTCTAGCCTTTCTAACTGCCTAGTTAGCAAGGGAAAGCATACACTAGACCTACCAACTGATAGGATAGACAAAAGTAAGCAAACCACCATCGTCTCTGAAAACAAAACATTGAAAAATAGGCTCTCACCTTGAGAGGAGCACTTCCTCTGAACAAAACGTAAACCAAAATTTAGACCGCCAAGGCCTGAGGAACCTTAAGCCTCATCTTCGACGTCCTCCTTGAGCTCCTCTTCCTTCTCGTCCTCATCATCCTCATCGTCGTCCTTGACCTCCACTTTTGGCATGTACCCCTCATTGAAGAACACCTGAGTCAAGGTGTCATGGGCCTCCTACATTTGGTTGATGATGCTAGTGTAGGATCTCAGAATGAAACATTTTAGGACCATGATTGTAGGTCCCTCCTCCTCCATGTCGCTCACACTGGCTTTGGAGCTCCCTTGAATTTGTTTGTTTTTCATCCTCATGGATGATATCATTGTAGGTTCCTCGATCCTCAGTCTCTGCTTCACCATACCTCCTTTGCTTCAGGCTCCCCCACTCTCTTCTTCACCAAAGACACGGAGGCAGGCTTGATAGTTCCTAGGCTAGCTCTCACCCCTGAGCTCTCTGCATGGTGGCTAGGTGGTATCTCCTCTATGATCAGAGGCTCAGGATTGGGAGCCATCACCAGCACCCACTTGTATATGACTTTGAACAACCCCTGGTGCATCGACATGGCAAACCCCCTCTTGCTGTGACATGCATTGATAGTATAATTCATAGAGTTCATTAAAAATTGGGGGATACTTATCGGGTTGACATCTCAAAAAAAATACACAAACGTGTAATGGAAGCTTAACAAGGTCTTCCTGGGATCCTCCGCTATGACAAATTATATTACGTTTATATAACCCCATTTCATGGGGTGGGCAAATCCATTCTAGTCAGCCCATTTTTAGCCTCCTTAAATATTTTGGGGTTATCTCTGAATTCCTTCAACTCAACCTCCTAGTGATGCTTTTGACAATGTATGGAACATCCTCTCACCATTTACCTTGTGATAGCCATAAGATATTATTATTATGTTGGTGTTGAACATTATATCCACTTATTGTTGTGTATTCTCCTGAGCTATTCAACTCCCAAATCAATTTATCTTTGGTACCCCTCGAAATAATCACAATTTTTATCTTTCTACTTAATTTCCTCCTTGCATCAATGTCTTGTATACTTGTAAAAAAATATTCTTTCCATTTGTATCTTCCTTCTCGATATTTGTGCAAAATGTTTGAAAACCTATCACTGTATTTGTCTTGAAGCAATCTCATCTAAGGTTTCAAAATTGGATCTAAATTGAGTGGTCTTTTATCACACCAAAAATCCATCCAAATAGAATTTTTTCTCCAGTTCCCACCACCCATCTTAAACCTTTAATCATAAGATCAATACATTTTTTTAAACCATTCCAAAGAGCAGAACCATTTGAAAGACAGAATGCAGTAAATATTAAACTTGGGTCATTGGGATCAACATACTTAGAAGAATTATTGTCCATTGTATTTGACTCTCTTTGTACAATATCCAGATAAATTTTCCCCTAAGAGCTAAGTTTGCATCTGTAAGAGCTCTTAAACCAAGACCTCCCCTAGTTTTATCATCACACAACTTGCTCCATTTCACCAAAGGAAATTTCCTTTTATCATGTAAATTTGACCATAAAAAGGATCGCATAATAAAGATTAAACTTTTTTCAACTGATTTTGTCATAGAATATAATGACATATAATATGTTGGAATGGCTTGTAATACTAACTTAATTAATTGCACTCTTCCTGCTAATGATAACCATCTACCTTTCCAAGCTAGAAGTTTATTTTGAAATTTACTAATAACTAGATTCCATAAATCTATCCTCATTCTCCCCTCAAATAAAAACATCCTTAGATAAGTTGTTGGTAAATTAACCTCCTCCATTTGAAGCAACCTATAAATTCTTGCTTTGATATTAGCAAGGGTGTTAAGGAAGTAAATTTTGGATTTAGTCCTATTAATTTTTTGCCCTGAAACTCTTTCGTACTCTTTTAAAAAGTTATTCAAGGCCTCATTTGCCCTTTCAAAAAGGGTTGTATCATCTACAAATTGTTGATGGGTGATTTTATCGATGTTATTACCAACCATAAGTCCACTTATAAGCCCATATTTTAATCCTTCTTTAAGTTCCTACTCAATTCTGCCATAATAATGAACAAATAAGGAGATAGAGGATCTCCTTGTCTAAGACCTCTCATGGCTTTAAAAAATTCTATCACTAACCCATTAACCAACACTGAATCAAAAAATGTAGAGACACAATCTTTAATCCATCTAACCCATTTTTTCCCAAAATCAAAATTATCTAAAACTACAAAAATAAAATCCCATTTAACCCTATCATAATCTTTACTCATATCAAGTTTTAAGATCATAGATTTCTCTTTTCTTGAAGCTACTGAATGTATAACTTCATGAGTTGCTATGATCCCATCCAGAATTTGTCTCCCTTTCATAAATTCCCCTCTCTCTTCTAAAATGATTTTGTCTAACAATGATCTTAATCTATTCACCATCACTTTGGAAATAATATTATAAGCCATATTACATAGGCTTATGGATCTAAAAGAATCAAAAAATTCAGCATCCTTATTTTTTGGAATTAGGGTAAGATAAGTTACATTTATTTTATAAGGAATGTATTGTTTTACCCTAGACTTTTCCACTACCACCAATAAAGAATCCTTCACTATATCCCAATTATGTTGGTAAAAAGTTGTAGAGAGCCCATCTGGACTTGGGGATTTATCCTTATTAAAAAATAAAAGAGCTAAATGAACTTCTTCTAAAGTAATAGGCTCCATCAATTCCTATTGCCTTCATTTGTTATAACTGAAGGAACATCTTGAAGAAGTTTATCATTAAGAACTTCAGTCTCCTTTGAACATAGAATATTTTGATAAATAACTTAAACTCTTTTCTAATTTCACTCTGCTCTTCAATCCAAACCCCTTCTATTGATTTAATTCTACTAATTCTAGTATATTATCTCTATACTATAGCCATCGTATGAAAAAAAATTGTATTTTTATCTCCTTCTTTTAACCAAGTCTGTATAGATTTTAATCTCCAAAATTTCTCTTCCTTACTCAATATATTATGATATTCACTAAGCAACTTCCTTTCCTCTGAGCTTGTATTATTTTCATCACCTTTTTGAAATTTTGAAATTTTATCTTTTAGTTCTTCTTTCTTCTCAAAAATGTTTCCAACTGTGTTCTTGTTCCATTCTTTTAATCTAGATGGCATAGCTTTAATTTGGTTTGGAATATCATACAACCCACCATTACCTAGAATTCCATTTTTGAGCTATCATGTCAAAAAATTGAGGATGGTATTCCCACATCTGCTCATATTTAAAATATTATCTTATTTTGAATTCACTTACCACCATTTTAACTCTTATTGGCCAGTGATCTGAACCAATCCTTGTTAAGGTATTAATTTTAGCACAAGTTCCTTCATCTAGCCAATTATCTGATAGAATTCATCTATATAATTTTTTTGCAATTAGATTTTTTCCTCTCATGTTGTTGGTCCAATTATAGTTGTTTTCTTCAAACTCAACTTCCCATAGATTGTTGTTTTGAATAAAAGCTAAGAAATATTTCATACTTGGGTCAATTTCCTAATTCTCCTAAATTTTTCATTTAGCTTGGTTATGGAATTAAAATCTCCAATGATCATGAATTGGGTTTCTTGGTGATTACTTCTCATAAAGGCTTCAATCCCACTCCAAACTTCTAATCTACCTGATTGAGTTGTAGGTCCATATACATTGATAAGGATGAAGCAAATATTTGCAAAGTAGCAAGTGACTAAAGAGGCTATCCAATGCCTAGTTTTATGAATGGTTACACAAGAGGTTCTAGAAGGATTCCAACAATTTAGAATTCCCCCTATTTCTCCTTCAGAATCCATAGCATCCCATTCACATCTTGCCCAAACTACTTTCATAGTTTTTTAAACTACTTTTGTCATTTTAGTTTCCTAGATACAGAGAAGATCAGGTTTATTACTTGAACAAGGCCCCTAATTTTAGCACCCCTTATATTCCATGAGATGATAATCATGTATCATTAGGGTATTTTGGTCCCTCTTAAGTATTACCAATATCATTTTATTGTTTGGTAAAGAGAAGTTCAACCAACTTAGTTTGTGTTCCTTTCTCTATGTTAGCTCTTGCTTACCTGGATCTTGCTTGATAATTTGAGGGTTTTCCTATTTTTTCCTTACCTTTATTAGGAGTAGGTCTTATTATTCTATTCCTCAATATTCTTTCACAATTTTATTTTTCAACATATTTATTCTCTCCTCGCTCTATTATAGAATATTTTGACTTATCCTGCTCATTTTTTGGTATTTCCTTATTAATGGCAGAGGTATTAAATTCTAAAACTGTATTTTCTTTACCAATTATTTTCTCCTAAATGGTGCATGGTACTTCAAGATATTCTTCAAAATATGATGAGACACATTCCTTAAGTTCATCGAGAATGTTCTTCCTTAAATTAGGATCATACTGAATAAACAGTTTCTTGCTAATATGTTGAAATTGTTGAACTATGTCCTCTAAGGTTTGGTCTACTTTTTCTTCATAGGCTAAAGCCTCAAAAGAATTGGAATTTCTTCCAATATCCTTCCTTATTGGTCTCCACTATTCATTTTCTTTTATTTTTCTAGATCTATTTTTTGGAAGTTGAAAACCATCTTTATCCATAACCATTTGTAAATTTCTCTTACGATTTTCTATAAATGATCATACTAGGCTCTTCTTAGGGCATGATCTCTCAATATGCCCAACCTCATGACATCTTCTATATATAAAATATATGTTCTCATAATCTATAGTTTGTGTCCACATATTATCCCCATACTTAAGAATGATTGATTCTGGTAAAGCTTTACTTATATCAATCATGACCAATATTCGAGCATAAATAGCCAAAAATCCATCTTCGGTTGTATCTGAAATCTCAAGAAATTCTCATATATTTCCCAAAATTCAATGGGTAACCCAAAAATCCTAAACCAGACTGGTACTAGGGATAGATTTACATATTTTGGTGAAAAACCTTCATACCAATGGGTAAGGAAGAGCCCTGCTATTCCCATAAACCAAGGACCCCCTTTTAGGATTCTTTATCTTTCTTCCCTATAAAATAATATCTAGGAAGAAACCTTTGGGAAGAAATGATATAATCACTCCTGGAGACTTCCAAATCCTATCAATCCATTTTCTCAAGGTTGAAGCCCCTAGCCAATACCCATTAAATTTACCAAAAATTGTCCTATCTTGGAGCAATGAGGATCTCTCTAAGGTGCGCTCACTAACCTCTACCACTAGGAATGATTCTAAGGATTTAACTATAAATCAATCCATGGAAAGGAAACTAAAACTCAAAATCTAATAAAATTTATCTAAAATTCCTATAGCAAATATAATATTTGATAAAAAACTTTATAAATTTTTCATGCACAATTTCTAAGATAAAGAAAGGGAAAAAATAACTTAGCTGAAAAATTATTTGTCTAGATAGAATATCTTTCCTTTCTGAAGTCCTATCCCTCCATTGCTCTTCCCATTGTTCAGACCCTAGTTGGAAAATATTAGCAATTTCATTTTTCATGACTTGAAAAATCATCATTGCCCTTGTTTTGAATGGTTGACTTCATAGGGTCGTATCTCCCTCAATATTTCTTAGAAATCTATTCAAATTCTACACAAGTTGGTCTAAGAATTAGCTGAAACGGATAAATATTTGCGAAGATATGGTTCCTCAAAGATGAGACATTTTTTAGGAAAAAACCCTAATCCTTCACACTTTGCAATTTTATTTTTTGTGACTTGAAAAATTGTCACTGCCCTTGTTCTAAATGGTTGACTTCACAAGGTTGTATCTCCCTCAATATTGCTTGGATTTTTGTATATGACCACTCATTTTAAAGCTATTCAAATTCTACACAAGTTGGTCCAAGAATCTTCTAAATTGGATAAATCTTCATGAAGATATGGATCCTAAAATATGAGATGTTTTTCAGTAAAAAACCCGAATCCTTTGGACTTTGTAATTTTGTTTTTAATCTATTCTATTGTATTTGGATTGCTTATCTCCCATTAATACTAATAGTTTTGACCAATGTCTTCTTTCTTTCTTAAATACCATGGCTTCTCCCCCACCCAACACATATGGTTCTTCTTCTCCTCCTCCCACTAACCCTACCCTCACTACCTCTCCAAGTCATATTCCTCTTCCTAGTAATATTGACCCTGGTTTGCATCAATATCTTTTGCAATAAGAACAAATAGTTGCTGCCATTTGCAACATCTTGAATAATCAAACTAAAACCTTGAATAAAATTGCAAGAACCCTTGTTCCATCCACTAATATGCCTCCTCTTATACAAGGATAATAGTAAACTATTGGTCCCAAACCTCTAACTATTAATCAAGCACCAAATACTAATCTTCTTCCACAACAACCACCTAGTCATAATCCTCTAGATTTTAGTTCTTATAACCTATGCTTTGCCTTTGATATTTACTCTTTGGTATATAGTGCTTTACATTTCTTGGAATAGATTCATTATGTTAAGGTTCCTTTCATTGAAATTCTCGATTTGAAGGTGTTGACCCTCAAGGAACGTTGGCCAAAATAGAAGGCCTTATCCATTTATACCATATTTCTTGAAGTCATGTCATATGAGCAAATTTTAAGTTGTGTACCCAAGATTATTAATGGTTGTTATGGTAGATTTTCTATAATTATGGTCCTCTTTTATATCTTGAATTCAAGTAATGATTTCTTTGAAGATTTGACAAGGGATATTTTGCATCATAAATGGTAGGTCTTATGTAAACTAAGAAAAGAGAAACAATGGAAGAGTATTGCTCCAAGTTTACAAGTATTCTCACCTATACCTATCAATTGAGTCCAATTATGGTGATCTTAACCTTTTTCTATGGTCTTAAGGATAAAATTCGAAAGAAAATTGACATGCATGATCCCTATACTCTTCACAATGCACAATGTGTAGCTTTGGCAATAGAACAAAAGCTCCAAGATTTGGATTTCCCATATAGAAGTGACTTCAACTCATGTTTCCCTTTTCAGAATATTTATAATTCCTAGGGATTCTTCTATTTCAAATTTTATTCTCGCCATCCTCAATATTGAGCCTATAAAGAATGCCATAAATTTCTATTGGAAGGTACAAAAACAACAATATATGAAGATGTATATTCATTGCAATAAGAGCAACCAACAAAAGTAGATATAATAAAATAGGAGGATGATACCATGGTTCTCTAGGTTCACACACTTATGGGAATTCAAGCTCACCATATTTTCATGATACCAGGATTTATTAAAGGACAATGTGTCAATGTGCTAATTGATTCAAATAACACTTATAATTTTATAGATAGTAATATAACCAAGTCCTTGGGCTTGTATATCGATTCTTCAAATAAATATAAATTTTAAGTCTTGAGTACAAATGTGAGTGCTACTTATTTTTGGGGTAAAATGACTAAATTTAACATCTTAATAAAATATTATACTTGTGTGGGAAATCTCTTTGCCATGAACCTAGGAAGTTCATATGTCATTTTGGAGCACAATGGTTATCCCAAATTGGTGATGTTACTATTCATGTGCAAAAACTATATGTCAAATAGAAAAATAATGTAAGGTTCATTTATATTCAAGGAATCCAACCCCCTCTCTCCAACGTGGTCATCTCACATTGCATGTAATTCCTTGCCCAAGTCAAATACATGGAGATTCAATCCTCAAATCTATCTTTTACAGTAGTCAATAAAGAAGGTGGAAGAAATCTTCATCCTAAAGCAATATTTTAGTCCAGATTTCCTCCCATTAAGCCTCAATAAATTTAGGAGTTTCTTATCAAGTGGTAGAACCTTTGACCTTATAAAATTTTGCATTTTATAGTCTTTTCCAGCTTTGACGACAAAGCTTTTTGAGGAGGGGAGCCATGCAATGGTTCCAATATATCCATGTAGGCTATATTTATTTTTATTATCTTGGGCATTAGGTTTAGTTAGTTAGGACTTGAGCATTAGGATTAGGATTGATATTGATTTAATATATAAATAGGGTGAGTATGTAATTGTTGGTATCATTGGATAATTTAGATTTAAGTTGCCTTGGTGCACATATGAGATTTCAACCTCGCAAAGTGAATATGCAACTTTTCCTTCTTCAAATGGTTTTGGATTGTGTATTGTACTAATTTTATTGGCTTGGATTGGATTATATCTTTCATTATTGAATTTTTTTCTATTAAATTGCTAAATCCTTGAAGTTGGTTTGTAATACATATCTAATGGCTACCACATAATGAAAAACATCAAAAACGTGTTTCATGGTATGATATATATCGTCCCATATTTTTTATCACCTGAGAATGCCAATGGGTTTAAAAGTCACACATAACAAATCAATAAAGGTATTAATATAAACACTTACCACAAGCATAAAACTAGTTGCTACTAATGACTAGTTTTGTTGGTTATATAGGCTTGAATCAAACATAAACCAAATGATTCAATTAGTAAAAATCTTGTAACAACTCCCATTGTTCTTAACCAAATTCTAATGTAATAAATATGTTTTCATATTATATATCTAGGAAACATATGATTTAATGCTATTTTTTTGCATATTTGACATTAACTGCCAATTATTTTTGTAAATAGATCCACAACCAAAAGGAATCAAGCTAGTTTTTGAAACATAAATCATGCCAAATTGAAAATTTAGTTTAAATAATCCAATAACCTCATGTTATGCAAGACTCACATAATCCCCATGTGGAGAATAAATAATGGAAATGATTATATTTGAAGGTAGAAGGATAATTTCTGCTTCATTTGCCTTTGCTTAATAGCCACTATATACCAATGAAAATATTAGAGAAAGGAACTAATTCTACTTTTTTAAAATTATTTATACAAATAGGAATCTCAAAATAATGTTTGGTATAGTAAAGTATTAAATTTAAATACATTTAAAAAATTAAACTTATATAGATAGTGAAAATATTATGTGATGTCTTTGAGAAACTATACCCATAACATAATCATCTTTGAGGTCCTTTGCAATATCCTAGCCACCAATGCCGATGATAATGGCATATATGTAGAAGTTGAAAAATATTATAATCCTAGTACAAGACTTCATTACTCTAAATTCCATGATTGTACATACTTACTTGAACTTTGTTAACTTGGTGATGCTTCCAATAAACAACTCTTCACACCAACTTGAACTCGAGCTTCTTCTTCTTTGAAATTATTACAAAAATTTATCATTTTTCTTTTGGAGGTGATAATAATATATCAAAAAGAAAATTAATTAAAAATAATGATATATTAGAAGGGAAATTAATTAAAATTTAGAAGGGGTTCCCTTTAATTGATTGCAACTAAGAACATGGCACCTAGTTTCATATCTACATGAGCAAGTTAAAATATCATATCCTTTTGAATATATATGTGTAATCTCATATTTTTAAGAAGATTGTCTATGGAAAAGGTTATAGAGGTGAAACAAATTTTTTGAAATAATATTAGTTACATGAACTCCTCTTAAAATTAGTATACAATATCTTTTAAAATTAGTGCATAAGATATAACACCTTTAGAAAAAATAAAAGTATTTTTTCAATCTATAGGAAAGGGAATATGAAACTATCTTTATAGGAAGGGCATATGAATATTAGAGTGATAAAATCATGTAATATGATTAACCTTAATTGTCCTCTTTGGGCATTTATGTGTTTAATAAAACTAAGAGTGCCAAAGTTTAGAAAATGCTTATTTTTGAACTAAAATTTGAGAATTCAATTTATTCACCTACACCACTAAGGATAACTACAAAATAATTATTATATTAGTACCCCAATGGGAAAGACTATAATTTATTAGATAATACTTTATACTAATTCTTTAGCCTAATTTTTTATTTTTTAAGTTGTCTACTTTATTCTTCAAATAAGGAGTGTTAGGCTGGGCTCTAGACTTGATACAGTGCCTTCACATTTAAAAAAATTGAATTATTAAGTATTATTTTGAGTGATTATAAAATAAAAGGTAATAATTTTTACTTTGAAATTAAACATCTATGGAAATCATAAATTTATAATTATACTTTTAATGGTCTATTTAACTTAATGTCTCTTTCATCTATATACATAAAAATAAATATATATGTTATTTTATAATAAAAATTGAACAATATGAGTTTAAATGGCTAATATGTCAACTTTTAAGATATATATTGTCCAAATATAGCATGTACACAATGTATCCCCAAAACCTCCTCTCATTGTGGTGTTTATGATTGATACAAGATCCATCTGTTGGTGGCATGCTAACAGAAAAATCTCAACAAAATGCTACAACATAATAAAAAATATCAAACAATGATAATATAATATATGACACAATAAAAGCAAAAGGAATTTTACCAAATACAAACTATAAAAACTATAGGATTGGTCACTAGATTGTCTTGTGAGAAAACATAACCCTCTTGTTGAGCCTCCACCTCTTATGGATTGACCATGTATTACACTCTCACTTTGATAATATTGGACACATATTGGACAAAGAGATACTCTTCTCTAGCTATCTTGTCTTTCTAGTTCTCACTCTCACATTAGACTCTCTATTACGTCTTTGAGCTCACACTTTCTCAACTTGCCCCCCATAAGAGGGATCTCCCCTATTTATAGGTTTATGGGAGCTAGATATAACATTAATGGATAAGCCTAGATGAAAACATGGAAAAAATTTATAGAGGTATCCTTTTTGGACTCTTTATATAATATCAAGATATTCTAGATATTTCTCTTGGACTTTTCTTTGTATATTTATAATTACATGAGATAGTCAAATATCATATGCTTCTAGATGCTTTGCTTTTAGACTTTTCCAATGGAATTTTAATCAATAAATAATACTTACAAAATTACTTTGGACTATCTTAGACTTATATATATTTTACAAGATATTATTTACCTTATGATAAAGACACTTGACAAAGCCAATTTATCATGATAATGATACTTTTACTATTAACTAGTACTTTTATCGTGACTTGTCCCTACCATAATATTTTATTGTAATATTATTATTCTTTAATGGCTAAAACAACCTTCTCAGTGAATCTACTATGTTGCAAGTGTATTAAACAATTTATTAATCCATAATATTCTCTACCATTCCATCCAACTATATACTATACATGCTTCTTATACTAATACACATACAAATAACATTACAAAATTTTATGTTGATATTTTTCTCTCCTAATTATACTTTGTCCTTGGAGCATGCTTGATATATTTTGGAGGATGAAATAACTTGAGTTTATCATGGTTCACTGGTTCATCTATTTCTTGATAAGACTTCCACCTAATTTATTAAGCTTATAACTATCATTGTCATGTGTAACTATTATCTGATAGGGGCTCATATACATTGGTAGAAACTCTTTACGATTCCTCTTTTTGTATTGGATATTGTAAATCATCACCAAGTCATTGAATTTGAAGGGGATACTTGAGATTTTTATCCCAATACTCTTTTTATTTTATTTTCTATTTAGCAATGTGATCGTATGCCACCATCATATTTTGTCCAACTTGTGTAGTTGTGCCACATGGTCCTTCATGTATTCTCTATCATTATTTATATATCATATTATCCTCTATATGGTTGAAATATTGTATTTGATGGAAAATATATGATCAATGCAATATGTCAATTGGACTAGGGAATACCTTGTGGTTGATTTTATTATGGCCCTATAGGCCCATAATAGTGCATGAATTCTTTCATCCCATGTATCAACTTGCAAAGATATATTATCTTACATAATACACAATTGGTCTATTCCACTTGCCCATTAGCATTCCATTTATATGTAGTATTCTTCCTATGATTTATTATGATTCAAGTCATCAAGTCTTCCACCATTTTTTAAGTGAGTACCTTGATTAGAGGCGATTTCAATTAGACAACCAAAAGTACTAATTATTTGTTCATAAATGAATAGTATAACTTCTCTCTTTGTAATTCTTCACTTGTCAAGCTTTATCCCACTTAGATAACTTTTAACAACAATTATATATATCTTTCTTCATGTTTTTACAAGAAGGTGTTCAACAATATCAATTCTCCGCTTTTCAAAGGGCCTAAGAGAAATGATAGGATATAAGGATGCAACTAATTTCTTATCATTCCTTGTCACACATCACATGTCTTAAAATACTCAATATAATATTTGAAGAGTGTTGGCTAGTGATATATTGCATCTAAAATCCTTCTTGCTATAACCTTCCTATAGAAATTTTATTTACATTCACCATCATAGAACTTTACAATTGACTGCTTCCCTTATCCTTTTTTTACTACTTTTTTATACTTCTCATTTGGACCTACTTAGTACAAAACTCATTGCACTATTAAATAGAGGTGATTGACCTAAGCAATCTTCCTCTTTATTTTTGGTATTGCACCATCTAGAGACTTGAATTTGATTAAGTATAATAAAATATTTACATATTACTCTAGAACAACTTCTGCTACTAGTAGCATTGCATCAAGAAACTCATCATCTTCACATAGAGATCCAAATTCATCATATGCTAAAAAAAGAGCATCTACATTAATATTCTTCTTACCAAGTTAATCAACAATGTTAAATTAAATTGTTACAAATGGATAATCCATCTAGATATCCTTCCTAACGGATTAAACTTATTGACAATATATTCAAGGGCAACATGGTCTATAATAACAATAATTTTTTTCTCTAAAATATAGTTCTTGAAATTCTTGAGAGCAATGGCTAGGGATTCCGTCTCTATAATTGTATAATTTACCTCATCACTATTCATTTTTCTACTTTTCAAGTAGATAGGATAATCATACCCATTATCATCTTGCTAAATCAATGTACTTTAGAGAACTATATGAAATGCATATATGTAGGCAATAAATAAATTACTCTATTATGGATTCTTCAACACTAGAGTAGTTATTAAGGCCTACTTTATATCCTCAAATATAGCCTTACATTATTTTCTTGGTTCATAGGGAATATCCTTCTTTAGAAACTTTGTCATTGTAACAACCCAAAACTACCAACCCAAATTTTTCTACAAAGAATTATTACAAGCAAAGGTTCACAAGAAAAACTCTTATTTTATCTTTCTAGAATACAAGGCTTCACCACATTTGAGTTCCAAGTAATTGTAGATGACACTTAGTGGATAAGAGTGGTTAGCTCCCATGGTTTTTGGGAATCACCTTACTAAACCTACATATTTAGAAGGATGTCAAAAGTGGTCCCCCCACCTTTCCCATACCCTCATAGGCATAGGATAATATGACCATGATGTAAGGATTATCCTTTAAGGCCCATAACAATTAAAAGAGAATTCTTATTTCCTAACCCTACTCTAAGTCCATCTAGGTAGGTTAATCAGGTGTAAAAGCCATGGTGCTTAGTTACCACACCTTCATGGGCTAACTTAGGATATTACCACTTCATTGGAAATGAATATGATTACCTAATCCTACATGTTCAAGAGATCATCACTACTATCTTTTGAATGGTTCCACAAATATTGGTTGGAATACACCTGATACTACTCGTTCAAGATGTAAATATTCATAAGAAACATGGCTATTGTATTCACACAACTCCTTCCATGTTCATGCATTCTTAGCTATTGCATTCTTACAACTCCTTCTAATACTTGCATCTACATGGTTATTGGATTATCTCCACTCCTCCTAGGATTGGGTTTTTATTTGACTTGGGTCTTAAAATTTGGATTTTAACCAACCCAAGAACCCCCATCTCTCTCTCAAGAAATAATTTTGATGCCCTTGAAAATATACTTCTAAATTAAAGCAAAACACATCATATAATATCAAAATCATTTAATCACTCAATCATATATCTAAATGATTTGCAATATCATACTAGATGAGCAAGAAATATATTACTAACAAGGCCACATCTTGCTTAAATCAAAAGCTAAACATAAGGCTTCAAAAGACACATTCCTTAAACTTAAATATTATAACATAAATGATCCAAGCATTTAATATAAAGTTTAATAAATATGCATTCCACAACTGGTTGATATTAATACTATCTATTTGATTACAAGTTTGTAATAACATCAAAATGTACAAAGCGCAAAGTAGCATTAAAGCAACATAATCCCTTAATTTTGAACAACATTCAAGTTTACATCATTCCTTTAGCAAGGCATTATTTACATAGCTTTTATTTTCCATAACATTTATAAAGTAATATGAAGCCATCCACAGGAGTCTCTAGGCCATCTAAGATTCACATTCCTCTTCATAAAAAGGGATTCTACCCATGTTTCTTGAGGAATATTTTGGGATCAAGACAACTCCAAATGCAATGCAATTCAATCATGCCATTAATACTATGCAAGTAACCATGCATAAGAAAATAAGCCATCAATAAGAGAATTTTCCACTTCTCTATCCATAATGGTCCACTTACCCATAAGATTATTAGGATCCATAATAGTTTCTCTTTCAAAACCAAGGTTAGAAAATCAATCTATAAAAGATATTCCCATACTTTTCTTTATAATGACCCCTTAATTCACATAGATCTCAGGAACCATTATAATAGTTTCTTTTTTCAAAATCAAAATTAAGCAACCACTATATAAAAGAGAATCCCACACTTCTCTTTATAATGATCCCTTAACCCACATATATATCATGAATCATTATAATAGTTTGTCTTTTAAAACTAGAATTAAATAACCAATGTATAAAAGATAATCTCATACTTCTATTTATAATGACCCCTTAACCCACATAGATCTTAGGAATCATTATAATAGTTTCTCTTTCAAAACCAGAATTAAATAACCAAAGTATAAAAGAGAATCCCATAATTCTCTTTATAATGATTCCTTAAACCACATGGGTCTCAAGAATCATTATAATAGTTTCTCTTTAAAAACCAAAATTAACTTATTTTTCCCTAAGAACAAACCATCACTTATGAAGATTCTTTCAATATAACAAACTAAGAATATTAATCTTAAGAGTTCATCTCTAGTTTTATCGACTCTAAGCATAAGATAATATTAAACAATACTTTATTAACAAAGGATATTATTAAAACAATTCCACTTATATGAGCTTAAAGTTTCATAAAATTTAATATATAAAAATCAATAAATTAAACCTTCCCTCCAAAGCAAACAAAAACACATATAGCTTAGACTGAATCATAAAACAATTCAAAGACAGAAGAAAAAACCTCAATATTAAAGAGGATAAATGATATACCACAACCAAATATAATACACTTGGAAAGGGTGACAACAAGGAAGGTCTTCTAAAATAGTAAAGGATCAAGCACCAAGCCTACATTATGTTCCCAAGGAAAAATAAAGGCAATGACTAGTTAAACAAGCCTCTACCATGCTTAGACCTAATTAGAAAAAATGTTTCAATCAAAGGGATAACACAAAACCAACTGAAAACTTTAGCCAAACATGCACATAACAACAAAAACTAAAGAGCCATAGCCAATGTAGGGTAAACCCTAATACACATGCCAAAAATACTAACTAGTCGATTGCTAAGGCAACATTCTAAGGTTTCAAAAGAATAAAGAGGAAACCAATACAAAGGAGTGCAAGCTTCATAGGGCATAATAGTATAGCCAATCAAATATCTAAGAAAAATTAAGAGTAATACATCACTAATCCAAAATAATAGAATCAACCAAACATTAAAGCACCTAGTAAGTTACCTGGCAAAGGCTTGGCCAATGTCCTCCTCTCCACTTATGTGTTACCTTCTTCCCAAAATTCTAGTGCTTTCCTTCTCTAGAAAAAATAACCATCATTCCTCGAAACATTCTTCTCTATTCAAATAAGCTTGGGCACTCATTGCATGGTGAAGGTAATGTTTACAAATCAAGAAAATGTTACCAATGCCACCAATTTGCTAAATAAAGCACCATCCACACACAAGAAATATAAAAGGTTTTTAAACCAAGCTTTGCAAGTTATTTAAAGTTCATTCCAACCATTAGGAGAAATAATTCAATGACTAAAGTATTCCTAAGAATTAACTTAACCATTCTCTTTATTAATTTCAATTCCAACATTAATTTTTTTATTTTAATGTCACCAGTCTAATTAATGTTTTACTAGTCTAAATAGTTAAAGCCATCATTTAATTTAACTTAATAATTCAGAAGTATTAATATTATCAATTGATTAATACTTAATGATTCCAAAGTATTAATGTTACCAATTAATTCTTATTAAATATTATTCAACAAAATCTATGCATACCATGAATAAACATAGATTCACACCAACAATATTTCACCCCATTGTTTTATCCCTAAGTAGATGGTCTCCTTTAAAATAGTCTAATGCTATCACCAAACCTATTAAGGAGACTCATTGCACAATCAACTTCTTGACCCAATGGTGTGAATACAAAAATAAGTAAAATGCAATGAATCTACATGAAGGGTATTTTGTTACCTTGATTTTTCGATGAGCAAGTCATCACCATCTTTTCCTGAAATATATCTCATTGTAGGTAGTTCACCCATATGATCCCAATCAAGATATCACCTAGTCCTACACCCACAAATATATCATAATTACCATATTCTAAAATAATGCAATCATCCCATCATATAGACATCATAAAATAAAATTATGCAATTAAATGTTCACACCATTACATAGTTCATTGTCCATAAAGAGTTTTACCAAGGAGGGTTGTTATAGTTATGGTAACATAGTACTTGTGAAATACTTGATGAACCTTATACAATATCCTTCACGGCCCAAGAATTTTAGGAACTTACTCTTTTACAACATTTATAGGATCATTTGTGATCCCTTTTTTGGAGTCACATGCCCCAAAAAGATAAATTTAGTGTATCCAAATATACATTTTTTAAATTAAATGAGTCCTTGGCCTTATCAAACTCTTGAAGTACCTTCTCAAGAGCATCTACATGAGCTACCTTTTTTCTATAAATACAAAAATCATCTAAAATAATCTAATAAAATTTCCAATATAAGGTTCAAGTACCTTATTCAATAGTCATCGAAAAGTTATAAATGTATTGCATAACCCAAATAGCATCACTCGATTGGCAAAGGTGCCCCACAAAATGGTGAAAGTTGTCTTCAACTGGTCTTTTTCTATAATAGGAACCTAATTGTAGTCACTATAGCCATACAAAAATCTATAAAACACTTGTCCTACAACTTTATCCAAAATTTCATTTGAGAAGAGGAGTAGGTAATAATATTTCTTTGTAGCCTTATTCAACTTCCAATAATCAACATGGATCCTTAAATTCCCATTTTTTTCTTATAATGATGATTGGAGACACCCACTCTAAGTTGGCTACTAGAAAAATGAAGCTTGCATCTAACAACTTGTCTATCTCTTCATTGATAGACTTGGAAAATTTTGCATTTTGTTTTATAGGTTTAGAATCATCGACCAACTGTCACGACCCACATTGGCAAGACTTGCTATATAAAATGGACTATGTATTGATAGATGATGTTTAATGATTAGCTTTATTGCTTTTGATGGATATATGCTTCTACTATTGTGTTTATTATATAAGGATATGGTACTACCAATGCTTTACATGGTTTCAAGATCAGGTACTCTTGTGGGTGAACAAGAGAATTGGCCACAAGGAACAAGATGTTATATTAAAGTGGAAATGATGATGATGACTTATCATCAAAAAAATTAGGGTAACATGGATGAATACCCTTTCATGTAGGTGCATTATAGTTATATTATGCTCATGCTTATACCATTGGACTAGGAAAGTTGCTTGCAACAAGTCTCCTTAAATTGATTCAGTGATAGCTTAGTCTATCTTAAATAAGGAGCCACCCACTTGAGGATAAAACAATGGTATAAAACATTGAGGAAGTGCAATTATTATTGCTTATGGCATGATGGTTTTTTATTATCTCCTTGTGTTCTTGAAGAATTAATTGGTTGATGTTAATTCTTGTATGTCTAAGGTTGGTAATTAATCCATAAAATAAAACCATGAGTAATTTAATTTGAATGCTTACTTTATGTTTGTTTGTGGCTAATTGATGGGCCAACTTTAACGTTGATGGAAGAGCACTTAATACCTTGAGTCATCAATATCTATAGGAATACATGCAGAATATAGCTTAGATCATCTATCTAAAAGAGCTATCATCATTTATGTAGAAGGTAAAAGAAAGGACATCATATAGCAAGCAAAATACAAAGGAAGAATAGAAGGTTCAATACCCAATACTTCAACCAAGAAAAAGCACTACATTCTACCGCTCGAGCTCCATAAAAACTCCTCCCAAATACCCTTGGATTGTCACAGTTGGAGCCAACCATCATCCTTAACAAAATAACTTACAAGAAGGAAATTGCTTGTTGTCCAAGAAGCAAAGCTAGCTAGAAAATGGTTGGAATGAATAAGCAATAAGAAGGGTTTAACATTCATATTTGGTACATTGAAGAGAGAGTGTGCATGTAATTCACACTTGTCTTGAAGGAGGAAGGAATATTGTGCCACTTGGCACAAAGGGTATCTTTACCCTCTCATCTCTAATGCTCAAGAAAGGTGCTCATTTCATGAAACGTCTTCTATCATTGCCCTAACACATAAATATGTTCAACGCTCATCAAGAAGATTATAATCCTCTGCCATGCGGAAAAGAGTTTCTCAAAGGGTAAGCATTACTCAAAAAATTAAGAAATGATTCTCAACACTTATGCCACTTATAACATTAATCAAGAATGAGGTAGCACTATTGTAGCCACCATTAAAAGTAGCATTCAAGGAAGGAAGCGCATTCAAAAGTTAGAATTGAAGTGGAGAACGTATTCAAGCCAAATCAAAGAAAAAGAGGTAAGCTTTATTTGGAGTTAAATACTATCATAAACCTGCATTGGAGAAGAGCATTAAATGCTCAATGTCATAAGCATCAATCGAGAAAATAATATTAAGTGAATAATAGCAAAGCAGACGTCTTAAGTGGAAGTAAACCTGTCATAGACCAACGTCCTTCAAGGCAGAGGAAGTGCATTGAATTCAACACCAAATTCAAAATCTTCACCATCACCTAATCATCTTGTTCAACATACGTAGAAAGGAGGTAATACACTACAAGCATATTTTCCTAGGAGTTATAAGGTATTGGAAATTAATTATTATCATCTTTAATAGGAGTTATAAGGAGTATAGTATAAGGTTGAAACTCTTCTATTATTTACTTTGAAAATAATAGCAAAATCAACCATACATTTGAAAGAAAATTTAAAGGAGGTTTATATATTTAAATAGTTTAATATTTGCAATTAAATACCATAGGAGATATAAGGGTTTCTACTTGGAAAGTTAAAACTCTATTATTGCAGATATTATTATTTTCTAATATTCCAAATTAGGGTGTTATAAGGTATACTACATCAAAATAGTTTATTGGAATTTAGAAATATTAAACTATTGGACATTGAGGGATATAAAAGGAAGTTCTTCATTTACTTAAAGGAGTTGGAATTATATACTTATTGGTGAACAAAAATTATGTTTATAAAACAGTCATTTCTTTTACCATAAATTATCAATCTAGTAAGTCCGTAAACTTACGAGTGTCATGCACAGTATATTCCTGCAATGGGGGAATGAATCCTTTTGTACATTATTTAGTTTGGTGGGGGATATATGTGTATTTTGATTTCAGCCAAACAAAATAAACTAAGTGCAGAAAATTAAAATGCTGGAAATAAAAGTACTGAAAGTAAATGTGCGGGAAATTAAATGTGTAGAAAAACAAACACACACAACTAAATTAAAATAAAGCAGGAAATAAAATAATAAATCTAATCTATAGAAAATAAATACATAAATAAAATAGGGGAGGACTACTGCAGGGAGTGGGCCCAAGCTCCCGCAGATAGTCCACCCGACTAATTATGTAGATCTTGCTTTAAACAAGTAAGAGGAATTGCACTCTTAATAAATTATACAAGAAATGAAATGAAATAATGTTCTATGTAAATTGATTCCCCCCCATTCATCTGGCCCATGTCTTTATATAAAGTGCAACCATATTTCATTACAATAACAACTCAATCTATTTTAATCACATAACGTGATTAGTTACAGTTGGTTCATACACAGGTATTATTATGCTATTTTAAAGTATGTTTGTTCACCAGAAGGATAAATATAAAAATCCTTAGGTGTACGTAACAAACAAATCCTAAATTAATGCATCCTAAAAATAATGCTTTAAGAGCTTTACAAGGTCAACCGGCCAATCGGTTAATAATAAGTGTTTTATTCTATTTTAATAATAATGCATGATTAAAATATTTCTCCTTTGTCTTCACATGCAACAACCTTCGTAGCCCCTTGGTCAACCGGTCAATGTTGACTTGGTCATATTAAGCGTCTCCAATGTATGGCATTTAGGTGCCTGCTTGAGTAAGGTGCATGCTTGAGTAAGGCGCTTGCTTGAGTAAGGCACCTGCTTGAGTAAGGCACCCCTTGAGTAAGACGCTTGCTTGAGTAAGGTGCCTGTCTGTTGACTTGGTCAGAGTAAGGCACCTACCTATTGACTGGGTCAAAGTAAGGTGCATCCAATGTATGGGAGCTTAGTTATCAAATTCGTCGAATATTTGAGATAAAATTCGAAATTCGATGAATTTTAAACATTGGCGAATAAATTCGCCAAACAAACATTAAATTCAGCATGGAAAAAAATTGGTAGAAAATAGGTTTGATATTTATGAATTCTCCTGTTTCTAGTTCTACATGCGGCATCTTCAGTTTATAATTGGTGCAGGGTAAGTCATTTTATTTATTTATTCTGACCTGTGAGTTTTTAAAACCTAGTTTTTAAAATTATTTTAATGATGGATGTTCTTAAAATTGTTTTAATGATGGATGTTTGAAGTTGCAAGGCAGTATAAACACTATCAGACATAAGTATGACATGGAAGAAATATGCAAGTGGATCAACATCGACATTACAAAGGCAAAAAAAGGAGCCATATGAATTTACTATCACGAATAGTTGCTCAAGTGTGGTGTGGAGCATATTAATTTGTTAGAATGAAAATTTGTATGTAAAACCAATTACTGCAGGTTGTATCGCTCGTTAAAACAACCCGGTCAGATCACATTTTTCATTGTAGACTTTATTAACCGTAAATGATTCAAAATGCAGGACCTCGAATCCCCATACATATACATATTTTTTCACCTAAGTCTCGTAAAAAGCCCATGTATAAATAATATTTAATATTAATTAAAAAATTAAACAAGTTTTTGGATACCCAAAACTAAACCGTAATTACCTTTTAAAAATAAAATAAGGTTAAGGTGACAAATTTGATCCACAAATCTAGTGACATCAAACTTCAAGCCTGTAGCACCTAGGTTTGAAAAGATTATGATTGACGCAAACCTACACAGTAAATGCCACAATTAGTAAAGAAACATATCAATCACAGACTTATATCGATTCTTGTTACACTAAATTAGTAAATGAATATAACTCCAGGTAATTGGATTGATAGAGGAACAACCCAAACTAATTGGGTGTTGTAACTAACCGAATGACACTAATTAGATATTGGTTATGGTTGTGACAGGAATTACATGTGTCCCTATAAATTGATACCGCATCGATGGCCTCTTGGCACATTACTTTGCATCCAACTACCCAAAAAAATAGGATATATGTACATTTATAATATATCAAATTTTATGTCGAATTTTATTTTAAATTTTTGAACATGTCAAATTTATTTTGAACTTTAAGAGTGTCGAATTCGAACACGAACTTGAACTTGATAACTAAGTATGGGAGTAAGGTGCCTCCAATGTATGGGAGTAAGGTTCCAGTAAGGTGCCTCCAATGTATGGGAGTAAGGCACAAGTAAGGCACTTCCTTGAGTAAGGCGCCTGCTTGAGTAAGGCACCTACTTGAGTAAGGTGCTTGCTTGAGTAAAGCGCCTACTTGAGTAAGGTGTATGCTTGAGTAAGGCACCTGCTTGAGATTAAGGCACTTTCTTGAGATTATGGCACCTACTTGAGAGTAAGGTGCCTGCCTGAGTAAGGCGCCTGCCTGAGTAAGGCACCTTCCTGAGTAAGGCACCTACTTGAGTAAGGTGCCTACTTGAAGAGTGAGGTGCCTACTTATGCATCAAGGTGCCTTCTTGCACACTTCTAGGTCCAAGTGGGGTGTAGACTCAAAAACACCAAATTAGTAGTAAACCCTGCACTTATACACAGTTTCCACTAAAAACACCCATCAAGCATAATACTAGATTTTCTATCAATTATATGCATAATTTAAATAAAAATACATCTCATATGCTAATTAAACCAGTATTTATGCCCCTTAAAAGTGTATATAAAATAAGCATTTTTGGTGCTCATCACTTACAGTTGTTTCATATTCATACTAAAGGGACAAAATAAATCTAACCTTAGAGAACTTCAAATTAATTGCATAAGTCATTAGGAGGGATACGGTGAAATAGAAGTTGATTACTGTTATTTACAAAACATTACAAAATCAGCTCAAAAGTGAACTACCATTTACTAAGCACTTTATTAAGCTTATAGCTTACTCTAATCACTAGGGAGACATAAGGAATCCTACAAAACCTAAGTTTAGAAATTTTTTATCAAATTGATTCACATACTAAGGAGCTATAAGGATGTCTACTTCAAAGAACACATTAAATCATGTAATAAGAAAAGGAGCAAGTAAAATACCAATATGGCTTAAAAGCATGATTGATGATTCAGAAAACTCAATGGATAATAAAGAAGATACAAATGAAAGATAAGAATCAATAGAATTTAAAAGAAATTCTAAAAACTCACAAACTAATAGTCTTGTGGAAATGGATTCTTCAAGCACATCTTCTAATGAGATAGTAAAGAAAATTGATTATTTTCAAACGGTAGAAAATAATATTGATTTATAAGATCTCATAAAAATTAATGAAAAAGTTAAAGATATAATATCTTCAATTGTACATACATGGTTCAACTAGTTCATCAAAGAAATAGGCAAACATGATATTCCTAAAATGGATAAGAAAAACATCAGAATATATTTACTATGAACCTACTACAACAAATGTGATCATGAGAAGGATAACTGTTGGAGTTTCCATCCATGTAAATATTGTGGAGGAAAATATCATCCATCTTACTATTGTTACAACAAGGAAAAATACTATAAAATATTCAAGGAGAAACTAATATTCAGATTAGACTATTTCTTCCAAGATCTTGTTTCGAAAGCATCCACTAACAATGAACTCAAGCTTGAATTTTGTGAAGACAAGGAAAATAGGTCATACAAGATACCATTGAACAAAAAAGGAAGCAATTATGACCCGCTTATAACTTGCAAAATTATGAGATCACTAGTCCATCAAGCATACCTAGAAGACTACAAGACCAAAGACACCTCCAAGCACTTAGAAACAACAAAAAGCAGTGGAATAAAAATGACAAGAAGGAACAACACAAAAATAGAAGTAGAAGAAGAAGAACTAGATCAAGTTGAAGATTGTTCCAAAAACAAAGATCCATATTAAAGACTAAATTCTTCAATACCCAAATAATGTAATACAGGGGGTGTTAGAGTATATTACATCATTTGGGTTATGTAAATGTACCACCTTTGGTACATATCTAGAGTAGGAGTTTACTTCAGAGTAAATTTAGTTAGTTGCTTCAAGTATTATAATAAATGCACAAGTGTCAATGTGCAAGTTGTAAATGTGCATGTAGTCCACATGTACATGAGTCCTAGGTAGAGTAAAGGCCAAGCAATCTATCTTTCTATATAAATGCATCATATGTGTAGTAGTAGAGAGAGGGAGTGTGATATAGTAAGTATACAGTGCGTAGTATGGTAGAATGTAGTTCTTTCATATACTTTCATGGAGTGTTCATGTCCTCCATTATATATCATTGTACTATTTTCGTCATTCACATCAATGGTATATTTCCAAGTTATTTGCATATGTTCATCTCTTAATTTTCATGCATATTATTGTGCCATTAGTTTTATAGTTATCTCATATTAGTTATCCTTCATCTTGTGGTTGTACTATCTCCTATAAAAAGCTAACAGAAAACACATCATTGTTACAAAATAAAGTAGATATTACCAATGGAAAACATTAAAGTAAATCTTAATCATTAATTCATTCAGGAAATCTACATTTTTTGTCAATTTCAACTAAAATTTCCACTTCCTCTAACCATGGAAAGGATAATTTAACTTCATGATTCTCAATCAAAACCCCTCTATTGTCTAGCTTATATACACATTTGTTTCCTTCCCTTAATATATGTGTAAACCTGATTTCTTCAAACTCTTTGGCAAGATTTTGAATTTCCACAATTATTTCTTGTATATTCCATGGAGCCTTTGCTTTCCTCAAAATTATATTTATTACTATGAGAGAATAAACTTCCATCCATACTCTATTCCATTTCATTTTTTTATATATATTTAACCCTTCTAAAGCTTCCCCAGCTTCAGCTTCATTATTTGCCTTAAATTCACTATTGAAAGCATAATGAGACAAAATCCCTCCTCTATTATTTCTAATTATTCCTCCTCTTGTTGGTCCTATATTTCCTTTAGATGATCCATAAAAATTCAATTTAACCCACTCCACATCTAGTGGTTTCCACTTTATGTTCTTTGTCTTCTTTTTTCTTCTCTTATACCCAACATCATAATTCCATTTAATGATTTGACTCCATCTATTAAGGCTCTCGACTTCCAAATTAGGGATTGGTGAGTTGATAGGGTTGGTTTATACTCCTCTATGACTAAATATATCTTCTTTTTAATTACCTCTAAATTGCTTTCCTTTATTTTAAATATTCTTCTATTCCTTTCTAGACATATAGTCCAAAGTATTGTATCTTTTGATATATCCCATATTGTTTGTAAAGCCTCACTTTTATAAGTTCTCAACCATTGCTTTAACCAATCTTCAATTCTTCTATTCATCACCATGCATTTACCAAACATATTAATAATCCATTGTGATATATTCTAGACTATTGAGCAATGTCCAAGAGATGGTCTATACTCTCCTCCTTATTACAAAAAACACATTGAGAGGGGTCATGAAAACCCCCTTTTCATAAGGTTATCCTAGGATAAAATTCTTCTATGACCTACTAGCCAAAAAAACATTTTTATTATTATTACTATTACTATGATGATGCCCTTCTACTTAATTAATTAATTTCCAATAATTAATCAATTAATTAATTTCAAAAGCCTTTGTATTAAGGTGCATCTAGTCTTATTGTGGAATTTATTTTGGCTACAACCATTTGTATGCTTTTAAGCATTTGTATCCACTTGCCATTGTGGATTTTGTAATACAATCCATACGATCATTTGAAGCATTTGAGGATTTGACTTGTCTTTTCAATCCTCCAATTTGGGTTCTTGTAACCTTCTATGTACACTTCCTTGAAATTTTTATGAATTTGTAATATGGAGTCTAAGCTCTATGGTACCCAACAATCCATCCAATTCTTTGAGTCCACTTATATGTCATTTGGGTATTTTTATACTCCCTCAGTAGGAGTTGAAGTCACCAGTATGAATTTTTGAAGGCATCACTCCAATCCATGCCTTTTAGAAATTAAACAAGCACCCTGTGAGTCACTTCCACCTTCAGCATTGGCATATTTCTTTTATCTTCCAATAATTACTTCAACCTTAGCTTCGAGTACTTCAGTCATGGTGCGTATCTTGATAAGATATTCATTCTTGGTGACATCCTTAACCTTATCTTTCTACAGTTACTTGAATTTTACCTTGAGTATATCAACCTTAGTGGGTGCCATGATGAGACACTGGTCATTCCTAGTCACAAGGATTTCTACCATGTATTTTATCATAAGGATTTATGTCATTTTCCTCTGTTAGTTGAAAATCTTCCTCACAGTGAATCTACTACATTTTTGAGAATTTTGTTGAGATGATTGAAGACACTAGCATGGCCCTTTTAGATTTTTTTTGCTTATGGGTACTCCTTTTGTATGAGTAGTAGTCCCTTCTCCATTCCATTGGGGTGATTGTATAATCTCAAACAAAGACTTTGGCAATCAAATATTCTTTATGATCAAGTAGAGCTTTGAGATGATTGTATGCTCTCTATTATCAAGTAGAGCTTTCCAAGGGATGTATCTTTTCTTCATAATGTTTGAGGATTATATTTTGGGCACTTCCACACTCTCATGTTCTCTCCCACTTTCTTATAAAAGCATTGGATTCCAATGCTTCTATGGTGGGGAGGAATGATAAGGTTAGCTTAGGGATTTTATTATTTTAAATTATCCTAGGCATAAATGTGAGCATAAAATTTAGCTCATATTAGTTTTCTAGAAACATATGTTAGTTTCTATATTTTTAAGTTTTATGCTCAAGTTAGCTTCATTTAAGTTATTCTGACCTCTAAGATTTCATGCTACAACCTGATCTTCCAAATAGGACTCCACATTGTGATTTGGAAGATATTGAGAATATTGTAATTTAGGCATTAATATTTCTATATAAGATTACAAATTTAATAAAGTTATTATCAAGGATTTATACCTCAACAACCTATTTTTTAATTATGTTCATGTTGTAATCTCTTTCCATGTGTCTAGTCCCACAATATATATGATAAAAAAATACATCATTTTTATAATCTAGTGATTGATCCCATTCTCTTAATTTAGGTTTAATGCTATTGGATTTTGAAAAAAAATCAAAATATCCATGGCAAATGATATCCTAGTATATATAGCATGCTTTTTCTCCTCATTAGTTGGTCCCTTATGGATGAACTTTCCTAGAGTATTACCCATATTCTTCAAAACCATTTTAATTATAAAATACTATGTGTAGACACCTAAAACATGTCATATTGAGGAGACTACCTATATGGACTCCCTAAAGACCATATGACCCACCTTGGGCAGCCCTAGGGCCAAAACAGTGGTTTTCACCACTTAAACGGGCAATACCAAAATCAAACATATAAAATACTAATTAGTTAATCGTACTTAATTAGTATATTAATATTAATTAAACTAATTAATATTAAATTATATACTCATTGGCCTAAAGTATTAATTAATTAATTGATTAATTATTACCTAAGCTACACAACCACTCACCCCTCCTCACGGGAACATTTACCCTTCCATCCCCCTCCACGTCATCACCACTCCACTCACAGTTCCACCTCTCATGCATAATAAAAAATAAATATTTAATAAAAAACAAATATTAAATATTTAACAAAAAAAAAAAAAATTTAAAAAAAACAAATATTTAATAACAAACAAATATTAAATATTTAACAAAAAAATAAATATTTAATAAAAAATAAATATTTAATAAAAATATATTTAATAAAAAATCATGCATGTGCCATTATTAGATTTCTTTCGAGAAATCTATATAATGACACTCACCCTCATTCAAAAATAGACAAAGCTTTCGGATTTCGAGCAACGAAGTGCTATTGGATTCAGATTTGTTTTATGTATTTCCTGTCTTTAATAGATGTTAGCATTTATTTGATTTACAGTTTAATAAACGTCAGTTTAGATAGATTTCATTTCATGCACTCATTTGCTAGATTTGCATTGTTTATCACTTTCATTAATATTATATCTGCACATGCTATTAACCTCATTTGTCTTCTTGTGTGTAGGCTTCAGGTTTCTACGGGAAGGAAGGAGCACAAGAAATGGATATCATCACCCCTCGAGGAGGTCATAAAGAAACCCTACTCGAGATGGTTTGTGGATGTGAGAAGATCGCATGGTGTACCCAAATTATTTTATAAAGGGTCAAACCCTTGTAATGTGTATCTATTGTATCAAAGTACCGAACTCCCTAAAGGGGATGTGATTGTAACTCATTTTGATGAAAATAAGTTATTATTAATATAAAGGGATCTGATTCATTATTTCTTTGTTTTTTCATATTGTGTTACATTGCATGCCTTTTGTGTTTAATCATTGCGATCATTATTATTTCAATGGTATACTAGTTTTTTCGGCATTTTAGTGGTGATCACGGTGGGACCTAGTCCCTTATTTTTATTTATTTTGCTAATTACTATCTATTTTTCTATTTGCAAGTTATAGGCCTCGGATTAGAAAATAGTAAAAGTAGACATCGAGATCTTCATCAAACGTAGGCTTTCATGGTAAGTACCTGATCTACTTCTCTATGTTTTTGAATAAAATTTGCAAAAAAATTTAAGTTATAGAGAATAGATAGGAAAAATCATAGGTGTTGGGCTCTCTGTCTATGATCGCCTCTGGTCTAGATGACCCCTATCTACGATCGTCCCTCTATGGGATGGCCTCTATTGGTGACCACCTCTATGCAAGATGACCCCTGTTTGAAGTCGTTTCTAGTCTGAGATGACCCCCTTTCTGATGCATACTAGATTATTTGCTTGTTGCCTGACCCTAGGTTGATCATGTAGGGTTTTGCATATTTTAGATTTCTGAAGTTAAACATCATTTTTATGTAGGAATCTGAAGTGTTATTTATGCAGTAGTAAAAATTCATAGAGTGCTCTGTGATTTATTTTTCTTTGCATAAAAATAAAAAGAACCCCCACACACCATGACACATCTTAAACATTAACGAGTTGGACTTCATCACCAATCATTAATCAAGACCAGCGATGATGGGTTTCATCTCCACCTCGTTGGCTTGCATATTATCAGTTCATACCCTATTTTGGCCAAGGCCGGTCCAAGAACCATCGTAGCCATGGAAAATAGCATGCATTCCTCTTCGAAGGGTGTATCATTGACCATAGTGAACTGGGTGAGGACTGGTAGGACCTGGGCTCCCTCATCGGGTTTGGATTTCATCACCAAGCCTTGGTGGGTTTCACAACTTGGATTTCATCACCAAGTTAGTGTGTGAGAGCATCTAGGTGAAAACCATTAAACTAAGTCATTATCATCAACGAAAAGCAAACATGCAAAAGAGAAAAAAAGAGCAACACATCAAAACACACAAGACAATCTAGGATTCACAAAGAAATTTTTAAACAAGATAATCATTTTGTATGCTTTGATTGTTTCCTTCTATTTTGCATAATCAAGACAACATGATAACTATGCATAGTCGAGCTCAACCATGAGTCGATGAAGTAAAATTTACAAGGAGGCCCTAAACATCTCTGATACAGTCTTGAGGATCTCCTCATTCTTGCACGATGCCTTAAGAGTCATCGCAAGGTCAACCCCTCACCCAGAGGATCTGACCACCAAGGTACCTCTACTAGGGGAACACCAATGGGTTATCCACATGATCGAGTGGATTATTTGGTTAGCCAATGTCGATCCCAAGCCACAACCAGATATAACTGGTCTATTGAGGGGCCTAGTAGGGAAGTCCACACTCCCTCTATGTCATGACCTTCACCACCCCGAACTCCCATCCAAAGCCCACCACCTCAACCAGTGGTGACAATCCAGAGTAGGCCTATGCAAATTCCACATACGCCATCAACCTACATGACCATGGGTGAGTTAATACAATAATCCCCCAAGCATTGAGAAATGCTCATGGAGATTTTAAATTTAATCGAGTTACAACCATAGCATTTTGATGCCTTCACAAAATTCATGGGATACATACAAAGGTACAAGGATCCTGTTATAACATTTCAGGATCATGAGATCAAACCCGTGCCTACCAATTTACCAGACCCTCCTTTGCACATCATCGCATGCATCAACAGGATCCCCTATAAGTGAGTATTGGTTGACACGAGCTCCATAATAAATATTATTACCACAACTGCACTGAAACATCTCAACCTTCCATCTTCGCACATTGCAACATCCATGTTCACCTTGCAAGAATTTAACGATGCTTTATCCCCCACTGTGGGCATGATAGTCCTCCCTATTCAAGTTGGACAAAATACTATACCTACATTGTGCTACATCTTGGAAGGTGCAAGATAATACAACATACTATTAGGAAGGCCTTGGATGAGAGACATGGAGTGCATCCCCTCCATCGTGCATCAACGCATCAAATACATGCATGAAGGTCAGGTCCATGTGGTTCATGTTGACCTAGACCCCTTCAAATATTACAATAAGGATGATCATCCATAGGAGTCTACCCTACCATCCACACACCTAGACACTAAACCCAATAATCTTATCCAAAGTCTAGATTCAACCCCATGGTTTATCATGAAGCTATCTTCACCACCATTGGTACCATCAATTTCTACTACCACTCCTCCTTCATCCTCGATTTCTTCAAGTGAGGAAGAGGTGAAAGGGCCAACCATGAAGACTCCCACAACCATCTTCAACACGTCAATAGAAGACCTTCCCACTCCTACCAACAAGGAAGAACCCATAGTTATCATGGATGAATCAGATCATATCATACCATCTTCATCCACCACACTTGAGGACATAGTTCACTTGACCAATCCTGAACTCGATGAATACATAGCACCCAATGTTATGTTCATGCCTATCATCGAGTCGATCAAGGATCTAGGTCATCCTCCTACCAAGTCGCTACCCATCGATACCATTTTTTATTCATCCCCCAAACATGGGGGACAAGCAGATCACTCTAGACAAGTTGATGAGGCATCCATGACTTGTCCAAATGCAAATGCATCTTCTCATGAGTTTGTGGGAATGATCAATGTTATGACAGGGAACCAGAGTTCTCTAAATCAATCTATGCAACTTGCGGCTCCATCCAACATTCCCTCCATACCACAAGTGCTACCATCATTGAATTTGATCACACCTACTCCATCTCCCTCCACATCTCCACAAAGTAAAGAATATGTATACCCACTACACCAAAATGGGGATAATCAAGCTACCATAGTTGAACACTCTGAGTTAGGACAAGAGCATGAGCTAAACTAGGAACAAGAGTGTGTGGATATACTCACTAGATGAGATCATCATGAGCCATCCACATCTTCTCAAATATTGAGGACTTTTGATCCACACCTACCTAATTATCTCTAGGCACATCCACCCAATCCACCTCCACCACCTACCAGTTGCTCTCCAACTTCATCAATAACCATCCAACAGTTCCAACCACTGGTCTCACAACACATCTTGGATAGGCTAGCCAATATTGAGTTCCAAGTGAGTCACCAACACAATGATTTACAATAGATCTTGAATCAACTCACAAGCATTGAGTTATGGTTGAGTCATCAAAAACCTCAACCTCTTGATTGTCAAGCCCAACCCCCTCCTGTATGGTCCAATATTGATTCTCAATAGAATTAGGACCAAAAACAACAACACCATCTACCTCGCAATTATACGCCATTGCCTAAATCTTTGGCATCACTCTTTAATCAATTATGTGAGGCCAAGGCTATCGATCTACCAGAGATTCACCCTTTGGATCCTAATAGGTCAAAACCTAAGTGGTATCGAGAGGACCTGTACTACTCTTACCATCGAGTAAATGGTCATGACATCCAATCATGTATCAAATTTAAGAACAAGGTACAGGATATGCTTGACAAGAATGGTCTTCAAATCAACAATCCTCTTATGACCAACAATCAACAAATGGGAATATTCAAGGGTCTATTACCTACACCAAAAAATCAAGAAGAGCAACCTAAACAGGTGACTGAGATACACACAACCCAACCACCTCATCAAACTGATCCATCGCATCCACCTCGCTTAAAATGCCAACCTCATGCCTGGACTCCATTATCCGAGCCCATGTTGCCCATTTTTCAAAATTTACAAGAAGAAAAAGCAATTACTTTACCTGACATATGCCCATCAGACCCAAATAGGGTTAAGCCTAAGGGTTATAGGGAGGATCACTTTTACCTCTATCATCAGATAGAAGGTCATGACATTAACGATTGCCTTGCATTCAAAAATGTGATCCAAGATCTTATCAATGGGGAGGCTTTTCCCATAGATGGCTTGCTTAACTTACCTTTACAAGCCATAATTCAGGCCACATCATCCCATATGCAACCCCAAGATCAATCATAGCCTCATAAACCTGACAAGCTACCTCATCGGTACATCATATTTTTGATGACTACTACAACCCTATTTCAAAAACTATATGAGGCACATGCAATCACATTACCAAAAATAAAACCAAGAAAACCTAAACCTGGGTCGAACAATGAAAGCCTCTACTATACCTATCATCATCTGAATGGGCATGACATCCAAAACTACTATGCATTCAAGCATTTGGTGGAAGATATGATAGAACGAAATGAGCTCCACTCAAATGGTTCATTCATTTTGCCCCATCAAGACATTGGCATTGCATAAAATTTAGTGCCACAATAGGGGGTTGGTTCCTATCACTCCTCCTAGCCAAGCCAATCACATCATATCCAGCATAGTACCCACTAGGGGTGTCCAAGGTATCACACCTTCCCCACCATCCACATCACAATCGATGAAATAAATTGGGGATTCTGAAGGTATCACACCTTCCCCGCATTCACATCTCACCACACATTCTAGGGGTGCTTAAGGTATCACACCTTCCCCCTAAAAAAATTAAAAATCAATAAAAAACAACCAAAAACATCAAAAAATTGCAAAACACAAAAACATTGCATCATCAATCACATTGCATTTCATCATGCATTTCACATCATTTACATTGATCTACTAGTTGCATTAGGCATATTAGTTCATTACATTTCCATTGGGATATGTTGTTCTTGCATTACCACAAATAAGCACCACACTTGTATGACCATCATAAGTCTTAATCAACCTTATCCATCATCAACATTTGTAGTTTTTCTTAGGAAAACCCCCACATTTCTCATATTACATCATCCATATTCTCCTTTGTGAGTAACTATATTTTTCAACACAACCAATAAGTTGTTATAGGGTGTTCACTAGGGTTTTGATCATTCAACCATTCCTAGTTTTCCTTTCAGATTTTGTAGAAAGCTATCTTGATTTTAGAAGGTAGGGTCTTGCTTTGATAGTACCTTGCATATCTCAAAATCCCAAACACATTCACACATTTAAAATCCAAGTGTTGAACAAGGAAGGATGAAACTACAGAGTAGTCCTTACCCCTTAAGTGAAAGGTTTCCCTTGCTCATCCTATTATGTGCATGGTCTAGAATGTTGAGAATTGACAAAAGGACAAGCTCCCCCTACCCAAAGCAATAAAATACCTTGCTCCACAAAAATGAGCAAGTATCCAAACAAAAAAAGTGGTTTTCACCACTAAAAAATGAGCAAGTATCCCAAAGAAATTAAAAGAAAAGAAGGGGGTAATGAGCTTGAATCCCTGGAATCCTCAATTATTCAAAAGTTGTGGGATGATCTCCATTACAAAAATGGGTTGAATGAAACCCTCCTAGCAATGGGGTAGTCTTACGTATGGTGATATGTCTATCACATTAGCGACCTTCTTTTGTATAGACCAATGTCAACTTGTAGATGAGCTAGTTTTTGGTGGCTTGTATTACCTAGTAGTCTAGTCCAACTACATCCAAAATCAAGATAAGGATGACCATAAGGTGATCCTCATTACAACAATGGGTTGAATGAAACCCATATGGAAATGGGGTAGTCTTATGCATCATTAATGAACATCACATGCACACATAGGGATATTGTATATCTGGGTCTTCCTAGCAGAATTTTATCTTTTCGAGTCATGTGTAGTCAGTATACATCTTTTGACTGGTCAACTAGGGTGTTTGAGTCTCATGCAAACCATGTTTGTTCCCTCATAGCATCTTATTGGTCACCCATCCATCATCTACATTTTTATTATCTTACATATGGTTGGCTTTCAAATGTATGACTTTTGTGAAAGGTTAACATTTTGATTGATGACTTTTATACATTTGTGGTGCTTACATTTAGGTTGTTTTGCATCTTAGATTCAAAAAAAATCATCTAACATACATGCACCATCATCTTCAACAACTTGGGGAAATCAAGGTATCACACCTTTCCCCAATAATCAATCAAACAATCAATCTCCTTGGGGATGTTCAAGGTATCACACCTTCCCCCAATCAATCACATAAACATCAATCAATTGCTAGGTTCAAAAGGTTGCATCCTTTTTTCAAAGGTTGCACCCTTTGCCTTGCATACATATCAATCATCAAATCAATTGCTCGGTTCAAAAGGTTGCATCCTTTTGTCAAAGGTTGCGCCCTTTGCCTTGCATTCATATCAATCAACACATCAACTTCTAGGTTCAAAAGGCTATGTCCTTTTATCAAAGGTTGTGCCCTTTGGTATTTTTCATCAATTCAAAAGGCCCCAAAGGTACTTAAGCCCTTTGGTCAAATCACCATCCAAAAGCCCCAAAGGCACTTAAGCCCTTTGGTCAAATCACCATCCAAAAGCCCCAAAGGCACTTAAGCCCTTTGGTCAACATCAAAAGGCTCCAAAGGTACCTAACCCCTTTGGTCACATAAAAATCTAAAAAAAAATTTGAGTGAATTTTGTATCTAGTGATTTACTCTATAAACCTGGTGATTGCAGTGATTGGTTGTCCATGCAATTCGGTAGGATGAGTAAACTACCATAAGATCACTCACCAAAAAGAAGTAATAAATGGGTCAAAATCAAGGTTGTAATGGGGCATGAGCCCTTAAAATTTTGTAATGGTCCTAGCAAACCCAAATCAAATCATCTTGGTCAAGCGACTCATCGCTTTCATCATTTTTCCATTTCCTCATCAACTCGTCGCTTGAGGGGGTAGTCATTACATCACAAAATTCATAATCAAATCAATAATCAAACACTCAATCATGCAAGTTGCATTCATTTAAGAATCATTGCCAAAGACTATCATACACTTCCCTATTTGCTGGGGCAAAAGCAAAAATTTCAATTAAACAAATTCTTGGCATTCGTGCAACATGGAGGCTCATAGACCCATAGTGTCTCCCCATGACTGAAAAGTCTGCCAAGGTCAAGTATACCTCAAAGTCGTAATCCTGGCTGAAAGGTTTACTAAAATCAAGTTCCTCAACTTGTCAAAAGCAATGGTTCGAAAATGTATGCTCTTTTCATGATTGGGGCATTTAACATTGATAAGATCAATGAACATCATCAACCCTCAATTTGACTCTAGGTCATCTATTTTTGCTCCGTGTTGTGTTTTCACACAACGCATCCCAAAAAGGGGCATCTGTAGACACCTAAAACACGTCATATTGAGGAGACTACCTATATGGACTCCCTAAAGACCATATGACCCACCTTGGGCAGCCCTAGGGCCAAAACAGTGGTTTTCACCACTTAAACGAGACAATACCAAAATAAAGCATATAAAATACTAATTAGTTAATCGTACTTAATTAGTATATTAATATTAATTAAACTAATTAATATTAAATTATATACTCATTGGCCTAAAGTATTAATTAATTGATTGATTAATTATTACCTAATCTACACAACCACTCACCCCTCCTCACGGGAGCATTCACCCTTCCATCCCCCCTCCACATCATCACCACTCCACTCACAGTTCCACCTCTCATGCATAATAAAAAATAAATATTTAATAACAAACAAATATTAAATATTTAACAAATAAAATAAATATTTAATAACAAACAAATAACCCACGTATTGTAAGTGAGTTGGAGAGGGTAGGGAAATCCTCCAAGGGAGGTCCCTGGTTTGAATCTCCACCCTACCAAACGTGCATCGGGTACCCAAAATCCAGTTGATAATATTGGTGCGGTCAGGGCCGAGCGCAACTCCCGAGTGATTTTGACGGTGTAGAACCCCCAGGTCATGGTTTCTCAAACCAAGGCAGCCCCACAAGGGGTTTTCACTAAATTCAAAAAAAATAACAAACAAATATTAAATATTTAATAAAAAATAAATATTTAATAAAAAATAAATATTTAATGACAAACAAATATTAAATATTTAGCAAAAAAAATTATATATTTAATAAAAAATAAATATTCAATAACAAACAAATATTTAATTAAAAAATATATTTAATGAAAAATCATGCATGTGCCATTCATAGATTTTTTTTGAGAAATCTATATAATGACACTCGCCCTCATTCGAAAATAGATAGAGCTTTCATATTTCGAGCAATGAAGTGTTGTCGGATTTAGATTTTTTTTTTGTATTTTATGTCTTTAGTATTTGATTTATAATTTAATAAACGTCAGCTTAGATAGATTTCATTTCATGCACTCATTTTCTAGATTTGCAATGTTTATTGCTTTCAATTAATATTATATTCGCACATGCTATTAACCTCATTTGTCTTCCTATATGTAGGCTTCAGGTTTCTATGGGAAGGATGGAGCAAAAGAAATGAACATCATCACCCCTTGAGGAGGTCATGCGAAAACCCTACTTGAGATGGTTTTTGGATGCGATAAGATCACATGGTGTACCCAAATTATTTTAGAAAGGATAAAACCCTTGTAATGTGTATCTATTGTATCGCAGTATCAAACTCCCTAAAGGGGATGTGGTTGTAACTCATTTTGATGAAAACAAGTTATTATTAATATAAAGGGATCCGATTCATTATTTTTTTATTTTGTCATATTGTGTTACATTGCATACCTTTTATGTTTAATCATTGTGATCGTTATTCTTTCATTGGTATACAAGTCTTTTTGGAATTTCACTATAAAAGTTCAAAAGTCTTAATCCAAACTAGAATCCTTTTAAGAGTATTTGTATTTATAGAAAATTCACTCCATATATTAAACTCATGTCATCTCTCCTCCTAAACCATGAGATGCTACCCATTATTTTATCCCTAATTTTGGAATTGGAGGAAGATGACAAAATATCCTTTTAGAAGGAAAGTCATGGAATAACGTGAACTCAATACCCATGTCTATTTAATCAACTTTTCAATAAGTTGTCCCTTATCCATTGAACTGATGTAATAATTATTTATTCTCAATAACTATTATATTATGCTTGATAATCACTTTTAATGAAACATTCAATATTTGGATGGGGATTACCATACGTTCTCTATTCCTTTTCTCCCCATCTAGGTCATATTTACATCCAAATAGAGCATCCTTACTTCTATTAAGGTCTTCTATAAATGCTTGACTTCCATAAAACCTAGATTTTCCTCATTAGAATCCTTTATTTTTAGTTTCTCCAAAATTATAGAATAAAAACTCTAAAGGTTAGTCTCATTCCTTTCTCTCTCTCAATCACTTCTTTCACTCTATCATGTTAAGGTTCACCCCTAATATTAGAACCTTGGTTCATGGTATCATAGTGTTATTATAAACAATTTGTTTAAATTATTAAATATATTGTAAAGACAATAACTTTGCATTTTAAACACAATAATAGTATCTAATTTCAAAATAAAACTATTAAAATTTATATTTCATTTTCTAAATTGATTTTGTATGATTGAAATGAGCCCCACTTTATTGCATAGTGACCTCATTTATCATGATATTCATAAAACCACATCATGGTATAACATAAGAACACTTTGGAATTTATGTGTATATCACCTAGCAAGGTTTGAACCTTAGTTATCAAATTCGTCGAATTTTTGAGATAAAATTCGAAATTCGGTGAATTTTAAACTTGGCAAATAAATTTGCCGAACAAACGTTAAATTCAGCATGGAAAAAAAATTGGCAGAAAATAGGTTTGATATTTATGAATTCTCCTGTTTCTGGTTCTACATGCGGCCATCTTCAGTTTATAATTGGCGCAGGGTAAGTCGTTTTATTTATTTATTCTAAGTCGACCTGTTAGTTTTTAAAACTTAGTTTTTAAAATTGTTTTAATGATGGATGTTTTAAAAAAAAAATTAATGATGGATGTTTGAAGTTGCAAGGCAGTGTAAGCACTATCAAACATAAGTACAACATGGAAGAAATGTGCAAGCGGATCGACATCGACATTACAAAGGCGTAAAAAAGAGCCATATGAATTTACTGTCACGAACCGTTGCTCAAATGTGCTGTGGAGCATCTTAATTTTTTTGAATGAAAATTTGTATGTAAAACCAATTGTTGTGGGTTGTATTTTGTGTATCACTCATTAAAACAACCCGGTCAGATCACATTTGTCGTTGTAGACTTTATTAACTGCAAATGATTCAGAATGCAGGACCTCGAATCCCCATACATATACATATTTTTTCACCTAAGTCTCGTAAAAAGCCCATGTATAAATAATATTTAATATTAATTAAAAAAATTAAACAAGTTTTTGGATACCCAAAACTAAACATAATTACCTTTTAAAAATAAAATAAGATTAACGTGACAAATTTGATCCGCAAATCTAGTGACATCAAACTTCAAGCCTGTAGCACCTAGGTTTGAAAATATTATGATTGACGCAAACCTACATAGTAAATGCCATAATTAGTAAAGAAACATATCAATCGTAGACTTATACCGATTCTTTTGACACTAAATTAGTAAATGAATATAACTTCGGGTAATTGGATTGATAGAGGAACAACCCAAACTAATTGGGTGTTGTAACTAGCTGAATGAACCAATTAGATATTGGTTATGGCTGTGACACAAATTACATGTGTCCCTATCAATTGATACTGCATCGATGGCCTCTTGGAACATTACTTTGCATCCAACTACAAAAAAAATAGGATATATGTATATTTATAATATATCGAATTTTATGTCAAATTTTATTCCAAATTTTTGAACATGTCGAATTTATTTCAAACTTTAAGAGTGTCGAATTCGAACACAAACCCAAACTTGATAACTAAGGTTTGAACTTAGGTATCCACCTTGAAATCCCAAATTTTTAACCACTTTAGCTCATGCCATTTGATAAAATAATATTTTAATTTATATTTAATACTAAATATTGAACCAATTGCACGCTCGACTATGAGGTGAAAGTGGAGGGAACCCCAATATCAATGAATTTTGAACCTCGCCACTACTCCACTAGGAGCAAGTTTTCAAGTGGTAAATGTAAGGCCCCCATCATCATTGACAACTAGGACTAGTTGAAAGACTCTCTATATTTCCAGGTTAATGCAGAGAACACTCCTGCTTCCCAGAGAAGCCACCCCTAGAATGCTCTTTCAAGCAGCCTCTACTGGCTTCTCGCATGTCTTATTGGCCATATATTTTTTATAAGGGCCACCTTCAGGAACTTCATGACATCATGAAATCTCTCTCTAGAGCTGCCAATATGACCTCCTCCTTGTTGACTCAAGTGGATGCTCTCTTGGAGGAGTACAAATACCAATACAAAATTTTGGATGAATTCAAAAGTCTAAAGGGTGATGATGGACAAATTGATGCAAGTTGTGATGCTGACAACAATGGTAATTTGATCTATTGACCAGCCTTGCAAATTTTTTGGTTTCTATCAAGGAGGTTTTTGTGTTGTCATTCTTCTTCTTTTCTCCTTGATTACCCCAACTTGGGCTTCTCTTCTCACCTCTAAAGGCTTCCTCTTTTGCCCCTACGTGGGCTCCTTTGTTGGTTTTTGTAGCTTTTCTTTGTTGGACCATAGAGGGTTTCTTGCCTTTGCTTAAATTTGGTTGGGAGATCATCTCCTAGATCTCCTCTATTTGTAAACTAACTATCAATTCCCTTAGCAATAAAAATTGAGGTTTTACTACTCCCTTAGTAAATATATCTTCTACTTGATCGTGTGTGGAGCAATACCTCAATTTAACTTGTTCCTTCTCTACCATGTCCCAAATGAAGTGGTACTTGATGTCAAAATTCTTGGACCTGGTATGGTGAATAGGATTATGTGCCAACTTAATGGCACTCTGATTATTACAGAATAAAGTAATTGGAATCCCTTGCTTCTCCCCAATCTCTCCTAGCATCTTTCAAAGCCATAATTCTTGTGCACTTGTCGATGTAAGTGCAATATACTCTACTTCAGTAGAATACAACGCCACTGTATCTTGTTTCATGGAACTCCATGTCACCAAACTTGAACCAAGAGAAAAATAGTGCCCACTCATGGATTTCCTGTCATCAATATTACTACCCCAATCACTGTCATTGAATCCCACTAACTTAAAATTCTTTGCCTGTGAGTAGTGGATCCCATAATCAATTGTTCCATGAACATACCTAAAAATCCTCTTTGTTACCTTCAAATGTAACTATGATGGATTAGTCATATACTTGGAACACTGTGAAACAACAAAGCATATATCCGGCCTAGTGTTACAAAGGAACATAAGGCTACCAACAATACTCATGTACTCTATTTTGTTTGCCCTTTCAGCTCCATCCTCCAAACTCAAGATCTCCCCATGTGAAATGGGTGTTGCTAGATTTTTACATCCACTCAAACCAAATATCTTTAGCATATCCCTTACATATTTGGATTGAAAAACAAAAATCTCATTTCTAGTTTGATGTACTTCCATCCCAAGAAAGTAACTCATCAAACCCAAATAAGACATTTCAAACTCTTTCTTCATATCATGTTTGAAAGAATCATTCTAAGAAGAACTACTCCCCATAAATAACATATCATCAACATAAAGGTATATAATAAGAATATCATTACCTTCCCTTTTGTAGTACAAAGCGGGCTCACTCTTACTCCTTTCAAAATTGCACTGCAGGAAGTAGTCATGTATTATAGCATACCAAGCTCTTGGAGCTTGCTTCAATCCATATAGAGCCTTCTTCAACCTGTAGACTTGATATTATTTTTCTTGGACAACAAAACCTTGTGGTTGTTCCACATATACTTCTTCATCTAAATACCCATTGAGAAATGCACTTTTGGCATCCATATGATGCACCTTCTAACTTTTATGAGCTGCCAATGATAGCAACATCCTTACTATTTCTTGCCTTGCCACTAGAGAAAATGTTTCCTCATAGTCCAAACCATATTTTTGAGTGAAACCCTTTGCTACCAATCGTGCCTTGTACCTCTCAATGGATCCATCACTATTCTTCTTTATCTTGTAGACCCACTTGCATCCTACACATTTCCTATCCTTGGGCAAATCACACAACTCCTAAGTATCATTATTTTCAATATAATGCATTTATTCTTGCATAGCCTTCATCCACACTTTGTTAGTACTAGCATGCTCAAAACATGAAGGCTCAAAATCATCAACAACAACTTTTAAAACTTTAGAAACTTGTGAAATAAGTGCATCGTTTACAACATCACCTTTGGGATCTCTACTATCATCATCTTCATAAAGATGCGGGTTCTCTAACCTCTCTATTACTACATTCATCTTTGTATGTCGACTCCTTGTCACCCTCTTATGGAAATTCTTATCAATAATTTGAGATTCTAGGTGATCCTTCAATAATATTTTACCTTTTCCTTTGGCCGATGGTGATGGAGGTGAAGAACTACTGGAAGAACCTTCTCTTGGACTTGAAGGTGCACTTGCAGAAGATGGACTAGAAACTTTTTCATGGCTGAAATGAACTGAAACATGGCTTGGTTCCACCTTCTCTTCACCAAAAACATCCTCAACAAATAATTTTTGTGATCCCCAACTTCCCCCTTCATCAAAAATTGCATCTTTAGTTACAATTATTTTATGTGAAATAGGATTAAAGAACCTGTAGGCCTTAGATTGCTCACTGTACCCAATAAAAATACATTTTTTACTCTTTTCATCCTACTTCTTCCTATTCTCAGCAATAACATGCACAAAAGCCACACATCCAAAAACTCTAAAATGATTTACATTTGGCTTCTTGTTGTACCAAAATTCATAAGGGGTAATATTCTCAAGACTCTTAGTAGGACTTCTATTTAAAATGTAATTAGTAGTCCTAATTGCTTCAGCCCAATAAAACTTACTCATACCTTTTTCTTGCATCATGCACCGTGCCATCTCCACAAAATTCTTGTTCTTTCTTTTAGCCACTCCATTCTATTGAGGTGTGTAAGGACTTGTTTTCTACCTTTTAATCCCAAACTCACTACAGAAATTGTCAAATTCATGATAACATAACTCACCTCCTCTATATGTCCTCAAACATTTGATATAATGACCACTTTCATTTTCAACTAGAGCCTTAAAATTCTTGAAGCAATTGAATACCTCATCCTTATGCTTAATAAAATAAACCCAACAATATCTAGAGAAATCATCAATAAAAGTTAGAAAGTAAGAAGTGTTACCCATACTATGTGTATGCATTGGTCCACAAATATAACTATGAACCAACTGCAATGGATGTTGGGACCTCCATGCTTCACCATGTGGAAACTTCCCCCTTGCATGTTTTCCAAGTGCACAGCCTTCACAAACCTCCTTGGAGTCTTCAAATTTTTGCAAACCATAGACAAGTGGTGAAAGCATCTTCAAACTCTTATAATTTAAATGCCCAAACCATAAATACCATAGCTTCTCCTTATATTCTACACCAACAAATGCTAGAGCTCCCCCTTGATCTACAAATTGTAATGGGAAGAGCTTGTTCTTGGTCATATTTATAGTGGTAATCAATTTTCTCCTCTGATCATAAATTTTGCACATTCTATCCTCAAACACTAACTTATAATCCTTTTCCAACATTTAACCAATACTTATTAATGAATGCTTCAAACGGGGTGCATAGTAAATATCGTTTACCTTCATTATTTTTCCTTTCTTGGTAGGAATCTCCATTTCTCCTTTCGTAACCACCTCCAAGCTCTTCTCATACCCAAGCCTGATACTAGATTGATAAGAAGAATCAAGAGATGAAAATACATCCCTCTTACCGGTCATATGGTTTGTGCACCCACTATCCAGGATCCATGTCTCCTTTGTGTTGTTCTATGTAGAGAAGAAAGTTGTTTGCTCCACTTTTTCTTCAATCATACAGAACAAAGTATCATCCTCATAGGAATCCTCTTCTTCATAATGTGCTAATTTTTTCAGCCTACAATCTCTCTCATAATGGCCATATTTGTTACAATTGTAACACTGCACATTTCTCATATCTCGGCCTCTACCTCTTCCTCTTGCACTGGATCCTCCTCTTGCAAGATGAGCCTGGTCATTGTCTGAATATTGAGATATTCCTCGACCTCTACCACCGTAGGAGCCTCTTCTACCTCCTATTCCATTTCTTCCTCTTCCTCTGGAACCCCTACTTTGAACTCTTCCTCCATCATTCTATTTTGCCGAAAAAGCTTGTTCCTCTATAGAACCTCCTTCTTTATCCTTCTTCCTCTTCAAAATTCTCTCTTCATGATATGTGAGAGAGCCAATTAATGAATCTATATCTATTTTTGAGAGGTCTTTTATTTCTTCTATGATAAGGGTTGCACTGTCAAACTTATTTGTAAAGGTTATTAAAACCTTTTTAATTACTACATTTTTCTCTATGATCTCTCCAAGTGTGGCCATTTTATTTACTATTATTTTTACCCGAACACAGTAATCTCCTGCAGTTTCATTCTCCTCCTGTTTGAGATTTTTAAAATCTCTCTAGAAATTTTGCAACTTCACCTCCTTAACTTGGGAACTCCCCTAGTAATTATCCTTCAATTCCTTCTAATCTTCTTGAGATGAAACATAGGCAGAAATCCAGGGAAAGAGACTCTTGTCTAGAGCTGACTGGATGAAATCCAAAGCCAAATTATTTTCTTTCTCTTTCTCTTGCATCTCCTTATTTTGATCTACAATAAATGCACTCTAGTATTTTGGTTCGGTGAACCCAACTTCAACGATGGCCTGAACTCCTTTTGCCTTTAGAATCATCCTCATACGGATGCTCCAATATTTGTAGTCAGGACTATTAAATTCTGGGATCGAAATTGAAATGGTGTTGTTGGCTATAATAGCTCCCTTCAACATGAACTGATATCTCTAAGAAACTTCTATAAAACTTGCAACAGAAATTCCACAGTTACTCGAACCTAATTTCTCGATTGCCTCATTCTAATACCAAATGAAGAATTTACAATAATACAATAAAACAAAATTGGAGCAACTATTATCTTCTTATTATTTGGAATAATTTTGGCAAAGTTTTAGTACTCTATTACAATCTCCTCACAGGCTCTGGAAGAGCTCACACACTTGCTACAATGTAAAATTCTTCTTCATAAAAGAAAACCCTAAAACTGCCTTAAGTAAAAAAAAACAAAGCAAACCCTAACCTTAGCAAATCACATCCGTCAGATCTACATCAATGGTGTTTATTACATGTCTTAGAATTTTATGTAGATCCTATGAATGTGATTTTCTAGGGTTAGGGTTTGCTTTTTTTTTCTTACTTAAGGTAGTTTTAGGGTTTTCATTTATGAAGAATTTTGCATTGTAGCAAGTGTGTGAGCTCTTCCAGAGCCTATGAGGAGATTGTAATAGAGTACTAAAACTCTGCCAGAATTATTCCAGATAATAAGAAGATAATAGTTGCTCCAATTTTGTTTTATTGTATTATTGTAAATTCTTCAAGTTACGGGATCCTTTCAAAACCCCTTTATCAATAAAAAAGATTGATTATTTGTGTTTAAAATAAAATATTATTTTTTTAAAGCTACATGTGGCTTCTATTAGGGGTCACTTCCATGAAAAATCAAAACATTGCATTTTATATTAGGTTAATTAGACCATATCCAACTTGCCTTTCTATCAAATATAGTCTTCTTCTTCAAACTATTATGTTTCCTCTATCAACTTCTTGATATCATTTTCAATAAAACATAAAAAATTTCCTTGGCTCGTTACATTATAGGATTTGAGCTTAACCAAGATGAATAATAACACCATGATTGACTAAATTATCTACTATCCTACATATTTCTCTTTAAATATGATGGTATTTAAAATATGTTACCTCCAACATAGTTGATTGGCATAAAGAATAATGATATTGTTGATCCAATATTTATATTCATTTTTCTTGATAAAAATAATAATAATTTTTAAATCTCTCTCAATTTAAATATATCTCCATCCTTTTTCAATGGCAATCTTGATTTCTATAGAAGATATTGGCCTTTGCATAGTTGATAGTTGAAGTTCCATATTTTTTTGAGTAAGTGAAGATAATTTTTCCTTTATTTTTCTAAATGCAATACCTTTGCCAACTTTCCCTAGATTTTATTTGGAATCACAATAAAAAATAATTTAAATAAATCCAACTTTTAGATATTTCTATTTTACCATAACTCAACATATCTCCTTTGTGTAAGCTCCATTGTCATATATGGCAAATATATGTATATTAAAATCCTATAACCAAGAGGTAAACACTTCTTTTACATATAAGAGACTTCCCATTATGAGCATCATGTTTGTAAACATTCTACAAGAGATAATAATATGATTCCAAAATTAGGCATGATTATGAGATTTATTTATTTTTAATTCTATTATTCCACTCAAGTCATAGATTCCAACAAATAATGACATGACCAATCCTTCATATTTTTTGGTTGGATAATAAGAGGTTGTACTCAGGTCCCCCACCCTTGGAAAATTACAACTCTCTTCTTTGGAGCTTGAGAGTTTACAAATGGATACACTTCTCATCTAAATTGAGATGCTATAGCCAGAAACCTACATTTTACATAAAATGTTTGAATTCTTGATTTTCATTTTTTTGGATCTTTTCAATTTTTTGTATGAATACAAATATTTGAGAATTCAGCATCCTTCTTGACATTTTTCTATAGCAGCCTTCACAATACCAAATATTTACCTCTACTAACTATCCAGTGCATCTTAGTAGAGTAATATTTCCAAAACATCGCACTATCATAGTCCACTTTACCAAATATGGATTGTTAGTTTCCTTCCTGAAACACAAGTGCAACCACAAAAATTATAGTAAATTGTTTATATGAAAACATACTATTGTTATATAATAAAGCAGATATTACCAATGGAAAATATTTAACTAAATATTAATCATTATTTGATTCAGGCAATCAACATTTTCTTGTTGACTTTAGTTAAACTTACTACTTCCTCTAACCATGTAAAGGAGAATTTAACTTCACAATCCTTGCCTATTTGCACATTTGTTTCCTTCCCTTAATGTATGTGTAAACCTTGTTTCTTCAAACTCTTTAGAAAGATATTGAATTTCCACAATTATCTCTTGTATGTTCCATGGAGCCTTTGCTTTCCTCAAAATTGCATTTATTACTATTAGAGAATCACTTTCCATCCATACTCTTTCATTTCATTTGTTTGAATATTTTTAACCCTTATAAAACCACCCAAGCTTCAAATTTATTATTTGTCTAAAATCCACTATTGAAAACGTAATGAGATAACAATTTTCCTCTATTATTACTAATTATTCCTCCTCCTGTTGGTCCTAGATTTCCTTTATATGCTAACCAAATCCACATTTGGTGGTTTCCACTTTATATTATTTTCCTTATTTTTGCTTCTCTTGTATCCAACATCATAATTCCATTTAATGACTTGACTCCATCTATCAAGGCTCTTTGCTTCCAAATTAGGGATTGTGTGAGTTGATAGGGTTGGTTTAGAATTCCTCTATGGCTAAACATATTTTCCTTTTCATTTCCTCTAAATATTCTTCTATTCCTTTCTAGCCATACATTCTAAAGTATTGTATCTTTTGAAATATCCCATATTATTTATAAAGCCTCACTTTTATAAGTGCTCTACCATTGCTTTAACCAATATTCAATTTTTCTATTCACCACCATGCATTTACCAAACATATTAAGAATCCATTGCATAGTTCTAGACTATTGATCAATGTCCCAAGATATGGTCTATATTCTCCTCCTCTTTTTACAAAGAACAGATTGAGAGGGCACATGAAAACCTCTTTTCATAAGGTTATCTAAAGATAAAATTCTTCTATGACCTACTAGCCAAACAAATATTTTAATTTTAGGAATGCTTGGGCTATCTCAAATATCTCTCCATATTCTAGTGATATTACTATTTTGTTGGTGTTTTATATTATATCCACTTATTTATGTGTATTCTCCTAAGCTATTCAACTACCAAATCAATTTATCCTTTGATCCCCTTGGAATAATTGCAATTAATATATTTCTACTCAATTACCTCCTAGAATCAATGTCTTGTACTTGTAAAACACTCTTCTTCCCATATGTATCTTCCTTCTTGATCCTTGTACAAAATGTTTGAAACCCTATATTCATATTTATCTTGAAGCAATCTCATCCAAGGTTTCAAAACTGGATCTAAATTGAGTGGTTTTTAATCACACCAAGTATCCATCCAAATACAATTTTTTTCTCCACTTCCCACCACCTATATTAAACTTTTAATCACGAGATCAATATTTTTTTTAACCATTCCAAAGATAATAACCATTTGGTAGAGAGAATGTAGTAAATATTAAACTTGTGTCATTAGGCTCAACATACTTACATAGAATAATTATTGTCCATTGTCTTTGACTCTTTTTGTACAATCTCCATATATCTTTACCCCTAAGAGCTAAGTTTACATCTATAAGAACTCTTAAACCAATACCTCCCATAGTTTTATCATCATACACCTTTTGCTCCATTTCACCAAAGGAAATTTCCTTTTATCATGTAAACCTGACCATAAAAGGATAACATAATATAGATAAAACTTTTTTCAACTAATTTTGGCATAGTATACAATGACATATAATATGTTGGAATGGCCTATAAGAATGACTTAATTAACTACACTCTTCCTACTAACGATAACCATCTACCTTTCTAAATCGGTAGTTTATTTTAAACTTCACTAATAACTAGATTGCATGATTCCATCCTCATTCTCCCATAAAATAAATGCATCCCTAGATAATTTGTTAGTAAATTTACCTCCTCCGTTTGAAGTAACCTGTAAATTCTTTCTTTGATATGAGTTGGAGTGTTAAGGAAGTAAATTTTGGATTTTATCCTATTACATTTTTGCCCTAATGCTCTTTTGTATTTCTTTAAAAAGGTATTCAAAGCTCTAGCCTCATTTATCCTTGCCCTTTCAAAAAAGGTTGTATCATATAAAAATTATTATTTTTTGGCTAGATAATAAGGGGTTGTACATGGATCCCCCACCCTTGAAAAATTACAACTCTCTTATTTATAGCTTGAGATTTTACAAATATATACACTTCTCATATCAATTGAGATGTTATAGCTAGAAACCTACATCATTTTACATAAAATGTCTGAATTCTTGATTTTCACTTTCTAGATCTTTCAATTTTTTGTATGAATAAAAATATTCTATAATTCAGCATCCTTATTGATATTTTTCTATAGCATCCTTCACAATACCAAAACTTTACCTCTAGTATCTATCCATTACATCTTAGTAGAGTAATATTTCCAAAACATTGCACAATCATCATTTACTTTACCAAATTTGGTTTGCTAGTTTCCTTCCTGAAACATAAGTGCAACCACAAAAATTACAATAAATAGTTTTTTGAAAATATATTATTGTTATAAAATAAAGCAGATATTACCAATGGAAAACATTAAGTTAAATCTTAATCATTATTTCATTCAGGCAGTCAACATTTTCTTATCAACTTCAGCTAAACTTACTACTTCCTCTAACCATGGAAAAGAGAATTTAACTTCATGATCCTCAGTTAAAACCCTTCTATTGGCTAGCTTATCTACATATTTGTTTTCTTCCCTTAATGTATGTGTCAACCTCATTTATTCAAACTCTTTATAAAGAACTTGAATTTCCACAATTATCTCTTGTATGTTCCATGGAGTCTTTGCTTTCCTCAAAATTGTATTTATTACTATGAGTGAATCACCTTCCATCCATACTCTATTCCATTTCATTTATTTGAATATTTTAACCCTTCTAAAGCTGCCCAAGCTTCAACTTCATAATTTATCTTAAATCCACTATTGAAATTGTAATGAGACAAAATCTCTCCTCTATTATTTCTAATTATTCCTCCTCCTCCTCCTAGTCTTGGATTTACTTTAGATGCTCCATCAAAATTCAATTTAATGAACTCCACATCTGGTGGTTTCCACTTTATCTTCATTGCCTTCTTTTTGCTTCTCTTGTACCCAACATCATGGCTCCATTTAATGACCTAACTCCATCTATCAAGGCTATATATTTCTATATTAGGGACTCAATGAGTTGTTAGGGTTGGTTTAGATTCCTCTATGGATAAACATATCTTCATTTTCATTACCTCTAAATTGCTTTCCTTTCCTTTAAATATTCTTCTATTCCTTTCTAACCATACAGTCTAAAGTATTGTATCTTTTGAAATGTTCCATATTGTTTGTAAAGCCTCACTTTTATAAGTGCTCTACCATTGCTTTTTCAAATCTTCAATTTTTCTATTCATTACCATGCATTTACCAAACATATTAAGAATCCATTGCCATAGTTTCCAAAATACTAAGCAATGTCCCAAGGGATGGTATATACTCTCCTCCTCATTTTGACAAAGAACACATTGAGAAGAGCCATGAAAACTTCTTTTCATAAGGTTATCCTAGGATAAAATTTATTTATGACATACTAGCCAAATAAACATTTTAACTTTAGGAATGCTTGGGCTATCCAAAATATCTCTTCATATTCTAGTGATATTACTATTTTGTTGGTGCTTTACATTATATCCACTTGTGTATTCTCCTGAGTTATTCAACTCCTAAATCAATTTATCCTTGGATCCCATTAGAATAATCATAGTTGTTATCTTTCTACTCAATTTCCTCCTAGAATCAATGTCTTGTATACTTGTAAAAAATTCATATTTCTATTTGTATTTTTCTTCTTGATCCTTCTACAACATGTTTAAAACCCTATCACCATATTTATCTTGAATCAATCGCATCCAAGCAATCACACAAAGTATCCATCCAAATAGAATTTTTTCTCCTATTCCCACCACCCATATTAAACCTTTAGTCATTAGATCAATATACTTTTTTAAAACATTCCAAAGAATAGAACCATTTGGTAGAGAGAATACAATAAATAGTAAACTTGTGTCATTGGGCTCAATATACTTAGAATAATTCTTGCCCATTGTCTTTGACTCTCTTTGTACAATCTTTGTATTACTTTAGCCGTAAGAGCTAAGTTTGCATTTGTAAGAACTCTTAAACCAAGACCTCCCCTAGTTTTATCATCACACACATTGCTCTATTTCACCAAAGGAAAATTCCTTTTATCATGTAAACCTGACCATAAAAAGGATCACATATATAGATTAAACTTTTTTCAACTGATTTTGGCAAAGTATACAATGACATATAATATGTTGGAATGACATGTAAGACTGACTTAATTAACTGCAGTCTTCCTACTAATGATAACCATCTACCTTTCCAATCTGGTAGTCTATTCTAAATTTTACTAATAACTAGATTCCATGATTCTATCCTTATTCTCCCCTCAAATAAAGGTATTCCTAGATAAGTTGCTAGCAAATTTGCCTCCTCCATTTGAAGTAACCTCCAAATTCTTGCTTGGATATTAGGTTGAGTGTTAAGGAAGTAAATTTTGGATTTTATCCTATTAAATTTTTGCCCTGATGCTCTTTTATATTCTTTTAAAAAAGTTATTCAATGCTTTGGCCTCATTTATCCATGCCTTTCCATCTACAAACTATTTATTTTTTTGGCTAGATAATATCGGTTTGTACTTGGGTCCCCCATCCTTGACAAATTACAACTCTCTTTAGATCTTGAGGGTTTATAAATAGATACATTTTTCATCTTAATTGAGATGCTATAGCTAGAAACCTACATCATTTTACATAAAATGTCCGAATTCTTGATTTTTATTTTTTGGATCTTTTCAATTTTTTGTATGAATACAAATATTCCATAATTCAACATCCTTATTGAAATTTTTCTATAGAACCCTTCACAATATCAAAATTTCACCTCTACTATCTATGCATTGCATCTTAGTTGAGTAATATTTCCAAAACATCACATAATAATAGTCTGTTTTACCAAATCTGGATTACTAGTTTCCTTCGTGAAACACAAATGCAACCACAAAAATTATAATAAATAGTTATATTAAAACACATTATTGTTATAAATTAAAGAATATATTACCAATGGAAAATATTAAACTAAATCTTAATCATTATTTGATTCAGGCAGTCAACATTTTCTTGCTAGTTTTAGTTAAACTTACTACTTCCTCTAACCATGGAAAGAAGAATTTAACTTCACAATCCTCAATCAAAATCCCTCTATTGGCTAGCCTATCTGCACATTTGTTTCCTTCCCTTAATGTATGTGTAAACCTAATTTATTCAAAATCTTTAGCAAGATCTTGAATTTTCACAATTATCTCTTGTATATTCCATGGAGCCTTTGATTTCCTCAAAATTGCATTTATTACTGAGAGAATCACCTTCCATCCATACTCTATTATATTTAATTTATTTGCATATTTTAACCCTTCTAAATTCACTCAAGTTTTAGCTTCATTATTTGTCTTAAATCCACTATTGAAAGCATAATGAGACAAAATCTCTCCTTTATTATTTCTAATTATTCCTCCTCCTCCTGGTCCTGGATTTCCTTTAGATCCATCAAACTTTAATCTAACCAACTCCACATTTAGTGGTTTTCAATTTATATTCTTTGCCTTCTTTTTTTCTTATTTATCCAACATCATAATTCCATTTAATGACTTGACTCCATCTATCAAGGCTCTCTACTTCTAGATTAGGGATTGCATGAGTTGATAGGGTTGATTTAGAATTCTCTATGGCTAAACATATCTTCATTTCCATTACCTCCAAACTACTTTTCTTTCTTTTAAATATTCTTCTATTCCTTTCTAGTCATGCAGTACAAAGTATTATATCTTTTGATATATCCCAAATTGTCTATAATGTTGGCACAAAAAACACACAAGATGTATTATACATGAAAGAAGTACAATATATAGGCATAATCCTATATGAAAAAATGACAAGTGTCAAGGACACATGTCAAGGAGAAGTACACATTAACTTTAACATTCCCCCTTAATGTGTACTTTTAAAAAAAGGTAAGTCAACATTAGAGACATTCCCCCTTAATGTTGACTTGCATTTCATGATTTGGAATAGTGTCTAGGCTTCTGCTTTTGGATCTTGGCTCTTCTAATTTGAAAAATAGTTCTAGATCCATGGTGTATACATCTAGGTCTATTACCTCATGGTTAGCCACTTCTTTGGGTCTTTTGCCTCTGGGTCAACCTTGTCTTAGTACCTTAGGGTTAGCCTCTTCCTTAGGTTTGTTGCCTCTATAGGTCACTGACTAGGTTCACCATGGGTATGATCCCCTCATCATGGTGAAATATTTATCTAGAAGGTGTTGGTATCTACCAAAAATGCACCTTTATACAATAAATTGATCCATTTGAGAGTGTCGGTATTTGTCGAAAATGCACTCTATATTACAAAAAAGAAGCCATAGACTAAAATAGGAGGAAAAAAAGAATCTTTTGAAGTGTTTATGTCTATAGTCTTCATAAGTTGATCTAAAGTGTCTTCAAAGAAGTCTTCAGATATAATGGTAACTTTCCTTATGGTGACATTATCATCCTACCAAAATGCATGGATAACCAGTTATTGCATATACTAGGTGCTATAGAGAAGGTGACTAGGTACTAGGATAACTTACATTTGCCTTGGAGTGTTGGGTTCAACAGAAAATGCACTCCATAATACAATAATCTTTGAGGTCAAAAGAAGCATATGGAACAACCTCAAAATTTAAATTGGACACCACCAATGTGTTTGGCTCAAAAAAACTTTTAGATGAGTATAAACACCCCTATGTCTGGGTCTAAATGGGGTCTTCATATACAGGAAAAAACATCATACCTTTACATCAGGAATCAAGAATATTCCTAGCACCAGAGAATATTCTCATTGGAATATTTTTGGCATCGCTCTCTAACGACATCACTCTTTGGTATAAAACATAAACTTTTCAATTTTCCCTCACAAGGAAATATTCTAGAATTTTCCTTCGGAATAATTACATGGTCATGTGAGGCCCTTCCACACTCCATGTGGGAAAAAACATAAAAAATGGTATTTTTTTTTTTTAAATTTGGCCATGTTTAGAATTTTCTTTATGTGGCCATCACATGGACACCCTAACCACATTTTGAACCACACCAAGGTTCTATAACATGTGATCTAATTTTTCCATGGGCTATCCCTCCTTTGTCCCTTTGTTTTAATTACATTGAAGATAGTGAGAAAACAATTTTTAAAGGCTAAAAATAGCCGACACATGCTGCATATGGGACGAATTAAAAAGGGTGTATAAAAAATGCATGTGGATGAAGTGGCCTTTTATTAGCCACCAATGTAAAGGCCTTGGTTTAAGGACCTATCACAGGGGAGGCAACCTCCTCTCTTTTTTAAATTAAAAAACATACACCCTTCTAAAAAATTATATGGGCTTAAATGGTCATCCACTTTTAATGCTACATCATCTCTTTGAACATCTCCTTAATGTGACCACATCAAATGGAGGCCACCAGCATGGCATTCCATGACACCACATTTCACCAAGACAACATGGTAAAGTTCCACCCGATGTCATCAATGCTACCGCACTTGTTGTACATGTCAACCGAGGTGCTTTAGGGGGTGCGACTATTAATGTACACAAATAACCTCAATAATATTGCTCATCAATGAATAGGAGTAGGGATGACCCATCATTGATTATTGCATCATATTTTAGGACCCGTCGAGCAAGAGAATAAATCATCGAGTGGTTGCATGGAGACTATGGAAAGTGCAAGACATCAAAAGCAATCATAGGTGCGACTAGTTCATTGGGAATTATTTCTTGTTGGACTACATAGCTGGGATTTCTTGTGAGACTAAATTGGGTTGTACTACATAGCTAGGATTTATTGCAAGATACTTGGAGCATTTTACCTAAATTTTTAATGAAAACTACCTCCATCTCCTCGAACATGCTAATGGTGATCTCCCATTATTTGATGAAGGTGGTGGTTCTCGACCATCAATCATGCTAAAAATATCGCTAGATTAGCTTGCATGGAAAGATCTAGATCTAGCAATAGAATTCTACAAATACATTTTATGGCATATAGCCTCTATCTAGGGATATATGACATGGGTTTGAGAGACTGAGGAACACATATGGGATTCATCCACCTTCTCTTATCTAAATCACGTTACGTGTAGCCAATTGTGTCACTCCCTTTGAGGAGATTTGAATGCATAGGCATAGATGAGATCCAAATGATCTCAAGAAAATGGATTGTTGTGGCCTTTGAAAGCTAGGCCAGATAGTATTGCATATTCCTCCACACTGCTCCCTGTCATATTGTTGGTTATGAAAAAAACTTGAAGTTCATTAACTTCAAACACCATCTTATCAGGACCGCCTCCTTTTATCAAGTGATTCAAGTTAGCTATGCTCAACCTCAAAGATACCATCTATTTTACATTGGGCTATAGATGGCCACTAGATGACATCCATGTTCCATGATCATAGAATAATAATCTCAAGGATGTTGTTGTATGTTGATGTCGAGGTCATGTCAGGCAGCTAGAGTGGTAGCTATGGAGCTGCTATGGGCCATAGGGTTGTGGATCTGTGCCATGGATGGTGCAAGTGTGAAAAGGGGCCTACAAGTGTGAAAAGGGTTTAGGCCCAAAAATATCTAGATATTTCTAGGCCCAAGTGTGAATGCATTGTGTATTTGTTGGCAAAGTGTTGTCGGCATGATCTTTTGGTTTTTGAACTCCCTCACCTAAATTCTTTCCTAAATTCTCTCCTCCCATATTTCTCGCCACCTTTCCCGCTTCCTCCTCATCCCTTATTCCTCCTCATCCCCTCTTGCCGACAATACCTCGATCGCCTCCTTTCTTATCCTTCCACCTCCCCTTCCTCCATAACCTCCTACTCCCTATAAATATTAGAATTTCATGAGGTTTCAATGTAATTTTTTGAGTTTAATAAATATTATTTTTATTTAATCATCCAATTTGGATCACTAGTATCAGAGTTCGATGCATTTTTTGAGGCACAGGCACGAAGGCACGAGAGTCGAGGCCAAGGGCATGGATCCCAAGGTAGGTGCTAACGTGGATGTTGAATGGGCAGTGGTACATAGTTCAAGGCAGGCACTGGCTGAGGTGGCAGTTGGGCATGAATCCTGAGGTAGCACACAGGTGCTAATTGGACAGGCTGATCTGGTAGCTTGAGCATGAATCCTGAGGTAGTGACATGGTAGCACGAGTGTGGACATGGCATGAGCGAGTGGCAAAGAAGTCACCACATGGTGATTATTAGTTTGTTTACGTGGCACGCATGGAGGATCATCATTCATCGACAACAGCAAAATAGCATTGGTGATTGCCTGAAGGCAATCGTTTGATTATGTGCCCGCGCGCATATTAAAATTGTTCCCATACCCTTTACCCACTGCATGTGAGACTAAAATTTTATTTTTTTTTAAACGCTGCAAATTTGAATTGTGTTTATTAATGTGTGCTCTTCCATTTTAAACATGTCAGGTGACATGTTGTGGCGGTAAGGTATTTCGGTTAGTTGCGGCGAGGTTCAGGGTTCAAAACCTGCCCATAATTATTTTTGTGAAGTTAGCATCAGGAATAGTATAAGAGGCACGAGGTTCCTTGATAGTCCATCCGAGCTGCGTGGTGTAGCATTTGTACACCCCTCTTGCAAGCGGCAGGTTGGGGGATCAATTCCCCTCCACTTTGAAAAACAAAAGAAAAATTTTTGCATAAAGAAAAGGTTTGAAATTGTTTTTTTTATTTTTTTTTATTTTTTTGTTAATTAATTTAATAGTTTTTTATTTATATTTTTAATTATTTTTAAATATATATTTAAAAAATAATTAAATATATAAAAATATTATTAAATTGTTTTTAAAAAGACTTTATAAAAAATATATATAGAAACCCTTGCAAAATTGCGTAATAGCCTGAGAGGCAAGCATTGTAAAAAAAAGGTGATGGGAAGCCTTCCGGAGTGCCCGTTTATCGCTTCCAAAAAAATTTGGACTCCCCCTTGGAACCCCGTTCAAGGCTAAAAATTTTGTGTAATAGCCTCAGTGGCTGTAAAAGAGCAAAATTGTAACCTTAGAAGCTCTAACGAAGTTTTATTTTTGCCTTGATAAGTAGATGATCAGATCTACCAGATGTTACCATGCTTTGTGCTCTCTACTGCGGAGAGAAACTGCTAAAGCTTTTGATGAACGAGGTTTCTCTTGTCTCTCAATTTATGGCTAGCCCATCTGAACTACATTTGCAAGTAGCTAAGAGAATTCTCAGATATGTGAAGGGTACATTAGATTTTGGAATCCAGTACCATAAATGTAACAGTGTTAAGCTTGTAGGCTTTAGTGATAGTGATTGGGGCAGTAATATTTATGAAATGAAATCAACTTCAGGGAACTGTTTTAGTCTGGGATCAGGACTAATAACATGGAGCTCCAAAAAATAAATTATGGTGGCCTTGTCTTCTATAGAAGCTGAGTATATAGCAGTCACCTATGCTAGTACTCAAGCCTTATGGCTAAGAAAAGTGTTATAATAAATTGGAGAGCAGCAAAATGGTCTGACTAGAGTCTACTGTGACAACATCAGTGCCATTCAGTTGGGATATAATCCAATCCACCATAGTAGAACGAAACATTTTGATATGAAGTGCCACTTCATCTGAGATATGGTGGAAAATGAAATTGTTGAGCTTCAATATTGGCACACTTTGGAGAACGTTGCTGACATATTCACCAAAGTGATGGCTAAAGCTCAATTTTTAAAGTTGAGAGACTGTGTAGTCAGTTCTCTCAACTTTAAGGGGGAGAATTTTGCAAGTGTGAAAAGGTTTTAGGCCCAAAAATATCTAGATATTTCTAGGCCCAAGTGTGAATGCATTGTGTATTTGTCGATAAAGTGTTTTCGACATGATTTTTTGGTTTTTGAACTCTCTCGCCTAAATTCTTTCCTCCCATATTTCCTGCCACCTTTCCCACTTCCTCCTCATCCCTTATTCCTCCTCATACCCTCTCATAGACAATACCTCCACCGCCTCCTTTCTTATCCTTCCACCTCCCCTTCCTTCATAACCTCCTACTCCCTATAAATATTAGAATTTCATGAGGTTTCAATGTAATTTTTTGAGTTTAATAAATATTATTTTTATTTAATCGCTCGATTTGGCTCAATGGATCTACTGTTAAAGCAAAAAATGAGACTCCCTTTTTTGTCAACGTTAATGCCCAACTCAAAATCCTATGAAGCCTTCTTTAAGGTAGAATAAACCCATAAAAGAGCAAGCCACAATCCTTCTTGATAGTATCTTAAACTTGCTTTGTGACTCTTGGATGGATTCATTCCAAAATTAAATAATAATAATAAGAACTAGTGAGCGTTTGGATAGGGAGTTCACACCCCAAGGATATCAAATAGAGGGCTCAATAATCTTATTTTTACCATGGTGTAAAGACCAATTCACGAGTGTTGTCTAGGGAAAAATAGTTTTCACTCTATAGGACTGGAATAATTGCTAACGTGGAATCTATATTCAACTAATAACCTTATTTTCTAGATGTAGGGATTGGCAAAGTGTGTGGTGGTACCTATAGTTTCAATGACTTGAAATATCAAATGGATCAATCATCCACCCGCTTCTATGTATTTTTCACAGGCCCTTTGATTGGACCAAGGTGGCTACCTCATATCAGTGTGCATTTTGGGTTGGGATAAATGAACACCAACTTGCATGTCTACAGCATCTCTATATAATATCTTCAAAATGAGCAAAAACCATAGCCAAACTAGTGGCTCTACATTTGGGATGAAGGTTCGGAGTGCACGTTGTTACTTCATAGAACAAAGTGCCACATTTGGTATGAACAACACAAGACATTCCTACAAGAATCATGTGCACTCCAACACCAATACTAAACCTAATATCCAACAAAATAACCACACAATGAAATGACCTCCCAATAAATGATCCTAAAAAAAATTCTAGATTTTTGGCAATCATTAATCTTTCTCAAAAGCTTCTGGTTTCTGATCCATTTAAAAATTAAGAGCATACTCCCCAAACTTTCAAAAAAAAATGGGGAAGCTAAAATATGAGGGAGGTATATCCATGAGGGAAATCCTCCGTCAAACCTACAGGGCATGAAATCCTTCTCTAATACCAATGTTGGTACAAAAAACACACAAGATATATTATACATAAAATAAATACAATATATAGGCATAAGCCTACATGAAAAAATGATGTGTCAAGGAGAAGTACACATTAACTTTAATTTCTTTCATGTATAATACATCTTGTGTGTTTTCTATGCCAATATATAAAGCGTCACTTTTATAAGTGCTCTACCATTGTGTTAACCAATCTTCAATTCCACTATTCATCACCATGCATTTACCAAATATATTAAGAATCCATTGCCATAGTTTCCAGACTATTGAGCAATGTCCCAAGAGATGGTCTATACTCTCCTCATTTTTACAAAGAACACATTGAGAGGGGCCATGAAAAGCCCTTTTCATAAGGTTATCCCAATATAAAATTCTTATATGACCTATTAGCCAAACAAACATTTTGACTTTAGGAATGCTTGGGCTATCTCAAATATCTCTTTATATTCTTATGATATTACTATTTTGTTGGTTATTTACATTACATCCACTTCTTGTTGTGTATTCTCCTAAGCTATTCAACTCCCAAATCAATTTAGTCTTTGCTTCCTCGAAATAATCATAGTTGTTATCTTTCTACTCAATTTCCTCCTAGCATCAATATCATGTATACTTGTAAAAAACTCTTCTTTCCATTTGTATATTCCTTCTTGATCCTTGTACAAAATGTTTGAAACCCTATCACCATATTTATCTTGAAGAAATCTCATCCAAGGCTTCAAAATTGGATCTAAATTGAGTGGTTTTTAATCACACCAAGTATCCATCCAAATAGAAATTTTTCTCCAATTCCCATCACCCATCTTAAAACTTTAATCATTAGATCAATAGATTTTTTTAACCATTCCAAAGACCAGAACCATTTGGTAGAGAGAATGCAGTAAATATTACACTTAAATTATTGGGCTCAACATACTTACTTAGAATAGTTCTTACCCATTGTCTTTGACACTCTTTATACAATCTCCATATTAATTTACCTCTAAGAGCTAAGTTTGCATCTGTAAGAACTCTTAAACCAAGACCTCCCCTAGTTTTATCATCACTCATCTTGCTCCATTTCACCAAATGAAATTTCCTTTTATCATGTAAACCTGACCATTAAAATGATCAAATAAAAAATAAACATTTTTCAACTGATTTTGGCATAGTATACAATTACATATAATATGTTGGAATGTCCTGTAAAACTAACTTAATAAACTGCACTCTTTCTACTAACGATAACCATCTATCTTTCCAAGTTGGTAGTTTATTTTGAACTTTACTAATAACTAGATTTCATAATTCTATCCTTATTCTCCCCTCAAATAAAGGCATCCCTAGATAAGTTGTTGGAAAATTTTCCTCCATTTGAAGTAACCTCTAAATTCTTGCTTTGATATTATCTAAAGTGTTAAGGAAGTAAATTTTGGATTTTGTCCCACTAACGTTTTTCCTTGATGCTCTTTATTATTCCTTTAAAAATTAATTCAAAGCTCTAGCCTCATTTATCCATATCCCTCCAAAAAGGGTTGTATCACGTATAAATTATTAAAGGGTGATGTTGTAGATGTTATTACTAACCTTAAGTCCACTTATAAGCCCATATTTTTAATCATTATTTAAGTGCCTACTCAAAACCTCTGCCATAATAATGAACAAATAAGGAGATAGAGGGTCTCCTTATCTAAGGCCTCTCTTGGCTTAAAAATATTATGTTACTAATCCTTTGACTGACACTGGATAAGAAATTGTAGAGACACAAGCTTTAATCCATCTAACCCATTTATTTACAAATCTAAATTTTTCTAAAACTAAAAAAATAAAATAGCATTTAAGATTAGCATAGGCTTTACTCATATTAAGTTTTAATATCATTGCTTTCTCTTTTCTTGAAGTTGTTGAATGTATAACTTCATGAGCTACTATGATCCCATCTAGAATTTGTCTTCCTTTCACAAATCCTCCTTGCTCTTCTAAAATAATTTTGTCTAACAATGGCCTTAATCAATTCACCATCACTTTTGAGATAATATTATATGCCATATTACATAGGCTTATGGGTCTAAAAGAATCAAACAATTTGGCATCCTTCTTTTTTGGAATTAGGGTAAGATATGTTGCATTTATTTTATAAGGTATGTATTGTTTTACCCTAGACTATTCCACTACCAATAATAAATAATCCATCACTATATCCCAATTATGTTGGTAAAAAATTGTAGAGACCCCATCCAGACCTAGGGATTTATCCTTATTAAAAGAAAAAATAGCTAAATAAATTTATTCTAGAGCAATAGCCTCCATTAGTTTCCTATCGTCTCCATTCATTATAACTAAAGGTACATATTGAAGGATTTTATCATTAAGAACTTTGGTCTCCTTTGATCCTAGGATATTTTGATAAAAATACTTTACCTCTTTTCTAATTTCACTCTGATCTTCAATCCAAACCTCTTCTATTGATTTAATTATACTAATTCTGGATGTTGATCTCTGTACTATAGTCATCCTCTGAAAAAACTTTGTATTTTTATCTACTTCTTTTAATAAAGTCTACCTTAATTTTAATCTACAGAATTTCTCTTCCTTACTCAAAATATTATGATATTCACTAAGGAACTCCCTTTCCTCCAAGCTTGGATTATTATGATCACATTTTTTTTAATTTGAAATATTATCTTTTAGTTCTTATTTCTTCTCAAAAATATTTCCAAAAGTGTTCTTGTTCCATTCTTTTAATCTAGATATCAAAGATTTAATTTGTTTTGGAAGAGCATATATCCCACCATTTCCTGAAGAATTCCACATTTGTGCTATTATATCAACAAATTGAGGATGGCCTTCCCACATATGCTCATATTTAAAATATGAACCAATCCTCAATAGAATACATATTGACTTAGCTTTCAAACAACTAATCCATCATTTCATCAACTTTTAATGATGATGGTGCTATCTAATACATTTTTTGGAAAAATTTGCACCAAATGGTGTAAGAAAATGAACAATGGAGAAGTAAATGTTCTTATTGTAGACACCAAAACCTAGCCACTTGTCCTCCATCTACGCTTTCCTGCCATTTCCACCCATTATTCATGCATATTTATAAATATTTACTTTATATATATTTAAATATTAATATTTAATATATTATATTTTATATATATTTAATAAATATATATATTTATATAAGTGAATTAATCTCAGCCATATGATTTCATTTGATCATATCCATCCATCCACATCAATCCGTGCCACACACTAGATTTAATATCCACCCATTGATATACTTTTATCTTAGCCACACGATTAGTGTCGTTGAAACCCTAAGTATACCCTAGGTTGGATTATTAATAGGAGTCATTTTGATGGCTCAATCCCTAGAAAAATCCTAAGCCATTCATACCCTGAATCCGAAGAACCTGAGTCCTCAACCATTCATTCCTAAATCCCTTGGAGCATCTGAGCACCCTTGACTTCTATCCAGATTTGCCATAGCCCCTGCATCCATCGTCGCATCCCTTACCCAACCATATCTACTTCTACAGACTTCCCTCAGCCATCGAACACCTTCTGGAGCTTCCTGCCACTCTCGAGCGCCTCTAGGTGCTTTCTTCCCCTCTACCAAGCACCTTTGGGTGCCTTCCATCATCACCAAGCACCCACGGGCATTTCCTACAGCTGCCAAGCACTCATAGGTATTTTACATTATATATCCTTAAGTCTTTCTAGCCTCTGGACGATGGTAGGGCATCGTCGCATCGATTCACTACAACAAGCTACATCAAATTAGAAGACAGTAAATACATGAGGTAAATTCATTTGTTTGTTATTTCATTATATGCACTTTTATTTTTGTTCATTTTATTTGTAGCAAATAGTTAGGGTTTTATCATTGCTTATAGAGGGCCTCACATTGTGGAGCCCTCATAGGTGCTACTAACTTATTTGTTGTTTTAGTGTGTGCAAATCTAGAAATGTGATATTAGCATTGGACTACTTAAGCTGGAGTGGTCTGGCATTGGATAACTAAAAGCCTACTCAATTCTATTGGGAGTAAGGATGAACCTGAAGACACCACCAACCTTGTTTGCTAGGATTTCATAGAACCCTAGACATTGTAAATTTGTATCAAAAGGATTCAAAGATCCACATTGTAACAATGAAGTTTTTAGACTCCCCTCATTAATATAATATCATTCATTGTGCAATTCTGGGTTCTTTGTGTTCAATTTATTTAGCATTATTTGGTGTTGCATTTTTGTCTCTTCAAATGGCAATCATGGTGGGACCCCCTAAGGGTTTATTTTTATGATTTGCCTTATTTATTTACTCTTTTTTGTCATTTTCCAAGGTTTTCAAAAGCATAGATTTCATAAATTTTGCTAGATCTAGGTTTTTTAGAAGTTGCAAGAATTTTTCAACGACACTCAAGGGCTATCCAAAAATTCCTAGGGGTGTTTTAAAAAGAGTTAGAGCAGAAGCATAGGTTGTTTTGTAAGTATACAACCAAAACCCTATCTTTTCTATTTACGTATTTTGGGTAGTTTATGTCTTTTTCAAGTTCTGAGATAAAAAGAACTTCATTAATTAATCTAGAAAAGAAAATTCATACTAGCTTGCATCTTAGGTTTTAGATTAATCATTTGCATACATACACACTTTCTATTTGAAGTTCATGGTTTTCTGTTGTATTCAGAAATCAAAAAATATTGCATTCTGATTTCATGTGAATTGAAAAATTGCATAATTAGTTTGCATTATAGGGTTAGATATTTCTATTTTTGTAGGTCTAAATAGGAACATTGTTTAGATACCAAAAATATCCCCATACTTGGGTAATTCCATACGAAGGAATGGACAAACCCCCCAACTGTTTAGAGTGGGTTTTAAATGGTGTACTCTATATCCTTTGGAAAATTTGGTATTGTGAATAGTGGCTTCTGATTTAGACCTTCGAAAGTGGTTATCTTTCTAACATTGTATGAACACCATAGCAAAATCAAAAAAAATTAAAAAGAACCACACACTGCATGATTCACATTTAATAGTAGTGGTTGGATTTCATCACCAACCATTGCTTGATATTTGGTGATAGTGGCTTTCATCTCCATCCACCAATCTCTGCCCTTAGAAACCCTAGGTCACCCCCAAGCAAACTTGTTGGATTTCATCACCAGCAATAATCTCATTGTCCCAGCTTAGCCATAGTTTTTACCTTTCTTTGGATTAATTCATATTAGCACATTTGAAACACACAAGATTGAAACCTAAGGAAATGAACTCACATTAAAAGGATATAATCAATAAATGAGGTAAGACACATGTGTTAAACAAACTTAACATTGGTTGTTTATTTTTATTGTAAAATTTAAAATTTTGTGTTTCATTTTTACTATATAATCTGTATTTTGATTTGTTTGTTTTATGGTCTTAACTAGAAAACAAAAGAAAGCATTAAATCAAATTAATATAATTGAACCTTCATCCAATTGCCCCACCACTTCTATGGTAGATTCTCTTAATGTGACACAGGTAGATCTTTATGCAGGTCCATCACATTCCTTGCCATCCATAGCCTTTCATATGGCTATGCCCCAAGAAGAGTCAACATCACCAACCATTGACCATCATATTACCCATATAGACATGGCACAAGTAGAAGCTCTCATGAAGTCTTCTAAATATACCTTGGAGTCAGTCCCCACCTCACCTAGATAGGATCATGCTTTACAACAGGAGTTTATTTATTTCTAGCCACCATCCAACTTTACCCAGGTGTACACTAACCCTCTTTTTGAGGCATCAGTTGCACCCTCCATCCATATGTCCATTCCCCAACCCTCATGTGCTTCTAGCACTTCATACACATCCACATACACCAACCCTTTATATGAAGCACATGTAAATATTGCTTCACAAGTTTTAGCCTCACAAGTTGCCATACCTAGTGTAACTTACCCCCAAGCCACATCTTCCATACCATATTCTTCCATACCCTAAGTTTTTGATAGAGATATTAATGAAGCATGGGAACACCCAAACATATTTCTTAGACAATGTCAAAATTCTCAACAGTAATTACAGGTGAACCGTAAGCCTTTACCTAACTCTACTCAGACTATCCTTGTTAACTAGGGTTCATCATGGGTACCACAGTCTTTTGTGGTTTTTATCCCTATTCCCCCACCAAGTCATACAACTACCCATCCTATTCTCATTGGCCAGCCTAGCCATAACCCTCATACATCAACCTCATTACATAATTCTCCATATTTTCACCATCAATCTCCCATGCACCAATTTCCATCAAATTCACCTAGCCATCATTACCAATCCTAGCATCATTTACTAACTCCACAACATTTCTCCACCCCACCACAAAATCATCAGGTAATTCAAGGTTTCCACATTTCTGAGGAAGACCCTCGAATTAAGGCCATGCAAAAATAGATAGATCAATTAATACAATTTACTCTTGGTTTGACAAACCAAAAACCAACCTTACATAAATTTATCAATCAACCCATTCATCCTTTAGTACATCACTGCCATATTTGGCAGATTTTATGGTACCTAAGTTTGAAAAATTCAAGGGAACTGAGGATCCCAAAGAACATGTGAGCATGTTTGTACATGCTTGTTTCAGAATTCAAAATGACAATGCTTTCATGCTCTAAAATTTTCCTCAAACATTAGGAGGAGATGCCATAGAGTGGTATAATCAATTACCCATCCATAGTATTTATACTTTTGAGCAATCGATTGACCAATTCTTTGAACATTTCATGCTAAATGTTAAAAAGAAGATTTCATTATCTGATGTTTATGCTTTAAGACAACATGATTATGAATCTATCTATGATTTTAGAAACCATTGGAGGTTTGTCATCACTAAGTTGCCATTCACTTTGACAATGGTTGAGCTAATCAAATTATTCACCAAGAGCTATCTAAAACCTATCTCTTGGATGCTTCAACTACAAACCTATCGATCATTTGAAGAATATTTAGCTGGCTACTGTCATTGAGGAAATCAAAATACAAGAAGGTATACTTAAGACTAATAAGAAATAATGGCAAAATAAGGTCCAATATAAAATTAACTATTCTAGCTAACCAAAATCAACACAAGCTACCCCAACCAATCAGCCCAATAACATTAATTAAGTGGTTATGATCCAGCCGATAATGGCTCAACAACAATCCATGCAACAAACACCGCAACAAATTGCTTATCATGCGGTACCCTCAACAACTCAAGCCATGCAAAACATAGTACCAGTTATGGAAAATCATCCTCGGTGATAGTCTTTCCAATAAAATCGACAATACACCCCCTTAGCCAAGTCATATGCTTCCTTTTTTGAAGGTTATATGACACAAATAAACTTTCTTTACACGAAATTAGACCCAATGATCCCGCAAAACGTAGCAAACACTATCAAGAAAATTTATATTGTCCTTATCATAGGCAAAATGGGTATGACATTAAAAATTGCCATTCATTTAAAGACATAGTGCAAGACTTTATTGACTTGGGGGCAATCAATCTTGACAACCCCCTTGCTCAAAAAATAAAAACCTTGGTATATTTCAAACACCACTTCCTCATCATGATGAAGTGCAACCAAATGTAGGAGGGGCTAACACCAAAACTCCTTCTAACTAAGTCAATCACATCCAACAATACCATGGGTTTGTAGGGGCCATCCATGTGGTCACTAGAGGTCAAAGATATAATCAAAGGCAAAAACCTCAAGCAAGTGTGCCACAACCTCTTACATCACCACCCATTCAAATTTCACCCAATCCTTCATCACCCATCCATATCCCTGGCCAATCAAATCCCCCAATTCCACCCATCAATCATCCACCATGACCAGTCATCTCATTGAGTAGCTCGTTAACTACAAGCCTAAAGATGGCTTCCACTAAATTGTCAATTTATGAGTTAATTCAACAATCTCCCCCACATCGTGAGGTATTAATGGATATTCTAAAATCCATTGAACTACAATCTCAAGATTCTAATGCCTTCAACAACTTTGTAGGGAGCATCCAAACATGCATGAAGCCTTCCATCATATTCTATGACTTTGAGATTAAACCAATCTCATCGGAATCATTAGACCCTCCATTGCATATCATGGCTCTAATTAACAAGAAACCTTTTAAAAGAGTCCTAATTTATTTTGGTTCCTCTATCAATATCATAATCACATTTGCCCTTCATCATCTTAACCTTCCCCCATCCCATATCACCAAGTCATCATTCACCTTAAAAGCATTCAATGATGCTTTGTATTCCATAGTTGGCACTTTTGTTTTGCCCATTGAAGTAGGGGTCAAAATGTTGCACACCATGTTTCACAACTTGGAAGGATCCATGGCATACAATGTACTCCTTGGAAGACCTTGGATGAGGGAAATGATATGTGTCCCTTCCATTTTACATCAATATTTTAAATACGTTCATGAGGGACAAGTACATTGTATACCAACAGATGTCGAGCCATTTAATTATTGCAATTTTATTTCAAATTATTATGAGTCCATGCTTCCTTCCACTCACATTTTTCTTTCACCATTAGCCAATCCATCTACCACTTTATCAATTTCATCATCAAAAACTTACATTCCTGAGGAGCTCCTTATCACCAATCCACATCAAGATTCCACACCCCCAACATCTTCATTATTAACTACATGCATATGTGGTCATAATAAGTCCACATCATCAGCATCATTGCCATCCACTTCATCATCATCATCCATTCCACAACCTTTCCAAGCCAATCCATTGCCATCACCTAATGTTTCATAAATCGAGTTAACATATTGTGAAACATCCCACCCTTCATCGCTTCCCGAGCCATCATCTAACCATAGTCATTCCATGTCATCCCAAATTGAAGTCCACCTCATTAATCCTAGTATTGGTAAATATGTGGTCCAATACATCACTGTCATGCCCCTCACCATTCCTAGGACTAAGGATTTTGATCACCCACGTGACCCACATTTGGCCATAGGAGCAGTATATAACATGGTTTTAGCTCCAAATAGTATAAATTTTGTATATGGGGGGATTGATTCTTCATCAAATCCAACACCCATAGAGGAACCCAAAGAACAAGCACTTTCCAACATTCAAAACATGATGGGATTTCCATCTCACTATTTTCACATAGTTAATTGGCAAGGTCATGGCCTAGGATTGCATGAACAGGGAGTGCATCAACCTATCAATGTTCCATATCAAGAGGTGCATGATCATTTAGGTCTAGGTTACCACCCACTTTCCACCACCTCTTCTCTTGAGCAAGCCTTCCAAATACTTAATCTCAATTCAGGAGAAGAATCCCTTCATCTCAATGATTTTGACGATGAAATACATGAATATTTTGAACTTATGTCGATAATTTTGGATGAATCTAAAGAAGAATCATAGCCCATCATTCCCCATACCAAACAATATGAGTTTTATCTCAACATTTTCCCCATCCATGAGCCCATATTTTGCTTGCTTCTTCCACAAGAGCAATCTGCCCCTACTGGTGAACCACCAGCTCCATTCCATTAAGCCATTTCATAAGCCAACCTGTAACATATGTATATAACATAAAAATAGTGGTTTTCACCACTACCAATAAAAAAATCAAAAATCAACAAAAATATTTGTCTTTCTTTACATTGCATGTATATATCATCTAGTTAAAATGCATTTATTTGTGTTGCTTGCTGCTATCCAAGTTTACCAAGCTCCTAGCACCGGTTCTTAGGTTCCATCCATTCCATACAACCTTATCCACCTTGCCCATAAGTCAATATGAATCCTATTGATTTATTTACCCCACTCTGTAATCCATACAACCCAGCTAAACCAATTCCAATTGACATAAGCCTTATCAATATGGACCAGATTTCCTTACCTCTATCATTTTTTGAGTTTTTCTTGTTCGAGGAATTATTAAGGGCTTCCACCAATTACATTTCTCCATCCCCTCCACCTTCACCTTTGCCTTCACCTTCACCTTCATATCTCGAGGTTTTCCATGTAGAATAATCCAAAAGATTTATATGACATCTTAGACAACATTCATCTGATCCCTACACCCCATCAACTTGAGGAAGGTTCCCACATGTCTATTGAAGATACTATCGATGTGAACCTTAGTTTAGACAAAGATAATCCCCAAATTGTCAAGCTTGGAAAAATTTTATCACTCGATGAACAAGAGCAATTAATTGCTCTCCTCAAGAGGAAGAAGGACATTTTTCCATGGTCCTACAAGGACATGCCTGGTCTTAACCCTAGTTTGGTTGTCCATAATCTCATCTTACAACCTGATGCTAAGTTGGTCAAACAAAAACTTAGGAGAATGCATCCTACCATGGCCCTCTTGGTAAAAACAGAGCTTCAAAAACTCTTAGATGTGAACTTCATAGTTCCTATCAACTATCCTAAGTGGCTTTCAAACATGGTACTCGTTCAGAAACCTAACAGGGTGATACGCGTTTGCACTGACTTTCAAGACCTTAACAAATCATGTCCTAAGTATGACTTTCCTCTTCCAAACATCAATACTCTTGTCGCTACCTACATTGGCCATGAAATGCTTTCACTCATGGATGGTTTTTTAGGATACAACCAAATTCAAATAAATCCTTATGACCAACACAAAATAGCATTCACTACACCTTGGGGGACTTTTTGTTACAAGGTGATGCCCTTTGGCCTCAAAAATGCAAGTTCCACTTATCAACGTGCCATGACATACATTTTCCATTATTACATGCATCATATTATCAAATATTTTATGGATGATCTCTTGGCTAAATCTAAAACTCGATAAGAAAACATTGGTGTATAGGAGAAATTTTTTGATCGACTCTTAGAGCATAATGTAAGGTTGAACCCCAAGAAATTTGTCATTGGTGTTACCTTCGACAAAATTCTAGGATTCATTATCTCCAAAAGAGGCATTGAGGTGGACCCTAACAAGGTCAAGGTCATCATGGAGATGCCTCCACCAAATAACTTAAAGGAATTACATAATTTGCAAGGAAATATTCAATCAATTCATCATTTTATTATGCAAATTTATAATAAATGTAGGTCATTCAATCACCTACTACAAAATGGGGTGCCATTTTCTTGGATAAATTAATGTCAAAAATCGTTCGATGACATTAAGCACTACATATCTTCTCTACCAGTCTTAGCTCCTCCTTGTCCAGGGGTCCCATTCTATCTTTATATTTTAGAAATGAACTTTACCTTAGGGACAATGCTTGCACAAAATAATGAAGAAAATCGAGAGCAAGTTGTATACTACATTAGTCAAACATTAGTAAGCTATGAAACTAGATACGCTTATGTAGAGAAATTGTGCTTAGCAGTGGTTTTCTCCACTAAGAAAATTTGACATTACATGCTTAGTCACACAACATATGTCATAGCTAGAGTAAATTGTATGTGTTACATGATGTCTCGCACTTACAACAACACCCACACCACTAAATGGATAATGCTCCTTACTAAATTCAACTTGGAATTTATTAGCTAAAAATCTATTAAAGGTCAGGTAATAGCCAATCAAATTGCAAAAGCTCCACTACCTAGTGATCATCCTTTGATTATTGATCTCCCATATGATTTTGTATTTTCCATCATTGAACAAGAAGAAGATGTCATTCCGAAGGAAGACATCGATATCACACTATTCTTTGATGGCTCTAAGTGCATTAAAGGTCAATATGTTGGAGTCATGTTTCACACACCCCAGGGGTACTTATTCCCTTATCATTCAAGATTGACTTCCAATGCACAAATAATACTACAGAGTATGAAGCCTTAATATTAGGTCTTCAATCATCTATAGCTATGAGCATTAAGCATATTAGAATATTTTGTGATTCTCAACTTGTTGTCAAGCAAATCAATGGAGAATACCAATGCAAATAACCTACCATTAAGCTTTATCATGAAGTAGCAATGAAATTTCTCTCTAATTTTGATTGGTATGAATTCAATAGTTTGCCATGTTTGACTAGTAGATTTGCATATGTGATGGCCTCTCTTGGATCATTGATTCCAAAAGAATCCTTTTTAGAGGTACAGCCCCTTATAATTTCAATAGTTTCTAAATATGCAATTTTCGGTGCTGAGTCTAAAGACGAAAAGGATATTTACTTTATCCAATTGGATCCATATGAGCCTTGGTCAAGCCAAATAGTAGCCTTTCTCAAGTTTGGAACACTCCCATCTAACATGTCTTGAACTACCAAGCGCACTTTTAAGCAAAAGGTAGCTTGTTTCATTCTCTTGGGGTATGTGTTGTATAAACGTGGTTATAATGAAGTCCTCCTTCATTATCTCAAGTCTAGTAAGGCACAAAGAGCCATAGTTGAAGCCCATGATGGTACTTGTGGTGGTCATTTTAGTGGAATAGCCATTGCAAAGTGTATTTTACGCATGGGTTATTATTGGACTATAATGAAACATGATTGTTGCACATATGTTAAACATTGCAAAAAGTGTCAAGAACATTCTAATTTAACTCATGTACCATCACAAGATTTACAACCTATTCAAAGCCTTTGGCCCTTTTCACAATGGGGTCTAGATCTAATTGTTAAAATTTTGCCTCCTTCCTTGGGACAACATACACTCATCATCGCAACCACCAAATACTTCACAAAGTGGGTTGAGGCAGTTCCTCTAACCAGCATGACACGATCTAGAATAATGGAGTTTATAATTCATCATATCATTTGTCATTTTGGTATTCCCTTGAAAAATATCTCCGATAATGGCAAGTCTTTCAAGAACAAGGATGTTCAAGCACTTTGCAAGAAATATAACATTCAACATAGTTTCTCGACTCCTTATTACCCACAGGCAAATGGACAAGTTGAGGCTTCAAACAAGACCTTAATTGCTATTCTCAAGAAACTTGTTAAATAAAATCATAGATATTGGCATACACAAATACCCTTGGCATTATGGGCTTATCTGTAACAACCCAAAACTTTTAAACACTAAACTGTGATTAAATTTTTTTCTTTAAACACATGTTTATTTTTCTTATCTCCCATCGTAATGTTAGCTCAGGCACACTAAATTCGCACTTCAAGAATGACCACCACTGCAATTGTGTCCTAAGTGCTCGGGACTAGCCTAATCCCACAATTCGCCATGTAGGATCCTGACTCCTCTCATGAGTCTTTTTAGAATCCACCGAAGGGTTATCCGTACAAGGCCCATATCACCTGAACGGGGTATGCTATTTTCCCTTGTCCAAATTCAAAAGAACTCACAGCTCTTCAAGTTTTCAACATATTTCTTTGGAACCAGTGTTCGTATGTTGATGCTAGTATTTTAACCTTCTGCTCAAGGTAGACTAGAGCCCACCATCACAATTCTTATGGGCTAGATAATCATATTCTCTCTCAGACTGATGGCAATGCTGCCCATAACCATCTACCACTGGAATAGTCGTTTGCATGAGTAGCCCTCTAATCATGCGATGAATTGACTTTCCCTAGCCCGAAAGGATGATAATTATCATCACCACTAACAAACTGATCACCTAGAGTGATGTCCCATACCACCGCTTGTTACTCTCAACGGCTAGGATCCCTATCCCTTAATAGTCGGAGAACAATGACTCAGTCTCACATAAGTCACTCGTGACTTAATGTGAATGGGTGGAAAAAGTCCTAACTCGACTTTCTACTAACAAAAGCAAATGTGGCCTTTCATGTGATAAGTGCTTACTGGTTTTCTTAAGAAAATGTTTTAATTTTCTAAACCCAATGTATTCTATTTATGTCAAAGCTAGGTCTCATAATACGAGTTTTCATTGATATATAAAGAAATAAAATCTACAACAAAATAAGAATTATTATTTGGCCATTCCTATATGTTTATTGAAACATAAATCATATTATTCAGATTTGACCTCTCTTTTTTTTAGTATATATATATACCAATAATATTCAGCTAGTTCTATTTAAGTATCTTTAACTATTTAGTATAATATGTGGTATATCTGAAAAAGATATTCTCTAAACACAAAAGTAAACCATAAATTAATATGTATATTGTTTCCCTTGTCTTCTAAAACATCCTATTAAACCTATGCCACATTTTCTACAATTTATCCATAAATTCTTCATGTCACATAAACTACCTTTAAACTAAGGCCAAATAGAAAAAATAAAAAATAAAAGAAACATCACCCAATTTCCTTGATAATAAAATTTCCATCATATTTTATATATAGAAAACAATTGTGATTCCAACAACAGCTTATAACTCAAGTGCTTATGAAAATAAATTATGCTTGCTTGTACATACATCCATACGTTATCTATCCTTCATATGCATTCACAGAAGCTCCAAAACGAAACCATTCTTAGACCTATGCTATGTTTCCAAAGTAAATATTTAATATACCGCTAGGATTAACGTGTTCTAGGTTTATGAAATACTATTTTAAAAAATGAGATAAATACACTTTCTTCATTTTTGGAATTCACTTCTTTGTATACATATACCATGCCTCATAGCTAAATTGCTTCATTTTCGTAAAACACTCTATATACATATGAATTTCTCCAATGGCAATGGCTTAAGGAAATAAACTTCAATGCAACCATTCCTTACAACTAAAAATTAAATGAAAGAATTTATCTTTAAATATGTTTCCCTTAAAGATAGCTAATAGTATAATTTTAAACAGAGATTTAAAGATTTAAAAACAAGAAATACACATCAAATTCCCCAAGCAACTTTTCTCACGACTCACACAATTATTTCATACTTTATCATAATCCAACATCTTCAAAAATTTTAACAATCAAAAGCCATTAAAATCAATTAGCTATGGCTTGATTCTCTACACAATCCAAGACAATTTTTAACTCCATAGCAGGATTAACAGAACATTGTAGTCTTTGTTCATCTGCTAGGAGGTCTACTATCACACGTGTTTCACCTTCATGGAATTTACCACACTATAAACGTCCATCGACATGATCGGACACGAATAGAAAAACATAGGGTTTTATTTGGTTCAGACTTAAGCAAATAGAAGGCTCCCATGTAATACATTCACACATGCATTTAGAAAAATCTAGTCAACACAGCATATGGAATTTACTAGGTTACGTGAACAGGTAGAACATTCCAATTTTATATACAAAATTTGAATAGCCAGCGGAGTAAAATTCACAGCAAAACTTCAAAATAACACAACTCTTACTAAATGAAAAAACTCTAAAATTTACTCACGTGACTCCCCTACAATAGATGCTTCAGTATTTTTGCTTAGCTTCGAGGACTTCCCACACCCCATATCCCCTTTACCCAGCTTGTCTTAATTTATAGAAGAAGGTAAATCACAGGAAGTGGACACATCAAAGACATTTGCCAGGTATGGTGTGCAGTCGTATTCCACGTATGGCCACTTAGCTTAATTCAATTTTATTATCTTACTCAAGCTTGAATCAAACGTAGTTAAATTTGGCTTATAGTTTCAATGATTGATTATTATATTAGTTTCCTACCTTTTACTCGGAAAGTACTTAGGTGTATTCTCCATAACGTGGAGACTTGAACATAGTTTAGGTACATTCTTCGTAGAATATAAAAGACTTATGCATTCTCATAATGTAAAAATAAAAGGCTTTTAATATCTTATTCACATGTACTTTATTTGTTAGCAATCATATTTATTATTATTTTCTTTTATTTATTATTTTATATTTTTTTTTTTATCTTTTACAAATATTATTATTATTTTAACATATAAAGCCACGGTTATGGATTTTTTTAAAATAATTACAATTCTTTAAATTTTTTCTTCTAAACAAATAGATCCATATACATTAATATATATTTTTAAATTTATATATGTATATTTAAACATGATTATTTTAAAAGATAGCAGTCAAATAACAACGAACCAGCAGACACAAACATTCAATCAGCATGACAGGTAGAATGCAATGCAATGCAACATATGGTGGGCTTCTATGTACCCACGGACCAAGGTGCTTGAGGAACAGCATCATAACCACTTACCTGACAATCCCATTATGCTGCTCGATTGATGGGTTGGGTGCTTTCTTCAATATCTGTCTTGAAACATGCACCTGCACCACCAATACTAATCGCAGAATCACATTCTTCCAAGGAAATCAATTTCAAGGAGTGGAGATGTGACATACTTCCCCCATTATAATTAACACGGTCCCTGTGTTAGCTATAAAGCAACAAAAATATAATCTCATAGATGAATTACATATAGAATATCACAATGTTCCTATTATCATTTTACTTCAGTATAATTGTTACAACAAAAAAATCAACATGCATAATTACATCGTAAAGTAGTTCATTATCAAATATAACATTGTTTCCCATTATCATGTATCAAAAAAAACATCAGATATGTATATGCAGCAAGTTTCTCAATACAGCATTATAAAAGTTTCCAACTTATCAACAGTTTGCTTCTAGTTTTTAATTTTCAAAGTAGAGAAATTGATTTTTCATGCTAGAAATATTTTCCCAGGTGGCATTCCTTTTGGAATATTGACCCCACTGAACTTTGCATTGGTCCACAGTTCTTTTTCTGAGCTACCTGGTCCTAAATCCCAAAATTTTTATTGGTTGCACCTCAATGAGTTGCGGGTCTGACATCTGCAAATGAGTGGTATCCAGAATGTGAGATGGGTTAGCAACATATTTTTGGAGAAGGGAAACATGAAAGACACTATGGATTTTGGACAAATTGGGTGGCAACGCAAGTTTATAGGCGACGGGACTGATTTTGGCATTTATTTCAAATGGTCCCACAAACCTAGGACTTAATTTGGTGGACTTGATGGAGCTCTTGGTAGGTTTGACTCTAAGGAAAACTTTATCTCGGGGTAGTCTTTTTGGATCAGCATAACTTTTTTTTTGGTCAACGGCTTCATGTAGTCATTGACGAATTTCCTTCAATTACTTTTCCATTTGCTTGACAGCTTCTAGTCCTATCATCTCTCGATCATCCAAGTTATCCCACGTTAATGGTGTCTTGCACCTATGCCCATACAGAGCCTCAAATGGGGCCATGCCCAACGTGGTATGATAGCTATTATTATAAGCAAATTCCACCATGAAGAGATAATCTTCCCATTTGCTTTTATGGTCCATACAATACATGCGTAGAATATCCTCAAGCACTTGATTGACCCTCTCGGTCTATCCATCCATCTCTGGATGATATGCAGTGCTAATATTGAGCCTCATTCCCCAAGATCGGTGCAAGGCCTACCAAAACTTAGATGTAAAACATGAATCCCTATCAGATATTATTACTTCAGGAAACCCATGTAACCTTACTATTTCCAATGCAAACTTCTGAGCAATAGTTGAAGCATCATCATGAACATTGCCTGCTATAAAATGTGCCACCTTAGTTAGCTTGTCCACTACCACAAATATGGCATCATGCTGGAAACAGGTTTTCAAAAGTCCCACAATAAAATCCATAGTTATAACCTGCCACTTATATTCAGGTACTTCATATAAATATAATTTTCCTCCCGGATGCTGATGTTTTTCCTTAACCTTCTGGTATTCAAGACATCTAGCAACAAATTGCACAATATCTTTCTTCATCTCAGGCAAAAAATAGTTTTTCTTCATATTTTCTCTCATCTTGACTACTCCTGGATGAGCAGAAGAGGGAGCATAATGAGCTTCTTGTAGAATACTTCTTTTAAGTTCTTCATTATTGGATACTATAACCCTGTTATGAAAGTATACCGAATTCTCTTTAATGCCATAATCTCCATGTCGATTAGACCCTTGATCGATCTTATCATGGAAAATCTGACAAAACTCATCAGTCCCTTGTAATTTTGCAATTTGTTTCTTAAGCTCATACTGATATCTTGTGATGGCATTTATATGTCCTCTCCTACTAAGTGCATCTTCCAGTTTACTTTCCTTCCCTTTGATATAATCTATGCCAAATTCATATTCAGCTAGAAATTCCATCCATCTTCATTGTCGGGCATTTAACAAAGGCTGAGTAAATATGTATCTTAGGCTTTGATGATCAGTTTTCAGCTCAAAATGTTTTCCCAGTAGATAATGCCTCCAAATATTGAGAGCATGAACCACATCTGCTAACTCTAAGTCATGAGTGGCATAGTTTATTTCATGCTTCTTGAGTTTTCTAGACTCATAAGCCACCACAGCTTCTTCTTGTAGCAGAATTCCTCCTAACCTTTCCATTGATGCATCTGTGCACACTATAAATGGTTGATTTGGGTCAGGTATTCTCAGTATTGGTGTGGTTTTCATCTTTTCCTTGAGTATTATAAAGGCTTATTCACACGAATTTGTCCACTTAAACGCCTTTCCTTTCTTTTGCAAGTTGATTATAGGATAGGCTATTTTTGAAAAATCTTTGACAAACCATCGATAATAGCCAGCTATTCCTAGCTGGTCAATCTATAATAGCTTCAATTTTCTTGGGATCTATAGCTATTCCTTCATCTAAGATGATATGCCCTAAATATTGCACCTAAGGTGTATAGAATTCACACTTAGAAAGTTTCCTATATAGCTGATTTTTCCTAAGTACCTCCAGCACAATTCTCATGTGTTCATCATGCTCTTCTTTTTTTGAGAGTAATTCAATATTTCATCCAAGAATATAAGTAAAAATTGGTCTAATTGTTCATGGAACACACTATGCATTAGGTTCATGAAGGCTGCTAGTGCATTGGTTAAACCAAAAGGTAACATTGTGAACTCATAGTGCCCATATCTTGTTTTGAAGGCAGTTTTATAAGTATCTTCTTCTCTGATCCTTAACTGATGATATCTTGACCTAAGGTCTATTTTAGAAAATATAGTGGCACCTTTGAGTTGGTCAAACAAATCGTTGATCCTAGGCAGGGGATATATGTTCTTTATTGTCATTTTGTTAAGCATTCTATAGTCAATGCACAGTCTTAAGGTTCCATCATTCTTTTTGACAAATAGAACTAGCATTCCCTAAGGTGATACACTAGGTTTGAAAAGTCCTTTTTCCAACAAATCCTGTAGTTGTGTTTTGAGCTCTTGCAGTTCAAATGGTATCATTCGGTAAGGGGTTCGAACTACAAGAGTTGTTCCTAGCACCAATTCAATAGAAAATTCAAACTCTCTCTTAGGTGGTAATCCAAGTAAATCTTCAGGAAATACATCTCTAAATTCTCCTAGTATTGGATACTGTTGAAACAGTGTTGAGCATGAGTCAGTTTCTTCCTTCTTATTCATATTTATTACATATAATCTACATCCTTTCTTCCAAGACCTTTTGGCTTGCATACTACTTATCAAATGGGGTTCAAAAGATAATCTATTACAGTGAATACAGACTCGTTGATTAGCGTCATTAGAATAATCCATCCATCTTTCTTCAAAATTTAGTATAGCCTTATGAGCCTTAAGCCAATCTATTCCTAGAATTATGTCAAAGGCATGTAAGGGAGCTACATATAAATGTCAGTTGATCCTCCCTTGGGGTATTTCTATTTGTGACTCAAATAAACATTGGTTAACTTGATAGGTTTGTCCCGAGACATATTCCACTTGCCACCATTTTTCCATGATCCCAGGTCTCACAGGTATATCCCTCAAAACATTATTAGAAATGAAACTATCAGTAGCACTACTATCAATTAAAATGTTCACATTTATCTTGCCTATTTTTTCTTTAATAAAAAATGGAGTACTTTGCAACACAAGATTAGAGTTACATGTGCCTACATAAATTTTGTGATATGGCTCTTTAGAAGGATTTTCATGATCAGCTCTTTTCGAACATTGCCTAGCATAATGATCTTGTGCTCCACATACAAAACATGCATTGGGACCAGTATTATTTTGTTATCATACTCTTTTCCTTGATTCTCATTTTTACCTTGTTCTTTGTAGGTGTTTTTCCTCTCTTGGTTTTTCCTTTAATTCGGCTGTCCTTTACACCCCTGATTTCTATTTTTATTTTTATTGTCAAACCTGCTTCAGCCCTTATCACCATATTTGTGGTTTTGATCTATATCGTGACTCAGCTCTAGATTCTTCCTTTTCCTTGAATTATCCTGCTCTTGTTGATAAAAATCCTTTATCTCTTTCTGACTCAATTCAAAATATCGAGCAGCATCATATGCAGCTGTCAAATTCTGGGGTGTCTTTCCTCCTATAGGTTGACTAAGTTTTGGGTGCATTCCCAATATAAAATTTTGTGCTTTAAATTTTTCTTGATCATCAAATTTCGAAGCATATTTCTACAACTGCATAAATTTTTGGTAGTACTCTACTACCGTCATATTTCCATATCATATATTTGTAAACTCCACATGTTTTTCAATAAATAACTGTTCAGTAAGAAAATGACTTTTAAAGTCTCTTACAAATACCTCCCATGGTATGTCTGCTGCCTCTTTCTGTGTGGCTTTCTTATAAGTGGTCTACCATGTTTTGGCAGGACCTTCCAAATGATCCATGACCCATGTAGTCTTCCCTTCTGAACTAAGGGATTGAATGGCAAAATATCCTTCAACCTCACTTAACCAGTTTAAAGCTGCCTCACCATCTCCACATCCATCAAATTTGGAAATATCCAATTTCTTTAGTTATTTTTGCAACTCTTCCCCTATAGTTCTTCTAGTAGATCCCTTAAGCAACTGACTTACTTTACTATTTTTTTTCTTTTGTGTCAAGTTCTCAATAAATTTTTGCTATTGAGCAATGAGTTCCTACTATTGGGCCATCTATGCCCGTTGTTGTTCCATATGATCATTCATTTGAGCCCTCTGACTCTCCATCAGCTCTCTTTGCTAATTAATCTGTTCTTACATGAGTTGAATCATGCGAGCCACACTCCCATAATCATAGGTTACTTTTACTTTTAAAGGCTATTTATCTTTTCTAACCACCCTCCATGGTAGTTCAGCAGTTTGTGCTCTTTCTGACTCCCTTATGAGTCTTCTAGGTCCTTTTCTCGAGACCTCTGCAATATCTTCTTGCAGATTTAGGCTAGTCCCCCTCAAGGTACCTACCATAGCTAACAACACAATATTTGTCAGAAAAGCTATATTGGCCAGGGTTTCGCAAACCTAGGCTCTGATACCAACTATAACAACCCAAAACTTTTAAAAACTAAACTGTCATTAATTTTTTTTTAAACACAAGTTTATTTTTTTTATCTCCCATCATAATGTTAGCTTAGGCATACTAAATTTGCACTTCAATAATGACCACCACTATAGATGGTGTCCTAAGTGCTCAGGACTGGCCTAATCCCATGATTTTCCATGTAGGATCCTGACTCCTCTCATGAGTCTTTTCGAAATCCGGTGAAGGGTTATCCGTACATGGCCCATATCACCTGAACGGGGTATGCTATTTTCCCTTGTCCAAAGTGGGAAGAACTCACAGCTCTTCAAGTGTTCAACACATTTCTTTGGAACCAGCGTTCATATACCGGTGCTAGTATTTTAACCTTCTACTCAAGGTAGACTAGAGTCTGCCATCATAAGGCTTATGGGCTATATAATAATATTCTCTCTCAGACTAACGGAAATGCTGCCTATAACCATCTATCGTTGGAATAGTCGTTTTCATGAGTAGCCCTCTAATCATGCAATGAATTGACTTTTCCCTAGATCAAAAGGATGATAATTATCATCACCACCAACATACTAATCACCTAGAGTGACGTCCCATACTGCCATTCGTTACTCTCGACAGCTAGGATCCCTATCCCTTAATAGCCAAAGAACAGTGACTCAGTCTCACATAAGTCACCCGTGACTTAATGTGGATGGGTGGAAAAAGTCCTAACTCGACTTTCTACTAACAAAAGCAAATGTGGCCTTTCATGTGATAAGTGCTTACTGGTTTTCTTAAGAAAATATTTTAATTTTCTAAACCCCAATGTATTCTATGTATGTCAAAGCTAGGTCTCATAATATGATTTTTCATTGATATATAAAGAAATAAAATCTACAACAAAATAAGAATTATTATTTGGCCATTCCTATATGTTTATTGAAACATAAATCATATTATTCAGATTTGACCTCTCTTTTTTTCAGTATATATATATTCAGCTAGTTCTATTTAAGTATCTTTAACGATTTAGTATAACATGTGGTATATCTGAAAAAGATATTCTCTAAACACAAAAGTAAACCATAAATTAATATGTATATGGTTTCCCTTGTCTTCTAAAACATCCTATTAAACCTATGCCACATTTTCTATAATTTATCCATAAATTCTTCATGTCACATAAACTACCTTTAAACTAAGGCCAAATAGAAGAAAAAAAATAAAAGAAACATCACTCAATTTCCTTGATAATAAAATTTCCATCATATTTTATATATAGAAAACAATTGCGATTCCAACAACAGCTTATAACTCAAGTCCTTATGAAAATAAATTATGCTTGCTTGTACATACATCCATGCGTTATCTATCCTTCATATGAATTCACATAAGCTCCAAAATGAAACCATTCTTAGACCTATGCTAAGTTTCCAAAGTAAATATTTAATATACCGCCAGGATTAACATGTTCTAGGTTTATGAAATACTATTTTAAAAAATGAGATAAATACACTTTCTTCATTTTTGGAATTCACGTCTTTGTATACATATATCATGCCTCATAGCTAAATTGCTTCCTTTCCCTAAAACACTATATATACATTTGAACTTCTCCAATGGCAATTGATTAAGGAAATAAACTTCGATGCAGCCATTCCTTACAACTAAAAATCAAATGAAAGAATTTATCTTTAAATACATTTCCCTTAAAGATAGCTAGTAGTATAATTTTAAATAGAGATTTAAAGATTTAAAAACAAGAAATACACATCAAATTCCCCAGGAAGCTTTTCTCACGACTCACACAATTGTTTCAAACTTTATCATAATCCAATGTCTGCAAAAATTTTAACAATCAAAAGTCGTTAAAATCAATTAGCTATCGCTTGATTCTCTACACAATCCAAGACAATTTTTAACTCCACAGTAGGATTAATAGAACATTGTAGTCTTTGTTCATCTGCCAGGAGGTATACTATCACACGTGTTCTGCCTTCGTGGAATTTATCACACCATGAGCGTCCACCCACATGACCGGATGTGAATAGAAAAACATAGAGTTTTATTTGGTTCAAACTTGGTCCTGGAACTACATGACATGTGCAGTCCATTCTCAAACTTTTTAAAAATGCAGTCCCTTAAATGTAGCCAAAATAAATGCAAATGTTATGGATAGTATTCCAAACAAGGAACCAACATAATGTATATGAAAACACAGCTATGTAATATCAGAACAATTCTGGTGAAAATATTATATTGTTCTTTTATCCCGGTATTAGCTACTCAACCATTTAATATGTTCTCTTTTTTTTTTAAATAATTAAATGAATTCATATTTATATCTTAAACCAATAGAAGGCTCCCATGTAATACATTCACACACGCATTCAGAAAAATCTAGTTAACACAGCATATGGAATTTACTAGGTTACGTGAACAGGAAGAACATTCCAATTTTATATACAAAATTTGAACAGCCAGCGGAGTAAAATTCATAACAAAACTTCAAAATAACACAACTCTTACTAAATGAGGAAACTTTGACCTTTACTCACGTGACTCCCCTGCAATAGACGCTTCAGTATTTCTGCTTAGCTCCAAAGGACTTTCCACACCCCATATCCCCTTTACCTAGCTTGTCTTAATTTATAGAAGAAGGTAAATCACATAGAGTGGACATATCAAAGACATTTGCCAGGTATGGTGTGCAGTCGTCTTCCACGTATGGCCACTTAGCTTAATTCAATTTTATTATCTTACTCAAGCTTGAATAAAACGTAGTTAAATTTGGTTTATAGTTTCAATGATTGATTATTATATTAGTTTCCTACCTTTTACTCGAAAAGTACTTAGGTGTATTCTCTAGATAGTGGAGACTTGAACATAGTTTAGGTACATTCTCCGTAGAATATAAAAGACTTATGCATTCTCATAATGTAGAAATAAAAGGCTTTTAATATCTTATTCACATGTACTTTATTTGTTAGCTATTATATTTATTATTATTTTCTTTTATTTATTATTATATTTTTTTATTTTACAAATATTATTATTATTTTAACAGATAAAGCCATGGTTATGGATTTTTTTTAAATAATTACAATTCTTTAAATTTTTTCTTCTAAACAAATAGATCCATATACATTAATATATATTTTTAAATTTATATATGTATATTTAAACATGATTATTTTAAAAGATAGCAGTCAAATAACAGCGAACCAGCAGACACAAACATTCAATCAGCATGACAGGCAGAATGTAATGGAATGCAACCTACGGTGGGCTTCCATATATCCAAGGACCAAGATGCTCGAGGCACAGCATCATAACCACTTACTCGTCAATCCCATTCTATTGCTCGGTCGATGAGTTGGGTGCTTTCTTCAATATCTGTCTCGAAACCTACACATACACCACCAACACTAATTGCAGAATCACATTCTTCCAAGAAAATCAATTTCAAGGAGTGGGGATGTGACATTATCAAACAAGCATTTGCATGCCTACAGGGGCAACACCATTTTCATTGGTCTATGGAGCCAAAGCAATCATACCTCTTGAGCTTGAGATCCCCTCCTTGCAAATTTCTTTGCAAGAATTTGTATATGACGATACCGTCATACAAGCACGTCTTGACCAACTCACTCTTCTTTATGAAAGGTGATTTAATGCTTTAAAGCATTTACGAGTTTATCAAGACCCCTAAAATATGCTTACAACACCAAAGTTCATCTACATGAATTCCAAGTAGGAGATCTTATCCTTAAATAGAATCAACAAAACATCAATGCTTTACCACATCTTCATGATAAATTCATGGCTAATTGGTTAGGTCCATACATTGTTACTTAGATATTGGGTCACGGTACTTATAGGCTTGCCAGTCTAGAGGGAGAGGAAGAACCCAAACCACTTAATTTTATACACTTGAGAGCATTATATGCATGATTTTATTTCTATATATGTATATATACATGGCTAATACACAAAAATATTTACATACATTTCATTCATAACATTGCATTTCACTGGCATCTACATTAAAAAAAAACAATGCATTCACCCTAATTTCATATTGCATGTCATACATTGCATTCACATCCACATTTCGCATATCATATTAGGGATCATTTATTCATTTCAAGGTTTTAATTGGTCCAACAAAATTCATGTTGCCTTAATCAGGGGCACCTTCACAATGTCATCCACACAATCCCATCAAGTCAAATTGTCATTCGCAAAAACCACATTTTCATAAAGGTCCTAGGTGTTTTCGGTCACTCAGCCACTCCTAGTGTTTTAAGTAAACTCCAAAATACATGTCATGTTCTTTTAGGACCATTACACATCTTCACTAAGAAAATATTGAGTTTTGGGAATTGACTCCAAAAAAATCTTCAACCAAACATAATTTCACGTCTTAAAAACATCTTGTGTCAAAGAGGAATAACACCATACTTGGTATCTCGAAGTGAAAAGTTTCATCCTTGCTATTCCCATCATGCAACATATTCCCTAAAATAAGTGGTTCTCACCACTATCATAATTCCAAAAATAAAATAAATATTAGGGAAAAATGCCTAGAAAAAACAATAAATATTTTACATCACACACCATTGATCATTGGGTTGTAAGGATCGTACTACATTTCTAGTCAGATGGTTAGGTAGTCATCCCTAAAACTTAAGAGATCAAAAACATAAATCATGGACTATGGAGTTAGCCTCCATCGGAGCTATAGACGCTTGACTGGCAGTGGAGTACGCTCATGCATGGTGACACATCTCTTTTAAAGAGACCTCTGGCTACTCATATGGACAAGCTAGCTTCTTGGTTTCATCCATAACAGGTTTATCCAATTTACTCAAGATGATTTAATGAAATCACTTGCACACACACTAGTTCTTGATTGCCTCGAGTCATTACCATGCTCTTGATTCGGTAAATGAACTCACTACAAACACATTTTGACCTAAAGGGATTAGGTGGTGTTAGTGAGTTTTTTTTATACCACTAGTATGTCTAAGTCTTTGTAAAATAATCAATTTTCCATATCAACATCCATATATTTTTCCATATCAACATCCATATCTTCTTCAATATCAACATCCATATCTTCTTCCATGTCACCATCCATGTCATTTCATGATTCATCCATCCCATATGCCACCAAGTTTGGTACCCCTGATTAAACAACAATGCTAGAACATGGCCAAGCAAAAATCTAAACTATAAATGATCATTAGCATATTTGCATTCCACCTTGCATTAATAATTTATACATTCCATATTGCATTAATCATCCATAACATATCATATACATTCATCATTCATATACACATGCATTACACAAAAGCATTCCATAAAAAGCATTTCACAAAAAGCATTCACACAAAAATATAACACAAAAGGTAAAATCCATGTATATATATGTATAAATATCGCATGTACAATGAGTGCCAAAAAGCTACATACAATGGAGCACCAAGGCTCATATACAAAAAGTGCATCTAAGCACTAGCTATGTCCTCCAAGAGGATCCCTATGACCTAGTAGGAGCCCTAGACCTAGAGCTATACCTAGACTCACTATGCCTACTACCTCCGGATATATATGAGGTTGGAGGATCTAGAAATGGAATATGATGTTCCATCAACATATCCTCCAATGCCTTTATATATATATATATATGTGTGTGTGTGTGTGTGTGTGTGTGTGTGTGTGTGTGTGTGTGTCGAGAGTGAATACGTGCTATGTTGACATTATGTCAATGATCCTTCTCTACTAGATCTGCTTGCCTTTATATATATGTGTGTGTGTGTGTGTGTGTGTGTGTGTGTGTGTGTGTCGAGAGCAAATACGTGCTATGTTGACATTATGTCAATGCTCCTTCTCTACTAGATCTGCTTGGAGCCTCATGATCCTCACATCCTGTTCTACCACCTACTATTCCAACTGCACCCAATCATCCTCGCTTCGATTTGGAGGTCCATCAGGAGCCTCCTCTACATCCTCTTCATCTCCACCATCTCTCTCACTCTCAGGAGTCTACCTCACTTCACCCTTGGTCCTCCTCCTTCGATTGTCTAATCGAAGGCATCATTGCAACTTGGGGGTCTCCAGGATCCCCTCATCCCTAGTCCCCTTAACATCATCCTCAATCGTACAACCACCCCCATCGACTATCCTTCAAAGTGGTGCCCATGCTGGCTGATTTGCAAACCATGCATTGTACTTTGCGGTCATCCCCACACCATCTACATTTGGGAGGTCCACCTCCTTGTCATCCTTGCAAACCACCCTCTACAACTCTACACATGGTAGCCATATCTCCTCTCGATATCTCCTATACCACACTAGCTCATTTGGAACATCTTACCTCAGCCTGAACTATAAAAGTACTCGAGATAATTGAATATACTTAGCAATTTTGGCAATTTTGGGTACATTGGGTACATTGCCTTTGCTCAAGTGTTGATGTTGTCATTGATGTCAAGAAGCGGAAGGGTTTTTGTGAAAACCAAGGCAGACAAAATAAAAGGTTTTATTTAAAACCATGGACAACAGATTTGAAATGGGTTTTTCTTAAAACCCAAGTTGGCTCTTCGTTTCGTTGAAAAAGGTGCCCCGGTGATGAAGATATTTAATTTTAAATATTTAGTTTAAATTTTATTTATTTAAAATTTAAATTAATATTTTAAAATTAAATTAAAGTATTTTTCGACATGTTTGGAAATGCCGACGTGTTTGGTAATGCATCGAAGTGCATATAAAAGGTGGCAATGGAATTCATTAAAGCAAGTAATGTTTTCGATATGAATCCTCGTGCAACGTCTGCAGTGAAGGAAGAGCTAATGTTATCGGGCATGAAATCAATTAAGGTGCTCGAGGAGCCAAAAGTTGACGAAAAATTGTGTGCGAACGAGATTCCGGAAGACGCCCTTCGAAAGCGCATGATATGGGTAGAAAAAGGAAATATTAGAAAAGGAGGTCGAAGATTGGTAGAAAATATGACTTGTGCTTTAGACATGTTGAGATTGATCAGTGAAAAGAATACCATGCTCGTTGTTATAAAGATGCAGACGAAAACCTTTTAAAGACGTCGAAAACCCCTACACGATCATCAAAGCTAATATTGTGAAATCTTTTGATTACATGGAAATCGAGAAAGTGTTACTGGTACACATTTCGAAGGGTACAGAGAATCGAACTGCTATTGCAGTTTCATCCACCATGACAGCAGCGTTAGGTGCTGGTTTCAGTGAAGGGTCTTCGAATAAGTAGGTCTCGAGATCGAGACTAAGCGACAATTGAGGATTAAAGTTTTTTGTCTCCATGCGCCAATAAGAAATAGTGAAGAAAAAGTAAATTGCTCCTTGGTTCACACGGGCAGCTTAGCCCACATGGTTGAGGCCCTAGTGCTAGGGCTTGCACGACTTGAGAGGTCGTGGGTTCGAGTAGTGACGAAGGCTTAAAGTGCTACTAAGGTATGCCCCACATTTTTATTTAATGATGATAATACTTTGTTGTTTGAATTATTAGAATTTGGGAGTTATAAGGTTATGCAATGTGGTGATTTATTTTACTTTTATGGTATAAGTGGTTTTGGGAGTTATAAGGTTATGCAATGTTGTGATTTATTTTATTTTATGGTACAAGTGGTTTTAGGAGAGATAAGGAAGTTGTGCAATTAAAGGCTTTGGTGATGATTATTGAAAAGTGGAGTAATGTTGATTATTTTGTGATCTACTAACCCTTGTGAAGATTGGCAAAAGAATTTTGTGATTGTGGCAGATTTCCAAAGGGGTTCCTTCACTTCAATAAGGTATGGGCACATTCTTCTTATGAGTATGATTGGTGTATGTTTTCCTGAAATAAGATTGGAGTGAAAAGGTATTCAACAAGGTTTCCTTTGGTTGGGTGTAAGTCCTATTTTCTAGTTTGTTGAAGACTACTTATGCATTGTTATCATTGATGAGAGTTTTGGTGAATGCATAATTCTGGTTTGAGGTAGTGGAAGCATTGTGCACTAGGGTTTATGTTTGTGAGTCTTGCTACTTGCTTTGAGTTGGTGAAACCCTTGGTTGGGTGTTTTGAGGTTGATGGTTGAGTTGCTTCCATAGAGGTTGGTTGATCAAGTTATTGCTTTTACTTGATACATGATATTGGGCTTACTCCATTGAGTTGATTTGAACAAGTTATTCTTTGCATTTGGTGATATTGTGTTGGTGGCTGTTTTGTTCAAATATCTTTGGAGGGAAAAGGATTTCTACTTGTTTCCTTTTCTTGTGATGATTGGTTGAATGCTTCAAGGTTAATGTTGAGTTGAATGATGTTGGTTAAACCTTGTCTTTGAGCATTGTTGTTGAAGCCCTAATTGGTTGAGAAAAGATATTGGTTGTTGGAAAGAACATGAGTATCATTGTTATATGAGATATTGCATGGTTGGCAATTGTTGGGTTGTGTTTCATGTTCTTGAGAAAAGCATACTACATCTATCTTATAGATTGAGTTGAGATTGAGATTGGGAGTTAAGTATAGAACATATTGAGTCTCTAACAATTCTCTTTATGCTTCTATGAGGTTGATGAATCACATTGGGTCTCTAACAATTCTCTTTGTGGGTTCATGCCAAGCAAGTTTTTCTTGATGAACTTGTGAGCAGTGACAGGTTCCATTGGGGACTTGTAAGAAGATTTGGACAGGTTCTGGGGACTTGTGAGCAGGTTTTGGACAGGTTCCTTTGGGGACTTGTGAGCAGATTTGGACAGGTCCTAGCAGAGGACTTGTGAAGCTGAGTTTGATAGTTCTTTCAGAGAACTTGAAGACAGAGGAAGAGGACATTTGTGCTAGACCGAAGGACTGTGTTTAGTGCAAATTCAAGGACTAGCTTTGAGGTGATAGAGTTGAGGATAGAGGTCTCCAGCCAGAGCAGGGAAGACAGGTGTCTTCTGTGGATAGAGTTCCATTTGCTAAGGGCAGCGGAGGCAGAGGTCTTCTAGAGGATCACCAGCCAGAGCAGAGCTAGGGGATTGGTGTCTCCTATGGGTCGGTGCCCACGAACTTGAGCTAGGGGATTGGTGTCTCCTGTGGGTCGATGCCCATGAACTTGAGATTAGGGGATTGGTGTCTCCTATGGGTCGGTGCCCATGAACTTGAGATTAGGGGATTGGTGTCTCCTTTGGGTTGGTGCCCATAAACATTGTAATTGGGAAGGTTTCCCAAAGAACATTGAGATAACTTTTAGAGAAAAGTTTTGTGGATGTAGCCCAGGCTTTCTGGGTGAACCACGTTAAAATTGGTGTCTCTTTGTGGATGATCTTGTGCATTGTTTTGATATTGCTTTGGATATATTGCTTTACTATTTTGAAGTATAAAGGAAAAGTAAAAAGAGGTCTTATACTGTTCACCCCCCTCTCAGTATAAGCTTGTGTTCTACAATTGGTATCAGAGCGAGGTTCCTTCGAAAAGTTTAACAGCTTGAAGGAAGATCTTACAAGAACACAAATGGCAAGGAAAGGCAAAAGCAAAACCATAAGACACAAGAAGAAGAAAACTCACATGGTCATGAAAGGAAATGAAGATGATCTCAATGTTGCTACTTTGGGAATGGAAATAGATTCAAGAGATGAATCAAACAGTGGAGAACAAGCCAGATTAATAAAGTTTTGCACCGGATGTGGGAAGATCGGTCACTTTGCAGCTAATTGCTCACAAGGAAGAGAATGTTTTGTTTGTGGTCAACTCTATCATAATGATCATCATTGCCATGGGTTTAGTAGAAGTGAAGATGAAGATGATCCGTTCAAAATTGGTGAAGAAACAGATTCAGAACAAGAGTGTGATGAAGAAGGAAGTGATGCAGAAACAAATTGGGAACATAAACTGATTTCAGACCTGAGTAAAAAGGTTGAGGATGCAGAAGATATAATCACCAGCTTGAAAGTTCAAGCAGAAGATTACAAGAAAATTTTTGAAGATCTCGAAATGCAATCATCTAGGAAAAGAGTATTGCAGCAAGCTAGAAAAAGAAATTGACGGTTTAAGAATGCAGATAGAAGAAATGAGTAATAAAGTTGGTATATACAGCAAACATGAAGAGGAATCTAACAAAGTTGTTAACAATCTGAAGCTAAAAATAGAAGAGTTCAAAAAGAGTGAAGAAACTCTCAGGTATCAGATCAATGAGAAAGAGACTGTTTGCTGCAAACAAAAAGAAGAGATTGTTTCATTGAAGAAACAACTAGAAGAGGCCAATACAACTCTTAAAATCAAATATGAGCACAACAATCAAGAAAAGAAGAGCGTCTACCTTGACAAAGCAAGTAAGTGTTTTAGTAGTGATAGTGAAAGTTCTTCAGGTGATTATAAAAATGAGATTTTGTTCATATCAGAAAAGGAGGAAGAACCGAAATGTCTTAGATATGGAAAGTGTTGGCACCTTGAGGATAATTGCAAAAATAATGATTTGGTTGCTAGTATGTATGAGGATGCTTCAAAAAGTGATAAGGAAGATGCATGTATGGTTTTTGAAAAGGGTAGCACCTCTAGTGATAAGAAATCTGAAAAAGGCCTTGATAATTCAAAGTGCAATCAAATAGAGGATCTTGAATGTGAACTTACTAATGCTCTTAGTGTCTTGAAAAAGGAAAGAAAGAAGAATGCTAGACTCAAGGATAAGTTAGATGAATGTTGCATGGAGAGAGATAAACTTATAGAAAGTCTTGACGTCTCTATGGCTAAGGCACAAGAACTCAAGAATGAGTTAGAATCTAAGGTGCTTGAGTATAGTGAATTAGATCAGAAAATGGCTTCTTTGAAAGAGGAAACTAAAGAATACAAGGATAAGCTGTACAGGTTTCAAGATAGCTCCAAAAAGGTTAAGTCTCTCATCAAAGGTCAAAGAAAGACAACAGACAAAATAGGCCTCGGTTTTGTTAAGCCTCACAAGGAACAAATTGGAGAGTCTAGTAAGAGACTCCAAAAGGAAGAAAGTTTTGATGGGGAAAGTATTTCAGATCATGAGTCCTTAAATGATAGATGCACAGAAATAGAAAACATAATTCAGAATGAGAAGAAGAAGTCTTCAGAACCTAAGAGGTCAAATAATGGAAAGTTTCAAGGCAGATGTTTTGCGTGTCACAGATTTGGTCACATGGTTGTACATTGCATGGCTCAAGTGAAGAAGGCAAATGACAGTTTCAGAAGTGGTAATTTCTTTCATGGGTATTGCTACTCTTGCAATCAGTTTGGGCATAAGGCAGTTTATTGCAAGGCAAATAACAGGAACTGGGTTAGTCAGAATAGGCTTGGTCAAAACAGGTTTGGTCAGAACAGATTTGGTCAAAACAGGTTTGGTCAGAACTGGTTTGGTCAGAACTTGTGGATTCAAAGAACAGGTATGCCTAAAAGAAATAACATTGTTACTTGTTATAAGTGCAACAATGAAGGTCACATAGTCAGACAGTGTAGAGTTGAAATTCCAGGATACAGGAACAGGAACAGTGGCATGATCAGGTCCAAGGATCAGAACAATGACAGGAACAAGAATATGGACAAAGAGTTCAAGAGAAGGCCCGACAAGGAAGTTATAGACGCTGATGATGATCAGTGCCTAATGGGAGTTTTACTCCCACCCCAGAATTAATCACCTCAATAGGAGGTGGGGGAGGGACTAAGCTAAGAGGCTCATTCTTAGTCTCGAGCCCCAAAGGTGGCCCTTTGCCATTGATGACAAAGGGGGAGAGATATGAGTAAGGGGGAGAGCTTCAAGTGAAGAGGAAAGCTTCAAGTCAGGGGAGCAAAACTTCAAAGGTAGAGTGGATTTCAGTTTTGGCTCTTGAAGATGTGTTTTTAGTAAAGTTTTGCCATCAATGACAAAGGGGGAGATTGTTGGCAATTTTGGGTACATTGGGTACATTGCCTTTGCTCAAGTGTTGATGTTGTCATTGATGTCAAGAAGCGGAAGGGTTTTTGTGAAAACCAAGGCAGACAAAATAAAAGGTTTTATTTAAAACCATGGACAACAGATTTGAAATGGGTTTTTCTTAAAACCCAAGTTGGCTCTTCGTTTCGTTGAAAAAGGTGCCCCGGTGATGAAGATATTTAATTTTAAATATTTAGTTTAAATTTTATTTATTTAAAATTTAAATTAATATTTTAAAATTAAATTAAAGTATTTTTCGACATGTTTGAAAAGCCGACGTGTTTGGTAATGCATCGAAGTGCATATAAAAGGTGGCAATGGAATTCATTAAATGGAATGTATCGATATCGATTTTAGTACATTCGTCTCCTACAAGAAGAGCTCATGTTTATCGGCATGAAATCAATAAGGTGCTCGATCGATCCAAAAGTGACAAAATGGTGCTAACGAGAGGAAGACATTCAAACATGATAGCTAGGAAAAGGCAAAAGAAAAGGAGGTCGAAGATTGGTAGAAAATATGACTTGTGCTTTAGACATGTTGAGATTGATCAGTGAAAAGAATACCATGCTCACTGTTATAAAGATGCAGACGAAAACCTTTTAAAGACGTCGAAAACCCCTACACGATCATCAAAGCTAATATTGTGAAATCTTTTGATTACATGGAAATCGAGAAAGTGTTACTGGTACACATTTCGAAGGGTACAGAGAATCGAACTGCTATTGCAGTTTCATCCACCATGACAACAGCGTTAGGTGCTGGTTTCAGTGAAGGGTCTTCGAATAAGTAGGTCTCGAGATCGAGACTAAGCGACAATTGAGGATTAAATTTTTTTGTCTCCATGCGCCAATAAGAAATAGTGAAGAAAAAGTAAATTGCTCCTTGGTTCACGCGGGCAGCTTAGCCCACATGGTTGAGGCCCTAGTGCTAGGGCTTGCACGACTTGAGAGGTCGTGGGTTCGAGTAGTGACGAAGGCTTAAAGTGCTACTAAGGTATGCCCCACATTTTTATTTAATGATGATAATACTTTGTTGTTTGAATTATTAGAATTTGGGAGTTATAAGGTTATGCAATGTGGTGATTTATTTTACTTTTATGGTATAAGTGGTTTTGGGAGTTATAAGGTTATGCAATGTTGTGATTTATTTTATTTTATGGTACAAGTGGTTTTAGGAGAGATAAGGAAGTTGTGCAATTAAAGGCTTTGGTGATGATTATTGAAAAGTGGAGTAATGTTGATTATTTTGTGATCTACTAACCCTTGTGAAGATTGGCAAAAGAATTTTGTGATTGTGGCAGATTTCCAAAGGGGTTCCTTCACTTCAATAAGGTATGGGCACATTCTTCTTATGAGTATGATTGGTGTATGTTTTCCTGAAATAAGATTGGAGTGAAAAGGTATTCAACAAGGTTTCCTTTGGTTGGGTGTAAATCCTATTTTCTGGTTTGTTGAAGACTACTTATGCATTGTTATCATTGATGAGAGTTTTGGTGAATGCATAATTCTGGTTTGAGGTGGTGGAAGCATTGTGCACTAGGGTTTATGTTTGTGAGTCTTGCTACTTGCTTTGAGTTGGTGAAACCCTTGGTTGGCTGTTTTGAGGTTGATGGTTGAGTTGCTTCCATAGAGGTTGTTTGATCAAGTTATTGCTTTTACTTGATTCATGATATTGGGCTTACTCCATTGAGTTGATTTGAACAAGTTATTCTTTGCATTTGGTGATATTGTGTTGGTGGCTATTTTGTTCAAATATCTTTGGAGGGAAAAGGATTTCTACTTGTTTCCTTTTCTTGTGATGATTGGTTGAATGCTTCAAGGTTAATGTTGAGTTGAATGATGTTGGTTAAACCTTGTCTTTGAGCATTGTTGTTGAAGCCCTAATTGGTTGAGAAAAGATATTGGTTGTTGGAAAGAACATGAGTATCATTGTTATATGAGATATTGCATGGTTGGCAATTGTTGGGTTGTGTTTCATGTTCTTGAGAAAAGCATACTACATCTATCTTATTTCTATGAGATTTGAGATTGAGATTGGGAGTTAAGTATAGAACATATTGAGTCTCTAACAATTCTCTTTATGCTTCTATGAGGTTGATGAATCACATTGGGTCTCTAACAATTCTCTTTGTGGGTTCATGCCAAGCAAGTTTTTCTTGATGAACTTGTGAGCAGGTGACAGGTTCCATTGGGGACTTGTAAGAAGATTTGGACAGGTTCCAGTGGGGACTTGTGAGCAGGTTTTGGACAGGTTCCTTTGGGGACTTGTGAGCAGATTTGGACAGGTCCTAGCAGAGGACTTGTGAAGCTGAGTTTGATAGTTCTTTCAGAGAACTTGAAGACAGAGGAAGAGGACATTTGTGCTAGACCGAAGGACTGTGTTTAGTGCAAATTCGAGGACCAGCTTTGAGGTGATAGAGTTGAGGATAGAGGTCTCCAGCCAGAGCAGGGAAGACAGGTGTCTTCTATGGATAGAGTTCCATTTGCTAAGGGCAGCGGAGGCAGAGGTCTTCTAGAGGATCACCAGCCAGAGCAGAGCTAGGGGATTGGTGTCTCCTGTGGGTCGGTGCCCACGAACTTGAGTTAGGGGATTGGTGTCTCCTGTGGGTCGGTGCCCACGAACTTGAGATTAGGGGATTGGTGTCTCCTTTGGGTTGGTGCCCATAAACATTGTAATTGGGAAGGTTTCCCAAAGAACTTTGAGATAACTTTTAGAGAAAATTTTTGTGGACGTAGCCCAAGCTTTCTGGGTGAACCACGTTAAAATTGGTGTCACTTTGTGGATGATCTTGTGCATTGTTTTGATATTGCTTTGGATATATTGCTTTACTATTTTGAAGTATAAAGGAAAAGTAAAAAGAGGTCTTATACTGTTCACCCCCCCTCTCAGTATAAGCTTGTGTTCTACAATTTGCAAACCATGCATTGTACTTTGCGGTCATCCCCACACCATCTACATTTGGTAGGTCCACCTCCTTTTCATCCTTGCAAACCACCCTCTACAACTCTACACATGGTAGCCATATCTCCTCTCGATATCTCCTATACCACACTGGCTCATTTGGAACATCCTACCTCAGCCTAAACTATAAAAGTACTCGAGATAACTGAATATACTTAGCCTGACTCTGATGTCTCCCAACCACCCACCTAACTTGATGCATTCATCGTAAGTGCTTTCTATCTCCAATCCACCTACAAGCCCACCATGGCTTCCATATCACTTGGGTATATGTCAATACAACCCACAACTTTCGATACCACTAACTCACTCATACTGGATGACTCAATAGTACCTCCTCAAAAACCATCCATCTCCTAGCATAGGGTTGCTCCCTACCCATGCCTCATATCAGCAAGCCCTCCAGCTAAGTAATGCTAAAATGCTCCCATCCCCAACACTATAGTAGCAAACTACAACTCAATCCCTTCCTCCCTCGTCTCATCACCTCATATAGCTTTCGGTATACCTGCACCAACAATGTAGGATCCCATGCATACACCTATCACCTAGTGATAAAATCACCCACTACCCCTATCAGGTTCCAAAGGAACCTACACCCAGTGTTGTTCTAGGCCATGATGTTGGCCAACACGAACATAACCAAGGTGTTGAGGGCATCCAACTCCTTCTCCATGTACATGTAAAAGTAAGGTATACCCCCACTCTCCATTCTCACACCCTACCATGCATCTCCAAATATCTTCATCATATATGTCTTCTGGTTGATCTCGACCTCAACCCAAATCCCCTCCACTGATACCTTGAGGATGTGATGTACATCCTTCAAGGTCATGGTCACCTCTCTTGTGGGGAGATAAAAAGTCCCCCTATCTGCATCCCACCTCTCTGCCAAGGTAGAGAGGTACCCCTCGTTAGCCCTCACCACATCAACCCAGGCTACCTTCACTAGCCCCACATCCTCCAGCAACTCCCACTCCTCATCCGAAATTGTCTTCCTCATCCCAAGAATGTATGGTGAGAACCGGTTTTGAGCTTCCAAAATCCTAAGCTGCAGCACAGCACAAAATATTTGTCAATAATTTTACAAAAAAAATTGGAATTCCCAAACACCGATAGGCGTTTCTACAAGCCAAAAGTGCCAATGAGCATTTGGCATAAAATTACACAAAAGACCATATTTTCACAAAATAGTGGCTTATCCCCACAAAATCTTTTCATATTGCATCCAGGCATCTATTCCATCATTTTATCAAGTTTTCTGAAGATTCCAACTGAATTTTCATTTGCGATCACAAATTGCAAATTCTCCTAACAAGTTACAAAAGCACTCCAAAATGGTCCAAATATTCACAAAATGACCATAATCATCAATATCATCATTCATACATCATTTTCACATCATTCCATATCATCATTTGCATATTTTCCAAGTCAAACAACATTCAAGTGAACCTTGTATCTAGTGGGTTATTCTATATACTTGGCGATTGTAGCGATTTGCATCCATGCAATTCGATAAGATGGAGAGCCTGCCATAAGGACACCTAGTCATTTTCATCATTCCATATATCATTGTTCAAAATCACAACCATATTTGGTACTTCACATTTTGCATAAAACATTGCCAAGAACAATTTGCACAAAAGTTATCATTGATGGCCTAGTTTGTGGGGCTTAAAAGTTATCATTGATGGCCTAGTTTGTGGGGCTTAAAACATGGAAAAAATCAAATTTCATCATTACACATTTCCCTGACAGTCATCATTGCGACTAGATTTAGCTAGGGTGATTGGTTTTGATCATAGAAATTATTTGATAGTCACTAGTTGGCCCTTCAAAGTTGACTACTTTTATCTTTGCATTTTCATATTTGCATATCAATGATGCCAGAAGGTACATTCTTCAATAGCATCGAATCACCCCAAATTTGGGGTAACCACATTTGGTTTGACTTTCCCATGATGGTATACATCTTACATGATCATGACATCTACACTTGGCAAAAATCCCTTCATCTATTGGGGCAAAAATAGACACATTTTCCATCACACATTTTCACAAAACCCTTCATCTGTCAGGGAAAAAATAGATGCATCATGTCACATTTTTCACCAATCCCCTCCATACCGTTGGGGCAAAAATAATATCACATTTGCATCATTCATTTGCATAGAATTTTTAATTGGATCATGACATTCATCCGCAAACTCATTCACCAATTGAGGGGGTAAGCTACGTAAAATTCAAATTCTTTTATTCTTTTATCTTCAAGCTCATGTTCCACATCACAAGAGAAGTTGTTTATGCACCTAGCCAAAATAGGTGTCTTACATTTTTGTATTGCATTGTGTTTCATGCAACACAGTACAAAAAGAGGCATCTATAGACAACAAAACCTAGCCACTTGTCCTCCATCTACACTTTCCTACCATTTCCACCCACTATTCATGCATATTTATATATAAAAATATTAATATTTTATATATTATATTTTATATATATTTATATAAGTGAATTAATCCAGCCATCCAATTTTATTTAATCATATCCATCCATCTACATCAATCCATGCCACACCCTACATTTAATATCCACCCTTCGATATTCTTTTATCTCAGCCACATGATTAGTGTCATTGAAACCCTAAGTATGCCCTAGGTTGGATTATTAATATGAGTCATTTTGATGGCTCAACCCTTGGAAAAATCCTAAGCCATTCATACCCTAAATTCGAAGAACTAGATTCCTCAACCATTCGTCCTTGAGTCCCTTGGAGCATCTGAGAACCCTTGCATTCTATCCACATCTGCCATAGCCCTTGCATCCCTCACCTAGCCAGATCTACTTTTGCAGACTTCCCCCTCAGTTATCGAATGCCTTTGGGCATTTCATGTCACTCCCAAGTGCCTTTAGGCATTTCCTTCCCCTATGCCAAGTGCCTTTGGATGCCTTTTGCCATCACCAAGTGCCCACAAGAATTTTCTATAGTTTTCAAGTACCCACGAGCATTTTACATCTGAGATCCTGAAGTCTCCCTAGCCTCCGGGTGACGCTAGGGCATCACCACATCAGTTCACTACAACAAGCTACATCAAATTAGAAGACAAAAAATATGTAAGGTAAATTCATTTGTTTGTTATTTCATTATATTCAATTTTATTTTTGTTCATTTTATTTGCAGCAAATAGTTAGGGTTTCATCATTGCTTATAGAGGGCCTCACACAAGCTACATCAAATTAGAAGACGGCAAATACGTAAGGTAAATTCATTTGTTTGTTATTTCATTATATGCAATTTTATTTTTGTTCATTTTATTTGTAGCAAATAGTTAGGGTTTCATCATTTCTTATAGAGGGCCTCACATTATGGATCCCTCACAAGTGCTACTAACTTATTTGTTGTTTTAGTGTGTGCAGATCTGTAAGTGTGACATTAGCATTGGATAGTTGCTTAAGCTGGAGTGGCCCAACATTGGATAACTAAAAGCCCACTCACTTTTTTTGGGAGCAAGGACGTGCCTGAAGACACCACCAACCTTGTTTTCTAGGGTTTTAGAGAACCCTAGCCATTGTAAATTTATATCAAAAGGATTCAAAGATCCATATTGTAACAATGGAGTTTTTAGGCTCCGCCCATTAATATTATATCATTCATTGTGCAATTCTGGGTTTTTTGTGTTCAATCTATTTAGCATTATTTGGTGTTGCATTTTTGTCTCTTCACTTATGTTTCTAGATTCTTTTTACACAAGGAACACAAAAATTTCATTATATCATCTTATATATAGATTCTCACTTGTAAGAATTTTTTTGTAGACTGCCAACCAAAGGAATGTTGAGGTTTTAGGAAGGGCCTTAAGTGACTTAACATTCTTCAAATGGAAATATTTAGGAGTAGAAAATCATTGATATTTTAGGAATTTATCTAAAGCCTTATACCCAACATGACTAAGTATCCACCATCTTTTGATAGATTCTAAACCAAATCATCCTTCCCTATAAAAAGGGCAAATAGCACTTTTGAAGCATAAATTGAAATTGATTCCTTAAAAGTTTGAGATCCTCTCCCTTAACTAGGTTGTTAACAAAAACCCATATTTTGGAATTGTTGCTTACATCAATATAATTTTAAACTTTGAACTTATGTAAGTTAAGCATCCATGGTCTAGTGATTTCTATTTTGGATAAAAAGAAAAGTATAAGACTTTAACCAAGCACTAGATGAACAAATTCTAGGGTTTCTCTCATTAATTAACTTGCTAATATTTTTTTTTTGAATTTAGATAAAAACCCCTTACGAGGCTGCCTTGGTTTGAGAAACCATGACCAGGGGGTTCTACACCATCAAAATCACCCGGGAGTCATGCCCGGCCCTGACTGCACCAACATTATCAACTAGATTTTGGGTACCCAATGTGCATTTGGTAGGGTGGAGATTTGAACCAGGGACCTCCCTTGGAGGATTGCCCTACCCTCTCCAACTCACCTACAACACATGGGTACTAATTTATTTATTTATTAGTTGAACTCTATAATATCAATTTTTATGTGGTTGAGCTATTAGGTAGGGTGCATTTCCTAAACAATTTTATTGCATCGAAAAAACCTATATATTTTGTAAGTAACATTTTTTCCCTACTCTTTCCTTGGTATTTAAATAATCTCCAACCATGTCTTTTTTTGCATACTAGAGGAATTGATAACTCGTTACATTTTTTATTACCTCTTCATGGGTTTGAATCCTACTCCTTACTACCACTATAACCTCCAGTTGTGTTAGGTAAAATTTTTAACATAGTCAACAATGCTAGCGTGACATGCCCTCTGGTTCTACGAGGCCTTAAGATTTGAATCAAGGTTACACATGCAAAACAAGGTGCTTTACTAACCGACCAAACCCTCTGACCTAATCTCCAACCATGTTTTTTCCCTAATTCCAACTTCATAAATTTTATCATTTGGTTGGTAATCATGTCCTCCAACACTCTAACAGTATATGACTTACAAAGAGGAAATTTAATTTTTTTCTCACATCCTTTCCAAAAAAAATCTCTTTGAATTTTGTCAAATTTGGATGTTATACTTGCTTTCAATATTGATAGTGGCATCTTATAGAGAGATAAATTAAAATGTAGTCTTTGATTTATAGCATTATATCTAGGCTAAGAACTTTTCCAACCTACCAAACTTATCTTTCCAACATGCTAAATAATATTTTGTTCTATCTAAACTTAAGTCACAAAGTTTCTTCTTATTTTCTTTATCAAATAAATGAATTCGTAGATATGTTGATGGTAATTTTATAACTTTAAACCTTGAGATATTCATAATAATTCATTTTAAATATATGTAACTATTAATGAAAATATCTAATATATTATAGCATTAACCAATCATTTAGAAGCCTTCTTATAGCATAATAATATGGATTTAAACTCCATGACCTTGCTAATTCAAGGATGATCTAAAAGGAAAGTATCATCAACAAATTGAATATATTTGAAGGGACCATATGTTGCAACATATATACCTTTTATTTTCCTCTCATTTTGCATTTGAGAAAGCTCTCCATAATGCTTGAGCAATAATAAGGAAGTGTAGACACCAAAAACTGGTCACCCACAACATAACATTGAAGAACACAAGCTTATACTGAGAGGGGGGTGAACAGTATAACACCACTTTTTATTTTTCTTTACCAAAAAATATTATGCAATATATAAATGGCAATATCAACAGCAATAATCAAAGCAATGCACAAATCACCACACACAATAAAGATACCAATTTAACGTGGTTCACCCAATGTGGGCTACTCCACGGAGAAAATATTTCACTAAAATTTTCTCAACAAATATCTTGGGAATCCTTTTCCTATTACAATGTTTATGGACCTCTATCCAAAGGAGACACCAATCCCCTAATCAAGTTTTTGGATCTCTATCCATAGGAGACACCAATCTCCTTAGCTGGTTCGTGGATCTCTATTCCATAGGATAACTTCTTCTCCTCTGCTCTAGCTGGTGATCCTCTAGAATACAATTGCCTCCACTGCATTGGTTTTTGGATCTATCTCCATAGAAGACTCATATCCTCACTCAGAAGACCTCTATCCTCACTGCCTTGGATAATGGATCTCTATCCATTGGAAACTAATATATTTTGCTCTATCACCGTCAAAGCTTACTCTCAGCTCTGTCTCAGGTCTGCACTAAACACGGTCCTTCCATATACCACAAATCTGCTGAATATTTATCTCTAATATACACTAAATTTTGTCCTTTGGTCTAGCACAAATCTACTCAATATCTGTCCTCAAATATACACTAAACATAGTCCTTTGATCTAGCACAAATCTGCTCTATCTCTGTTTTCGATCTATGCTAAACATAGTCCTTCATTATAGCACAAATCTGCTCAATATTTGTCTTTGGTCTGGCACAAACCTATCCTCAAATATGCACCAAAAATTATCCTTAAATCTATCCTCAAATCTATCCTCAAGCCTTAACACAAAGCTTGATCCAATCATAAATCAACTCTGCTAGATCTACCCCAAATCTTAACTCAAGGTTTGAACAAATCAATCAATCAACTCTGCTCACAAGTCTTCTCAAAGACTTGCCTCAAATCTATCCACAAGTCCTCTCTAGAACTTGTCAAATATGCTCAACAAGTCCTCACTAGAACTTGTCCAATCTGCTCAACAAGTCCTCACTAGAACTTGTCTAATATGCTCAACAAGTCTTCACTAAGACTTGCCACAAATTTGCATTGTAAGCTTCCACAAAAGCTTACTCAACTCGGTCCTTAAGTCCACTCTATAACTTACTCAAATTTGTCCACTAGCTTTCACAAAAGCTTTATATAACTCAACTCAATCTATCACAAAAAATCTCTTCAATCACAAAAACAAGATTCACATAGAATCTTGTTTAATCTCATAGAAACATATAGAGAATGGTTAGAGACTCAATATGCTTCATACTCACAATAATGCTCAATCACTTTCAAACTCTTTTGTTTAACCATAGAAACATATAGAGAATGGTTAGAGACTCAATATGTTTCAACAATGTGTTGAGCAAGGTGCAGCAAACAATATTGTCATTGTTGTCAACACAGTCAGACAAATTTATTGATGCAATGGACAAGAGTTTATTGAACAACAAGGTGCAGCCAAAGTACAATGGATAGGAGTTCAGTGTTGAGCAAGGTGTTGCAGGAGGATTGTCATTGTTGTCAATACAGTCAGTTAGATCTAATGATGCAATGGACAAGCAGTTCAGAAGTCACTCAGATGTAGAGGATAAAGTTCAAAAGTTAGTCAGATCATGAGTCCTTAAATGATAGATGCACAGAAACAGAAAACATAATTCAGAATGAGAAGAAGAAGTCTTCAGAACCTGAGATGTCAAGAAGCGAAAAGGTTTTTTGTGAAAACCAAGGCAGTCAAAATAAAAAGTTTTATTTAAAACCATGGATAACATATTTGAAATGGGTTTTTCTTAAAACCCAAGTTGGCTCTTCGTTTCGTTGAAAAAGATGCCCCGGTGATGAAGATATTTAATTTTAAATATTTAGTTTAAATTTTAAAGGTTTTTTGTGAAAACCAAGGCAGTCAAAATAAAAAGTTTTATTTAAAACCATGGATAACAGATTTGAAATGGGTTTTTCTTAAAACCCAAGTTGGCTCTTCGTTTCGTTGAAAAAGATGCCCCGGTGATGAAGATATTTAATTTTAAATATTTAGTTTAAATTTTATTTTATTTAAAATTTAAATTAAAATATTAAATTAAATTAAAAGGGCCGACGTGTTACTATTTCGCGGCAATAAGCTACAGGAAAGTGACGAAGGTGGCAGAAGAGTTTGAGGCCGACAAAGTTAAATCTGGGCCGACGAATTTTAGGGTTTGGCAGACATTCTTAGGGTTACAGTCAATGGATTTTAGGGTTTGGCAGCTGACAAATTCTAGGGTTTCTCAGTCGACGTTCTTCTAGGGTTTGTTTCTAAAAATTTCTTCTATAAAAGCAAGGGTACTTCGAGTTTGAAAAATGGGGTGTTAAGATAAAGTGCAAATGCGAGCATAGTGTTTGTGAAAGTGAAGTTCGTGTTGAGCAGAGAGCAGAATGTGAAACGACACAGAGTGTGCAGAGAAGCACGAAGGGCAAAGTTGATTACAAAGTCTGGCTGTAGCAGTGCAGCAGACTGTGTGAAGTGATTGCGCAAGAGAGAGCAGAGTGCGCAGAGATTGCAAAGGTGATGTAGACCAGTTAGAGTCTTGCAATAACAAAGGTATATGTCAAACATTTTTATTCAAAATTGAAGTCCAGTTGGTGTTGGCAAATTAGGGGTTGGTGCTCCTTTCTGTTGATGCAGATAAATAAGGGGTTGGTGCTCCTTCCAGTTGGTGCTGGTAAACAAATTGTAAAGTTGGTGCTTTGCAAGAGGCTGGATTTGGATAGGAGTCCAAGCAGCCATTCTTTTTGAGGAGTAGCCATTTTGGTGAACCTCGTTAAAAATCTGTGTTGTGTGATGTTCTCTTGCGGTACTTATTATATCTGTTTATAAGTTTTATCTGCTGCAATTTTTAGAGCTGTTTATTTATCTTTTGGAATGCTACACTGATTCACCCCCCCTCTCAGTGCCATACTAAGTACAACAATTGGTATCAGAGCCAAGTTCCCAATTTTGGCTAAATCAGTCAGGGTTGATCTTGGATTAGTACACAATGGCTAAGAAGAATAGATCCTCATCCAAAAACCAAAAAGCCCCCCTCCATTTTTCTAATAGGAGAAGAGGAATTTGAACCGAAAAAGGTAGAAGAAGTGATTGAACAAGAATATGATGAAGAAGAAAGTGAGGCTGAAGTAGATTTGGAAGGAGAGAATAATTTCGCTCTTGAAGAGTGGAGTATAGAAAATAAGAAAGACAGAAGAAGATTCCAAGAAATTGGAAGAATATGGGGATGAGATTGAAAATATGAATTCCAAGAATTCCAGAAGCTAGAAGAAGAGATAGACGGTCTAAGAATACAATAAGAGATGAATAAGAAAGTTAATGTATGTAACAAACATGAAGAGGATTCTAACAAAGTAGTTAGTAATCTAAAGCTGCAAGTAGAAGAGTCTAAAAGGATTGAGGAAACTCTCAGGTCGCAGATCAATGAGAAAGAGATTATTTGCCGCAAACAAGAAGAAGAGATTGTTTCATTGAAGAAACAACTAGAAGAGGCCAATACAAATCTTAAATTCGATAAGAGCACAAAATTGCCAGATAAAATGATAAGTCATCAGAAAAGCTCCACGGTTAAGCATGGTCTTGGATATGAAGCTGAACAACCTTTATCTTCCAATTCTGCAGAGAAGAAGAAGTTCACTGTTGAAGGGTCCGAGCAAGAAAAGGTTAAAGTTGTATCTTCAAAAGAAAGAAAATATCAAAGGAGATTTACAGCAAAGCAGCCACAACAAAAGAGGTTCTACCACTCTCACTCTTTTTATGCTAACACTTTTAATGGCTATTGTTTCAGATGTAACCAGTATGGTCACAAGGCAACTTATTGTGGATTAAATAATAAATCAAAGAGTTATGCTAGTCGAAATACATCTGCATATCTGAGTGAACACTTTGTACAATGTTTTCAATGCAATGGTCATGGGCACATAGCAAGGTTTTGTCCAAGCACTTCTGTATCAAATCTAAGGCAAAATAGTAGATTTCATAAGATGCAAAGAACACAACACAGACAGGGAATAAATCAGGTTCATAGAAGAAAGGAAAATAATCATTCATCATGGATGCATAAGAGACAACCACACCAGAGAGATATTCGAGTTCACACAATGATGCAAAATAGGGACGCAGGTGAAAAATCCAAGCTCGAGGTCAAGAAAGTCTGGAGAAAGAAAGAAGAGAGGAAATCGTGTCTCCTTGAACTAAAGGAGACTGCTCTTCTGCTGCACTAAGCAACTCCAGGTAACACATCCTCAAGGGGAGCATTTTGAAAAAGGTTTTATTTTATTGCTCTTATATGTTTGTTGGGTTAACCTGAGGATGAAAGGCAAGTAGTAAGGAGGAGTTGCACTATAGTTGTTTAAATTTATTTCAGTTCATATAGTTGTTTGTGGAAGTGCCATGAAGGCTGGAGATTAAATGGAGAGTCGCCACCATTTTTAGTACTGTTGTATGTCATTGTTGTACTGTTGATGTTCTTACTGTAACTGTTCGAAGCCATGAAATGTAACAGTTCAGATAATTTGATTAGTGGAAGAATTTTTGCTCTAGCTACGTATTTATATTTCGATAAAAGAACCGTGTATCTGTTCCATTCATTGATGTAAAGATTGTTAGAAGTTTCATGGTGCCTTGGTGGAATTATTTAATTCTCAGATAGTTTCGTTTTAACTGTTAATAAAATGCCAATCCGAGGTTAAGAAGTATAAGGCTGAGTAAAGAGATGAATGGTTGGTCGTGAAGTGTTTGACAGAATGTTTTCTCCAGATTTGCACAGTTGAAAGTAAGAGGTGACCAGCGTTGACTGCAGAAAACTTAGACAAAGCTGCAAATGTAAAAACGGATCTGATTTGTGTTAAGGTACAGTATTTTATGCGTGCACAGAGTTGATAGTAATACTGCAGTGTTGGTACAGTACTGAACAAGAGTTGGTTGATACATTCTTGGACTAGGGTTGTGTGAGAGATGATTGGTTGAGTAAAGATAATTGAGCATAGTCAAGTGATTGATTGCATGTGGTTGTTCAAGTCCCATAAAATAAACTTTTCTTGATTTGAGTTGAGATTGAGATTTGAGAATAGAAGATATTAAGTCTCTAACAATCTTCTGTATGCTTCTATAAAGTGGATTTAATTTTAAACTATCATTCTGTGTTGAGCTTATCTTGAGTACCACTTGAGCATGTTTGATTGAGCCTTTGAAGAAGGTCTTTGAGAAATATTTTGAGGACAATGCTGGGACAAATTGCCAGAGAAGTTTTGGACAAGTTTTTAGAGAGCTTGGCAAGAGCATATTTGGGCAAGTTCCTTGGTGAGCTTGTTAAGCAGGTTCTTAGTGAGCCTATTGACTGAACATTGAAGGTGACAGAGTACAGAATACAGAATTTCAATGAATAGAAATTTTGGCATCCAACACAGCTGAAGTTAGATCAGAGTGAGGATTCTTCAAGTGAAGAAGAGGTCCACCAGTCAGTGCAGCAAAGAGACAGAGTCTTCTATAATATTACAAGGGTACTATGGAGTATGGGTTATGGTATCCTAAAGATGCAGATTGGTTGAGTGGTTAAAATTCCCAAGAAGTGACTAACTTGGGATCACATTCTCAGGGGGAGCATTTGTGTATTTGTTTTTCTTCTTGTTCATGCTTGGAATATTTGCTAATTGTAATAATTTGTGTCTAAGAATATTGTGCATAGACTCAGGGGGAGTCTGCAGCAGCCCTTTGGTATTATTGTCAAAGGGGGAGAAGATTTACAAGAAAATTGCACATGTGTTGCCAACAATTCCAAAGGGGGAGATTGTTGAGCAAGGTGCAGCAAATAGTATTGTCATTGTTGTCAACACAGTCATACAAATTTATTGATGCAATGGACAAGAGTTTATTGAACAACAAGGTGCAGCCAAAGTACAATGGATAGGAGTTCAGTGTTGAGCAAGGTGTTGCAGGAGGATTGTCATTGTTGTCAATACAGTCAGTTAGATCTAATGATGCAATGGACAGGCAGTTCAGAAGTCACTCAGATGTAGAGGATAAAGTTCAAAAGTTAGTCGGATCATGAGTCCTTAAATGATAGATGCACGAAATAGAAAACATAATTCAGAATGAGAAGAAGAAGTCTTCAGAACCTGAGATGTCAAGAAGCAGAAAGGTTTTTTGTGAAAACCAAGGTAGTCAAAATAAAAAGTTTTATTTAAAACCATGGATAACATATTTGAAATGGGTTTTTCTTAAAACCCAAGTTGGCTCTTCGTTTCGTTGAAAAAGATGCCCCGGTGATGAAGATATTTAATTTTAAATATTTAGTTTAAATTTTAAAGGTTTTTTGTGAAAACCAAGGCAGTCAAAATAAAAAGTTTTATTTAAAACCATGGATAACATATTTGAAATGGGTTTTTCTTAAAACCCAAGTTGGCTCTTCGTTTCGTTGAAAAAGATGCCCCGGTGATGAAGATATTTAATTTTAAATATTTAGTTTAAATTTTATTTTATTTAAAATTTAAATTAAAATATTAAATTAAATTAAAAGGGCCGACGTGTTACTATTTCGCGGCAATAAGCTACAGGAAAGTGACGAAGGTGGCAGAAGAGTTTGAGGCCGACAAAGTTAAATCTGGGCCGACGGATTTTAGGGTTTGGCAGCTGACAAATTCTAGGGTTTCTCAGCCGACGTTCTTCTAGGGTTTGTTTCTAAAAATTTCTTCTATAAAAGCAAGGGTACTTCGAGTTTAAAAATGGGGTGTTAAGATAAAGTGCAAATGCGAGCATAGTGTTTGTGAAAGTGAAGTTCGTGTTGAGCAGAGAGCAGAATGTGAAACGACACAGAGTGTGCAGAGAAGCAGAGTGTGCAGAGAAGCACGAAGGGCAAAGTTGATTACAAAGTCTGGCTATAGCAGTGCAGCAGACTGTGTGAAGTGATTGCGCAAGAGAGAGCAGAGTGCACAGAGATTGCAAAGGTGATGTAGACCAGTTAGAGTCTTGCAATAACAAAGGTATATGTCAAACATTTTTATTCAAAATTGAAGTCCAGTTGGTGCTGGCAAATTAGGGGTTGGTGCTCCTTTCTGTTGGTGCAGATAAATAAGGGGTTGGTGCTCCTTCCAGTTGGTGCTGGTAAACAAATTGTAAAGTTGGTGCTTTGCAAGAGGCTGGATTTGGATAGGAGTCCAAGCAGCCATTCTTTTTGAGGAGTAGCCATTTTGGTGAACCTCGTTAAAAATCTGTGTTGTGTGATGTTCTCTTGCGGTACTTATTATATCTGTTTATAAGTTTTATCTGCTGCAATTTTTTAGAGCTGTTTATTTATGTTTTGGAATGCTACACTGATTCACCCCCCCTCTCAGTGCCATACTAAGTACAACACAATGCTCAATCACTTTCAAACTCTTTCTCAAATTAGTAAAGAACAATTTGTTTCACATAACTTGAACTATCACTCCAACACTTCCAATCAACTAAGCTCAATCAACTCCACTCAACCAATCACTCAACAATGATAGCTTAGTCAACAATGCTTATCAAACAAATCTCACATAACAATGATACTCATGATCTTTCACAAATCCTAGTTCAGGATAGTTCACATAACAATGATACTCATGATCTTTCACAAACCCTAATCATGCACATGAAGGCTCACTCAATATTTCCAACAATGCTTATCAAACAAGGTTTCTAGCATCAACCTTCATTCCAAAAAAACCCTCATCAATCAATATTGGATATCTCAAAACCAAACTCAACAATGCTTATCAAACAATCCTTTTCACTCCAACTTAGCATTCACAACACTCAATCCAACAATATTTCACTCACAAGGAAGATATGCCCATACCTTTTTCTTGATGTAGAAATGACCTCAAAACCTGTCTCAATCACAATCAACCTCTTTGCCAATCTCAAGGGTTAGATAGCAAAAATCCTCACTCAAAGATTACAAGATTAACAAAACTCAAGTACACCTTATTATCTCCAAACTTTTTCAAATAAATACTTCAACCATTCAATTTCACAATAACCCTTTTTCAGAATTTTAATGCATGAAACAATCCAAACACTACTTATGTCTCCCTACTCAATATTGCATTTTTCAAGTAATTAACTTTATAAAATAGTGCAATATATTTTTAACCCTCAATCAAAATATTTCAACTTCTCTAAGGTAAAAATTAATTACCTTACCCTTTTAACTCCCTAAACTCTTTAACAAAACAAATAACCTCACGTGCTAATTTTCCCTCTTCACTCTACACTCCAAGCGCAGAAATAATCCAAGCACTTTGAGTGCTATCAACAACCTTAGGGCAATACACAATTTAATAAAAATTAAATACCTCCTCGTGCGCTCCCCATGGGATCGATCCCTGGTCGAAGCGCCTGTAGCACCTTAGCCATGGCTCCCTAGCCGCGTGAGCTAAGCACTCACGTGGGAGTCAAAGGTGCTAAAAGCACTTTGACTCTCCCTTGCCTGCCAAGAGCCAAAAAGGCTCTTTCCACATCGTCGACAAAAATTGAACGTAGCACCTCGCATTCCAAAACCTTTGCACAATCCAAAATCACCGCTAGCCCAACCGTCATTGGTTGGTGGTCCCTTCCGCTTTCACCACTTTGACTTCCTCAGAATTTGGAGGTTAAATAAAAATTAAATCTTTCTCCTTAGCTTTGCTTGCTCACAAAATTATGTCGCATTCCCTCTTAATTCGCATGCGCTTGAATTTTTGGAGACTTACTTTCCTTTGGGGAAAGGCTATGGTATTTATACCATATGCCTCCCTCTCCTCCACGTCGATGGAAATAATTAATTAAGTGCCTTCCAATGCATGTCGGCGGAGATAAATGGTTTTTGGCGCCTAACCCAACTTTGGGTTATTTAAAAATATTATTTATAAATAATTTTATAATGTAAACATTATAAATTATTTATAAACTACCTTAGGCATAATTAAACTTTTAATATTATAATGAAATATTATAATATTATTTCCATTGGGCCTAGGTGTTTTCCTCTTTCGCCCTTGGGCCTTTTCTAACTGCCTTTAATATTATAATATTATTTCCTTTAGGCCTTTTCTTCAGGGTATTTAACCGTCCTTTTGACCAAGCAACTGGAGCTCTTAGATCAAATCTCTTGGGATTAAAATATAAATATTTTAACCCTTCTTCTGCCAAGTCCTACACTGATTCCTGACATTGACTCTTGACATCAATGACAACACAACTAACTCAAAATTTCCAACAATCTCCCCCTTTGTCATTGATGGCAACCCCTTTTTTTACCAAACCTTTTCCTCTTTCAAAACTGCTCTCCCTAAGAAACTACAAATCTTTCCCCCTTTCAAAACTGCTCTCCCCTAACTCAAATCTCTCCCCCTTTGTCATCAATGGCAAAGGGTCACCTTTGGGGCTCGAGGCTAAGAATGAGACTCTTAGCTTAGCCCCTCCCCCACCTCCTCTTGAGGTGATTAATTCTAGGGTGGGAGTATCTCTACTCCCAGCATACACTGATCTTTACCTTTGTCCACCTTCTTCCTTAACTGATCCTTTTGATTCCTTTGACTATTCATGTTCCTGCTTGTCTCTGGAATTTTTGCTCTACACCACTTTGTTGTATGCCCATCATTATTGCACTTATAACACTTAATGTTGTTATTCCTTAAAGGTGCAAATATCTTGGGGTTTCTCCTGGTGAAGCCATATCCATTCCTGTCATGAACCCTACAATTTACTGCCTTGTGACCAAACTGATTACAAGAGTAGCAATACCCTTGAAAAAGCTGCCTATTTTTGAAACTTCCATATTCCTATCTTTCATGTGTCCTGCACTGTGTAGCCTTGTGCCCAAACCTGTGACATGAGAAGCATCATCCATTGAAACTACCTTGCCTTGACCCCATTGGTCTCTTAGTTTCTTTTACCCTATGTTGGTTCCTGTTCCATCTGTTCCTCATTTGTGCATTGTTCCTTTCCTTGTTGAACTTTCTATTGTCCAACTCATCCTCAGAAGTCTCACTCTCTCTTACACTCTCTTCTTCTGAAGCTTCTTCTTCTTCGAAGCTTGAGATTGACTCCTCTCCTTGTTTTCTTTGTACCTATTCAAAACCAAGACCTGTCTTGTTTGATGTAGGTTTTTGTGTCTTGATAATCTTATCCAATTTCTTTGAGCTTCTCCCAAACCTGTGTAACTTATCCTTAGACTCTTTTACTTCCTTCCTTAGTGAAGCTACCTCATGCTCTAACCTTTCACATTCTAAAACCTTTGCTTCTAACTTCTCTTTGAATCTCCTTGTCTTAGCTATTGAGTTGGTTAGATCCTCTATAAGCTTTCCTTTCTCTTCATCACATTCTTGAAATTTAAGCTTGAGTTTTGAGTTTTGCTTTCTTACCTCCCTTAGTGCATCAAGAGCAAAAATAAGTTCACCTTCAAGATCAACTTCTCCTTTCTCTGATTCTTCCTCTATTTGTTTACCTTTAGGATTATCTTCATTCCTTTCTGATTTATTTCCACTAGAAGTACTCCCTTCTTCTTCTATTGCCATAAGAAGATTTTCTTCTGGTCCTTCAAATGTATCTTCATATTCATCATCACTAAAACTGAAACCACTCCTTGTACAACTATCTTCAAGATGACCAAAGTTACCACATCTAAAACACTTGAGAATCATTGGTGCCCTTTTTCTAACATCATCCTTTTCTTTTGCTAGAAATAGTACTTCATATTTATCATCATCTGAGGAACTTTCATCACTATCACTTGAGCTCTTACCTGCCTTGTTTGCATAGAAACTCTTCTTATGCCTTTGGAAAAACTTCTTTCCTTGTTTGCCTTGTCCATCCCTACTTTTCTTTTGATACCTATGTTTTCCTGTTTCCCTGTTCTTATGATCCTATTTTTCTTCATCATTGCTATTTCCAGCCTCTGGAAAATCAGATGCATAGTGACCATATTTTCCACAATTGAAACATCTAACTGATTTCGTACCTTTATAATTTCTCGAGTCCTTGTTCTTTCTGCCATAATTTGCTTCTTCATCACTGGATGACTCATTGCTTGAATCTGACTTCTTACCCTTTGTCTTCTTAGTATCTTTGAAGGTTGCTTCTTTCTGGGGATTAGGTTCCTCTTTTATTCTCATCTCAAAAGCTGTGAGAATGCCATGTAATTCATCCCTTGTCAAAATATCAATATCTTTTGACTCTTCTATAGCTGAAATATTTTCACTAAACCTTTTTGGGAGTGATCTTAAAATCTTATCACAAACATCAGATTCTTGAACTTCAAGCCCAAGTCCTTGCATGGAGTTAACAACCTCATCCACATGAAGTAGGTATGCAACAATGTTTTCTTCATCCTTCATCTTTAGGTCTTCAAATATTCCCTTGTAATTTTGCAACTTTACCCTTTTGACCTTTTTATCTCCTTCATATATGCCTTGCAACTTATCCCAAATTTCCTTTGCTGATTTGTAGTGCATAACCTTTATAAACTCTGTTTCACGTAAACCTTTCAAAATTCCATTCATTTCTCTTGAATTGTAATGATGTAGAAGCTTACCATATTTATCTATAGGTGGAGTAGTTGGTGGTATGTATCCATTCTCAACTGCTTCCCATACCTCATTTCCAAGTGCCATCAAGTGAATCTTCATTCTCATACTCCAAAGTACATAATTGTTCCCATCGAACAATGGTGTTGAATTCCCTGAAGATCCATCCTTAGAATCCATCTGTGTTCTTGTAATATTTTCCTTCAAGCTGTTAAACTCTTCCAAAGGAACCCGCTCTGATACCAATTGAAGAACACAAGCTTATACTGAGAGGGGGGTGAACAATATAAGACCACTTTTTACTTTTCTTTCCCAAACAATATTATGCAATATATCAATGGCAATATCAATAGCAATAATCAAAGCAATGCACAAATCACCACACACAATAGAGACACCAATTTAACGTGGTTCACCCAATGTGGGCTACTCCACGGAGAAAATATTTCACTAATATTTTCTCAACAAATCTCTTGGGAATCCTTTCCCTATTACAATGTTTATGGACCTCTGTCCAAAGGAGACACCAATACCCTAATCAAGTTCATGGATCTCTATCCATAGGAGACACCAATCCCCTTAGCTGGTTCGTGGATCTCTATCCATAGGAGAACTCCTCCTCTTCTTTGGTTGGTGATCCTCTAGAAGACTACTGCCTCCACTGCACTGGCTTGTGGATCTCTCTCCACTGAAGACTCCTATCCTCACTCAGAAGACCTCTATCCTCACTACCCTGGCTAATGGATCTCTATCCACTGGAGACTACTATCCTCTGCTCTATCACCTCCAAATCTTACTCTCAACTCTATCTCAAATTTGCACTAAACACAATCCTTCGATCTAGCACAAATCTACTCAATCTCTATCCTCAAATCTACACTAAACATAGTCCTTCGATCTAGCACAAATTTGCTCAATATCTATCTTAAATATACACTAAACATAGTCCTTAGGTTCTGCTCAATCTCTATATCTAGTCTAGCACAAACCTATCCTCAAATCTGCACCAAATACTATCCTTAATATCTATCCTCAAATATGTCCTCAAGCCTTAACACAAATCTTGATCCAATCACAAATCAACTCTGCTAGATCTACCCCAAACCTTAACTCAAGGTTTGAACAAATCAATCAATCAACTCTGCTCACAAGTCTTCTCAAAGACTTACCTCAAATATATCCACAAGTCCTCTCAAGAACTTATTCAATCTACTCAACAATTCCTCACTAGAACTTGTCAAATCTGCTCAACAAGTCCTCACTAGAACTTGTCCAATATGCTCAACAAGTCTTCACTAAGACTTACCTCAAATCTGCATTGTAAGCTTCCACAAAATCTTACTCAACTCAGTAAGTCCACTCTAGAACTTACTCAAATATGTCCAATAGCTTTCACAAAAACTTTATACAACTCAACTCAATCTATCATAGAAAATCTCTTCAATCACACAAACAAGCTTCACACATAATCTTGTTTAATATCACATAAACATATAGAGAATGGTTAGAGACTCAATATGCTTCACACTCACAATAATGCTCAATCACTTTCAAACTCTCTTGTTTTACCACATAAACATATAGAGAATGGTTAGAGACTCAATATGTTTCAACAATGCTCAATCACTTTCAAACTCTTTCTCAAATTAGTAAAGAACAATTTGTTTCACAGAACTTGAACTATCACTCCAACACTTCCAATCAACTAAGCTCAATCAACTCCACTCAACCAATCACTCAACAATGATAGCTTAGTCAACAATGCTTATCAAACAAATCTCACATAACAATGATACTCATGATCTTTCACAAACCCTAGTTCAAGATAGTTCACATAACAATGATACTCATGATCTTTCACAAACCCTAATCATGCACATGAAGGCTCACTCAATATTTCCAACAATGCTTATCAAACAAGGTTTCTAGCATCAACCTTCATTCTAGAAAAACCCTCATCAATCAATATTGGATATCTCAAAACCAAACTCAACAATGCTTATCAAACAATCCTTTTCACTCCAACTTAGCATTCACAACACTCAATCCAACAATATTTCACTCACAAGGAAGATATGCCCATACCTTTTTCTTGATGTAGAAATGACCTCAAAACCTGTCTCAATCACAATCAACCTCTTTGCCAATCTCAAGGGTTAGATAGCAAAAATCCTCACTCAAAGATTACAAGATTAACAAAACTCAAGTACACCTTATTATCTCCAAACTTTGTCAAATAAATACTTCAACCATTCAATTTCACAATAACCCTTTTTCAAAATTTTAATGCATGAAACAATCCAAACACTACTTATGTCTCCCTACTCAATATTGCATTTTTCAAGTAATTAACTTTATAAAATAGTGCAATATATTTTTAACCCTCAATCAAAATATTTCAACTTCTCTAAGGTAAAAATTAATTACCTTACCCTTTTAACTCCCTAAACTCTTTAACAAAATAAATAACCTCACGTGCTAATTTTCCCTCTTCACTCTACACTCCAAGCACAGAAATAATCCAAGCGCTTTGAGCGCTATCAACAACCTTAGGGTAATACACAATTTAACAAAAATTAAATACCTCCTTGTGTGCTCCTCGCGGGATCGATCCCTGGTCGAAGCGCCTACAGTGCCTTAGCCATGGCTCCCTAGCCACGTGAGCTAAGCGCTCACATGGGAGTCAAAGGCGCTAAAAGTGCTTTGACTCTCCCTTGCCCGCCAAGAGCCAAAAGGCTCTTTCCACATCGTCGACAAAAATCCAAAATCACCGCTAGCCCAACCACCATTGGTTGGTGGTCCCTTCCACTTTCACCGCTTTGACTTCCTCAGAATTTGGAGGTTAAATAAAAATTAAATCTTTCTCCTTAGCTTTGCTTGCTCACGAAATTATGTCGCATTCCCTCTTAATTCGCATGCGCTTGAATTTTTGGAGACATACTTTCCTTTGGGGAAAGGCTATGGTATTTATACCATATGCCTCCCTCTCTTCCACGTTGGCAAATAATTAATTAAATGCCTTCCAATGCATGTCGGCGGAGATAAATGGTTTTTGGTGCCTAACCCAACTTTGGGTTATTTAAAAATATTATTTATAAATAATTTTATAATGTAAACATTATAAATTATTTATAAACTACCTTAGGCATAATTAAAATTTTAATATTATAATGAAATATTATAATATTATTTCCATTGGGCCTAGGTGTTTTCCTCTTTTTCCCTTGGGCCTTTTTGACTGCCTTTAATATTATAATAATAAATATTATAATATTATTTCCTTTAGGCCTTTTCTTCAGGGTATTTAACTGTCCTTTTGACCAAGCAACTGGAGCTCTTAGATCAAATCTCTTGGGATTAAAATATAAATATTTTAACCCTTCTTCTGCCAAGTCCTACACTGATTCTTGACACTGACTCTTGACATCAATGACAACACAACTAACTCAAAATTTCCAACATACATTTGGCACCCCACATCAAATCCTGCATAATAATTTATATGCCTAAGTTTATATTTAGGTATATAAAATACTGCACATTATCCTATTTCCCAGATTTATTAAATCTAGAAAATTAGCCTAGGATACCCTGCCTACCCACTAGATAGGTGTCCTAGCCACCTCACTAACATCCCTTACCACATCTCATGCACCCTTGTCCCTTCACATGGGGCAACCCTCCACATAGCACTCCATTTGCAGCCACATCACCCCAATTAGGTAAGACACTCTAGGTGACTCACTCTAAATACACCCTCCATTTGGAATCCTAGAATTGCCACTTGGAAATCCTGGCTTGCCACCTCTCATTTCCCTCCAAAACCCTAAGGGGTCTATAAAGGCCCCTTCATCCCATCCACCAAAGAGACTGAATATTTATACTGTTAGGATGCCATAATAGGACTAGAGCTATGCATGCATCCCAAGGAGAACCAAGATGTAGAGCTCAAAGGCATATTTATAAAGCAATCTTACATTCAATCTTCACTGCATGTCTGTGGTTTCACAATAAAAATCGCATCCGCATGATTTCCCCACCATCCATGCGCGGTTTGGCAGTTGCCACCGCACGCCTGCAATTTCTCAGATCTGAGAGCACATGACAAGCAAATCAGTAAAATATATTTTTAGCAAGGCATTTATTTAGTGTTTACTTTATGTTTATTGCACATCTCATTTCATTCTATATACATCCAGATTTAGGGTTTTTGTGGTAGCTATTATTAGACATATCAACAGGGGCTATTGACCCCTTTCTTTGTTGGTACTTTATGAATGTGTAGGTTGCAGGCATATTGAAGGTTGTTGCAGCAGTGAGTGGTCCACTAGCGGATATGCAAGCCCACTCCCAAGTTTGTTTGTAGCAGAGGAGACTGAAGACATCACTTCCTTTGATGCACCAAAGAGGCTCCACTTCTTTGGTCTTGTTTGTAATATTATGAAGCGAGAAAATATTGTAATCTAACCCCTAATATCTCGGGATAAAATCATTGTAAAATAAAAGGAGGCCAAGGCTCCTATGTATTTCAATACAAAATTTAATACAAGAGAAAATTTGTTTCATTGCATTCACTTGTGTCTTCATTGTTATTTGTTTGGTGTTGTCTTTATTTTCATACAGGAAGATATAAGGACATAGTGGGTCACTTTGGAAAATTCCATGTAATGATTCCAAGTATCTAGTAGATGATCCATTGATTAAAATAAAGTGTTTTGGAGCAACATTACAATATATAATCCATCAAATGATATTAGTTCAACCGATTAAGTTCCTTGATTTTCAAGGATACCAAGGTTTAAATATTGCCAAATGATATATGCATAATTGCCAAGTTGTTGTAATACTACTATATGGTCATGATGTAATATAGGTGAGGCCCATTTCAATCCCATCTAACCTATTAAAAATATCTAATCCACTCACACCAACCTAAATCAAACCAATTTTTTTAAGAATATCATGTAGAAATTTTTAGCAAACCCTTTATATGGTTTCTTATAATAGATTTTACAAGGATATCTAGTTGTTCAAGGAACAAAGAGAATGTATGTCCTCTTGTGTAATGATTGACATTGTTGAATTTATTTAACATAATCAAAACCACATTGTTTCTTCAAGATAACATAATCTAGGATGCTTTTCAATCTATTTTCCATAATCTTTTGAACTTAATTAAAATAAATCATTTTATAAAGGCTTATTGAATAAAAATTATAAACATTGTGTCTCATATTTCTTGGGAACCAAGAAAAAAATGTGGCATTGTGTAGACACTAAAATATGGTCAATACAACTAGGCATCCACAAACAATGGCTAAATTGACACCATGTGGCCCCTTGGGCAGCCCTTAGAAGACACGTAGCAGTTCTAGCCACTCCGATGAGGTTTTGGAGGCTTCTAGCCTAATTTTGGGAGGTTTTGACCCAAAATTCACCACCGTCCCACCCTGGGACAGTGGTAGATTCCCAACATTCCACCCTGGGACGGTGGTGAGCTATCATCCTAGGGTGGGACGGTGAGCAATTTTGACCAAGAAAAAGTCAAATCTGGGACAAATGCTACCCAGAAACTACCATTTACCCCGCAAGTTGAAGCATGCAGGTTAGAGGGCACCGCATCCTTATGAAATACTTCATAATGGAGGCTAAAAGAGGATATTCTCTTCCTCATACAATGCATGCCTCCTTTTTTGACAAATGGCACCTCCTACCATGCATGCCCTTGTATGCCTTTTTGCACATAAGCCCCTTTGGGTTATAAAATGGATACAAGGTCCACACAAAAAATATATAAATAGGAGTTATAGGATATGCACGGAGTTCTTCTAAGATTTCCCCTCACTTTATTGTGCTCTCTTTCCCTCGGAATCTCTTCTTAGCGAGGGAGGTTACCGGGTGACTTCAAGAGGGTCTTTTGGGCATAACTTTACCATCCGGTGAATTTATTCACAAAATTTGAAAAAAATACCCTTTATAGTGTTTAGGACCATTTCCCAGTGGGATTGGTAGCAAAATATGTGCAGAATTGGTGGGTATCCCCCCAGGGTGCCCTCCAATGAGTTGCAATCACCATCGTCCCCCCTAGGACAAGGAGAAATATGTGCACAATTTCTTTACTATTTTTTTATACTTATTCTAGACTATCATAGGATGCTACAGTTCAAATTTCATGTAATTTGGAGTTATATTGGCTAATATATTGCATTTTGAAGTTTTTGTAGGTTTGTAGGGCCCATCCGAGCACCCCAGGTGCATGCATATGGATTTGCACCTCATTTTGAAAATATAACCACATGGGTAGTCTTAAAATGTTTATTTATGTATTATTTCCAAGTTTCATGAGTTTTGGACATGTTTAGGGGCGGGAATTGCTTGTCTTGGTCTTCGTAGGTTGTAGACGGGCGATGCAAAATCGAGGGGCCTACGAATGCAATTTCAGATATTTTTTTGGTGATATCCCTTCAAAACCTCCTATTTAATATCTCCATAAAATTTCAAGTTATTCTGATTTTATTGGATATGTTTTTAATATATATGCCTTTTACTAGTCTTTTGGTGCCTATGGGGATAGCATGTTTTCCATCACATGCACTCGCTATTTGACCCCTTTGGATTCCTTGTGTGCAGGTTCAAGTTTCTAGAAGGCATTGGGAAGGAATACAGGACATCAAAGATCAGAGATACAAGCAATGGCAGCATTGGCCCGCCCACCTCGATTGTGGGCACGAGGAAGGACATTGGATGTGCACCCAGATTTCTTGAAGGATTTGATCCTTGGGCACCAAAAATTTGTAAAAATTGTATCACCTTTGAGCCCTAAATGGGACTGTTGTGCAACCTTGGATCTGATCCACCAAATTAATAAGAAGGATACTTGTTTTATTTCATTTCTTGTTGTTCAGTTTTGCTTCCATTTTCACATGCATGCTTCTGTTTTGATGCTCATAAGCTATAGAGGATAGATACACATAATTTTATTCATAATTAGGTGCACCATTTTTCACTACTTTAGTGGTGATCATGGTGGGACCCTTGTCCCTTGTGCTTTGGTTGAAAATTTGACCTCATTTTTGTAATTTTTTCCCTTTTTGTGTTGTAGGTGCTCCCCTCCCCACCCTGGAACGGTGGCAGAACCTTTATCTGGATCACCTTGGGATGGTGGCTTCACCATCCCACCCTGGTATGGTGGTAGGGCTTCTAATATTCTCACCTTGGAGCGTTGAAGAAACAGATAAATTTATGCCCAAAAATCTAGAATTTGGAGGTCTCAAAACTGCTAAGGTGAGTGCCTAAATCTTTTGTTTTTCTGCTGCATTTTTAGAGACTATTAAAATTGGTTTTTCTTCAATCATTTTTTTGCATATAAAGGTTAAAATTCATATTTTTAATTTTCTTATAACATAAAGCAACAAAAGGAAGAAGAAAAATTGAAAGAAATTTGAAGTAGCAATGCATCTTTGTGGCTTGATTGCTTGTGGCTTACCCAATGGGTAGGTTAGCATTTAGGGCTTGCATCTGTAAGTGACATTTGTAGGTTCCTTTTATCCTAGATTTTTGAAATTAAAACACACCTATTGCATGCATTTAGTTAATGATCATTGAATGATTCTTTGCTTACTTTCTTTGGGCTTAAAAGGAACCACACACACTTGCATGTTTCACTATAATATTGGTAAGGTTGGATTTCATCACCAACCCTCAATTCAGACTAGTGACATTGGATTTCACATCCTTCTACTAGCTTTCCCATATATATCTTAGATATAATAAGGCACTCTCTCAAGATGGAATAGGTCACTAATGTTTGAACTGCCTCCCACTGTTGGAAACACTGTTTCAGAGTGGAAGAGCTAGGCGAACCCCCCACTGGGATTTAAGTGGTGTACCCTAAAATATTTTGAGAAATCATGTTTGGCACTAGTTTCCCTAGTCACCACTTTGGTTGAGTTCCCTCATTCTAATTACACAACAAGAGCAAAGAAAAACAACACACTGAAACCAATTTAGGACACACATTTAATCAGTAAAAGATAATCATATTGTCTATTTTGTGTGTTTTTTTATTATTTGGGACAAAACCCTAACCTTTTTTTTTCAAAAAATAGGCTTTCAAAAAAAATTATTTTTGATTCTGCATCCAACGGATCAAGAATCGTGCAAATCGTAGCTATAACAAAAAATTTATTTTGGTTTTATGATTACTATTTTTGAAGCCAAAAATAGAGAAAAAATGCACTAAAATGGTCATATATTGGTCTAGACAACTGCAAAACTTGCCAAATTTGTTTTTTTATCTTAGTTAGACCCTTCTATGCCTCTCCTAGAAATTTTGAGTCCTAACTCTTCACGGTTCAAAATTTCCCAAAAAATCCCAAAAGTGGGCATTTCCCCACAGGCCCCGGTTGGCCAAATATTCCAAAAATACAATTTTTTGATCCAAAAATCAAATTTTGGAGACCTAGCCCATTATGATCAGCTCGTCGCATTGATCATTTTGATATATAACACTTATAGCCTTTTTTGGAAGTCAAAATTTTCTTTAGTGTGGGTTTCCTTCAAGGTTTGCCTAGTCAACACATTATGACAACTATGCATGGCCAAGCTCGATCATGAGCTAGTGAAGTAGAAACCTTAGGAGAGGCCTTGAGAACCATCATTATAGGTATGAGGATATCCTCAATCCTACATGGAGCCCTAATAGTAGTCACCTTTCCTATTCTCCTAAGGATCTCATCATTCTTGCAAGACACCTTAAAAGTCATCGTGAGGTCCACTCTTCACATAGAAGACCTGTACCTCTACCAAGAGAACATAAATGGATTACCCACATGACCAAGTGGATTATTCGGTTAGCCAACACTGATTCCAATCACAAACCAGATATAATCAGCATTCCAAAGGGCCTAACAGGGAAGTCTACACTCCCTCTACATCGTGGTCTTCACCACCTAGAACTCTCATCCAAAAAGTATTAGCAACCTAGAGCATGTCTGTGTGAAGTTCGCATGCACCATCAGCCAAAGTGACCATGAGCGAGCTTCTACTACAGTCCTTCAAATATTGGGAACCTTTCATGAGGGTCTTGGATTCCATGGAGGTACAACATCATGACTCTGATGCTTTCACTAACTTTATGGAATACATACAAATGTACAAGAATCCTATTATATCCTTTCAAAATCATGAGGTCAAACCCATGCCTACCAGTTCACCAGATCATACTCTGCACATAGTTGCAAGCATCAATAGGCTCCCCTATAAGCAAGTATTGGTTGACACAGGTTCCTCAATAAACATTATTACCATAGCTTCACTAAAGCAGCTCAACCTCCCACCCTCGTGCATTGCACCATCCAAGTTCACCTTGTAAGCATTCAACAATGCTTTATCCTCCACTGTGGGCACAATAATCCTACTTATTGAAGTTGGACAAAATATTGTGCCTACATTGTTCTACATCTTGGAGGGTGCAAGACAGTACAACATACTGCTTGGAAGGCCATGGATAAGAGACATGGAATGTGTTCCACCTATAGTGCATCAATGCATTAAATACATTGATGAAGGTAAGGTCCATGTGGTCCATGTGGTCCATGTTGACCCAGACCCCTTCAAGTATTATAAGTAGGTGGATCATCCACAAAGGCCTATAGTGTCACCCAAGTATTTGGACACTAAATCCAATGACCTTATTCAGAGTCCAGATTTAACCCCACGGTTAATCATGAAGCTACCTTCACCATCGCTAGTACCATCCTCTATTTCTTCAAGCAAGGAATAATCAAAATATCCAACTACAGAAGCTCCCATAGCTATCATCAATACACCTACAGAAGATATTTTCACTCCTACCAAAAAGGGGGAAGAGCCCACTATTGATACGGGTGAATCAAACCATATCATGTTGGAGGACACAATTCCATTGACCTGCCTAGAACTCGATGAGTGCATAGTACCCAACATTGCATTCACACCTATCATTGAGTCGATCAAGGATCTAGGTAGTCTACCTGCCAAGTTGCCACCCATTGATAGCATTCCTGATGCACCCTCCGAACATGGGGGCCAAACAAATCACCTTGGACAAGTTAATGAGGTAGCCATGACTTGTTCAAATGTAAATGCATCTTCTCATGAGTTTGTGTGAATGATCAATGTGATGACAGAGAACCAAAGTCCTCTGAATCCATCTATGCAACTTGCGACTCCATACAACATCCCATCCACACCACAAGAGATACCATTGATGGATTCGATCACACCTACTCCATATCACTCAACATCTCCATAAGATCAAGAGCAGATGTACCCCCTAGACCAAAGTGGGGGTAACCCAAATACCATAGTTTAACACTCTAAGTTGTAACATGAGCATGAGCTAAATCAAGAACAAGAACATGTGGATATAATCACCAGCTCCAATCATCATGAAGCATCCACATCTGCTCAGACATTAGGGACTTTTGATCCACCCTCGATCAATTATCTCCTAGCTCCCACACCTAGTTCACCTCCACCACATATAAGTTGTCATCCAACTCCCTCAATAGCCATCCAGTCATCGCCTCCACTAGTACCACAACATATCTTGGATAGGCTAGCCGATGTGGAGTTACAAGTGAGTCACCAATAGAATTATTTACAACAGATCATGGATCAGCTCACAAGCATTGAGTTATGGTTGAGCCATCCAAAACCTCAACCCCTTGATTGTCAGGACCAACCCACTCCTGCATAGTCCAATGTTAAGTCTCAAACAAATCAAGGGCTAAACCAAAAACATCATCCTAAGCGATAATTTATGTCCATTAATGAGTCCAAGGACTCTCTATTTGAGCGACTTTGAATGGCAAAGGCAATTACTTTACCTGAGAGTTGACTTGTCGACCCTTATGCACCTAAGCCCTACGGATATCGCAAAGACCTATACTGCAAATACCATAGGCATAAGGGGCATGATGTGCATAGGTGCTTTAAATTCAAAAATTTGGTACAAGATATGTTTGACAAGAATTATCTTCAAATCAACAACCAACAAATTGACATAGTGCAACATATGTTACCTATAGATGGTAGTCAAGAAGAGCAACCTAAATAGGTGATTGAGACACATACAACCTCATCATCTCATAAAATGAATCAGTCATGTTCACCTTGTTTAAGGCATCAATGTCGTACCTAGACTCTGTTATTTGAGCCCATGTCGACCATTTTTCACAACCTACAAGATACTGAGGGAATTGTCTTACCAGATATACCCCTGTTCAATCCAAATAGACCTAGATCTAAACTATATAGGGAGGATAGCCGTTATTTTTAAAAATAAAGTTATTGTGAGGTTTTTGAGTTGGAGAGATATTAAATTTAAAAGGACTTCTTACCATTGGGTTAATATGAAAAGGATAATGTATTGACAATATTTTTGATATTGAATATTGTTTTAATTGGGAGATCATAAGGTGTATTTGGTTAAATCATTTTTGTATACGTTGATGGATGCCTTCTTTAAGTTGGAGTGATAAGGTGTATTTTAGTTATCATTATGTATTGTGTTTTATTGAAGTCCTCTAACCCTTATTGAGATTGACAAAGAAGAAATTGTGAGTGTGGTAGATTTGTGAGATCAACTCCTTGTCAAACGAAAAGGTATGGGAAAATTCTTCTTTGGTTGAGTTGAATGAATGGCTTACCTTAGTTGTGCCATCAATTTGAATGAATGCTTTAACATAATAATATTATTATTATGTTAAGGAATTGCAAGAATGATAAGAAAGAAATAATTTATAAAGAAAAGTCATTTAAATATTATTGTTGACCTTAGTTGTGCCATTAGAAACCAACATTTGTGCTAAACCTGTAAGTCTTACCCTTGCCAAAGGTAATTGGTCTTCTGGTTGGAGCTCGGCATATGAGAACCAAGTCTCCATATCCAAGATCCAAGTAGACAATACATCAAGATTACGGGATCCATCATAAGGTTTCACATCACATTATATTTTGTTGGTAAATTTATTGTTGTATATTTTGACATCTTGTGGAGAGGTAGCTACAACAATATCCTTTACTCTATCCATTAAGTCACCAACAATAGTGGTAATGTTGGCTACTTGTTGTGCAAGATCATTTGCCATTTGTTTTCTAGTGTATGCTAGTATAGGTTTACAAAATAATGACTCAAATCACAAAAATTTCCTCTCAAAATTTGCAAAAATAGAATTATTTACAACAGATCATGGATCAGCTCACAAGCATTGAGTTATGGTTGAGCCATCCAAAACCTCAACCCCTTGATTGTCAGGACCAACCCACTCCTGCATAGTCCAATGTTAAGTCTCAAACAAATCAAGGGCTAAACCAAAAACATCATCCTAAGCGATAATTTATGTCCATTAATGAGTCCAAGGACTCTCTATTTGAGCGACTTTGAATGGCAAAGGCAATTACTTTACCTGAGAGTTGACTTGTCGACCCTTATGCACCTAAGCCCTACGGATATCGCAAAGACCTATACTGCAAATACCATAGGCATAAGGGGCATGATGTGCATAGGTGCTTTAAATTCAAAATTTTGGTACAAGATATGTTTGACAAGAATTATCTTCAAATCAAAAACCAACAAATTGACATAGTGCAGCATTTGTTACCTATAGATGGTAGTCAAGAAGAGCAACCTAAATAGGTGACTGAGACACATACAACCTCATCATCTCATAAAATTAATCAGTCATGTTCACCTTGTTTAAGGCATCAATGTCGTACCTAGACTCTGTTATTTGAGCCCATGTCGACCATTTTTCACAACCTACAAGATACTGAGGGAATTGTCTTACCAGATATACCCCTGTTCAATCCAAATAGACCTAGATCTAAACTATATAGGGAGGATCATTCTTACCTCTATCATCGAAAGAGAGGGCATGACATTAGCACTTGTCATATTTTTAGATGCAAGGTCCAAGATCTTATTGATGAGGGAGCTTTATCCACGAGTGGGTCACTCATTCTACCTCCTCAAGACATTAGCATTACCCAGGATTCCTTGCCAAAATATTGCTCCTCCTAGCCAAATCAATAACATCACATCAATCACATTGAATATTGGGGGTATACAAGGTACTACACCTTCCTCCTAATAACACAAATTAAGCAAAGTTACAAAAGGCTCCAAAGGTATCTACATATCGCTCAGTCAACCTAGAATGCTCCTAGGCGGTCTATGACCATCTAGGTCACCCCAAAATACCCCAAGGGTGCCTACATCCTACTTGGTCAACCTAAAATGCTCCTAGGCGGTCTAGAACCATCTAGGTCACCCCTAAATGCTCCAAGGGTGCCTACATCCCACTTGGTCAACCTAAAAGGCTCTTAGGCAATCTAGAAGCGTCTAGGTCACCCCTAAATGCTCCAAGGTTGCCTACATCCCACTTGGTCAACCTAAAATGCTCCTAGGCGGTATAGAACCGTCTAGGTCACCCCTAAATGCTCCAAGGGTGCCTATATCCCACTTGGTCAACCTAAAATGCTCCTAGGTGGTCTAGAATCATCTAGGTCACCCCTAAATGCTCCAAGGGTGCCTATATCCCACTTGGTCAACCTAAAATGCTCCTATGTGATCTAGAATCGTCTAGGTCACTCCAAAATGCTCCAAGGGTGCCTACATCCCGCTTGGTCAACCTAAAATGCTCCTAGGTAGTCTACAATTGTCTAGGTCACCCCAAAATGCTCCAAGGGTGTCTACATCCTGCTTGGTCAACCTAAAATGTTCCTAGGTGGTCTAGAACCATCTAGGTCACCCCAAAATGCTCCAAGGGTGTCTACATCCCACTTGGTCAACCCAAATGCTCCTAGGCGGTCTATAATCATCTCGATCAACCAAAAAGCCCCAAAGGCATCCATAAGCCCTTTGGTCCCCCCAAATGCCCCAATGGCCCCAATAAGCCCATTGGTCACATGTACATACATATATATCAATCAAAAATCCAAAAAAAAACATCAAAATACAAAAACATTGCATCGCATTGTATTTTCATACATATATATCAATCAAAAATTCAAAAACATCATCAAAACATCAAAATACAAAAACATTGCATCGCATTGCACTTTCATACATATATCAATCAAAATCTCAAAAAAAACATTATCAAAATTTAAAAAATTCAAAAATATTGCATCACATCAAATTTCTTCCCATTGCATTTTATCGTCGCTTGCATTTAGGCATATTCATCATTAGCACTTTACATTTTAGAGTTGCTCATACATGTCTAGCACCATGATAGTACACTACTTACTGCTCAAAATTAATGTTGTGAAAGTACTCATAGTTCAATGCCACAATTATCATTTTCACCCACATTTTTCACATTCCATATTTGTGTCCACCCCTTCACCTAGTCATTTGTTTTAGAATGTCATTAGGGTTTTTGGTCACAACCATTTCTAGCTTCTCTTCAACTTTTGTAGAAAGCTAGCTTGATTTTTAGGAGGTAGAGTCTTGCATTGATTATGCCTTATGTACATCAAATCCCAAACATAGTTAAACATTAATAATCCAATTTTTGTGCAAATAAATATGAAATCCATGAAGTGGTCTAGGTTACCTTAAGCGAAAAGGTCATCCTGCTCATCCCCCTATGCGAATGGTTCAAGAATACTGAGAGTTGGCAAAAGGACAAGCATCTTCCCTACCCAATTCCCCAAAATAAATAGTGGTTTTCACCACTATCAAAAATCCCAATCCCCACAAATCCCCATCCCAAAAATATTAAATTTTCACAAAAATTAAATCAATCAAAAGTCAAAATCAAAGAAACCCCAAAATTTCAATATCAAAATCCTCAAAACAATAAAAATAAAAAGCAAAAAGCAAAAGCAAATTCAATAGTGGTTTGCACCACTAATCCCAAATCCCTTGCTCAAAGAAAAAATAATAATACAAAAAAAAAATAGTGATTATCATCACTACCCATGAGCAAGTATCCCAATAAAATTGAAGAAAAGAAGGGAGTCAAACTTGAATCCCTGGAACTCTCAGCATTTGGAAAACCGTCAGGTGATCCTCATTACAGGTTTGGTGGATAGCCTACCTGGCAATGGCGATAGCCTCCTGCATGATGACATGTCTGTCACAATAGCCTCGTGCATGTGTGTAGACCAATGTTTGCATGTGGAGGATCTAGCTTTTGTAACCTAGATTGCCTAGTGGTCTAGTCCTACTAAGTACAGAACCCAAGATTGTAACATTCATACAGTGATCCTCATTCCAGGTTTGGTGGATGGCCTATCTAGAAATGGTGGTATCTTTATGTGTTTCACAGGAATGAACTCACTTGCACACACAGGGATATAACATACCTTGGTCGTCCTAGCAGATTCATACCTTGTCAAAAAGTCTTACATAGTCAGTATACAACCTTTGATCACATCAACTAGAGTGTTTGAGTCTCCTAAAAACCTCACCTACATTCTTTAAACATGTCATATCATTTACTCCATTTTTTACATTGCAATAATGCTTTCACATTTCCATTACAAAAAAAAAAAGCAAAAGCAAAAACAAAGAGCATTAATGTATTTTGTATAGTCTATAGTGTTCACATAGTATGTCAAATCATTAGCCACAATCCATGTTTTTCAATCACCCCATATTTCATCTCACTATGCATCCATGCATATAGATAGCATAAAATCAAAGAAAATACACATGCATCCATCTCATAAAGAAATAAGGGAGACACTTGATGACCATAACAAAATCTCATATATATATATGGGGCAAAAAACAATACATCATAGTTTCCAAAAATGCCCATAGGCTACAATAAAGTGGGTCCTTAGACCTCACAATGCTAAACATCCAAAAATCCAAAAAAAGTCTAAAGAGCCTCAAAAAGCCCCAAAGGTATCCATAAACCCTTTGGTCAACCCAAAAAGCCCCTAAGGTATCCATAAACCCTTTGGTCAACTCAAAAAGCCCCAAAGGTCTCCATAAACCCTTTGGTCAACCCAAAAAAATCCCCAAAGGTCTCCATAAATCCTTTTGTCAACCCAAATAATTCCCCAAAGGTATCCATAAACCCTTTGGTCAACCTGAAATGTTCCCAAAGGCATCCATAAACCCTTTGGTCAACCCAAAATGCCCCAAAGGTATCCATAAACTCTTTAGTCGCCCAACAAGCCCCAAAGGTCTCCATAAACCCTTTACTCAACCCAAACAAGCCCCAAAGGTATCCCTAAACCCTTTGGTCACTCAAAATGCCACAATGGCATCCAATAAGCTCATTTGTCAAGTATACATACATATATATTAATCAAAAACCAAAAAAAAAAACAACACAACACAAAAGCCAAAGAAAAGGGTTCAACACCCACCAAAACAAGTCAAATATGATGGAACTCATTCAGGGTCAATATGGAATGCAAAATTCTCATGTATGCATGGACAAGTTACTACTTCACTTTCCAAGAAGGCCATTATGGCTAGACCTCCCCACGGGAAGGAGGTTTTCAACTCTTTGCTTCCATGAAATCTCCATAGCATCATCCAAATCCTTTCAAAATTGTGCCATTTTTCAATGAGAACAACTGAAGGCAACCTTAACAAATGTCATCTAGGTCAAGTGACTCATCGCTTTTCTCACTGGTCATTCCCTCATCGACTCATCACTTGAGGGGGTAGTCATGCTTAACAAATTCATAATCAAAAATCAATAATTAAACACTCAATCATGCAAGTTCCATCCGTCCAATGAATCTTTGACAAAGACAATTATGCCCCTGCTTGGGGCAAAAAACAAGCTAATATCTCAATTAAGCACATAATAGTGCAGATGAACCTGCTTGTTGGTAACCTCAAAAGTTACCAAAATACTTGGTTTTCTCTAACACCTAGGGTTATAAGTCCCCTGAGCATACTTGGAAGCTGAAGAAAAACCAAGACCAATTTACTGAGTCAGAAGCAAATATTCAAGAACGTATGCTCTTTCCATGATTGGGGCATCTAAAGTTGGTTAGGTTATCGAGTAACCTTAATTATTGAACATTTTAGTCATCTATTTTTTCTCAACGCTATGCTGCACACAATGCATCTCAAAATGGGGCATCTATAGACACTAAAATATGGTCAATCTGATTAGGCATCCACAAACAATGACTAAATTGACACCATATGGCCCCTTGGGCAGCCCTCAGAAGGCACATAGTGGTTCTAGCCACTCCGGGTGAGGTTTTGAAGGCTTCTAGCCCAATTTTGGGAGGTTTTGGCCCAAAATTCACCATCGTCCCACATTGGGACGATGGAAAATTCCCACCGTCCACCCTAGGACGGTGGTGAACCATCATCCCAGGGTGGGATGATGAGCAAGTTTGAACAAGAAAAAGTTAAATTTGGGACAAATGGCACCCAAAAACTACCATTTACCCTACCAGTTGAAGCATGCGTGTTAGAGGGCACTGCATCCTTATGACACACTTCATAATGGAGGCTAAAAGGGGAGATTCTCTTACTCATCCAATGCATTCCTCCTTTTTTGACAAATGGCGCCTCCTACCATGCATGCCCATGCATGCATTTTTGCACATAATCCCCTTTGGGCTATAAAATGTATACAAGTTCCACACAAAAAACATATAAATAGGAGTTCTATGATATGCAACGGAGTGTTGCTGAGATTTCCCCTCACTTTATTGTGCTCTCTTTCCCTCGAAATCTCTTCTTAGCGAGGGAGGTTACCGGGTGACTTCAAGAGGGTCTTTTGGGCATAACTTTACCATCCTGGTGAATTTATTCACCAAATTCGACAAAAATACCCTTTAGAGTGTTTAGGACCATTCCCCAATGGGATTGGTAGCAAAAGGTGTGCAAAATTGGTGGGTATCCCCCCAGGGTGCCCTCCAATTAGTTGTAGTCACCACCATCCCCCCTGGGACAAAGATAAATATATGCACAATTTCTTTACTATTTTTTTAGACTTTTTCTAGACTATCATAGGATTCTACAGTTCAAATTTCATTCAATTTGGAGTTATATTGGCCGAGACATCACATTTTGAAGTTTTTGCAGGTTCGTAAGGCCCATTCAGGCACCCCAGGTGCATGCATATGGATCTGCACCTCATTTTGAAAATATAACCACATGGGAAGTCTTAAAATGTTTATTTATGTATTATTTCCAAGTTTCATGAGTTTTGGACATGTTTAGGGGTAGGAATTGCTTGTCTTGGTCTTCGCAGGTTATATACGGGCGGTGCAAAATCGAGGGGCCTAAGGATGCAATTTCAGATCTGTTTTTGGTGATATCCATTCAAAACCTCCTATTTAACATCTCCATAAAATTTCAAGTCATTCTGAGTTGATTTGATATATTTTTAATATATATGCCTTTTACTAGTCTTTTGGTGCCTATGGGGATTGCATGTTTTCCATCACACGCACTCGCTATTTGACCCCTTTGGCTTCCTTGTGTGCAGGTGCAGGTTTCTAGAAGGCATTGGGAAGTAATACAAGACATTAAATATCATAGATACAAGCAGCGGTGGCATTGGTCCACCCACCTCGATTGTGGGTACGAGAAAGGACACTGGATGTGCACCCGGATTTCTTGAAGGATTTGATCCTTGGGCACCCAAAATTTGTAAAAATTGTATCACCTTTGAGACCTCAAGGGTCCTTCTGTGTAACCTTGGATCTGATCCACAAAATTAATAAGAAGGATACTTGTTTCATTTCATTCCTTGTTGTTTGGTATTGCCTCATTTTCACATGCATGCTTTCGTTTGATGCTCATAAGCGATAGAGGATAGATACACATATTGTTATTCATAATTAGGTGCACTGTTTTTCCCTACTTCACATTGATCTAAATTGTTATAGCCTTCTTATTTTTAGCCTCTTCAACAATAGCCTACATATCGCTCTTCAACAAATCCCATAACTTTTTAAAGAAAAATACAGAAAATCCATGAGGTCTAGGTCCTTATAAGTATGGAAAGAGAAAACACATCCTATAGCTCCTTCATATAGATCTTCCTCATCAATATTTTATTTTGTATTTGTATTAAATTTGATGGAATATTTTTAAAAATCTTACTCTAAACCTCCTTATCTTTCCAAACTTTTGCTAGAATATCTTTGAAATGATTAATTGTTTTCTTCCTAAGATGTTCTTGTTCCTCAATACTTCTTCCATTTTGAGTCAAAATATTTTTAATTTGATGAAAATACAAATCTATTTTTGCTATAGTATGAAAAAATTGGTATTTCTATCTTCTTCCTTAAGCCATCTCTCCTTATATTTTTGGGATCAATATTTTTTTTTTTCTTTTGTAATACATTATGATAATCATAAAGTGACTATTTTTGTTGCACCTAAATATCTTGGTCCATGTTGTTGATTTCTACTATCTCTTCTAAGTTGTTGAGTTTGGATTTAATTTACTCCTTTATTTAAATATGTTACCATAATATTTGACATTACAAATATTCATTTTTCCCTTTAGATATTTCATTTTTGGACAATCCTATACATAGATTATTTTTCGAACCTTGCTTCATCCCACCATAATATAAATATTTGGAATAAATTAGTGTCTTGAAGCCACATAGACTAAATTTAAAAAGGCTTTGTATGACTAGAATTGAATAAATCATAGTTCAAGAGATGGGTTTGTGATATGATCTTTCTCTCAATAAAATTTCTAAGAGATTATATCTCCAATTGTAACCATGTATTAGATAAGAAAAATCTATCCAATTGTTTTGGTATATAAGTTTTCCCAATATATTTTTTAGTCCATGTGTATATAAAGCTTGATGGAATCGCATTCCAAAGGTCTTTTGAAATGATAAAGGAAGTAAAATTCTTTATTGATTTAGACCATCTAGGAGTACCACTCTTCTTATCCAAAGAATATAGAAGTATGTTGAAATCCCCCTACCCCAAAGAACCCATAGATCACAATTAAACTTGACATGAATAAATTAAGGTCCTTCTACCATTTATCATTACAATAATTATAATTGGAGCATATATAGTTTTATAACTCCAACTTTGATATTATCCTCTTTTCTAAAAAATACCAACAACCTAATTACTTCTTACTTTTAGCAATTGTTCATCCCATTTGTGTCTATTCTATATTGTTATAATATCTAGACTTGAAGTCCCTATATCACAAACTACTAGGCAATCCCTCATTTCTCTAATACTTTTGAATGCATTCTCATATTCCCCACTATTTATTTTTGTGTTGTAATAAAATAAACTTAGGATTTTAATAACCTATTAATTCAATGATAGCTCTTTGTTTAGACGTCTTATTCATACCCTAATATTCTATTTGTAGGCTTAGCCCCACTTCTTGTTAACACTTTATGATATCTATTTTTGGTGACCTAAATTGATACCCTTACGAGTTTCATTTTCTCTTTGTTCTTGCATGGAGAGTCTTCCTCTCTTTTTTTCATTCCCACCAACACTTATATCCTTGTCAATATCTCATATTTTTCATATTATTTATAATTTGACTTGTCATCTATAGGTTTATGTTGTCATGGAGAACGTTTATTGCAAGGAATAACCTCCAAAACTTTTTTTTCTTTATGTTGCCTTAGAAACCCTAAGTGGTAAGGATTATCCTTCATAGTACTTACTTTTTTGTGCTTATCTAAAAACCTTAAATTGCAATGGATATCCTCTTTACTCTTTTCTTTCTTACATTGCTCTTGAAACCCTAAAGTGTAAGGGATAAACTTTATACAACTTTCATTTTTATTACGAGGAGATGATTCTCTACCACTTAAGAAAAATGGAGATAATTTATCTAGATTAAACTTGACCTCTTCCACTTTCCTTCTTTTGAAACTTACCTCTACAACTTCCTTCACAACTTTAATTCACTCTAAATTTAAACTTGCACATTGCAATTCCTCATCTTTTGCATCCTTCTTAGTTTCTTCTAGTGGTTGCTCTAAGTAAGCTGTGAAGACCTTTATCATCTAATGAGGTAGATAGTTTTTCTTTACCATTTTTTAGGAGTGGGACATATTTTATCTAAGCCAAATTATACTATAATATGATCTTGTTTGATCTTGGAGTTTATTTCATGATAAAAAAATTCCATCTCAATATTGATCGTTTTTACTTTGCAATTGTTTTCCATGTGTCCATTCTTATAACACTTATTATGGCATCAAAATGCATAAATTTCATAATCCACTTGTTGATCTCATTCTCTTGATTCATATATAATCATATTATATTTTAGTAAGGATTTTGAAAAAATCATGGCAACACATATCAAAACATATATATTATGTTTTTACTCACCAGTAGTTGGCCCCTCCTTGATGAACTCCCCTAGGTATTACCAATATTTTTTAAAATATCCTTATTGATATGTTGGTATAGAAGCCAAAAATTCCTAACCCATATTGGATACCTTTTAATAGTTTATATCTCCACACAAAAATATTCACTCCACGGTCTTAAACATAGGTCATATCTCCCCATAAACCATGGGATATCACCCATTATTTTATTTTTATTTATAAATTGGAGAAGATGATGGGGGAAAATCCATTTGCAAGTAGAGCCATGGAGTAATTTCAATTCAATCCCTGCTTTGGCTTAATCTCTTGTTGGATCTTCAAAAATCCTGGTCAATACCCATGGAACTTACATACTAACCCTTTGCTTATAAGAACCATTATATTATGCTTGATCATCTCATCCTTGATAATTACTTCTAGTATAATGTTTGTAGCCTAGAGAGGTATTTTCATAGATTTTTTCTTCCTCTTATCCTTAGAACTTGGGCATCCTTACTTTTAGTTAGGGATTTCATAAATAAATTTTCTTCCTTGCTACCTAGATTTTCCTCATAAGAATCCTTCTTTTTTTTAATTTCTCCAAAGATGTACAATAAGAAAAGGTGAGGCTTTCTATATTTACTTCTAACTAGTGTATCCTTACTTCTGGTTAAAGCTTCCATAAATGAATTTCCTTCCTTGCTACCTATTTTTTCTCATAAGAATCCTTTATTTTAATGAATTTCTACAAAGACCTGGAATAATAAAAGCTTGTTCACTCTCATTCCCTAATCACAAGATGTTAAGGTTCACCCAAGGGATTTAAACATTGATCTATTATGTGAAACTCATTATTTTCCACCACTTGCCCCAAATCCCTTGAGCTAAAATCTTTGGGTTTGTTTTATATATTATTTACATTTCAAATTTTACTATTTATATTTTAAATTTAAAAATTATATAAAATTTCTATAAAAACTATATATATAGGCTAGAGAATAAGGGGTTGTACTTGGTTCCCCTACCCTTGGAAATTCACAACTATCTCCTTTAGAGCTTGAGAATTTACAAATAGATTCAATTTGCATCTCAATTGAGTTGCTATAGCTAGATACCTACATCATTTTTCATAAAATGTTTGAATTCTTGATTCATTTTTTGGATATTCTTCAATTTTCTATGTGAATACAAATATTTTAGAATTCAACATCCTTGTTGATATTTTCTACACCAGCCTTCACAATACCAAAATTCCACCCCTACTATCTATGCATTGCATCTTAGAAGAGTAATATTTCCAAAACATCGCACTATCATAGTTCACTTTACCATATCTTGATAGCTAGTTTCCTTCCTAAAACATAAGTGCAACCACAAAAATCATAATAAATATTTTATATAAGAACACATTATTGTTATAAAATAAAATAAATATTACCAATAGAAAACATTAAAGTAAATCTTAATCATTATTTGATTTAGGCAATCAACATTTTCTTGTTAGCTTCAACTAAACTTACTACTTCCTTTAACCATGGAAAAGAGAATTTAACTTCATGATCCTCAATTAAAACCCCTCTATTGGATATCCTATCTGCATATTTGTTTCCTTTCCTTAACGTATGTGTAAACCTAATTTCTTTACACTCTATGGCAAGGTCTTGAATTTCTACAATTATCTCTTGTATGTTTTATGGAGCCTTTGCTTTCCTCAAAATTGCATTTATTACTATGAGAGAATCACCTTCCATCCATGCTCTATTCCATTTCATTTGTTTGTATATTTTTAACCCTTCAAAAGCCATCGAAGCTTCAACTTCATTATTTATCTTAAGTCCACTATTGAAAGTATAATAAGATAAAATCTCTCCTCTATTATTTCTAATTATTCGACCTCCTTCTATTGGTCTTGGATTTCCTTTATATGCTCCATCATAATTCAATTTGACCATCTCCACATCTAGTGGTGTCCACTTTATATTTTTTGCCTTCTTTTTGTTTCTTTTGTACCCAACATAATTCTAGTTTATGACTTGAATCCATCTATCAAGGCTCTCTCATTCCAAATTAGGGATTTGGTGAGTTGATAGGGTTGGTTTAGACTCCTTTATGGCTAAAAAATATTCCTTTTGATTACCTCTAAACTTATTTCATTTCCTTTAAATATTCTTCTATTCCTTTCTAGACATATAGTCCAAAGTATTGTATCTTTTGATATATCAAATTTTATCTATAAAGCCTCACTTTTAAGAGTGTTATGCATTGCTTTAACCATTATTCAATTCTATCATTCATCACCATACATTTACCAAACATATTAAGAATCCATTGCCATAGATTCTAGACTATTGAGCAGTGTCCCAAGATATGGTCTATACTATCCTCCTTTTTATAAAGAACACATTATGAGGGACCATGAAAACCCCTTTTCATAAGGTTGTCCTAGGATAAAATTATTCTATGACATACTAGCCAAACAAACATTTTGATTTTAGGAATGTTTGAGTTATCCCAAACATCTCTCCATATTCTTGTGATATTCCTATTTTGATGGTGCTTTACATTATATCCACTTCTTTTTGTGTAATCTCCTGAGCTATTCAACTTCCAAGTTAGCTTATCCTTAGCTTCCCTTAGAATAATCATTATTTTTATCTTTCTACTCAATTGCTTCCTAGCTTCAATGTCTTTTATACTTGTAAAAAACTCTTCTTTCTATTAGTATCTTCCTTCTTGATCTTTGTACATTGTATTTGGAACCCTATCACCATATTTATCTTTAAGTAATCTCATCCATGGTTTCAAAATTGGATCTACATTGAGTGGTTTTATTACACCAAGTATCCATCCAAATATAAATTTATTCTCCAGTTCCCACCACCCATCTAAGACCTTTAATCACTAGATCGATAGATTTTTTAAAACCATTCCATATAGCAGAACCATTTGGAAGATAGAATAAAGTAAATACTAAGCTTGGGTCATTTGGTTCAAGATAATTAATAGAATTTTTGCTCATTTTTTGTAACAACTCCAAAACTAACCAACTCGAAAGAGAGAACCTATTTTTTTAACTCATACAAGGTTCACAAGGAGTATCCATGGTTTATAAATGACTAGGCATAACCACATTTTGATCCGTGACACTGAAGATATCTCTTGAATGAATAGGAGAGTCCATGCTTTTGTAGATACTAGGGTTTACCTTATATATCTTTTTGATATCAAGTACACTCCAAATGATCACCCCATATTTTTACATTATTCGTGAATGCAAGACATCTTGACCATAGAATTGGGGTTATTCCTTCTCAATATTTAGATAAAATGGAATGTCATTTCCCCTACCAAATTTAAGTTAGTCTATGCTAGTTCCTTTGGGAGTATTGCCTTTGAATTCAATCAGTTTCACCTCTACAGTGAACCACTAACTTCAATGCTTGACCACCCCATCTTCGTGATAGGTAGTTCAAATACCTACCACTCTACATGTTATCTTTTCCATGGATACAAAGGACCTAGGTGTTGCCTACCCACAACTACCTCATGCTTGGGTTAAGATAGAGGGTTTTCTAGACAAGGTTAAAGAGCAAACCCCTTACTAAAATCCCCAACCCAAAAGAGAACAAAAAGAAGAATTAATCTTAACAAATCATCTCACTCTCTCGCTCTCTCTATCTATCTATCTATATTTTGCATGGCTAAAAATATGCTAAACAATCCATTTACATAAATAGGAACAATATACCTTTTCCATAATGTTTAAGGAAAGCATGATAACTACCATTAGTGAGTCATTTATTTCAGATACATGATCATTCATAAATTACATCAATTATTTAACAATACATCCATGATGATAGATTGCTCACAAACACACATGTCTACTATTAGCATAAGAGATCATTTCATTACATAATCAAATATTATAAGAAATAATAAGGGCTATCTCAAAATTTTGCCCAAAAAATTTAAATCCTTCTTTTACATTAAATCCTCTTTCATCAAGAGAGATTTATAACTTAATACTTCCACAGGATCTTAGAAAATAATCTACTAACATGTCTAAAATTATTCAATTGTCCTCCACTTCCTTCGGTGTCTCCCTTGCTTTCCAAGGTAGAAGATAGGTTGGTAGGGATCAAAAAAACCCTTTAAGAAAAATGAATGCATTTCTATATGATTCTTTTCAATAATATAAAACATATCAACCACTTGTGTATAAACGAAGTCCATACTTATTTCCCATTATTTTTCAATAACCAAAACAAAACTCATTAAGTTACTATTAATCACTTTTTACTAGCCATTCAAGCATCAAATAAAATTTACATAGGAACTGCATATTTCCTATACCATAATAAAATTTCAAAGGAACCCCATAATTCCTATACTATATTAAAATTTCAAAGGAACCCCATAATTCCTTCCATTTATTTCTTTTCCAAAGAATAAAGCATCTCAATAAGATTCTATAAATAATATTTCACTTGCTTAAAAGAAACCCTCTACCATTTTTACGTAACAACAAGTAATACAAATATACAATCACATCTATTATTACCTTGCTTATAAATAAACTCCTAAGTAAGCTAGTATTACTTTCAAATTAAGCTAAGCTTAAAGGCAAGATGAAACATTTCTTTCTTTGCCTTAATTTAACCAAAACATAAGAAGGTTAAAAATATATAAATATTATCATATGTGACATTCATACGAATCCAACTTACAGGTAGCCAAGCTTTACAAGAAAGAACTCATATTAGCAAGGCTCAACGTAGACATCGCATAACTTTTCAATCTTCAAGCAAAAATCACAAAGAAGATGTTGCACAAATTCCAAAACAACCAAGGTGCTCAAAAGAATGAGCCAACACTCAAACAATATCAAGGCAAAAATAGAAGGGTCAAGCGCATGAGCATTTCAAAAACTCAAACATAACAAGATGAATGTTGATTTAAAAATTAAAATCAAATCTTACCATGAGTTTTAAAAAGTAAATAAGCAACCTTTTAAAAAAGCAAAGAGCTTAGAAAAAACCTAAAGCATAACACTCCCTGAGATTCTTTTTTCCAAAGTACGCAAAGGAGAAGGTGAACAACAATGATTAGCATGTGCATATGCCTTATAGGTAGTGATAGGTCGATGTAAGGTGAGCATAACGTGATGCTCCTAAGGCATATTCTCCTAGAGCAAGTAACCAACACGCACTAAACAAATATAGAGCAAAAATAACGAATAGCAAGGAGAAAAATCACACCCAAAGACAAAATGTGTCACTTCCAGAAAACATGGAAAGACTCCACTACACACGATGTGGGTGAAATTTTACATCCATTCACCCACATGTTCTCCTTTTAGGTAGGATGATGTTTTTTATAAAGGACCAAGTTTTTAGGATATAGTTATTTGAGCATTAGGCAATGGATGCTGAGAATAAGTCTTTGAGGTGTAGTGTTTAAATGTTAGGATAGGTTCTACGAAGGATGAAGGGTTAGATCGGCTTGAAACATCAAGAAATTTTCAAAGGTCCTCCCGATGATAGTGGATACCAACAAGGGCAGGCATTGATAACCATGAAATGATCCTTGAAGCCCCGCTAGTTTAAAATACCAAATTCAATTAAGTAAGGTGTCAGGCAGATAAATGGTCAGGTAGACCCTATCGATGGAGCCCAAATACCTACCTCAATTAAATGGTGAAGAAACAGGATTCTATATCCCCACCACATGCACAGGCGAATAAGCGAGGCAACGACAAGTCAATTTTGGCTCCCAAAATGTCACCCTGATGTCAAGAAGGGGGTCATTCAAGTTTGGAGCCCAGTGGAGGTTTGAGCATTTTTTAGTCTATCAAGTAATCCTAAAACTACATCAAATATGGAAATTGAGGCAGAAACCTGAAAACCCACCCGAGCTTGACAAGCGGAGTTTTAGGTCAATAGCAAGCAGTGGATGGATCTCAAAGTCTTGCCCATCATAAAATTCTCATTGCATCAAAGGAATTCTACAGGTTAAGAGTCACCCCCCCATTTATGAGGGTGTATGATGAGTAGATAATAATTAAGATATTTGTTGCTTGACCAGTGAATGATAGCAGGTTGAATTTCAAATCCAAACAAGTTTCTCGCTTCAAGGGGTCTAACAGTGCATTTAATGGCTACCTTCTTCTGAAAGTAGGTGGACAAATTTATGATCCATAAGATCATCCAAGCATGAAAAAATTGATCAAGGGTCTAGATTCAGGTCATATTGCTTGCTCCCTTCTGGTAGATGCCCTCCATCGTAGTCTAGAGAAGATTTGAAGAGATCCACAACATGGTTTCCCCTACTAGCATAGCCCTATTATCTTATTCGCCACCCACCGACTTGAATGCATCATTTATTATAAGATCTATATATTCTAGAATGAGGGGTATTCCAAAGGGTTGACTCTTTACCCATTAAAACTCATATTTAATCTTTTGTTATTCGAGAAATACAAGTTCATTACTATTTGGTCTCCAATTAAGTTCTTGAATTTATGAAGTATTGAATGTTTATTTCTATTAAAGCTAGTCGGATGGATGTGCTCTAATTCTGTAATCTAGATTTCATGCCTTTCATCTGGTAGTTCTAGAATTTTCATTCGATCATGGATGCTAAACGCTAAGTGGAAGTGAGGGTTGGTTGATTTGTTAGGTTATTTGCTTGTGTTCCTTGTAATGGTTCAAGTTTGCTCTACATATATTTTGATGCAGTTGAATTTGTCCCCCTTTAAGTTCTAACTTCAGCTCTGTTTTCTCTTTCTTTCAGCACCCTTTTCCCTTAGGTATTTTTAGCTAGGACTTCTAGGAACGGACCTTCTCCTAAGATCGACCACACAACCTCTCAACCGTGCGGTCGTTTAATGTTCGTCGAGGTATGTGGGCATACAATCATTACCATTAGATAAACTTTTGACCAATAGTTTTTGGCATACCCGATGGGACCCCTTCCCATAGTTTGGTTGGTTTAGAGTTGGTGATTGTCTACTATTCTCAATTTTCTTAAATCACTCAATGACTTTGTTGAGGAAAATACTCAAAAAGCCTTATTAAGCTTACCTCTTTGTGATTTCATGATTACAAGGCATAAGGCTAGCCAGACCGAAGAATAGATCTTGTGGTCAATTACCTTTTAAAATCCTTTAGTGTCATACTCTATAAAGGGCCTTCAACCCACCATGCACCAATAGTTTTTGGCATGATCGATGGGACTCAAAGGTCTCGCATATTAGATTATCGAATATTGATTATACTCTGGTCTATCTACATTTTTTTTTATTACCTAGTGACTCCCCTGCATAAAGAATTGGGTCCCTATGACCAATTGTCTTTGAATTTAGACAGATTCTAGTGATACTATGTTTCATAATCCCTATTCACCTGGTGACTTTCCTTAGGACCGATCGAAGCCCATGATCGGTCATCCTTTTACATTATTCTAAAATATTATCACCCGAAGGACTCAAGGTTTGATGAGTAGCCTTGACCTCACTAGAAAATAAATTATGCTCATCTGGCAACTCCAACCTAAATAAAAGACTCAAGAAGTGGGAAGGACCAATGCAAAAATGGTTCAGCAGTTATATCCTAGTTGAAATTATGCAGGCCCTCTGAATATCTTGAATCTGTATAGCATACCCCAAGGTAGACTTAATAACTTTTTTGAGCTATGATGGTATGGAAGGCACTACATATGAACATTTTCAATATGTAGCCTCTATGGCTATCATTCACAACATTACATCTAATGGTGTCATGCTTAGGATTCTTTCTCTTTCTCTCAAGGGAAGGGCATTGATTTGGTACAAATATTTGAAATATGTAAGCATACATATGTGGATAAAACTAGCAAAAGCCCTCATTAACATATTTGATGGCTTTAGAGATCCCTTCTCATCGCTCACCTAGTTCTCATTTATCAAGTGTACCCCTTATGAGAGCATTTAAGACTTTAATGTTCGATTTGATAGGACTTGGTGAAGGATTCCTCACAAAGTTTGATTGTTCCTTGCTCAATAATATATGTACTATGTACAGGTTGTTAACCCTGACATAAGTCTCCTAATTTAGCAATCAAGATAAACAGGATTCTCGCAAATCTTCAAAGAGTCACTTTGAGCTGAAAGCATGTTAATATAGGTGGGAAAAATTTCTCCCCTAGGGTTTTCCAATCATCTCTAGCTCTTTCACCCTCACTCCATAACCCACTACTTGCAGGGTTTGTGAGCAATCAATGTCATGCTATGTTGGGCAATTCTCCCCTCTATCCCTAGAATAATATGCAATAAACCCAGTAAGAATTGAGGATGAGAATCCAATGGCTAACCAAAGAGGTCAACAACATGAAAAAGGAGCTCTCAATGGTAGGTGAAAATCAAGAGCTCGGTGATTGGGAATCACATGCATAGCAACCCTATGTACAACCAACTACTAATATGGGGTTCATCCTGAGGCAAGGAGTACAACCATACAAAGATAGAATATGGGGAGGGGATCAAGTTCTCGACCCATGCAAAAAATATGATTGTTCATTCCCCATGATGGACAATATTATTGCATACAATTCCTTGCAATAATTTGAGAGACAAAAGAATGAATGTTGGGCAACCTCTATTATGGGGAAGCAGGTGCACAACAACATATTGACCCTGCCTGCGCAAAGCATAAAGGTAGGAGAGCAAGCCTCAGCAATATTGTTTCCCCAACAAGTCTCACCTCTTAGCCAACTAAATATGGAGCCCATCCAAATTCCCATGTGTGAGCCTGAGATAGCTTCAAACAAGGTGGCAAAATCATGGTAATTCGAACCTGGATTATACTACTCATCCTTGACCCGATTTTTTTGCAGCAACCCAACTGACAGTCTCTAGATCCATGAAGATCCAAAAGAATAATATTGTAAGGATTGGATTGCATTTAAGATAGTCATTGTTGCTCAAAATGATGAGGTATGGTGATGATGCAATCATATCCCATCAAAGCACAATGCTGATTTTTGTTTTAGGAAAGGTCAACAACCTAAGCATGGGCTAATGCGGTAAGAGCAATAACCACATCTATGATGTGTGGTTAGAGTATGAGGACATTGAGGTATATTGAGAAATTAGTTTGGATCTCTAGTCAAATTAATAATGACAGTGGGCAGTACCAAGTTGAGCATGGATAATAGCTCAAGTTTGGTGTTATTTGGTCTGAACACTACAGGTTCACCAAATAGATTGTAGAAGCATCTATGGTTTGGGTGTGTGAAGCATGTCGTAATTTTGTGTAAATATCTAGCAAATAAATAAAATGTGTGGTATACATGTGGCCATGCAGTTGCTAACATCATCTTACATAAGATAACTGAGGATTGGTCTTGGGGAATTATCGCCAGCTGACCAAAATAAGAAAATAAATGTAAAACATTTTTTAGAAGTCATCTTGGTTTTGGTAGCACTTTCTTTTTGTTTCTATGCTTTCTTCTTTTTCTATCTATGTTGTTGGTTTTGTTTGTGTTTTATCATTGTGACTTCGTAGCCTAATGGATGAAGGTAGCAAGTACAAAATGCCTTTGCACAATCCCTTAAAAATCTATGTTTATATGAAGCAAGGCTAGCATGATGTAATGAGAACAAAAGGCACTTGAAAAGAAGGATCTGGACTCACTTGCTTAAAAATTACTCTCAGATCATCTGCATCAAGCTAAATATTTTGAGAGTTGTGTCCATTCCATGATCGATCAAGAAAATTATTCTATAGATAGCGATTCATATGTAGTAGTAGATAATTGCAAGAGAAAATGAATCTGAAAATAAGGTTGCAACTAAGTATTCCCTGGATGCATTATGATGGGCAAATTGAGTCATTTTTGGATTGTGTTAGAAAGAAGACTTGTGACAAGATGGATAAATGTCTTTGGCATTTGGTATGTTCTTGAAGTGACCTCAGGCTACAACAGAGTACGTTAATGGGATTACAATCTTTGGAGGTGTCCCATGGATTGCCTTCCCTTTTGTTTCTTTACTTTTCTACATTCTTCTCTTTCCTTAGTTTTTTTCCTTGTGCTTGTTGTCACTAACTCCCTTAGTTAGTGGCACTCGTTTTCTTCCTGTTGTTACCTCTTTCCCTCTTTCCTCCCCTTATTTGTGTTCTTATTCTTATTTCCCAAGCCTTCTTTCCTTTGTGTCCTTTCTTCCCATCTTGTGCCCCACTTTTGCTTTTTTTCTCCATTATGTTTTGCCTTGTTATTTGTGTAGTTTCCACCCCATCACCCACCACCCTCCTTTGTCTTGCAGTCCCCCTGGCTACTTTTTTTGTGCCTCTTCCATTATTTTCTTCTTCTCTTATTCACTTGAAAGTATTTTCTACTAAAATATGGCCTTTGGGGTTCCTGTTCCCACAAATTTTAAATCCCATGTGAGCCACCAGAAGTGTGGGTGAAATTTTACATCCATCACCCACATGTTCTCCTTTTAGGTAGGATGATATTTTTTAGAAATGACCAAGTTTTTGGGAGCCATACCTTTGAGAGTTAGGTAGTGGATGCTAAGAATAAGCCTTTGAGGTGTAGTGGGTCAGTGTTGGGATAGGTTCTAATAAGGACAAAGGATTCGATCGGCTTGAAACATCAAGCAATTCCTAAAGGTCCACCCGATGATAGTGGATGCCAACAAGGGTGGGTATTGATAGCCATGAAATAATCCTCGAAGCCCCACCAGTTAAAAATGCAAAATTTGGCTAAGGTATCCAGTGGATAAATGGGTAGGTGGACCCTACTGATGGATCCCAAATCCTCATCCCAATGAAAGGGTGGAGAAACGGGATCCAAGATCCCCACCACATGCAAATGGTGGATAAGCGGGGTAGTGACAAGTTGAGGTTGACTTCAAAAATGACACCCTAATGGCAAGATGGGGGGTTGTCCAAGTTTGAAATCCAATGGAGGTTTCGGCATCTACTAGTATGTCGAGTAATTCTAAAACTACATCCAATATGGAAATTGATGTAGAAACCTAAAAACCTACCCTGGCTTGATAGGTAAATTTTTAGGTCGATAACAAGCAGTAGATGGATCTCAAAGTCCCACCCATCATAAATTTCTCACTGCATTAAAGGATTTCTACAGGTAGAGAGCCATCCCCCATTTATGATATCGTACGATGAGTAGTTGGTAACTAAGAGGTTTGGTGCCTAACCAATGGATGGTATCAAGTTGAATCTTGAATCTATTGAAGTTGCTCACTTTAGGGGGTTTGACATTGCATTTAATGATCACCTTCTTTTGAAAGTAGGTGGATAAATTTATAATCCATCAAATTATTCAAGCATGGAAGAATTGATCAAGGATTTAGATTCAAGTCGTATTGTTTGTCCCTTCTAGCAGTTGCCCTCTACTATAGTCTGTAAAATATTTGAAGAGATCCACACCATGGCCACCCCTACTGGCATAGCCCCATTGTCTTATCCACCATACATCAACTTGAGTGCAGTATTTATTGTAAGGTCTATATATTCTGGAGTGAGGAGCATTCCAAAGGGTTAGCTCTTTAGCCATTACAACTCATATGTAATATTTTGCTATTTGAATAATACAAGTTCATTATTATTTGATCTCCAATTAAGTTCTTCAATTTATTAAGTATTGAATGATTATTTTTGTTATAGCTAGTCAGATGCATGTGTTCTAATTTTACAATATGGATTTTATACCTTTCATCTAGTAGTTTTAGATTTTGCATTCGATCCTAGGTGTTATATGCTAAGTGGGAGTGAGGGTTGGTTGATCTATTAGGTGATTTGATTGTGTTCCTTGTAATGGTTCAAGTTTGCTCTACGTATGTTTTTATGCGGCTGAATTTGTCCCCTTTTAATTTCTAGCTTCAACTCTATTTTCCCTTTTTTTCAGCATCCTTTTTCCTCAGGTAATTTTTAGCTAATACTCACAAAAAACTGGCCTTCTTCGGAGATCGATTGCACATCCTCTCAGTCACATGATTGTTCAATATTTGTCGAGGTCTATGGTCGCACAATCCTTACCATTAAAAATAATTTTGACCAACACAAGTAGGAGAAATCAAAATAAAAAGCACACAAAAATATCAAGCACACATGGCCATTCGCATGCCTTGCAAGTAGTAGTAAGAGAAAACAAGCAAGGAAATACCCACATCAAGATCAAGTCGAGCAACAACTAGGTTAAAGCATGCATATATAAAAAGCAATAACAAAAACCACCTGATTAAGCTTCCTTCGACATCCTCTTTGGTTCTAAAAAATGCTATATTCAATCTCCCCTTATTCTCTAGAGTATTCCATCACTTCTACCTTCAATATCCATGCAAAAATCCTCCTTTTTTCCCAAACCACATCCCACTTTGAACAAGGAGAAACTAGACACCTTCATACATGGAGCGCTCAATAGTAATGTTCAGGAAATGTTCCCCATGTGCCCACTTCATCCCTCATCAAGAACCACTACAACATAGTAAGGAGAACTAAAATCATTCTCATTTAAAAATAAAGAAAGTCCATTCCAAGTTGCCAATAATCCAAACATAGAAACCAAATATCAATTATAAGGTTAAGGGATTATTTAAAGCCAACCTTAGACTTATTCAAATATTAACATCAAAATATAATTAACACTTCAAGAATACAAGGAATAAATCAATCCATATCTAACATACCACAAACAATAACAAATGCATTCCCTTAATGTTCCACACCATTATTTTATCCTTAAGTGGGTAACCTCTTTTAGGATAGGCTAAGGATATCATCGACCTATTTTAAGGAGACTCATTGCAAGCAACTTCCTGGTCCAATGGTGTGAACATGAGCACAAGAAAAATGCAATGCACCTACATGAAGGGTATTTATCCATGTTACCCTGAGTTATTTATGAACAAGTCATCACCATAATTTCCCTTTTTAATATGGTCTCTCATTCCTTGTGGCCAACTTCCTTGTCCACCTACGAGAGTACCTAATCCTGCAACCATGCATAGAATCAGCAATACCATATCCTCATATAAAATAATCAAAACAATAAATGCATATATCCATCCAAATGCATCAAAGCTAAGCATTAAACATCACTTTTCAATATATAGTCCATCTTATAAAAGGTCCTGCCAAGGTGGGTCGTGACATACTACCCTCCTTGGACTAAACATAGTCCTCTATGTTTTTTCCTGCAATCAATAATACATTTCATATTTATTCAAACAAATAAGAAAAATATCTTTTCATCTCATCCACTTTTTCCCAAGTGGCACTTTTCTCATAATATTGGTCCCATTGGACCCTGCACTATTCTAGAGTTTGTTTCCTCATCACTTTGGAATGAAACTCTAGAATCTTCACTAGTCTCACTTCAATGATCAATGGATCTTCCATCTGCAACTTTGAAACATCCCACACATGATTAGGATTAGCAATGTACTTTCTAAGCAAGGATACATGGAAAGAATCATGGATATTTGATAGGTTGGGTGGTAAGGCGAGATGATAGGCTACTAGACTAATCCTATCAATGATCTCAAAAGGCCCAACATAATGGGGATCCAACTTAGTAGACTTGATGGCACTCTTCATGGGTTTTACTCTTAAGAATACTCTATCTCCCATAGATAATTCTCTAGGTGATCTTTTCAGATCAGCATAGCTCTTCTGACGATTGACAACTTCCTTAAGCCTTTGCCTGATCAACCTGAGTTGTTCCTCCATCACTCTAACCGCATTCAGTCTAATGGCAATCCAATCCTCTATATTATCCCAAGATAGAGGAGTTCTACATCTCTTTCTGTACAAGGCTTCAAATGGGGCCATTTTCAAGGAAGCATGATAACTATTATTATAAGCAAACTCTACCAGATGCAAATAGTCTTCCCATCAAGACTTTTGGTCCATGCAGTACATGCAAAGCATGTCTTCCAAGACTTGGTTTACCCTCTCTATTTGACCATCTATTTTTGGATGGTATGCAGAACTTATGTTTAGCTTTGTGCCAATTGCATGATGAAGAGCCTGCCAAAACTTAAATGTAAATTTAGAGTCCCTATCTGAGATGATTACCTCAAGAAACCCATGTAACCTAAATATCTCTTTGGCAAACCTATTTTCCACTACCGAAGCATCATCCTTGGTGTTCCTTGGTATAAAGTGTGCAACCTTGGTCAACTTATCGACCACCACAAGAATTGCATCATGTTGGTACCTAGTCTTAGGTAATCCCACAATAAAGTCCATAGATATGACCTACCATTTTTGCATTGGTATATCATGTGGGTATAATTATCTTGCTGGATGTCTATGCTCAACTTTCACTTTCTAGTATTCCATGCATCGAGCAACAAAATCAGTGATATCCTTCTTCATACCTGACTAGTAGAAGGTCTTTTTCATGTTCTCCCTCATATTTTCCCCTCTAGGGTGAGTGGAGTAAGGATATCTATGTGCCTCTTGCATGATCAATCTCCTCAAATCACCAATTTTAGGTATAACTATCCTATCCTTAAAACATAAAAGTCCATCTTTTATGCCAAAATCCTTGTTCTCTCCAATATTTATTCCCATTTTAGAAATAATTTCACTACAATATTGATCATTAGATTGCATTTTCTTGACTTGGTCCATTAAGTCCACGTGACTATGGGTCAAAGCAATTATATACCTTCTTCTACTTAAGGCATTAATGACCTTATTTTCCTTACCTTTGATATACTCTATACCAAAGTCATATTTTGCTAGGAATTCAATCCATATTCTTTGTCTAGAATTAGGCATTGGATGAGTAAAGATGTACCTTAGAATCTAATGATCAGTCCTCAACTCAAAAGGCTTCCCTAGAAGGTAATACCACCAAACCTTAAGAGTGTGCACAATTGTTGCTAGCTCCAAATCATGTGTAGCATAGTTTACCTCATGCTTCTTGAGTTTCTTTGACTCATATGCTATGACTGAATCATCCTAGGATAGAAATCCTCACAATCCTTCCAAGGAAGCATCACTACACACAAAAAAGTTCCCCTAAGGATCTAGAATATTAAGAATAGGTGCAGTAATAAGCTTCTGCTTAAGCAACTCAAAAATAAATTCACGCTTGTTTGTCCATTTAGAATTCTTTCCTTTTCTCTGGAGGTTAGTTATGGAGTAGGCTATTTTGGAAAAACGCTTTACAAAATGCCTATAATAACTCATAAAGACCATGAAGATCCATACTTTAGGCACATTAGTAGGTGGTGGCCAACTCAAAATGGCCTCTATCTTCTTTGGATCTACAACTATCCCTTCTACAGATATGATATGTCCTAGATATTGTACCTCTAGAACATAAAAGTCACACTTTGAAAAATTCCCATAGAGTTGGTTCTTTCTCAACAACTCAAGAACAATTCTCAAATACCTATCATGCTCTTCCTTATTTTGGAAATATATTAGGATATCATCCAAAAATATTAAGACAAACTGATCTATATGCTCCTTGAACATATTGTTCATCAGATTCATGAATGTTTCCAATGCATTGGTCAACCCAAAAGGTAATACTATGAACTCATAATGTCCATACCTAGTCTTAAAAGTAGTCTTGTGAGTATCCTCCTCTCAGATTCTTAGTTGATGGTATCCTGATTTCAAATCAATATTTGAAAATATGGTGGCACCCTTAAGTTGATCAAACAGATATTCAATCCTAGTTAAGGGTACCTATTCTTGATGGTTGCTTTGTTCAAAATTCTATAGTCTATGCACAACCTTAGTGAACCATATTTATTTTTGACAAAAATAACAAGTGCACCCCATGGTGACACACTAGGTTTAATCAACCATTTTTCTAGCAACCCTTGAAGTTGCACTTTTAACTCCTGCATCTCAATAGGATTCATCTTATAAGGAGTTATATGAATGGGTTTTGTACCTAACATTAGTTTGATAGTGAAATCAAATTCATGCTTAGGTGGTAGCCCAAGGAGGTCTTTAGGAAATACATCCCTAAACTCATGTAAAATTGGGTGATCCCTAAATAATTCCTCCTTTCTATCATCCTCAATCTTATGGTTCAACTTAATGACATAGACCATTCCACCTTTTCTAATAGCTTTCTTTAATTGCATTGTCTAGATCATATAAGGTTTAAATGACCCTTGTTCACTATAGATTCTTAGTCTCTGCTTATGATGGTTATGGATGCCTCTATGGTTGAAAACTGTTATTTTTCCTCTTTTGGAAAATCTTCTTGAAATTTCCTTGTTTTCCAACATTTTTTCTTTCAAACTTTGGATTACATTCGCTTTTCTTGCTCTACTCTTGTTTTCATTTCATAAAACCAACACTTTTTCTTTTTCTCATGTCCTGTCAATCCTCTTCTGATAATTCTACATAAATAAAATAAGTTCTATTTAATTGCAGGTTAGACTCATCTTGTTGAGCCAGGTCATAATACTTTTGTAGAGTCTCAAGCTTATGCATGTTAATTACCGATATTATCTTAGGACCCACTCCCAAGATAAATTTATGTACCCTAATATTCTCATCCTTCTCATATAACACTACATACTTAAGCAAATTTACAAACTTTTGGTAATAAATCTCCATCATCTTTAATCCTCAGAGGAGTATGGAGAATTCCTCGAATATCTCCACATAGTGTTGTTCTATGAGGAACCTTTTATTAAAGGCTTTAACAAAATCTTCCTATAATAAATTTATTGCTTGAATATTATGTCTAAATTTAAAAGTGTTCCACCATTCCAACCCTATCTCCTATAAATGGAGAGTGGCCCAAACTATTTGGGTCACTAAGGAGCAGTTTTTAATAGAGAAATAAGTCTCCAACTCATTAATCCAAGCCTTGATTGAATCACCCTCATCCTTTCCAATGAATTTGGAGGTTTTTACATTCTTCAAATCCTTAGCAAGTCTTACCTCAAGGAGGGCCCTAACTTCTTGCTCTCCTGTAGGAGGATTTCCTTCCTATCTAACCTCAAGATTTCTATTTTGTGAACTTTGACTCACTATAGTTTCCAACAACTACTTTTGTTGGTTCATTTTTCCATCTATTGGTTCATTTATTCCCTTTATTTCTATATTTACTCCTTTAATAGAGAGACAATAGTAGTGAGGTTCTCCATATCTCTGTTTGAATTTCCCAAAATTTCCCCTTGAGTTTTAGCCTCGAAATTATCCTACCTAGCCTATCTTGGTGGTTGGGAAGATCCTCTTCCTCCTCTTTTAAATTTTGGTACCATATTCCTAGCCATATAATGACCTAATTTAGGTTACAATTTCTCATCAAAATTGTAAGTCTATAGTTAGTTACATAATCCATGTGAACTAACGATTAAGTATTATCATCCACTACTAATATTAATGATCACTCTTACTTCTAGTAAAGTGCCATCCCCAAAGGAATATTTTTTTCTTCCTAAATTCACTCATCAATTATGGCCAATCCTAAGTTCTCTTAAAGGAAACTTCTAGTCCTATGACCTAGAGCTCTGATACCAATTGTATTAACCCCAAAACTAACCAACCCAAGAGAGAATATTTTTTTAACTCAAATAAGATTCATAAGGAGTATTCATGATTCATAAATTATTAGACATAACCACATTTTAAGTTTGTGATGCTACAAATATCTCTTGAGTGGATAGGAGAGGTCACACTCCCATAGATATTGGGATTTACCTTGTATACCTCCATGGCATAGGGGACGCTCCAAATGGTCACCTCATATTTCTTGCATTCTCCATGAATGTGAGACATCTTGACCATAGTGTTGGGGTTATTCCTTGTTAATATTTAGATAAATTGGAATGACATTTCCTATACCAAATATTTGTTTGTCTATGTTGGTTACTTTGGGTATATTGACTTTGAATTTAGTTAGTTACACCTTTGCATTGAACCAATACCTTGAGTTATTGACCACCCTATATTTGCAATGCATAGTTCAAGCACGTACCACTTTGCATGATAGTTTTTTAATGGATAAAAAGGACCTAGGTGTTGCCTCCCTACAACAACCTTAGGCTTGGGTTAAGATAAAGGGTTTTCTAGATGAGGTTAAAGAGCAAGTCCCTTACTAATACCCCCAAACCAAAAGATATCAACAAGAAGTAGTAATCTTAACAAACCATCTCTCTCTCTCTTCTCTCTCTCTCTCTCTCTCTCTCTCTCTCTCTCGCATAGCTAAAAATGTGCTAAACAATCCTTTTACATAAATAGGATCAATATACCTTTTCCATAATATTTAAGAAAAGCATGATAACTATCAGCAAAAAGTCATATAATTAAAATAAATTATCATTCATAGTTTACATCAATTAATTAACAATATTTATATGATGATAGATTTCTTACAAGCATGCGTGTCTACCATTAGCATAAGAGATCATTTCATTACATAATCAAATCTTGTAAGGAATTATAAGGGTTTTCTCAAATGTTTACCCAGACAATTTCAATCCTTCCTTTACATTAAATCCTCTTTCACCAAGAGATATTTATAATTTAATCCTTTCATAGGATCTTAGAAAATAATCTACTAACATGTCTAAAATGATTCAACTATCCTCCACTTCCTTCAGTATCTCCCTTGCTTTCCAAAGTAGAAGATAGGTCGATAGGGATCAAAAAATCACTTTAAGAAAATATGAATGCATTTTTATATGATTCTTTTCAATAATGTGAAACATATCAAGCACTCATGCATAAAATAATCCCATAATGTTTTCCCATTATTTTTCAATAACCAAAAAAAACTTAATAAGTTACTTTAAATCACTTCTTACTAGCCATTCAAGAATCAAATAAAATTTACATAGGAACCCCATAATTCCTATACCATAATGAAATTTTAAAGGAACCCTATAATTCCTATACTATATTAAAATTCCAAAGAAACCCCATAATTCCTTTTTTTGATTTTTTCCCCAAAGAATAAAGCATATCAATAATATTCAATAAATATTAATTCACTTGCTTAAAATAAGCCCTCTACCTTTCTTACGTAACAACAAGTAATGCAAATATACAGTCACATCTATTATTACCTTGCTTATAAATAAACTCCTAAAGCAAGCTAGTATTAATTTCAAACTAAGCTAAGCTAAATGGCAATATGAAACATTTCGTTCTTTACCTTAATTTAACCACAACATAAGAAAGTTAAAAAAAACATAAATACTATCATACAAGATAGTCATACGAATCTAACTTACATGCAGCCAAGCTTACAAGAAATAACTTAGATTATCAAGGCTCAACATAGAAAATGAATAACCTTTCAATCTTCAAGAAAAAATCACAAAAGTATATGTTGTGTGGATTCCAAAACAACCAAGATGCTCAAAAGAATGAGCCAACACTCAAACAACAGTAAGGCCAAAATACAACAGTCAAGCATATTCCAAAAACTCAGGCATATCAAGATCAGAATTGAATTAAATAATAAAATCAAACCATAGCATGAGTTTTAAAAAATAAACAAACAACCTTCAAATAAAAGGAATGTGCTAAAAAAAATGTAAAACACAACACTTCCTAAGATTTTTTTGCTAGGGTACACACATGAGAAGGTGAATAAAAATGATTGATCTATGCACATGTCTGACAAGAAATGATAGACTGACATAAATCAAGTGTAACATGATTTTTGGGGGTTCTCAACCCAAGGAACCTTCTCCTAGAGAAAGCATCCAACAAGCACTAAACAAATACAAAGCAAAAATTATGAATAGCAAAGCGAAAAGACACATCCAAAGCCAAATTGTCTCACTTCTAACAAATTAGGAAAGAATCCACTACACAAGGAGGAAATAAAATCAAAAGCACACAAAAACATCAAACAAGAGTGACCATTCATGTGCTTTACAGGCAAAAATAAGAGAAAACAAGCAAGGAAATACCCATGTCAAGATCAAGCCAAGCAACAACCAGGTTAAAGCATGCATACTTAAAATGTAATAACAAGAAACACCAAATCAATATTCCTTGGATGTCCTCTCTGGTTCCATGAAATGCTAGCTTCAATATTCCCTTCTTTTCTTGAACAGTCCACTACTTCTACCTTTGATATCCATGCAAACATCTTCATTTCCATTGAAACCACATCCCACTTTGAGTGAGGAGAAACTGAGTGCTTTCGTGTATGGAACACTCAATAGTAATGTTTAAGAAATGTTTCCCATGCACCCACTCCATCCCTCATCAAGAGCTACTCCAACGTAGTACTGATAATTAAAATAATTCTCATTTTAAACTAAATATAGTCCATTCCAAGTTGCGAATAATCCAAACATAGAAACCATATCTCAATTATAAGGTTCAAGGATTATTCAAAGCCAACCATAGATTTATTCAAATATTAATATCAAAATTCAATTAATACTTCAAAAATACAAGGAATAAATCAATCCATATCTAACATGCCATAAGCAATAACAAATGCACTCCCTTAATGTTCCACACCATTATTTTATCCTTAAGTGGGTGGTCTCTTTTAAGATAGGCTAAGGCTATCACCAACCTACTTTAAGGAGACTCATTGCAAGAAACTTCTTGGTCCAATGGTGCAAACATGAGCATAAGCAAAATGTAATGCACCTACATGAAGGGTATTTATCCATGTTACCTTGAGCTATTGATGAACAAGTCATCACCATCATTTTCCTTTTTAATATGGTCCCTCATTCTTTGTGGCCAACTGCCTTGTCCACCTATGAGAGTACCTAATATTGAAACCACACATAAAATCATCAGTATCATATCCTCATATAAAAATAATCAAAATAATAAATGCATATATCCATCCAAATGCATCAAATCCAAGCATTAAACTTCACTTGTCAATACATAGTCCATCCTATAAAAGGTCCTACGAAGGTGGGTCATGAAAATTGTCTTTGGCTCTCTTTATACAATCTCCACTAGTTTTATCATCACACACCTTAACCCATTTCACCAAAGGAATTTTTTTTTATTATGTAAACATGACAACAAAAAGGACTACATAATATAGATTAAACTTTTTTCTATCGATTTTGGCATAGTATACAAGGATATAATAAGTTAGAATAGCCTATAATACTAATTTAATTAGTTGCACTCTTCTTGATAACAATATCCATCTACCTGGGGGCAACAATGAATGTGATCATGAGCTAGAAGTAAGTGTAGCAACAAGTGTTGATGCAATACAAGAATAAGGAGTAAGTACAACAATGAGTGTGAGCTAGGAGTAAGTGCAGTAGTGAGTGCAAGTGCAATCCAGGAGTAAGGATTGATTGCAACAACGAGTGTGAGCATGATCCAAGAGTGAGTGCAACCAAAAGCAGGTGTAAGTATAGCCAGAAGCAAGTGTAAGTGCAACCAGAAGTGAGTGCGAGTGAGTGCAACCAAAAGTGAGTGCGAGCGCGAGCTAAGAGTAAGTGCAACAGTGAGTGCGAGTGCAAGCTGAGAGCGAATGAGATCAGAGAGGGAGTGTGAACCAAGAGGGAGTGCAAGCCGAGATTCAATCATGGTAGAAGAGTGGTGGGTTCATCCAGAGTGCATCAATGCTTCAAACCCTTACCATGAATGCGTGGAACATTGTTTCCAAAAAATTGTTGAAGCCAAGGAACATCAAGAAAAAGAAGAGACAAGGGCAATTGTGAGCCAAGAGGGAGTGCAAGTTGGGAGTGAGTGTGAGGCAAGAGAGAGTGCAAGCCAAGAGGAGTGAGCCAAAGGAGTGCAAACTAAGAGGGAGTGCGAGCCAAGATTCAATCATGGCAAAAGAGTGATAGGTTCATCCGAAGTGCATCAATGCTTCAAACCCTTACCATGAATGCGTGGAACATTATTTCCAAAAATTGTTGAAGCGAAGGAACACCGAGAAAAAGAAGAGACACGGGCAATTGTGAGCCAGGAGGGAGTGCAAGTCGAGAGCAAGTGTGAGGCAAGAGAGAGTGAAAGGGAGCAAGTGCAATCAGAGAGGGAGTGCGAACCAAGAGGGAGTGCAAGCCAAGAGCGAGCCCCATTAGCTATTGTGGAAGGAAAGTCATATTTGAAAGCCCTAATGGGAAGTCAGGATGCCCTAGCTAGAAATCAGAATGCCCTAGTTGGAAGTATGGAGGCCCAAGTTGGAGATAAGCAGAAGAGCGAATACATGGCAAGTTCGATCCAGGTAGCAGATGTTACACCAAAAGTAAGTATCAAGGATGAGATGATTGAGCATGATATAATGGTTCTTAAAAGTAGAGGGTTAATATGTAAGTTCCATAGATCATGGCCAAGGTTTTTGGAGATTCAAAATTGGATCAAGTGGAAGTGGGGATTGAATTCAAATTATTCTGTGACTTTTCTTCCTAAAGGTTTTTTCCTCATCATCTTTTCTAGTTCAAAAATTAGGGATAAAATAATGGTTGGTGGCCCATGGTTTAGGGGAAGAGATGCACTTTATTTGAGACCATGGAATGAAAATTTTTCTGTTGAGACAGAAACTATTAAGAAGCTTCCAGTGTGGGTTAGGCTTTTTGGACTTCCATATCAACTTATAAATAAGGATGTTTTGAAGAATATTGGAAATACCCTAGGGGAATTCATCAAGGAAGGACCAACTACTAAGGAGCGAAAGCATGCTATATATACTCGAATATGTGTTGCTATGGATATTTCAAAACCTTTGCCACAATCCATTAAGATTAAATCTGAATCAAGAGAATGGGATCAACAAGTAGATTATGAAAATATTGCATTTCGTTGCCACAATTGTTTTGAGATTGGACACATGGCAAGAGTTTGCAAAGTGAAAACTATGAAGAAAGAGATAAAAAATTCTAGCCATGAGATAAACTTCAAGATGAAGCAAGGAAATCATACAATAATAGAAGCTAGATCAGATCAAGGATATTCCACTCCAAAAGAAGAGGCAAATGAAGCCTATCTACAATATCATTTGGCAAGTTCAGAAGGAATTAAAGGTGCAAAAGAAGATGTGGAGATAAATCCTAAAACAAAGACAACAAAAGAGGTCAAGTTTATTCCAGGTAAATCATCTTCATTTTCCTCAAGTAGTATAGAATCCTCTTCAGGTAATAAAAGTGAAAGTGGTGAAGATGTTATCCCTTGCACTTTAAGGTTTCAAGAGCAGAATAATAAAGAAATGAGGTTGGAGGAAACCCATAACAATTTAGGGTTTTTAGGGTAGAATAAGAAGGTAATTGCTACAGAAGAGCATCCTTGCACTTTAGGGTTTCCAGGGCAACATAAAGAAGATTGTGCTTTTGAGGTTATTCCTTGCACTTCAGATCCTTCAGAACAAGGCAAACCTAAAGATGATAAGTCTTACTATGAGCAGTGTGAGAAGATTGAAGAGATTGATGAAGATGAAAGTATTGTTGGGAATGAAAAAAAAGAGGAAGACCCAAGAAGCAAAAACAAAGAGAAAAAGAAACACAAAGGGATATTGATATGGGAAAACAAAAGCAAATATCACAAGTGTTAACAAGAAGTGGGGCTAAACCCACAAATAAAATAAAAAAATAACAATGAAAATAATATCTTGGAATATTAGGGGAATGAATAAGAACCCTAAAAAAGGTATTAAGAAATTGTGAGGTTGTTATAGACAAGATATTTTTGGATATAGAAGTTGGGCAACAAATATTTTAGCCATTTGTAGTGTTGAATTTCATCTTGACAAAATTTAAATTTTTGAAGGCATTTGATATAAAAGGAGTTGATTGTGGAAACTTAGCAGTTTGAGGAAGATGAAGAATATCTTTGATAGAAGGGTAAATGAAGAATATCTCTGATAGAAAGACAAAGTTGGATATGCTTTAATTAACTTGTTAGAAATGTAATGAGAGCAATGTAATGTTTTGTTTTCGTAATGGGAGTGGCCCCCAATAGAAGCCACACATAGCTTATTAAAAAAATGATAACCATCTACCTTTCTATGCCAGTAGTTTATTCAAAACTTTACTTATAACTAGATTCTATAATTCTACCCTTATTCTCCCTCCAAATAAAGGTATTCATAGATAATTTGCTAGCAAATTTGCCTTCTCCATTTGAAGTAACCTACATATCCTTGCTTTGATTCTAGCTAGGGTTTTTAGGAAGTAAATTTTGGATCTTGTATTATTAACTTTTTGCCTTGATGATTTTTCATATTCCTTTAATAAGTTATTCAAAGCTTTGGCCTCATTTATCCTTGCCCTCCCAAAAAGGGTTGTATCATCTACAAATTGTTTATGGGTGATGTTGTTGATGTTATTACTAGCCTTAAGTCCACTTATTGGCCCATATTTGTTAGCCTTCAAGTTCCTACCCAAAACCTCTACCATAATAATTAACAAATATGGTGATAAAGGATCTCCTTGTCTATGACCTTTCTTGGCTTTAAATGATTATATTACTAACACGTTGACCAACACAAAATATAAAATTGTATAGACACAAGCTTTAATCCATCTAACATATTTCTTATTAAATCCAAACTTTTCTAATACTTTAAAAAGAAAATCCCATTTAACCATATCATAGGATTTATTCATATCAAGTTTTAATATCATTGCACTCTCTCTTTTCTTGAAGTTGTTGAATGCATAACCTCGTGAGCTACTATGATCCCGTCCAAAATTTATCTCCATTTCATAAATCCTCCTTACTCTTCTGATATAATTTTGTCTAACAAAGGTCTTAATCGATTTACCATCACTTTAGAGATAATATTATATGCCATTACATAGGCTTATGGGTCTAAAAGACTCAAATAAATTTGCATCTTTATTTTTTAGAATATAGGTAAGAAATGTTGCATTTAATTTATAAGGTATGTATTATTTTACCTTAGAATGTTCCATTTCCACCAATAAAGAATCCTTCACTATATCCCAATTATGTTGATAAAATTTTGTAGAGAGCCCATCCGGACTAGGGTATTTATCCTTATCAAAGGAGAAAAAAGATAAATAAATTTTCTCTAGAGTAATAGGCTCCATTAGTTTCCTATTGTCTTCATCTGTTATAACTAAAGGTACTTATTGTAGTTGTTTATCATTAAGAACTTCAAACTCCTTTGATCCAATAATATTTTGGTAAAAAAACCTTGTCTCCTTTCTGATTTTAGTCTAGTCTTCAATCCAAACCCCTTGTGTTTATTTAATTCTACTAATTTTGGATGCTGATATTTTTACTATTGCCATTCTATAAAAAAACTTTGTATTTTTATCTCCTTTTAACCAATTTTATCTCAATTTTAATCTCAAAAATTTCTCTTCCTTACTCAAAATATTATGACATTCACTAAGCAACTCTCCTTCCTCTAAGCATGGATGATTATGATCATCTTTTTGAAATTTTCAAAGTTTATCTTTTAGTTATTTTTCTTCTAAAAATATTTCCAAAAGTATTCTTGTTCCATTATTTTAATCTAGATGGCATTGGTTTAATTTGTTTAGTAAGAGTATATAGCCCATAATTTCCTAAATAATTCCATGTTTGTGCTATCATACAAACAAATTGAGGATGGTATTCCCACATCTATTCATTTAAAACATGATACTTTTTGGAATTCACTTACCATCATTTTAACTCTTATTGGCTAGTGATCTAAACCAATCCTTTTCAAGGTATTAATTTTAGCACAAGTACCTTCATATAGCCAATGATTTGAGATTATGCATTTGTCTAATTTTATTTTTATTAGGTTTTGTCCTCTCCTGTTGTTGATCCATGTATAGTTGTCTTATTCAAACTCAACCTCCCATAGATTATTGTTTTGAATAAAAGCTAAGAAATCTCTCATACTTTGGGTTAATTTCCTAATTCCCCTAAATTTTTCATCCAACTTAGTTATGGTATTAAAATCTCCTATGATCATGAATTGGGTTTCTTGGTCTTTACTTCTCATAAAGGCTTCAATCCCACTCCATACTTGTAATCTTCCTGACTGAGATGTAGGTCCACAAAAATTGATAATAATAAAACAAATATCTACAAAGTAACATGTGACTAAAGAGGCTATCTAATACCTAGTTTTATGAATGGTTACATAGCATGTTATGATACGATTCTAACATGTTAAAATTTCACTTGTCACTCCTTCAAAATCCATACCATCCCATTCACATCTTGCCCATACTGCTTTCATATTTTTGGAAACTTCTTCCTTTGTCAATTTAGTTTCATGAATACAAAGAATATCAGGCTTATTACTTAAACATAGGTCCTTGATACACCTCTATTTTGAGGGGGTATCAACATCCCCTATATTCCATGAGATGGTAATCATGTCTCATTAGGGGCTACTGGCCCCACTTGTGAATTACCAATATCATTTTATTGTTTGGTAAAGATAAGTTCAACCAACTTAGTTTGTGTTCCTTTATCTATGTTTGCTCTTGCTTCCTTGGATCTTGTTTGATAGTTTGAGGGCTCTCTTATTTTTGCCTTACCTATATTAGGAGTAGGTTTTTTATTCTATTCCTTAATATTTTTTCACCACTTTATTTTTTATTAGACGTATTCTCTCTTGGCTCTACTATGAAAGCTTTTGACTTGTCCTGCTCATTTTTGGCATTTCCTTATTAATGGTAGAGGTATTAATATTTAACATTGCATTTTCTCTATCGATTTTAATCTTCTATATGGTGCATGGTGCTTTAGGAGAGTCTTCAAAATCTGATCAGATACATTCCTTAGATTCATTAGGAATGTTCTTCCTTAAATTAGGATCATACTAAATAGATAGTTCCTTATTAATATTCTAAACATGTTGTATTGTATCCTCTAAGATCTTATTTGCTTTTTCTTCATAGGCTAAAGCCTCTAAAGAATTGGTATTTCTTCCAATAACCTTCCTTATTGGTCTCCATTATTTATTTACTTTCATCTATCTAGACCTATTTTTTGGAAGTTAAAACCCATCCTCATTTGTATCCATCTTAAGTTTCTCTTACTAATTTCTACATGTTTTTATTGGACTCTTCTTAGGGCATGCTATTTCAATATGACCCACATCATGATGTCTTCTACATATAAAAGATTTATTTTTCATAATATATGGTTTGGATCCACAACTTACCTCCATACTTAAGAATTATTGATTCTAATAAAGATGTACTTATATCAATCATTTCCGATATGCAAGCATAAATAACCAAGAATCCATCTTTTATAGTTTCTAAAATATTAAGGAATTCTCCCAGAGTGTTGCCTATTGCCTTAAAGGTATCCATTTTTCAAAAATTAATGGACAATCCATACATCATAACCTAGACTCGTACTAGGGATAGATTTAAATTCTCAAGCGTAAAATATTTATACCAACGGGTAAGGAAGAGTCTTACTTTTCCCATAAAACAAGGAACCCTTTTAGGATTCTATATTTTTCCTTCTTAGAATAAAAAATGGCTAGGAAGAAAACTTTGGAAAGAAAAGATATAATCACTCTTGGAGACTTCCAACTCTTATGAATCTATTTTCTCAAGGCTAAAGCCCCTTGTCAAGACCCATTAAATTTACCAAAAAAATATCCTTTCTTTAAGATACAAGGATCTCTCCTATAAGAGTTTCTCACTAACCTCTACTACTAGAGATGATTCTAAAGATTTAGCTATAAATCGGTCTATGGGAAGGAAACTAAAACTCAAAATATACTGAGGATGGTGGGAGCAGGAGCAGGAGTAGATGCAGGCACATGAACGGGAGTAGGATCGGGAGCGGGCGCAACTTCTAATTCTGGACCTACAAGTTTTGTTGTGGGATCTGGGCCAGACATGGGGCCAGGGCAAGCAGGTGAGTAGGGTGGGGACGGGATTCTGGGTGCCAGGCCCCTTGGCAGCGTTGATGCGAGTGTAGGCCTTGGGAAAAAACTGCCCGACAAAGGTCAGGGTTCTGCCCTAGGGGGCCCAAACCCTCTTTCCAGCAGATCCTATCTGGGGCTAGCGCCCAGCCTCGGGCTCTGGGCTCGGGGCTTTCTCGCAAAGGGACGCACATCTCCATCCAGGACGATGTCTACTCGGCATTTGTGTTAGGGTCCTCCTTTTCCTTGGTGGGGAAATTCATAGGGGGCGCCCGGACATGGAAACCATCCGACGTTGGGTGACCTCCAAGTGGAAAATTTTAGGGCACATGCAGCTCATGGCCCTAACCAAGGGTTTCTTTCTCATCAAGCTCAACAACAGTGACGACTCCAGCAGGATTCTCTCTAGCGGGCCCTGGTTCCTAGGGCGCAAAAGCCTCTTCCTCAGGCGCTATGGAGCTGACTTTAATCCCAGCACCCAAAGCATTAATATCACCCCGATTTGGGTTCACCTCCCTGAACTCCCCTTTCATTTGTGGCAGGAGGACGTCCTGAGGCTCATTGCGCAAGCAGTTGGTGAACTAGTTGCCTTCGATCCTGCTACCAAGGCAGGGTCCCGCATGGTCCATGCCAGGTTCTGCGTCAATGCAAACCTCAAATCCGAACTCCCTTCTATGGTTACTATTTCTTCAGGATCCTTCTTCTGGAGCCAAACCCTGATCTATGAGAATAAACCCGCCTTCTGCCCCCTGTGCAGCACACAGGGGCACCTTCCCCACCAATGCCCCTCTTCCAAGAAGGTTGGTGCATCACACCCCGAGAACCCCCCTCCTCGACCCGATAGGGCCCCCTCCCATGGGCCCCCATGCGATGATCGCAACACCCTAGAATGGCACGAAAAAGAGACAAAATCTACTACTGCTGAGGAAAACCAGGTGGATCCCAATCGCTCGGGCGCTCAGCCCTAGGTATGTCATAACCCTGAACCTCCTCTTGTCAGTATTTCAGAACCTCTGAGGTGTGCAGAGGAAATATCCTCCGAGGTCGCCATGGCCCCTGTTCCCCCTTCCTTCCTAGACAGGCCCGCAGGTCGACCCCGCCCTAGCCCGATCCGAGGAAGCCCCTTCCCTGACCTACGAGTTGTCAGGCCTCCCCAACCCCCACCCTTCCCCCTCGCCCCTGGTGGGTGGGGTGCCCCTTACCCCCCTTGGTACCCCCCGCTCGATCCCCTTCCCCCCTTCCTTCTTTCCCCTCTTCCCACCCTTCCTCAGAGTGTAGTTCCGAGAGGTCTACGGAGGCCGATCCTGGAAGTTCCCAGTCCGAGCCTGAAGAGTTTAGCCCCAAAAAGACCCACAGCAAGAAGTTTGCCACCGAATTTGGAAGCAAAAATAAGAGAGGTCGTCCCACCCTTGGCGACCAACGTAACAAGCTCACGGAGGACGATATTGCTAGCGGCTCCCAGGCGACCCTCCTTGACGATTCCATGAGTTTTTTGAAAGCTAATTCCCAGAGATCCAAACCCCCCACCCAGGCTGGGAAGGGAGGCAAGAGACTCCCCAAGGGTGTCAAATGAAGCTCATCACCTGGAATGTGAGGGGGCTCAATGGCACCCCCAAGAAAAGGATCCTTGCTCAGCTTCGCAAGGACCACAGGCCGACTATTCTCCTCCTTCAAGAGACCAAACTTGACGAAGTGTCCTCCTCGAGGGTCGCCAAAGCTATCTGGAGTAACAGTGATTTTTTGTCCACCCCGACCTCGGGCACAGCTAGAGGGCTACTATGTCTTTGGGACCCATGCTTCTTTGAGGGGAGACTAATTTCGTCATCCCCTAGAATCACCAACATCCTGATCCACTGTTTAAAGTCAGGGTAGTCCTGGATTTTGTCCAATGTTTATGCCCCCAACAGCCCGAATGGAAGAGCGGCATTGTGGAATGAAATCAGCATCATGAGGGAGGCATTTGCCCCTCTCCCCTGGATTCTTGTGGGTGACTTCAATAGTCCCCTCTTTCCCTCTGACAAGAGTGGGGGTCTAGTGATGACAACTAAAAGTATGGAGGATTTTGGGGCCTTCATTGACTCCAACGAGCTCATGGACGTCCACCTGAAAGGAGCCAAGTACACCTGGACTAACAGAAGAACAGGAGCCCAACTCATTCAGGTCAGACTGGATAGAGTTTTCCTATCCAGGGAAGCCATCCCCTTGTTCGCTGACGCAACCCTGCTGGCCCTTCCTAAAGTTGGATCTGATCACAACCCCCTCCTCCTTGAAGCTGGTAAGCATCCCTCCCATAAGCGCCCCTTCTGCTTCGAGTCCATGTGGCTCCACCACTCGGATTTTAGGGCCCAGGTGGCCTGCTGGTGGGATTGCCCAGTCCTAGGGCGCCCTGCTGAGCAAATCTATCAAAAATTGAGACTCCTCAAAGACAAGCTCAAGATCTGGAATAAGGAGGTGTTTGGCAACATCTTCGAGAGCAAAGAAACCCTCAAGAAACAACTAGAATATTTTGATCTCAGATTTTAGGAAGGGTGCCAGGACCCGGGAGCACGAGAGGAGGAGCGCTCAGTCCTAGCCGAGTATCACAATGTCTTAGCCAGGGAGGAAACCTTCTGGAGACAGAAGTCGAGGGCCCTATGGCTGGCCGATGGTGATGCCAATACTAAGTTTTTTCACACCTCGACCCTCAAAAATAGGAGCTCAAATAGAATCCTCGAGCTTATCTACAGTGATGGCAGGGTAACCAAAGAGGAGGAGGATATCAGGGCCGAAGTCGTGGGTTTCTTTCAAGAGCTCCTTGGTGATGAGCCTCAATCGTCTCCCTTGGTGGTGGAGACCCTACTGGAGCACATTCCCTCCTTGGTCCCGACCCATTCAAATGAGATGCTTCTTCGACCCCTCTCGGATGAAGAAATCAGCGCAGCTATGTTTTCCATGAAAGCAGATTCCGCCCCAGGCCCGGACGGGTTTCCCCTCAGTTTTTCCAATCCTTCTGGGACCTCATTGGCCAGGAAGTGTGTGCGGCCATTCGAGACCTCCAGTTCGCTAGCTCCATCCCTAGAGGCATCAATTCTACCTTCATTGCCCTGATTCCCAAGTCCCAGGCGACCAGATCCCTAGCCGACTTTCGCCCCATCAGCCTGTGCAACGTCCTCTATAAAATCCTGACCAAGTCCCTTGCATCCAGACTCAAAGACATCCTTCCCCTGATCATTGCCCCCGGCCAGGGAAGCTCTATCAAAGGAAGGCTTATCACAGATGGGGTCATCATCATCCATGAGGTCCTTCACTCCGCCCTCCTTTCCAAGAAGTCGTCCTTCTTGCTCAAACTTGACATGAATAAAGCCTTCGACAGAGTCAACCGGGAGTTCCTCTCTAGCGTCCTCCTCAAGTTTGGGTTCCACCCCTCCTGGGTCAACCTCGTCAATAACTGCGTGTCTTCCCCTTGGTTCTCTGTCTTGATCAATGGCTCCCCGGTTGGGTTCTTCCCCAGTTCTAGAGGCCTTCGTCAAGGTGACCCCCTATCCCCGATTCTTTTCATCATCCTGGCTGAGGCCCTGGGCCGCACCATTTCGAGCGCTGCTTCCTACGGCCTCATCTCTGGCATCAGGCCTGCGCCTGAGCTGCCCCTAGTGTCTCACCAACAATTCATGGATGACACCATTCTTGCCACCTCCGCGTCGGTCCCTCAAGCCAAGGTCATCAAGCAGATCCTGATCCTGTACGAAGAGGCGGCTGGGCAGAAGATCAATCTCCATAAAAGCAAAATCTATTTCCTTCACACCCCCCAGCTAGGCAAGCCCGGATTGGGCGGATCCTGGGCTGCACCCCTGACACCCTACCCTCCACCTACCTCGGGCTACCCATGTTCATAGGGGTTTCTTCCAAGGCCCTGTGGAGTGGGCTGATCGAGCGGGTCCAATGGAAATTGGCCTCTTGGAAGGGTCACCTCCTCTCCCAGGTGGGCAGGGCCACCCTTACGTCCATAGTTCTCCAAAGCATTTCGATGTACTTCATGTCTATCTTCAAAATCCTGGCCTTAATTGCAGCCCACATTGAACAAATCCAAAAATGGTTTTTGTGGTCTGGCAGTGAAGACAAGAAGAGGATTCCCCTGGTCTCCTGGCCCCTTGTCTATAGGCCCAAAGAGGAGGGAGGGATCGGGCTCAGGTGGGTTCCCCTTATGAACAAAGCCCTCCTGGCCAAGCAAGCGTGGAAGGTGTTCACGAATGCCCCGGATGAATGGGTCAGTATTGTGCGTAGGAAATATCTCCATCAACACCCTTTCCTTAGCAACTTCCAGCCCAGAGATGGATCGACCTTCTAGAAATCCATGACCCTCACAAAGGACATTATTAGGAAAGGGACCCGATGGATCCTTGGTGATGGGGCCAAGATCGACTTCTGGGAGGACAGGTGGATCCAAGATGAGGCCTTGAGTGCTGACAGCGACCTCAGAGTCCTTAAACCGGGCCTGGCGGCCTCCAAAGGCCCTAATGTGTCGGACTACTTGGTCAAGGATCAGGGGAAAGGCACCTGGGGGCCCATCTCGAACCCCCCGCCACCCGCTTCAAGCTGCCAGGCTCCAACGCCTCCTCGAGACTACCATCATCCCTTCCGGTGGGGGGGAGGACAGATGTGTCTAGCATGGCACTAGTAGTGGCTACTTCTCGGTCAAATCCACTTACGCCCTCCAAAGGGACCCAGTGGAGGCTCCTTTCATGGTCAAGCAGGTGTGGGCCAACAAGTTGATCCCCAAGATCAGCTACTTCGTGTGGGCAACCATCCAGAATAAGATCCTTACTATTGAGAATCTGGCCAGGAGGGGCTTCCAAATCCCAAATAGATGCTTCCTTTGTTGTGCTGCCTGGGAATCAACCAATCATCTCTTCCTCACTTGCCCCTTTATCGTCGAGGTCGTGGGCCACCTCCTCACCCTATTTTCCATACAGTGGGTTCCCCCAGCTCCATCATCGACCTCTTTTCCCAATGGCCCAATCCCTTCATCCACCCCACCCTCCGCTCCCTCTGGGCATTCTGCCTTCCCCACCTACTTTGGCAAATATGGCTTGAGTGTAACGGTCGAGCCTTCTCTTCCCCGACCCGCAACCCCTAGTCGATGGCGGCCAAGGTGGTGGCCTTTGCCCTTGAGAACTCTCGCTCCCTCCCCTCGAGCGGCCCTCCCTGGAAGGCGAGTGAGGCTTCTATCCTCACCAACCTTGGAGTTCAGGCCCCCCTTGGCCCCCCCTGTTCCCTCCCCTAGAGCTGTGACCAGGTGGGTTGCCCCTCCTCCCGGGTGGGTCAAACTCAATTTTGATGGTGCCTCCAAGGGCAATCTCGGCCCCTCGAGAGCTGGCGAGGCCATCCGGGACCACTCCAGGACCTTGATCTTGGCTTACGCTGAGGCCCTCGACACACAAACCAACAACTTCATGGAAGCAACAACATTACTCCATGGGGTCCTCACCCTCCAGAAGGCCCCTAGTAAAGTGATCATCGAGGGTGACTCCCTTAACATCATCAATGCCACCCTCAACAATGGGGACAGCTCGTGGTGCATCTACAATATTATCCAAGAGGTTCGGGCCATCCTTTCGGGGCTCCCCCAACATTCCATCCGCCACGTCTACAGAGAAGGAAATAGGGTGGCTGATTTTCTGGCCAATCTCGCAACTTCTTCGAAAGGGCTCAACATCTGGACCAAGGATTTTCCCATCGGGCTGGTGCAAGCAGTGTCCCAAGACCTCCTCAATATCGATGCCATTCCAGACACCTAGACTCCCCTGGCGCTGTGCCTGGATGACCTGGCTCCATGTCAGGCGCAATCGCACGTGGGACGTTGACCTTACTATGTTTCTCTCCATGATGGTAGTTCCCAATGACATCCATGATCACGATCATTTTAGGGTGACCAATAGGCTGTGTGCAGCGCCAGGTGTCTTCCTCCCCAGCATCCATGTCAAAGGCAGCTCGTAAACCTCTCCTTTTTTTAGCATTCCCATTGGGCTCGTAGTCAGCACAGCGTGTGGGCCCGTGCCACCTCAAGTCGAGTGCCTTGCTGCTGACTTTGCATCCTGGGATTGCCCTGACCTAGCAGCCGGGCATGGCTACCGCCTGCACAAGACCAGCCCTCTATGCCAACTCAGCTGGCGTGCCATGTGGAGTCCATCCCTAGGCCCCTTCCCCCTCATCGCCAAACCTACCATCCGCCTCGTTGCCCCTATCATTCTTCGCTCGTGTCTTCCCCCACCCTAGACGTCGACTCCCGAGGCATGCGATCCTTTGCTGCCTCTTTGGCTTCCTCCCCTTGCCTTTATATCCCTCTGAGGCCTGTCGCCTTCACCTTCCATTGCCCCATCCCTCCTATCTTTTCTTGGTGAGCTTCTTCCCCTATCGGCCCCACTTCCATCTAGCACTTTCTGCCCTGGGTGATCTGTGAACCCACCATGTCAACTCCCAAGGCCATTTACGTCGAGCCCAAGACCCTCTCCCTGTCCGAGTCTGCTAGGGTCTTTACTGATGCCAAGGAGTATACCCCCTTTCTAAGCAAATTCGTTGGGCCTGATGAGGATATCACCCAGGGCTTCCTGGACACCTGGGACGAGGGCGAGGTCCAGGTGAAAGGGCTGCATTTCAGAGTCACCAGAGAGTTCCTGTTCGAAGTCACTAGTCTGCATCATGAGGAAAAGGGGAAGTTCATTCATCGAGACAAACACAATTGGGAGGAGGAGCTCTCCCGCTTCCCGAAACAGAATTGGGATAGGATGGCTCTATTCAGAATTGACCTCCCCAAACCATTCGATGAAGCCCTGGTTCCCGTGATGCAATTTATTACATGCGATGACCCAGACCAGAAGTTGTTCAGTTTCCATCTGAGCTTCGTTAACCACCTTCGTGGTGCCATCTTGCTGAGCACTCCCCATTTTTTGCTTTACTCCCTGGGCCTTGCCATTGATAGAGCCCAAAAAAACCACACCCGCCCTTCCCACCAAGGACTTATGGTCATCCTCTACCGCCATGCTCTGGCCCATCAGCCCCCACTCCAGAGTATCCCCCTGGCCTCTGTCCTCCCCACTGAGACTGTCGCCTCCCCTGCTGCTTCTAAGTCCAAAGAGGACATTCCCAGTGACCCTGAAGATTCCCCTCCCCCTAGAGAGCGCAGGCCTACCCAAAAATGCAAGGCATCGTCTCAAGTCCCTGGCGGTGTTTCGACCCCCGATGCAAGCTCTACAAGAGGGGCGACCCCTGGCGGGAGCAGGTCCTCGACCAGACTCAAGAGGCCCAAAGTTGATGCCCCGAAAACCATCGAGATCAGCTCGAATTTCGAGAACAAGTTTTGGATCTTCCTGACTAGGATCCTCCTCGACATGGCGATCAACTCGCTCACCTCGACTGCCAATGCGACTACAACAGCTGTCAATGCCTTCAAGGAGCTCCGACGCAGGCTGGGGGATGGTCCCGATGGTGACGGGAATTAGTTCCCTGGTGCGGGGCCCCCACCCGGAGTTGCCCTGGGAGTTCACCTCGTGCAGCAGGGTGGGCGGGGATGGTGCTTGGTCTGCTCGGGCCCAGGGCCCTCGAGCTGCTATGGGTGGAGGTTTGTTTCTAGTTTCTGGTTTCTGTTTGAATCAGCAAGCGTATTCTACAGGTTTGGTCCCAGGGACCTTGGTACCCCTGATTTTGTCTTTTTTCTTAGCAGGATGGGTTAATTTTGTTCGGGTTGATGGCCTGGGGCTGGGTTGCAAGGCCCAGGGTTTTGATCTAGGGGCACACCCCGGTCTATTTTGTTTTTTTGTTGGTCCAAATCTAAGTTGCGGCTTCTATTGTAAATAAGGTTTTGGGATCCTTCAAAAACCCATTGTATATAAAATTTGCTACCTATAAAAAAAAAACTCAAAATCTACTAAAATTTTCTAGAATATTCTCTAGCAATTATAATATATGAAAAACACTATAATAACTTACATGCAAAATTTCTAAGATAAAGAAGGAGAAAAGGAAACTTAGCTGAAAATTTTTATGTCAAGATAGAATGTCTTGCCTTACTGAATCCCTAGCCCTCCATTGCTCCTCCCATCATCCAAACCTTGGTTGACAAATATCTGTAATTTCATTTTTTACACTTGCAAAAACATCATTGTCTTTATTTCGAATGACTAGATTCACAAGATTATATCTCCCTCAATATTGCTTGGATTCATTCATATGACCACTCATTTTAAAGCTCTTAAAATTTTGCACAAATTGGTTCAAGAATCAACTGAATTAGACAACTCTTTGAAAAGATATGGCTCCTAAAAGATGATATATTTTTTAGAAAAATTTACCCTAATGTTGCCCTAGTTTCGAACAACTATTTTCTTATGGTCATATCTCCCTCAATACTGCTTGGATTCTTTCAAATGACCATTCATTTCAAATATTTTTAAAATCTACACAAAATGACACAAGAATCATCTAAATCAGACAACTATATGCAAAGATATGGCTCATAAAAGATTATTCATTTTTTGAAAAATTGCCCTAGCTTTGCCAGTTCATAATTTCACTCCACTTAGTTAACTAGGAATATCATTATTAATAAATTGATATAGAAGTCCAAAATGGTAGCCCACATTGGAATTCTTTTAATAGATTTTTTTCACAAAATTATTATTATTATTTTGGCTGCAGAACAAGGGGTTATACTTGGGCCCCCCACCCTTGACAAGTCACAACTTTCTCCTTTGGAGCTTGAGATTTTACAAATAAATTCAATTTTTATCTCAATTGAGTTTTTATACCTATATACCTACATCATTTTTCATAAAATGTCTGAATTCTTGATTTTCATTTTTTGAATCTTCTTCAATTTTTTGTGTGATTACAAATATTCTAGAATATAGCATCCTTTTGGACATTTTCATACACCAACCTTCACTATACCAAAACTCCACCCCTACTGTCTACACATTATATCTTAGTAGAGTAATATTTCCAAAACATTGCACTATCATTGTTCGCTTCACCATATCTGGATTGCTAGTTTTCTTCCTGAATCATAAGTGCAACCACAAAATTGTAATAAATAGTTTATATGAGAACGATTTAATGTTATAAAACAATAATATCAATGAAAACATTAAAGTAAATCTAAATCATTATTTGATCTAGGCAATCAACATTTTCTTATCAGCTTCAACTAAACTTATTACTTCCTTTGACCATGGAAAAGAGAAATTAACTTGACGATCCTCAATTAAAACCCCTCTATTCTGCACATTTGTTTCCTTCCCTTAACTTATATGTAAACCTAATTTATTCAAACTCTATAGCAAGATCTTGAATTTCCACAATCATCTCTTGTATGTTTCATGGAGCCTTTGCTTTCCTCAAAATTGCATTTATTACTATGAGTGGCTCACCTTCCATCCATACTCTATTCTATTTCATTTGTTTCCATATCTTTAACCCTTCCAAAGCTGCCAAAACTTCAACTTCATTATTTATCTTAAATCTACTATTGAAAGTATAATGAGACAAAATATTTCCTTTATTATTTCTAATTATTCCTCCTCCTCCTACTAGTCCTAGATTTCCTTTAGATGCTCTATCAAAATTCAATTTGACCAACTTCACATTTGGTGGTTTTCACTTTATATTTTTTGCCTTATTTTTGTTTCTCCTATACCCAACATCATAATTCCATTTGATGACTTAACTTCATCTATCAATGCTCTCTGCTTCTAGATTAAGGATTGGGTTAGTTGATAGGGTTGGTTTAGACTCTTATACACAAAATTATTATTATCAACAAAATTAAATTGAATAAATCTTCCATTCATTTAACAAAAAATTAAAATATTATTTTAATCACACTTAATAAATAATTTAAATAAAATAAATACTAAAGTAGATTATAAAACAATCTTTTTATAAGTTAATTTTTATTATTTAACAACTTACCATGACATTTTAACAAACCACATATTAGTATTTTAAAAAACTATACAGGTATCTTGAGAAGATTTGTCATCCTTATATTAAAAACTTTATTGGTAACCACTTTTGCTAATGCCATTTGATATGTGTTATTTTTAAAATTGATTATATGGGATTGAAATGAGTCTCACCTCAATTACATTTGACCACAATGTGGTATTACAACAAATTGAAAATCGTGTGACGAGATTTAAACTTGGATCTCTCTTTGAAGTTAAAAGTTGAGGAATATAACCAATTGAACTAATGTCATTTGATTTTTTATATATGTTAATTAAATTATATTTATATTATTTTCATTAAAATTGAACCATTATTATTATTTGATTTTTTTTTTAAATTGCATTTATTATTTGATTATTATTATTTTCATTAAAATTGAACCATCATTTCCTCAAAATTGCATTTATTACTATGAGTGGATCACCTTCCATCCATACTCTATTCTATTTCATTTGTTTCCATATCTTTAACCCTTCCAAAGCTGCCAAAACTTCAACTTCATTATTTATCTTAAATCTACTATTGAAAGTATAATGAGACAAAATCTCTCCTTTATTATTTCTAATTGTTCCTCTTCCACCTACTAGTCCTAGATTTCCTTTAGATGCTCTATCAAAATTCAATTTGACCAGCTTCACATTTGGTGGTTTTCACTTTATATTTTTTGCCTTATTTTTGTTTCTCCTATACCCAACATCATAATTTCATTTGATGACTTAACTTCATCTATCAATGCTCTTTGCTTCTAGATTAGGGATTGGGTTAGTTGATAGGGTTGGTTTAGACTCTTATACACACAATTATTATTATCAACAAAATTAAATTGAATAAATCTTCCATTCATTTAACAAAAAATTAAAATATTATTTTAATCACACTTAATAAATAATTTAAATAAAATAAATACTAAAGTAGATTATAAAACAATCTTTTTATAAGTTAATTTTTATTATTTAACAACTTACCATGACATTTTAACAAACCACATATTAGTATTTTAAAAAACTATACAGTTGTCTTGAGAAGATTTGTCATCCTTATATTAAAAACTACATTGGTAACCACTTTTGCTAATGCCATTTGATATGTGTTATTTTTAAAATTGATTATATGGGATTGAAATGAGTCTCACCTCAATTACATTTGACCACAATGTGGTATTACAACAAATTGAAAATCGTGTGACGAGATTTAAACTTGGATCTCTCTTTGAAGTTAAAAGTTGAGGAATATAACCAATTGAACTAATGTCATTTGATTTTTGATATATGTTAATTAAATTATATTTATATTATTTTCATTAAAATTGAACCATTATTATTATTTGATTTTTTTTTTTAATTTTACCAAAAAGAAAAAAAAAACTAAAAACTTTGAGGCTGCCTTATTATTATTATCTGATTTTATTATAAATGTAATTGTTTGATTTATTTATTAGAGAGGATTGGGGTGACCTCTCCTACGTCATAAACATATCTCCATATTACAAGAAATTGACTATTATACCTGTAACATTTGACAAGATTAAAATTTAAATTTACTTTTTAAAAGTTAAAAAATTTAAATTGATAATAATTGATATATTTATTTTATTTTATTTGTTTAATTATAATAAATTTATATTTATTTAATTTTTTATTAGTTATATCATTATTCTTAATATAATAAACTTTATTTTTTAATAAATTTTATATATGTTATTTAATATTGTGAGAGTACTTGTCAAGTGAATCGCATAGGTCGGATCCATGCCGCCTTGGTCTTTCAACTCCTCCATATCCTAATAGGGCGTAGGGCATTTCACGCTTCCTTCCCATCTTCAGCAGGCATTCGGGTGGTTCGCTCTTCAATTTATAACTAGTGGAACTAATCTTTTATTACTTAATAAAAATAATTTAATATTAATAATGTTAAAATATTATTTATTTAAATTGTTAAAAGATTATGATGCTAGTAAGACCTCATCAACTTGAAGGATTTTATTTGGAGGTTGGACTTGAGGATGGCGGGAGCGGGAGCAAGAACGGGAGCGGGAGCGGGAGCGAGACTGGGCACAGGTTCAGAAGCTGGTGCAAGTTCCAGGGTGGGAGCTGGATCGGGATCGGGGTCGGGCACGTCGGGGCCCGGACCCGGGCCCGCAAGGCCCTCGACGGGCCCAGAGGAGGGCTCAGAGGCTGAGCAGAATGGTGGACAGGGTGGGGACGACATCTTGGGCCCAGGACCTCCTCCCTGGCTCGATGCAAGCGCAGGCCTAGGGAAAAAGCCTCCAGATCCTGGGCAGGGTTCTGCCCCGGGCGGGCCCAAACCCTCCTATCAACAGATCCTGGCTGGCACCAGGGCCCAACCTCGGGCCCTGGGTTTAGGGCTCTCCCTCGAGGGCACCCACATTTCTATTCAAGAGGAGGTCTACTCCTCCTTTGTCGCTGGATCCTCTGCCTCCCTGGTTGGGAAGTTCCTGGGAGGGCGCCCGGACATGGAAACCATCCGCAGATGGGCGGCTTCCAAATGGAAAGTTTTTGGACATATTCAGTTGGTGGCCCTCACCAAGGGATTCTTCATCATCAAATTAAATAACAGCGATGACGCTGAAAAGATCTTGTCGGGCGGGCCCTGGTTTCTGGGACGCAAAAGCCTCTTCCTCATGCGATATGGAGCTGACTTCCACCCCAGCACCCAAAGCATCAACTTTGCCCCGGTCTGGGTCCGGCTCCCTGAGCTTCCCTTCCACTTGTGGCACGAAGACGTCCTAAGACTTATTGCCCAATCGGTCGGGGAACTGGTGGCATTCGACCCCGCTACCAAGGCAGGCTCCCGGATGGTTCATGCCAGATTTTGCGTCAATGCAAATCTAGAATCCGAACTTCCCTCTTCGGTGACCATCTCCTCTGGGTCCTTCTTTTGGCGCCAATCTCTGATCTACGAAAATAAACCTGCTTTCTGCCCTCTCTGTTGCACTCAGGGCCACCTCCCCCATCAATGCCCTGTATCCAAGAAGGTCGATGGCCCTCTCCCCAAACTCCCTTCCCGACCAGGTCGGGTCCCCTCCCGAGGGCCCCCTCGTGATGGCCACAGATCTCAGGCCTGGACCACCATGGAGGCTCCCCCTTCTATCCCAAAGGAATCCCAAGCGGGCCCTAGCCTGGAGGATGGTCTTCCCCAGGCTTCCCCTTCCCCTGCTCCCCTCCCTGAGTCATCTTTCGGGGCCCCGACCCCAGGTTTTCCCCCCGCTCGATGCGAATCCCTCCCTGCAGGCCCCTGCTTGCCCCCCCAGGTCTGTGAGCCGCCCGGGCCCTCTTCCCCGTCGGCTCCCACCTTCCCGTCTTCCTCTGTCAGGGTTTCCTCCTCCCCCCACCCCCGCTATCCCCCCTCGACCCCCTCCCGCCCCTCCCGGTGGTCCCTACTGGCCTTCCCCCTTCAGAGTGCAGCTCCGAGAGGTCTGACGAAGAGGTTGAAGGCAGTTCTCCATCTGGGCCCGATGAGATCAGCCCCAAGATGACCCGAAGCAGGACTTTCACCACAGACTTTGGCAGCAAACTCAAGAGAGGTCGGCCCACCCTGGGCGACCAGCGAGCAAGGATCACTGAAGATGACATAGCCAATGGCTCCCAGGCAACCCTCTCTGACGTTGTCGTGAGCTTCTCCAAAATGGACGCCCTTCGACCCAAACCCCCTGCTCTGGCCGGGAAGGGGGGCAAGCGACCCCACAAGGGTGTCAAATGAAGCTCATCACCTGGAATGTCAGGGGGCTCAATGGTGCCCCCAAGAAAAGGATCCTCCGCCAACTCCACAAGGATCACCGCCCGTCCTTCCTCCTCCTCCAGGAGACCAAAATAGATGATGCAACTGCCCAGAGAGTCGCCCAAGCTACCTGGCGCAACTGCGAGTCCCTGTCTACCCCTACGGCTGGCACAGCCGGGGGCTTACTGTGCATGTGGGATCCCCGGTCTTTCGAGGGGAGGCTCATATCATCTTCTCCTAGAATAATCAACATTCTAGTCCATTGCGTGAAGTCAAGGCGCTCGTGGATCCTGTCTAACGTCTACGCTCCTAACAGCCCGGTTGAGAAAGCTGGCTTATGGAAGGAAATCAGCTCGATGAGAGAAGCCTTTGCCCCCCTCCCCTGGATCCTGGCAGGGGACTTCAACAGTCCCCTGTTCCTTTCTGACAAAAGTGGGGGCTCAGCGGCTCTAGGCAAGAGCATGGAGGACTTTGGAGCCTTCACCGACCTCAACGAGCTCATGGACGTCAGGCTGAAAGGAGCCAGGTTCACCTGGTCAAACAGAAGAGCGGGAGCAAACCATATCCAGGTCAGGTTGGACAGAGTGTTCCTGTCCAAGGAAGCCATTCCCTTGTTTGCGGATGCAACCTTACTGGCCCTCCCTAAAATTGGGTCTGACCACAGCCCCCTCCTCCTCGAAACCGACCATCGCTCCTCCCCCAAGCGACCCTTCCGGTTCGAGTCCATGTGGCTGCATCATCCCAACTTCAGGGCCCAGGTTGGCTGCTGGTGGGCTCCCCCAGTCCCTGGGCGCCCCGTTGAACAAGTCTACCACAAGCTGAGACGCCTCAAAGAGCAACTCAAGGTATGGAACAGAGAGGTGTTTGGTAACATCTTTGAAAATAAAGCGGCAGTTAAGAAAAAACTCGAAGACCTTGAGCTCAGATTCTAGGCGGGCTCCCAAGACCCGGGGATCAGGGAAGAGGAACGCCTAGCCCTCAGTGAGTATCACAACATCCTGGCCAGGGAAGAAACCTTTTGGAGACAGAAGTCGAGAGCCCTATGGCTCCAAGATGGCGATGCTAATACGAAGTTCTTCCACACATCGACTCTCAAAAATAGGGGCTCTAACAGGATTGTTGAGTTGGTGAGCAGTGACGGTAGAACTATCAAGGACGAAGAGGACATTCGGACTGAAGCCACCAACTTCTTCCAGGAGCTCCTTGGCGACAGCCCCCCATGTCCCCAGAAGCGGCAGACTCCCTGTTGGAACATATTCCTACTTCAGTCTCGGCCATGGCAAATGAGATGCTCGTGCAGCCCCTGTCTGACTCCGAAATCCATGCTGCCACGTTTTCCATGAAGGCTGAGGCGGCCCCGGGCCCGGACGGGTTTCCCCCCGTTTCTTCCAATCCTTTTGGGACATCGTTGGGCAAGAAGTGTGTGCAGCCATCCGGGACCTCCAGGCTGCCAGCTCCATCCCCAGAGGTATAAACTCCACCTTCATTGCCCTGATCCCCAAGTCCCAGGCTGCCAGATCCCTCTCGGATTTTTGCCCCATCAGCCTGTGCAATGTTTTATACAAAATCTTGACCAAATCCATGGCCTCCCGCCTCAAGGATATCCTTCCCCTGATCATTGCCCCCTGCCAGGGGAGCTCGGTCAAAGGCAGATTGATCACAGACGGAGTTATCATCATGCACGAGGCCATCCACTCGGCCTTCCTTTCCAAGAAGGCCTCCTTCCTGCTCAAGCTGGATATGAACAAGGCCTTTGATAGAGTTGACTGGGGCTTCCTTTCCAAGGTCCTCCTCAAGTTCGGGTTCCATCCCTCCTGGGTCAAGCTCATCAGCAACTGTGTGTCCTCCCCCTGGTTCTCGATCCTCATCAACGGATCCCCTGTCGGATTCTTCCCCAGCTCCAGAGGCCTTCGCCAAGGTGACCCCCTGTCCCCGATCCTCTTCATCATCCTGGCTGAGGCCCTGGGACGTACCATCTCGAGTGTTGTTTCTCGCGGACTCATTTCGGGCATCAGGCCTGCGTCGGGCCTACCCCCTGTGTCTCATCAACAGTTTGTGGATGACACCATCCTCGCCACTTCAGCTTCGATCCCTCAAGCCAAGGCCCTCAAGCACATCTTGACCCTGTACGAGGAGGCGGTCGATCAAAAAATTAACCTCCAAAAAAGCAAAATCTTCTTCATCCACACCCCCTTGGCTAGGCAAATCAGAATTGGGCGGATTTTGGGTTGTACCCCTGATTCCCTCCCCTCCTCTTACCTCGGGCTTCCCTTGTTTACAGGTGCGTCCTCCAAGGGCCTGTGGAGCGGGATGATGGATCGGATTCAGAGAAAGTTGGCCCCCTGGAAAGGCCACCTCCTCTCTCAGGCTGGCAGAGCCACCCTCCTGTCGGCGGTCCTCCAAAGCATTCCGGTTTATTTCATGTCGGTCTTCAGAATCTCGGCCTCCATTGCAGCCCACATTGAACAAATCCAGAAACGCTTTCTCTGGTCGGGCAGCGAAGATAAGAAGAGGATTCCCCTGGTTTCCTGGCCCCTGGTCTGCCACCCCAAAGGCGAGGGAGGAATCGGACTCAGGCGGGTGACCCTCATGAACAAGGCCCTCTTGTCCAAGCACGCCTGGAAGGTGTTCACCAACGCCCCCGATGAGTGGGTCAATATCGTGCTCAGGAAATACTGCCACCACCACCCCTTCCTCAGCGAATCCCAGCCCAAAGATGGATCAACCTTCTGGAAATCCCTGATTTCCACTAAAGACATCATTCGAAAAGGGACCAGATGGATCCTCGAGGACGGAACCCAGATTAACTTTTGGGAAGACAGGTGGATCCAAGATGAGGCCCTGAATGCTGACAACGATCTCCTCGTCCTCAAACCGGGGCTGGCGGATAGAGGGCCCAGAGTGTCGGCCTATCTCTCCCAGAACCAGGGAGGGGTTACTTGGAAACCCATCCTGAATCCCAGGCACCCGCTCCAAGCTTCCAGGCTCCAGCGCCTCCTCAAGGTGACAGTTATCCCGTCCTCTAGAGGGAACGACAGATGCGTTTGGCACGACACCCCCAGTGGCGTCTTTTCTGTCAAATCTGCCTACAACCTCCAAAGAGTCCCTGACGAGGCCCCTTTTCCAGCCCATCAGGTGTGGGCCAAGAAGCTGATCCCCAAAATCAGCCACTTCGTCTGGGCGGCCGTCCAAAACAAGATCCTGACCATCGAGAACCTGATCAGGAGGGGCTTCCAGATCCCGAACAGATGCTTCCTTTGTTGCGCTGCCTGGGAGTCCACTAATCACCTCTTTCTCAGATGTCCCTTCTCTTCTGAAGCCCTGGGCCTCATCCTTTCCCAATTCTCTATTCAATGGGTGGCCCCCAATTCCATCTCTGACCTCCTGTCTCAGTGGCCCAACCCCTTCGCCCACCCCTTCATCCGCTTCCTCTGGGGCTCCTGCCTTCCTCACCTGCTTTGGCAGCTCTGGCTCGAGCGCAACAGCAGAGCCTTCTCCTCCTCGGCTCGTTCCCCCTAGTGGATAGCGACCAAGGCGGTTTCCTTCGCCCTTGAGAATTCTCGCTCCACCCCTTTGACCGAGGCACCCCGACGGCCGGGCGAGGCCACCCTCCTATCCTCCCTCGGAGTTCAGCTTCCCCCTCTGCCCCCTCCCGTCGTTCTGAGACAAGGTGGACTGCCCCCCTCTCGGATGGGTCAAACTTAACTTTGACGGAGCTTCTAAAGGTAATCTCGGGCCCTCTGGAGCGGGCGGGGTCATCAGAGACAGTCACGGGGCCCTGATCTTGGCGTACGCTGCACCGCTCGGCATTCAGACCAATAACTTCGCCGAAGCAGCAGCTCTCCTCAACGGGCTGACCACCCTCAAGGAGTCCTCAAAAGTCATCATCGAGGGCGATTCCCAAGTCATTATCAAAGCCGCCCATAGCGAGAAACAACTCTTGGCGCATTCACAACTCCATTCGGGAAGCTCTCACCATCCTCCAAGGACTCCCTGACCACACCTTTCGGCATGTGTACAGGGAAGGCAACAGGGCAGCCGATTTCATGGCCAACCAGGCCACCTCAGCAGAAGACTTCACCACCTGGACCACGAACTTCCCTGAAGCTCTGGTCCAAATAGTTTCGCAAGACAATCCTAGCTCCGATGAGGGCCCAGACGCTTAGCCCGCCTCGAGACGGGGCCCCGAAGTTGCGCTGTCACGCCCCCAGTGGTCAGGGGACTCTCCTTCTTGCTTCGCCATGACGACTGGCCCCGGCACCCCCCTTGCTAGTGTGTTGGCCAATCCGTTCAAGCTCTCCCTCGTGGTGCCAAGTGTCAGCGGCCACGTCAGACTTTCACGAAGCCCGGCTGGCATTTTTGGCAAGTCCAAGTCGGAGTGCGCGGCGTCCCATTCCGACCTTCCCGCCTTGGACGTCACGCCGTCAGATTCCCATGCTGAGTCAGTTCGTCCGTGGCTCTATCCCGTGAGGTTTCCCCAAGCTGCCCCCCGCTCAGATTGCGCCATCTGGAGCGCAGGCATTGGCCCCCTCCCCTGCCCCACGTGGCAGCCGGTAGCCACGCCCCCTCAGCTCCTCCCGGCTCGTGTCGCCCCCCGCCCCAAGCGCTCCTTCCCGACGTCGACGACCCTTCCCCTCCTCTGCCCCCCCTGCAAGTTTTTAAACCTGTCGCGCGCAGAGCTCTCCCGCATTCTTGTCTGCTTCCCCCTTCCCCCGTCCCCGCGTCTCTGGTCAGGCCGCCCCTATTTTCCCCGTCCCTGGGTTGTCAGTTCGCTCCTCATGGCTGCCAAGACCTTCTTCCTCGAGCCCTCTACTCTTGACCTGAGCGAGTCGGCCAGGCTATTTTCCAATGCCAAGAAATTCACCCCTTTCTTCAGCAAATTCGTAGGGGCCGACGAAGATATTACTCAAGGTTTTCTGGACACCTGGAATGATGGAGAAGTCAAAGTGAAGGGGCTCCACTTCAAAGTGACCAAAGAATTTTTGACGGAGGTGACAGGTCTGCATCATGAGGAGAAAGGCAGATTCGTCCGACGGGACAAGCACAATTGGGAGGAGGAGCTATCCCGATTCTCGGAGCAACAGTGGGACAAAGCTAATCTCTTTCGCGCTGACCTCCCGGCCCCCTTCGACGAAGCCATCATCCCGGTGATGCAATACATCACCTGCGACGATCCGGACCAACGGCTTTATAGTTTCCATCTCAGCTTCTACAACCACCTCCGCGGAGCCACGCTGGTAAGCACCCCCTGGTTTCTCCTTTACTCCCTGGGCCTCACCATCGACCGAGCTCGCAGGAACCATTCCAGGCCCTCCCACCAAGGGCTCATGGTCGTCCTGTACAGGCATGCCCTAGCCAACCAGCCGCAGCTTCACTACATTCCTCCCCTGACCTCTGTCCCCCCTGAAGCGGCTAACTCCCCCGGGGCTTCCCCTGCAGCTTCCAAATCCAAGGAGACCCCCTCCCCGAAGCCTCCCCTTCCCCAAAACGACGTAGGCCCACCCAAAAATGCAGAACTCCGGTCCAGGGCCCAGGCGGGGCCCCGACTCCTGGCACCAGCTCAATCCGCAGAGGCCCGACCCCAGGCAGCAGCAGGGCTGCAGGCAGCTCCAAGAAGGCCAAGGTGGAGGCCCCGGAGGCCATCGAAGTCAGCTCTGACTCCGGCAGCAAGATGCAGAACCTGGCGACCAGAGCTCTCCTTGACATTACTATTGGCTCCCTGACCGCTCACGCCAAAGCGGCTTCCTCAGCAGCCAGTGCCCTGGCTGAACTCCGACGTAGGCTGGGCGATGGCCCTGATAGGGAGAGGAGCTGATCTGTCAGGTTGGGCCCCGTCCAGACCAGGCCAGGCTATCGGGCCTCCCGGAGCGGCGACGAGCGATTATTTATAGTTTTGGCGTGTGTCGTTTTGCGGGTTTGTCATATTTTGGTGGCCATAGGCCAAATTTTGTTGTACTGGTTTCAAAATTGGTTTGTCAAGGCCCTGGGCCCTGGTTTGTTGCCCAAGGGCGCAGCCTCGATTTTTAATCACAACTACAACCTCGGCTATCTATGTAACTAAGGTTTTGGGATCCTTTAACAAAAAAACCTGCTGTAAATATATCGTTACTTAGCAAAAAAAAATTGTTAAAAGATTATAAAAATTACACTTATATGTTATTATTGAATAAATAAAATTATGCATTAAAAATTTATAAAGAATTTGAGTTTTACATATTTAATTTATTTTTTATTTTGCTACCACTTAAAGGTATAAAAAACAATTTCGTAAAAGTTAAGGAATTCAAGCTATTGAATTCATGTGATTTCATGAATATCTAATATTATTATTATTCGATGAAAATAATTTAAGCTTGTCATTTGATAAAAATAATTAAAAATAATTTATTAATAAAATTTAAAATTATGTATTAAAAACTTATAAAAAAATTGAGTTTTACATATTTAATTTATTTTTTTAATCTCTTACCACTTAATGGTATTAAAACAACTTCTTAAAAGTTGAAGAATTTAAACTATTGAATTCATGTGATTATGAATATCTAATATTTAGTTTATTATTATAATAATTTAAAGTTGTACCATTTGATAAAAATAATTAAAATTATTTAATATCAATCATCTTAAAAGATTATACTTATTTAAAGAAATGTTAAAAGATTATAAAATTTAAAGTTTTGATTAAGCGTTTTTTTTCATCCAAAATATTATGCATTTAAAAACTTATACATAATTTGGATTTTACATATTCAATTTATTTTTTTAATTTTTTCTAATATTTAGTTTATTGTTATTTTTTTCCATTTGGTTGCTTGAGTTTTTATAAGGGATCCTAGTGCCCTTGCATTGTGTGGGGTTTGAACTTGGATCTCATAAATGAAACCTAAAAAACTGTATCATTGTGATAAGCTTGAAGTTTTAGTTTAATTAATAAAGTAGATTTTGAATATTTAATAATATAATAATTATTTGTTGTATTCTTTTTTTTTTATTTGGTTATTGTGAGAAACCCTATGACCGACGTACAGGGCTGAGCAGTCTCCTCCCAACCATGACCCCTTGTAAAGCCGAGAGCTATACTTATCAATAGGAAATTTAACACAAAGCCACCACACACCCACCCCCACACACTCGTCTACGCCACGATTTGAACCTTGGACCTCCCGAAGAAGAGCCAAAGCCTGAACCGTTGCGCTGCACTCCCAGGTGCATTTTATTTGTTGTATTCTTACATTATTATATCCCATGTATAAGGACGCTATACATACACAATAGTTGTGCATTTATATAACCTTAATTTTTTAAAAAATTATTATATATAAAATTTAAATTTAATTTTATTTTGAAAACATCCCAGAAGGGATGCCACTTTGAGGTAAGACCCAAGGAGGTAGGAGTATCTCCTTCGCCAAAATTGCCTACCACCTTTGACATACTCAAGGAGCAAAATTGAAACAACAAAAAAACAAAAACACGCAAAAAAATTAAAAAAATAAAAATACATGCTCCTTGAGTGTGTCAAAAAGATAAAGCACAACCAAATACACACAATAAGATAAACAAAATATAACACGAACCACACAAAAAATACAAAAACAACATAACGTTACAAAGATACAACCAACAAAAACATGAAAAACAAAAACAACCAAAACCTAAAAAATAATAATAAAATAAAATAAAATAACCAACAACACAACAGAGAAAAATAAAAATATAGAAAACACTCACACACCAAAACACAAAAAACACCAATTAAAATAAACATATAGAAAAACAAGCACAAGAGCAACAAAAAAAAAACAAAAAAAAAACAACAAAATCAAAACAAAAAAGCTCACACATAAATATAAAAATAAAAATAAAACATAAAACATAACAATGACTTTTTTAGACCAATAGACTATTAAGGCAAGAATCAACTAGAGAAAGAAAAGAAAGATTTGTTTGAACTAGAGAACTAAAATACCATGACTGAACCAAAGAGAAGCAAAAATAAAGCAAGAAGAAACTAGGTACCTCCAAAACTGGAGCCATCCAAAGAAATGATAGAAAGAAGAGCTTCCCTTATTTGTGAAGCCCACCATCTAGGAGGGTGGTCATAGCAAGTAAGATCATATTTGTCCAAAGCCCAATTAGTTAAAGCATCAACACTCTTGTTTTGATCTCTGACCACATGATTGTAATCAACTGTCAAAAATCTCATCTAGATTAACTGAATCTTCTCAATAATTTTGTATTCTCCAATCAACCTTATGATTCTTAGAAGGAGTCTTCAATAGATTAATCATGAGTTGAGAGTTAGACTCAACTAGTACCTTTTCCCATCCAACCTTAGTAGCCTCTTGAAGGCCTCTAAGGATACCATACCCCTTAGCAAGGTTATTGGATAGAATACCCAAATTCTCAATAAAAGTAAAAACCAAGGAACCATATGAAAGTCTACCAATTCCTCCCGCACTACACTAGCTTTTCCAGAGTTCCCTCTAGAAGCTCCATTAGTATTGACTTTTCCAAAATCCTTAGGAAGATTTTTTAAACTTAATTTAAAATATAAATAATAATAAATATAAAAATATTTGATAATTAATATATTTTTATATTTATTATTAATTTTATAAATAAAAAATAATTTATTATTAAATATTATAAAATATATTTTTTGTTTGATACATAAGGGAATTGGCAACTACCTTTCCTTTTTGAACAATTGGTCACAAGGTCAAATCACATTGCCTCCGGTTGTAGCGTCAAATTATGGAGCTACCACTATAACCCCTACCTCGCTTTGGTAAACACATCTCGGAATAAGGGAGACCTTCGGTGGCTCGGGGTTGGTACCGCCATCATCAAGCTGACGCACACTCAACGGATTCTAGTCAGACTACTACCTTTGCCATAGAGTGGGCATGCCCGCAAGGTTTGAACCTAGGTCTCCTCTTGGTAAGTGCCCAGCGTCTTACCAATCCACCTAGCCCTCGCGGACAAAATAATTTTTTTTTTTATTTGGTTAGTGTGAAAAACCCCTATGACCAACACATAGAGCTTAACAATCTCCTTCCAACCATGACCCCTCGTAAAGCCGAGAGCTATGCTTATCAATAGGGAATTTAACACACAACCACCACACACTCACTCCCTCATACACTCACCCACGTCATGGTTTGAACCTTGAACCAAAAGATCCAAAGCCTGTCCCCTGCAACATAAAATAAAAATTATAATTAATTATGTATTATAAATTATTCCGGTAAGGACATCCTAATGACAACAGTTATTGGGTTCTCTTAATGGAGACCCAAATATAATTTATGAGAAGGATGGCTCATGACATGCCACACTTTTCAACCTCTTAATATAACTTTTATATTTATTTTATATATAAAAAATAATTTAATATTAAAATTTCCAATGAAAAAATTTATTGGGTTCTCTTAATGAAGACCCAAATTAAATCCATGAGAAGGATGGCTCATGACATACCCCTCCTCGGACAAAGAATTATATATTATAAAAATTAAGTAGTTTTTTTTTTTTTTTTTTTTACTTTTTTTCCACTTGGTCCATTTTGGTGAGTATTTATTTTAGTGAGAAGGACATGAGGGGCTCAAGATTAGAACTGCTGACTTCAAGTTAACAAACATTCAGCAGAAAACCTATCAATCTACTATCTTGACCTCCACCCAAAATAAGTAGTTTTTAACACAAATGAAGTTATAAATCATATGAGAAGACATTCATGAAAAGTGTTGTTTACCTAATATATATAATTATTCAACCATACTTCCTTTAAGGAAACATGATAGACAATCCTACCCCACAAAATATAGACCTCTTATTTTTTAAATAAATAGAAAAATACATTAAAAACTTATTAAAAATTTTAAATTTACTTTACTATTAATAAACTTGCTCTTGACTTTACAAAGAGTTATAATTGATCATAAAATTTTTTCACACTAACCAAATTAAAAAATAAATTTTAAATATTTAATAATAATAACTGTCACCCACTATAACATTATATTGATGTGTAGTTAGAATATGTGTCCTAATAGTATTTTCTCTTCTTTTGGGAAAAAAAAATATAACTTGCTTGTAAAAGGATTTGCCATAAACCACTTCTCTTAATATCTTTTTATAAATAAAATTATTCGGATAGGAACCCACTTTAGTTTAATATATATCTTTATCTTTTATTATTATTCTTATTTAAACTTATAACCAAATTCATATAACATTATTTCTATATAGATTTTAATCTTATCCACAGCCTGTCAACGAATAACTAATAATATACCCGAATTTCTATACAAATTATAAACTTTTTGACAGCCTGTCAACCACGCCTAAGTTATTCAGTGACGCACCATCTGAAACTTTTCATTGAAAAATACTTTCCATCACAGCTATACTCTCATTCATACTCCACATGATGACGTAATCGTTGAGTTTTTTTTTTTATGGGATGTGACAGATTGCATTCTTTTTAAATATAATTAAAATTCAAAATATAGCTAGATCATGGAAAAGGTTAATTATTATTATTTTTTCAATTCAAATTAATTTTATCAACTAATATTAATTTAATAAATTGAATTTATTATATTATTATAAATTGTTTTATAAATAATTAGAGCAATCTTTTAAGGGAGGTTTTGGTTCGAATTCCACTTATCAAATTCACATTGGTACCCAAAATTCAATTGATAATGTTGGTACAGGTTCTACTCTCAACTCTTGGGTTTTGACAGTGTAAAATCCCTCACAATAATTTCTTAAACAAAGTGACTCCCCAAATACTTTTTTCTTAAATTTAAAAAAAATTCAATTAATATATATCGTATACTATAAACTGTTATTCGATAATCTCGACAAAAAAAAAATGATCCACATTAAAAGTGGATCAAACCCATGAAATATAGCTATTGGAATTATTTTCCGATAGCTAAGTGCGACACACGCGCCAGCAATACCCATCAAATTTCAAACTTGTCAGGAAACCCAACATGATATTAGTATTAAGCTTTTGACCTAAAACGTCCTTTCACAATGAATGCCAAGATAAGCTCCACCTACAACATGTTCAGCGCAGACTTACGAAAAAGTTAAAGGTTATATATATATATATTTTTAAAGCAAAAAACTCTTTGCGGGGTTGCTTTGGTATGAGAGATGACAAACAGGGGTTTTACACCTTCAAAGTCACCTGGGAGTCGCACGCGATCCTGCCCACACCAACATTATCAATTGGATTTTGGATACCCAATTCAACTTTTTGGTACGGTGGAGATTTGACCTTAGGACCTCTCTTAGAGGATTTCCCTCTCATCTCCAACTCACCTACAACACCTAGGTATATATATATTTTTTGAGTAATTCTTTTTAAACATATTTATTATTATTTATTATTGAACCTGGGTTATATCACCGATAATGTAAGTGGCGGGGATAAAAAGTTATATATTAAAGTGATAGGTCGCTGGATAGCTGGTTCAAAATGTTTGTTGGGAGATTGTTTGGATTGGATTTTATTTCTTAATCAGTCTAAGTTTACGGAAAAAACATATTAAATTTATGGGGCCATAAATTTTCCACAATATAATAGTTTATTTGTAAAGATTTTGATACATTAAAATTTAAAGTTTTCGAATCCCATAAAAATATATATGTTTTTTTTATATAAAGGAGAATTAGTAACACTTTTGTGCTGGGTAAAATGAAGTCAATAATCTTAGTCTGTTGAATAAAACGAAGTTAATAAGACCTTTAACCCTCCAAGGCATTATAACCTTAGCTTGTTTGGTAAAATGGACCCCTAACCCTTCAAGATCCTAGTCCGTTGGATAAAACGAAGTTAACAGGACCTTTGATCTTCCAAGGCATTATAACCTTAGTTTGTTGGGTAAAATGGACCCCTAGCCCTCCAAGACATCGAACTGGGATAGCCAACTAACAAACACTGCCACTACAATCTAACCTATCCCCTTTTAGATACATTGTTCCAAGCAACTAACACTCTGCCACTACTATCCAACCTATTCCCTTTTAGTTACGTTGTCCCAAGCAACTAACACTTTGCCACTACCATCCAACCTATTCCTTTCTAGATATGCCATCCCAAGCAACAAACACTCTACCACTACCATCAAAACTATCCCCTTTTAGGTATGTCCTTGGACATCAGAGACCAAAGTCCTGCCACTACAGTGTCCTTGTTGGACAAATTGTATACTATTGAAAAGGTTGTTCAAAGTCCTACTAAGGAGTTGTCCAAAGTCCTACCACCGCAGTTTCTTTGTTGGACAAATTGTATACTATTGAAAAGAAAGGCCAAAGTCCTACCACTGTCTTTGTTGGACAAATTGTACACTATTGAAAAGGTTGTCCAAAGTCCTACTAATAAGTTGTCCAAAGTCCTACCATGTTTTTGTTGGACAAATTGTATACTATTGAAAAGAGAGATCAAAGCCATACTAATGAGTTGTCCAAAGTTCTACCCTACAATATCCTTGTTGGACAAATTGTATATTATTGAAAAGAAAGGCCAAAGTCCTACTACCTTTATTCAAAATCTACCACTACAATGTCCTTTTTAAAATGTCTTTATTTAAGAAATTATATACTATTCAAAAGCTTGTCCAAGAAATTGAATACTATATTACATAATCATATATATTGAATGTACATCTTTTATGACAGTAACCTTAGATCAGCTATAACCTTGAATTTAAGATATTTAACCCAAACCCTTAATTAATTTCCCAATATAATGTTTTTGTCCCTTAAATAATTTGTTTCATACTAAGGAATTGACATTGCCAACTAAGAAATATGTGACTCTAATGGAAGGTGGCGTGGAAGGCAAGCGATCTTTCTAGAATCTAAATCTAAAACATTAATTAAATTATTTAATGGTGAAAAAATATAAAATACGGTAAAGATCGAGTGGAGCCACGATTTAAAAAAAGTAAACGAAACGGGAAAAGGAAATAGTTTTGGAATATACGGCGAAGCTTCTGGTCATGCGCGAGGTTCCCTCGCCGGGAAGCAAAGAACACTGAGGTCTCCGGCCGCCGTGTTTTTCCAGAAACGTCGACGGCGTTGGCCGCATTACCCGGACCAATGGACGGCAATTTGCCACGTATGCAGACGCCGACACGTCTAGTGTCGTGAAAATATCTTCGGATAGGGGGGTATATATTGACGCGCTCATGGCCTAGGAGGGTTTTGAAGAACGATTTTGCAAATACCTTTTCTGGCATGGACGATGTGAGATGATGATGATGAAGAAGACGACCATGATTACGGCGAGGATAGCCGAAGTTTCTTGTGGTTCTTGAATCTTCGATTCTGTGTGTTTGCTGTTGTATACACATTGTATATCTAACCATCGTTTTCACTGTGTGCGAGCTTTTGGAGTTCTGGAACTTTGGGATCTTGCTGTAGGCTTAGGTTTGACATCGGGTGGCATTGGAGGTTGAGACATACCCTATATTTTGAAGGAGTTCACCGCAGGAATACTGTATTTGGCGGGCGATCGAAGTACTTTGTTGAGGCGAAAGCAGGGATCGAGTCTTGGGGATCGGATATAACGTGGTTTCAGGAACGGAGAGAGCCGCTTTCATCGAGAGAAGAGAGAACCGCTGTATGTCTTCTACGTCTCACAGAGCGAACACCGGGAAAGGGAAAGAAGTAGCAACGGAGCCGCAGAGGTATGTGCATTTGCAGAGTGTTGAGATTGTTTTTCTTCCGGTTGTTAGAATTTTAGGGGTTTCTGGTATTAAGAGATGTCATTTTGATAATGTTGAAACGGAATGTGTGCTTGGGCGATGAAATTCCTGCTGCTTTTTACGGCCGTTTAGTTGTGAGAGGAACAGGATTGAAGATTCAGTAAAATTATAAACAAATTTGTACAATTTAATAAAATTTTTAGGGTTTGGAATCAAATAATTAGGAATTTGCATAAATTTAGAGTGAATTTGCGCGTAGGCCTGGACATTTCACTGTTTTTCTAACATGTCTTATTTCAAGCTTTGAAAAATGGAGGGCAATTGGGATGGTACGTAACTAGTGAACTGTTATGTTGCGCCACTGGGGTTTGGTGAGAGCCCGATTGTAGCTTTTGGTTAGAGCGTTACTTTGTTTTGTACAGGTCAAACAATTCTTGACGAATTATCTTGGCAGTGCTTTGATTGATGGGTTCTGATTGCGTTAATCACACATCTATCAAGTAGTGTCAATTTGTGTGATATCTTTGGGAAATGGGTTTATAGTGTTTCTTCCCCCCAAGAAAAAGGAATTCTTTATGTTATAATTTTGAAAGCAGTAAGAACTTTATGCTTGTGGGTGTATGTGGTGTCCCTGTAAAACAGTCTTCTGTGGTTTTTTATCTCAAAGGAAAGTACCCATGTATAACAGTCTTCTAGGGTTTCTTATATCAAAGGGAAAGGACTTGTGTGTTCTTTTTAAAACAGTGAGAACTTACTGATCTCATGGAAACTGTGACCTTTTCGTCGTTCATTTGGTGTGTCGGTGCTTTTTTCTGGATTCCTCTAGTGTGTGTTGAAAAATGGAAATAAACGACACTTTGGGGTAGGGTTTTTTTATAATTTATTAGGGTTGAGAATGCATTGAACAAATCGATGGGGGAACCTTTGAGTTATGGATGATTCAGATGATCCAGAATACTCAACTATCCATAGTCAGTTTAGATTTGTGGTTTACATTTAGATGAGTCCTTTAGCATAGAAAAGTTCCTTTGCTTGTTAAAATGTTTACTCTGCGAATTTTGGCAGAATGTAATTGCAAAGAGATTAAGTCAGTAGTTTTGAAGCTATTCTTGTTATCTATACACGAAATGGGTTACGGTGAGCAACATAAGGTCTTGTTTGATTTCACGTGCTGGGTCTTGTGAATATTTCTGCAAATTTTTCTCCTGAGTAGTAAATTTAGGATTCATTTTCTGAAGAATAAGTTGGTTCTACAAGTGGAACCATTGGCTTGTCATAGAAGAGTAGGTTTAGAAAAACCAAAGGATGATTAAGTACAATGTCACACACAATGTCACTAAGTGCTGCAATATTTCTACTTGTGGGAAAAGAATTGTGGAGCAGAGAGAATGGAAGCAAAACTTTAGTAGAATATATGGACCAGTAGGAGGAGCTTACAAAGCAGGTAGAGAATTTAAAAGATGACTCAGAAGTTTTCAGATAAAGTGACTATTGTAGGTTCAGAGGAATGATGTATGAGGGAAAAGGTGGTTATCAGACTGCATGTTGCAGTTTCAGAGGAGTTAGGTAGAGATCTTGGGGAAATAGATTGCACAAGTGTCAGACGCTCGACAAACTTCTTAAAATACTGTAGATAAGGACTATGATTCCAACTCTGTTACAGTTGTTAACTATTTTTAGTGGGAAATCAATGATTAAAATTTTAATTTGTTACAGAGTAACTAGTCTTAACAGACACAAGGAAATTCTAGTCTTTTTAAGGTTTGAGAGAAAAAAAACATAACATTGAGATCAAGTTTCGCCTCCTAAGTGGGACATAATCCCATTCTTCCAAGGAAACATGAAGGTAATATATCATATCTACCTTTTTTTGAGAATTCCTGGGTTTTGCAAATACCATATTAATACAAACTACAAAGAGCAAATGATCTTTCAGATTAGTAAACTGACTTGATTGCTTCATGTTATACAATGATTAGATGCTAGAAGCTGCTCTTAGACATGTACCACTAACAATGACGCATTATACTGGATTATAAATTTGTAAGAATTCTGATTGGATGGTATGTTTCTTATTCTTTTTGTTGCACTGTTGGTATGCCCCTTCTGATTTTTTTCCTTGTAAAATGATACAACATATAATGAAATATGCAAGATAAGTAAAATCTTGGCAGAAGTATGTATTCGGATAACTAGCTCTATAGTAGTGCACTGTGATATTATTCGTTATTCTGGTGAAAAATCAGTGAAGATTTGACTAGCTTAAAGTAATATTAAGCTGCAGCAGAACTGATATTTTCGAGTACAAACACATGGACCTGCTCTGAACTATAATTATGTGGATATGGATCTGCTCCGAACTAAAATTATATGAAGATTGACCCCCTCTAAATTATAATAATTTGCCAAGAAGGCTTAGTTGTTTTCTGATAATAGACAAATGGCAAAGTTACATTAGTGAAGGGGAGATGATTGACTCATGAATGACATGACCCCAACGTCCTAGGGAAGGCCATCACAATAGCATTGGAACTGCTACCTATTATTGAAGATTATTAGGCCAGATTTATGGGGGCCTTGTTTGTTGATAGGTCCACTGAATCCTGTTGTGGGAAAAACTTATCTATCTATACACATTGATTTATGAGTAGGTTTTAGAGGATAAAAGCTTTGGATAAAGTAGCTGAGTATTAACCAAAGCTAAGGATATTAATTGTGGCTATATCTTAAATTTCTTGGGGGTGTTTACTCTTATCTCTGTGAATAGCTATATTATGTGTATGTACTCATTGTTGTCGACAAAGCCCCCCCTTGCAAGCCTTGTTAGACCATTGTCAATTTATAGTTTTCTCTAATCGACTGTTTCTCTCTTTAAGGTCATTTTGTTTGGAACTGCCAATTCAGTGTTTAATCATTTTGATGCTGACTTGATTATTAAAGAATCAATTCATGCTTCCACTTAACAGTTTCTTGACATTTTGTGTTTTTGTGACCGGTTTTTATTTATTTATACATTTTTAAGTTTAGCTTGCTGATAATATTTCCCATGATTGATAATGCACGTGGCATCCTTGCCGGTAGACCCGGGTTCAATCCCCATGGTGGATGTATATAAGAAGTATTACTCAAAATTTTTTTTTTTTTTCCCATGATTGATAAATGAAGAATTCAGGGGTATGGGTATGAAACCGAACCATATAAGTTGCAGAGTGCACCATTTCCTAATCCATTTTTTCGCCCTCTTGGATCTTTTGTATTTAAAATTGCATAGTGTTGTGTTTGTTTTGATAGTTTTAACTGTTGGAATGTCTTTTCTTAGTGCATTGTCTGTCAACATATTGTGAGAGGGTTTTCTTTCTAAAAGGGAAAAAGAAAATTGTTAAAATTATTCATATTGTAGTAGCTAAATTTACAGGTGGTTATTTTTTGGCTTTTCCTGTTGTGTAATATGCATACTCAGGTGGTTCCTGTTATGTATAGTGTCTATGGAAATTTTGGAAAGTGTTTTTTTTTTCGGATTGTTTGAAATGATATTAATTACGTCCATGAGACTGAAACAGTGTGTGGGACCAAAATATTTGACAAAGTGATTTGGCACTCTTAATAGAAAACAGCCAGTATTACATGGAGGAATTCATAGGTGGTGGTTTATGGTTACTAAATTATTTGTATGGGGAAAAGGGAAAGTTTTTGAGTAAAGTGCTAGTCTTGTGGAATATTTTGTAAGTTGTGATAGTGCATGGTATGATCGGTATATTGTGCAAAGAATAATGTGATTGTGAAATTGGTGATGCCTTTTTATTTGTCTAGTTCATAATGCAAGTACTGCTTAAGAATAAATAGAAAGATTGTATTCTTGGCAAGTGCTTGATCTTCTTCTACTTTCTGTATTTTGCTTGTGAATAGTGAATTTGTTATCATATTTTGTAATTGATAATCTAAACGTGTGTTTGGAGGAATCAGCTATCTTGGCATTGGTTCAGAATTAGGAAACATTATGTATAATGTTACTGAACAACAGTATTTGCCTTGCAGGAAAAGGAAGGTGCGGAGCAGAAGCCATGGAAACAATACTGTAGCAGAAACTTTGGCCAAGTGGGAAGAATTGAACAAGCAGGCAGAGAGCTCTAGGGATGGCGCAAAACGAATCAGAAAAGCTCCTGCCAAAGGTTCAAAGAAAGGATGTATGAAAGGAAAAGGGGGTCCCGAGAATGCACATTGCAACTACAGAGGAGTAAGGCAGAGAACATGGGGAAAATGGGTTGCAGAAATCAGAGAACCAAATCGGGGCAGTCGACTGTGGTTAGGCACCTTTTCTTCAGCAGCAGATGCGGCACTTGCATACGATCAGGCTGCAAGAGCCATGTATGGATCTTGCGCTCGTCTCAATCTTCCTGATATCAGTGCCTCGAAGGAGTCCTCAGTAACATCTACCTCAACCCATGTAACTTCTCAGTCTCAAGACTGTTCTACATCTCAGCAATACGAGGTCTCTAGTGAGTGGAAGGATTCTAAAAAGTGTATCCCTGTTAAAAATTCTGGTGTGCCTGCTATTCATTTATCTCATTCTGCGGCAAGTGATGTTGTTTTTGAAGGTGGTGCTGAAGGTAGGAATGATCCTAGAACTGCTGATATAGATCAGGGATGTGCGCCACAAGTCTGCAGAGATGTTGAGACTTGCAAACGAGATGGAGTGGAAGTAAGGAATGATGGGGAATCCCCTCACATAGATCAGGGGCTTGGGCCACATATTTGCAGAGATGCTGAGACTTGTAAGCCAGCTGCTGAAGTGAAGGGAAGGAATGGTGGCAGATCCACCGAGATAGATAGGGAGTGTGGTTTGCCACAACTGTGTATAGGGGCTGAGGGCTCTAGTCTGGATATAACACCATATTTTCCCACCAAACCAGAGACAAAGGTTGTGAAAGAAGGTCCTAAATTAAATTTTTCCGATAAGTTGGAGAATATCAAATCTGAGGTAAATGATGATAAAGAAGAGGCGGTACTAGATTTATCCTTTAGACTAGAAAAAGGAGACGTGGAGTTGTTGCCAAGAATTATACCTAAAAATGAATCTCAAGATGCAGGAGATGGAAATGCATTTGGTCAGCCCCAGGCCATGTTCTCTAGGGTCCCAGCTAAAGATGAACCACAGCAGGATTTGCCTTCCACAGCAGGATTTGCAGGGTTTCAGATGCAGCCAACTGCGACAACTACTAAACCCATATATACAGGAGAACCACTTGATTCTATGGCAGATCTGGAACTGCAGGGTTTTCAAGAAATGTTTGATGCAGATGAAATTTTAAGGATGATTGAGAATGAAAACAAGACTGAATTTTCAGCAGAAGACACTGATACGTACAATCCAAATTATTACAGCTCTTGGGCCCATAATGACTTCATCGAGGGGAATGGGTTAACGTGTAATCAATTGCACCCATCTTCCAGTCCATTTTTTCATTCGTTGCAAAGCATGGATGGACAGCTACTTGAAAATCTCTCTCCTATGCAACAATTACCTGACGAGATGCAGCAGATCCAGTTAGATGATAGTGGGCCGTCTAACATTCAAGATGATAAACAAGTTTTCAGATTCAATCATAAACGAGTGGCAGATCATAAGGCTGTTGATGATGGACATTTCCCCTCTTTTGGATGCTTGGAAGGCAGTCACAATCTTCAGTCTCAGGATCTAGAATCAATGCTGTCTGATGATATTCGTGGAGTCCAGGATCATAGAATGTTTGAAGATATCTTTAGAGATGGTAATTAGAAGAGTCCTCTTGTAATATAGGAAAGAAGATTGTCAGTAGTTATTCATATTTGTTAAGGTAACATTGTTACCTTTGTAGATGTGGATAATCATGTAAGATATGGTTTTTGAACATTTTATTTTACAACTTCCACCTGCAGCAGATAGCATAATAATAGCGAAAGAGCAAAAGCATTTTTTGATTGGGGATAATGCCTTTACTATCCCCTCTATCAGTGTTGAAAATCTGGGCAAATGTTTCGATTGTAAGTAGCACAAGATTGATTAATCTTTTGTTTTGCCTCACAGGGTCTGTAACATTAGCATCGGCAGCTCAGAATAGAGCCTGTTATATTATACAAGAAAGAATATAAAAAGTTTTTGCTTAACTAGTATTTGATTTTGTGTTTCTGGGTGGAGTTGTTAAGGCATGCCTTACTAAAGTTCTTATTGGAACTTACATGCATGCTAGTATTTGATTTTGAGTTTCTGGGTCGACTTGTTTAGTTAAAGCATGACTTATTACAGCTATTATTGTGACTAACAATGCATGCTGTTAAAAGCTTGGATTGCTAAATTCTTATTTTTAACAGTGGAAGCAGTTGGTTGTGACTAAGACTCCAGTTCTTAAACGAATTACGAGTGTATGAACTGTAGTAAGCAGGTAACTTTAGGATGTATAGCAATGCGAGTGAACTGAAGCTATTTTGACTATATTTATTTGGAGAACTTCTTGTTATTATTAAGATCCTATACACCCTTTTGGTCGAGAAATGATTGGGTTGAGATTTGAAGTTTGGTACCTCTATTGTGCTATATTTGAGAGGTCGATGTTCATTTTCATGTTTGCACATTTAGCATTCAACATGAAATTGCTAATGAGCCTGTACATTAATCAAGAGTCTATCAGGCTGTCGTTGTCTTGAGCCTTCCAACTTTTTTGTTCCTGATTCCCGCTTCCCCAGTCGAGGTGGGCAATTTATGGTCATTACTGTGGTAATATGCAGTGCATTAATTGTCATTAATCTTAACTTTTTAAATATTGCTTACCTGTGTCTATCTTTCACAAGGAAGTGTTCCATGCTAGTGCGCTTGAAAATATTAGAAAACAACTTCTAGGAATACTTTTCTTTGATTTAATAGGAATGGCCTATGATACGTGAATCACCTCAAAATGATAATGTCATCCAACCTAGCAAAAACATGTCAATTTGCCATGGACATTACTGAATTGATCAGAGATTTAGTGCTGATCCTGGTCCTGGTCCTGGTCCTTTTGTATATTCAGTGCTGATTGTAGTCCTAGTTTTTCTAATAATCCCCAAATTTTGTGGTGCATTATCCACAAGGAATGATGAGTTGTGAGAAGTCACTGGATCTTCACTGGTTCTTTAATTTTCCTTTGAGCTGTATGAGCTTAGCTAAGTTGCTCGTGAATATTTTGTTCATTTCTCCTGGTTTGGAAAACCATCTCCTTGAGAATTTGAAGGTGTGCTTGGATGGTAGCCTCCTTTGGGAGTCCCCATTCTGTTATTCTCATGATATAGGAAGTGGATATCTCTCTAAATATTAACTTTTAGATTTCAATAATAAAATATTTATCTAGAACCTTTGTTTGCAAGCATGTTATGAGAGATATTATGTGGCCCCTTTAAGATGGGAGCAAACCCCCCTTGGGATGGCGAAGATGCCTCTTTAAGATGGGAGCAAACCCCCCTTGGGATGGCGAAGATGTGTTCCAGAGAACACTTGGAACTACCGAAAAAAAAATCTAGAGAACATTTTTCTAAGGAGGTTACACTGAGATTTGCAAGCTTGGTTTGTTTAGGAAGGAATTAAACGAACAACTTTCTAGAGTAAATATTTTTAAAAAGGACTTTCATGTTCTGTAAAAGCAGTAAGCCAAATGTGATTCAAAACATGTCCTATTAATTATCAAGTAATTTCCAAAGCATAAAATCATTCAAGCACTTACTGTTTGCAATCGATTTTTTTCATAGGCAAAATCTTGCACTCTTACATGGCCTATCTGGAATCTGCAATAAGCATGACTTGTAGAGCTTCTCCAGCTCAGTATCCTCCCAAACTAATTCAGGACTGGTGCACAGTTTCCATGAAGGGTTTTTATCTTTAACCATTTATCCTTTTTGCATCATACTCTATTGTATTTCTGAGAATGATTGTTTGTTTGTAGATGCAATCGATTTTTTTCGTAGGCAAAATCTTGCACTCTTACATGGCCTATCTGGAATCTGCAATAAGCATGACTTGTAGAGCTTGTCCAGCTCAGTATCCTTCCAAACTAATTCAGGACTGGTGCACTTTACATAATTGTATTTCTGAGAATGATTGTTTGTTTGTAGATGCAATTTTTTTTCTGGATTGTATTTGTTTGTTGCATGCCTTATCTAACGGATCATTTCAAAATATTAGATGTAAAGTTATTATCCTAAAATAAAGGTCATGAAGAAAGCCAAAGCAACAATGCTATGTTATGCTACTTGTGATCTTTGTAGTTACAAATTCCTTTTCTTAGCTTGAGTTCGGTATGGTTGCATGATTGCTTTGTATTGTAAATAATGAAGGGACTTGTTGAGTAAGCCGTCTGCAAGCAGAATGTTGAAGTCTTTTGATAGTACTATGAGGTAATGATTGGTAAGTGATGGGCTTTGGGACTTCAATTTACAGTCCTAGAGGCTGCATTGATGCTTTTGTCGGTAATATTGTAGATTATAGAAGTCCAAGTTTGCAGAGCAAGGATCTCAATCCGTAGCAGAGAGCATGAAACATAAGCTGGGGAAAATGTCAAGAGCTGTTAAAACCCTAAAAGCAGGACAGGATTTCTAGTTGGCTTAGGCTAATGCAGATTACAATTTAACCTGAACTATCTGGTCATATGCCCTTCAGAGTTTTCCTTTCCTCGTAGGAATTGCATGCTTCTTGGAAGGCTTTGTTATTGTCTTAGTTTTTCCCTCTTGCTAAAGGCTGTTATCAGTGAATTTTAGGCTGTTATCAATGAATTTTAGACTAGACCTAGACTTTAGAGTGTTTCTTGCATCGCCTTTTTGAATGGTTATGGTGGCCGCCATTTTTTTATTGAGTAAATACTTCTTATACATATACATATCTGTCATGGGGGTTGAACCCGGGTCACATCACCGATAATGCAAGTGGCGTCCTTGCCGGTAGACCACAGCACGTGGATAGTGGCCGCCATTTTTTACTGAGGCCTACTAGAGATGTTCCAACTTCTACGTGCCATTTTGATCCTTGGTTTTTCTAGTTGTCTCATTTATTCCTCGTCATAGCTTGTGTGTGAGGCAGTTTCCAATGCATTCCATTACTTGCTTGATGGAAAGAAATTTTGATCCAACTTTCTTTCATTGCTGATCTTTCATTTGTTTCTTTTCTTATGTCTTGGATATGAAGTGCTTTCCAGATTTGATTATGCTTTGCCTTCCAGCAGTATCCTATATATTTTTAGATGCGATTTTATGCCTTAGGTTCCTATTACATCCCATGGATGTAAGATAGGAGTGATGTGTTTTGCATTACCTAGTAGGAAGCTATATGCTTAACATATGCCTGATTTTGTTTTTTCCTCTTTTCTTTATTTTGGGACAACATTTTCCTCGGTTCGCCTGACCATACATAATAATTCCTCTATTTAAGAAATCTCGATTTTTAAGATGCCATATTCCTCATAAAGACAACATGTTCCTATATTTTTGAAGTGTGTGCAGACTATTTAGGTCATTCATGCCTAAATTAATTTTGATTTCAAGGTGCATTGTTTAGACCGTTGACAAATGGGCATGAAGCAAATGATGTCATCTCCATGACTTCTGTGTGCTTTTTTCACAAATTTCAGTAGAAAATTTATTTCAGTGTCATGTGACAACTGTTGTCAGTTGAAACAAAAACACCACGCTTGCTCATTGAGCAATATAAATGATCATATTCTTTCAAATTGTTGGATATTTGATACCTTCTCCTGTTTGCTCAAGTTATATATGGTGAATCCCAATTTCTATGAAGGTGATAATGTATTGCTTGCATTTTGATTCCAACTTGCACAAAGTTGATTGTGTATTGTTTGTATCAGTTGTCATCCATGCCTTGCAACAAGTGTGAATGACTTGTAATATGAAGTTTTGAAGGAATCTAAGTGGTAGAATGTTGCTTTCTTTCTTTCTTTCATGGGAGCAAGATTGACATAAGCTTTTCCTCAACCTATCTTTCATGGTGCAAGATTGACATAAGCTTTTCCTCACCCTATGTTCCAATTCTTATTGGCTTGGTGAAGTAAACCAAACCCTTTTATTAATTGCATAATATTTAATTATATGCTTTCAATTAGATATGCTATGAAATTCTTCTCCTTCCCTAACATCAAGACGACTTTTTTTTTCCTTGGTTTGATGATAAAGCCACTTGCATAAGATGAATTTTCCTTGCGTTTCTTTTATGTTTTGGGCTTTGCTACTTTGATATAAGAGGGATGTAGTTATTCAATTCATTTGTGTTTGGTTGTATCCTTTTTAACAGGCAAGGCTTTGCTACTTTGAGATAAGAGGGATGTAGTTATTCAATTCATTTGTGTTTGGTTGTATCCTTTTTAACAGGCAATCCTTATGTTTAATGTGGCTGCAATTTTCATCACTTTGCTTCCAAATCCTTGTGGATTTAATCTTCTTGTAGTTTTCATCACTCTTTTTGGTTGATATGTATTTCATCTTGCTTTTTTAAATCCTTGTGGATTTTTCATCACTCTTTTTGGTTGATATGTATTTCATCTTGCTTTTTTAGCATGTTCTTGTTGGCTATAAAAAGGTGATGATAACTTCCTTTCTTTTAAGGTGCCTAGGTTTTTGGATAGAAACTATTTTTGTTATTATAACTTCGTTTATTTTAAAGATATTTAAGGGTTTACACAAGACTTGCTTCTTATATAGTCAATTACATGATACATACTTTTCAAGTAAAAGAGACATAGGTACAGCTTCTAAAAATGGCACATTAAACACCTTTGTTTATCACAGATTTTTTAAATGATTTCTTTTATTATATATTTGGAATGACATTTAGGGCTGCTTTGAATCTTTGTAGCATATGTTTATCATCACCTTGTTATTGGAATGTTGCATTCTCTTTCAAATTGTCATATGCTGATTTTTTATATTTCTTATTAGAGTAGCCTTCATAGAAATACCATCTTCTTTACAAAGATGTATTACCCTTTTCTATATTTTTTTTTTGGTTTTTATGTTGTTTCATTGTTTCTTATAGCACATTGTCTAAGTTACCAGATTTAGATTTAAGTAGTCATTAAATAAATTATATGTAAAGTTCACAATTATGTTTGAAAAAGAAAATAAATAGTTTCATTAAATATTCAAAATAAATATAAATATGTACAAATAACTTATTTTATACATTATTTGAAAGTAACATTTATTTTTAAATGGATCTACGAATTAGTTGCCCTAAAACCATTTTGTACAATTTTTTTTTAACCTTTACTTTTTATAGATGTAGAAGGAAATCAAATAAATGTCATAACAAAAGACAAAATGAAAAAATCTTAGGTGATATATATATTCTTAAAAAGAAATGTGTGATTTTAATTTTTGAGTTTGAAAAAAATTACAATGGTACCTACCCTAAAATTTTTTAGGTACATTCCATCTAGAAGGTGGTCTAAATTAAAATTGAATGATTCTATTTATGGATTGTAAGTTGACTAGAGGATATTACAACAAGGAGGTCAATACTAATAGGTGGAGAGTAGGAGTAACTTCTTGATCAATTACAATTCTCGAATGACTCTTGCCTAAGTTCCAAAATTGAGTAGGACTCAGGTTTCAATTTTGAAGATTGACACTATTCTTTAGCCTGTCTTTCCATAAAATAAGGCGAAAGTCCCTTTCAAAGAAGAATTGTGAGGAAACCAAAGTCCTCTAACCATTTCTTCCCTTTGCCAAGTGCTTGTTGAAAGGTTCAAGCCATCTTTTGAAAGACCATTTGCTTCTACATTTAGTTCCCTATAGATGTGCTTGTATGAAATTTTTGTTATAGAATATTCTAATAATTTCACTTGCTCATAAAAAAGAATTGTGAGGAAACCCATTTTTTCTATTAATAGATCTTTAATATGATCCTTAATAAAAGAAGATCTGTGAGGAAACCCCAAGTCCTCTAACCACTTCTTCCCTCTGCCAAGTGCTTGTTGGAAGGTTCAAACCATCTTTTGAAAGACCATCTGCTTCTACATTTAGTTCCCTATAGATGTGCTTGTATGAAATTTCTGTTATAGAAGATTCTAATAATTTCACTTGCTCATAGAAAGGACTAAGGAGCAAGTTTTTCATCTCAACATGATATGCAACCCAACTTATCACTAATTTTGAATCTCCATATATTGTAAAGTTGTAATTCCTTGCTCCACTGCTATTCTCATCAAGAGGATCAATGCTTTCCATTCTGCCATATTATTTGTGCCTTCCCTTAAACCTACCTTGAAAGTGATCTTATGATTTTTATTTAAGTAAAGTGCTCCCCTTGCCCCACACCTACCTGGGCTGCCCTGGCAAGCTCCATCAAAGAAGGCCCATGGCTTCATAGGATCCACTATTAGTGTTCCTATATGCCTGCTCAGTTTTGGTTTTGGGAAGATTTTTAGACTTTCAAAAATGGATTTAATCTGCATTTGCACCTGAATCACTAGAATTTCCTTACCTTCAAACAACCTAGCATTTCTAGCCAGCCATAAGCCCCATGCCACTATCAAAGGGACACATCTATACTCCTTTAATACTCTTTCTTTGAACCATTGTTGCATGTTATCCAAAAGGTTCCTAGCAGGCCACTGTCCTTTCCCTTGAGTCAAAGGTAGAATAGAATTCCACACTTCTCTTGCAAAAGGGCAATGAACCAGAAGATGGTCCATTGTTTCTTCTTCCTTTCTGCACATGACACATTGACTTGGTCCTTGCTAGGACCTCCTTTGAAGAACATCCCATGTTAGTGCTTTTTTGGCTAGAGCTAACCAAGCAAAGATTCTAGTTTTTAGGGGAGATTTTACCTTCCATATTCTACTCCACCAAAGCATTTCCTTATTGTTGTTGTCAAAGCTTGCCTTATACCCTTCTTTGGCTATGTAATATCGACTTGTTAGATTCTTGGACCATATTAGAAAGTCTCTTTGCTGATTTAGTCTTATATTTGCTCTTTCCAATTCCTTTGTGTAATCATGCCAAATATGTGCTTCATTTCCTCCCAGTGTTAGCTCTTTTGCTATGAGCCATCCTTGTTTCCATAAATTAGTGCTCTTTGCTGATACCACCTACGCCAATACCATCTTTCCTTGGCTATGGAGATGATCTATTATGTTTTGTGGAAGTTGATAGTCTCCTTTGCTGCCTAGCCAAGGATCTTTGCCTATCCTTACTTCCTTTCCATTCCCTATTTTCCATGCCAAGAAATTCCCAACTAATGGGAAAGCTCTCACTAGTGCTTTCCAAATAATTGTGGCTTTTGAAACTGATTTATTCTGCAGTCTAATCCAATCTACAAAGGACAAGGTGCCTAAATATTTCTCTTGAATTACTTCCTACCATAATCCTTTGCCGGTTATCAATCTCCATAAACTTTTTGCTGCTAAAGCTTTTCCAAAATTATGTATATTCTTGAGGCCCCATCCTCCATCTGATTTTGGTTTAGCTATTCTGTTCCATTTAACTAGTGCCATTGCATCCTTCTGTTTGTTCCCTGACCAAAGGAATTGGAAACACTTCTTCCTTATTTTCTCTACTATTGTGATGGGAATGTAAGCCAAGGAGTGCCAGTAGACTAGGGTGGCTTCCAAGACTGATTTCACCAACGTAAGGCGACCCCCCAATGATAGCCACCTAGTGCACCAAGTGGTGATCCTCTTCTCTATTTTGGTGTATAACCAGATCCAGTCCTAGTACCCATAGTCATTAGGTTTCAGATGAAAGCCTAAATATTTTATCCCTTTATCAAAGTCTACTTGCTTGAAACCAAAAATTCTCATTATTGCTTCTATTTGCCCTGGCTGAAACCTATTGAAGGCTATATCTATTTTTTGAAGATTTATTTCCATTCCTGTAGCCATACAATATAGGTCCAACACTTCTTTATACTTTGAGGCTTCCTTCAATGTCCCATTTCCAAAAAGTAAAACATCATCTGCAAAGAGCAAATGGGTAACCTTCAAAGAGTTACCAATTTTGATACCCTTGATCATTTCCTGTCTTTTTTGTTCCCTGATTAGTCTACTCAAACCTTCTGCTACCAAAATAAAAAGGAGAGGAGAAAGAGGACACCCTTGTCTCAAACCTCTGGAAGCCTTGAAAAAATAGAAGTTGGACCATTGATAAGTACAACAAAAGAGACTAAATTGATACATCCCATCACCTAATTCACAAAGGGAATGCTACATCCAATTTGAATTAGGCTCAGCCTGATGTATAACTAATTTACTTTATTGAAAGCTTTTGCTAGATCTAATTTTATTACCATTGCTTGTTGCTTCCTTGTCTTTATTGAATGTAGTCCTTCTTGGGCTACCCCTATTGCTTCATGAATTTGCCTTTTACTTAAAAACCCAAACCGTTCTTCTAAAAAATTGTTTGAGAAGATCCCTTTAATTCTCCTATCTATAATGTTTGAGATGATTTTGGAGAGTGTTACATAGAGATAGGTCTGTAATCCCCAAAATATTTTGGACTATCCTTTTTTGGTATCAAAGCCAAGAAAGTGGAGTTTATAGATCCTAGCAATTGTCCCTTAATCCTTGATTCTTTTACCACTTTTAGAAGACCCTCTTTCAACAATTCATAATTATCCAAATAAAAATTAAATGTCCATTTATCCAGACCCATACGTTTCTATTTTTGGAATGATTTGACTATTGAATGTAACTTCTCAGTGATTTCTGAGAACAAAGCTTTGTTCCTCATTGACCATCTTGGGTAGATTAAAAACTAGTTTGATTGTCTCTTTATATTTGTTTTGTTTGGATATTTATACAAGTCTTTGAAGTAATTTACTATTAATGGAGCCAACTATTGGAATCTTCTTAAAGTGTTTTCATTCTCCCCTTTCATTTTCCAAATTTTGTTTGTATATTTCCTTTGTTTTGCATGATTTTGAAAATATATATATTTTCATTCTCTTGTTCTAGCTATAAAGCCCTTCTTTTCATTCTCTATTTTTCTCCTCCCATTCTAACAATTATCTCTTCTTTTTTCCCATTTCTTGTGGGAGGTGAGCAATTGATACAATGGTGAATTTGCATTAACCATTAACATCAGGTTACAAAGTTTAAATAAACATTAAAATAACCATACTAGAGAAAAGGGGGGAATAGGAGAAATTAAGGGAAGGGAGAAGAAATTAAAATAAAATTCTCTTGCCGCCCAAAGATGTTGTCGTCCAACTGCCGTCCAGGTAAGGTAAAAGGTAAGTAATCTTACCCAAGGTAAAATACTCTTTTTTAACCTTTTACCAATGGTAATTTTCCAACATTCTCCCCCTTAAAGTTGAGAGGACTGACTATACAGTCTCTCAGCTTTATAAATTGAGCTTTAGCCATGCCTTTGGTGAAGATGTCTGCTAGATTATCCAAAGTGCTGCAGTATTGAAGCTCAACTATCTGCTTTTCCACCATATCTCTTATGAAGTGATACTTCATATCAAAATGTTTTGACCTTTTGTGGTGGATCGGATTATATGCCAACTGTATGGCACTAATATTATCACAATTCAGTTTGGTTGGACCAATTTGTTTTTCGCCAATCTCTTCAAGGATTTTCCTCAACCAGAGGATTTGAGTACTAGCATGGGTAATGGCTATATACTCAGCTTATGTAGATGATAATGCTACAACTGATTGCTTCTTGGAACTCCAAGTTATTAGTCCTGAACCTAGACTAAAACAGGTTCCACGATGTAGATTTTCTGTCATCTATATTACTGCCCCAATCGCTGTCACTATAACCAACTAACTTCACAGAGTTAGACTTGTGGTAATGGATTCCAAAATCCAATGTACCTTTTACATATCGTAAAATTTGTTTGGTTGCTTGAAGATGCAGCTCGGATGGGCATGCCATAAACCTTGATACTAGAGAAACAACATACTGTATATCTGGCCTAGTGTTGGTGAGAAACATTAAACTCCCAACCATGCTTCTGAAATTGGTCATGTCAACTTTTGGTGCTCCATCATCTTTGCTTAGCTGGATTCCATGTCCTGTTGGTGTTGCAACTGATTTGCACTGCTGCATAGCAAATTTCTTGATCATGTCACGAGCATATTTCTGTTGACATATGAAGATCCCATTCTTTGATTGATGTACTTCCATTCCTAGGAAGTATCTCATTAATCCGAGATCCTTCATCTCAAACTGATTCATCATGGAGTTTTTGAACTCCATATTCATTTTATTATTACTACCCATAAATATTAGATCATCCACATATAAACAAACTATGAGGATATCTACTCCATTCTTCAGGTAGTATAGAGTTGGTTCACTCTTGCTTTTTGTGAAACCATACTTGCTGAAATAGCCGTCAATTCGTGAGTACCACGCTCGTGGTGCTTGCTTGAGGCCATAAAGTGCTTTTTTCAATTTATAAACAAGGTTCTCTTTTCCTTGTTCTTGGAAACCTTGAGGTTGTTGTACATACACCTCTTCTGTCAGGTATCCATTTAAAAATGCACTTTTCACATCCATGTGTTGAATGTTCCATCCTTTATGGGCTGCCAAGGAAAGAACAGTTCTGATTGTTTCTTGTCGAGCAACTGGAGCAAAGGTTTCCTCATAATCTATTCCATATTTCTGAGTAAAACCCTTAGCTACTAATCTTGCCTTGTGCCTTTCAATGCTTCCATCAGCATTGAATTTGGTCTTATAGACCCATTTACATCCAACACATTTTTTTCCCTTGGGAAGCTTCACAAGCTCCCAAGTATCATTCTTTTTAATTGAGGATATTTCCTCTTCCATGGCATCTTGCCATATACTTTCAGTACATGCTTTTTCATAGCTAGATGGTTCTAGGCTGTGCGGCGACCAACAAAGCATAATTGACTACATCACCCCTTGGTTCATGAGACTCATCATCTCCTGACATTTGAAGATTTTCAAGTCTTGACAAAATGTCGTCCATCTCACTAGCTTGACTCCTAGTGTATCTTTGTTGGAAATTCCTATCCAACATTTGAGAAGATGGATGACTCTGTAGTATGCGCTTTCCTTTATTTGTCTCTTTCCTTTGAGAAGCTGGATCAATATCCATCGGACTTGGAGCGCTTACAGATCTATGAAATCATTTCGGAGAGTTTGGGGGTGCCAACAAAGAAGTCCCTCTTGGACTTGGTGTACCACTTGATGTACTTGATGAAGATTCCTGATGTGGACTTTGTGGAGGGGAACTTTTTCCACTACTTTTCTTGGGTTGTACAAATGTGGAACTTTTCGAATTAGAGTCAATATCAACAAATTTTTTATGACCCCATTCTCCCCCTTCATCAAAAATTACATCCCTGGAGATAATTATTTTATGTGTCTTGGGATTGTACAATCTATACCCTTTGGTTGATTCACAATACCCTACAAAAATACATGCTTGACTCTTGGGATCAAGCTTCTTTCTCTTCTCCTCAGGAATGTGTGCATAAGCTAAAGAACCAAATACTCGGAAATGTTTGACATTTGGTTTCTTACCGTACCATCCTTCATAAGGAGTGATACCATCTAAACTAGAAGTCGGACTTCTATTTAGAATATATGCACTAGTTCTCACTACATCTGCCCAATAGTTGTATGTTAGATGCTTTGTCTGAAGCATTGTTCGTGCCATTTCAACAAGGGTGCGGTTCTTTCTCTCGGCCACACCGTTCTGTTGTGGGGTATAGGCAGTGGTGAACTGCCTTTTTATCCCATTTTGCTTACAATAATTTAAAAATTCATTTGAGGAGTACTCTCCTCCTCTATCAATGCGAAGACATTTGACATAGTAGTCACATTGCTTTTCTACATTATTTCTGAAGTCTATGAAGCAATCAAATGCTTCATCTTTGTGTTTCAGAAAATAGATCCAACACATTCTAGAATAATCATCTATGAATGTTAGAAAATAAGAATTGTTTCCAAGGCTTTTTGTTTGCATTGGACCACAGATGTCCGAATGTACTAGCTGAAGAGGATAGCTTGCTCTCCACGCTTGGCCTCTTGGAAACTTCGTTCTGGAGTGCTTTCCCAAAGCACATGCTTCGCATACCTTCTTATGTTCTGGAATTTTTGGTAGTCCTGTCACCATAGCTTGTGATGTTAACATTTTCAAGCTAGCGGAATTGAGGTGACCATATCTCAAGTGCCACAATTCACTTGGATTTGTAATAGCAATGTTTGCAAGTTGAGCTCCCCCTGGCTCACCAAATTTTAGAGGGAATAACCTATTCTTTGTCATAGGTACTTCTGTGATGACTCGGTTACAATTGTTTTTATCAAGGATTGTACATTTTCTTTCATCAAAAACTAATTTGTAATGCTTCTCCATCATTTGGCCAACACTTAACAAATTGTGTTGTAGCTGTGGAGTATAGTATATGTCATTCACTTTTTTAAGGCCTTCTTTTGTTGGAACTTCCATAGCTCCAATGCCTTCAACTTGCAAAGATTTATTATCCCCTAACTTAACATGGGATTTGTAATTTGAATCTAATGTAGCAAAGAGATTTTCTTTGCCACTCATGTGGTTGGAGCAACCGGTATCCAAAATCCATGTATCTTTAAGATTTTGATCTGATTGTCCATAAGAGAGAAAAATATTTGATGGACCTTCTTCTTCTCCGTAGAATGAGCCATATTGATTGCTTTGATCCTTTGAAGTCTTTGACCAGCGATCACGAGCGAAGTGTCCTTGTTTCCCACAATTGAAACAAGTTGTTTTAGTCTTGTTACTTCCTCGTCCTTGATTTCCACGGCTTGCATTGCCGCTTTGGTTCTGATTGGCTCCTCTATTTTGATTTCCACCTCTGTTTTGATTTCCTCCTCTGTAGGAGTTGCTTTGGCCTTTGCCTCTTTGTTGTTGTCCTCTGCCTCGGCCTCTTCCTTGTCCTCGTCTTGCAGCTTCATTCGAAGTGAAGGCTTTGTCATCACCTCCATAGCTTGTTGAAGGTGCTCCTTGAAGTCTCTCTTCATGTGATGTTAATGATCCAATCAAACTATCAAATGTAAGAGTAGAAAGGTCTTTTGATTCTTCAATTATGATGGCAATGTGATTCCACTTAGGAAGAAGTGTTCTCAACACTTTCTTCACAATTGTTTCAATTTTTGTGTCATCACCTAAAGTTTGCATCATATCAACTACTGCTTTGACTCGTACACAGTAGTCACCGACTCTTTCATTTTCCTTCATTCTGAGATTTTCAAAATCTCTTTTTAAGGTCTGAAGCCTGACTTGCTTCACTTTATCACTTCCTTGGAATCCTTCTTTCAAGGCATTCCATGCATCTGTAGCAGTTAAGTAAGATGCAATTCTAGGAAAGATACTTGGATCTAATGCCGCTTGAAGATGGTATAAGGCAAAAGAGTTATTTTTCTGTGCATCTTTGAAGATCTTCTTGTCGGTTGCACTCAAAGTAGTCCAATCTGTTGGAGCAGTGTAACCGTCTTCAATACTATCCCATAGTCCTTTTCCTATGAGTAATGTCCTCATTTTGATGGACCAGTACTCATAATTATCCCCACTGAATTCGGGGATTGGTAGATTGTTATTTGATCCCATTATTATCTACTAAAACAAGAAACCTTTCTTATATAGTCTTATTTCAAAAAGACTTTACAAACTATCAAGCCTTGCTTGATTTACAATCATAAACAACTCACTCTTGTTGTTGTGATTCAGCAATTACAAAATTGTCAGCGACTTGTTCATCGTCGTCACTGATCAATATAATTTCAGGAGAAGGAGGTTGTAGGATTTCAACTGAATTACAATAATGAGTATATTCAGATCCTTGTGGAGCAATCTCCACTGTGTCGGATTGTTCAAATCTGCTCCCAAAGGAGTTATCTTCTGAATCTGCTTCGTATCCTAGATCAGGATTTCTCTGTTGTGCAATAACCGCGTTTTGCAACTGTGAAAAGACTGTATTTATGCCTAGTGTTCTCACGTGCTCATCAAAGCTTTCAGCGTTTGTTCTCAGTAACAAACTACAAAGTGCTTGGTAACATCCTTCCGATCTTATCATTTAAGAAAATTTCCCAGAAATTTTCTTTTACAAAGATTTCCTCTTAGGAAATTTTTCTAATTTTTTTACCTCTTAAAGCGTAAATTTTTTTACAACTATTTCCTCTTAGGAAATGTCAATCATCAACTTTAAATGATAAATAAAAAACTTTCAATTTTTTTTAATTTTACAGCTATTTCCTCTTAGGAAATGTCAATCATCAAAAAAATTAAATTACCTTAAAGTTTTTTTTTTTTTAAAGAAAATTTTCCTTTTTAAAAAAAAAAAACTATTGACCCCGCCGAGGTTCGATCGTGCGACCTCGCGGGCGTCAAGGCAAAGGGTAGCCGTTGTGCTACCGGGCAGATCCGGGAGCATTAGCTGGCTCCCTGTCCTTGTTGCTGGCGCTTCGAGCGCGAAGCAAAAAAAGGAATGACCCCGTCGAGGTTCGATCGTGCGACCTCGCGGGAGTCAAGGCAAAGGGTAGCCGCTGTGCTACCGGGCAGATCCGGGAGCATTAGCTGGCTCCCTTTCCTTGTTGCTTTCGCGTCGAACGCGAAGCAATTTTTGGCTTCGCGCTTCGACGCGAAGCAAGGATTTATTTGGGACTTAATAGTCCCACATCGCCTATGCGGCGATGTTTATGCTCTTTAAAAAGAGCAAAGCACACTATGTGCTTTGATTGCCTGCGGGCAATCGCAGGCTGTGAAGAACCTTTTGCCACATGCCGTGCGAAGGTCGCCCATCAATGAACCGCCTTGGGCCGCGTGCCGCCTCGGGCCACGTGCAGGTCGCCACGTCAACGAACCGCCTCGGGCCATGTGTCGCCACGTCAACGAATCGCCTCGGGCCACGTGATGCCTTCTCCAACGTGTCGCCTCATCAACGTCCAGCTCCACCAACGCCTAGGGAATCATGTCGATCTGCTCCTACGGGCTGCCTCGGGATCCGTGCCGCCTCGGCTCCTACGGGCTGCCTCGAGATCCATGTCGCCGCCTCGAACTACGGGCCCCATCGCCTCGGGATTCGGGCCGGTCTCGGCTCTCGGCTCTGATACCAAATGTGGGAGGTGAGCAATTGATACAAAGGTGAATTTGCATTAACCATTAACATCAGGTTACAAAGTTTAAATAAACATTAAAATAACCATACTAGAGAAAAGGGGGAATAGGAGAAATTAAGGGAAGGGAGAAGAAATTAAAATAAAATTCTCTTGCCGCCCAAAGATGCTGCCGTCCAACTGCCGTCCAGGTAAGGTAAAAGGTAAGTAATCTTACCCAAGGTAAAATACCTTTTTTTAACCTTTTACCAATGGTAATTTTCCAACATTTCTTTGACTCAGTGCATGATCATTTATTTTCTAGGGAAAAATATCCACTCAACAGTTATCATTGGTACTATAAATCTGGTTTGGAGAAGATTCAATTTCAGTAAGACTTACCTCCGCTTCCTAGTATTTTACTTTGGCTCAACCAAATGTGATTGATTTTATTCTCCCAAGATTACTAGTGAACTTGAAACACAAATGTCTCTTATAATTTTGGGTCCTAATACCTCCATTTTGTTCTTACTATGTTTTGAAATACTTCATCCCTAAAAAAAATAGAATTGAATTCGGAAGGACCTAATGGTTTATCGTCTTCCTTTTCTAGTTGTAAAAGGATTATACAATGATCTAATCCACCCCCCCCTTGACCTATCCATATTTGTAAATTATCAAATAAAGCTAAGATCTTCTCTAAAACTAGAAATTTATCCAATATTTTAGATATCCCATGACTTCTAGTTTGATTTTTCCTCCATGTAGGAGCAAGCTTTGTTGGTTCTATATCACATAGTCCAGCACTCTAAATTTTGTGAAGGAAAAAATCAGCTAGTGGATCCATTTTAGCCTCTTCTCCCCATATTTTACTTCTTTTTGTAACAAAGTTTAAATTCTCTTGCCACCACTAAATTATCCTTTTTGGAAGATATAGTTTTACTCCTAGAAAACTTACCTATCTCCATATGGACCATAAATATTTACTATAGTTATAGTTTTCCCTAACTCCTTGGAGTGAAATTCTGATAATACTCTTGCTTCTATGAAGGAGTTATCAATCAATTGGGTAGAATATTTCCATCCCAAGATAAATACCATTTTTTTCCATTTGAGTCTATCCCAATAGACTTCAAACATGGTAGGAGAGAATTAATAATATATGTTGCCTTTCCTACCTCTAACATGGTTTTCTAAATCAAGATAATATTAGGCTTCTAAAGTTTGATAAGTCTTTTTAGGGCTATCTTTTTGTGAGGATCCCCCAATCCTCTAATATTCAGAGATATTATTATCATGGATTATCTAACTCAAGGGGTTGTCTTGCTCTAAGTACCCCATAAATAGATCTTTGTTTATTAGATATAATTTCATTCTCAACTTTTTTTTGAGATATTTTTAGATAGGAAATACTACCTACTAAGGAACCCTGAGTTTGACTAGCTTCAAAGACTAGCCCTTTTCAAAAAAATTAAATTATATTATCTACTTTATCTTTTTTCTAATATATTAAAGCTTATCTTTACTAGGGGCAAAATTTTACATTGAGATGAGGGACTAGAGGGAGAGGAAATCCTTTTGAAGGGGGACTTCCTATGTTTACTTTCTTTTCCTCTCTTTAAGAGGGGAAGGTTCTCCATGAGGTTTATTTCTTCTTCCTTTTTATTTTCTCCATTGATATCAAAGAGAGTATGCCCTCTTCCATCCCAAACTAAATCCTTTCTTGATCCCTCTTCATGTCTATCCTCCATTATCTTCCTACTTCTCACTTCTGAGGGAGAAACACTCTCTTCTATCCTTCTTCTCTAGGAATATTCTCTATGGGTCCTCCAAAACCAATCTCAAGCCAAATTTGTATAAGGAAACAAATTTATTATTTGTATCATTCAAATCATCATGCAAAGATAATATTGGATTACCTAAATCTAGTCCTCTAGGTTCTTTTTCAAATATCTAAAAAGCCTCCCTCTTCTTTTCTATAGCACCCATGAATATTTGTCTAGTTGCCTGGTCATTTTTCTTTTGTTGATTGAGTGATACCTATGATTGTTCTTCTAGAGATCTTGAGCTTGTTGCTCATCCCTTATCCTATTAAACTTTTGTTGCTATTATCTTCTCTTTGTTACTTGTACCAATGGGAGTTTCAACTTCTATCTGCTCCTTTATGTGTCTACTACTTCTTCCTACTCTACATTTTGCTTTGAGATGACCATACTGGTGGTAGAAATTGTATCAAAAGGGGACTCCAATGTAGTATAACTTCTATGTGTGAGACTAAATTCCTATTAAAAATTCCATATTCTCAGGTAATCCTAGACTTAGGTCCATCTCCACTGAGATTCAAGCTACTAATTTCTAAATGTCATTTTAATTTTGAGTCCACTTCAAGAAAAAATCCCAAATAATTTCCTATCTTGCTCATCATATTCTCATTCCAATATTCTAGTGGTAGTGTAGGTAACTTGACCCAAATAGGATGGGTGGTTATACTCTCCAAGTGAGGATCAAACCCAGGTGTCCAATTTTTTAGTGGGAGGATACTATGAACTCATCTCCATGTTCCTTTTTTATAGTTTTGGCATCTTCTACTTTTTGGAATACAAAATCTATCCAACCTTTTTTCATTACATGGTATGTTGGGATATATCCCAACAACTCCAACCATGTTGACTTTATCCAATCACAAAGATTTTTGTTTTTCATCAAGCATCCCATGAACCTTCCCACTAGAGCTTTATATTTCAATGATAAAACTTGTTTGAGCATCATATCTTCCCCCACCACCATTTTAATAATACCCTTTTATCCTTTGGTACAATATTTTCTCTTACCTCTTCCCTTATTTAGGTGAGGCTTGGGTTAGTGTTGAGTTTGAGATATTTGCTTTCATCTCTACTTCTATTATGCTTTCCTCTACTTCTTTGAGGGTTTGGTTTGTGGAATCCTTAGTCCTTTTATTCCAAAGTTTCATAAGCTCCTCTTGAGAACAAAATATTGATTTCTTTGAATGTTCATCTAGTCCCTTTGTAAAATCCATCTCTTCTACTTCTTCATTCCATAATGTTTCATACAACATGCCTTGATCTAATATTCCCTTGTTTACGTGTCCTACTCTGGATTTTTTTGAAAAATATGATTGCTCTAGAATTTTTTTACTATTGATCCCCATCCCATCTACTTCATTTTTCTTTCGGTCACTATCTTCACTGCATACCCTTTCTTCATATCGTGGCTCTTTGTAGGGAAGCTATTGTTCGTGTTATTATTAGCTTCCAATCATTGTTTTATTTTTTCTTCCCAACTGTAGTTCTATCCTCTAACTATCTTATTCATTCAGTCTCTCTACCATTATTTTATTTTGAAACCCTCTCTATCTCTAGTTTTTGCCCATCTCTCTTATGCTTGTTATTTCCTTTTGAAACCCTTGCCTCCTCCATCCTTGTTCATCTAGCATATATATGTATATGTATATAAGGAAATGAATGTACCATATATTTCCACTCTTTATATAGAACTACTTTGAAAATAAAAACATAAAGAACAAACATTTTTTTTATGGTAACGGAACCACAACAAAGCCCAATAATTTTTCTTGCACCCAACTTTCTTCACACACAGGTATGCCGATCCAAACTTCCCTTCATGGGGATGTCTACCTTCAACTACAAAAATTTCTTCATACATAGGTAATGTCTACCTTCAATTATAGAGAAATGCTACCCCAAACCCTAGTTCCCTTCCAACTCACCTTGCACCCAACTTTCTTCATGCATAGGTAATGTCTGCCTTCAACCACATAGAAATGCCGCCCCAGATCCTAGCTTTCCTATATATACATATATTCACACACACACATACATACACACACACACACACACACACATACATACATACATATATATATATATATATATACATATATATATATATACATATATATATACATATATATATATACATATATATATATATACATATATATATGTACATATATATATATATATGTATATATATATATGTATATATATATGTATATATATATATATATATACATATGTACATATATATACATATATATATATATATATACATATGTATATACATATGTATATATATATATATATATACATATGTACATATGTATATATATATATATATATATGTATATATATATATATGTATATATGTACATATATATATGTACATGTACATATATATATATATACATATGTATATATCTATATACATATACATATATATATATATATATATATATATATATATATATATATATATATATATATATATATATATATATACATATATATATATGTACATATATATATATATATATTACATATATATATATATATATATATATTAATGCGTGTTTTATTTGTTGTTTTTATTAGATGTGTGTATGTGGATACAATTATGAATGGAGGGATCCACATCACATTGTTATTATTGATGGATTAACTTCATATGTTGAAATGATGAATTCAAGATTGTTAATTGTAAGGAACTCATATGTTTTAAATATTTGATACTATGTAATAATTTTTATTTATAATTAAATTTGATGCTAAGAATGCAAATTAATACCTATTCGGACTAGTTTTTAAAATATAATAATTTATTAGCTAGTGTCTATATTAATTTTATATGTATGTGAGCATTTTGAAGTATGAAATGACAAAAATGAGAAGGTACTAGTTGGGTGGACTTGTTGTAAATGCAAGAGGTGGCAATATGATATCATGATATCTTATAATTAATTTTCTCCTATTCTAAATTTTATATGTAGTTGAATGTTTTCTTTCATAAATTAATAATTTTACTCTACATCTTAAAAATAAAAATTAGACAAAAGTATTAGCAAAAGATCCTTAAGGAATGGATTGCTAGAGCATTGTTAGTAATTAATTATTAACTAGATATCTTTGAATTTAAATTGAAGGATTGTGCATGGCATTTATGGATCAACTATGTCAATTGACCTCTTGATCATGGATGAATTGTACTTGTGGCTTTGTTGTCCCACTTTCTATTAGTCCCTTTTTGCATTGTTGCATGTTATTCAAATGTTCAATCATGAATGTTATTTGATCACTTCCAAATGTGTTAATTGATCAACACTAATGTTGGTATGGTTGCAGTCATTTTTTTATTGCACTTTGCTTTGTTCCCTTGAACCCTTTTCCTCCTAAATTTACATTTACACATTTAGATTATTTTAATTTTGCTAGATTAATGAGGAGTAGACATAAATTTGGAACTTGAAGAGGACTTATCCTTTCCTCCAATTGTTAAAATGTGACCTCATGTACACATACCTTTGTGTGAGTTCAATAACTTTTGGTATGCCTAAGGGGATTGATAGGCATAATTTTTGCTTGAAGTTGATTCTACGCATTCTTATATAATTTTTTAGATCTATACAAATTCTTTTTAAATCTCTCTAGGTCTATCAAAGGATTTGTCCAAAACATCAAATCTAATAAATCGTAAAAAGTTTGAGTTAGATTTATGCATATTTTATCTGGAGCTAACGTTTTCGCACCTAGATCCCAAGTTTGAATTTCATTTTGAAATTCTCTAAAACTTTCCTAAATTTGGTGTAATGACTTAGTTGATGATATAACCTAAGAAATCATGCATGTATTAAGAAAAAATGTTATTTTTGATTTCCAATCTACAATATTTAGTTTTATTGGTCATTTCCCAAAATATGAAAGGATTTTTTTTTTAAAGTTCTTTAAGAGCCCATATTTACGATTTGTTTGATCGTTCAATAATTCACTTGTATTGTATAATCTAAGGTTCTTTGCTTGCTCAAGATCTTATAATTTTTCTGTTGAATTGGGAAATATTTTAACTTCTAATTTAATTAATGTGCCTCAATTCCATCCTTTCAACAAGTTATTATATGGAAGGGTTTATGGCCTCTTCCAACCTATGAATATAGGCTAACTCCTCACTATCCTGGCTAAATTCTAATCTAAAATAATCTAATTGCATGGAATTAAAATATTGTAAGTAAATACAAAAATTAGAAAGCATGAAAAATAAATTTGTAAGTTTAGGGCGTGCGAGATTTAAATAAAAATATGACCATAGTAATAGCAAGGAAAGTGTGCAACCAATTAGCACATGAGAATCCAAATAACAATAACGTTCCCATTCAATTAATATAAAATTGTAAGGTGAATGACAAGATAGGAAAAATGGCTATGTCTCAATCATCACACATTTTGTAATCTAGGACGGTTAGAAGCAAAAGACTTTAAAAAAATCAAGAAAATCTTTAAAGAAGACGAATCTCTCACTGACAACATTGTAGAGATACTCATTGGCATTGCTGAAAGGATGGATGTGGAGGAAGCTTCCCATCTTCTTCACAATATTCCTTTGTTGGTCTCTACTGACCACAAATCATTCTTGATTGATCCCTTCAAGGAAGAAGAGATTAAGATTGTTGTTTTTGAGATGGATGGGGTGAAAGCCCTTGGTCCAAATGGATTTATCCCTATTTTATTCTAAATATTTTGGCATATTATGAGAAAGATGAAAGTTGGTATGTGCTGCTATCTCTGAGGTCCAAATAACTTTCTTTACCCATAGAGATATTAACTCCACCTTCTTAGCACTTATTCCAAAAGTGACTAGGGCCAAGGACTTCAAATATTTTTGTTTGATTAGTTTATGTAATACTATTTACAAATCCTCACTAGGGTTATGGCTAATAGGATCAAACTCATTTTACCTTTCATCATAGACTCTAACCAAGGGAGGTTTGTCTTGGGAGGATACATTTCCAATGGTATCATCACTATCCATGAGGTGATCCATTATGTGGATAAAAGTGGCTTTGTTAGTCTTCTTTTGAAGCTTGATACGAATAAAGCATATAAAAAAGTCTCATGAGACTTCCTTATTCAAGTTCTATCTACATTTGGATTCCATCAAGACTAGATCAGATTGAACAAGAACTATATCTCTTCTATTTTGGTGAATGGGGTTGTTGCAAGATACTTTCCTAGTCATAGGGATTTAAGGCAAGGAGACCCCATTTCCCCATAGCTTTTTATTACCATGGCAGAGGATCTTGGTAGAGCAATCTCAACAACCATTGTTGTGGGTGCTATTATTGGTATTAGGGTTACTACTTCCATTCAGCCAGTTTCTCATCAATAATTTATATATGACACAATCCTAGCCACCATTGCCTCTACCCCCCAAGTAAAAGAACTAAAATATCTTCTAAATAACTATAAAAAAAATAGTAGGGCAAAAGATTAATTTTTTGAAGAGTAAAGTCTACTTATTTAATACTTCTACAAGAAGGTAAGGTAAAATTTCTAGAATCTTGGATTGTGAAATTGGAGAGTTTCCTGCCACTTACTTAGGAATGCCTCTTTTTAAAGGATGTATGAAGCCTTCACTCTAGGATCCTATGGTAGAAATAATTAAAATAAATCTAGTAGGGTGGAAAGGATCCATTCTCAACCAAGCCAAAAAAAATCTTGTTAGTCAAAGCTATTCTCTAAAGCATCTCGATTTACTTTTTGTCTATGTTCAAAATGCCCTCTAGAATCTGTGTAATTATTGAGCATATCCAAAATATTTTTCTTTGGTATGGTATGAAGGAAAAGAGGAGGATGGCCCTTGTGGATTGAGACCAAGGTTTTTTTGGTAAGGAGACAGGAGGCCTAGGTCTCAGGATATTGAACTTGATGAATAAGGTGTTAATAGCCAAAATTGGTTGGAAATTGCTCACTAATGCCAACTCGGGTTGGTCTAAGATCCTCAAAGCCAAATACCTTAGGAATGGAAATAATCTTGTGGAAGAGCTAAATCCCCCTCAAGGATCCTATCTTTGGAATCATCTACACAAATCCAAAACCCTTCTCATGAGAGGAGCTAGATGGAAGGTTGGGGATGGAAGAAAGATTATTTTTGGAAGGATTGTTGGCTCCAACAATCTCCCTTGATTGAAAACCAAAATTTAGCCCCCCTTGAACCCATTCTATCCCATTTCTATGGTAATATGGTCTTGGATTTCATTTTGGAGGATGATAATGGGAAAATATGGAAGCCCATTCATCTTGTAGGCTTGGACCAGAGGGGAAGACAAGCTCTAGAAGAACTCAATAAAATGCTAAGATTTAAGATTCTAAACTCAGATAGAGAAATGGATTCCCTTTTTTGGAAAATGAATAAAAGTGGGCAATTTATAGTTAAATTTGCTTATTAGTTATTGGAAGGTGAAGGGAGGGGTTGGTTATTGGTGTCCAAAATATGGCTTAAGTCCCTTACCCCAAAAATTAACTTCTTCTATTGGCCCTATGTTCAAAATAATATCCTCACAACTGATAACCTTCACAAGAGGGGGTTGGTTATCCCCAATAGGTGCTACTTGTGTGAGAAGAACTCAGAAAGTGTTCAACACTTGTTTATTGAATGCCCTTATTCATTGGAAGTCCTCTCTAAGATATTCAATAAGTTCAATATTTCTTAGGTCTTACCAAATAACTTGGTTGAACTTTGCATCCAATGGGCTTCCCCCTTTCGGAGCCCAAGATTACAAACTATCTAGTTTTTTAGTCTCCCCCACTTCCTATGGGGTCTGTGGAAGGAAAGAAATAGAAGAGCCTTCTATGACTAGAAAAGAGATTATAACTTTATTGAAGTTAAAATTAATGTTGCCCTGGTTGAAAATATTCAATGTATTGATTTCAAAGGGTTCACATAATACAAGGTGGAATTAGGTATTGCAGATCAATAGGGGATTTACAAGGCCTTAAATTACTCAGATAATATTACTCTCTCTTGCTGCTCTCAAACTAGATGGAAAGCTCCCTAGGATGGATGGGCTAAGTCGAACTTTGATGGGGCTATGAAAGGCAATTTGGGTAGGGCTAGGGTTAGGAGAGTGATTAGAGACCATAATGGAAAATTAATTTTAGCCTTTATAAAAGTTTTGGGAGTGCAAATTAATCTATTTGTGGAAGCTTGGGCCTTATTTAGGGAATTCTTCTTTTGAAGAGACTGAATTTCAATAAAATTGTAATAGAAGGTGATTCTCTCAATATTATTAATAGTTCTAAGGGGATTCAAAAACCGAGTTGGACCATAGAAGATATGATGACATCGATGAGGGGGTTTATTCAGGAGTTTTCTAGCTCCCAAGTGACCCATGTTTTTAGAGAAGGGAATTTAGTTGCAGATTTAATGGCCAACATTGGCATTCTCTAGGATGAACTCACAGTTTGGGAATAGGATTTTCCTTTAGCTCTTAAGGAGGTAGTTAGAAAGGAAATCCCTTTGCCTGACAAGGATGCTATATTGGAATGTTAAAGGTGTGATTTGGGCCTCCCTCCTTGGTTCTCCTAATGTTGTTTGGCTCCATCGGTGGGGCTTTGGTTTTAGGGAGAAGTTGAATGTCCTGGATTCGACTTGGGAGTGTTATTTTTATCCTCGAATGAAGTCAATGTTAGAGGCCCGAGATATTATTTGTTAAGAGAAGAATTCCAAAAGTCAACTATCATGGTGGAAGGTCTCTAAAGACTCAATGCATTTCTCTTTAAGGTGGAAGCCCCCTAATATCCCCCCAAAGTTTTCTGATGACTTGGATATGTTGTTTATAGGACCTTGTGAGTAGGGGTGATGCTAGAAAGTGAAAGTGTATTTCTTGTTCCATTTGTAAAATCCATGGATGAGTTTATCTTATCAAATTTCCCCCTCCTAGAATTGATGATGATCCAATCATTTATATGAAAGGGGATGATGTCTCAGCATCCAGGCTTGTGATTTTAATTCCTAATGATGATAGTGGGATTAAGTGTATATCTCAACTTTATTTATGGATGATGAGGTGTGACTTAAAGGGGTGTATTCATAGAAACAAAGTGCTTTTAGGTCAAGAGTAGTTGGTGTCTTTGAAACTTCCATTTTTTGTTTTGATAAGGCATTGGAAAGTGTTTTTCTCTTAAAACCTTTGATCTTTTCTTCTATAGTGCTTCATTCCAGATATTTCTCCTTCCTAAAGAGGAGGTGATAGAATAATTTTATGTGTTATTTGACCATTATTTTGGATGGTTGCTCTTGTGACTTAATTAACAACTGAATTTTAGAGTTGTCTAGATGAAAGAATTGTTTTGCATGCATGTTGATATGCCTATGCATAGCATGAGTAAGGAAATATTTCACATTTGGGACATAGCTAAGAAAAACATTATAAGTCCAAGGACTATTTGTTTATGTAGTTGTATTTAAAATGTAGGGCATAAGGAATGTTTCATAGGGGTGGTTCTACTTCTAATCCAAGCCACGAGGGGTAATGTGCTTAAGCTAGAACCAATCAAATTGTCGATTGAGAAATATATAAGTGAAAGTCTAGAGAAAGGAGACCTTTTAAGTTATCTCAAGAAATTTGATGGGTACGATGAATCTCTGTCTATGTAGTTTACCCATTCTTGGTCGATCGATAGGGTTAATGTAAATGGAGTTGATTTCATTGCTAGTATAATGGTAATTATAGAAGCACCATCCTTAGTTGCCAAGGGGAGTGCATCAACCAAGAAAATATTCTTTGGTGAGGGAGCTAGAACAATTTCTAGGGAAGAATAAAAGAACTAAGAAAATTGAGAATGATGTACTAAGGGAGTCCCTTACCAAGCCTTGAGATAGGATGGTGATTCTAATCATGAGGTATTTCAACTTGGATGGGAGATTCAACATAGTTTGAAGCTTCTATGTTGTGTTTCTCAACCATGTGCATCATGGTAAGAAGATGAATATCCTTGAATTTTTGCTTATTTCCATTGTGAATTTTGTGATTGATGTCCAACATGGGAAGGTTTCCACTCCTTTGCACCAAGGGATTTTGAAGTTAATTTTTACCCATGTGGTAAAGAAAGGTGGCCTTTAGGATATGTCAAACTTACATTTGGACTACGACAGTCCTTCAGTATAGAAGGATAATTTGAGTGCTTCAAGTAAGAAAGGCTCTAAGGAGAACCCCATAATTTTTTAGGATAGAAAGGGAAAGGTGAGAATGGCCTCTTTGAACTATATTCCATCGATGAGCCATGGTAAGAGAGTAGGAAGTTCCAAATAAAAAAATGTATCCTCCAGGAAAGTTGCCACACAGGGCCCTATCACCCAAGAGGATGTCAAAGTCAAAATTTGAGTCGACATGGTCCAAATGATTGAAGTTATCTAAGGGTTTGAGTAATCGATCTAATTCTACTCTCCATATCATTTTCAACCATGACTAAAAGAACTATGAGGATGAATCGTTAAGTCTAGGAGAATTTACCTTCCACTCATGAGGATCCCCATTCTCCTTGGGGAAAGATGAATATTGGATTAGATTGTAATTTGGGTGAGACTTCAGTGAAGAAAAGGAGTGAGGACTCCTATTTGGAGTCCCTCATAATTTCTAGTCTATATAATGATTATGATATTATAAAATATCTCAACAAATATATGTGCAGTACAATAGGATGATGGGGATAATGAATAAGGAAGTGGCACCTACCTGGTGGATGTTAAGAAGAATATGGGGGACCTGTGTTCTATTGTGAAGTTGGAGTATTCTAAAAAAGGGACCAAAGGCATGGATTGAGTTTTCTATTTTTTTTTGTTTTTCCTTTTCTTTTGGTAAGATGTCTCCCCTGTTTTGTTCTTTTTTGTTGTCTCATCTGTGTTAGTTTTAGGCCTGAGACTATTTGTGGTAAAGGCATGATCCTCTTGGGTTGTGTAACTTCATGCCTTTTTTGATATCTTGAAGGTTTGGTGTGGTTGTAAAAGGTTTAGGGTCCCTTTTAAAACCCCTTCTTTCTTACCTTAGTAAAAAAAAAATCCTCCCAATTTTATGAGTTATAAAGCACAATGTAGATTTAACAAAGTGTAGCTTTGAATTCTCATGGTCAAAAGATGATTATAATGGGGCCCATGGATCCTATTTATAGTAGGCATTACCTTTGAGTTACCTAGGGCAAGAAAATATTACTCCTAGTAAAAGTAAAAATTTGGGAGCATCTCTAACAAAATAATGCATCTCCAAATTTTATATACCTCTAAAAGGATTAGAAGTATTCTCAAATGAGTTATGGCACCACTACATGCAAAAATATCACTTTCCAAATATTCTCCTTAGGAATTGCACCTTTATTTTTATCCTTCCACATGTCAATAAGTGATTCACTCCAAGAAGTGAGTGAATCACTTGATTTTTCTAGCTATTAGCCAAAAAACCTTATCACTTTTCTTGTGCAAGCCAATTGGGTCAATTTTATAATAAATCATTCCTAAACCAATTGATACCTATGAGTGAATCGACACTTGTATTTGAACATAGCCAAATCTTGAGGGTTTTGAAAGGTATTTATGGACTAGTTTTACTATTTTATAGCCATTTAAAATTATGATTCTCTAGCCAGTGATTTATCACTACATTTTTGGTGACTTCAAGGACACAAAGCTTAAATGGAAAGAGATCCTAGATCCTACCTTTGTCCTTGGACAAACAGTTTTCAAAATTAGGATCCTTGCTATAAAATTTCAAAATTATGGTTCTATTTTGTACCTTGTTGTAGTAGCTCTAACAACTCCTACCATTCATCCTCTATTGGAAATTGGATAGTGGTTAAGTCCTCCACCTCTCTTGTTAGATTCTCATATAGATTTTTTATAACCCGTATTGCTTCCCCTTTAATTTCTATATCTTAGCATAAATTGGTTCTAGATTTTTGTATAGTTAAATTACATTTATAGAATTGGTTAGATCTTTCTTCTCTTTAAATATTTGCATCAATGACATCATCATTAAGGAGCTTCATTTAAAGGTCAAAGTTTTATGGTGGTTCAACAATGACGAGTCCTTGGATTTCTTATCACTTTTCTTGTGCAAGCCAATTGGGTCAATTTTCTAATAGATCATTCCTAAACCAATTGATACCTATGAGTGAATCGACACTTGTATTTGAACATAGCCAAAGCTTGAGGGGTTTTGAAAGGCATTGATGGACTAGTTTTACTATTTTATAGCCATTTAAAATTATGATTTTCTAGCCAATGATCTATCACTACATTTTTGGTGACTTCAAGAACACAAAGCTTAAATGGAAAGAGATCCTAGATCCTGCCTTTGTCCTCGAACACAAAGTTTTCAAAATTGTGATCCTTGTAATAAAATTTCAAAATTGTGGTTCTATTTTATATTTTGTTGTAGTAGCCCTAACACTTCCTACTATTCCTCGTCTATTGGAAATTGGACAGTGGTTAAGTCTTCCACATCTCTTGTTAGATTCTCATATAGGATTTTTTATAACCCGTCTTGCTTCCCCTTTAATTTCTATAGCTTAGCATAAATTGGTTCTAGGTTTTTATATAGATAAATTGTATTTCTAGAATTGCTTAGATTTTTCCTCTCTTTAAATATTTGCATCAATGACATCATTATCAAAGAGCTTCATTTAAAGGTCAAAAATTTTTTGCGGTTCAAAAATGATGAGTCCCTAGATTTATTTGATCATCTCTTATAAAAGGATTTTTGAGAGGTTGAAGTATCTTTGCAAGCTTGTAGGTTTCTATGAGATTTAGGGATTTTTTCATATTCCTTATCATATCTTTTTGATATATCCCTAACTGCTATTTCTATGATGCTAACATTATGAATATAAGATTAAGAACCTCATGAAATCTCTACTTTGTTACCAGTTGTTCCTCAACTTGATTAATGGTCTTTACTACTTGCCTTCGAATATGTTTTGCATAGACTATAAATAAAAAATACCCTTGTGCATTCATCACTTATGCCTTGATATTTTCCCAGATGGATTTCACCTGTTGGATATCAAAGCCTCTCTTTATAATTAAAATTTTTACTCTTTTCAACATTACTAGTTATTTCTATAGTTGATCAATCCTATTGTAGACACCAAAATCCAGCCACTTGCAAGTCATCTATACCTTCCTGTCAGCCACGTGTCGGTCATCCACCTTCCCGCAATTATTTGGCCCAATTTCACCTTTTCTCGCCATTATTTGGCCCAATTTCACCTTTCCCACCATTTTTCATCCCCAAATTTATTTAAATTAATATTTATATATATATTTTAATATTTTAATATATATATTTAAATAATAGTTTAAGTGATTTAATCTGAGTCGTCCATCCTTCATTTAATCTCATCCGTCCATCCATCTTAATCCATTCCACAACCAAGATTTATTCTCTACCCTTGGATCCGCTTTAATCTTAGCCACACGTTCAAAGTGTCGTTAAAACCCTAAAGTGTGCCCTAAGAGTGGATTATAAATTGAGTCACTTTGATGGCTCAAACCCTATGTCTTTTGCTACTTCTATCTCTGATTCTAATTCTTCTACCGTTATCTCCTCTCTTACGCTACCCTTTCGCCGCATCCATCGCCGCTTCCGTCGTCGCTTTCACCGCCATTCCTTCTGCAGCATTCTGCAAAATCTCCCATTCCTATCGCAAGTGCCCACGAGCGTTTACCCCTTCACCAAGTGCCCATGGGCGTTTACCAAGTGCCCACGGGCGTTTAACAAGTGCCCGCAGGCGTTTACCTACAGCCACAGACTCAGATCGGCGTTTGTGATCCAGATCCAGAAGCACGCGGGCGTTCGACGAGTGCACCAGGGCACCTTCCACAGCCTATTCTGACAACAACATTACTTCTAGGTGTCGCCTGGTCTAGCTGTGTTAACAAAGAACAGGTATAAATTAGTTTAAAGCAAGTAGCCATATTTTATGTGTTAATCTGTTATTGATTTCCTGCATTCCATTTTTATAGGGTTTTAGATTGTTTCTGAGGGCTCACGCAGTGGAGCCCTCTCATTAATTTCTAACTCCTTGATAGTGTTAATGTGTGCAGGTTTTTGATAACAGATCCAATTTATTGATGGCAGCTGATTAAGCTGGAGTGGTCCAAGCAAGGGATACGACAAAGCCCACTCACTCTGTTGGGATTGAAGATACGTTCTTCGGAAGTGCCACCATTCATGCCAGCTAGGGTTTCGAAGAACCCTAGCATAATTTGTAATTTGTGTATCACAAATAAAGGGTTACAGGCCTAGTTGTATTCAAAAAGGAGTTTTTAAACTCCATCGATTAATAGAAATCGTTTGTTTTTGTGCAACTATTCTGTACTCTGTCATTGTGATTTTATTTCTGTTTGGCGTGTATTTTATCAAGACCGATTGAAACGTGCTTACAATGCCAAAGTTCATCTAAGAGAATTTCAAGTAGGGGATCTTGTCCTTAAAGAGAATCAACAAAACACCAATGCATTGCCGCATCTTCGAGATAAATTCGCGGCTAATTGGTTAGGTCCATATATGGTCACCGAAAGAGTGGGTAATGGAACTTATAGACTTGCCGATTTAGAGGGAGAGGAAGAACCCGAACCACTTAATGTTATACACTTGAGAGAATTCTACGCATAGTTTGAATTTTATATGTACATATATACATGGCTTGTAAAAAAAAAAAAAAAAAAAAACAAATAAAATAAAAAGAATTTGCATTTCATTGTTAGTTGCATACATCTCATTCAAAAACATTGCATTTCATGTGCATACATATCATTGAAAACCATAACATTTCATTTTCAGCCATAGTTGCATATCATGTTAGAGACCATTCTATCTTTTAGATATAAAATTTGGTCAAGCAAAAGTCATGTTGCCTTAATCGGGGCACCTTCACAAAATCTATCAAACCGAATTGTCATTCGTACATCCATTTTCCATTTGCACATATTTACATTGCCAAAATGTTTTCGGTCACTTAGCCATTTCTAGTGTTTTAAGCAAACTTCGAAATGCATGTCAAAGTTCTCTAGGGCCATATCACAAATTACACTAAATAAAATCTTGAGTATTGGGAAATGATTTCAAAAGCGGTCTTGAACCTATCACATTTTCACATCTTAAAAAATCTTGTGTCAAAGAGAGATAACACCATCCTTGGGTTGTGCCTCGAAGTGAACAGGGGTAATCCTCGTATGTCCTATCATGCAAACATAGTCCATAAAATAGTGGTTCTTACCACTATCACAAGCAAATAACAAAATATAAATATAAACAGAGTAGTAAGGATAGGGTAAAATTCTCATCATACTTCGGTTGAGAATCCGATTCCCCAAAGCTCTAAGGAAATGAACATTTTTCACACACCATTGATCCCAAATAAGTTGTAAGGATCGTACTACTTGTCCAGTCAGACGGATAGGTAGTCATCCCCAAGGCTTACAAAGGTAAAAAACAACATGGACTATGGAGTTAACCTTCACCGGGGCTATAGACGCTTGACTGGCAGTGGAGTATACTCATTTGCGTGGCGACATGTCTCTCCTAAAAAAGAGACCTCTGAATGCTCATACGGACAAACTAGCTTTGGGGTCTTCTCCATAACGGGGTTACCTAATTTGTGCAATATGAGGTTAATGAACACACTTGCACACACACGTTTTTGATTGCCTAGAGTCACTACCATGCTTCGGATTTGGTTAATGAACTCACATGCACACACATTTGGTCCTAGTTGAATTAGGCAATATTAGTAAGTTTGTTTGATACCACTAGCATGTTTGAGTCTTTGTAAAACAGTCTTCCTCCATATTTTCTTCCATATCAACCTCCATATCTTCTTCCATATTCATGTCATTCCATATGTCATCCATTCACAAGCCACCAAGTTCGATGCCCCTGATTAAACAATTATGATAACAGTTGGCTAAATCTAACTATATAAAAGTATGAGTGCTTCTTAGTGCATATTTCATTTGCTTAGTCTCGCATTAATCATCTATAACTTTGCATTCCATTCCATCACATATGCATTAAAACATAAAAAAACATGCATCACAAAAACATAGGCATTCACACAAAAGAAAGTAAAACACTAAAAATAAAAGCCATGTATATATATATATAAAGATCAAAACGTACAGTGAATGCCAAAAGGCTACAATATACAATAAAGCACCAAGGCTCATAAAGAGTGCATCTAAGCACTAAGCTAACCATCAAGAGAGGACCCCTGTGACCTAGTAGGAGCCCTAGACCTAGTGGTGTGCCTAGACTCACTACGCCTAGAGACAGAGGAGGATGGAGGATCAGGCAACACAATGTGATGCCTAAACAATGTGTCCTCTAGAGCCTCAATGTAACGAGTCCTAGACCTAAGCCTAGCTATGTCTATCCAGTGTCGTCGCTCCCACTCTGCTAGCTCTGCCTGGAGTCTCGTCACCCTGTCATCTTGGGGCACCCTAGTCGCTCCATCCAAGTCCGCCTGTAGCTGGGCCATCCTATCCTTCTGAGTAGCTAACAGGGCATACCACTCTACTTCCTGCTACTCCAGTCGAGCTATCCTCTCATCCCGAGCAGCTAGCATAGCATCGTGCTCTGCTATCTGCTGCTACATTTGTGCCAGCTCGTCCTTGAGCCCGCTAGGGGGTACCTCCCTAGCCTCTCCTGTGGCCTCTCCTAGGCCCTCTCTGCCATCATCTCCGTCATCTTCGCTCCCCAAAGCTTGCCGTGCCATTTTCCCCTTTCGCCTTCGACTGTCAGATCGAAGGCGGGGACCCTCCCTGCGCTTGGGAACCTCCGCGGTTCCCTCACCCTCACTAGCCACACTGCCTCCAATATCTCCCAGTCTGCCTGGGACAATGACATCCTCATCCCCGAAATGATAGGGGAGAATCGGTGTCGCGCCTCTAACACCCTAAGCTGCAAAACAACAAAATAAAATTTTGTTACAAATTTTTTTCAAAAAAAAAAAAAAAAAATTATTACAGTTTCGCAAAAATCCCTTTTCCGTTGGGTCAGAAAACGATCAATCTTTCATATTTTTTTTTGGTTTGTACACCAACCCCTTTTTCGTTGGGGCTGAAAACGGTCAATCTTTCATATTTTTTTCTGGTTCGTACACCAATCCCTTTTCCGTTGGGGCAGAAAACGATCAATCTTTCATATTTTTTCCTGGTTCGTACACCAACCCCTTTTCTGTTGGGACATAAACAGATGGTTCATACTCCAACCCATTTTCTGTTGGGACATAAACAGATGGTTTGTAAAAAAATCCCTTTTCTGTTGGGACATAAACAGATGGTTTGTACACCAACCCCTTTTCTGTTGGGACATAAACAGATGGTTCATACACCAACCACTTTTTACCGTTGGGGCAAAAACGGTTCATTATATTCCAAATTTCTTCCAATTGGATCGTGAGAACCATTCTCACTCGCCAATTGAGGGGGTAAACTGATAAATTTTAAATATTCTTTTATTCTTTGGTCTTCAAAGTTGTGCTTTAGTCTTGAGAGAGAGTTGCGTCTGATCCAGCTTTTCAGGTGTCCTAAGTTTTTGTGCTGCATTGTGTCTTCACACAAAGCAGCTCAAAAAGGGGCATCTGTAGACACCAAAATCCAACCACTTGCAAGTCATCTATACCTTCCTGTCAGCCACATGTCGGTCATCCACCTTCCCGCCATTATTTGGCCCAATTTCACCTTTTCCCACCATTATTTGGCCCAATTTCACCTTTCCTCGCCATTTTTCATCCCCAAATTTATTTAAATTAATATTTATATATATATTTTAATATTTTAATATTTTAATATATATATTTAAATAATAGTTTAAGTGATTTAATCTGAGCCGTCCATCCTTCATTTAATCACATCCGTCCATCCATCTTAATCCATTCCACAACCAAGATTTATTCTCTACCCTTGGATCCGCTTTAATCTTAGCCACACGTTCAAAGTGTCGTTAAAACCCTAAAGTGTGCCCTAAGAGTGGATTATAAATTGAGTCACTTTGATGGCTCAAACCCTATGTCTTTTGCTACTTCTATCTTTGATTCTAATTCTTCTATCGTTATCTCCTCTCTTCTGCTACCCTTTCGCCGCATCCATCGCCACTTCCGTCGTCGCTTTCATCGCCATTCCTTTTGCAGCATTCTGCAGAGTCTCCCAATCCTGTCGCAAGTGCCCATGGGCATTTACCCCTTCACCAAGTGCCCACGAGCGTTTACCAAGTGCCCACGGGCGTTTAACAAGTGCCCGCGGGCGTTTACCTACAACCACAGACTCAGATCGGTGTTTGTAATCCAGATCCAGAAGCACGCGGGCGTTCGACGAGTGCACCAGGGTGCCTTCCACAGCCTATTCTGACAACAACATTACTTCCAGGTGTCGCCTGGTCTAGCTGCGTTAACAAAAAACAGGTATAAATTAGTTTAAAGCAAGTAGCCGTATTTTATGTGTTAATCTGTTATTGATTTCCTGCATTCCATTTTTATAGGGTTTTAGATTGTTTCTGAGGGCTCACGCAATGGAGCCCTCTCATTAATTTCTAACTCCTTGATAGTGTTAATGTGTGCAGGTTTTTGATAACAGATCCAGTTTATTGATGGCAATTGATTAAGTTGGAGTGGTCCAAGCAAGGGATACGACAAAGCCCACTCACTCTTTTGGGATTGAAGATACGTTCTTCGGAAGTGCCACCATTCGTGCCAGCTAGGGTTTCGAAGAACCCTAGCATAATTTGTAATTGTGTATCACAAATAAAGGGTTACAGGCCCAGTTGTATTCAAAAAGGAGTTTTTAAACTCCATCGATTAATAGAAATTGTTTGTTTTTGTGCAACTATTCTGTACTCTGTCATTGTGATTTTATTTCTGTTTGGCGTGTATTTTATCAAGACCGATTGAAACGTGCTTACAATGCCAAAGTTCATCTAAGAGAATTTCAAGTAGGGGATCTTGTCCTTAAAGAGAATCAACAAAACACCAATGCATTGCCGCATCTTCGAGATAAATTCGCGGCTAATTGGTTAGGTCCATATATGGTCACCGAAAGAGTGGGTAATGGAACTTATAGACTTGCCGCTTTAGAGGGAGAGGAAGAACCCGAACCACTTAATGTTATACACTTGAGAGAATTCTACGCATAGTTTGAATTTTATATGTACATATATACATGGCTTGTAAAAAAAAAAAAAAAAAAAAACAAATAAAATAAAAAGAATTTGCATTTCATTGTTAGTTGCATACATCTCATTCAAAAACATTGCATTTCATGTGCATACATATCATTGAAAACCATAACATTTCATTTTCAGCCATAGTTGCATATCATGTTAGAGACCATTCTATCTTTTAGATATAAAATTTGGTCAAGCAAAAGTCATGTTGCCTTAATCGGGGGCACCTTCACAAAATCTATCAAACCGAATTGTCATTCGTACATCCATTTTCCATTTGCACATATTTACATTGCCAAAATGTTTTCAGTCACTTAGCCATTTCTAGTGTTTTAAGCAAACTTCGAAATGCATGTCAAAGTTCTCTAGGGCCATATCACAAATTACACTAAATAAAATCTTGAGTATTGGGAAATGATTTCAAAAGTGGTCTTGAACCTATCACATTTTCACATCTTAAAAACATCTTGTGTCAAAGAGAGATAACACCATCCTTGGGTTGTGCCTCGAAGTGAACAGGGTAATCCTCGTATGTCCTATCATGCAAACATAGTCCATAAAATAGTGGTTCTTACCACTATCACAAGCAAATAACAAAATATAAATATAAACAGAGTAGTAAGGATAGGGTAAAATTCTCATCATACTTCGGTTGAGAATCCGATTCCCCAAAGCTCTAAGGAAATGAAAATTTTTCACACACCACTGATCCCAAATAAGTTGTAAGGATCGTACTACTTGTCCAATCAGACGGATAGGTAGTCATCCCCAAGGCTTACAAAGGTCAAAAACAACATGGACTATGGAGTTAACCTTCACCGGGGCTATAGACGCTTGAATGGCAGTGGAGTATACTCATTTGCGTGGGACATGTCTCTCCTAAAAAAGAGACCTCTGAATGCTCATACGAACAAACTAGCTTTGGGGTCTTCTCCATAATAGGGTTACCTAATTTATGCAAGATGAGGTTAATGAACACACTTGCACACACACAGGTTTTTGATTGCCTAGAGTCACTACCATGCTTCTGATTTGGTTAATGAACTCACATGCACACACATTTGGTCCTAGTTGAATTAGGCAGTATTAGTAAGTTTGTTTGATACCACTAACATGTTTGAGTCTTTGTAAAACAGTCTTCCTCCATATTTTCTTCCATATCAACCTCCATATCTTCTTCCATATTCATGTCATTCCATACGTCATCCATTCACAAGCCACCAAGTTCGGTGCCCCTGATTAAACAATTATGATAACAATTGGCTAAATCTAACTATATAAAAGTATGAGTGCTTCTTAGTGCATATTTCATTTGCTTAGTCTCGCATTAATCATCTATAACTTTGCATTCCATTCCATCACATATGCATTAAAAAATATAAAAACATGCATCACAAAAACATAGGCATTCACACAAAATAAAGTAAAACACTAAAAATAAAAGCCATGTATATATATATATATAAAGATCAAAACGTACGATGAATGCCAAAAGGCTACAATATACAATAGAGCACCAAGGCTCATAAAGAGTGCATCTAAGCACTAAGCTAACCATCAAAAGAGGACCCCTATGACCTAGTAGGAGCCCTAGACCTAGTGGTGTGCCTAGACTCACTACGCCTATAGACAGAAGAGGATGGAGGATCAGGCAACACAATGTGATGCCTAAACAATGTGTCCTCCAAAGCCTCAATGTAACGAGTCCTAGACCTAAGCCTAGCTATGTCTATCCCGTGTCGTCACTCCCACTCTGCTAGCTCTGCCTAGAGTCTCGTCACCCTATCATCCTGGGGCACCCTAGTTGCTCCATCCTAGTCCGCCTATAGCTGGGCCATCCTCTCCTTCGAGCGACTAACGGGGCATCCCGCTCTGCGCCTCGCTTGCTCCGGCCGAGCTATCCTCTCGTCCTGAGCAGCTAGCATAGCATCATGCTCTGCTATCTGCTGCTACAGCTGTGCCAGCTCGTCCTCGAGCCCGCTAGGGGGTACCTCCATAGCCTTTCCTGTGGCCTCTCCTAGGCCCTCTCTGTCATCATCTCCGTCATCTTCGCTCCCCGAAGCATGCCGTGCCATTTTCCCCTTTCGCCTTCGACTGTCAGATCGAAGGCGGGGACCCTCCCTGCGCTTGGGATCCTCCGTGGTTCCCTCGCCCTCGCTAGCCACACTGCCTCCAATATCCGCCGGTCCGCTGGGACAATGACCTCCTCATCCCCGGAATGATAGGGGAGAATCGGTGTCGCGCCTCTAACACCCTAAGCTGCAAAACAACAAAACAAAATTTTGTTACAAATTTTTTTCAAAAAAAAAATTTATTACAGTTTCGCAAAAATCCCTTTTCCGTTGGGGCAGAAAACGGTCAATCTTTAATATTTTTTTCTGGTTTGTACACCAACCCGTTTTCCGTTGGGGAAGAAAACGGTCAATCTTTCATATTTTTTTCTGGTTCGTACACCAATCCCTTTTCCGTTGGGGCAGAAAACGATCAATCTTTCATATTTTTTTCTGGTTCGTACACCAACCCCTTTTCTGTTGGGACATAAACCAGTATTTTTGGTTCATACACCAACCCCTTTTCTGTTGGGACATAAACAGATGGTTCATACACCAACCCCTTTTCTGTTGGGACATAAACAGATGGTTTGTAAAAAAATCCCTTTTTTGTTGGGACATAAACAGATGGTTTGTACACCAACCCCTTTTCTGTTGGGACATAAACAGATGGTTCATACACCAACCACTTTTTACCGTTGGGGCAAAAACGGTTCATTATATTCCAAATTTCTTCCAATTGGCTCGTGAGAACCATTCTCGCTCGCCAATTGAGGGGGTAAGCTGATAAATTTTAAATATTCTTTTATTCTTTGGTCTTCAAAGTTGTGCTTTAGTCTTGAGAGAGAGTTGCGTCTGATCTAGCTTTTCAGGTGTCCTAAGTTTTTGTGCTGCATTGTGTCTTCACACAAAGCAGCTCAAAAAGGGGCATCTGTAGACACCAAAATCTAGCCACTTGCAAGTCATCTATACCTTCCTGTCAGCCACGTGTCGGTCATCCACCTTCCCGCCATTATTTGGCCCAATTTCACCTTTTCCCGCCATTATTTGGCCCAATTTCACCTTTCCCGCCATTTTTCATCCCCAAATTTATTTAAATTAATATTTATATATATATTTTAATATTTTAATATATATATTTAAATAATAGTTTAAGTGATTTAATCTGAGCCGTCCATCCTTCATTTAATCTCATCCGTCCATCCATCTTAATCCATTCCACAACCAAGATTTATTCTCTACCCTTGGATCCGCTTTAATCTTAGCCACATGTTCAAAGTGTCGTTAAAACCTTAAAGTGTGCCCTAAGAGTGGATTATAAATTGAGTCACTTTGATGGCTCAAACCCTATTTCTTTTGCTACTTCTATCTCTGATTCTAATTCTTCTACTGTTATGTCCTCTCTTCTGCTACCCTTTCGCCGCATCCATCGCCACTTTCGTCGTCGCTTTCGCCGCCATTCCTTCTGCAGCATTCTGCAGAATCTCCCATTCCTGTCGCAAGTGCCCACGGGTGTTTACCCCTTCACCAAGTGCCCACGGGCATTTACCAAGTGCCCACGGGCGTTTAACAAGTGCCCGCAGGCATTTACCTACAGCCACAGACTCAGATCGGCATCTGTAATCCAGATCCAGAAGCACGCGGGCATTCGACGAGTGCACCAGGGCACCTTCCACAGCCTATTATGACAACAACATTACTTCCAGGTGTCGCCTGGTCTAGCTGCGTTAACAAAGAACATGTATAAATTAGTTTAAAGCAAGTAGCCGTATTTTATGTGTTAATCTGTTATTGATTTCCTGCATTTCATTTTTCTAGGGTTTTAGATTGTTTCTGAGGGCTCACGCAGTGGAGCCCTCTCATTAATTTCTAACTCCTTGATAGTGTTAATGTGTGCAGGTTTTTGATAACAGATCCAATTTATTGATGGCAGCTGATTAAGCTGGAGTGGTCCAAGCAAGGGATACGACAAAGCCCACTCACTCTGTTGGGATTGAAGATACGTTCTTCGAAAGTGCCACCATTCGTGCCAGCTAGGGTTTCGAAGAACCCTAGCATAATTTGTAACTGTGTATCACAAATAAAGGGTTACAGGCCCAGTTGTATTCAAAAAAGAGTTTTTAAACTCCATCGATTAATAGAAATCGTTTGTTTTTGTGCAACTATTCTGTACTCTGTCATTGTGATTTTATTTCTGTTTGGCGTGTATTTTATCAAGACCGATTGAAACGTGATTACAATGCCAAAGTTCATCTAAGAGAATTTCAAGTAGGGGATCTTGTCCTTAAAGAGAATCAACAAAACACCAATGCATTGCCGCATCTTCGAGATAAATTCGCGGCTAATTGGTTAGGTCCATATATGGTCACTGAAAGAGTGGGTAATGGAACTTATAGACTTGCCGATTTAGAGGGAGAGGAAGAACCCGAACCACTTAATGTTATACACTTGAGAGCATTCTACGCATAGTTTGAATTTTATATGTACATATATACATGGCTTGTTAAAAAAAAAAAAAAAAAAAACAAATAAAATAAAAAGAATTTGCATTTCATTGTTAGTTGCATACATCTCATTCAAAAACATTGCATTTCATGTGCATACATATCATTGAAAACCATAACATTTCATTTTCAGCCATAGTTGCATATCATGTTAGAGACCATTCTATCTTTTAGATATAAAATTTGGTCAAGCAAAAGTCATGTTGCCTTAATCAGGGGCACCTTCACAAAATCTATCAAACCGAATTGTCATTCATACATCCATTTTCCATTTGCACATATTTACATTGCCAAAATGTTTTCAGTCACTTAGCCATTTCTAGTGTTTTAAGCAAACTTCGAAATGCATGTCAAAGTTCTCTAGGGCCATATCACAAATTACACTAAATAAAATCTTGAGTATTGGGAAATGATTTCAAAAGTGGTCTTGAACCTATCACATTTTCACATCTTAAAAACATCTTGTGTCAAAGAGAGATAACACCATCCTTGGGTTGTTCCTCGAAGTGAACAGAGTAATCCTCGTATGTCCTATCATGCAAACATAGTCCATAAAATAGTGGTTCTTACCACTATCACAAGCAAATAACAAAATATAAATATAAACAGAGTAGTAAGGATAGGGTAAAATTCTCATCATACTTCGGTTGAGAATCCGATTCCCCAAAGCTCTAAGGAAATGAACATTTTTCACACACCACTGATCCCAAATAAGTTGTAAGGATCATACTACTTGTCCAATCAGACGGATAGGTAGTCATCCCCAAGGCTTACAAAGGTCAAAAACAACATGGACTATGGAGTTAACCTTCACCGGGGCTATAGACGCTTGACTGGCAGTGGAGTATACTCATTTGCGTGGCGACATGTCTCTCCTAAAAAAGAGACCTCTGAATGCTCATACGGACAAACTAGCTTTGGGGTCTTCTCCATAACAGGGTTACCTAATTTATGCAAGATGAGGTTAATGAACACACTTGCACACACACGGGTTTTTGATTGCCTAGAGTCACTACCATGCTTCTGATTTGGTTAATGAACTCACATGCACACACATTTGGTCCTAGTTGAATTAGGCAGTATTAGTAAGTTTGTTTGATACCACTAGCATGTTTGAGTCTTTGTAAAACAGTCTTCCTCCATATTTTCTTCCATATCAACCTCCATATCTTCTTCCATATTCATGTCATTCCATACGTCATCCATTCACAAGCCACCAAGTTCGGTGCCCTTGATTAAACAATTATGATAACAATTGGCTAAATCTAACTATCTAAAAGTATGAGTGCTTCTTAGTGCATATTTCATTTGCTTAGTCTCGCATTAATCATCTATAACTTTGCATTCCATTCCATCACATATGCATTAAAACATATAAAAACATGCATCACAAAAACATAGGCATTCACACAAAAGAAAGTAAAACACTAAAAATAAAAGCCATGTATATATATATATATATATATAAAGATCAAAACGTACAGTGAATGCCAAAAGGCTACAAAATACAATAGAGCACCAAGGCTCATAAAGAGTGCATCTAAGCACTAAGCTAACCATCAAAAGAGGACCCCTGTGACCTAGTAGGAGCCCTAGACCTAGTGGTGTGCCTAGACTCACTACGCCTAGAGACAGAAGAGGATGGAGGATCAGAAAACACAATGTGATGCCTAAACAATGTGTCCTCTAGAGCCTCAATGTAATGAGTCCTAGACCTAAGCCTAGCTATGTCTATCCCATGTCATCGCTCCCACTCTGCTAGCTCTTCTTGGAGTCTCGTCACCCTGTCATCCTGGGGCACCCTAGTCGCTCCATCCAAGTCCGCCTGTAGCTGGGCCATCCTATCCTTCTGAGCAGCTAACAGGGCATATCGCTCTACTGCCTGCTGCTCCAGTCGAGCTATCCTCTCGTCCCGAGCAGCTAGCATAGCATCGTGCTCTGCTATCTGCTGCTACAGCTGTGCCAGCTCGTCCTCGAGCCCGCTAGGGGGTACCTCCCTAGCCTCTCATGTGGCCTCTCCTAGGCCCTCTCTGCCATCATCTCCGTCATCTTCGCTCCTTGAAGCCTGCCGTGCCATTTTCCCCTTTCGCCTTCGACTGTCAGATCGAAGGCAGGGACCCTCCCTGCGCTTGGGAACCTCCGCGGTTCCCTCGCCCTCTCTAGCCCCACTGCCTCCAATATCTCCCAGTCTGCCTAGGACAATGACCTCCTCATCCCCGGAATGATAGGGGAGAATCGGTGTCACGCCTCTAACACCCTAAGCTGCAAAACAACAAAACAAAATTTTGTTACAAATTTTTTTCAAAAAAAAAAAAAAAAAAAATTATTACAGTTTCGCAAAAATCCCTTTTCCGTTGGGGCAGAAAACGGTCAATCTTTCATATTTTTTTTTGGTTTGTACACCAACCCCTTTTTTGTTGGGGCTGAAAACGGTCAATCTTTCATATTTTTTTCTGGTTCGTACACCAATCCCTTTTTCGTTGGGGCAGAAAACGATCAATATTTCATATTTTTTTCTGGTTCGTACACCAACCCCTTTTCTGTTGGGACATAAACAGATGGTTCATACACCAACCCCTTTTCTGTTGGGACATAAACAGATGGTTTGTAAAAAAATCCCTTTTCTATTGGGACATAAACAGATGGTTTGTACACCAACCCCTTTTCTGTTGGGACATAAACAGATGGTTCATACACCAACCACTTTTTACCGTTGGGGCAAAAACGGTTCATTATATTCCAAATTTCTTCCAATTGGCTCATGAGAACCATTCTCGCTCACCAATTGAGGGGGTAAGCTGATAAATTTTAAATATTCTTTTATTCTTTGGTCTTCAAAGTTGTGCTTTAGTCTTGAGAGAGAGTTGCGTCTGATCCAGCTTTTCAGGTGTCCTAAGTTTTTGTGCTGCATTGTGTCTTCACACAAAGCAGCTCAAAAAGGGGCATCTGTAGACACCAAAATCCAACCACTTGCAAGTCATCTATACCTTCCTATCAGCCACGTGTCGGTCATCCACCTTCCCGCCATTATTTGGCCCAATTTCACCTTTTCCCGCCATTATTTGGCCCAATTTCACCTTTCCCGCCATTTTTCATCCCCAAATTTATTTAAATTAATATTTATATATATATTTTAATATTTTAATATATATATTTAAATAATAGTTTAAGTGATTTAATCTGAGCCGTCCATCCTTCATTTAATCTCATCCGTCCATCCATCTTAATCCATTCCACAACCAAGATTTATTCTCTACCCTTGGATCCGCTTTAATCTTAGCCACACGTTCAAAGTGTCGTTAAAACCCTAAAGTGTGCCCTAAGAGTGGATTATAAATTGAGTCACTTTGATGGCTCAAACCCTATGTCTTTTGATACTTCTATCTCTGATTCTAATTCTTCTACTGTTATCTCCTCTCTTCTGCTACCCTTTCGCCGCATCCATCGCCACTTTCGTCGTCGCTTTCGCCGCCATTCCTTCGCAAAGATTCTCGTGAATCTCCCATTCCTGTCGCAAGTGCCCACGGGCGTTTACCCCTTCACCAAGTGCCCACGAGCGTTTACCAAGTGCCCACAGGCGTTTAACAAGTTCCCACGGGCGTTTACCTACAGCCACAGACTCAGATCGGTGTTTGTAATCCAGATCCAGAAGCACGCGGGCGTTCGACGAGTGCACCAGGGCGCCTTCCACAGCCTATTCTGATAACAACATTACTTCCAGGTGTCACCTGGTCTAGCTGCGTTAACAAAGAACAGGTATAAATTAGTTTAAAGCAAGTAGCCGTATTTTATGTGTTAATCATTATTGATTTCCCGCATTCCATTTTTATAGGGTTTTAGATTGTTTCGAGGGCTCACGCAAGTGGAGCCCTCTCATTAATTTCTAACTCCTTGATAGTGTTAATGTGTGCGGGTTTTTGATAACAGATCCAGCTTTATTGATGGCAATGATTAAGTTGGAGTGGTCCAAGCAAGGGATACGACAAAGCCCACTCACTCTGTTGGGATTGAAGATACGTTCTTCGGAAGTGCCACCATTCGTGCCAGCTAGGGTTTCGAAGAACCCTAGTATAATTTGTAATTGTGTATCACAAATAAAGGGTTACAGGCCCAGTTTTATTCAAAAAGGAGTTTTTAAACTCCATCAATTAATAGAAATCGTTTGTTTTTGTGCAACTATTCTGTACTCTGTCATTGTGATTTTATTTCTGTTTGGCATGTATTTTATCAAGACCGATTGAAACGTGCTTACAATGCCAAAGTTCATCTAAGAGAATTTCAAGTAGGGGATCTTGTCCTTAAAGAGAATCAACAAAACACCAATGCATTGCCGCATCTTCGAGATAAATTCACGGCTAATTGGTTAGGTCCATATATGGTCACCGAAAGAGTGGGCAATGGAACTTATAGACTTGCCGACTTAGAGGGAGAGGAAGAACCCGAACCACTTAATGTTATACACTTGAGAGCATTCTACGCATAGTTTGAATTTTATATGTACATATATACATGGCTTGTAAAAAAAAAAAAAAAAAAACAAATAAAATAAAAATAATTTGCATTTCATTGTTAGTTGCATACATCTCATTCAAAAACATTGCATTTCATGTGCATACATATCATTGAAAACCATAACATTTCATTTTCAGCCATAGTTGCATATCATGTTAGAGACCATTCTATCTTTTAGATATAAAATTTGGTCAAGCAAAAGTCATGTTGCCTTAATCAGGGGCACCTTCACAAAATCTATCAAACCGAATTGTCATTCGTACATCCATTTTCCATTTGCACATATTTACATTGCCAAAATGTTTTCAGTCACTTAGCCATTTCTAGTGTTTTAAGCAAACTTCGAAATGCATGTCAAATTTCTCTAGGGCCATATCACAAATTACACTAAATAAAATCTTGAGTATTGGGAAATGATTTCAAAAGCGGTCTTGAACCTATCACATTTTCACATCTTAAAAACATCTTGTGTCAAAGAGAGATAACACCATCCTTGGGTTGTGCCTCGAAGTGAACAGGGTAATCCTCGTATGTCCTATCATGCAAACATAGTCCATAAAATAGTGGTTCTTACCACTATCACAAGCAAATAACAAAATATAAATATAAACAGAGTAGTAAGGATAGGGTAAAATTCTCATCATACTTCGGTTGAGAATTCGATTCCCCAAAGCTCTAAGGAAATGAACATTTTTCACACACCACTGATCCCAAATAAGTTGTAAGGATCGTACTACTTGTCCAGTTCAGACGGATAGGTAGTCATCCCCAAGGCTTACAAAGGTCAAAAACAACATGGACTATGGAGTTAACCTTCATCGGGGCTATAGACGCTTGACTGGCAGTGGAGTATACTCATTTGCGTGGCGACATGTCTCTCCTAAAAAAGAGACCTCTGAATGCTCATACGGACAAACTAGCTTTGGGGTCTTCTCCATAACAGGGTTACCTAATTTATGCAAGATGAGGTTAATGAACACACTTGCACACACACAAGTTTTTGATTGCCTAGAGTCACTACCATGCTTTTGATTTGGTTAATGAACTCACATGCACACACATTTGGTCCTAGTTGAATTAGGCAGTATTAGTAAGTTTGTTTGATACCACTAGCATGTTTAAGTCTTTGTAAAACAGTCTTCCTCCATATTTTATTCCATATCAACCTCCATATCTTCTTCCATATTCATGTCATTCCATACGTCATCCATTCACAAGCCACCAAGTTCGGTGCCCCTGATTAAACAATTATGATAATAGTTGGCTAAATCCAACTATATAAAAGTATGAGTGCTTCTTAGTGCATATTTCATTTGCTTAGTCTCGCATTAATCATCTATAACTTTGCATTCCATTCCATCACATATGCATTAAAACATATAAAAACATGCATCACAAAAACATAGGCATTCACACAAAAGAAAGTAAAACACTAAAAATAAAAGCCATGTATATATATATATATAAAGATCAAAACGTACAGTGAATGCCAAAAGGCTACAATATACAATAGAGCACCAAGGCTCATAAAGAGTGCATCTAAGCACTAAGCTAACCATCAAAAGAGGACCCCCGTGACCTAGTAGGAGCCCTAGACCTAGTGGTGTGCCTAGACTCACTACGCCTAGAGACAGAATAGGATGGAGGATCAGGCAACACAATGTGATGCCTAAACAATGTGTCCTCTAGAGCCTCAATGTAACGAGTCCTAGACCTAAGCCTAGCTATGTCTATCCCGTGTCGTCGCTCCCACTCGCTAGCCTCGCTCGGAGTCTCGTCACCCCGTCATCCTGGGGCACCCTAGTCGCTCCATCCAAGTCCGCCCGTAGCTGGGCCATCCTCTCCTTCCGAGCGCCAATAGGGCATCCCGCTCTCGTTGCCTATCGCTCCCGGCCGAGTTATCCTCTCGTCCCGAGCAGCTAGCATAGCATCGTGCTCTGCTATCTGCTGCTACAGTTGTGCCAGCTCATCCTCAAGCCCGCTAGGGGGTACCTCCCTAGCCTCTCCTGTGGCCTCTCCTGGGCCCTCTCTACCATCATCTCCGTCATCTTCGCTCCCCGAACCCTGCCGTGCCATTTTACCCTTTCGCCTTCGACTGTCAGATCGAAGGCGGGGACCCTCCCTGCGCTTGGGAACCTCCGCGGTTCCCTCGCCCTCGCTAGCCCCACTGCCTCCAATATCTCCCAGTCTGCCTAGGAAAATGACCTCCTCATCCTCGGAATGATAGGGGAGAATCGGTGTCGCGCCTCTAACACCCTAAGCTACAAAACAACAAAACAAAATTTTGTTACAAATTTTTTTCAAAAAAAAAAAAAAAAAAAAATTATTACTGGTTTCACAAAAATCCCTTTTCCGTTGGGGCAGAAAACGGTCAATATTTCATATTTTTTTCTGGTTTGTACACCAACCCCTTTTCCGTTGGGGCAGAAAACGGTCAATCTTTCATATTTTTTTTTGGTTCGTACACCAATCCCTTTTCCGTTGGGGCAGAAAACGATCAATCTTTCATATTTTTTTCTGGTTCGTACACCAACCCCTTTTCTGTTGGGACATAAACAGATGGTTCATACACCAACCCCTTTTCTGTTGGGACATAAACAGATGGTTTGTAAAAAAATCCCTTTTCTATTGGGACATAAACAGATGGTTTGTACACCAACCCCTTTTCTGTTGGGACATAAACAGATGGTTCATACACCAACCACTTTTTACCGTTGGGGAAAAAACGGTTCATTATATTCCAAATTTCTTCCAATTGGCTCGTGAGAACCATTCTCGCTCGCCAATTGAGGGGGTAAGCTGATAAATTTTAAATATTCTTTTATTCTTTGGTCTTCAAAGTTGTGCTTTAGTCTTGAGAGAGAGTTGCGTCTGATCCAGCTTTTTAGGTGTCCTAAGTTTTTGTGCTGCATTGTGTCTTCACACAAAGCAGCTCAAAAAGGGGCATCTGTAGACACCAAAATCTAGCCACTTGCAAGTCATCTATACCTTCCTGTCAGCCACGTGTCGGTCATCCACCTTCCCGCCATTATTTGGCCCAATTTCACCTTTTCCCGCCATTATTTGGCCCAATTTCACCTTTCCGCCATTTTTCATCCCCAAATTTATTTAAATTAATATTTATATATATATTTTAATATTTTAATATATATATTTAAATAATAGTTTAAGTGATTTAATCTGAGCCGTCCATCCTTCATTTAATCTCATCCGTCCATCCATCTTAATCCATTCCTCAACCAAGATTTATTCTCTACCCTTGGATCTGCTTTAATCTTAGCCACACGTTCAAAGTGTCGTTAAAACCCTAAAGTGTGCCCTAAGAGTGGATTATAAATTGAGTCACTTTGATGGCTCAAACCCTATGTCTTTTGTTACTTCTATCTCTGATTCTAATTCTTTTACTGTTATCTCCTCTCTTCCGCTACCCTTTCGTCGCATCCATTGCCGCTTCCGTCGTCGCTTTTGCCGCCATTCCTTCTGTAGCATTCTGCAGAATCTCCCATTCCTGTCGCAAGTGCCCGTGGCGTTTACCCCTTCACCAAGTGCCCACGTGCGTTTACCAAGTGCCCACGGGCGTTTAACAAGTGCTTGCAGGCATTTACCTACAGCCACAGACTCATACTGGCGTCTGTAATCCAGATCCAGAAGCACGCGGGCGTTCGGCGAGTGCACCAGGGTGCCTTCCGTAGCCTATTCTGACAACAACATTAATTCTAGGTGTCTCCTGGTCTAGCTGCGTTAATAGAGAACAGGTATAAATTAGTTTAAAGCAAGTAGCCGTATTTTTTTTTTGGTAATTATTATAATATATTAACAGTGGGTTTTTATAGAGGATCCCAAAACCTTATATACAAAATCAGCCTTGCTAAATAGTGCTTCATGCCTTTTGGCTGGAAGAATAAACCTGTATGCAAAAAAAACAAAAAGCTGCTAATTGCTCGAGGGCTACAAGTAAGGCATTTTTGCCTGATTATCCTGGAAACCATGGCCATTATAACTGGGAAAACAAAAACTAGCCGGAGAAGCTGGACCATCGAAAAGCAGAAGAAGACAACCAAGAAAACTACAAAAAATTCTCCCATACCTGGGAAATAACTTTCCACATTTCTGCTTTCCCGGAGGCAGAATTCGAAGCATACATGTTGGATAGGATCCAAGAAAAATGACTGGACTAAAAAAAACCGTTGAAAATCCTGCTGGAAAATTTTACCCTGGCCCAAATGGCCACTCCGTTTAGTCTTCTCACATCCAGGATTTCATCCGTGCGATTTGAGGTTCTTCTTACTTCCCTTTCCTTGCTGGAAGGGAGGTTTTGGGATAAGCACGTCACCCATCAAAGAATCGGAGTCATCCTGAAACAACAACCGTTGGGTTCCATTTGCAACATCAGCCGCAGTTTCTTTGTCTCTTTTCCTTGTTGGGGGGACGACCCTGCTTCCTTTCACTACCAAAATCCACCCCTCGCTTTTGACTCCTCGTAATCCGAGGGCTAATATTACCAGGCTGGTAACCTCTTCTTCCCAGCAGGTAGTCTTCCAATATCTTTTGTGCCTCGGGAGAGTTTCGGTCATAAATTTTGGATGAATCTTCCTGTGTGGTGATAAGGGGGGGGGCCTGTTCATTTTCCTCCTGTGGTCCTAGTTGGGGGCGCCCACCACACTGCTCGGAGTCCGGATGGGTGGTGATTTCCTCTTCTGGTAAGGAGGATTCGAGATGGTCCCTGGATGGACCTGGAGATTCATGGCCTTTCGCAAAAGGGTGCTTCGTCTGACCTTCACCGTGCTCTAGAGGGTTGCAGGGATCTCGCTCCTCCTTCCTCGGCTTTTGGAGAGGACAATTGGACTGAAGATGCCCTTGAGAACTACACTAAGGGCATAAAGTTGGCCTGTTCTCATAAACAATAGCTTGCTTGTGTAGAAAAGTACCCCCAGATCGCAGAGTAATGGAGGATGGGAGGTCCATCTCCAAGTCCGCCAAAACACAGAACCGAGCTTGGACAAATCTAGTTCGAGCTCTGGTGGGAGAGTCTAAAGTGATCAGCTCCCCGATGGACCGAGCAATACCTTTGATTACATTTTCATGCCAGCAAAAAAGGGGAAGACTCGGGAGCCTAACCCATATTGGAGCAATGTTGATATTCTAGGTATCGGGGTTAAAGTCCAAACCCCACTTCCTTAGAAAGAGACTCCTATGGCCCAAGAACCAAGGCCCTCCAGCCAGGATTTTACAGTAGTCCTCCTTGTTGCTCAGCCTAATTGCAAAAAAACCTCGGGTTAGGGCAGCCAGCTCTAAGTGACCAGAGGTCCGCCATTTGCCAGACGCCCACTTACGAATGGTCTCCATGTCAGGACGACCACCAATAAACTTACCGATGAGGGTAAATTTTTCGAAATCCACAAAGCTTGAGAGAATTTCCCGCCGGGATGTCCAACTCGTCCCCGGATGGAAATAACTCCTTGGAGAAGAGCCCGCTTAGGGTTTCAGAGGCCGCTGCCAAAGCATATGACTTCCGAGGTCCATCTCCCCGTTTGTCTGGCGGATCCTTGCCGCGACTTGGCAAGGACTTCTCGGCGTTCCCAGACTCTGTTTGCCCTCCCTCCACCCTATCGACGCTCCCGTGCTCTCCCAGAACAGCCTTCCCGCCCACCGTCATCACCACCCTCCCAAGAAACCCTAATTTCATCGCTTCCACATCTTTTTGTAGCTCCACAGTCTACGAGCAAGTAGCCGTATTTTATGTATTAATCTGTTATTGATTTCCTGCATTCCATTTTTATAGGGTTTTAGATTGTTTCTGATGGCTCACGCAGTGGAGCCCTCTCATTAATTTCTAACTCCTTGATAGTGTTAATGTGTGCGGGTTTTTGATAACAGATCCAATTTATTGATGGCAGCTGATTAAGCTGGAGTGGTCCAAGCAAGGGATACGACAAAGCACACTCACTCTGTTGGGATTGAAGATACGTTCTTCGAAAGCACCACCATTCGTGCCAGCTAGGGTTTCGGAGAACCCTAGCATAATTTGTAACTATGTATCACAAATAAAGGGTTACAGGCCCAGTTGTATTCAAAAAGGAGTTTTTAAACTCCATCGATTAATAGAAATCGTTTGTTTTTGTGCAACTATTCTGTACTCTGTCATTGTGATTTTATTTCTGTTTGGCGTGTATTTTTAATCTACATCTATGATCCCTTGCTTGCTAGGATTTTTAGAGTGTTTAACTTAGTTTTCTAGTTGGGATTTTCCTTGGTTATTTTATTCCCTCAATTGGTCTTTTCCCTATGCAAGTTGTAAGATATCATACAGTTACTGCATCTTCCTTTCAACCTCATCAAGCTAGGATTTGAGATCCTTAACTTGCTTCTTTAGCTAATATTTCTTATAGATGTCCTTTAATGATCTATTTTCTAGCTAGAGTTGCTCCTTTTTATCCTTTAGTTGTGCCACTTTTGCTTCAATCTCCTCATTTTTATTTTTCAATGTCTCATCCTTCTCTATTAGTTGGTCAAAATTCATGGTTGCACCAATTGAAAGTTGTTTTATGAGCTAAATGATTCATTAAGGATATGTTTGACTCAGATATAGCTTAGTACCATAGCAAAAAAGTTATAAAGGGATATTGTAGTCTTAGTTAAATCACTTTTTGTTACTTCCATGAAGAGGATTTTCGTACCAAATGCCAATTATGAATGTAGTAGTAATAGAGTCTTGGAGGTTTTATTTCTTAAGTATTTATACTCTTTCATCAGCTTATTCTCCTCCATCATGATGATGTTAAATTCCTTTTAGGATTTTTTTCCCTTGGGATCATATATAACAGTCCACACAAAGGTCTAACTTGGCCTAGTAGCTAAAGTAGACTCCAGGGGTGCTCTAATAGACCCAATCATAGTGGATGGCATGGGAAACATCATTGATTGCAATAGGAGTAGCCTAACTTGGAATGGTGGATGACAATATCAGGATGAGATGATGGATGGGTCAAGTTGAGTAGGTATAGGCATGAATGGTGTGGTCATAGAAGGGGTTGATCATGATGCCAACTACACCAATGCTTTTTCTAGTGAATAGACAAAGAGAAAAGGGGTTGTTGCATATGGTACTAGTGGATATGTGGTGGATATATATATGGATGGTGATAAAAATTAGGTAATGAATGTGGTGCAAAGAGTAAATATGGAAATTAGAGGTAGATTTACTTCAAAAAACCATGATTTGTACTACCAAATGGTGAAGGAAGTGCAAAAAAAAGGATTGGGGGGAGAAAGAAGCGAGAGTGGTGGAGAGTGGAAGGAAAGTGGAGGTGAATGCAATGGTGGCCATGAATATAGCCATTTAAAACTTGGAATATGTTCCTGCATGGGGGATTTTCCCCTCCTTGAGTTGAGATTTTTATTATTACTATTGTTGTATTACCACCATCATAGACCTATATGCTTCAAAATTTTATTGCCATTCTACTATTGTGTATTGCATTGCATTGCTCATGACTACTAGTGTAGTAGGCACAATATGTATGAATATATTAGATAATATGTATGCCAATATCAACTACAAGGGCATGAGGTAGAATTGGAAAACTTGCAAGGATTTCTAGAGCTTCTCCTCCTATTCTTACCCTTTTAGTACTCAAGTGTTTGTTAGCTTTTGATGTAATGAGCACTAGGAGATAGCAATCACAAGATGCAGAATAATATGAAAGAAAGTAAATCTGCTAGATGACTAAAATATGCTATAAATAGAAATAACATAAAATAATACAATGTAGCTATGGAGGAAATGAACACTCCATTAATAAAGCTATTGAACTACATTGCACCCATCACCAATGGATGGTGATCTACACAGAATTGTACTATGCTCTAAGCTACACTATCTGACTATGTCCCTCGACTCTATATCTATCTAACAATGAGGCCTTTCTTATATAGGAATATAGGTTCCTTGGCCAACACTCTACCTAGTTGTGCAAGGGAAAACTTGCACATATACAACTTGCACATTGACACTTGTGCATTTATTACATTGCATGAAGTAACTAGATAACTTCCCCCTAAAGTAATCTAATGTCCTAAGTATGTACCTTGGAAGATACATTTACATAACCCAAATGATGGAATAAACTCTATTTCTAACACCCCCTGTATTACATTATTTGGGTATTGAAGACTTTAGTCTTCAATATGGATCTTCTTCTTCTTCATCCTGATCTTTGTACTCTTCTTCTGCATTCTTTGTATTCAGGTTCAACAGGTAATCTGTGTCTTCATATGATGTAGAGTAAGTTATAGTTGAAGCTTCTTCTTTCAATTGACTTTGCATTGTATTCCTCCTTTATCTGCTATGTCTTCTTCTTCATCTCTAGCTTTGCCTTTGATTCTGGTTTATGTGCTCTCATAGGAGGTTGAGCTGCTACTTGGTTCTTGTGAGGAAGATTCTCCTTTCCTATCTTTAATATGTACAGAAGTTTTTGAACAACCACTTAAGGCATCATGATAAGATTTTGAGTTAGTAGAACAGGAAGTGTTGATGCTGCATGAGGATTGAAAAAACTTTTCTAGATATGATTCATCAAGTTCTACCTTCTTTTTGAGTAATTCTATCAATCCTTTTTGTTCTTCATTTTCTACCTTGTAGTGTTTATATGTGAGCAGTGCCATGTATAATATGCTCACAAAGTCTAAGGAAAGTGAAATGTCACTTTTTCCATTATCAATTGCTTCATTGAGATGGGTTTGAAGATAGCATTCCATAGTATCAAAATTATCTTCTAAGGCTTCACTATGGATTACTTTTGAAGTTAGATCTAAATTTCCTTCCAATTTCTTGAGTAGATTCATGATCCCAAGTTTTATGGCATTGGATTTTTCTTTTCTGAAGCAATTATTCTTATAGGTATTTTGGGAAGTAGACATCCTTATAGCTCCCAAGTTTTAGGATATATGATTCCTGATTGAAGTATATAAGCTTGATTTGATAAAACCTTTATAAATCCTTAGGTTTGTAGGCTTCCTTATGTCTCCCTAGTAATGAGAGTATGAACACCTAATTTTAGGTTTTGTAGAAAGCTTATATCTTCCCAACTTGATAATCTTTGAAGGATATTATTATTATCAAGTTTTGTAGAATGCCTTATGACTCCCTAATGATTTTTGGAATATGATATAGTGCTTTTGTAAAAGTATAGTTCAATTTTGGTTGATTTTGTACAAATTTTGTAAAGATCAAAAATCAACTTTTCTAACACCTTATTACTCCTATTGAACTAAGCACTTTTCAAATTTTGAAGAGGTTTTAATGTTGGATTTATTTTGTCCCTTTTTAGAAGTTTTTGAGACAAGAATATTATAATTTTCCAACCTTAGTAAAAAATCTAAATAACCTCTTTTTATATCCCTTGGATTTTTTCTAATTTCCAATAAATTAATTTGATGTAGTAACCCTTATGGCTCCCAAATTTGGAAAATTAGAAAATTAATAATATTTGCAAAATATTAAAGAATTTAATCCAAGTAGAATTCCTTATTTCTCCTAGGTTAAATTGCAAATATTATTTCAATTTGATAAGTTATCCCTTATAGCTTTTGCTTTCAAAATCTAAGATTTAACCTTAGCTTATAACCCTTATATCTCCAAAAATGAAAGCAATAATAAAATAGGATTAAACCTTACCTTTGGATGCTAAATCTCCTCACTGTTCGATGCTTTTTTCGGCTAGATATAACAACAATATTAAGGTCACCTTTGGCGCTAGAATCAATGGAGATGCTTTGGAATTCCTTGTCTTCAATGCTGGAATGTAGGTGCTGCAAAAATAGGAAGGTTTGACCTTCAAGACCAGGAGCCTTTAATGCTCCTTCTTCCTTCCTTCCACGCTGCACTTGGATGGATTTGACTGCGCTTTGTTGTGCCTTTGAAATTTGGACTTTGGGAACCTTTTATGGAGGAATAATCTTGAGCTTTGTGACAAGTGTCACACCCATTACATATGAGCGCTCCTCCCCTTCTTTAATGTACCAATTCCTTGTTCAATGCTTCTTGGTCATTCTGTAACATATGGGTACTCGTGTGGGCACTTATGTGAAGCTTGTGGAGGATAACAAGTGTCACCACTTCCTTGATATTCCCTATAACTCCTACATGAGGTTTCTTGAGCATTGAGAGATGAAATGGTGCCTTAGAAAGTTTATGCCAAGTGGCATTCAAGCTCTCTACATGAAGTCATTTCCTGTAATACCTTCTAAGGAGAATATTATAACTCCTTAAGTCCTTTTGTATGCCATTCCTTTGCTTTGCTACATTTCTTGGGCAGCAAGCAATATTTTCTTTTGCAAGTGGATTGATGAGGCGCTATGGAGCTTTGAATGGCGATTTTGGTGCTTCCTTTGGTGGATGATCTTCTCCAAGTTTAAGACCTTGAATGTAGCACCTTTGCTCCTTGTCTTCTATACCTCCAATGTGTTGATTCCTATGTAGATTTTGATGCCTTCTCTTTGTAGATGTGCACTCTTTTTGTCTACGTAAATGCAACTTGATGATAGCCTTATGTGGGCTTTGATTTTGCAGGTTCGTCCATCCAAGATGAGCCCTTTGAGTGGCTCCTTTTTCTTGGGAAGAAGAGTGTTGACGTTCGGCCTTCCTTGGTTGATTTACCCTATAGTTATTGTACCTTTTGAGGCACTTTCAAATCTGCTCTTTTGCTGTAAAAACCAGATTAGAGTAGTGCAATAAAATGTACCATAAATTGTATATAAAACTCCTTTAATGTACCTTCTTTTGCACTCTTTTTCAGATCTGAAATTCTGGTTTTGTGGCAGATTTTTTTTCTGCAATATAAGGGTTTTGAGGTTGTATTTTATGAGTAGACACCTTCCCCTTTTTTCTTGGACACTTTGATAACAAATCCAAGCTTAGATAATAGTAGATAGAAGCTCTTTAATTGATGCAATTTTCTGCACTTTCTTTTCTTGCATCTAACCTTGTAATGCTTTGGATTTGAGACTCACCAAGTCTCAATATTTGAAGCTTCTATTTCTGTTTTTGGTTAGTTGTGTTCTTCTCCAAATTTTAGAGGATTCTAACCTATTTTGGTGGCTTCACTTGGCCACAATATGTTGCATATTTCTGTGCTTTAATAGTGTCTTTAGACACTTGATACAAATCAGATTTTGTGCCCTTCAAAAACACAAAACTAATTTCTTTTGAGAGTAGTATAATAGTGCAAATAAATCTAATAATATTTAACTTTTAATGCACTAATAATTTCACCTTATCACTCCAATCAACTCTCAATATAATGCACTTAATCAATTTACTGCAACTAATCAAGAATAATTTGAAATGAATCTTCAATAATTATTCTGCAATTTCACTACAATTTAGTATTGTAGGACTTAGTCTTATTTTTTTCCAAAGTAGATGATAGGTAGTTGATAGAAGCAATTTTGAAATCTAATCAACTCCTAATTAATGTGCAAATGAACCTTAAAAAGAACCTTTTTTCTTTTGCACTTTTGAAGACTGTAATCCAATTTTCTTCTTGCAACTTTAATCCAAATTCAGGTGCTCTAACAAATCTGATAAGTAATCCAATTAATGAATCTACTTGCACCAAAAGTTGCTTACCTTTTGAAAATTTCTGTAGCTCTTTTGCCGCTTCTGTAGAGGATGTAGATCTTGGTGTCTAGGATCACCAAGTTGTTGCTTCGAGTAGGATCTTGTAGCTCTTTGTAGATTGTCCTGAACAACTCCTTCACAAAATGATGGTCTCAAAATTTCTTTCACAAGCCTAGGATTTGGTGGCTTGTTCTCCTCCTTATGCTATAGATTTGGAGAAGTATTTATCTCTAAAGTGGTGCCTTCTTGCTATGAGAGGTAATCTTCAAATCTCCAATATTTGGTGAGCTTCTTCTATCTTCAAGTCTTCTTGTCGAATTTTGACTTCAAGCAGGATCTTCTGGGATTTGGCACTCCTTGCCAAATTCTTCTTCATGGATTTGGCACTCCTTGCCAAATTCTTCTTCTCTTGGGCTTGTTGTCGGATGGCGACAATTATCCCAAGTCCTTCACTATCAGGGGCTTCTCCTTGGTAGTGGATTTATCCAATGAGTTCTCCTAAGAACTCTTTTGATGATCTTCAACAAGGCTCTACAAGCATTTTTATGGAATCTTCTTGAGACCTCTCCTAGGTCTTTGATCTTGTAACTTCTGATGGTCTTCCTTGAGACCTTCTCTTCAACCTTCTGCTCTTGGAAGTGTTGGTGGTGAGATCTTCTTTTGGATATCTGATTTTGCTACTTATAGATTTTAGCAGGACTCTCCTAGTCCTTCTTCTTTTAAAAAAATGGAAGTTATTCATCGAGATCTTTTCCCGATCTCTTCACTTGCTTTAGGTGCTGAATTGATTCTGAAGAAGATACTCTTCCTAAATTTCTTGTAGGAAGTTTCCCAACTCACTGAATATTCTTTCCCTACAACAAAGTATTAGTACTAAAATATTTAGTCTGCTTCTGAATTAGATATTCTCTTCAAATTCTTCTTCAGGATCAAGGCTTCTGTGGCCTTTTTTAGTATCAAGGCTTTTATGGCCTTTTTAGTATCAAGGCTTCTATGGACTTTTTCAGTATCAAGACTTTTGTGGCCTCTTCTTCAAGTGTGAAGTTCTTCAATCCAACAATGGAGATATTATTTCTCTGACTTCACCATGACTCTTCACTAGAAGTCTTCTTCCGTAGTATTCTTCTCTTGCACAAGGAACTAATCTCTGCACTATGAAGGCACGCCGAACTTCGGGTAAATGAAGTTGGAGTCTCCTAGATTTCTATTGTAGGAGTCCCAATCCTCTGAGAATTAATTTTTTGCAACAAAAGAAACTTTAGGAAATAGTTAGCAAAATTCTAGATATCCTAAATGATCTTCACTAGATGATTTGTCAATCTAGTGGATTGAATGTTGAGTCCTAGTATTCACGAGTTCTTTTTACAACTTTGTGGAAAAGACTCTAGTCAAATGTAATCTCAGTATTTCTAGAGCTAAGATTTCTTTTAGTCCTAACTTTGTGACTCTCCTTAATTCTACCACCTAGACTCTTTGAGAATTTTTGATAGTGGTTGGTCCAGTAGCGCATCAGGTTGACAAAAAACTCAGGATCAATAATAATGGTGGTTTTCCTATTGACCTACTATGGCTAGATCTACCGTGGCTCTGATACCACTATTATATTTTGATGTAATGAGCATTGGGAGATAGCAATCACAAGATGCAAAATAATATGAAAGAAAGTAAATATGCTAGATGATTGAAATATGTTGTAAATAGAAATGACATAAAATAATACAATGTAGCTATGGAGGAAATGAACACTCCATTAATAAAGCTACTGAACTACATTGCACCCATCACCAATGGATGGTGATCTACATCAAACTATATTATGCTCTAAGCTACACTATCTGACTATATCCCCTAACTCTATATCTATCTAACAATGAGGTATTTATTATATAGGAAAATAGGTTCCTTGGCCAACACTCTACCTAGTTGTGCAAGGGACAACTTGCACATATACAACTTGCACATTGACACTTGTGCATTTATTACATTGCATGAAGTAACTAGATAACTTCCCCCTAAAATAATCTAATGTCCTAAGTATGTACCTTGGAAGATACATTTACATAACCCAAATGATGGAATAAACTCTATTTCTAACAATCTTCTTGTCGAATTTTGAATTCAAGCAGGATCTTATGGTATTTGAAACTCCTTGCCAAATTCTTCTTCATGGATTTGGTGCTCCTAGCCAAATTATCCTTCACAAATTTGGTACTCCTTGCCAAATTCTTCTTCACAAATTTGGAACTCCTTGCCAAATTCTTCTTCACAAATTTGGAACTCCTTGCCAAATTCTTCTTCTCTTGGACTTGTTGTCGAATGGCGATAATTGTCCTAAGTCCTTCACTATCAGGGGCTTCTCCTTGGTAGTGGATTTCTCCAATGAGTTCTCCTTTAATAATTTCTTTAGTAAGGATCTCCTAGCATTTTTCTTGATGCTCAATGAGACCTTACCAAGGTCTTTGATATTGCAACTTCTTGTGGTATTCCTTGAGACCTTATAGTCAACCTTCTCTCCTAGAAGTGTTGGTGGTGAGATCTTCTTCTGGATATTTGATTCTACTACTTCTGGATTTGAGCAGGACTCACCTAGTCCTTCTTCTTCTTCTTCCTTGACTAGAATTTCTTCAATGAGATATTTTCCTAATCTCTTTGATTTTGCTTCAGGTGCTAAATTGATTCTAAAGAATATACTCTTCCTAAATTTATTGTAGGAATTTTCCCAACTCACTGAATCTTCTTTCCTTGCAATAAAGTATTAGTACTAAAATCTTTAGTCTACTTCTGAATCAGATATTCTCTTTGAATTATTCTTCAGGATTAAGGCTTCTGTGGTATTTTTAGTACCAATGCTTCTGTGGCCTTTTTTAGTATCAAGTCTTCTATGGCCTTTTTCAATACCAAGGCTTCTATGGCCTTTCCAATATAAATGCTTATATGGACTTTTTTAGTATCAAGGCTTTTGTGGTATTTTTAGTATCAAGGCTTCTATGGCCTTTTTTAGTATCAAGGCTTTTGTGGCCTATTCTTCAACTATGAAGTTCTTTAATCCAGTAATGGAGATATTCAGTCTCCTGACTTCACCATGACTCTTCACTAGAAGTCTTCTTCCATAGTATTCTTCTCTTGCACAAGGAACTAATATCTACACTATGAAGGCACACCGACCTTTGGGCAATAAATTTGGAGTCTCCTAGCTTTCTATCGTAGGAGGAGTTCCAATCCTCTAAGAATTATTTTTTTGCAACAAAAGAAATTTTAGGTAATAACTAGCAAATTCTAGATATCCTGGATGATCTTCACTAGATGATTTGTCAATCTAGTGGGTTGAATATTGAGTCATATTCTTCACAAGTTCTTTTTGCAACTCTATGGAAATACTCCAATCAAATGTAATCTCAGATTTTCAGAAACTGAGATTTATTTTAGTCCTAACTTTGTGACTCTCCCTAGTAATGTAATCTAGTGAAGATCATCTAGGATATCAAAAGAAACTACAGTGTGTCAGGTTGATAAAAACTGAGGATCAATAATAATGGTGGTTTTCCTATTGATCTACTATGTCTATATCTACTGTGGATCTGATACCAATGTTAGCTTTTGATGTAAAGAGCATTGGAAAATAGCAATCACAAGATGCATAATAATATAAAATAAAGTAAATCTACTATATGACTGAAATATGCTATAAATAGAAATGACATAAAAGAATGCAATGTAGCTATGGAGGAAATGAACACTCCATTAATAAAGCTACTGAACTACATTGCACCCATCACCAATGAATGGTGATCTACATAGAACTATACTATGCTCTAAGCTATACTATCTGACTATGTCGACTCTCTATCTATCTAACAATGAGGTCTTTCTTATATAGGAAGATAAGGTTCCTTGGCCAACACTCTATCTAGCTGTGCAAGAGAAAACTTGCACATATACAACTTACACATTGAAACTTGTGCATTTATTACATTACATGAAGTAACTAGATAACTTCCCCCTAAAGTAATCTAATGTCCTAAGTATGTACCTTGGAAGATACATTTACATAACCCAAATAATGGAATAAATTTTATTTCTAACAATTTTTTTGATCGTAGATAAGAGATTTTATCTTAAAATTAGATATCTCACATTGATCTACTTAATGTCTCCATTTTATATATTATCTTATACCATTAAAGTAGTTTTTAATCAGAGTACCCAAAATTTTGTAAGGCTCCCATTTTATGATGATTCATCTTGATGTCTAGGTCAAAGTCATAATTCACCTTGGCATAGGAGTACTACTATGGGGGATTATTATGCCAACATTATTTTTCATATTCATATTTGCACATGATTCCTAGGATGGTTATAGATATCTACTAAATAGGTTTGACCTCATCTTATATATGGTACCTCTTCTCATGTACAAATAAGATGTCCAAAACCTTGGCCTTTAATTTTTTCTAAAACACCTAATTGGGTCATAGGAGCACCTATCCTTGAGTTACTCTAACCTTATATCCCTTAACTTCCATTTCAATACTTGGTGGAATCCTCACAACTTGGGATTACTATTTATGATTGATTTCTTGACTGAGTAGAAGGTGTTTTCTTTTTCCCCCTAAAGTATCTTAGGTCCATGTAATCTAGTTGCCTGGGTTATTCACGATTGAATACATAGTTGATCAAAAACATCAAAAAATCAAAGGACATGGATAAAAATACATAGAGGAAAATGAAAGAGCGGGTCTTCCCTAGGTAGAAATTCCCACTAGACCATTCTTATAATCTTAGCAACTAACTGATCTCATATTATAATCATAGGGCCTTCCCTATAATTTTCTCCTTAGTCACATTGTACCTTTCATAATAGAAGTTTTATAAAGTGTTAACCTCTTCTCAACAAGGTACATCAATGCACTCCAACACTGAGAGAGGTTCCCTATACATTCATATTTGATTCCACTATAATGATAGGAATAAATATTTATTTTGGTACATGATCAACTAGACTAGATAAGATGTGTGTATAATTTTATTTTCTCTTTAAATTCCTTAAGTTGGATATACATCTAGCCTACAATATTCCTAACACATCATCTAAGAATACCCTATGTTTGTCTCCACTACATGTAGAAAGGCAATGTGCTCTTCATAGAACTTGACATCTAATATTTTCCCAAGCAATATAGTTATCCGTAATAACACTATTTGAAAATCATTGTTGAAGAGCTATAACACCATTATAATGTTGAAGTCAATTGATTTATTTGAATTTTTTAGGTGGAGGATCAAGAAGTCTCACTAGTAGTTTGAGTGACATCTATAGTAGAAATATTTTTGAATTTTGAGATTGCAAGTAATTCATATTTTTAGATCATCAACCACTTTGAGCATTTTTCTATCCTCTTCCCTTATGTAGAAATATTATGAGGTGGCTTAATGTTTTTACATATGGTTCATATTTTTCTGTGCAAGCCTCTACAAGTTCAAGGTATCTCCATATTTATAGAACTAGGTTCATTATGAGGCTTGAGGTCCATATTCTACTTATAATTTAGGAGTATATATATGGACCCATGGTGTATTTCCTTAGGGACTCCTTTCTAATTTGGCTAATGGAGTGTTTGAAATTACCTTCCTTGATCCTCCTATAAATATCATCAAATAGTTCTTTAGGCATTTGAGGAGGATGGGAGTGATGTCTCTTTGTCTTGGATATTTTCTTCTTACCTTTTTCCTTGGAGGATTCTAATACTTGTGGCAACACTAGGATCAGTAATGGTGAAGCAAATGTTGATGTATCTAAAATAGTAGAAGGTGAAGACATAAGGTTTGCTTTTAGCATAGATAGGCTTGTAGAAGTAAAAGAGGTGTCCATGGTGGTTGTGGAGAAAAATATGAAAAAAAGGAATTTTTTGTAAAGGACCAAGGAAAAAATCACATATTCTCCTTTAGGGGGCCTAGATAAACTTTCCTTCTTGAAATCAATATACTAGTAAAGAAAGCATGTTACAAGTGATTCACTTATTTAAGGATACTTTGAAAGTTTTTGATTTTGACAAGTGATTTGCTTACTCTATGGAGTTAGTTGCTCACATATGTTAGAAATTACTTTTTGGGTGGTAATTTTACCCAATTGCAAAACCATACTCACACAGGATTTTGATCACAAAACCCTCTCTTGCAAAGAAGTTAAAAACAAGAACTTCTCCAAAGTTCCAGTATGTAAGCATTGCACATGTGTATTTGTAATCTTGTAAAAATGTGTTAAATGAGTGCTAAGAATACCTTAGTGATTTGCAAGTAATTGTTAACAAGGGACCTTTGTTGGTTTATTTTATCATGCCATACTAATGATTGTTTGTGAAACATAAAAGAAAGAGAAATGTGATTTATGATTGAATTCTTTTAATTATTGCTTGATGAATAAAAAGGAAATAAATATGCATGGATACCTATAAAATTTAATGGCATTGAAATGTCATTATAAATTACCCCTCTTTAATGAAATCATAATTTTCATAAAGAAGAAATAATTTATTGCCTTAAAAACAATAACCTTTGATATAATGTTTAAATTACCTCTCTTTAATGAAATAAGAATTTTCCTAAAGAGAAGCCAATTTATTGCTTTGAAAATGATGGCCTATGGAATGCCATATAAAATGCCCCCTTTTAATGAGATTGCAATTTTCATAAAGGGGAGTTTGTTTATTACTTTGAATAAAAATGCAAATCCTAAAAATCAATTTACCTTCAAAATATGAAATAATGTAAAATTATGAAATTATAAAATCCCCATAAAACATCAATTTTTAATAATTTTTATAAATTCGGAATGGCTTCAGAATGAGATCAAAATTATTTTGGATGAAATATTGAAGCTCATTCTTCACACTCGTACATTTATTTTTGGTATTTTATTTTTTTAGATTTTTATTTTAATCGCTGAAGTTTTAAAAAAAATATGCAAAAGGAAGAGTTAGAAAAATAAATATAAAAATCTGGAAAACGAAACAAAAAACAAAAAAACAAAAAACAAAAAACATAAATATGTAAGGTATTCCAGTCTAATGCCATCCTACACAGCAAAACCAGAGATAGTGAGAAATTTTGAAAGGGTAACCTGACCTAATAAAACCTGCAAAAATATAGTTTGGGTTAGACCAAGTGCTAGCCTCTAAGAAAAATAAATAAAATCTACACCCCACAGATCTTCATGCAGTGCAACATTTTTACAACATTGAACACTGGATAGAAATTTAAGAAAGCATAAAGAAAAATTGACAGTAAAACAACTACCCAAGGAAACTTTTTCCCCAAATAATGCTCACAAGGTGCAAGTTTTTAGACTCTTTGCATTAAAAAATAATATTATGTTTTTATTTTTTTATTTTTTTAATTATTTTTTTTAATTTACATGGTGGAATCGGTAGCCACCATGAATGCAGGCTGTCCGCATTTTTATGGCCGCCACAGTATTCTGAACTGTCCACCCCAGAAGCCGCCACACAGATCTTTGCACAATATGCCCCTATAACCACCATGCCACAATCATTTTAAACCTTTGACGCCACTGAAAGCACTAGGAAAGGGACAAGCGTTCAGTCCGATGAGGCTCGAGATTTGAACCTTGGACCTTAGAATTTTTCAATTTCTCTCAAAAATCCTCCAGCATTTGGCCTCTAAGAGGATCCAACCCCTGTTTCATCATTGGAGTGCATATTTACAGTTTTCAATTCATCTTTTTGTTTTCCCTTGCACTGGTTCCATATTCTCTCTTTGTCCCTCTTTGCATCATAGGAAACATCTTTTTCTCTGTTCTCTTTGTAACTGTCAAATATTGTCTTTTCGATATGATTTTGCTTCATAACTCTTTTTATTATTATTTTAAAGCATTTGTAGCCACTCTATTCAATGAGCTATGCATTATGCTCCACTAAATCATTTACTTGCCACCTCTTTTAATAATGATCTACCCAATTAAAAATAGTAAAGGATACATATTTTTGCTAGCCACAATGATCAGGAAACATGTATGACCTCCTCATCTTTTAGTACCTACACGCACCCTGAAATGGAAATCTTCATGCGCTTCTGCATAAGTGTAGCTAGATAGCACCCAATTATTACAAAAAACTTATCCCATCATTCCTGGTATGGATTTGTATGCGTGCTTGTCCTGTCACCATGGAAGGTAAATTTCCATATTCTATGACCTTCAAAACTACCACTGTCATTCTAAACTACCGTTATCCATGCACACTTCATCACTGCCACATCATCAAAAATACCATTAGTTCTGATTATTATCTATTTGAGACATCGACTCCAGCTAGATGTGCCATGACTAAAACATATTCACTCCTACCATGTTCAAATTTCTTCTATTACACCGTGTGTCTACTGATAGATCCACGTGGTCATTGAACCTGCATGCCATTCTATCGATCTTTGGGACCCACTGTATAACTATCCAATTCATCTACCAGTTCACCCATTCAGAGCCAACCATAGTATCCACATTGTATTTGACCAACCTTCCACCTATACCCAACTTCGACATTAATAATTTGAATAGGGACCACCGCCACTTCACCTTATAGAAGTAAGAGAATCATGCTTTGGGTTTATTATAAATTGGTACATCACATATTCATGTCGATGTTACCTATGTTGAACCCATCGTCAAAGTTGTCTTTGAAACTCTCTATAACATGGTCGCGATAGAAATCATACTTCCATGTGAGCCTCACCAAAACCTACCATGTTCAAATGACATATCATCCATGCTCACCTTGGAATCCATACCATTTATTGGTCATGTTGGTCTCAAACTGCCATGACGTCTACATGTCCATATCATGTCCACATCGACCACCCTATATCTTTGGACACGTCATCGTATTTGCATATGCTCCATGCCAATATGCTATTCTATTCTGCCAAAGGCATTCACCAACTATATAACCACTATGTTGTTCTATGTTCTGCCCATCACTGAAGGTGGGTCCTACGTCAGCGCCATCGTAGCTATCTTCTATTTGTCGCATGTTTGACTCTCTACTGCTAGGTCACGAGATAGTCTATCAATATGCCAAATCATGTCGATCTAGGGCATCACGACATAGGATATCCTTGCCTATTCACCTCATGTTATTAGAACATCCAGGAAGCCACGTCTCTAATATGCCATGCAATTCTCCACTTCACTCTGCCAGGTAGGATCCGTCATCTATAGGGTCCACATACAACATCCATGCCAGCATCCATGTCATCGGTCGAAGCCTTTTTTCACCCATTTGTGTTGTACATCCATGCGCATTGGATAGCTTGCACACACACCAAATAAGACTAGGGGTGTTAGATATTATACATGAAATACCATGTACAAGTAGATAAAGTCTAAAGTGATCAAATTTTTATCTTTAATTTTTTTATTATTTTTTATTATATATTTTTCATTTTACTTTTATTTTTTTTTGTTTTTATTTTACTTTTTTTTGTTATTTTATTTTTAAATATATATATATATATATATATATATTATTTTATTATATATATATATATATATATATATATATATATATATATATATATATATATATATATATATATTTTATTGTTATTTTTTTAGTTTTCATTTAACATAAAAATCCATCAATCTTGGGAAAGTTGAATTATTGCAAATCAACAGTAAAAGGAAAACAAAGAACCAATATGGAATAATCAATAAAATAAATAAACCTATCACTCCCATTGGAACATTAGACATTCAAAGACAATCAAAACCCTTCAAAAAACAAAATAAAAATGTGGGTCCCCAATTTATGGGGCTAGTTGTGCAATGGCCACAACAAATGGTGACTCTACTGGGAAATGCTCCTGAGCATTTCGGGTGAAGAACCCAATCTGAAATGAGAACATAAAAGATCAGCAAAATACAAATTATTTAGCGATGTCCCGAGAAGGTGGGGGTAAACAGATTCAAATAAAAACAACTAATCCATCTGCCTTTGCTCAGTGTGTGACAAAGTGATTCATTTTTGCACCTCTGAAAACCATCCGGATTCCATCACCTGACTTGCATTAGGCTATAAAATATTGCTCATAATATTTCATTTTGAATAATATTTTTGCAAAGTCTCTTTTGAGCATAATTTGTTCAAACATAGCCCCACTGCCAGTCAGGCATCCATAGCCTCGGTGGAGATTTTCTAAACTAGGTGATTGATTTGATCAAGCTTTTCAATGCTCATTTTTTTATATATCAAGCTTTGTCTAGACAGAGCCCCACTGCCAATCAAGTGTCTATAGCCCTGGTGGAGTTTATCTAAACTTGGTGATAGATTTGATCAATCTTTGCATTGCTTGTATTCTTCTTTTATAGAGAAATTTGCAAACCTCTATGTAACACTTGAATTTGAGCATGTTAGAATTTAGCCTTAATTTGCAAATCAAGATAACTTCATCCTTCAAGACTTCCAAAAATACCCTTTAATATGTGGGTTACATGTGGAGCTTTAGCAAAATGTTTCATTGTTCCACTCTCCACCATTTTAGTCCCAAAATCTGAGCATGATCACAAAATAACTCATCCCCCTTTTCTCAGGTTCACCTGCTTTCAGATTAGGTATTCCAACCTACTTAACAAAGGAACACAAAAAATGGGCAAGAGGCCATAAATTAGCGACCACAAAACATCACCTCAAAACAAGGGAACAACCCAAAACACAAAACTAAAAACACAAACCAAAACCTAACCTAATGCAAACTAACAAGAAAGCAAAACAAAATAAAAAATTAAGGACAAAGCACAAAAACAACAAAGCTAAACAAAAACATGAAAACCAAAACTATATACAACAATATACAATAATGTACAAGAGGGTGCAAATTTTGAGCCATCACTTCCCTGGATCCCAAACATGATTAGCACATTTCAAAAGACATATAACATGATACGCATGCCAAGCTTTACAGGAATCCAACGAAAACAAGATTAGGCCAAATAATACAACAATATTCATCTTACCTCTCTCACCCCACCAATTTGATCTAGTTCCATTAGCAATCCCATAGTGGAGTTTCAAATCATCAAATTGATAAGACAATAATTGATCTTCAATTCTTTCTTGTCTATTCTTTAAAATGCAGATTTCACAATTTAATTCATGATTTAGAATTAGGCTTTCCTTTTCAAATATGAGATCTTGTAAATAGGAGCCTATTTCTAAAAATTTCAAAGCCAATTCATTTTCCATGTTTGTAGGCCAATCAAACTTATGTAACAATTTGCAAGCATCTAGGATATTTATTAAATGAGAATCATTATAAGCTTTTATCCTAGATTCGATTGTTAATTGTTGATGAACTTGATTCAACAATTCAAGCACATCAACTTCTTTTTCATTCAACAAAGCAATATCATTAGTGGTGTGAGGAGAAATTAACTCAAATTATTTATCAACCACAAATGGTATTTCATCATTGATAGCATTTGAATCCAACAACCAATTAGGCAAACCTTCACCTAGAGTTTGAATGGTGGAACACAAAAGGTGAGATTTTACCTTTGATACATTTTCATTTACCAATACTTGGAGAGGATTTGCAACTTCTTCCTTTCTTCATGGTCTCCATCATCATCATCATCATGTAGCCCTTCATCTTCATCCATGACCTGTTCATCAAAGACACCAAAATTAGGCACCCAATTAAAAACATGTCCATCCTTTTCAAACCATGAGTCTTGTCTATCTAGGGATGTGTCAAATAACACATGCTCCTGATCAACCATTTGAGTTGTTTTAGATAAAGTAACATTTTCAATTGGATCATCAATGATATCAAACCCAAACCATTTAGGTTCTGGAATTTCCTCTAGTTGAGGTGACATAGGCATTATAGGATCCTTAGGTGAAGCAATGCTTTCCATTTCTTGCATCTCAAATGGGAACAAAGTGAGTGAGTCTCCTTCTTTGCCTAGAATAGTAGAATCATTATCATCCTTTTCTCTTTTAGCAAGATGTTCAATAAACTCATATTCAAAATGATTGGATCTTGGAACCTTCTCTATTTCTACAAATGACTTGTCATCTTCCGATTGTACAAGAATTACCAAATCTTCATGCGAGATAGAGTTTTCAACATCCTGTTTGTCAAATGAAATAGAAATTTCATCAGTAGGAGCGTGAGAAAACAATGATTCCTCATACCTTTTTCTACAATTATAATAATGGTCATCTAAACCCATGGGATGAAACTCTATTGCATCCTCCTCATAACTTTCAAGCTCTTCAAGAAATTCTTCTTCAAATTCTTCCTTGTCATCATCTCGAGGATGTTGAAGGCTTTGATCATCAATTTTAATCATCTCATCCAAATTTATGGAAGGTCCTGATTCATCACATGTTTCAAAACTAGTCCACTCTAGGACCCCTCCACCTTCTAAAAGAGTATCACTTTTAGTATCTTCAACTTTTGTCTCATGAGGATGATTTAGGACATCATCAATATGTGCATCTTGAGGCCTTTGTTCTTGTAGTTGAGAGATATTTCCTTTAAGTTGTAGAACTAGCCTTTGCAACTTGTCTTGCATATCAGGTGAAGCAAGTGCTTCATTAGAAAGAGTGGTAAAGTTCTCCCATTTATTCCACCAACAATAATCATCTTCTAAAATTGGGGTGTGATGTTCAACCATTCCTTCACATTCTTCAAATTCAACAATGGGTTGCTTTTCAAACTCACCTTCATCCACCTTTGAGGGCTCAATTGTTTCTAAGAGTGAATCATGTGGTTTTCTATGATTATCCCAATCCTCACTTGTAAATAGGGACTCTAAGCCTTCTAGCTTGTCACAACTTGACTCATGTTGGCTTTCTTGATCATCATAATAATTGTCCTTTGAAAAAAAATGATGAGATTCTATTCTACCTTCTGGCCAATCTTCAGATTCATCTCCTGACTCCTCAAATTCACTTTCAACCACCTTTGGTGAGTCAAGGGTTCCTTCAATAAGATCAACTCTTGTATTTTGCTTCCAATGATTATCCCCATCTTCCTTTGTGAATAAACATGAAACAATATCCACATCTTGATGGGTTTGTTCACCCCAATCCTCATTAATGGACATTGGATTTGAGACTTGCACATCCTCTTGGATGAAATATAAGGTGGTTGTAATATTTGGACATTCAAATTTATCCCATTGATTGCTCACATTAGTCCTCATTTGATTCAGGGGTGCTATATTGGATGGTTGGTGTAGGTTGGAATCCATAGCTCCTGAAAAATAATTCATCATGGGAGAAGGTTGTGCCCCACCCTGACTCATGGGTGATACCTGATTTTGAGCCTTAGGGTTAAGCAATGATGATTGATCCACCTCATCCCTCTTCAAAATATACCATTGTTCTACTATTATTGCAGCCTCGTAGACTCTATGCAAGTGTGGATTTTCAATATTTTCCCCTAGAAATGTAGCAAGTAAGGGGTCTATGGCTCCCATGTATATTTGAATGGCTTCTTCTTCTGAAATGGTGTAATATGCATGCATTTTGATAAACGCCCTATGGAACCTTTCATTGAATTGGCTCATGGACTCATTAGGCTCCTTACAGATAGAGATAAACTGATTCTTTATCACAACTGGATCAACCAGTTTTTCAAAATGGTTGATAAACATTGCTTCTAGTATAGCCCAAGAAATGATAGAACTTTGAGGTAAGTGGATGTACCAATCAAACACAACCTCATCCAAAGTGTATGAAAACAACCTACAAGGAAAATCTGCATGCATAATTTGCAAATGAATTAACATGTCCTTGTATCTCTGAATATGTTCCTTGGCTTGATCCAGATCATGCCTAAACTAAGGTAAACGATCTTATACACCTTCAGGGATTTGATGGGTAGGCCTATTTAAATGGCTATAATAATCCCTTATCCAAGATGCAATTTGTGCCCTAGTTGGAATAACCGATGCCATTAGTGAACCTTAAAGAATATAACTTTAATACCAAAATTGTTAGTCAAATAAATATCTTGCAAAGAAACATGAAATGACTAACAAATTTCAAATGAACAAATCATCACATTCATCAATTATAATGCATGAATTAAACCATAGCAATAAAGAACATTCTCCAATTTGCAAAAGGTTAGTATCAATGCATCATCAATTGAAGAACTTTTAAATCAATGAATGTGATCAACAAAATCTCCTTAGTCAAGACCAATGTTTTCAAATAAACCTTCAAGTAAACATGAACAATTTAGCATCTAAATAGCAATAAAGTAAACCAATTCAGGCCCTCCTTCTAGCACCAAAATGTTGAGTGGATAATTTTACCCAATTGCAAAATCCCCACCACAGTCGGTATTAAACCGAAAACCCTCTCTTGCAAAGAAGTTAAAAAAAAACAACTTCTCCAAGGTTCCGCTATATAAGCATTGCACATGTGTATTTGTAATCTTGTAAAGATGTGTTAAATGAGTGCTAGGAATACCTTAGTGATTTGCAAGTAATTGTTAACAAGGGGCCTGTGTTGGTTTATTTTATCATGTCATACTAGTGATTGTTCATGAAACTTAAAAGAAAGAGAAATGTGATTTGTGATTGAATTCCTTTAATTATTGCTTGATGAATAAAAAGGAAATAAATATGCATGAATACCTATGAAATGTAATGGCCTTAAAATGTCATTATAAATTATCCCTCTTTAATGAAATCATAATTTTCATAAAGAAGAAATAATTTAATGCTTTAAAAATAATAGCCTTTGATATAATGTATAAATTACCTCTCTTTAATGAAATCAAAATTTTCATAAAGAGAAGCCAATTTATTGCTTTGAAAATGATGGCCTATGGAATGCCATATAAATTACCCCCCTTTAATGAAATTGCAATTTTCATAAAGGGAAGTTCATTTATTGTTTGTGAATAAAAATGCAAAGCTTAAAAAATTGATTTACCTTCAAAATATGAAATAATGTAAAATTCCGAAATTATAAAATCCCTATAAAACAACAATTTTCAATAATTTTTATAAATTCGAAATGGCTTCAGAATGGGATCAAAATTGTTTTGGATGAAATATTGAAGCTCATTCTTCACACCCGTATATTTATTTTTGGTATTTTATTTTTTTTATTATTTTTATTTTTAATCGTCGAAGTTTTAAAAAAATCTGCAAAAGGAAGAGTTAGAAAAATAAATATAAAAATCTAGAAAATAGAACAAAAAACTGAAAACGTAAACATGCAAGATATTCCAGTCTAATGCCACCCTACACAGCAAAACCAGGGATAAATGAGAAATCTCAAAAGGGTAACCTGACCTAATCAAACCTACAAAAACACAATTTGAGTTAGACCAAGTGCTAGCCTCTAAGGAAAATAAATGAAATCTACACCCCACAGATCTTCACGTAGTGCAACCTTTTTACAACATTAAACACAAGATAGAAATCCAAGAAAGCGTAGAGAAATATTGACAGTAAAACAACTACCCATTGAAAATTTCTCCCCCAATAATGCTCACAAGATGCAAGTTTCTGAAATTTTGTATTAAAAAATAATATTATGTTTTTCTTAGAATAGGTATTTTTCAGTTTCTCTCAAAAATCCTTCAGCATTTGGCCTCCAAGAGGATCGAAATCCTGTTTCATTGTTGGAGTACATATTTACAGTTTTCAATTCGTCTTTTCATTTCCCCCTTGCGTTGGTTCCATCTTCTATCTTTGTCTCTCTTCACATCATAGGAAACGTCTTTTTCGCTGTTCCCTTTGTAACTGTTGAATATTTATCTTTTTGATATGCTTTTTCTTCGTAACTCTTTTTATTATTATTTTAAAGCATTTGTAGCTGGGCTATTGAATGAGCTATACATTACCCTCCACCTTGCATATTCCAGTTCACCTGTCTGGAATCAAACATAGTCTCCACACTATGTTTGACCAACCTTCCACCTATACCTAGCTTCGATATTAATAATATAAATAGGGATCACCGCTATTTCACCTCCAAGAAGTAAGATAATCTTGCTTTGGATTTATTATAAATTGGTACATCACCGATTCATGTCATCATCACCTATGCTGAATCCATCCTCAAAGATATCTTTGAAACTCTCTGTAGCATGGTTGTGATATACATCATACTACCATGTGAGCCTCACAAAAATCTTCCACATTCAAATGATATGTCATTTATGCTCACCTTGGAATCCACACCGTCTATTGGCTATGATGGTCTGAAGCCACCATGATGTCTACACATCCATATCATGTCCACATCAACCACCCCACATCTTTGTACATGTCACCATGTCTGGATACGCTCCACGCCAAGCTACTATTCAATTTTGCTAGAGGTATTCACCAACTATATAATCACTGTCATTTTATGTTGTGCCCATAATTGAAGGTGGGTCCCATGTTAGCACCATTGTAGATATCATATATCTATCATGTGTTCAATTCTCTACCACCAAGTCACCGGATAGTCTATCAATACACCAATTCACATCGATCTAGGGCATCACGATGTTGAATATCCTTACCTCTTCACCTCATGTTATCAGAACATCCAAGAAACCACGTCCCTAATGTGCCTCGCAATTCCCCACTTCACTCTACCAGGTAGGATCCACCGTTTGTAGAGCCTACATACAACATCCACATCGACATCCATGTTGTCGGTCGAAGCCTCTTTTTTCCCATTCGTGTTGTGAGTCCGCGTGCCTTGGATAGCCTGCACACACACCAAATAAGACCAGGGGTGTTAGACCTTGTACATGAAATACCATGTATAAGCATATAAGTCCTAAAGTGATTAAATTATTATATTTAATTTTATTATTATATATTTTTCATTTTTTTTTTTTTTAAACGAAAAACCCCATGTGGGGCCGCCTTGGTCTGAGAGACCACGAATAGGGGTTCTATACCGTCAAAGTCACCCGGGAGTCGCACCCAGCCCTGCTCGCACCAACATTATCAATTGGATTTTGGGTACCCAATTCAACTTTTTGGTAGGGTGGAGATTTGAACCTGGGACCTCCCTTGGAGGATTGCCCTCTCCTCTCCAACTCACCTACAACACCTGGGTTATATATTTTTCATTTTACTTTTACCTTATTTTTGTTGTTTTATTTTTAAATATATATATATATATATATATATATATATATATATATATATATATATATATATAATAGATTTTGGGTACCCAATTCAACTTTTTGGTAGGGTGGAGATTTGAACCTGGGACCTCCCTTGGAGGATTGCCCTCTCCTCTCCAACTCACCTACAACACCTGGGTTATATATTTTTCATTTTACTTTTACCTTATTTTTGTTGTTTTATTTTTAAATATATATATATATATATATATATATATATATATATATATATATATATATATATATATATATATATATAATATATATATATATATATATATATATATATATATATATATATATATATTCTTTTATTGTTATTTTTTTTAGTTTTCATTTAACATAAAAATCCATTAATCTTGGAAAATTTGAATCATTGCAAATCAACAATAAAAGGAAAATAAAAAACCAACATGGAATAATCAATCCAACAACTAAACCTATCACACCCATCAAAATATTAGACATTCAAAGATAATCAAAACTCTCCAAAAAATAAAATCAAAAGGTGGGTCCCCAATTTTTGGGGTATGTTGTGCAATGGCCACAACATTACTTTGACATTTGACTCAAAAAATACTATGAAGAGATATGTTGACTTGGAATTATGGAGAGACATTTAGCCATGTTAACTAGTGAAATGCTCATTGTTCTTAGCCTTTATAAAACTTAATGAACTTGAGGGAAGGATGTGGTTTGATAAGGCAAGCAAGAGGGATTAGTGTTCAAGTGGAGAGTTTTCGATGTTGACCTACTAAAGGAGTGTGGTTGGATTTAGTAGGGAATCCCTGATGGGTCTTTACCCAAGCCTACCAAAAATAAATGAGGCTTAGAGTTAGTAGCTCTAATAAGTCTCTCAACCATGGTAAATGTGTACACATAGTTCAAAGTATAGAATACACAAAGTAGAAGGGTAAGATATGTTTTATTTAAGAAGTCACTACTATTTTAGAAATCAAAGTGAATAAGAGACACTTTTTGTAGGGTCTCTATAGCCTCCCCCCTACCTACACTAGGTTTTAACCCTATCTGGGTAGGTAGGTTAGTCTGCTTGGGGATAATTAGTTTTCTCGAGTAGTTCATGCATTGGGTGGGTCTTTTACAAGTAATTCAATTATAGTTTCAACAAAATTACTTGTAAGACAGAGCAATTTGATCTTTCAATCCTTAAAATTTTTAAATAATAATGCAAATAATAGATAAACTAATCGACAAGACAAACTCAATATCTTGAGAAGAACGATTTCAAGGAGAGGAAAAAATGAATTATAAAAATGAGATTCGTAAAATAAAAGAAAAAATAGAGAGGTGATAATAGCAAAAAATCAAGAAAAATGTTGTATCTATTTACATTTTTCTTTTGGCCTAGATTCTTCTAGCAATGGGTCAAAGGTGTTGCCCGTTCATTAAAATTGACAACACTTTACCATCCATGGTGGTGAGATTGCAAGTGTTTGGAACCATGACCTAAATATTTGATAGAATTTGCTATAGAGGGAGTCAAACTTGTGATGAGTATCTGATTTAGCTCTATCATCATCCCACTTGAATACTAGATCACCTTCCTTGTAATCCATCTTGGTGGCTCATTCGTCAAACCATATTTTGAACTCCTCCTAGTGTTGGACCATTATATTGAATACCTTATCTCTTTCTTCTTCCATGAATAATATAGCATTTAGTAGTTATTGCATTGGTTCAACATGGGTATCCTCTAGCTTCAACTACTATGTCATTTGAAGGGAAGCAAGTTCTAAGTTGACTAGAAGCACAACCTCCTTCTCATACACCAACTTGTAAGTAGATGACCTAGTAAAGGCTTTAGGAATCACTTTATCTACCCAAAGTGCCTTCCATAATTTGGTATGCTAATCTCTCTATGATTTAAATATGATTTTTTTTAGGATCCTTTTTATGTTCTTCTTATTGGATTTTGCTAGTCCATTGCCATGGAGGTAGTAATTAGAGGATATCTTAAGCAATAACCCATATTATAGAGCAAACTTTATCACTTTTCCTCCTTTGAAATAAGTAGCATTATTAGTGACTATTGTGGATCGTATCAAAAATACGGTGATGATATATTACTGTAGTTGGATGACTACTTCTTGATTGATTAATTTACCTGACACTACTTCCACCCACTTCATCAAGTAGTCTATTGTAGTGAGGACCCATATATGTCTAATGCTAGACAAAGTATTTATATTTTCAATGAAGTATAGGGCCCACTATTGAAAATTTTCTATAACCATGATGTAATTCAGGGGTATCGAGCAAATTTTCTTCTTCTTACCATAAATATACATTAAGATTTGTAGTTCTTAAACTAGTGGAAATAGCCAGATAAAATGGTAGGATAATAATATCCAAACCTTAGGATTTTGTATCATGGTTGGTGTAGAATAGTGTCCTTCCTCATCATGGTATTCCTTGATTAGGATTTTTGTCATTTTCTCTTCGAAACATATCAACAAGACACTACCATATCCTTTTCTAAACATAACATCATCTAGCCATGTATAATGTATTGATTTATATCATAGAACCTTTCCTTAGGTGTCATTCCATCAGAGACCTATTTAGAGACCATATACCTACAAATGTCTTCCATCTATACTCTTTGATCATTAAGTTCTATCTACTCTACTAGGGTAATTTTGTCCTTTGGAGAAAATATTGTTAGGTTTTCATATAATGCTCTACCCCTAATAAGCTTGGCGGGTTTTGTTTTTATATCAAATAATTGATTTTTTTTTATCCATACAACTCTATTGTCTTCCAATTCATGATGGAGTGCAACAAATTAGACATGAAGGTGAACTATAAATATGGATTTCTTCCTTGATGATATGTAATACCAAATTGTTTGAGAGCCTTTATAATAGCAAACACTTGTTTTCAATGAAGGTGTATATTTGTTTGGTGCTATGAAGGACTTAAATCATGAGTGAGATTGGATGTTCTTCATATTTATAATTATTTTGGGTTAGAACTATGATAATGATTTCATATTTTCCAAATACATAGAGATAAAAATATTTGAATGAATCAATATTTACTAGGACTAGGGCTCTAGTGATAGAATTTTTTCAGTCTAGGTTAGGGATACATCCTTTTTCAACAACTTGGTTATTGGTCTAACCAATTGTGCAAAATAGTTATAAACTTGAGAATGAATTAGATTTGACCTAACAATGACTAGATTATTTTGACTAGTATGTGTAAAGGGAGGTCTTGGATGTCTATTATCCTATTAGGGTCTATGGAAAGACCATCCTAAATGACCTAATAGCTTACCTTACTAGACTATAGATATGTAATTATTTAGATTTGGTGAGATACCATATTCTGTACATCTTTGAAAGATGGACTCTACATGTTTAGTATGCTTATTACTATCTTTTGAATATATAAATAAATCATCAAGATATATGAGAATGATCTCATCAAGTAGTCCTTCAAAGAAAATATTTGTGGTACACTAAAAGGTAGCTCTTGCATTTGACAACCCAAATTGCATCCTCTAGTAGGCAAATGTTCCCCACTTGATGGTGAGGGTTATTTTATATTGATCATCATCCTTTATCCCTATGTGGATGTACCCTAAGAATCCATCTAAGAGTGATAATTTGTGTGATCCTAAGTATAATATATAGCACATAGGGGATAGTGACCCTTTAGTGACACTCTATTGAGATTTTTAAAGTCATGAAATATAGTATTCCCTTTACTCTTACATATTGGAACTAGATTAGCAACATAGGTGGAATATTTAATTAGAAAAATAATTAAGGCACGTAGGATCTTTAGGAGTTATTTCTTTATCAGTACCTCAAATTGGGATTTTATTAGTTATTATTTTTGTCAGAAAGGCTTTGCACCTAGTTTGAGTTTGATAGTGTGTTCCATGCTATTCCTATCATGCACCTTGAGATCTTCATTAGACCAAGCAATGCTATCTTTTTATTTAGTGCAAATCTGCTTGAATAGGTCAATTTCTTCTTTGGTGCATTATTTTATTAGTAGCAATTTATTTCCTTCAACAACTTTGATAGGGTGGTAGGAATAAGTTTTTACCATGATACTGTAATTTTTCACTTATTGTATGGATTGAAAAACTTTCCAAAGTAATAATCCCCTTTGGTAGCTAGTTTATCCTTAATTGAATTACCCTTACTTTTATGTCATCCTCATGCTCATTTTTCTCTTTGAAATGCTGATATTCCTTAATAAGAAAATCAATTATTTGCTTATCACTATTGAAAACCTACCAATGATCTAAATTATTGGGAATTTCTGGCCTAAATACTACTAGTTCCTTTGATTTATCCTAAATATTGGTAGTGGGATTAAATTTTGTTGCCATTGCCACTAGCTCATCTGCTTTGGTATTCAACTCCCTAGGAATTACCTTAATTTCAAAATTGGTGAAGCTTTTCAACAAATTCCTAACCCAATGTTTGGACTTAGACATTTATTCTGAGTGGCACATTGGGAATTAACCTAGTTTATGAGTAATTTGGAGTTCCCAAATACCTTCAGGTTCTTGATCCCCATATTTTTGGCTTTCCTTAAGCCAATGCAAAATGATTAGTATTCTTCCATATTTTTACAATTGAATACTAACTGACATGTAAAATTGGTTTGTGCACCTTGTGGGTCTATGAGTTGGACAACTATGCCTACTCTATTTTTGGTTCTTGCACCATTGAAGTGCATTATATAGGTTTTGTTAGACCCTTGTTCCTACTAGCTTGTCAAAGTTAGGATGAAATATGCTTTCTCTAATATAATATAATTCTTAAGCCTAGTCTCTTCAAATATGAATTTTGGGTCTTGATCATCTTGAACCAATTTTATTATCATGTCTTTTAAACATTTTATCATTAATCAGGGAGCTCGCTCCAATTCATTATTCCATTCTCATCTAGTTTATGCAATAAGTAATTACATGGAGGCTCATTATCTATTTGGATCATCTTCTTATCTCTAGGCACATTCAAGTGAGTGAAACCATCACCAAGTTCCCATTCATATATAGTTTACATGCTTATTCTCTATACAACAACATACCAAAGTATGGAGAAAGGTCAACTACTATCACCTATTGTACTCTTACCGGTTCTAGATGCATTGATATCATAATTATTAAAGATTTCAAAAATCCTAAATTGTTTACTCTAATACCATTCGTATACATTATATGCCTAGACAAATTTGGTATAGGTAACCCACATCTCTTTGTAAAATACTTTTTGCATCACTATTATGATTACCCCTAAATCCACTATGGAACTTATCAACATATAAATTTCAATTTTCAAATTTACATAACATAACTATGGTTTTAGAATTTTAGGCTTTAGATCATTCAGGATGTCTACCACATTGAATTTAATATTAAATGGGTGCTTTGCTATTAGGTTTTATTATTCATATACATTGCATTGGTAGTTCTTGGTTGCATATTCTTGGAATAACATATTTATTTATATTTTTAATGGATTTTTAAGACTTAATACTACACATGATAGAATATAATATAGCTACAATATAATGAGGTTAATAAAATGATAAGAGTAGAATAATATGAGCAAATTAATATGTAGAATAAGGCTTATAATAACTCAAATAACATTCAATAATAAGCAACAATATGAATGTAATAGCCTTAATCATTCATGTACTATGCATGAAGAACAACTTACAATATTAATTGCTCAAAATGTATGCAATATTTATTACTCCACTTTCTCTTACAAATATGATAGTGATGTTCTATTTTCTTCGTAATGTAATATTTTACTCCTCTATCTATGTTATGCAGTATTTCCTCTATAATATAGCCATAGTAGTGTGAATATTTGGATACTTGATTGTTCCTTTCCATATACCAAGTATCATGACTCTTTGCTTCTTTACTTGATACTTGCATACTTGATGAACACTTGACTCTATATTGTATGGACACCTATACATGACTCTTGCACTTCTATAACTTGCACACTTTAATATAAGACACTTGTGCACATCTTTACATTACATATTTACACTTACATATAACACACTTGTGCACATAGACTCAACTTACTCTTGCACTCTAACTCATATGAAACGTGTATTTCCTACACATTGTAACTTTACATAACACTTGTTCATTTATTGCACATTCACATTTACATAAAAAGGGGAAATATAACTCACACTCTAAAATATGACTCAAACCTAATCTATTATTTACATATGTACCATAGGGGTACATTAGCATGTACCAAATGATGTAATATACTCCAAAACTTTTAGAGCTTCTTGCTATATATCTCATTGTTTGGGAAGGGCTACTGCCTCTATCATACTCACCTTGGTAGTCTACAATATCAAATTTGAATTTGACTAAGCTACTCTCACTATGTGCAATAAACTTTTTATATTGTTTAGTAGCCATTGTGCATCCTTCACTAGAGACAAAAGGATATTTGAGGTGTCACTTTATCTTATTTTGAATTTGGCCCCTCTTCTTGTTGCTATTCTTTTTATGGACTTATATAATTTTCCTAAACTCCTCTTTTTGATTTTTTTTTTCGTTTTTTCATTTGCTTTCTTTATTGGCATGTGCATATGCTTAGGTTGTATCTTCAGTACTATTCCCAACATTTCCTTTTATTTTTGTTGGTGCATAGATACAACTAGCCTTTTAACCTTCAAGTGTATTGGTGGCCTTCTTCTTCTTAATATGGTAGTACATTTTATTTATTTAAATTGGTTTTGTGTCGAGGTTTGATCCTCAAATGATTTTCTCTTTTCCCTAGTTTCAATCCTTGTTGATTTACATATGTAGCATCATCTTCAAATATAGAATCTTCATGGTTTTCTATAGTGTCAAAATTGGTAAATATTGCATTATTGATGTTTTTCTCTTTTCCCTAGTTTCAATCCCTTGTTGATTTGCATATGTAGCATCTTCCTTAAATGTAGAATGTTCATTATTTTCTATAGTGATAAATTGGTAAAGATTGCATTATTGAAACTTGTTAAGGTGTAAACTTACTGCTATGTTTGAGGTTATCGATAAGCAAGTTGATTTATTGTAGGTTCTATTTGACCCAAGACAATAATCTATTGAGTCTAAACCTGTTATTCATACTAATTTGTCTTGGAATATCTAAAAAATATTTTATAATCCATGGGATTATGCCCGAGAGGCATACAACCATAATACAATGATTTCTAAATTGATATTTACCATATTATTTCTAACCTAATTTATATGTTGATTATTTCCAAGGCACTTGGTTTTTAGTGAGATAGGGGGTCTTTCAAAGTTTCCAATTCTACTATTATTACTATTGCCTCTTTTCAATTTTATTCTAACTTATCATGGTTCTCATTACTTCCAACATTTTCCCTCGTATTAAGCTTTATAGAGGTGTCACCATTGGAATGTGTTAGAGTAAGTAGGATTGACAATTATATCTAAAAGAAAATAATAAATGAATTTTGACAAGGGTGTGTTATGATGTATCGATAGGGAATTGGGCTTGTAGTTGGTTGAGTGTTAAAAATAGGTGAAATAGAGGATAAAGATCCAAGAATTTTTTTTTTTTTTTTAGCATGGGTAGTATAGGCTATTGGTGGGGTAAGTGGTGATTTTCCTACCCTAATTAAAACATTTTTTGCATGAACTACTTCTTTAAAGGTTGTAGCTAGAGTGTTGTGGTTATCATTATAAACATAAAAGACAAGTAAGATTGTAAATCATCGATATGACATGGTAACACTTGTTATTCATTTAGTCTATTATTTTGAGGAATCAAATTTAAATTCTATAAGATTCTAGTGTAATAATCATGAATATTTTCTTGAGGGTATATTTGAATTACAATCAATTGAGAGAAAATATAATACCCGTTACCCATACTTCTAAGTATATAAATGAATAATTCTATGATTTATGCCCAACCAGTAAAAAAATATTAAGCAAACATTACTACCATAACACAACTTTATCACATAAAGAATAAATCAATAAGTGTATCATGATGTCTTCCTCCTAGATGTGATAAATTTATTTAAGTGTAGATAACATGTTATAATGATCTAATGCCATCTTATTCCCACTCCCATGAAAGGTAGATTAAGATTTCATAATGACATGTAGGATAGGATAATAGGATACTAGATTCAAAGGTCCTTAGATCCAATCGAAAAGTGGATTTTGAGGCTTATGTGGTTGAGGTGCCAAATTATTTTGTGGAGGTTAACCATACTGGTATTATTGCATTGGATAAGGATATACCATGTAACCTTGAGATGGACTTAGGTGGTTGAGGTGCCAAATTATTTTGTGGAGGTTAACCATACTGGTATTATTGCATTGGATAAGGATATACCATGTAACCTTGAGATGGACATGGAGGAATTTAAGGATAATGAATGGGTATAATAAGGTAGTATATAAGGAAGATTCAAAATTTGTAAAGAACAGGGAAATGGATTCAAATAAGCCCATTGTGGAATTGGAGGAAATTATATATTTAGGAAGGGAGGAGGATATGACAAGCCTTGTATGGAACTTGTTGTTTTAACAATGAATAAGCTAGGTAGAGATAATATTTATCCTTAGGTTTTCCCCAGGTACTCATACCTTGTGTTCCCATTTGGCTGATCAAAACTTACAAGTTTTGAGCAAAATCTTGGTTTTGGTTAAGAATGAAATTTTGTCTTGAAGAACCTATATTTAGAGTTATGCATTTTTTAAGAGGAAGATTTGATGCGTTATGCAAGATAGATATAGCTAGAATTTGAGATGAAGTTATGCTAATAAAAGGTGTGATTTGAGAACTATATGTTGGAGGTTGGTTTGCATTAAGTGCACTATGAAAGGCCATAAGAACAATACTTTCCCATGTTTAGTTTGTGAGAGTAGATGAATAACTAAATTTATAGCCAAGGAAACCAATTTCTTGGAATGTAGGGTTTTGACTAATGACATTGACCATTAGAATTTTACCTTTTGAGAGAGCAATATTATACATAGGAATTTCCTTAATCTCATCATCTTGATACATCCATATGATTATTTGTTCCTTCATTTTCCCTTTTGCATTCTTTCAATGATATGTAGTTAGCTTCGATGATAGATATTCTTTATTTGATCTTTTTGTTTTTGAGGGCGTATTTAAGCTTGAAATTACATGCATATATAATTGCATGGATAGAGTATTAGGGTTAAAATATAGAAATTTATAAAATTTTGTCTATAGAGCAATTCACCAACAAATTGGATTGAATTGCTAACAAACTCAGGTGATTTACTAGCATAATTTAAACTTAAAAAAAATTGACAAGTAGAGGACCATGCAAATTGCTCAAAGATAATCAATTTATTTTCAAGGTGAATCATTCTACTTGGGGAAGCTATATAAGAAATTTTTCTTTAAGTGAATCACTCCATTGAATATTAGCAAATCACTCTTTAGGTTAACTTGAAGAAATTTTACTATTTTGTAACGAATTGTTGGCTAGATGGAGCAAATCACCAACTAATCTAATCATTGGTAGAATTTTCTCAATTTGATTGAAATGTTGCCTACATATATTAGATGTATAATTAGATTTAAATTTGAGGCCTCATTCATATTTAATGTCATATTTATTAGAGTGAATTTCTAACAAACTCAGGTGATTTACTAGTAAATTGGAGTTAATTGCTAACAAACTCAGGTGATTTACTAGCATAATTTAAACTTAAAAAAATTGACAAGTAGAGGATCATGCAAATTGCTTGAAGAGAATCACTTTATTTTCAAGGCGAATCACTCTACTTGGGAAAGTTAGAGAAGAAATTTTTCTTTGAGTGAATCACTCCATAGAATCCTAGCAAATCACTCTTTAGGTTAACTTGAAGAAATTTTACTATTTTGTGGCGAATCGTTGGCTGGATGGAGTAAATCACCAAATAATCTAATCATTGGTAGAATTTTATCAATTTGATTGAAATGTTACCTAAATATAGTAGATGTATATTTAGATTCAAATGTTAGGCCTCTTTCATATTTAATGTCATCTTTATTACTTGCTCCACAAAAGAATTATGATTTTAAACAATAATGAAAAATATGTAAAGATTAATGTCAATTTAGGAGTGGGTTTGATAGATCATATTCTTGACCCTTATAAATCACTCTAGATTCAAGTTGTACAAGTTTTATATGTAGAGAAAATCATCAACAAAGTGGAGATAATCATTCCAAATTTGAAGCAAGTTGCTACCTATGCTAAAAATTGGTAAAATTTGTTTAATCTCATGCTAATAACCCCACTAATGCTAGAATGCAAGTTTGGAACCAAACTTAATAAATTTATCCAAATAAAGTGTTAAAGTCTTAATGTGGGATAAATAATGAGGATCAATCCTACTAGATATGCCAAAAAAACTATGTTGACTAGCATGTGATGGGTACTTTACTAAATATGTCTTTATGAGGTGACGATTCATTCCATTGGGTATGCTAAAAAAAGTATGTTGAATTGGAAAATAGTATGACTTCTAATTTTATTAATGCACCCCAATTGCAATCTTTCAACAAGTTATTTAATTGAAAGATTTATGGCCTCTTTTGACCTCTGGATTTAGAATATATCCCTACTATCCTTACTAGATTCTTATCTAAACTCATATAATTACATGAAATTAAAATAAAAAAGTAAATATAGAAATTAAAATGTATTGAAAATTAAAATTTTAGTTTAGGGTGCGAGATATTCAAATAAAAATATGGCTATAATCGTAGCAAGTGTGTGATCAATCAACATATGAGATCCAAATAACAATGATATTTTCATTTGATTAATATAAAATTATAAGGTGAATGACATGATGGGAAAAAATGTTGTACCTCAATCACCATGTATTATACAATCTAGGAGAGCAATGCCACTGATGGAAAGTAAAGGACTTATAAATTTCCTCCTAATTTCATGAGTTACAAAGCAAAATATGGATTTCATCAAGTGTAGCTCTAAATTCTCATGGTAAAATATGATGATCCCACACTTATTATTTATACTAGGAATTTACCCTTGAGTTATATGGGGTTAAAAATTCTTACTCCTAGTAAAAGTAAAACTTTGGGAATATCTTTAATAAAATGACACACCTTCATCAATTGGCATTAGCTCAACCGGTTAGATTCCTCAATATTTCAAGGATACCTAGGTTTGAATCTTGCCAAACAATATATGGATAATATCCAAGCTTTGTTGTAATACCACTATGTGGTGATAATGTAATATGGGTGGGGCCCGTTTCAATCCCATATAGCCCATTGAAAAAAAATGATGCACCTTCAAATTTTACATACCTCTAAAAGGCTTAGAAGGATTCTAAAATGAGTTATGGCACCATTACAAGCCAAAATATAACTTTCTAAAGTTTATCCTTGGGAGTCAAACCTTCCTTTTTACTCCTCCATAGATCAAGGCTTGATTCACTCTAAGTGAGCAAATCACTTGACTTTTCTAATGATTTGATAGCAAATCCTAGTGCTTTGTTTTGTAAGCCAAATAGGTCACTTTTATAATGGATCACTTATAAAACAAGTGAAATTTATGAGTGAATTAGTACTTTTGTTCAAACTTATCCAAAATTTGAGGGTTTGTGGAAGGTATCAATGAACTAATTTCACTATTTTGTATCCTTTCAAAATTATGATTCCCAAGATAGTAACTTATCATTATAGTTACTAATTCCCTAAATTTATGATCCACTAACAAATCAATGATTTTCATCCTCAAATTAGTGGATGAATCACCATAATTTTTTATTTTCTAAAGGATTTATAGAAATATTTCCAAGTTCCCAAGTCACCTACTCATTTGTTATGCTAACAATTCACCTGCTAGTTAGTGATTCATTTGTTTCTATATCATTTTTGTTTATTTATAGGATTTGAGATTATTTTAGTCTAATTTTCTATTTTTCAAGTATAATATACATTAACTAGGTTCATCAAGTACCCATACACTAAGAGAATTCAATATTTTATGAATACATGATCAAAGTCCTATGAAGCAAGAAGTGAAATTGAATTGTGAAACTAATTGGATATGAAGAAAGATACTAAAGGAAATAAATCTATCACAACTATCTAAATATAAGAATTAGAGGAATTAACACAAACCTCATTGAAGGAAAAGTAAATAGTGGTTACTCTAATTGAGACTATTTTCATCTCTAATTATCCTAGACTAAGCAATCACACCTTATGAGAAGTGACACAATAGGGCCACAATTGAGAGCATAGGGTTTGAATCAATTGAGGGACTTTGGGAGTTTTTTTACGAGGCTGGATCCTTGTTAAGATGTGATATTTATGTCACACTTGGAATCAAAAGGAAAAATGGGTGTGAGAAAAGAAAAAGTAAACACCTCAACAAAAGAAAAAAAGGTGACAATGTAGCAAAAGATCCACTAAATATACCTTTGCACAATAGGCTTGAACACTATATGCCAGTGGTAAAATATTCTACTTCCCAACACAATTAAGCATATATGGGATTTTCCAGTATAAACATGCATAAAGAAGGTAAGTCATAGGAATCCACATATCACTGATCCAAAAGTTGACACATGCCTCTCACACATACATGCATCAACAAAATCCAATGCAAGTAAATAATACAAGTACACACACATAGAAATGGGTTCATAGGAAGTCACATATGATTGATCTAAAAATTGATGCAAGCCTCCATATATATATGAAAATAGTGCAATTATAAAATATTGTGTCAAGAGTGGGGATTTGATTTACCCATAATCCACTCAGGATTTGACTACTATACAAAAGAAAATGAAGGGAGATCCTATAAGAGAATATAATTGTAAACTCATCGACCCTTACCATAGTCTATGCTACTACTATTTATAGATTACAATAGTAAAATTTACCTCCAAAATTATCTACAGGTAATTTTGACAACTCTAGCTACCTCTTTTAGGGATATTGAAAATTAAATGAGGTACCTCTAAGTAAAAACAAATATTGAATATGAAACTAATAACACCGTACTTCTCTTTAATTGAATGCATGAGTCATTTATTTCAAATTTTATTTGGTAGGTGGTCTTCATCCTTCTAGATGAAAATATACTAACTTATCATACCTACTTTCACCATAGTTCTTCTCACTTTACTTGACTAAGACATTAGTGGTAGCTCTAACATTTGGCACACTATTTGATCCTTTCAAAATATAGCCTACCCATAGGCTATTCAAGACTTTTGTTGTTGATGCTTGATTGGACACCAAAACACTTTTGATATTAGAGTTGAATTTTTTAGGAAAGACTCCCACTTTTTTTCCTCATTATCATATCTATCAAGAGTTTTATTTCCTTCACTTAATGGTTTTTGCACAACCTTCAACTATCAAAACTGATTATAGCATATTTTGTTGGAAAGACTATCTCTTTGAATATTAGTCTTATAAAATTTTGATTGTTTGTGGTTGGGACTTTGCCTTAAAGCATAAGTAAGTAGAGTAAAACCACTATACTTTTAGAATCTCCCAAGGGCATTCTAGCTTGCTTGAAGGAGAACTCAAAAATATCTTTTTCCTTGGACTTGGAGTCAATATTTTCAAATCCATACAAAGGAAAACATAAAAATTAAAAAAGAAATTTAGCAAAATGAGATCACAAGGTGGAAAGCCTCTCCAAAACTTGCGTAATATCTGCCCATTCTTCATCTGATGGGATTTGGGTCTACTAGAATTCACCATATAGTGCCATCACTTCATGCTTACCATCCTAAGAAAACTCTTTTTTTCGGTCCATTACTTCTTGTACTTGCACCTTGAGCTTTGCTACCAACCCAATAATTTGGGCTATCTTTTTTAAATAAAAAGGGTTCATCTACTCTTTAGAATTAAGAGGAAGTTATTTATTTGATTCAAACAACTATAGATATTCACCTTTTGATTAGAGTTTACTAAATTACTTCTAAGGTGAATGGAGTCCTACTTTCATCAGGGAGTCCACTTTCTCTTTAAGCTTCCACACAATATTGTACAAGTCATTGACCTAATTAATACATTGCTTTACTAGCTGCTCTTGTCTAAAAAGGCTGATTACCTTCTGTGCCATGACCTCCCTATTTTGTATACCAACAACAATAGTCCTAGAATCATATGCTTTGGCCAACTATGTTTTGTAGGTTATAGCTATCTCAAGTTTCACATTAAAATTTTCAAGGTCCATTTTTGCTTCTTCATCTCTCATGAGCCTCAGTAGTGCTAAAAATTTGACAAACCCAAAGGTTTGGAATAGAGTCAGCATCATGTTACCAAAACTATCCCAATAAGTATCCTGAAATTATTTAAAGAGGTTTTTAATTTTGATCCATTGCCTCTCTTCACTTCTTTGTTTGAAATCCTTCAGATCCTTCAACAACACATTCCTTTCCTAGTCAACCTAAGCTTGTTGATTGACAAGTTGATTTGAGATTTATTTTAATTGTTCTTCCTTTTCCATTAGGATAATTTAAAATCTTTCTATTTCAGTTGTTTAGTCAACAAACTCATTCGACTTTGTAAGGCTTTAAATTCATCCTATGAGTCCTTCAAAACCTTTTTGGTTTTCTCCAACTCTTTTTCTTTTCTTTCTAGATTTTAGTTAGTTGACTCATAATCATATTCAACCATCTTACCGGTATTTTTGGTGAGATTCAACATATCTAAAGGCTAAGCATCCTTTAGGTCTATTACCACTGTCATTATTTACCAATCTTGCTTCATAATTTCTTTCAAGGGTTTTGCTACTAATGGACTTCTATTTGACAACAATAATGCTCTCTATTAGGGAAAAAAGTGGAAATTCATCTAGGTAGTAGCTATTTGTTCTACCTATTGGGCTTATCTTTCTTGATTATACCTTGTTGTCTATTGTTGAATTTTTTGAAACTTTTTCCAAGGAGTGATAGTTGCCATAGTTTTTGATGTTCCTTTTTGCTATTCTAAAAATGAAGTAAATGCTTCTAATTATTTAATAAAAAAATGGCTATAGAATGAGATACAAGAGTAGCTAGGACCAAGGTTAAAGGAGAAATTCTTAGGGAAGGTAGCAATTGTATTTCCTCATGATTTGGGTAGGTTACTAAAAAAGCTAGATACGATGCAATTTATGTAGTGAGGGGTTCATGGGTATTTTTTGGTAGTGTTACTTCTCTTGGTTTTTAGGCCTTTTCCTTGGCCAAATGAGAGTAGGGTAGAATTGAGACTAATATCTTGTTTTTTCTTGGTTCTTTTATAATTGTGTTATTTTTATTGTTGTCTCCTTTGTTGGCACTATCTGCACATTTTACTTTCTACGTTCTTTTTTTGGAGTCCTTCATCTGGGAAAATAGGTGGAGGTTATTTTTGAATCAAAGGAGGAGATATCCCCTTACTTTGAGGAGTAGGAGAGCTCACATTTATTTCCAAAAAGGCCAATAATGACTCATGTATTTCTTATTGCTCTATTCTAATCAACTCTTTCCATTGGAGTACTTCAACAACAAATCCCTCCTCACTGGTTTGCATGGATTCTAAGCTTTTAACATCAAAATATTCTTCATTGTACATTTTTTTAATACTATATCCCTCTCTATTGAGCTAGGTTTTGCTTCCTTTTTTCTACTCAACTATCTCATATTTCACCATACCTCTATTTTAGCCATTCTCTAATACCTTTTTCTTAGTTCTTCCACATTAGCCTGATTCACTTTGTTCCATGGGCTAAAACTACCCTTTATTTTATAAAAATATTCATATGGATTTAGATTAGGTGGTAGTATAGTGAGCTCATATAGGTGGAGTGTTAATGTTTCATCCTTGGGACTTATAATTTTTTTGATCTTAGGCTTGTGTTGATGAGTAAACTTTGGTCCCTTTCCTGCTCCTTAGATATGCAGTAGATTTAATTTTAGGGTCATACTCCCATATATATTTAATTTACTCAAGGTAAAACTTTTTTAATTTATCTTCCACAAGGTAGGCTTCCATTTTTATTTGTAAGGTTATTCCTCCTAGGCTAAGTGGTTGCAGGTACTATGGTGCTTTCACCTTGCCACTACAATATTTAAAGTCAAGGGTATCAATTTCCTGAATACTTCTGGAGTAAATAATGGGTTAGGAATATGCCTAGGAAGGAGGTAAATAGAAAAATTGAAACCATGTATTCTAAAAATAGTCCCTTCTTTGGAAAGGAACCAACCCCCCATAATTGTACCATTTAAAATATTCTTGCAATTTACGTGAAATTTGTTTGATTTAGGATCCTTTTGTTGAAGTAATGGCTAGGATAGATAAACAATCAATGAAAATATAATAAGAAGAACCCTTGACCAAACATATTTCCCAAGTATAGATAGGTGCATCATTCCCTTTCAAATCCCTTTAACTTATTTTTAAATTAGGGAACCTATTGTTGAATTTTGAAGACTTAAACTTGAAAGAAATGCAACCACATGTATGGAAATAAGCAAGTTATGTTGTAACTATGATAATACCTCATAGATAATTAAGTAGATAATTGGATAAACATCTATAAATACTCATGCAATAGCCATTCATGTAAACTCATGAAAAATTGAAACTTGATACAATATGGATAGATTTCTCTACTAGTGCATGCCATGAGCAATGCATGCTTTATTCACCTTACAATGCATAGTCACACATATATATACTAGTATGTGACTCTTTAATTTCCTATCCTAAGGATACATGTGATTTATGCATGATTAAAACTTGTGCACATGCACAACTAACTAAGGGCACTTGTCCTTTTACATCATTGCACATTCTAACACGTGCATTTATTACTTCTCCCTCAAGTAACTACTTAACCTAAGATAAACTCCTAATCTAATAATGTACTCAAGGTGGCATATTGAAATGTATTAAATAAATGTAATATACTTGAACACATACTAGGGTTTTGGAACAAAATTAGGTGTGATAGAAAAGAACAGTATTTAAATATTTTGGTTGATGGAAATTTTTTTAGGCCTTCTCTGATATATTCATCTATTAACTCAATAAAATCTAAGGCTCTTGGTATCTACTTAATTCTATACAATATGCCAATATGAGTTATACTGACAATTATTTTGTGCTTCATTCCTAGAAGGAAAGCCATCATGCTTAGGGCATGTGTTGAGATTTCTTCAAACAAGTTGTGGGTGTTGGAAATTTGAGCAATTTTTGTTGTCATTGATGTCAAGAGTTTGATGTCCACTTTTCGTCGTCATTAATGTCATCAGGTTGTTTTTACAAAAGGCAAGGAAGTGGTTAAAAGAAATAGGATATAATATTTATTTTAAATATTATATGCCTAAAGAGGCCTAAAAGATTGAAGATCCAAGGAAGGAGAAGCAAGTTTAAAAAGAAATAATAATATTATAATATTTCAGGTAAAAGGATGAGGTGAAGAAAACGAGGTCCAAGAAATCATTAAAATAATCTATCCTTGAAAAGACCCATTGAGCAGTTTATAAAGGATTTAATTTAATTTATTTAAATTAAAATATTTTAACCTATGGTTAAAATTTTAATTTAAATAAACAAAAGGTGCCAAAGTTTTTAAAGTTCAAAGTTTAAATTTAAATTCGAAAATCAATTTTGAATTGGACCGACGTGTAAGCGCAAAGGACAAAGTGTATAAGAAGGGGAAATAATTTTCATTTCCCTCCTCACCTATGCTATTTGAATGCTAATGCTATGTGTAATATTTCGTGTGCTACTTTGCTAAGATAGAAGAGAGTATTCATGATTTTAAAATATTAAAAGGCAGATCTTGGTTGAAGTGCAAGTGTTACAGCAAAAAAGTTCCAAAGCGCTAGGTAGCACAGATGATTGTCAAAGACTTGCTAAGGTGCTCGCACAATAGAGGTCATGGTTTCAAATCCTACATGACCTGTTTTGCAAAGGAGGAAGACGTATTTTGTTTGTTCTCAAAATTTCTACGGAGGCATAAGAAGGAGTGCGTGAACTTAGGTTCATGTGTGGGAGTGTATCCCAACGACAGCTTAGCCTTGGGCTAAGGCATTGCAGCAACAGTTGGTCACAGGTTCAAGTTTGGGTGTAGCCAAGATATGCGCAATATTTTTGAGACATGGTCCAAAGACTAAGGTAAGCACTTTTTATTATTATTTATTTTTTTTGAAGTTTTGGAGGCATAGGTTTTATAAAGGCCACGTGATAATTATTAAGCGCATTGGTTGAAAGCATAGGGAGTCATAAGGTTAATTAAAAATATTTTATATTTTTGTTGCTTAGAAAAATAAATAAAGGTTTGGAGTTATAAGGGTTAATAAAGGAATTTGGTTTTTATATGTTGAATGTTATTTTGAAAAGGTTGGAGTTTATAAGGGGTTAGTAAAGGAACTTGATTTTTGTGTATTGAATATTATTTTGAGAGTTTGGAGATTATAAGGTGTACTTGAGTCTTGATATTTTTGTATGGTGAAATAATTATTGGGGAGAATATTTGTGTGGATATTTTGAGATTGGTTGTTGCTATATAACCTTGAAATTGGCAAAGAGGATTTTATTGTGATTAAGACAGGTTTTGAAGATATATCTCCATCAAAATAAAAGGTATGGGCACATATTCCTTATGAGTGAAATAGTGTTGGATTCAATGTTGTGAAATGTAAAGGTGGAGTGAAAAGGTTTGTTGGAAATGTTTGAGCGAGTTTTCATGTGCTTGATTTGTGGATGTTGAAAGTGTTAGAATAAATATTTATTCTCTTACGTTCTAATAGGATAGACTTACTTGAGTTACCACTCTTCCATGAGCTAGGTGAATTCTCAATTTAGACTAGTTCAGATTTATTGAGTTGTTGTAATCCAACGACTCTCAATGAACAACTTTGCTATTTATACAAAGTTGATCCATGGATTAATTAATAAGTTCTTCATCCTTTAGTAATACTTTGCATGTATAGTATCAAAATTCTAATATGGTACCAGAGCTAGGCTAGATTTTGCTTGCATTCAATTTTTCATAGAGCTGGTTCACCTTATTTGGATATTTTTTTTACTTCAAAAACTTGCTTAGAGTTCAAAAAGTCATACTCTTTATCCATTAGTTTTTTTCAACAAAAATTATTTTATTTTTGTTGAAAAATATTTGAATATTGTCTACTGTGTATATCTCTTTGCATTAAAGAAATTTTGTGAAATTTTGATTTTTTAACCTTATTTCTCATCTTTTCAAATTATATAGCAGATTTTTTTGTAAGGTTTATATATACCATATGGTATATTAATCCTTTAAAAGCACATGTTTTTGTTTCTCTTTAAAAGCATGTACTTTAGTCTATGTAGACCATTCAACATATATGCATTTAGTTGAGCTTGCGCCCATGACCCGAGGCTCTCCACTCGAAGCTAGAAATCATTCTTTTCTTTGTAAAATTTTTGTAGGTTATCTTCAGGGGTTTCCTATTTACTTCATTGAAGTTCATTGAGGTTCATGCTCATTGAAGTTTGTTAAGGCTCGCACCGAAGGTTTTCTGGCCAACCAGCTCTATGCTCAGCTCTATTCTAGAATCCCTCATAGAATCTATTTGGCTAGTTGGTAGAATCACATCTATTTGCCTCACATTTATCTCAATGCCCTTCAAAGATTATGGATTTAATTCCTTGGTAGTACAATCAAATTGGAACCCTTATATTAATTGGCACCCTTGTGTTTCTCATGTGCCATTGAGTCTTCATTGGTACCCTTACCTTCCACATGTTCTAAACTATCGTGTTGGATTTTTTTAACTCACCCACCCTTAATCAGCTTGGCACCCTTCAATGGATGTCTTCCAACGTCTCCCTCCTTGGTGCCCAATGTCTCATTCACAATATTTGGTGGCACTTCAGTTCTTTGACCTCGTGGAGATCTTCTTCATCCTTCCAAGAGCTATAAAAAGTCTTCCCCTCTCTAAAAAAATCATAATTACTTTTCTATGCTCTAATGTTTTTTTGTGTTACAGTGAAGAAGATTCTGATTTGAAACTATGTTAGTAAAAGAAGAATATAATGGCCACCCCCTTCTATGATTTTTTCCAATTTTTTGATCTATTTCTTAATTTATTGGATTGAAATAAATAATCATTGCGATATTTTTTTGCAGAAATAAACATTCATCTCACAACTCATTTTCCAAATGTATTTAATTAATAGCACACAACTTACAATATTTGCAAACCCTTGATATTAAATCAACAATAATATGAATACCTTTGTATGATACTTAAGATCTATCGATCCTGTGTGGACTCCAGCTCCAGAATCAATGTATAAAGCTCAGCAACGATGGCCTTCAGAAAGGCACCAAGAAAATGACCCTATGTGGAAAACCCAACTCCAGAAGTCTATTGATAAAGCACACATGAACCTCCTATATGGAAGTATCCAATACCTGATCCATATAGAGGTGATATTTCACACCTAAAACTATGATATTCTTGCCGAGTAAATCCATCTCAACAAGCCCTATGAATTTCTCTGTGAAATCCGATAGTCTCCTAAAAAAACTAAATCCTCCATATCCCAAAATGAAGCCTCAACACCATAATATAACATTGCATAACAATTAGGGCAAAATTAGGGTTTGGGGCACCCTTAGGGTTGCACATACTTTATTTTATTTTAATTCTAAATTATGTCATTTTCTTCATAAAATATTGCCACAATCCCTCCTTAGACTAGACATGTAAATTTAAGTTATTTTCAAAATTTATAACTTAACTTTATAACATAATGTTATAAAGTGGCCCCTTTTGCCTTCCTAGCATCGAGTCCCTAGGTCAACACTTGAAGTCATTGAATTATCACCTGGAAACTGCCAAATTTCCACCAATATGAGTCCCTACCTGAACTATCTAGCCTAGGGGACTCCTGTGACTAGGCTATGAGTCTCTGATCTAGCTATTGACGAGAAGGGAACATCAATAAAGATGAATCCCCTTATAACATCCCATAAGTGATCTTAATGTTATTAAATAATACATCACTTAAGTTATTTCATCCATCAAAAAATTGTTCACTAGTCCTTTGAACAACCATCAATTCCAGTACGCTAGAGAATATCACTGAGCTGCCAATCGTCATTCAAAACCCTAAAAATAGACACTGCTAAAAATAGTAAGTCTGATCAAGTGATCTTCGAACAAGTCCGTACGATCACCAAAAATGAGGTCTCTACCAATTTATGAAGATTCTGAAACCTCCACATGGCTCCCCAATGTCTAACTTAGCCGTGGGTGCTCGTGTATAGGCTAACCTACTCTACACACTGACTGCCTAGAAAAGAGGACATTACAGTCCACTCTTCCCAAATATTGCTTGTCCTCAAGCAATTCCTAGACATATCCCAATCAGTGATCTGCATCCCATCTGAGGTATCACAGAATACCTAGATCCCATAACAACTTCAAAAACAACCCACCATGCTGACACTGCACCACATTGATCACCACTACCCCTCTAACATGATGGAATGATAGCCGCCCCAACTAAAATAGTATGACATGATCTCTCTCCCAACCAACATCAGCATGCCATTCTAATCTGAATCAAAACATCTCATGCCACAACTGATCCAAGAGATAATCATCATAGGCCATTGCAACAATGATGCCAAAAGTACCTCTATAATCCTCAACTGACCAACATACCCCAAAAATCACACTTTGAAAGTGACTCGGATGATCCCATGTCACCAAATCAACTGTCATAAAATAAACACCCTCTAGAAGGATGTCATCCATCATTAGACTCAACCAAGCTGGGTGTAGATAAATTTGTATGATACCCGAAGACTCACCCATAATCCACTCCTATAACTCATGACGCATATGAGTACTGAGCTCCTAAGAAAATGTCATGCTCGATACTAAAATAGGATACTCAATAAACCTATCCAAAGAATGCCAATTAGAAAGCTATCCATCCTCTGTCATGTAATTGGTAGGGTCAGAGATAGCATATGTAAAAACGTAACTGGTGTTGAGCAAGGTGCAGCAAACAGTATTGTCATTGTTGTCAACACAGTCAGATAGATCTATTGATGCAATGGATAGGAAGTTCAAAAGCTAGTCATATGTAGAAGAAAAGAGTTCAAAGGTTACTCAGAGTATGTACAATGATTTTCCAAGAAGACCAAAGTGGACCACTTGCAAAAGATCAAAGAAAAAGACAAGTAAGAAAAGTGTCACGATATCGTGACATATACAACAGGCAAGAAAAACTGTTGCGATTTTGCGACATGTAGGAAGAAAGAGAAGAAGAAAGAAAAATTGTCACGATTTCGTGACATGTTGGAAGAGAGAGAAGAAGAAAGAAAAAATGTCACGATTTTGCGACATGTTGGAAGAGAGAGAAGAAGAAAGAAAAACTGTCGCGATTTCGCGACATGTTGGAAGAGAGAGAAGAAGAAAGAAAAACTGTCATGATTTCACGACATGTTGGAAGAGAGAGAAGAAGAAAGAAAAAATGTCACGATTTTGCGACATGTTGGAAAGAAAAAGAGCAAGTGGAAAAACTGTCGCGATTTCACGACATGTTGGAAGAGAAAAAAGCAAGTGGAAAAACTGTCGCGATTTCGCGACATGATGGCAGAGAAAAAGGCAAGTGGAAAAACTGTCATGATTTCGCGACATGTTGAAAGAAAAAGAGAAAGCAGGAAGAAGTGTCATGATTTCATGACAAGTTCGAAGAAAGAGAACAAGTTTGAAAAGTGTCGCGATTTCGTGACATGTCGTAGTTTTGCGACTAAAATAGGAGAGAGAAAGTGAGTTGGAAAAGTGTCGCGATTTCGTGACATGTCGCATTAGCATAGGAAGGAAGAGAAAGAAAAAGTGTCACGATTTTGTGACATGTCACATTATCGCAACTTGAAAAGTGCAGGAAGACAAAGAAGGAAAAGTGTCACGATTTTGCGACATGTCGCATTTTCGTGGGTTGAAGAAAGCAGGAAGGCAGAGAAGGAAAAGTGTCATGATTTCGCGACATGTCACATTTTCATGACAAAAGTAGAGACGAAGTGTACGGAGGTGAAAGTGTCACGATATCACGACATGTAGCATTTTTGCGGTCCGATACAAGGAGAAAGAGGAGAGAGAAAATAGTGTCACGATTTCGTGACATGTATTTTTGCGGGCCAAAGCAAAGAGAAAGAGGAGAGAGAAAATAGTGTCGTGATATCGCGACATGTTGTATTTTCGCTGTTCAAAGCTAAGAGAAAGAGCATGGAGAAAAGGTATCGCGATATCGCGACATGTATTTTTGGGAGCCGAAGCAAAGAGAAAGCGCTAAGAAGAAAAAGTGTCGCGATATCGCGACATGTCGCGGTTTCACGACCCAAAGGCAAGATAAAGCGTACGGACGAAAAAGTGTCACGATATCGCTACATGTATTCTCGCGGGCCAAAGCCAAGAGAAAGCATACAGACGAAAAAGTGTCACGATATCACTACATGTTGCATTCTCGCGGGCCAAAGCTAAGAGAAAGTGTATGAACAAAAAAGTGTCGTGATATTGTGACATGTTGTGTTTTCGTGGCAACAGCAACAGAAGAGTTATAGGGGCAGTTGAAGCAGATGAAGAATGATGTAAGTCGACGAAGATTAGGGTTTGTAGACGATGAAGATTAGGGCTTGCAGCCGACTAAGATTAGGGTTTATAGCTGACTGAGATTAGGGTTTTCATCATGAAAATGTTGTTATAAAAGCAAGGCTGTTTGGAGAATTAAAGTGTGTTGCATATGTCGTCGAATACGAGTCGAAGTGTGAAATGTGGCCGTAAGAGCGCAGAAAGTGCAGAAGCAGTGAGATGATGGTGAAGTGCGCAAAGTGAGCGAAGTTCAGTCGTAGTGCACAGAGAGCAAGTCGAGTCAAATTGTGCTAAGTGTCGAGAAGTGCAAAGTTCGAATGTAGTGCACAGAGTGCGAAGTTCGATCGTAGTGCACAGAGTGCGAAGTTCGATTGTAGTGCACAGAGTGCGAAGTTTGGTCGTAGTGTGCAGAGTGCAAGTTGTTGAATCATTCTAAGTGTGAAGATCGCAAAGGAAGCAGAGTGCACAAAAGGGGAGAAGATGATCGTTCAATAGTGAAGCAGCAGATTGTGCGAGGTGATAGCACAGAGAGAGCAGAGTGCGCAGAGGACGCAAACATGAAGCAGACCAGTCAGGGTCTTGTAAAAGCATAGGGATATCATTATCATTCTTCTATTTTCATAATTGAAGTCCAAGTTGGTGCTTGGCATAAGGGGTTGGTGCTCCTTCCAGTTAGTGCTGGTAAATCAGGGGTTGGTGCTCCTTTCTGTTGGTGCGGATAAATCGGGGGTTGGTGCTCCTTCCAGTGGATGCTGGTAAATTGTTTGTAAAGTTGTTTCTTTGCAAAGGTTGGATTTGGATGGTAGTCCAAGCAATCATTCTTGAGGAGTAGCCAAATTGGTGAACCTCGTTAAAACTTGTGTTGTGTGATGTTCTCTTGTGATACTTGCTTTATCTGGTTTTAAGGTTTCATTATTTCAGTTTTAAGAGCTATAATTTCAAGTTTAAAGAACTACACTGATTCACCCCCCCTCTCAATGCCATTGTAAGAATAACAACTGGCCACCCAAAAAATGTATATGCTACCAGAATCTAAATACCCCATACTAATACTCTGACTCCTTGGGTCAAATAGGACATCACCTGAGTACAAGTGCTCCCCGACCATCCATAAGTCCACCAGTATCTAAGCTCAGCTCAATATCTCTCTAATCTACCTTAATAGACATAGTTGGATCAATATCATTGTTGCCCAAAGAGTGAAAAATAGAATACCACTCCATATCATGATCAACCCTCACCCAAAACATGCTCCTACCATCATCCTCAAGGCTCATAGGTGCAAGCCTACGATCCTAGGTGAGTGAACTCAAATCCAAAGTGGCCCTATTAGATGGAAACTGCATCCCACCAAGAAGAGTATGAATGTCAACTGGTTAGTAGTAAGGGATGCATGTCGGTATAACACACGACCATGCCACCTTAGCCTCTACTGAATCATCAACTGTCTCCTCACCTTGCGATGTGTCCACAAGGTTAGACTCATAGTCATCATGTACAATTTGAGGGTAGCATGAATCTCTCAACTCAAACAAATAATCTCGCTAACATTTTACAATCCCTGCTACCAACTGATTAGTCTCTCTATATCTCCCTTCATTTTTGATAGACATTGTTAGCTGGCTCTTCCAATTTTTACCTAAATTGTCATAATAATCAAAATTAAGTTGGCTACTACCAAAATTTAAACAAAAATTAGAACTAATCCCATGCATATCAACAGTATTTTCCAAGCCTTTCCATGCTTCCTGAGCCCCCCTGTCGTTATACTGAGGAGATGAACCATCCCAATAGTCTGATTTGTTATCAAAACCACCTTCAAGTATGTTATGGTTAGAAAAAACATGTATTTTATCATTGAAGAGGGCTGCTCCGTACCTTATGTCATCATGTGCATGATCCCCTTGTGACTCCAATTGCATCTCACTTGGTAGATCCCCAAAGTAGATGTAACTATTAAGAACCTGCATCATAATGGATTTGATTGTAGAATGCAACCCCTGTTCACCTGTACTATCACCACCAAGATGTGATGGGTGAATATCCTATGGTGTTGATCGAATGTTCTCATGAAGTACAATCTCATCATCTGTATGTACATCCCTATCTTCTAGGTTAACCCATGATTATGACACACCTACCTCATGGGGTAAGGTTTCTTTTTCATCACCAATTTTAGATTTGCTTCCCCTTTCTACAAATGCCACTGGATTTTTAGCCTTAACTAACTCTTTCCCTATCCTTGATCTTTTATGATGAAGTTTGGTCACCAATTGAGTGAACCCCTTTGCGTACCCCTGATCATTCATATTGTCACGGATCTTCTATAGCTCACACAAATTTTTTTGTTGATTCTTAGAAAATTCCTTGAGGGAATCCATATTCTCTTCTGATTGATTCACCCAATGTTTTGCATAACTCATCATTGGCATTATGTCAAATAGTTTACCCAATTTCTCTTTTGAAATGCAAAGGCTATGTCTGAGGGTTTGTTTAGGTTGAATATATATATACTCAGATTTGTTGAATACAAACTGCTATCAGCTAAAGAGTCTCCAAAAATAAAAGTACCAAACTCTTGAAAACCTTGCTCAATTATTGATTTCAACTGGTTATTCCCTTACTGTTTTCTTATTTTTACTATCTGCTGACATTAAATATCTAATGTTAATGTTCTGCTATGATTATTTATGCCTTGCAACCTACTTAATTCCAATACTGTTGTCCTATCCCTATTAATATTGACATTATACTATGATAAATAATGATGGATATAGATCTATGTCAAAGTAGAACCATTCTCTTTTATTGATGCCAACAACTGCAGGTCTCTTCTATAGCCTATACACAAATCACTTGTTATTTTTTATTGATGCTATGGTTTGACTTTGCTACAAAATTTATTCAAAATTTCTGCAGTCCTTCCCTTAGATATATTTCAACAAATAGTTTGTTGTTGATATTTTGATGCAACTTCTCCTTTCTTCTTATAGTTATTTTTTCTTCTTGGAAGATGGTTTTTCCCATGTGGTTTTTTCACTATCTCTCTTATATGTAATAACATTGTATATGAGTACCTCATCAGGCCCAGTTGCTAGGACTCATTCCTTTTTTTTTAATGTTCAATGAGAAAAATATTCACCATACGAAGACATGCCTCTTATTTTTATTTTTTGAAAGATGGTTTTTTCCATGTGGTTTTTTTATCATCTCTTCAATAAAAATCATTGTACATGAGTACCTCATCAGTCCCTGTTGTTAGGACTTATTTGTTACATTCACCCCTAGTATCACTTAAGGGTAGGTGTTAGAATAAATATTTATTCTCTTAAGTTCTACTAGGATAGACTTATTTGAGTTACCACTCTTCCATGAGTCAGGTGAACTCTCAGTTTAGACTAGTTCAGATTTGTTGAGTTGTTGTAATCCAACGACTCTCAATGATCAACTTTGCTATTTATACAAAGTTGATCCATGGAATAATTAATCAGTTATTCATCCTTTAGTAATGCTTTGCATGTCTAGTATCAAAATTCTAACAGAAATAACATGAGTATCATTGCTATGTGAACTATCTTGAGATAGGATTTGTGAAAGAACATGAGTATCATTTTTATGTGAGATTGAGAACTATATTGAACTAGGGTTTGTGAAAGAACATGAGTATCATTGTTATGTGAGATTGAGAACTATCTTGAGCTAAGGTTTGTGAAAGAACATGAGTATCATTGTTATGTAACATTGGAATAATTTTGAGTCAAGGTTTGAGACCCATACTGTGAGTTGTTAGAAGTATAGTGAAACACTTGGTTAGGGTTTGTAAGCAAGTTGTGTTTCATTGAGTGAATGATTGAATGAATTTGGATGAACATTATTGATTGAATGCATTGAAGTGATAGTTCAAGTTTTGTGAAACAAATTATACTTTATTTATAAATTGTTTTGAAAGAGAGTTTGAAAGTGGAAGATTGTTTTGTTGAGTACAAAACATTATGAGTGTGAAACATATTGAGTCTTTGATCATTCTATATATGTTCTTGTGGTTAAAAAATATTATGAGTTAAAATTTTCTGTGTGTTGAAGAGGTTTTCTAAAAGATATTAAATTAAGTTTTGTATGTAATTTTTGCTATGATTTGAATAAGCTTTTATGAAAGCTTAAGGATATAATTAAGCAAGCTTTTGTGAAAGCTTGTGGGCAGATTTGAGTAATTCCTAGAGGGGACTTAAGGACAGAGTCAAGCAAGCTTTTGTGAAATCTTGTAGGCATATTTGAGGTAAGTCTTGGTGAAGACTTGTTGATCAGATTTAAGGTAAGTCTTGGTGAATACTTGTTGAGCAGATTTAAGGTAAGTCTTGGTGAAGACTTGTTGAGAAAATTGGGAAAGTTCTAGAGAGGACTTGTTGGATAAATTTGAGGTAAGTATTTGAGAAGACTTGAGAGCAGAGTTGATTGATTTATTTGTTCAAGTTTTGAGTTAAAGCTTGAGGTAGATCTAAGAAAAGTTGATTTGTGATTGGATCAAGCTTTGTGTTAAGGCTTGAGGACATATTTGAAGATAGAGTTTGGTGCATATTTAATGGTAGATTTATGCCATACCAAAGATGGACTTGAGAGAAAATTTGTGCTAGATCGAGGATAATGTTTAGTGCAGATTTGAGATAAAGATTGAGCAGATCTAAGAGTAAGATTTGGAGGTGATAGAGTAGAGGATAATAATCTCTAGTGGATAGAGATCCATTAGCTAGGGTAGTAAGGATATAGGTCTTATGAGTGAGGACATAGGTATTCAGTGGAGAGAGATCCACAAGCCAGTGTAGTGGGAATAAAAGTCTTCTAGAAGATCACCAACTAGAGCAGAGGAGAAAGAGTTCTCATGTAGATAGAGATCCATGAACCAACAAAGGGGATTGGTGTCTCCTATGGATTGGTGTCCATGAAATATATTAGGGGATTAGTGTCTCCTTTGGATAGAGGTCCATAAAAATTGTAATAGGGAAGGATTCCCAAGATATTTTTTGAGATAATTTTAGTGAAATATTTTCTCCGTGGAGTAGCCCACATTGGGTGAACCACATTAAATTGGTGTCTCTATTATGTGTGATGATTTATGCATTACTTTGATTATTGCAATTGATATTACCATTGATATATTGGATAATATTATTTAAGAATAAAAGTAAAAGCTAATATTATACTGTTCACCCCCCTCTCAGTATAATATTGTGGTCTTCAATTGGTATCAGAGCAGGTCCCTTCATAAGAGTTTAAAACATGAAGGAAAAGCTTATAGGAACACAAATGGATTCTTAGAGTGGATCTTTAGGAAATAAGGCACAATTATTAAATAGAAATTTTGGAGTGTAAGAATGAATATTTACCTAATGGCACAAGGAAATAATATATGGTAAGCAGTTGAGGATGGGTACACACCGCCAACTACTCCACCTACAGATAAATATGATAAGCTCCTACAACTGAATAATTCAAAGGTAATTAATGGAATCATAAGTGGTTTACGTGAATCAAAGTTTGTAAAAGTTATGCATTGCACATCAACAAAAGAGATTTGGAAAAAGTTGAAGAAAACATATGAGGGAGACAAAAAGGTCAAGATGGCAAAATTGCAAAATCACAAGAAAACATTTGAAGACCTAAAGATGAAGGATGAGGAAGACATTGCTACATACTTAATTCGTGTGGATGAGGTTGTTAACTCCATGCAAGGACTTGGGTTTAAAGTTGAAGAAACAAATGTTTGTCAAAATATTTTAAGGTCACTCCCTATGAGGTATAGTGAAAAGGTTTTAGTCATAGAAGAAACAAAATATATTGGAAATTTGACAAGGGATGATCTACATGGAACTCTCATATATTTTGATATGAGAATAGGAAAGGATCCTATCCCTCAGAAAGAAGCAACTTTTAGAGTTACAAAGAATACAAAGTATAATAAGTCAGATTCAAGTAATGAGTTATCCAGTGATGAAGAAGTAAACTATGGCAGAGGGAACAAGGACACAATAAAGTATAAAGGTACAAAAATAGTTAAGTGTTTCAATTGTGGTAAATATGGTCACTATGAATCTGATTGTCCAAAAGCTAGAAATAGCAGTGGTGAAGAGAAACTGGATCACAAGAATAGGGAAGCAAGAAAATATAGGTATCAAAAGAAAAGCAAAGATGGACAAGGCAAGCAAGGAAAGAAGTTTTTCCAAATGCATAAGAAGAGTTTTAATGTAGATAATACATGCAAGAGTTCAAGTGATAGTGATGGAAGATCCTCAGATAATGAAGAAGAAGAAATGCTATTTCTGATAGTAGAAAAAGAAAATGTTAAAAAATAAAAAAGGGAACCAATAATTCTCAAGTGTTTTAGGTGTGGTAACTTTGGTCATCTTGAAGATAATTGTACAAGGAATGGGTTCAATTTCAATGAAGATGAATATGAAGATGCTCTTGAAGACCTATAAGAAGAAAGTCTCCTTTTGGCAATAGAAGAAGAAGGAGGTGCTCCTATTGAAGATAAATCAGAAAGGAATGAAGATGATCTAAAAGACAAAGAATAAAAAATGAAGAGGAAGGAGAAGTTGATATTGAAGGTGAGCTTATTTATGCTCTTAAGGAATTAAGGAAGGTAAGAAAGTAGAACTCAAAACTCAAGCTTCAATTTCAAGAATGTGATGAAGAGAAAGGAAAACTTATACGAGATCTAATAAACTCAATAGCTAATACAAGGAGATTTAAAGATAAATTAGAGGTAAATGTTTTAGAATATGAAAGGTTAGAGCATGAGGTAGCTTCACTAAGTAAGGAATTAAAAGAGTCTAAAGAAAAGCTACACAGGTTTGGGAGAAGCTCAAAGACCTTGGATAAGATTATCAAGGTACAAAGATCATCAAATAAAACAAGACTTGGTTTTGAAGAAGAACATAGAGAACAAGGAAAGGAGTCAATCTCAAGCTCCAAATAAGAAGAATATTCAAAAGAAGAAATTGTAAGAGAGAGTGAGACTTCTGAGGATAATTTGGAAAATAGAAATTTCAACAAGGAAAGGAATAATGCACAAATAAGGAATAGATGGAACATGAAACATCACAAGGAAGAAGAGACTAAGAGACAAATGGGTTTAAGGTAAGGTTTCCTCAATGGATGTTGCTTCTCATGTCATAGGTTTGGACAAAAGGCTATGCAGTACAAGATACATGAAAAATAGGGACATGGTTTCACCAATAGAAATTTTAGAAATGGGCATCTCTTTCAAGGGTATTTCTACTCTTGTAATTAGTTTGGTCATAAAGTAGTTAATTGCAGGGTTCATAACATGAGTGGATATGGCTTCACTAAGAGGAACTTAAAAACATTTGCACCTTCAAGGAATCACAACATTAAGTGTTATAAGTGCAATAATGTTGGGCATATGGCTAAGTGATGTAGAACAAAATTTTCAGAGATAAGAAAGAACAAGAATATTTAGAGGAATCAGAAGGATCGGTTGAGGAAGAAGGTGGACAAAGAAAAAGAACATTGTATGATAGGAGTAGAGATAATCCCACCCCAAAATTAAACACCTCAAGGAGAGGAGGTGGGGAGGGGGCTGAGCTAAGAGTCTTATATTTAGTCCCAAAATGTGGACCTTTTCCATTGATGACAAAGGGGGAGATATTTGAGTTAGGGCGAGAGAATTCATTTAGAGGGAGCAGTTTCTCAGGGGGAGTAGAACTGAAAAGGTAAAAGAAATAGTTAAAGGAAAAAGGGTTACCTTCAATGAAAAAGGGGGAGATTTTTGGAAATTTGAGCAAGTTTTGTTTTTTTTTTATTTATGTCAAGAGGTTGATGTCCAAGTTTCGCCATCATTAATGTCATCAGGTTGTTTTTCCAAAAGGCAAGTAAGTGGTTAAAAGAAATAGGATATAATATTTATTTTAAATATTATATGCCTAAAGAGGCCTAAGAGATTGAAGACCCAAGGAAGGAGAAGCATGTTTAAAAAAAAAATATTATAATATTTAATATTATAATATTTTGGGCAAAAGGATGAGGTGAAGAAAACGAGGTCCAAGGAATCATTAAAAATAATCTATCCTTGAAAAGACCCATTGAGTAGTTTATAAAGGATTTAATTTAATTTATTTAAATTAAAATATTTTAACCTATGGTTAAAATTTTAATTTAAATAAACAAAAGGCACCAAAGTTTTCAAAGTTCAAAATTTAAATTTAAATTTGAAAATCGATTTCGAATTGGGCCGACGTGTAAGCGCAAAGGACAAAGTGTATAAGAAGGGGAAATAATTTTCATTTCCCTCCTCACCTATGCTATTTGAATGCTAATGCTATGTGTAATATTTTGTGTGCTGCTTTGCTAAGGTAGAAGAGAGTATTCATGATTTTAAAAAATTTAAAAGGCAGATGTTGGTTGAAGTGCAAGTGACATGGCCAAAAAGTTCCAAAGTGTTGGGTAGCATAGATAGTGGTCAAAGACTTGCTAAGGCGCTCACACAATAGAGGTCATGGTTTCAAATCCTAGGTGACCTGTTTTACAAAGAAGGAAGACGTGTTGTGTTAGTTTGCCAAATTTCTGCGAAGGCATAAGGAGTGCATGAAATTAGGTTCACGTGTAGGCATGTAGCCCAATGACAACTTAGCCTTGGGCTAAGGCGCTACGGTGGTAGTTGGTCATGGGTTCAAGTTTGGATGCAGCCAAGACGTGCACAATATTTTTGAGACATGGGCCAAAGACTAAGGTAAGCATTTTTTATTATTATTTAAATTCGTCGAAGTTTGGGAGGCACAAGTTTTATAAAGGCCACATGATAATTATAAAGTGCATTGGTTGAAAGCATAGGGAGTCATAAGGTTAATTAAAAATATTTTATATTTTTGTTGCTTAGAAAAATAAATAAAGGTTTGGAGTTATAAGGGTTAATAAAGGAATTTGCTTTTCATATGTTGAATTTTATAAGGGGTTAGTAAAGGAACTTGAATTTTGTGTATTGAATATTATTTTGAGAATTTGGAGATTATAAGGTGTACTTGAGTCTTAATATTTTTGTATGGTGAAATAATTATTGGGGAGAATATTTGTGTGGATATTTTGAGATTGGTTGTTGCTATCTAACCTTGAAATTGGCAAAGAGGAGTTTATTGTGATTAAGACAGGTTTTGAAGATATATCTCCATCAAAACAAAAGGTATGGGCACATCTTCCTTATGAGTGAAATATTGTTGGATTGAATGTTGTGAAATGCAAAGGTGGAGTTAAAAGGATTGTTTGATAAGCATTGTTGGAAATGTGAGTGAGTTTTCACTTGCTTGATTTGTAGATGTAGAAAGAACATGAGTATCATTGTTATGTGAACTATCTTGAGCTAGGGTTTGTAAAATAACATGAGTATCATTGTTATGCGAGATTGAGAACTCTCTTGAACTAGGGTTTGTGAAAGAACATGAGTATCATTATTATGTGAGATTGAGAACTATCTTGATCTAAGGTTTGTGAAAGAACATAAGTATCATTGTTATGTGACATTGGAATCATTTTGAGTCAAGGTTTGAGACCCATAGTGTGAGTTGTTGGAAGTATAGTGAAACACTTGGTTAGGGTTTGTAAGCAAGTTGTGTTTCATTGAGTGAATGATTGAATGAAGTTGGATGAGCATTATTGATTGAATGCATTGGAGTGATAGTTCAAGTTTTGTGAAATAAATTATACTTTATTTCTGAATTGTTTTGAAAGAGATTTTGAAAGTGGAATATTGTTTTGTTGAGTACAAAATATTGTGAGTGTGAAACATATTTATTATTTAATCATTCTATATATATTCCTATGGTTAAACAAGATTCTGAGTGAAACTTATATGTGTGTTGAAGAGGTTTTCTAAAAGAGATTAAATTGAGTTTTGTATGCAAGTTTTGCTATGATTTGAATAAGATTTTGTGAAAGCTTAAGGACATAATTAAGCAAGCTTTTGTGAAATCTTGTGGGCAGATTTGAGTAAGTCCTAGAGGGGACTTAAGGACAGATTCAAGCAAGATTTTATGAAAGCTTGTAGGTAGATTTGAGGTAAGTCTTGGTGAAGACTTGTTGAGAATATTTGAGGTAAGTCTTGGTGAAGACTTGTTGAGCATATTTGAGGTAAGTCTTGGTGAAGAATTATTGAGTAGATTTGAGGGAAGTCTTGGTGGAGGACTTGTTGGACATATTTGAGTTAAGTCTTTGAGAATACTTGAGAGCAGAGTTGATTGATTGATTTTTTCAAGCTTTGAGTTAAACCTTGAGGTAGATCTGAGCAAAGTTGATTTGTGATTGGATCAAGCTTTGTGTTAAGGCTTGAGGATATATTTGAGGATAGAGTTTGGTGTAGATTTAAGGGTATATTTGTGCCATACTAGAGATAAACTTGAGATCATATTTGTTTTAGAACGAGGATAGTATTTAGTGTAGATTTGAGATAGAGATTGAGCAGAGCTGAGAGTAAGCTTTGGAGGTGATAGAGTAGAGGATAGTAGTCTCTAGTGGATAGAGATCCATTAGCCAAGGTAATGAGGATAAAGGTATTTAGAGTGAGGATAGAGGTCTTCAATGGAGAGAGATCCACAAGCTAGTGCAGTGGGGATATAAGTCTTCTAGAAGACCACCAGCTAGAGCATAGGAGAAAGAGTTTTCCTATGGATAGAGATCCATGAACCAACAAAGGGGATTGGTGTCTCATGTGGATTGGTGTCCATGAACTTGATTAGGGAATTGGTGTCTCCTTTGGGTAGAGGTCCATAAAAATTGTAATAGAGAAGGATTCCCAAGAGATTTGTTGAGAAAATTTTAGTGAAATATTTTCAACGTGGAGTAGCCCACATTGGATAAACCACGTTAAATTGGTGTCTCTATTATGTGTGATGATTTTTGCATTGCTTTGATTACTGTGGTTAATATTGCAATTGATATATTGAATAATATTATTTGAGAAATAAAAGTGAAAGTTGGTCTTAGACTGTTCACTCGCCCCTCTAAGTATAAGCTTGTTTCCTTTAGTAGGAAATAAAACCATATATAACTAGGTCTTTTCAGCTTATTCTTGTATATTCTAACCTCAAAAAGGGCATCTTCTCTACTTGTGGAAGCTTCTCAAAAATTTTCCTTTCTACTTCATTGACATACACCTCATATTTTGGCTCATCAATCCTTAATCCCATATTAAACTATAGCCAATCCCTAGGAGATTTGCATTATTAATTTAAAAATATTAATCAAATCCATAGATATCCCCAAGTCTTCCCCTAATTCCTATATCCTCCTCAATATTTCCCATAATCCCGTTTAACATAATTGATGCCTAATTAAACCCTCTAATTGTGCCCTAATACTAATCCCAAATCCCAAAGGAGGTGCACAATAAATCCACATCCCATCCCTAGAAATCCTAAACAATTTAAAATTCCTTAAAATTCCCCATAATTCCCATTTATCCTAATCACACCCCTCACTAAGTACCTAATCCCATTTCTAATCTCTTTTGAAAATTCTCTAAGCAAAGGCATTTAATTTATAAAATTCTAAGGTAAATCCTAACAATTTTAAATCTACCCCCAATACCCATGAAATCTCCTAGGAGTTCCCATTATCTAATGCCTAAATCCTCCTACCCCCTTTCCCTCCATTTGCAAATGAATTAAAAATTCAAATAAAACTCAAGTCAACCCTTCCATAATTAAATTCATTTAATCCTACATGTACATCCCCCTTCCACCTCACATTTTTGAGAATTTTAAAATTCCCTTGCTCTTCATCCAAGGTGCACATAAAAGGAATTTTAAATTATTTTTGCTTCCTCCAAGGACTCTCCATCCAAGAAAATTTATGGAGGAGGATGCACAATCCACCACATGGGATTTTCTAGGTTTTTCCATCTACCTACCTCTACCACCTAGTTTTCAAGTCACTTCCATGTCATCCGCCTCCCCTTGGATAAAATTTTATAAATCCCACTTATTCTCCCTTCATTAGAAGAATTGCATATTTCCATACCCTTATGCTACAAAAATGTCATTAGCCTTAGTGCCCTGCTTCAAGTACTTAGTGTTTTAAGTGAGAGTATCCCTATTCAAGAGGTAGAACCAATCCCAATAAAGGATATCCTTGAAGACACTCATTAACACATTTTATATCTGTGCACTAATTGGACAACTAAACGACACTAGAATTTTAGTAGAGGCCATAATTACACTAAGGATGGTCCACTAGAAGTATCAAATCACCACTAGTTCTCAAGGCACAATCAACATCCCCTTGCTCACTATACAATCATAATTGATAGCTCCCTATTGACTACACAACAATAGTCAAAATATCCCTAATGATTTTACTTGGATAGTAGGAAAAAGCTGCAAACCAACTATAGAAAGGTAAGGTAGGTGATTAATCTCCTTTTGGAAAAGTTTTATAAACATTTTAGATGATTTTTTAACCTTTATTTAAGTTTATGTGAGTTTTGTCAAGAATTTCATAATATTTTGAGCCTTACATTGGAAGACCCTTTTGTCATCACTAACTACTTATTTGAGTTGTGTGCATATAACCTAGGGTTGGGAGCAGCAAGAATAAGTTCAAGAACAATCAAGCATCACCAAGATTGCATAAATATTCATTTGTAGCAATATAAAGCTTAAAAAACACCATTTGTGTCATTCCTTACTTTGTATAAAAGAAAAATCTTGTTGTAAGCCATGTTGTGGAAATATTTGATGTCATAAATTTTGGTTGTCACACCACTAAATACTTCTAGTTCACAAACTATATTGCAGACTCTGGTGGATCTGCCTCTTTGATTTGGGAAAAGACTATCACATTGGATCTAAATATACCAAATTTGGTTAGGATACCCCTAAAGTGAACTTGTGATACTTCTATTATATGTTCATGTTCATCCATAAGAAAAGTGTAACAATAGTTGTTCTTTGACCAATACTTGCATAACTCTTAAATTATGCTATAAATCATATTGGTGTCTTATTTATTTCCTACTGTAGTAATATTGTAAATACATTAATTCATTTAGAAAGAAAGAGAAAATGTTGAGTCAATTATGTTCGTTCAAATTATGTAACAAGCATAAATGATTACCAACAAAGGAAAACATCAATTATACGTTCAAATGATGTAACATATAAAAGAGAAACACACACAAGACTGAACACAAATAATTGATTAGGGAAGAAGCTTGGAATTGTATAAATATCAATGAATGTTACAATAATATCTAATTTTAATTTCCATAAAGCTCTTTTTATATTAATACAATAAAAAATGTTGTTCAAATGATGTAACAAGAATCCTTCACCCTCCCATTCCAATATGGTAACAATAAGGTCTCCAAACCTCTGACTTAGTAGGTGGAAATGATCTCAGTTCCTAAATACTTCCCTATCAATACCTACGTAGAAATAGGAGGAATAAGAGATGGCAAAGAAGAAATATACAAAAAGAGAATACAATGGCAAGATAAGGGCACTCTAGTGTACCTTTAGCAAAATGGCTATGCAAAAAGCTTGATACCTTTTTTGGTTGTAGCAATCCTTATTATAGCTTTGGGTGCCTTGGATCTATTATAACCACTTTCATTTACACCCTCTACCTATCCTTATTTTTTTCTTTGATTGGATAGGTGTGCCACAATACAACAATAGTTTTATTTATATTTTTTTATAGAAAATGGTAATTGGCTTCTTGCAGATTTTAGACTTTCAAAATGGGGTACAATAGTATTCTACTTAGATCTCATGATTGACCTATCCCTGGGTCTCTTTCCTCTCCCATTGACTCATTGCCTACCTTTGTGGTGGGCCCAACATCATCCTAGATAGATTATTTAATTTTATCTTATTTTGAGCTTTCCCATTTTTTATTTTTTATTCTTGTGAGGGAGTTGGTGTGGATAACCTAAATTTTCTTTCGTTGATATCTTTCCCTTTATTCGTGTGCTTGTGGAGGTATTTTATGGTTGGGTCAATTATCTCACATTCTTCATGATGAATGTCAACATATTCAAATCATGAATAATTTTAATTTTTTGTTCCTAAATCATTTTTATTTTCTTTGGAGAAAATGCACAAGTGTTCTACTATCTTTGTTATGAAATTGATCTATCTGGATAGATATGATTCATTGTCTAAATCATAGTTAAAGTCTTACATCTTGTTTAATATTATATTTTCAATGTTAGAGACCTGTAGGCATTCTTGGAGGGAAAATTCAGCATTCATCTCTTCATTCACCTCTTCTTCCCACATGGCCACCTCTTTGGCTCATTTCTACCATTTGGGACTATCTCTCAGAAATATTGATATCTTGATAAGTTCTATTGCACAAAAAAGGGTGCCATCTTCTATTATTGTCTATCCAACACTTATTTGGTCATAATAATTTTTAAATTGTTGGAATGTGGGATATATAGCATTCACTCTCTATTTCCCCTATTCTAGAAGTTATCCCAGTTTATCTACAGATTCCTTAATCATATGGATATTGCAAAATATTTCCCTCAGGTCTTCTAGCTCACCTTGGATTTTGTTTCTCATTTGTTTTTTGTATTTATCCAAAAAATCAAAGCAATCAATATGTTTAATTATGATCTAAGGCTCTAGTGCTAAGACTACGACCTATGAATTGGGCAACCATTATTTAAGGTTATCTATTTATATCTATATCTTATCAACTCTTGCTACTTTGGCTTTCAATTCACTAACTTATTTCTCCATTGCAAGAGTAATCTATACACGGGCCACCACTTCTGACTTCAACATAGAAACTGGATCCCCTATGGCTTGTATCTCTTCTCTTTCTAGGTCAATCTGAGCCTCTTTCACACCTCTAGGCAGGGGTATTTTGATGGTGGTAATAGATGCATCATGAGAATTTCACTCTATAGGCTCTTTAACAATTTATTACCCTACATTAGGATCTCTTTCTTCCTCTATATCTTGAATTTACCTTTCTTCATCTAGTGTAAATTGTATAGCTTCCTCTTCTGTTCGTACCATGGTGATACTTTTAGGGGTATCAAAAGAAAACATCATCTCTAGCCTAGGATTTTTATGTTTTGAGAAACCTGAAGGAGAAGCAATTTTAATTTGATGCCCCCTAAGAAAATTTGATAGCACTCCTACCTCTTCAATCCTTTTAAGAACAAGTGAAGATATTATGTGTTCCTTCCTATCTATGGTTATACTCCTAGGGACCACCTAATGTTTGTTTACTATGAGCTCAAGCACTTGTTTTGGGGTCACCATTGCTTTAGATAACTCTATAGGAGTGGCCTAAATCTATGTAGAGTATGAGGTAACTATCTCTTTGCCCTTGATTATCACCAAGGAAGTGTTTTAAGAAGACTGTTCAATTGGGGGATCTTCTATTTTTGCTTCTATCACCTCGGTTACTTCCACCAACACTTCTACTTGTTCAGGATCCTGGTTTATGGCTTCTAGCATAGGGTCTTGTAGGTCTTTTGGAGGGTTGATGAGAATTATTGGGGCAACTGATACTACTATAGTGCCCCTCAATACTATCGTATCATTAGGGTAATTTCCCACTATATCTATTCATGTATGAGATCTATCCCTTATATTCCACACCAAATATAGTGATTCCTTTCTTTTAATGTCTCTTTGCATCTCATCTTCGAAGTCATCTATTGTATGAATGACCTAGGCAAAGATTAACTTCTTTATTAACTCTTTATAATGCCCAAAAGGGTCATAATACCTCTAAGTGATTTTTGAAAACCCATAGTAATCTGTATCCCAAATTTTCCTCAAAAATTTGATATAACATTTGTAAACATAATGTCCCAATATACAAGGTATCTCTAGCCAAGGAATCTTTACCTTTTTCTTGATTGCTCTTATTTTTACTTCTAAAATCTACCTAGTGATTTCTAAAACAACATTGGACATGGGGTAAAATTTTGATAGTGCCTTTAAGAATATTGACTCCAAACACTCTAATTTAGGTTAATTCTTTTGCAAAAAAGAAATCTCCTAATTTTCTCTAATGTAAAAAATTAGCCACACCATCATCAATTCTCCCAGGATGATAATCATAGAGTCTCTTATATTTTATTGGGAGAAATATTCAAAAAACTTAAGCATGACTAGACCAGCCTTCATGGATGCAAGGGAGCCTATCCTTTACATCTATGGCCTCTAATCCTCTCAATCACATAACCAAGGACAATTCCATATGTCCTACTATAAGAAGAATTAAGAAAGAATAACACAAGAAGAGGGACATTATTTTTATATATTTTTTTATAGTTTTTTGCAATTCTGTTAATTCTGTATTAATGTTATCACTTATGATAATATACCACTTGTACATTGGCATCTATCTTATTTTATTGCATTGGATGGCCAAAAAAATAATCTCATGGCTTATCCATTCCAAATTTTTTCTTTCCAGTACTATGTTAATCATATCTACATAGTCTTTGGTCCAATGATGAAGGGCAGATTTGTGGGAACTTACTAGGTATTTACTAATTGTATTCAAACAACCTAGTATAAAAATAAGTGTCGAGCAAGTATTTGGCTTTTATAAAAATTACCTTCATATGTAGCAATAGAGTAGAGGTGCTTAGATAAAATAGTTTTATGATTTTATCAGGTGTAATCTAAAAGGCTACCTAGTTAGTGTGGTCTCTTATTGTCCTGGTTCTAGGATCATACACGAGAACCAACCAAGACAAGTTTGAAGAATAGTAAACTCTAGGGCATATTAATTTCCCAAAATTACTCATCCATATATTGTAGACAAGACTATCATTGAATTGGACTCTTTGTTCTCTCTTGAATAGTCCTTTCATAAATGCTACATGTTGCTAGTTATCTTCTTGTGTGGGCTCATAGCTATAAATGGTTGCATTATCTAGTTCTTCATGTTACTGTGGTGTAATCTCTCCATTTGGGCTAAATTCTTCTATAAATTCTTTAGGATATATTCCAATAGACTTCCCTTTTAGTGACTGGTACGGCTAGGATTCTACCAATTTTTTGAATTAGGCCTTAACATCCATGGGAGCGATACGATAAATTGCTTGTAGATGCCATTGCTATAATTTTAGTATCTCTCTAAAATCTAGTATCTCGAGTAGCTTTGTTGTAGCTTTAGTACTCGGTTGTAAGTGAACTTCAAACCATTCATCCAAGTATTTATTATGACTTTCGCATTCATCATATTCAATTGCTTTCAACCATGTCCTTCGGTTGACTAATTTCACTTTTCTACCTTTTCCTTCTACAACTATATTAATAATTATGAAATGGCATTCAAAATATTTTATTGGCAAGGGGGAATCCTTTTCAGTGTGCCATGACATGTTCAAATCTGAGTCATCATCAAATTTATGCTAGATATCACTTCCTTTTAAATAGGTATGCCAAATAAATTTGATGTACCTCTTTTTTGAAAAGGTATTTCTAATGTATCCCATTTTTGCCATATTTGTTTGCCAATAGATACTAAATCAGCTCATGTCAATTTGGTTAGCCAATAAGAATACAACATCCTAGTTCTTCTGCTCGAACCCATTTCATTGATTCATTTGGTGAACACTCTAGCTATCCATTTTCATACAAATAAAATTAAGTTATTAGTTGCAAATAATATAAATTTAAAATAAATGAACTTACAGCCTCATGTCCAGGTACAAATATTTGTTGGATTAATATGGGCCATATGTTCCCAAATTAACACTACCATTGGAGTTGTTCATTCTTTATCCAATTAGGATGCAACACCTGAGTATGCCCACTCAAATCCATTGAATTGATTTCTCCTTTTTTGGTGACATTATAGCCATTAAATTGATAGCCAATAGGAGTAAAGCGCTCAACTATCCGCTCCAATGAAATTAAAGCGATGGAGCCTCCTACTCCAATAGGGATGCAACACTCATATTTTTTGTTTTCACCTTAGGAAAAGATTGTATGTTCTTCATGGGATATGAGGGCCCTTCCAAATTTTATAAGGTAAGCAATATAATTTTTATTCAATGAGAGTAGAGAAACCATTTTGATTCGCTCGAGTCCACTCTTTGTATTTTATAACCAATAAAATTGTAGTTCTCAACTATCTGCACCAATAAAATCAAAGCGATGGAACCTCATGCTCTAATGAAAATGTAGCATTCAAGAGTTCCATTCATTATTTTTTGAATAAAACCTTAGTTAGTAGCCTAATAATTTTAATTCCATGGGAATAGAGATATTAAACCTTAATGCATAGAGTTAAATAGGAAATGAGGAAAGTCAAGTCTATATACTAAGGGACCTTAGAACTTGCATGAGGGGGACACTTTTCGGGGGTCTCTCCTAGGTAATAGATATTATGGATTAAATAAAGGGGAAAGAAATATTTTAGGGGTCTCTCCTAGGTAATAGACCTTATGGATTAAATAAGGGGGGAAGAAATGTATGAAATACATAATGATGGTAAATTGGATTTTAGACTTGGGAAATCACAACTTCAAGGGGAGTGCAATGATTTTTTTATTTTTTGTCATTACATGAGACAAGTATTTCCAAAGGTAAAACCTTATGGAGTAGTATTAATTTTTGAAGGTCGAGGGGGGATTATTTTTATGTACTTGGGATCTTCAGACCTTAGGAAAAGAATAATATAATCCTTAACCAATAGGACTACAGTGATAGGGCATCCTACTCCAATCAAGTTACAATGGCCAGACCCCCCCACTCCAATGAAATTAAAGTGATCAAGGTCCTTCTATACTCAAATCAAATCTTAGTGTTTATGCTCTTGATCCAATCAAACTAGAGTGGTCAAGTTTTTATCCTCTCAAAACATCAAAGTACTCACTTGTCTTGTAGAAATCAAAAGTGGCCAAGTCCCCCATTTTATCACAACTTCCATTTTTCTTGGTCTAATGAAATTTAAGTGATTGAAAATCCTGCTCCAATGGTATCAAAGCTAGATCCCCAACTCCTTTTATTATGAATGAAATCTTAGGGGGGGATTTTTAGTTGTTCAAATCATTTACCTTATGGAAACCAAGATATTAAAATTTTAATACACAAGGTTAAGGGGAAGAGGAAAAATGGATATCTATGTGTTGAAGACTTAGAAATTTAGGAAAACGGTAATACATCCTTCATACAATAAAATTTCAGTGGTGAAGTACCCCACTCCAATGAAATTAAAGAACTCAAGCTCTTCACTATAGCATTTAAGTTTCTTGCTTTAATCAAATTTAAAGTGCTCACTTCTCCTACTTTGGGTCGTGAATTGTGTTGCCAATGAAATAGCAATGCTCACCTCTCTTGCTCTAATGAAATTGTAGCGGTAGAGTCTTCTACTCTAAAATGGATAAGGTGATCACCCTTTCCATTCTTTTATTTATACAAGACCTTAGGGAATTTTAATTATTTGGGAGCGATGACTTAAGTCCTTAGTAACTGGAAGAAATTATATTTTGGAGGCCCTTCTTTTAGACTTAGAGACTAAGGTGAAAAAGGAGGAATTTTGTATGTGCTCTTAGGGGACGAGGAATATTACTTTTCTCAAGGAGCCCTTTTAGGCATGGAATTTTTATAGTGATGTGGAATGCGCTAATGGAGGAAATGATGAGTGGATGACCTAAAGCTTAGGGGGAAAAAATAATGGAAGTTGATGGTTATGAAAATATTCAAAGTGATCTTAGGGACCATGGCAGAACAATGGATGAATGATGATGTCTGGGAATATATTTGGTGATAGCCTTAGGGACTAAAAATAATTTAACATTGAATGACTCATGACCTTTGCAAAAGAATAAACCTTAAGAACTCTCTTGAGAATAGACATACTTTTACCGAGACAAAGAAATCCAAAGGCCTTATGGACATGATCATAAAAAAGGAACACCTTGAAGTGTTTTTAAATAGCCTTATTTGAAAACCTTGATAGCCATTTTATTTTGACTTAATAAAAAATAAACCCATACCTAGGACTTTAGAAGACCATTCAAAATTTGAAGTTAAGGGTGACCTTCAAATTGGATTTTGAAGATCCAACATAGGCTCTGATTAGGACAAGTGATGAAAATTTGAATTTCCTGAGAACTAGAATATCTGGTTGAAATTTCCCTAAAATCACCTAAAACAAACTAAAAATACAAAGATAAAAACAACTTTTTCCTACCTAATCACCTAAGACTATAAAATGCAAAACTAAAATAAAGCTACAACATGTTGTTTTGAAAACATAAAAAGACATTCCTCTACCTAATCACCTAAAAAAATAATGAAGGGCTTGGAATCTAATATTTTTTTTTATAAGAGTACTCTTCACTCTCTTTTGATCCCAAATAAAGGATGATATAGTTTTAGATATTTACCATTTATTGGGATTTACATCTATTTTCCTTCCAAAGTCTACAACCTATAAGTATGTTGTCCAATGATCTCAACTACCTGATAAGGTCCTAACCATTTGGGCTCTATTTCACCATTTTCATAATGTTTTTTTCTTTTGGGGTCCCATTATATAACTATATCTCCTTCCATGAATGGTTTACCTTTAGCTTTCTTATTGAATAACTACACTATTTTTTGTGTTTGTTCTATCATTTTATTGAGGGCTTCTCTTCTATTTCCTTACAGCTGTGCAATTTGATCTAATCTTCTTTGCAGTGTATTTGGATTGTTATGGTCTTGGAGAAGTAGGGATAAAGCATTTCTCTCTGTATAAGGAGGTAATAGATCCTTTCACCAAATACCATATCATATGGGGACTTTCCTATGTTTCTCTTGATAGACAACCTATCTACTCATAAAGCAAATTTTAGTTCACTCTCCCAACTTCTTTTGATCTTGCCTAGCAATCTCTTGATTCTGGAGATCAGATTCTTATTTGAGGACTCAACCAGACCATTTCCCTAAGGATAATAATTTGCAGCACGTGAAATCTCTATAATGTATTTGGCATAAAATTCTATCATTTCTATTGATATGAAGTAGTTGCCACTATCTATAACTATCTTCTTAGGGACCCCGAATCTAGTTAATATATTTTCTTCTAAGAATCTGATTACAACTTCTATGGTTGATTTATTGAGAGGAGTTGCTTCTACCCACTTAGTGAAATAGTTGATAGCTGTTATAATCCACTTATGACCTCTTGAAGAGCTTAGATTAATTTCATAAATCAAATAATTTCCCCACTATAATAAATATGATTCAATGACAATAGGCTTGAGAGGCATAGTTGCTAAATATTTCTTACCTACAAAAACCTAACAACTATGACAACTTCTTACCAAATGGTGAACATATTTAAAAAGTGTAGGCCAATAATAACCAACTCTCATTATTTTATTAGCAGTAGCCTTTGGTGCAAAATGACCACCACAAAATCCAAAATGATATTCTTTTAATACTTGATTGATTTCCTTTTCAAATAGATAGAGCAATAGTATACCATCAAGGTGTCTCCAATAGAGTTTACCTTCTTGCACATACTATTTTTGAGCTTGTTGTTTGATAGATCTCATATTATTTTGTGATCTACCTCTCAAGAAAGATATTGTCTAAAGGTACATCAATATATCATCATACCATCTACACTCATTATTGTCAGTTATTCTGATTTTATGCATCTCATCCACTATGATAGTGTTTTTCATATTATCCCCTTATATTTTTCTAAGTATTTTGCTACACCCTATCCTTTGATAATTTGAACTACTTTGAACTCTACATAATACTACAACAATTTTATCATCCACCTTGCAATGCTGCCTATTGGTTTAGACTATGTAAGGACATCTTTTACAACTATGTATGGAATACAAGCGATGACTTTGTTGGACCTAAATATGCTTTTGAAATATTCCAATGCTCTTAATAGAGCGTAAGCATGTTTCTCTACCATGAAATATTTTAGTTGATCTCCCTTTAGTCTTGTGCTTATAAAAGCTATATGTCTTTCATTATTCTCATTATTTTTCTAAGACAAAACTACAACAATAGTGTGCTCTAAAGCAAAAGAGTATATGTTGAAGTCCTTGGAGTAGTTAGGGTAGTTTAATACATAGGCTATAGTGATGGTATATTTAATACCTTGAAAAGCTTTGATATTCTCCTATGTCCATTTAATGTCTCAATATTTCTTAATCATATCATTATTGGGTTTTGCAATTTCAACAAAGTTGGGAATAAAACTCCTTACAAATTTAATCTTTTCAAAGAAATATCTAACTCCTTTTAGATTTTTAGGAGGGATTTTAGCTATTGCTTTAGTTATTTGAGGGCCAATTCTAATCCCTTATTTTGATACCACATGTCCAAATAATTTTCCTTAAGTTGCCCCCAAAACACACTTCTTTTAATTTAGAGATATCCCATATTCTTTACATATGGAAAACAGAGTAGGTAAGTGCTCAAAGTGATATTATGGGTTCGTAGAAAACACTGTCATATCATTGAGGTATACAAAAATAGTTTCAAACATAAGACCCTTAAAAATAAAAATCCATAGCCCTCTAGAATGTGTACTGGACATTTTGTACCTATACTTATTGGGGTTCAGGGATGATAGCCCTCTTAAAAGTAGGGATCCAAGAGCGGTAGCCCTCGACCAAAACTTTTATGATTTATGCTTTCATGCTAGGATATCACTCCTACGCACCCTCGAGCCCAGCTATATATATTTACTATAAGGAATAACAACATGGACCGAGAGTTGGACCGGGAGTTTACCTCTCTAATAAATAAGTGAAAACTCGGGGTGGGGCTTTTAAATAACCTCACCTCTTCCTTTAATATGAATTCACTTAAAAAATACTCCAACTCTTAAAAGCCACTTCCAATGTTGTCCTTTTTAAAACATGGAGGGCGCTCCCTCTTGCCTTTAGAACTTTAAAAGTGTGATATCCCGCTTTCTGGTACAGTAGGCATTGAACCTACTAAACATCAATACCATGGTTGTTGTTTTCTAAAGAATAAAAAGATAGAACTTCCCCCTTGGACCAGTAGAGAGGTTGTACCAAAACCTGACTAAGCTATATCCCTAGTGTACTATCACCCCCAATGCGCTTGTTCATTGACCCAGATCTGCCACTTCTGGTAGAAGGCTGATAGAGTAGTGATTTCTTGTCTAGGGTACCATTGAATGAATCGCCTAAGTGAACTTAAAAATAGAAAATCACTTAAGTGAATTTCAAAATAGAATTTGAAATGTCTTGAACCACTTCTAGCACATTCATACTGAAGCATGTGCAAGAAGTTCTTGTTCAAGCTACATTTCTCAATATTATTTTGGTTTTATATTGTGATTGGGTGATCAAAGAAGGCCTTTCAAATTTATTAGATTGTTTAGAATGAAGATCCAAAGGAGGTCATCATGGCTAATTGGATGGTTAATATTCTAGAGGTAAGTTCTTGTGTTGTTACCTCATAACACAAACATATTATATATAATTGAGTGGATAATAATGGTTAATATTACCAACCATTCCATTATTAGAAGGTGGTACATTATGATAACTAATATGATTTACAACACTTTATTTATTTTGATTTGTATGATTAGTTAGCAAATTTTGAAATATTCCAAGGTCCTAATTATATGAGGATTGAGAATCAAAACCATTTACTATAATATAGCCATTCTCTATGAGGTCATGGACGATGTTCTTAAGGCCCATACACCTATTGGTGGGATGACCATTGACTCAATGGAAGGTGCAATACTAATTTGGTTTGAACCAGTGAGATTTCTTCCTTTCAATTTCAACAAGTTAGATTAGAGATAGGTCTATAATTTTAGCAATTTTCATTTATTCTATGATAGTGAATAGAGGATGGTCTAACCTAGTGTACTTTCTCTTAGTATTTTACTGGGTTGATATTTTTAAGATGACCTTTTGGTATTATTAACAACATCATCATTGTTGATATTTTAGGATACATTGATCCCATCACCAAAAATATGTTTAATTTTATACTGGTCCTTAAGGTTCAAATAATAAGACCTATCCTCTTCCTTGTTGGTTTTATTTTTTAACTACCCTTAATTTGTGAGAAAAATTCCTACTCCTTTAACCATACCAACTGCATATTCAAAAGAATATGTGTTGGCTATTTCTAAGTAGAAGGATCATTTTTCATGAAGGTTGGAGATGAAGATGACAAGTTTATATTTTGGTGGAAAATGTATTATGGTATCCATACCAAGGCTCTCCATATTCCTAAGAAGTTGGTCACACTTTTATATTTTGATTGTTTTAGTTAATATAGGTCATTAATGGTGACATTATCTTTAATGTATATTGAAAATTGTTTGATAAATATTTTGAATAGGTCCCTAATTTTTTTTAGGAATTTTATTAGCTTCTAATAATACCATTCTATTTTAGGAAATATTTTTAGGATCATAATTTATGTCATTGTAGGTGGCTCTAAATAACCTAATAGCATTAATAGGATTCTTATTCCCCTTATCCATATTAAACTTGGGATTTTTAAAGTGTGGATGAAAATGATTTAAAATAATCTAAATGATGGTTACAAAGATCATCATAAGAGAAATTTTGGCTAGAGGATGATCCTTGAATAATGACCATTCATTATTTTAAATGCTCTAATTGAGTTGTCGGAGCTTGAAGCTTTAGGGAGACTTGATTAGGTTGTAATGAATGGATTGAAGGGTATATATTGTGATAATGGGTGGAATATAGGTTGCAAAGTAGATGGTAGTTGTTGATAATAATACTATGATTATGCTTCAATAATTTGGATATACGATATTGAAATTGGCACCAAATAATTAGTCCTCAAGATACTAGAGATTAAAGAGTTCACTTGATTAGAAAATAGTTGAGGGATTTTTGGAATAGGAAGTGGTTTTATACTTAATCTAGGATTCATTTGGCTAAGCAATATGGAATTAAAATTAGTATGAGATATGAAATATGATAAATTATATTTAGAGTTATGGACTAGTGTTATTAGATGAACATTAGAAGAAATATTTAGACTGGTACATAAGGATTGGTTCCCATGTGTTGTAAGGTACTATAGCTAGAGATGCTCTATAGAATATCTTCTAGAGTGAGTACGAGAGGATGTGACATCAATAGAATTTGGGAAGGAATATACCTTCATGCTCTATCATCATTGCATTAGCGGTTGGGATTGTATCGACTAAGTTAGGCATTGATGCATGAAATGCTAACATGGTGATTTGATAGATGCAAGAGATTGGTCTATTTGATTTGAATATAAAGGACTAGAAGCTAGTTGTTGAAGATGATCTAGTAATAAATCATTCCTTGGTGAGGTTTTTCTCTATATCTTCCTTATGTCTATAAAGAAATTGGTGCATGTGTACTATGGATTGAAATACTAACTTTTTATCCTCTTCTTAGATAGAGCTTGATGGATCTTGAGGAATTCCTCCTCATCTTGGTCAAAGTTCAGGTTTTCATATCTAAGAAACTCGTATTTGATTTGTTCAATATGGTTAAGGTGGTTAGCCATTTGTTCAAAAATGCTATGAGTTATATAGTACCTCTTAGGAATGATTAAAGTATTTGGCTAAGGATGAGACATTATTTAAAATTTTATTTACTTTTAAATATGATTAAATAATATGAAGTAGTTTGTATGCCCTTATTTCTCCTTTCCTCTATATATGGATATAGCCTATGTACCTTGAAGGCCTCCTTATATATTGATGAATCTCTATATACCTAAGTACTTTTAATATAACCATAAATATGAGAGTCTAATTGGTAAATTAGAGACCAATGATATATGCAAGTAGCCTCTAGACACGTCACTGAGACCAATATATAAGAGATAATAGATTCTTATGAGTCCCACTAGCCAACCATAATATACTTCCTACCTAGCGTAAGTACATGTGATATCCTACGTGGGTAACTAGTAGCTTAGGCTCTGTACATACCCAATATAGCTAGGCAGTGCATATGATAGTTACTCAAAGAATAAAAAATATTCCTAGTAGAATTGACACATGATTAGGTTCTTGTTACCTTGATTTAATTTGATCTAATCTACAAAAAAAAAATTAATGATCGTGTTTCAACTTTTCCTAAAATATTTTTAAGTTTCAAATTAATCAAGGTATGTCAAGCAAGAATCTTAGAACCCATGCGGTGTTCACATTGGGTTCACTAGATTATCTAGATGGATCTAAGGATGGCAAGATGAATACTAGCTAATCTATCCCTATCTTGGGTTCTTCTCCACTTTGAAGATAGCGGAGGTAAGTTATGTTATGGAGGATATGTGTTGGATCTACGTTTGATGTGTTTTTCTAGGAAAACACCTATGTTTCCTCTAAATATTATTGTGTGTCCTACCTTTTAAGAACATTAAAATTAAAACTTGTTGCTTTATCTTAGGCTATTAATGTAGACACATAAAAATGCACATAGATAAATTTTCTAGCCTAGCATAGTACTTTTCTTTGATGCTAATATAAAAAACCATTTTCTTTTCTTTTTTAAAGTAAGGGAACAAGGTGGATTTTATTTAACAAATATTATTTTCCTATCCTATGTATAAATCTAATTTTTATTACAAATTAAACTATTATTTAATGACTATATAAAAATAATTAAATTGATAAAGATTCCTTTTCCTGGATTAAATATTCTTTTCATTTCTTGCATACAAAATCAACTTTAAGATAAACAACATACAATTATTTCCTAATATAATATAGAATATAAAAATGCTAATGCATCTAAAGAAAATAAGACTATTGATCTAAAGCAATGGGGATTAGGGATATTCAAATTTAGTTAATCATTCTAAGTTTTTGGCTATTATAATCTTGACATTCTTGCTTCTCAATTTTATAACCCATGCCTTAATTTACCTATATATAGAACACTTGACCACATATTAGAGTTTAAGAGAGTTTAAGAGATCTCTCATAGTAATTTCTAGATATGAGAAAAATAAATTCGAAGAAAATAGAAAGATATAAATTGCATTGGATTTTGAGATAAATTGTAAAAGTGTTGTACAAGATAGCATTGGTGATAATGTTGATGGAACTAATGATAGCATTGTTAGATGGCTACCCTATTTCCTATAAGAATAGCATAATGGTTTTCTTATTTTATATCCTACAAGATAAAATAATGATGTTGGATCCTAACTAACATAGATATAAATATCAAGATATAGTAGATAACTGATAATAAAATGATCAAAAATTAAATGAAGATGCAATAAAAAAAATGACAAGATGGTTAATATTATAATGACTAAAGAGAAATTTGGAATAGATAAATGAAACAAGATAAAAAGCAAATAAATGATAAATTTAGCTGCAAATCTAAAGGATTGAAGATGACAAATTAGTTGTTCCTATGCTCATGTAAATGTAGATGATTCTCCTCTTGGATGTATAATCATAAAAGCCTTTATAGAAGCTCCAAGATAAATGGGATCAAATAGAGCTTCGATGTGGATTTTTGGCAATGAATTATTACAAGTTTTTTGTCCTTTCTATGCAAGCAATCAAATTTTTAGACGAGCCTTAATAGGATTTTTGGATTCAGACCTCATACAAGTGATAAAAAATTTCACAAAGCTTCCATGGATATTTTCTACTCTCTTTTTATGCTCCAAGGGCTAGTTTTGTAGATATTTTTGAACATTTTGAAAGATCCATTAGGAAAAGGATGCATTAGGTGGAATTAGGGTAGTTGTATGGAGATCGGATTATGAATCAAGTTGATATGATTAATAGTTGGAATATATTTGACTAGGAGTTGAGAGGATAATTATTTCCAGTTAACATACATGATTTCCAATTAGAAGATATAATTGACAATCATATGAGACTACATGAAGATTCACACATGGAAAAGGGTACAAAGTATTTTTGATTTGTGATCAAGCAATAGTTTTGGATGTAAAAATGATATGATGCTATTGTAAAATAGTTCTAATAATAGACATGATTGTTCACATGTCAATTAGATAATAAAAATATTAAATTTAAACATTTGGCAAAATCATTATCTCATAGTCAAAATCACCCATAGTGCTACTATATCAAGGACAACATCCTGATTTGGGTCATTAAATGCATGTTTTGATGATGTTTTAGATTCATTGGTTAATCATGATGTTTTTTATATTTGATGGGATAAATGTTACCATGAATGTGTGATTGACAATGTACTCAAAATTAGGTGTCTACACAAATTAAAATAAAATTGAAGATGTGAAAGAATATGGGCAAGTAACTTTTCAAGCAAAGGATATGAAACATGTGAAGATTAATGTAGATAAATCATCTAATTTTTTCAATTAGTTTAAATTCCTCGCCTTGAAATAAAATAAAAAGTAGTGTAGAGCATATCCCTTACACTTTAGGGTTTAAAGAGAAACAAAATAAAGAAATAAACATGGAGAATATCCATGGAATTTTAGGGTTTATAGGGTAGCATAAGAAAGTAATTATTATGAAGGATCATCCCTGTGCTTTAGGGTTTCGAAAGCAATATTTAGGGTTTTCAAAGAAATATAAGAAAATAACTACTATGTAGAATTATTCTTACACTTTAGGGTTTTGGGAAAACATAAATAATATCGTGTTGACGAGGTTATTCCTTCCACTTCAAGTTCTTTAAGTTAGCATAAAATCTTATAATATAAACCTCATAGAAAAATGGAAGAGATTTATGAAGATGAAAATATTGGTGGGAATGGAAAAAGGAGAAGAATATCCTCAAATCAAGAACAAATAGAAAAATAGATTGAGAGGGATATTGGTTTTGGAAACATAAAACAAATATCATAGATGTTACTAATAAGTGAGTCTAAACCCACAAATAAAAATAAAATATGATGATAAAAATTGTATCTTGGAATATTAGGGGTATGAATAAGGCTCCTAGAAAAATATTTATGAAGGAATTAATAGGTTCTTATAGTAATTTTATTTTAAAATAAAAATAATAGATAGGGAGTAAGTCTTGGTCTGAAATCCACTTATGTGGATGAGATACACCCTAAGATCTCAGCCAAAATTGGAAGACCCAAAATTATTTTTGAGTTAGCCTTCAAAGAAGGCCAATTCCTTGAATAGCTCTACTAAATGATTATGGAGTTGAGACTAAAGAGATAAATGAGAAGGGTCAGAAGCATAAGAGTCTGGCACACATAATAAAAATTTCAATTGCATAAGAGTCTTGTACACACAATAAAACCAATACCTAATAGACCAACTAGAACATAGCTATCAAGAAATATAAGCAAAAATGCATAAAATATGACTAAAATATCATGTTCTGTAACAATAGAGATAGAGGTCAAATAACATTAAATTCTATTGATAGGCAATAGTCATCATACAACTTACACCAATCGTAAATGCTAAAGAGCTAACCCTCTTACTGAGGTATATTAAACTATTTATAGATCTACATTACATTCTATTAGCTCTCATTATCATATCAAAACTACTTATATAGGGATAGGTGTATGATGGACTCACTATTTTCCATTTTACTTGATAACTAGGTCAGTTGCATAGGGACATGTGTATGATGCAGAAGCATCTTAGCTTTTTGGATTCTCTTACAAATGATTTTGCTTGAAAGGGATAGGTTCAAGGCCTTTTTCTTCTATTGGATCTTTTTCTTTAGCTAAAACCTGAGTCTTAGGCTATATGTGTGTCAAACATATTTTCCTCTGTATTGATGTCAGCTATCTCAAACATTTGGCCCTTCTCTCTTCATACATAGCTAATTTTATTCAAATGAGCAAATTATGAAATACCAGGAATCAAACTTTTGTAGCTCCTATGATGATTCTAACTTTTTGAAAGTTTGTCCCTCTCCTATGCCAAGCTCTATACCTTAGGAAAATGTTGCATTGATCATCAGGGTGGCATACTAGATGCCAAAATTTTCTTGCACTTATGCTTAAGTCAGTTGTGTCCAAAACTTTGGTCAACTTTTATACCTTTGCAATATTTTTGACCCAGCCTTCTACTGTGCTAGACTTTTTTGTTTCTCATAGTAACATCAACATTTTCAAAATCCTAAGCTCCATCCATAGCTAAAATTTGAGTTTGACATTGTGTATAATACAAAAATCTTATGTAATATTAGCCAAAAATTTGGGTTGGGCAAGCTAGCTTATGCATCTGATTTCCTTTTTACTTAACAAAGTTTTTCTATAGTAATGTTACGTCTATGAGAAATCTATTAACCCACATTATTGATACCTCCAAGGGGTTTTTTCTTGCTAATATAGAGAACCAATTTTACCTTATCTGTTTGGTATGGAGTCAAAAAATAATAAAAAAGTAACTTACAAATAGGCTGACACATGATATCCATTATGGCAGTGCCAATTGTGGATGTCCTAGCAATATCACCATATTCTTCTTGTGTCTTTATGGTTTTCTTGGATGTTTTTCCTTTCTACTTTCTAGTAGTTATTTGACCAGTTGATGAAAATATAGCAAGTTGAAATGTTCTATAGGTTGTATCCCAAATTTCTTCATGGCAAGATCAGAACCTTGGAGCTTATGAAGAATATTTCTTAATTAGAGGCTCCATTTATAGGAAGGATTCCTATAATTTTGGTCAAACTTCTAAATATTTGCATGTGTTGTAGACAACACATCCATAAATATGAAAATTTGCTCCTTATTGACTGATGTAGTCCAAGAATCAAAATTTTATTCATTGTTGGCATTGAGTTCAAGCTAACATCCAAGTTTCTCATGGGTGTGAAATCTACCTATGTCATCTCAAAAACTTGGGAAACCAAAACCAATAGTTTTAGCAACCATAATTCATACTTTTTCTGCCCTTTTACCTAATGCAAGGATAAATATCCTCCTTCTTGGGCCAACTAATGACTTTCAATTATCTACTTTATCTAGTAATTTTCTTCCTTCAAGCACTTGTTTGATAATGATGACAATGGATGATTGGATCTTTTCATTAGGATTTTAATCATTATTTTTGCATTTTGTACTCTTTTAACTATTCCTTTCCTTATTCTATTGAATTTAGATTTAGCCTCTATGATTCTAGTGTTGTACTTTAAATGCTCTATGATCAAAAATTGGGAGCTTGAGTCTTCTTCTTTTCTTTTTAATCTACATCAATAATTTTGCTCCAACATTTCTTTTTATCTACATCAATGTTTCCCAAGAGAAATTAGGAGCTTGATTCTTCTTCTTTTTCTCTTCCAACTCTAGTTGCACTATTGTTAGTTATTCCTAATAATATTGTAGTGTTGAGTTCAGTTTCTGCAACTCTTATTCTTACTTTTGGAGCTTTTATTTCTTTGTTGTAGTTGTTCTTCTAGAGCTTGTATTTCTCATCCCTTTACTATAGTTGCTCTAGGGTTAGAGTTTTGATTAGTTGTTATTGAAGGTTATTGACTTCCTTTCATAAATTGTATTCTCTAGCTCTTCTTGATCCAAACGTTTTTCAAGTTATCAACTGTATTTTTTGCAACTCTATATTTTACTTCTAGATTATTCCCTTGAAAATACAATGTGTCTGCCTTAGTATAAAGAGCTCTAACTACATCTTCCCTCAAGATTATTGTGATATCATACTCTTGGACCTTGATATCATAATCTTCTATTGTCATATTTTATGCAAGTTTAATGATCTTTTGGACAATAATTGCTATGATTCGCTTATTAGTTGTTGGATCTATAGCATAAAATATTTAGGATGATGCTCTCTTTTTCTCTTTTCTAGGTGATTTCTCTTTTATCTCTTTTTGGAAATTAATTTCATACTCTTAGAGAAGAGCGAAGATCTATGATAGTGGATGATTGAAAATAGGCGATACATGTAGATCTGACTGGACTATGGGGAATGATGACAAGGGATACTTAAAGGGATTGGTATCCATAATGGCATGAGCTTATGCATATTTTGGAGTCTAATAGATTCTATGTATGGAAACAATAAAAGTTACACTCTTAGTTAGTAAGAAAATTTGAGGAGGTAGAAATTCTCTTGAAGGAGAAGGTGGAAGAGTTGGTTTTCATGAAGGAGAAGGTAGAGGTGAAAGTATATTTATAGAGACAAGAGTAGATATAAAGACCATACCTAGTACTTAAGATCCTAGGTGCTAATCTTGAATTTTCACATCAAATTATTGAAGGGTAACAATAATATTTTGAAATTGTTAAGATAGTTGCTACACCTTGGTCTTCTTGGTAATATATTTTTGTTGGCTTCATGAAGAATTTTTTCTCATTATCCTCTCTTTAGATTTCCTATATTGGAGATGTTCACTTATGCCAATTTCAGGTTCATTTAAATTGAAATCATTTAGGTCAACACCTTCTTCAATGAATTCCACTTTTTGTGATATATCTACTTCCATTGCACATCATGCTTGTATTTCTTGAGCTACAACTAGAGGGGCTTCTTGCCTAGTTGAGATATCAACTATCTAGTGATGTTCAATTGGGCTCCTCTTTTTGGGCTTCTCTTTTTTAACATATATTCAAACTCTTCCTCATAACTCAAGTCCTCTCTAGAATCTAAACTTACTACCCAATGTTGGTCTTATGTACGGCTATGCTCTTCAACCTCCTCTTATTTGTAGATATATTATTCTTCATCATCTTCTTTGATGAGGATGAGAAGTAATTCCTCTTTATGCTTAGCTATACATTTGTCATATTTTTTTATCAAATTTCTTATCAAATATACTATCTAAAGTACTAGATAAATATTTATTTTGATAGTCCTACTCACACCTTAGAATCCACTATTCTAAATACATTTCCAAAGGCCATTTTAGATAATCTTCAATCATTTCTATAAGCTTACTTCTTATTATTTGTTTCTTATTCTTGGCTAGATCACATGATTGCTTGAGAGGATAACATTTTCTCCATGAAGGTTATTTGCAATTCATTTACATTTAGATCTAGAACTTGATCTTCTAAATGTTCTTGAATGCTTCTATTTTTGGATAGGAAACATACTCAAAAGCTAGTGCCTTATTATTTATATCCTTCAACTTAGCCTTGAATTTTCCTTTTGGGTTGTAGCTCCACAAGTATGTCACTATCAAAAACTGAAGACCACTAAGCTTATCATCTAGAACTCTATCCTAACTTTGAGACATCGTGGTGATAAGACCAAAATTGAAGTAATATTGATAAGTACCAACATTTTTAATCTCAGACTCAAAGATTTTGTTTGCTCTATCGATTTATCTATATAATTCCATCGTGAAGACCTAATCAGTTATATAGCAAGGGAGTAGATGGAGGTACCTGATAAAGTGTTATTCTATAGTACCAATATTTGAGTTTTTGCTTATTTCCATGTAACTTTTTCTTAGCTTCTAGAGATAGCTGATGAATTCTTCCATATGTACATGCTATCCTTGTCCCTAGAAATAGTTGGTTCAACTCCAAATACAAGTTAGTATTCCTAAGCATAGGAGCCTAGTCAACTATGGGGAGAATTGATCCATTGTCTATGCATGTTTGAATTTGTAAGCTTGACATGTTACCCACCATGAAGTACAAGAATAACCAAGCTAAATGTGGTGGGTAAAAAAAACTTTCCTTCTCTTTTAGATTTGGGGCAGTCAATTGGGTATGGATTTGGGAGCTTATGAATTAGGCCCAATCAAAGAAGAGAGGAGGATTCTTACAATCACCATCATAGTTATGCACATTGGTCACAACATAAGCTATAACTACTTGATAGTCATATGTATGCTTAGTATCTAGCCCAAGGATGATAGGCAACATAGAAAATATTTCATGATGGTCTCTAAATGCTAAGAGCTTAGAAAGTCATCAATGGTTTACCTCAACTACTTATTTAGCCAATTTCTAATCATATCTCTTTTATAATACTCATCTTGTTATTCAACATTAAATAATTTAGGATTTGTACCTGAGTGAACTCCTACTGCAAAATCCTTTCTAGATTTTTGCCCTATTATAGTGCATACTATTCTAGATTTTGGGTCATAGTTCTCTGATATTGCTTTGGCAAGCTCTAGAAATGGGTGAAAAAATATGGGCATGTGTGATGACAAGAAATAATTCCATGTAGTTGCACCATATCATGTGAGAAATTCTTCCCTTTTTTCTTTGCTCCATCTCTAAAACTCTTGAACTTCTCTTTGACTATTATCAATGGATCATGAATTTGGTTCAAATAGTCTTGAAGCTCCTTAGTACTCTTTGAACTTTTTGGATCCTTCTTCTACATGCCATAACTACTAACTTGCTACAACTAGTCACTCTTATGTGAATTTATTTTACCCCTAATCACAACAATACCTCACTCTCTAAATTTTTTAACTACTTAATTATGCAAAGTAAATTTACAAGTCTTGATTTTATAGTTTGAAGTTGATGAGAAGCTTCACTGTTGGTGTATTAATGCCAAAGATTTTGCATGCCTTACCTTTTCTAATATCTTTTCTTAGAATTTTTACTATGTATGAGAACTTGGGATGCATGCTGAGTTAAATATTGCTTTGCTTCTTAGCTAATAGAATCACTTGGATTTCAAGATTTGGTGGCTACTAGTTTTTGTTTTGACCAATCAACTTTTATCTACATTAAACTATCATGACCACTCATATTTGTATTTATATGTGTTGCTATTTACATATAATACAACTTGAGGCATGCCTCTATATGCATAATATTTTAAATATTAGTCATTTACTATAATTGAAAAAGATAATTATCCATATATGTCAGCTCGAATGCATTTAATTCATGCTTTCTTGAGATTAGGTAAGGTCCAAACCATAATGATTGTTGGACATTTTGAGTCCTCTAAGTCAAAGTTGTCATTGATGTCACCTGATAGAGTTATCACTCTTATCAAGGAATTCGGCAAGAAATAAAGTCGCCCAAGTCATCCAGGAAAAAGCTTCATCAGTGCAGAAGTGAAAGGAAAAAGGCTCCATAATATTTTAATATTATTGGGAGCACAGGTTAAGTGATTGGTTTATAAAAACCCAAGATGGGTTATTGCAAAGGTTAAAAAGGAGGTTTAATAATTATTTATAAATTATTTAAATTCACAAGGAATTTAAATTTTATAAATAATATTTAATTATACCAAGATTGGGCATTAAGACAAGGTTCTAAGGTTTAATTAAATTAAACCTAAGGTTGGTTCTTTTTAATTTATAATATTTAAATTTAAATTAATTATAAATTAAAAATCACGTCGACGTCGAAATTATTCGAAGCACCGACGTGATTGCAAAAGAGGACAAAGGCATTATATAAATGCCATCAAAAACATTTACCAAGGCATCCCTTGCAATTATTATTCGAAGCGCATGCGAAAAGGTTTTGTTTTTCGAAGGCCTTACGATTTACGTAAAGGCTAAAGGTGTGAAGGTTCGGAGGCTCTAAGCGCAAAGGCCAGCGTGGCCTAGTGGTATGTTGGCTTGGTACTAAGGAGGAGGTCCCACATTCGATTCACATGAGGCCTTTTGGATTGCAAGGAAGAAGCGCTTGAAGCGCTTGTTTTTTCGGAGGAGCGTTATTCACGAAAACTTTATGGTGGACGTGCCATTTTAGACACGTCAGGGCACGTGGCCCAACGATGGCTTGGCTGCGGCTAAGGCATTGGGAAGGAGGACGTCAGGGGATCGAATCCCATCGAGGGCAAGGCAAGTGGATTTAATTTTTGATGTTGTTTAATATTTTAATTTTTGCCAAGGTTGCCTAAGGAGAAATAAGGATATGGTATGCCCTAGGAAAGATAGAGATTTTTGCTGATTTTATTTTTGGAAGTATATCATATTATATATCATTGGAAAGCTCTTTTTGAGAGATATTTGTTTAGATTGCTTAGAGGGAGAAATAAGGTGTGTGCAAGGAGATATTTCTAGTTTTGTCAAGGAGTTTCAAAAGTAAGTTTGATTCATTCTTTTGAGGGTTTATTTCTTGCATAAGAGGGTATGGTGCATTTTATTGAGTAGGAGTAATAAGGTGTTATTGAGATATTATTTTTATTATTGTGTTATTACTCAAGACCTCTAACCCTTGTTGATATTGGAAAAATAAAATGTGTTGAGTGTGGCAGATTTAGTGGACAACTCATAAGGCATCAAAAAGGTATGGGCAATATTCTTCATTGACTTATTTGGGTGATTGATTTCTGAAAATATATTTGGAGAGAAAAGGATTGATTGTGGTTTCCTTTTTGAGGAGTTGTTGGTTTAATGCTTCAAGGTTTTCTAGTTTGAGAGTTGTGATTAAACCTTGTTTTATAAGCATTGTTGTTGAAGCCAATTGGTCATGCAAAGAACTTGAACTTGAGTTAAGAACATGAGTATCATTGTTATGTGAGATTTGTTGTTGAGCATTGTTGGAAATATTTTGAGTTGGTTGATACATGCTTGGACTAGGGTTTGTGGAAAGGATTGTTCCTTGAGGTGATTGGTTGAGTAGAGTTGATTGAGCCTAGTCAAGTAATTGTGTGAAGTGGTTGTTCAAGTTCCATGAAACAAACTATTCTATATTCTGATTTGAGTTGAGATTGAGATTTGAGAATAGAACATATAGAGTCTCTAACAATTCTCTTTATGCTTCTATGAGATTGATTTGAGTTGAGATTGGGATTTGAGTATAGAACATATTGAGTCTCTAACAATTCTCTTTATGCTTCTATGAGATTGAGATTGAGTTGAGATTGGGATTTGAGTATAGAACATATTGAGTCTCTAACAATTCTCTTTATGCTTCTATGATATTGAATTGAGATATTGATTGAGCATTGAGTATAGAACATATTGAGTCTCTAACAATTCTCTTTATGATTCTATGAGATTGGACAAGTTCTGTGTGAGCTTGTTAAACTGATTTGAGGTAAGTCTTTGAGAAGGCTTGTGGACTGATTTTGTGTAAGATTTTGTGGAAGCTTGCTATGCAGATTTGAGGAAGTCCTAGAGAGGACTTATTGAGAGATTTGGACAAGTCCTAGAGAGGACTTATTGAGCAGATTTGAAAGTCCTAGAGAGGACTTATTGAGTATTTGGACAAGTTCTAAGAGGACTTATTAAATTTAAATCTGAGGACTTTTAGATTTGAGCAGGTTCTATGTGGACCTATTGAGAGATTTGAGCAGGTTATATGTGGACCTATTGAGCAGATTTGAGTAGGTTCTATGTGGACCTATTGAGAAGATTTGAGAAGGTTCTATGTGGACCTATTGAGCAGATTTGAGAGGTTATGTGGACATTAAAATTTGAGAATTTTATGTGGACCTATTGAGAATTTTGCTAGACCAATGAACTATGTTTAGTGCATATTTAAGTGGACTTGTGCTAGACCGAATGAACTATGTTTAGTGCAAGAGATTGAGTAGAGTTGTGCTAGATCGAATGAACTATGTTTAGTGCAAGATATTGAGTAGAGTTGTGCTAGATCGAATGAACTATATTTAGTACAAGATATTGAGCAGAGTTATGCTAGACCGATTGGACTATGTTTAGTACAGTATTGAGACAGAGCTTTGGAGGTGATAGAGTATAGAGGATAGAGTCTCAATGGATAGAGATCCAACAGCTAGGACAATTGAAGATAGATCTGAGTGAGGAGTCTTCAAGTGGAGAGAGATCCACCAATCAAGTGCAAGTAGAGAGATAGAGTCTTCTAGAAGATCACTAGCCAGAGTAGAAGGGGAAAGAGTTCTCCTATGGAAGAGATCCATGAACTTGAGATTTAGGGGATCAACATCTCCTTTGGACAGAGGTCCATAAACATTGTAATTGGGAAGGATTCCCATGAGATTATTTGAGAAATATTTAGAAGAAATATTTTCTCTATGGAGGTAGCCCACATTGGGTGAACCACGTTAAAATTGGTGTCTCTATTGTGTGTGATGATTTGTGCATTGATTTGGTTATTGCTATTAATACTGCCATTGATTATATTGATTAATACTATTTGGGAAAGAAAAGTAAAAAGTGGTCTTATACTATTCACCCCCCTCTCAGTATAAGCTTGTGTTCTTCAATTGGTATCAGAGCAGGTTCCTTTAGAAGAAGTTTAACAACTTGAAGGAAGATCCTACAAGAACACAAATGGCAAAGAAAGGCAAGAGTAGAAGCATGAGACACAAGAAGAAAATAACACCTATGGTCATGAAAGAAAAGGAAGATGAGTTTAATATTGTTGTGTTGGGAGGACACATGGAAATAGATTCAAGAGATGAATCAAGTAATGGAGAAATATCTAGACTGATAAAGTTTTGTACCAGATGTGGGAACACAGGTCACCATGCAACTTATTGTCCACAAGAATATTTTGTTTGTGGTCAACTTGACCATGATGCAAGATATTGTAATGGGTTTGATAGTAGTGAAGATGAAGATGATTCTCTCATAAATGAAATTCTAGATATTGATTCAAGAAAGAATAACAGAGACAATCAAAGTAGGTATCAAGAAGAAACTCCACTTTCGGACAATAGAAGAAATTGAAGAAGAAGATTCAGAAAAAGAAAAGGAGGAAGCCACTCTTAAGGAGCTTATTGAATTGAAAAGAGAGAATTTAGAATTGAAGGCTCAAATACAAGAAGATGAGAAATGTAAGACAAAGCTTCTACAGGATATCTCTGACTTGAGAGATAAGGTTGAAAAAGCAAGAAGAGTTGAAGAAGGTATGATTAAATAGTCAAAGGTAAAAGAGATAGAATGTGAAAGGCTTATGATTACTCTTGAAGAATTAAAAAGGGAGAACTCAGGATTAAGGGTTCAAGCTCAAGAAGATGAGAAAGAAAAAGCAAGGTTTCTACAAGAACTCACTAACTTCAAAATTAAAGTTGAAGAGACAAGAAAAATTGAAGAAGGTATGGCCAAAAATTAAAGATAAAATATCTAGAGTGTGAAATATTAGAGCATGAGATAGTTTCACTAAGGATGGAAGTAAAAGGTTCTAAGGACAAGCTACACAAGTTTGAGGAAAATTCAAAGACCTTGGAAAGGACTATCAATGCACAAAGGTCATCAGTCACCATAACAGGACTTAGTTCTAAAGAAGAACAAAGGAAACAAGAAACAGAAAAAGGAGAGTCAAGCTCAAACACCATAAAATAAGAAGAGTCAAAAGAAGTAAGTAAAAGAGAGAGTGATACTTCTAAGGATAAGTTGGACAATAGAAAGTTCAACAAGGAAAGGAACAATGCACAAGTAAGGAACATATGGAACAGGAAACAGGTAGAAGAGACTAAGAGACCAATGGGGTCTAGGCAAGGTTTCTTCAATGGAAGATGTTTTTCATGTCACAGGTTTGGGCACATGGCTTCACAATGTAGGACATATGAAAGACATGAATATGGGAAAGGATAACTTTTCCATGGGTATTGCTACTCATGTAATGAGTTTGGTCACAAGGCAATGAATTGCAGGGTTCATGATAGAAGAGGATATGGCTTCACTAGGAGAAGTCCTAAGATAGTTGCACATCCAAGGAATAATAACATTAAGTGTTATAAGTGCAATAATGATGGTCACATAGCAAGATGGTGTAGAGAAAATATTCCAAAAATAGGCATGAACAGGAACAAGAATATGAACAGGAACAAGAATATGAACAGAAATAAGAATATGAATAGAAGCAAGAAGATGAATAGGAATAGAGACTCAAAAAAGAACAAGAACAGGAATAGAAGTGATGACAGGAATAGGGATGATGACTTGGAAAGAAATAGTGAGAGGATTCAGAAGACTCACAGAAGAAGAGAGAAAGATAAAGGTATAGATATGTGCTTTCGAGGAGTAGAAATACTCCCACCCAAGAATTAACCACCTCATGTGGAGGTGGGGGAGGGGCTAAGCTAAGAGGCTCATTCTTAGCCCCGAGCCCCAAAGGGGGAGAGATTTGTGTATTGGGGAGAGATTTGATATTTGAGAGAGCATTGAGCCAGGGGGAGCAAAGTCCCAGGGGGAGCAGAAAAGAAGGTCAGGTTTTAGTAAAAGGATAAGGGTTGCCATCAATGACAAAGGGGGAGATTGTTGGACATTTTGAGTCCTCTAAGTCAAAGTTGTCATTGATGTCACCTGATAGAGTTATCACTCTTATTAAGGAATTCGGCAAGAAATAAAGTCGCCCAAGTCATCCAGGAAAAAGCTTCATCAGTGCAGAAGTGAAAGGAAAAAGGCTCCATAATATTTTAATATTATTGGGAGCACAGGTTAAGTGATTGGTTTATAAAAACCCAAGATGGGTTATTGCAAAGGTTAAAAAGGAGGTTTAATAATTATTTATAAATTATTTAAATTCACAAGGAATTTAAATTTTATAAATAATATTTAATTATACCAAGATTGGGCATTAAGACAAGGTTCTAAGGTTTAATTAAATTAAACCTAAGGTTGGTTCTTTTTAATTTATAATATTTAAATTTAAATTAATTATAAATTAAAAATCACGTCGACGTCGAAATTATTCGAAGCGCCGACGTGATTGCAAAAGAGGACAAAGGCATTATATAAATGCCATCAAAAACATTTACCAAGGCATCCCTTGCAATTATTATTCGAAGCGCATGCGAAAAGGTTTTGTTTTTCGAAGGCCTTACGATTTACGTAAAGGCTAAAGGTGTGAAGGTTCGGAGGCTCTAAGCACAAAGGCCAGCATGGCCTAGTGGTATGTTGGCTTGGTACTAAGGAGGAGGTCCCATGTTCGATTCATGTGAGGCCTTTTGGATTGCAAGGAAGAAGCGCTTGAAGCGCTTGTTGTTTTTTGGAGGAGCGTTGTTCGTGGAAACTTTATGGTGGACGTGTCATTTTAGACATGTCAGGGCGCATGGCCCAATGATGGCTTGGTTGTGGCTAAGGCATTGGGAAGGAGGACGTCGAGGGATCGAATCCCATCGAGGGCAAGGCAAGTGGATTTAATTTTTGATGTTGTTTAATATTTTAATTTTTGCCAAGGTTGCCTAAGGAGAAATAAGGATATGGTATGCCCTAGGAAAGATAGAGATTTCTGCTGATTTTATTTTTGGAAGTATATCATATTATATATCATTGGAAAGATCTTTTTGAGAGCTATTTGTTTAGATTTCTTAGAGGGAGAAATAAGGTGTGTGCAAGGAGATATTTCTAGTTTTGTCAAGGAGTTTCAAAAGTAAGTTTGATTCATTCTTTTGAGGGTTTATTTCTTGCATAAGAGGGTATGGTGCATTTTATTGAGTAGGAGTAATAAGGTGTTATTGAGATATTATTTTTATTATTGTGTTATTACTCAAGACCTCTAACCCTTGTTGATATTGGAAAAATAAAATGTGTTGAGTGTGGCAGATTTAGTGGACAACTCATAAGGCATCAAAAAGGTATGGGCAATATTCTTCATTGACTTATTTGGGTGATTGATTTCTGAAAATATATTTGGAGAGAAAAGGATTGATTGTGGTTTCCTTTTTGAGGAGTTGTTGGTTTAATGCTTCAAGGTTTTCTAGTTTGAGAGTTGTGATTAAACCTTGTTTTATAAGCATTGTTGTTGAAGCCAATTGGTCATGCAAAGAACTTGAACTTGAGTTAAGAACATGAGTATCATTGTTATGTGAGATTTGTTGTTGAGCATTGTTGGAAACATTTTGAGTTGGTTGATACATGCTTGGACTAGGGTTTGAGGAAAGGATTGTTCCTTGAGGTGATTGGTTGAGTAGAGTTGATTGAGCCTAGTCAAGTAATTGTGTGAAGTGGTTGTTCAAGTTCCATGAAACAAACTATTCTATATTCTGATTTGAGTTGAGATTGAGATTTGAGAATAGAACATATAGAGTCTCTAACAATTCTCTTTATGCTTCTATGAGATTGATTTGAGTTGAGATTGGGATTTGAGTATAGAACATATTGAGTCTCTAACAATTCTCTTTATTCTTCTATGAGATTGAGATTGAGTTGAGATTGGGATTTGAGTATAGAACATATTGAGTCTCTAAAAATTCTCTTTATGCTTCTATGAGATTGAATTGAGATATTGATTGAGCATTGAGTATAGAACATATTGAGTCTCTAACAATTCTCTTTATGATTCTATGAGATTGGACAAGTTCTGTGTGAGCTTGTTAAACTGATTTGAGGTAAGTCTTTGAGAAGGCTTGTGGACTGATTTTGTGTAAGCTTTTGTGGAAGCTTGCTATGCAGATTTGAGGAAGTCCTAGAGAGGACTTATTGAGTAGATTTGGACAAGTCCTAGAGAGGACTTATTGAGTAGATTTGGACAAGTCCTAGAGAGGACTTATTGAGAATATTTGGACAAGTCCTAGAGAGGACTTATTGAGAAATTTGGACAAGTCCTAGAGAGGACTTATTGAGCAGATTTGAGCAGGTTCTATGTGGACCTGTTGAGTAGATTTGAGTAGGTTCTGTGTGGACCTATTGAGTAGATTTGAGCAGGTTTTATGTGGACCTATTGAGCAGATTTGAGCAGGTTCTATGTGGACCTATTGAGTAGATTTGAGCAGGTTCTATGTGGACCTATTGAGCAGATTTGAGAAGGTTCTGTGTGGACCTATTGAGCAGATTTGTGCTAGACCGAATGAACTATGTTTAGTGCAGATTTGAGTGGACTTGTGCTAGACCGAATGAACTATGTTTAGTGTAAGATATTGAGCAAGAGTTGTGCTAGACCGAATGAACTATGTTTAGTGCAAGATATTGAGCAGAGTTGTGCTAGACCGAATGAACTATGTTTAGTACAAGAGATTGAGTAGAGCTATGCTAGACCATGTGTTTAGTATAGTATTGAGATAGAGCTTTGGAGGTGATAGAGTATAGAGGATAGAGTCTCAGTGGATAGAGATCCAACAGCCAAGACAATTGAAGATAGATCTGAGTGAGGAGTCTTCAAGTGGAGAGAGATCCACCAGTCAGTGCAGTAGAGAGACAGAGTCTTCTAGAAGATCACTAGCCAGAGCAGAAGGGGAAAGAGTTCTCCTATGGAAGAGATCCACGAACTTGAGATTTAGGGGATCAACATCTCCTTTGGACAGAGGTCCATAAACATTGTAATTGGGAAGGATTCCCATGAGATTATTTGAGAAATATTTAGAAGAAATATTTTCTCTATGGAGGTAGCCCACATTGGGTGAACCACGTTAAAATTGGTGTCTCTATTGTGTGTGATGATTTGTGCATTGCTTTGGTTATTGCTATTAATACTGCCATTGATTATATTGATTAATACTATTTGGGAAAGAAAAGTAAAAAGTGGTCTTATACTGTTCACCCCCCTCTCAGTATAAGCTTGTGTTCTTCAATGATTCTAACTTTTCATACTTTCTTGTCTTGGTCCTATTTTCATCCCACTTTAAAACTAAGTCATCAACTTTAAATATCTTGGGGAAGCTTATTTTTCAAACCATTTTTGAATTGGTACTTGATGCCATCAGAAGATATTGTATGCTTTATCTCTTCTTTCTTCTAAAAAAAGTAGATCTTCCATCCTTCTTTCAATTGGCTTTGCATTCTCTAATTTTTCTTGATCTATAAGATTCATAGTTTGTAATATTAGGTGCATACGTAATACAACTTCCTTTTTATAGACCAAATAATATAGGGTGGTTTTCACGGATTTCTTGATTGTAATCCTATCCGTTCATAGTTCTTGATTGAGAATGAAGTGCCAACTTCTTTGATTATCCCCAATTATTCTTTTGATTATTCTCATTAAATTCATGTTGGTGGATTTAGCCAGCCCATTACCTTATGGAAAATAATTGGAAGAATATTTTTAATATATGACATATTTGCTATCAAAATCTATTACCTTAGAACCTATGAAGGATGAACCATGATTGTTGCCAGAATTCCAAACCTAGTGATTAATATTTCTAAAAAATTAATCACAGTCTCCTTATCTATGGGCTTGGTAGCTTTTGCCTCAGACCACCTAGTAAAGTAATTTATTTCAGTCAAGATGAATTTATGTTTAGTATATGAGTGTGGATTTATTACCCAAAAAAATTAAACTCCCATTTCTAAAAGGGATATTTTGTTAGAATATTTCTTCTTCCCACAAACCTTTAATATTTATGACATGCTTTAGAAACTTTGAAAGCATTAGTCAATAAGGTAGGCCAGTAGTATTTGGCTCAAATAATTTTGAAAGCTATTGTTTAACTAGAGTAATGCCCACCTAAGACTGAATAAAATTCACTCAAGACTTTGTTTGCTTTGTTCAGAGGTATACAACATAGAAGCACTCCAAAATTCTTTTGGTATAGTTTTCCATCAATAATGACATAATTCATAGCTTGTAGCCTATACCTTCACCTTTAACAAGTAGTAAACCCATATAAACACTTGTTGATCTAAAGAAAATGAATTAATTAAGAAATCCAGTTACATTGTTCATTTTGGATTTTTACTACTTGCATTTCTTTTGGTTCAGCTACTAGCATGTTAGTTTTTGGGACTACAAAGTTGGCAAGGTTTTCACATAGGGCTTGTTCTTTGACTAGCTTAATGGGTTAGATTTCTAAATCATATTCTTGAATTTTAATAATCCAACCAGCTCTTTTTCACCTAGCTCTCCTTACATAATGAAGTTTTGTACATATAGATGAACAATATATACCATAGTATTACTTTGTGTAATATAGTGCCTCAAAATTTTCAAGATTTCAAGAGATAAAATACCTATTTATTGATGAAATTATAACACTCTTCATAGTTGTGCAATGTTTGGGTTAGGAAGGCTATTGTTTGCTCATTTTTATTATTGTCCTTCTAATTTGACATGACTATAAAGCTTTACTCAACACCATATACATATGGGATAATATCCTTTTGATATTCAATATTATCCAATGCTAAATATTTAGTTATAGCTTTTTTAATTTTCTTAAATGCTTCATTCCTTGTATCCATCCAGGTGAAAGATGCATTCTTATTTAGTAGCTCAGGTATTGGTTTCACTATCTGAGCAAAGTCAAATACAAAATTGTGGATAAATTTAATTTATTCGAAGAAGGACTATAGTATTTTCATGTTAATTAAAATGAGGAGTTCTAGGATCACCTTGATCCTATCTATATCAATATCTAGGTCTTCTTTTGATACTACATGCCTTAATAGCTTACCTTCATGGATCACAAATATTGATTTCTTCATATTTAGTGATACATTAAATTCTCTACACTTATAAAACACAAGTTGAAGATGATCAAGGTGTTTCTTCTTCTTGTGTGAAAATACTATCATATCATCTAGATAAATCAGTATCACTTTGTTGACCAATTCTTTGAAAGCTAGGAAAAATGCTCTTTGAAAAGTAGCTCTAGCATTTGATAGACCAAAAGGAATCCTTTGGTAAGAAAATATTCCACACATTATGGTGAACATAGTATTGTATTTATCTTCATCTCTTACTGATACCTGATTAAATCCAAAGAATTTATTAAGTAAACAAAATCCCTCTACTCCAGCAACAAAATGCAAAATTTGGTCAATCTAAAAAAGAGGATAGTGATCCTTTAAGAAAGCTTTATTTAAACTTTTGAAATCCACACAAAGGTAGATATCTCCAATATTTTTACTCATAAGCACCAGATTGGAAACCCATGTTGAGTGCTTGATTGGTTAGATTATTTTTGCATTAATCAAATTGAGCATCTCTTGCTTCATGATGGGTTCTATCTTTGGATTGATTGGCCTCTGCTTTTACTAGCTTAACATTTGGAAATAGTTTTATAGTGTGTTGAATAGTATCCTTGTTGTAAACTTTTAAATCATCATAGATCTACTCTATAATGTCACTAAATTATTTATATAGTGCGATGAGATCCCATACCTCTTGCTTTGAACATTGCACTCCAACCTTTAGAATTTTATCAGGTTCAAAGTAAATATCTTTGAACTCTTTCTTATTAAAAATTCATTTTTTGGTTGGTTGGTCGGTCATTGTTATAAAAGATACTTTTAAGAGTAAGTAATACTTTTAGTATGTGATTATTTTCAACTAAATAACATATTTTTTATCTATGCTCTTGAGTGTCTCTTCAGTCATATTTACACAAGTTGCCTCTTGAACTAGAAAATTCACTATTTGCTCATTGTCATCAAACATCTATCATAAGGTTTTCTTATTTGGCACAAAAGTATTGAAAGCTAGCTTGATTGACTGTGAATTCTTCTAGATATCATATTTTGGGCATAAGTTTTCCCTGTGAGAGGCTAATACAACAACTTGTACATTTTTATAATTTAGGAATTTTTAAATCTCTCCAATAGATCCCAGATTTTGTTCTGGAAGGCTTTGAGATAATGTTGTTTTTAGCTACAATTTTCCATAACCTAGTTCACTACAAGTTTAGAGTTGTTATAAATAATTATTAGCTTAACTCACATTTTCTTTGCTTCTAGTAATCCTAGGCATAGGGCCTCATATTTTACGAAATTATTAGTGTAGTTTCAAGTTAACTAGTATAGGAACTACTTAATTCCTTTAGAAGAGGAAATAAACACTTCCACCTCTAGCACCATTCTTACATTTAGCTCCATCAAAGTAGAGTTTCCAAATTTTTATCTTCTAGAGCTCATGATTTTATAAGGCCAAAAGTTTTTTCTCTTCAGGTTTCATGATGGAATAGGTGCCTATATTTGTTTCAATCATATCATTAAATTCTTTGAAAGAGAAATCATATTTTATCTATAACTCATCTATAATTATTTCAAGGGGATTTGCTTCCTCACTGATTATGTTAACATGATCCTCCTCAATTTTCTCTATATGATATAGAGTGGGATTTTCTATATATATCCTTACCTTCCTACCTTTATGAGGGAATTCTATGTGAGAGAAGTCTAGAGCCAGGTATCTACCTAGCTTAGAGATAAATGCTTGATAAAGGTGCATGCTAAAGTATGGCTCTAGATCCACCACTATAACTTCTTGCATAACAATTATCTCCAACACCTTGTGGAGGACCATAGCTATATATTTTATCACCCCAAAAATCTTGTCTAGGGTACCATCCAACTACAATACTCCATGATTAGATCAAGTATACTCTATTCCCATAGCTTCACAAACTGCATTAGGCATCGTCATGGTTGCTACTCTATAATCAACCATGCAATTATGTACGATCCACCCCTCCATGCTTATATACATATAAAAGGGAGGTAGCCTATTTTTACCTATTCCTAACACTATTTTACCTTGAACTAAATTAATATTTGGATGTGTTTTACCTTCAAGATGAGCAGATATCAACAATATATGGAGAAGGTCTATTTATCTTAGGATCATTAAGGAATTGTACATGCTTGCTCTAGAAGGAGTTTTATTCATCTCATCTACGATATCGAAGCCCATGGATTTTGACTAGTTTTTATCTTTCTTCTTTGGCTCATTAGATCTCCTTTGATAATAGTGTGTTTTTTTACCCTTTGTCGCTTCATCACAAAAGGGTACCTAAGTTTGATCAATGCTTACTCCTATGCCTTTATTATTATTATTTTTGGTTTGGCCTTAGTTACTATTTTAAATAATTTATTGGAGTTTGTTCTTTTCTTTGAGCTGACTAAGTTGGTTCTTTCTCTAGCTTCTTCAATGGATGATATGATACTTTCAATGGGTCTATTTTATGTGAGTCTACCTATAAGGGCTTCTTGTCATATCCTTTTAGAAAAGATATAGATTTTTATTTTGGGGGATCTTGCATGAGCATTATATGATTGAGATCCCATATCATATTCACATGGATCTTGTATGCCTTATTTACCTTTTTTGTTGCCACTATATATGTATGGTTTTAATAGATCATACAAATGTTTACACCATATGGGTCATTGCAAGTTGAGCACCAATAATTCAATTCTAATGAAGAGGTAGTTGGCCCATCTTCCTAGTTACTATAAATAGTGTTGCATTTTTTGGTAGCATTTCTCATGGAAACTCTTTGATCCTTTTGCATGTAAGAGAGTCTTCTAAGATAGACATTCCTTGTAGCATCTCTCCTTTTCATAATGGTTACCTCATTGCTTAGGTTCTTCAATGCTATTAGCACTTCTTATATTATAGGAGATTATTTAGGCTCACGGGAATGTGGTTATAATACGTACTCAAGGTAATGTTGGCATAATTAGTGTTAAAGGAAAGGTAGAGTCTTAACTTCATGAATTGGATCTATTGTAAGCATATGTGTTAGTTTTACTAGATTTTGTACTTCTTGCATACACTAGGTAAACAATAGAAAATATGGAAATACGACGCTATATGGGAGTTTACCCATAGATATTAAGGTATTTTTAGTGTATATCCTAGCCTAAAACACTTGTGCGAATGTACCCATTTTTGATTGGTATATATGTAATCCAAGATCTATATTGAAAGAAAAAAGATAATAAATGAGTGCTTGAGCATCTGATGGTCTAATATCATGTGGAATTATTTTCCAGGTTCTACTAAATCAAATGTTGAAATCCATAATGGACTTTTGGGCACATCTTTGAATGGTATAAAGCTAATATATCAATGAAAATTGATCATCCAAATTATTTTCTTGGTTAAATGTTCTAGCAAATTCATCCTAGGAATTAATGCTTCCATATTGAAGGGTCTAGTACTAGCGAGAGACCTTTCCTTTTAATGATAACACTAGAAGTATCACCATAATGTCTTCATCCTGTATATTATGAATAACAACCACATCTTGGTAATGTTCATATGTTGTCTTCCTAGTATCATTATAAGTCGATAAAACTTTCAAATCCACTTGGGAAATAGCATTAACATTTACCAAATTTGATGGGTTCAGTCTTATTCAATTCTAGGAAAATTTATGGTCTAGTAGTCATTATTTTTAAGCTAATAAAGTGAAATAATCTTGGAGATCTAGAGTGTGTGGAACCTCCACTTTCTATAGGGATATATGGGGGAGATGATCAAGATTTGTATCTTCTAGACCTGAATGGTGGCCACTTGAAAAATTATAAATGTTGATCCAACTTCTTGATTATTGATCTTGTGATCATAAGCCTATATATTGGGTGGCAATTAGGTTATAAATGAACGGTTCATTCTCAGTGGAGTCACCAGGCAATTGGAAATGTGATCTATGAGAGTAGGATTTTATCAAGCTCCTACTCAATTAGGGAGGTGAGATTTGTATCTCACCAAGCATACCAAAAACTCTTGATTAGCATGGTGGGTATCTAGTTTGGATATTTCAATATGATTTTTTAAATATGGGATGGCTCTTGTACCATAGGCATGCCATAAAATCTTGGTACAAAATCTTCCTATGTGGATGAGATGCACCCTAAGATCTTGGCCAAGATTGGAAGACCTAAAATTGCTTCTGAGTCAACCTTAGATAAGGTTAGTCTCTTGAATAGCTTTACTAAACTAAGATGGGGTTGAGACTAAAGAGATAAATTATAAGGGTCACAAGCATGCAAAGTTAAAAATTAGGAGTAAAGCTAGTTGAGATTCAGCTAACAATGATAAGTTTCAACTACATAAGAGTTACATACACAATAAAACCAATGCCTCATATACTAGCTAACACATAGCTATCACAAAAAATCTAATTTAATTCACAAATATTATATATTACAAAGATCTCTTAAACAGTAATCCAAATAACAATCTATATTCAATCAGAATTGATGTAACAGAATACACCATTCAATAAATATAAGCAGAAATGCATATAATATAACTCACATATCATGTTTTGTAACACCAAAGATAGAGGTCAAACAACATTGAATTCTATTGATAGGCAGTAGTCATCATAAAACTTAGATTATTGATTGCAAATGCTAGATTCAACCCTCTAATTGAGTTATATTGAACTATTTATCATATCAAAATTACCTATAAGCCTATAAAGATGAGTGTAGAGTGTAGGCATAACTTTCAAGCCTAGTCTATTCTAACTTCTTTGATAAATTTGTGTTGACATGGTCAATTTTAATTTCTTCCATGAGTGTTGTGTCCATGTGCTTCCATCAAATCTTGGGTATCTCTAATAGGCTCACCTTTTCCACTTGATGATTGGGCTAGCTGGAAATAGATTAGTGTGGGATGGAGAAGCATCTAGAACATTTGGATCCTTTAACAATTGATTATGCTTGATAGGGATAGGTCTAGGGTCATTATCTTTTATCATGATCTTTTACTTAGCTAAAACTTGAGTTTAGGCTATCTATGCATCAAATTTTTCTACCTCCCTACTAATGTTACCTATCTCCAATCTTTGATCCTTATCTCTTCATACTTAGCCTATTTTATTAAATTGAGCAAATGGTGTAGTACCAAACATTGGACTTTTATAGCTCTTATGATGATGTTAACTTCTTGAAATTTCAGCCCTCTCCTATGTTAGGCTTTGTGCCTTAGTGAAATTTTGCATTGATCATCAGGGCAACATATCGGATGCCAGATTTTTCTTGCACTTATGCTTACATTAATCATCCAAAAAATTTGTCAACTTCCATGCCTTAGCTAGATTTTTTATTCGGCCTACTATTGCACCAAACGTTTTCACTACTCATAGTGACGTTTGTGCTCTCAAAATTTTGACTTCTACCCTCCACACTTAGCAAAATTTTGAGTCCGACGTTATGGCAAAATACTAGACTCTTTTGCCTTAGCCAATATTTTGCGCCTGACAAGCTAGCTTGTGCATCTAGTTGCTTTTTTACTTAACAAATATTTCTATAGTAATGCTACATATGTGGGCAATTTATTAACCCACGGTAAGGTAAGGATGCATTCAAATTATTTGGAATATGGAATATTGTTATAAGCACTTTCAAATTTTTTACAACAATATAGGATAAACACAAATGCGATGAAAAAATACTAGAAGCAAAAAGTAATTCAATTATGGGTCTATATTATAGAAAAGAAAAAAATATCAAAGTTGAGATTACAAATGTATATGATCTAACAATAGTTAATACTTGTGAAATATGTTTGAAAGATATTAGCATATTTTTGTCAAATATAATGAAGATTTATAATTGTAATATTTGGATTCTTGAAGGGACTTAAACACATTTTTTTCTCTTTTGAAAAAGAAGGGTGGTAGTCTTGGATGATCTAAATCAATGCAGTATTCCTTTATTTGTCAATTCAAATAACCTATGAGATACTATTTCTTAAATATATCAATATAATGGGACAATATACATATTAGAAACCCCATATAGTAGAAATATTGAATAAATTTTTATTATCCAATACATAGTTACAACATAGTATAAAATATTTATATAATTTTTATTACAAGCAAGATCATATTGTAAACCTTATATTTTGAAATGTGACTAACTCAATAGTGATCATCCAAATCCATTTTGATTCCATTCTATATGGTTTCAAGATATTTTTTTCTTTCATATGATTATATTATGGTGGAATGAATTAAAGTTTATACATTCCACCATAATATAATCATATGAAAGAAATAAAGGTCTTGAAACCATATAGATAGATAGATAGATATGCAGGTAGGTAGGTTTTTTCAAAAACTAAAATATCTAAAGGGGAAATGAAGGTTTGAATTGCTAAATATTTTGTAAAAATTTATAGCAAGGGAGGAAATTGAAGCTAAGTTTAAAAATATACAAGAGATAGTAGAAATTAACGGAATAGATCGGGATACTAATGTACAATAAAAAAAACTAATTTCTAATAATGTACTGAAAAATGAGGAATCATATTAATCCCAAAAATAGGAGAGATGAATTAAGGGGGTAGAAATATCGAATTATTTCATGCTACAACCAAAATAGAGTTGTATTTCTATTACATAAAAAAAAAATCAATTATAGATAGAATAAATATTAAGGAAGAAGAAGATATTAGGAAGACATTAATTATTTCAAAGATATTCTACTAAATGTTGGGCAAGATAAGGAGTCTCCAGGTAATATTTTACAAAATATTCTATCAACACATGTGGCTAAAATGAAATACTGAGGAGAAATATCTCTATATGAATGAGCTATATGAGGAAAGTTTTACTTTCCACCTTAATAAGACACTTAGCCTTGATGGATTTCCCATAATTTTATTTTAAACATCTTAAGATTTGTTAAAGATTAATATGCTAGCTAGCATTGAAGAGGTAAGTAAAAATAATGATATAACAAGTGAGATTATTGCCACCTTTAAATTTTATAATTTTTATCCAGTAAGCCTTTGCAATGTGATTTATAAGATCATTTCAAAATTTATGGCTAGCATATTTAAAAGCATTTTAGATTGTATGATCTCATAGAAATAATATGGTTTTCTTCATGGTAAAAAAATTCTTGATGTTGTAATTATTGCATAGGAAATCATCCATTCTCTTTATTCTCTAAAAAATCTAGGTATGCTTATGTAATTAGATATGAACAAAGCACATGATAGGTTTGTTGGATTTTTCTATATGATATTCTTAGAAAAAAAATTTGATCAAGGTTGGTGTGAATGGATAAAATATTTTTATAGCACTCCAAAAGATTGTATTTTTATAAATGGATTCCTTAATGGATACTTTAAATCATTTCATTGACTCCTAAGATGATACACTGTCTACCTATATATTTATTATTCTTGTGGACGCATTGGAGAGAACTTTCTCAAAGATAAAAATAAAAGTAAAAAAATAGCCCCTCTAAATATAATCTTTAATTTGTTGATGATAAATTTCTTTTGGATTATTCTTTAGTTAATAAGGAAATGGAGTTTATATTAATATTATTACGTTATAAAAAAGTTTTAGATAGTTGGTTGATACTATAAAATCGAGGATATAGTTGTAGATAGTTGGTTGATACTATAAAATCGAGGATATTTTTCATTAACACTACTTTATATTTGTAATGGATTCTTGTGGATATTTTAAGGTCTAAAGTTGAAAAGTTCTAATAACATATCTGGGTATTCCTTTATTTCATAAAGGAAAGGAGGAGATTTTTGTTTTTGGATACATAATGTAGTTGGTTACATTCACACTATTTTTAGTAACTGCCAAGGGTAGGGTTCAAACCATAGGGGCTGCTCCCAACAAGCCTATACTACCTCGTTATTATTGACCCGATGCAAGGGGACCATCGGTCGCTCAGGATCCATACCATCATCATCGGTCTGATGCACACTTAGAGGATTCATAGTAGACTGCTACCTTTAAAATAGGTATATCCCCAAGGTTTGAACCTAGGTCTCTTCTTGGTAAGTGTCTAGCTAAATAAACAACTATCAATCCACCTAGCCCTTGGGGGCTTGAAATAAGGAGCTTTGGGTCTTGATTTTAAATAGAATGAAATATTGTATGACATGTTAGAAAGGTAAGCTCTTAACCATGGTTGGAAGGCTACAACTCATAAAGGCTATATCATAATCCAATCCTATATATGATGTCATTTTTAGGATTAGTGGCATATCAAAATTTGATAAAATTCAAAAAGAATTTATTTGTAAAGGATGTGAAAATTTTAGGTTTTCCCTTCGTAAGTGGGATAGGGACTACAAAGGAAAGAATAGGAGAGAGAGGCTTGCAAAATTGTAGAATTATAAGTTTTGCATTAGGGGAAAATTTTGATTGGAGATTATTAGAAATCAAGATAAAGTTAGGAAAAATGCTACTTCCAAAACATGTTTTTTAAAATTTTGTTTTATGAAATGAAATAAAAAATTTCAAGAAATGAACCCTACCTAGAGGATTTCCAACATGTAACTTCATATTAGATAGTTTACAATTGATAAAGAAACATATTAGGTGTACATCTAATGAGTATTCTATAGATTTTTGGTCTTATAAGAAGGTTGTAGATAGTTGTTTTTTTTTTTGCTGGATAATAAGAGGTTGTACTCGGGTCTCCCACCCTTGAAAAATTACATCTTTCTTCTTTAGAGCTTGATATTTTACAAATATATACACTTATCATCTCAATTGAGATGCTATAGCTAGAAACCTACATCATTTTACATAAAATATCTGAATTCTTGATTTTTATTTTCTAGATCTTTTCAAATTTTTGTATGAATACAATTACTCCAGAATTTAGTATATTTCTTGATATTTTCCTATAGCAGCCTTCACAATGCCAAAAATTTACCTATATTATCCATGCATTGCATCTTAGTAGAGTAATATTTTCAAAACATCGCACTATCATAGTTTGCTTTACCAAATCTGAATTGCTAGTTTCCTTCCTCACTGAAGTTATAGCTCTTCATTGATCTTCCCATCATTTGAACCCTAGTCAAAAAATACTTACAATTTTATTCTTCGCGACTTGAAAAATTGTCACTAACCTTGTTTCGATTGGTTGACTTCATAGAGTTGTATCTCCCTCAATATTGCTTAGATTTTTGCATATGACCACTCATTTTAAATCTATTCAAATTCTGCACAAGGTGGTCCAAGAATCGGTTGAATTGGATAACTCTTCACAAAGATATAGCTCCTAAAAGATGAGACATTTTTTAGGAAAAATCCCTAATCCTTCGCACTTTGCAATTTTGTTTTTCTCATTGTAAGTAACCTTTCACGCTCCTTTAGCCTTCCTAGTCTTCCACTCAGTATCCTAGCATTTCATTGTAGCTCCTTCAACTAGCCTAGCCTTCCATGCTCCTTCAACCTTATTAGCCTTCCACATTCCTTCAACCATCCCAACCTTCCACCCAACATCCCAACCTTTCGTTGTAGCTCCTTTAGCCAACCTAGCCTTCCACACTTCTTCAGCCAACCTAGCCTTCCACACTCCTTTAGCATTGATACTCTAAATATCAACTCATCATTCAGCCTTCCATGCTCCTTCAACCTTAATCCTTTCATGCTCCTTCAACATTTAGCCTTCCATGCTCCTTCAGTCTCTAGCCTTCCACGCTCCTTCAGCCATAGATAGTTGGTTAGTACTATAAAATCTAGGATATTTTTTATTAACACTCCTTTATATTTGTAATGGATTATTGTGAACATTTTAAGGTCTAAAATAGATAAAGTTTCGATAACATGTTTGGATATTCCTTTATTTCATAAAGGAAAGGAGGAGCTTTGGGTCTCAATTTTAAATAGAATGAAATCTTGTATGACATGTTTTAAAGGTAAGTTCTTAACCATGGTTGGAAGGCTACATCATACTCCAATCCTATATATGATGTCATTTTTAGGATTAGTAGCATATCAAAATTTTATAAAATTCAAAGAGATTTTATTTGGAAAGTAAGTAATGAAAAATTTAGGTTTCCTCTTTGTAAGTGGGATAAGGTTTAGAAAGGAAATAATACGAGAGAAGCTTGTAGAATTATAGAATTACAAGTTCTGAATTAGGGGTAAAAATTGGTTGGAGATTATTAGAGATCAAGGATAAAATTAGAAAAATGTCTACTTCAAAGACATATAGTGCTTTATTTTTTTATTTTTCTTTTTTTATGAAATAAAATTGTTCAATAAATGAACCCTACCTAGAGGATTTCCAACATGGAACTTTATATTAGATAGTTTACAATTGATAAAGAAATATATTAGGTGTTTATTCAATGAGGAGTATTCTATAGATTTTTGGTAATATTTTTTGTTGAAGCCTTATATTCTTATTTTTAATATAAAATGACAACCATTGGCATATGCATGTCAATATTGTAAATATCCAAATTTCAAATATGAGCAACAACTCCACATCATGGATTTCTATTAGTAACCTAGTTGAAGGAAAGGAACTAAAACAAATAGTGAATGAGCTTCAAAAATGCTTTAAGATTTCTATTTTTTTTTTTAAGTGAAAAGATAGTAGGTTTGGAATCTATTAAAATATAGTGGATACTAGGTCAAGTTGGTATATGAGGATTTAAAGTAATCAAAATTTCCTACTCCAAATGATTTCCCTTGAAAGAATCTTTGGTCTCTAGAGTCCCTTCCTAAGGCCTCAACATTCTTTTGGGTAGCAGTTCAAAACAAGATTTTTAGAGAAGAGAGTTCACAAAGAAGAGGATATCATAGACCTTTTAAGTGTGCCTTAAGATGTAGAAACATCAAATTATTTACTTCTTCATTGTCTCTTTGTTTACACAATTTAGGATTGTTTCTCCAAAAATATGAGAATATATTGGATAACTCCATCAATATTGAAAGAGATGATGAAATACGGATTAATTATTTTGAAGCTATAGGAAATGTAAATTAATTGTTTTAAAACTCAATAACTCTTCATTTTGTGGAGGATTGGTCCTACCATTATTTTTTGTAATAATAATAAATTTTTTAAAAATATATCTCAAAATCATGCCCAAGTTTGGAATTGTATCATTCAATCTCTTGCAAAATGTTTATAGACAGAGTGCTCATCATGGGAAGTCGAAGATAAAAAAAATAGATGTTAGTCTCTTGGTTACAATATTTGAGTATTCATATAAAGAATCATCTATGATAATGGAGTTAACACAACATATCTGCTTTAAAATAGAAATGTTCATAAATTGGATTTATCAAATTAACTTTATTGCTAGCGTTCATCAACAATTTTTTTCAATGAGTTTACATAGATTTTTATAAGGGGTCTTGGTCCCCTCATATTGAGTGGGATTTGAACCTTAGACCTTCCAAAGAGAGGTCAAATCCCTTACCACTACAATAAGTTTACAGCTCTAGCTTTCATCAGTAATGGTTAAAAGTAATCTCTTAGAATTTTGAGTATGTCTATAGAGAAAGAAACCAAATAAAAAATAGCTAATTATGGTGTTGATATTATTTGAGAAAATTTTAAATTTTAGAAGACAATTGGATGAGTGAGATCTTATCTCTTAATTAAAATTATGTTAAAAAGATCATTCTACAAATATAGCATTTTGAGGAATATGATGATTATATTTGATGGAGAGAGAAAAGAAGAACCTTTGATAAAATGACAAGATATATGGTTTAGTTAACCTAAAAATAATGTAATATCTTATTATTTTGATGGAAGTGGCCTAAAACAAACATGCATTGCACCTAATTATATAAATAAATTAAAATTCTCCAAACTTCATAACTATTAATTTTAATTTTTAAATAAGTTTTGTTTTTGAATCTATACATAAGTAGTCCCTAGTGGAACACCGCAATGGTAAAGGTATTAGCTTCTTCTAACAAAAACCCAAGTTCAATTTACTAGGAGGATAACCCCAATATAACCCTAATTATATGCATTGACTTCTTTTTTTTCATAAAAGGGTTTCTAATTAGATTGCAAGACTTTTCGACTAGACATGAAAACTTTAGTAATCATGTTTTTATAGTGGATACAATAGGAAAAAGTGATAAGAAAGCCTTATAAAAAAAAATCAAAATTATAAAAACTAACAAGTTTCCACTTGTCTTTTTGTCTTTATATATTTTTAACATTTATCATTCTTCCTACTTGTAAATTTTCTATTTTATTTCAAATCACTAAGTTCACTTTTAAACTTGCTGACAGTTTCATTTCTCATCATTTTTAAAATATGTTAGACATGCAGAGAAATATTAAATAGTATTTTTAGGTATATAGGGAGTTGGTTACATCCACATTATTTTTAGTAATTGACAAGCGTAGGGTTTAAACCACAGGGGTTGTTCTCAACAATTTTATTTGTATCATTATTGTTGACTTGGAGTAAGAGGGATACTATTGGTCGCTCAGGGTTCGTACTAACATCGTTGGTCTGGTGCACACTTAGAGTATTTAGATCAAACTACTACCTTTGCAAATTGGCAACCCCCAAGGTTTGAACCTAGGTCTCTTATTGGTAAGTGCCTGGCTAGACAAGCACTTACCAATCCACCTAGCCTTGGGGCAAAATTATTAAATAGTTACTTTAAAACCACAATTAGCTCAACCAGTTAAATTCCTCAATATTTGAGGAGGAGGTCAAGGTTCAAATCTTTCCAAGTGATACATGGATAATATCCAAGTTTTGTTGTAATACCACTATGTGGTGATGTAATATGGGTGGGGCCCATTTTAATTCCATATAACCAATTGAAAAACATAATATTAGCTTATCAACTACAATTTTATTGCAGTAGTAAGGGCTTTTGGCCTCTCTTTGAGAGGTCCAAGGTTCAAACCCCACTCAATATGAGGGGACTAGGACCCCTCATAAAAACCTTTGTAAACTCATTGAAAAAATAATATTAGCTTATCAAATGACATAAGTTCAAAGAGCTAAATACCTCAAATTTTGATAAAAAGAGGTCCAAGGTTCAAACCTCACTCAATATGAGGGGACTAGGACCCCTCGTAAAAACCTTTGTAAACTCATTGAAAAAATAATATTAGCTTATCAAATAACATGAGCTCAAAGAGTTAAATACCTCAACTTTTGAGAAGGAAACCTAGATTCAAATCTTGAATAACTATATATATATATCAAAAGTATTTTATTAAAATTTTATTAAATATTTTCTACAATCTAATTTTATCACCATGTGGCCTTGTTGTTTGTTACATGTTATCCACTTTTCAAGAATGCTCTACAAAATTGTTATAAGTTTGTTATAAAAATTTGCTTTGGATAGGTATACTTGATATTTTTTTTAAACTATAAATTTCATTTATATTATCAATAAAAAAACACAATAATTGCTCCTATTGATAAGTTTAGTTCTAACCCTTATCTGAGATCATGGTTGAGATGAGGATACCTAACCTTAAAAATGGTGGTAGGAGTTTCTTATACTAACCTTAATAAAAGACACTATTTGTAAAAAAAAACACCCTAATAAGAATGTTGAGTTGCAAATTTTAAAATGATATACAATTTTTAAATAATTGTAAATAGTTCAAATGAATTTCAAGAAAGTACAAAATTTTATTGAACCAATGAATATATGCACAATATTTTATAAATAAACATGGCCCATTATTATATTCTTCCAAGTTATAAAATTTACTTTTGACACATTTCTAGGATTAATTCTTCTTGTGTTCTCTCCATTCATGAGGTTTTCTATGCACTCCCACCCTCTGGATTCCAAAATCCTATGCTCCATACTTTCACACTCTTAAGGTTCTCTAGATATTTAAAAAAAAACATATTTTACTTATATAAAACTAAAAAAAAAAACTAATTATCTTTCAACTATAATATTATGAATATTTGTTAAAATTCAAACTGTTGTGTTGTCCTATTGGTATTAAAAAAAGTTAATTTTTTTAATTTAGTGAAAAACCTTTCACGATTTGGTATGAGAAACCACGAAGACAGGCTATACACCATTAAAATCACCTGGGAGTTGGGGCCGCCTTGATATGAGAAACCACGCCTTGATCTGAGAAACTATGACCAAGGGTTCTACACTGTAAAAATCACTTGGAAGTCACATCTTGCTTAACCGCACCAACATTATCAACTGGATTTTGGGTAATCGATGTGTATTTGGTAAGGTGAAGATTCCAACCAGTGACCTACCTTGGAGTATTGTTCTACCCTCTCCAACACACCTAAAAACATGAGAATATTATAAAAATGTTAATTTGTATTTACTTAAGTTGAAGTTATGTTATTTTATTTTAAAATTAAATTATTAATTTAATTTTTTTTATTATTTATGTTTAATATTAACATAATTGAAATTAGGGTACGAGGTGTAAACCAATTGGTTCATCTAAACCCCATAAGGGGGTGGAGGTCCAAGGTTCAAATCTCGGGCCTCATCAAACTGAATGCTTGTCCCTTTCCTGGTGCTTTCAGCGGCGTAAAATATTTAAAAATGATTGTGGCATGGTGCTTATAGGGGCGGACTGCACGAAGATCTGTGTGACGGCTTCTAAGTCAGACAACACAGAATACTGTGGCGGCCATAAAAGTTGGACAGCCTACCCGGATTCGTGGCGCTACCGATTCCACCATGTAAATTCAAAAAAAAAATTAATATCTTTTTTGAGTTAAGTAAAACATTTAAAAATGTACCACCATTATTTAACGTTGTTATATGCTTTGTTATTTTTTTTTATATTGAACATCGTTTACAAATATTTACAAATATCAGCTCGTTAGAGCAAACACAAGAGAAATCGACCTCACAATCACATGGATGATAATAACTAGGCAACTGCCATTACACCAAATGTCATTTGGCACTTGGTGTAAAATGTTATTTTTCAACTTATGATAAGTTTTATTACATAGTTTTTTTTTAAGACGAAGTTAATAGATCTTAACTTTGAGTGAATTGGTTTCTTTAGGTAAAACACAAGTTTTGAAAGGGTCTTAGTTCCTCATACTAAGGTTTGAACTTGGATCTCCTCTCGATATAGTTAAAAGCAAGATTAATTGATGTGTTGGAAAGATGCAATTAAATTATAATAAATATGAATATTCAAAGTATGAAAAGCTTATATTAAAAATATTTATGCATTATCAAAATAAAATAGTATCTTAATGATATATTAGAGGTGATATATTAGGTTGTCATAGTATAAGTTGATGAGAATTTTATATGTGAGAAAAAATAAATTCTTGAAAAAATAAGTATTTAATAATTTAAATTAAAAATAAAAAATAAAAAAAACACTTTATAATTTCAATTACATAAAAATATTTATAATTTATCTTAATTAATAAAATTATAAATATTTTAATTAATTTAATTAATTTGGGCTCTATTTTTAAGATAACACAGGCATCCCTCTAACAAACAATATTAAAATGCTACATAAATTTAAATTGATAGGTAGGGGTGGTGGGTGCAAACTCTTAAAATGTAAAAAGAAAAGGATCACATGTCTATTTGAAAGTTTCAAATCTTAAAATTTAAAAATATATCTAATTTAAAAGTGCAAATTTTTAATGTTTTAGAAGCATCATCAAATTTAACATATTTATATTAATATTATAACTAAAATATTTTTTAAATTATATGAATTAAAAATAATAATAATAATTTTTATGGGTTTTTATCCTAACTAAAAATTATTAAAAAATATTTTAAGATGCAAAGAGAAACTTAATTTATTTATATTATAAATTGGTTTACATGCAAAGGTTTAAACTAGATTATCCTTTTACAACCCATTTACCATTATACTTAATGTCTAATAGAACTTTTATAATTAATTGGTTCATATTCTTTTAAAATATTTTTAACTCAGAGTCTCATTTTATAAAGAATATATTAGTTATACTTTTAATGCAAACACTTCATTGATATTTTCAAAGAGTATTTTAGTTATAATTTTTAATAGGAGCAATATGTTTAAGTTTTACATTACATATGGGAGTTAATGGAACTCATATTGCATCATGTTAGTTATAGTTTTTAATATGAACACCTTAAAAGATACACTAAAATTTATGTTCTAGGAAAAAGTCATTGTAACTCATAGTGATCATGTTAAGTGATATTATGGGTTGTCTTAGAATAGTCATTAATGTGAAGAACTTTAACAATGGAGATCATGTAGGAGATAACATAAAAAATGAATTTGATTATATTAAATTAAAACAAATCATATCTTTATTATATCATTATTGATATTACTATAACTTAACAATTATGTATGTATCAATTGGTAAGATTTTAAATTGACTCTTAGGCCCAAAATTTCTTCAAGACTCTCCCACAAATTAATGCTTGATATCTAGTGTATTGCAGCAAGATATAGCTATAGTCTTTTTGTTGATATTAGCTTCTATTTTTATATATTCATTTATGAATGCTTTAAATGTGATCCACCTCATTTTGTTTTTTTAGCATGTAGACAGTGCTAGCACCAAAATATTGTAATGTTTGGGTTAATGAATTAATATAATCTTTGAATGTTTTCCATGAAAATTGAAGAATTTAATTGGTGGAGTTCATATCATTTGATTTAATGTTAAGTTTTACCATAAAATTATTATCCTCTTTTCCAATCAATTACTCCTAGGCCCATAGGTTAAAAATAACATAAAAAATCATATATAAATTATTATTTTACATTAAAATATTTATATTAAACTTAATTACTTTATATTTTTAAACCTATATTATTATATTTTTAAGAGGTTCAAAAGTGAGAGCACATCGGGAGCCACCCTTCTTGGGATTTGAACTTGGATCTTCGATAGCAAAGCCCAATGTCTTTTTGCCATTACATGTCTTAAACCTATTTTATTAAATTGAACAATATAAGCAATTATGCTCCTTTCAAAACCCCTTCTTCTACCTTAATAAAAAAAAATATAAGTAATTTTTCCAAAAATGTTTCATGTTTGAACATGTAAATGTGAAATTTACATAAAAATAAATATCATCAATAATTTTAAATGTCAATAAAACTATTTTAATATTTCATATTAAAATACACATAAAAGGCCAAGTGAATGTGGTAGAGATAAAATGCAATTTTTAAACCACTTAGAAGAAAAGGTAATCATATAGTTGATGGCTTGTAATTCAAGTTCCTAGAAAGGAGTTGTAGGTTGATGTGTAATTGAAGTCCCTTAGAAGAAAGAGTATAGTTCAATTTTCAAAAAAAAAAATTATAGACAAGTATTACAAACATAGAATTCTAATTAATTTGATGTTAATTAGATTGGTGGTTTCAAATTCCAAATATTACAAGAAAAAGAATATCACTTTTATAATATTTGATACTAAAAATGTTAATAATAAATAAAATATAATAAACACCATAAACAAGCTATTCACTAATAATAATATTATTATAATACAATTATAATTTAAGATTTAAATTATTATTAATATAAACATGTTAAAAGAATTTAAAGATTTATAAAATTAATTTATATAAAAATTAAAATTAAATGTTTTATAAATAATATAATAACAAAAATTAAAATAAAATAAAAAATACTATATATAAACAAACATAAAAATATTTATTACTAAATAAATAAAATACCAAAAATATTTATAATTATATTTTTTTATAAAAATATTTTTGAAACCTCTCTTATTGAAAAGTATAAAAACCTAAGTCAATTAAATTAGTGTGGCTATATTAATATTATTGTAGCATGTGCATTTGTATTAGTACTATATTAATATTATTGTAGCATGCGCATTTGTATTAGTTCTCTTTTCTAATAGAATCAGGATAAATATATGACTCAATGCTAAGGCGTTATGGATTGGAACAGAGTCATGACTAATTTGCCATCAAAATTAAATATTTGCTTAAATTTTTTAAGCAAAATATAAGGAGGGTGGCATAGGGTGACACTTCCTAGGGTATAATAATAAGTGCAATGTTAACCACATTTAGTTGAAATGTTCCGACAAAAACTTTAATTTATTTTGGAACATTGTGCACATGATATGTGTTCACCGGAATCCTCGGATCATATCTCTATATGTGTTCAACCTCCGAGCAGCTGAATAGATCATATATTTTGATTTTGTGTAGTTGCAGAAGAAAGTTGTAACACCGTTAAGGAGAGGATATCATATATTGCTAGTAAGGGGCCTTAATATTTTATTTTCCGAACATTAACAGAGGGCTCTATATTTTTCCTGCCAAGGTAAGAATTCAATGATTTTTTCCTGTTTTTTAAGAAAAAATTTATATTTTATATGAAATGATGTTTTAGAGAACAAAATCCATTAATGATTTATTTATATATATAAATATGAAATGCAGGATCTGTAAACATGAGTTCATTAAGACCTGAAGGCTCTCTTGATCTTTTCTCAACTGTGTATCCACATCATATTACAGGTATAAGATATAATAATAGATTATATTTATATAAATAATCTTTTAAGCTTTATTTTTGTGTTTACTGGATATCAGATCTTAAGCTGTATTTTTGTGTTTACATGGTATATGATTATTTTTCTGTGTATATTTTTTCTATAACTGTATTTCATTTTTATGCTGATAGTAATCTGTTTTTTATATATTTTTTATAAACCTGAGATCATTTGATTAAAATAGTTTAATTATTGAGTATACTTAAATTGTGCTTTGAAACATTTATACTGGAGGGTGATATTGTGTTCTTGATCTCCATAAATGAAGGTTATAACATTGATGGTATAGTTATTATGGGTTACGACGATCGTAAAGCACTCTTGATTTTCTACAATATTTTTCAGACTTTTGGTTATAGTGCAGGTGCAAAATATACATTTTTTTTTAATATATTTTAATTTTCCTTATAAATTATATATATTTTTTAATAAATTTATAGAAGGGCCTGGTTTCCTTAATCTAATTTTATTAATCTAAATAAGATTCCAAAACCCTTACTATTACATAAATATATATTTTGAATTATAAATAATTATTAATATTTTTAGTAATAAATTATATTATGTATAATTATTGTAAAGTTTGGTTTTGATGTGTATAATAGTATTTATGTTATTGAATTAACTTATAATTGAGAATTACAAAGGATGCATAGTCATGTAAAAAAAACATTGAACAAACTTTGAAGTTTTACTTATAATTTGGATTTACAAGAAGTATAATTATGTCAAAATTCGAATGGATCATGAGCTTTAGATGGTTTCAAGAAATCAAAGGTTTAAGTTTCATATAAAAAGTGCTGTCCATAATAGACTTGGGTTATTGTGTGCCCAAACTTGAAAGTATTTGTATAAACACCTTTAATATGCACCCAACATCCTCTTGAAAGTATCCTCGTACTAGTACACCTAAACCTAACTTTAAATGTTGATATCCAATATATTTATATTAAGTGTCTATACACGGTTTTAGGTTTCTTTTAGGTTTCGGTGTGCGAGAACTTGAATATATTTGATCGTGCATGAACACCTTTAATATGCACTATCCTCTTACCAAGTGTTCTTCCACTTGCATACCTAACTTTAGATGTTGACACACAATGCCCTCATGATGTTTAGATTGTTTCATTTTAAATGTTAAGAAGTCAAAGGTTTAAGTCATTTATGAAAGTGTTGCCAATAGTAAATTTAGGTTGTCATGCGTCCCAATTTAAATGCACTTGAAAATGTATAAATACCTCTAATATGCACCCCAACATCCTCTTACCAAGTATCTCACACTTTATACCTAAACCTAACATTAAATGTTGATATCCGTTCGTGAGTCTAGGTGGATTGGTAAGTTGGGGTGCTTATGGAGAGGAGACCTAGGTTTCAATCCCATGAGCGTGTCCATGCAAAGCCAGTAGCTCGATCCGATCCGACTCCTCTGTGTGTTGCATCTGATTGATGACGACGATTTGTTTTTTGCTTGTTCAACGGTCCCCTTCATGCCACGTGTTGAACCAAACTGATGAAGACGGTGCGAACTATGTGCGTCCGGCGGTCCCCATCTCACGCCGGATTACCATTAACGAGATGGTGGATGTGTTGGAAGCCTTCGCTGATAGTTTGAACCCTACCAGCTACGCTGACAGTTACTAAAAATTATGATTGTAACCAATTCATCTATGTAACCCCAAAAAAATTATGTTGATATCCAATACCCTTATATTAAGCATTAAATGAGGCAACCCCAATACTTAAACCCTACTTGATAGTAGAAAAGGATTGTGAAAGATTATGGATATAACCAATTTTTCTATGTATAAAAATTAAAAACAAAAAAAATACTCAGAGTTTAAGCTTTAGAGTATTGTCCAACATGGTTTTAGGTTTAAGTGTGCCTAAAATTGAATATTTATAGTAGAAAAAGATTGTGAAAGATTGTAGATATAACCAATTTTTCTATGTATGAAAATAAAAAACAAAAATAATACTAAGAGTTTAAGCTTTAGAATATTGTCCACATAGTTTTAGGTTGGAGTGTGCCTAAACTTGAATACACTTATAGTGTATAAACACCTTTAATATACACCTCAACATCCTCTTACAGAGTATCCTTCTACTTGTATACCTAACTTTAAATATTGACACCCAATGCCCTCATGAGGTTGAGATGGTTTCACTTTACATATACAAATATCAAAGGTTTAAGATGGTTTCACTTAAAAAATAAAGAGATTGAAAGTTTTAAGTCCCATAAGAAAGTGTTACCTATAGATTTTGGTTGTCTAATGACATATTCCAAATTTTGTTTCAGTGACTTATCAAGTATCTTCGCACTTGTATATCTAAACCTAATTTTAAATGTTGACATCCAAATTTCATTTCAGTGACTTACCAAGTATTTTCGCACTTGTATACCTAAACCTAACTTTAAATGTTGACATCCAAATTTCGTTTCAATGACTTACCAAGTATCTTCGCACTTGTATACCTAAACCTAACTTTAAATGTTGACATCCAACCCCCTTATATTAAGTGTTGAGAGGGAACAATCCCAATATTTGAGAATGTAATTGTTCTCCTATGTATCAAAACAAAAAAGAGTGCTAGAAATTAAAATTTTGAGTATTATCCAACGCGATTTAGGTTTTAGTGTACCTAAACTTGAATATACTTGATAGTACAAATAACACCTTTAATATACACCTCCAACATTTTCTTACCAAATATCCTTCCACTTGCATACCTAACTTTAAATATTGACACCCAATGCCTTATGTTAGTATCATTATCCTTAAACTCGAGTGTATACATAACCTTTTTTTTCCTTATGTTAAGTATCATTATCCTTAAACTCTAGTGTATACATAACTTTTTTTCCTTTTACATACTTTTACGTATAATATAATTTATTTGATAAAATTATTTTTAAATATATTTTTATTTTAATATAATGATATATTTTAAATCTATTTATTTTTATAAATTTATATGTAGTTGGTTTATTGATCTTAGTAAATTGATATAATTATTATATTACATTTGATTATTTAACATATTTTTCAATGATTTTTGTTTATTTAATATATTAACAACTAAATTGATTTTAATAATAAAAAAATTTATTAAAATTTTGTTTTCAATTATTTTATCATAATTTTACATATTAATTTTTTAATTATTTATTAATTTTTAAATATAAATATATATATTTTTATTTGTAAGAAGGGTTTTGAAAGGGTCTTGTAACCTTTTACAATGCTTAGATCAGAACCAAAATATCCGTAGAGAGCAACAGACATTAACAGGAACATCCTAACTCCCCTAGGGAGAGGCTACAACCGTAATACATATCCACAAAAGGAAAAGGCCCACGTAGGGGCCGTATGGAAAGAAATAGAACAACTAAACCATACTAATTAACACAAAAAAAAGTGAATAAGAGACGAGCCCACGCAGGGGTAAACATGAAAAATCCCAAACTGAACACACGGGGCAACCCGTAGACCATACAGTAGAAGACAAACGCTAAAGACAGAACTGGCAGGGGGCCCCCTGAAATCCACCTGTAACCATTCTTAGACGGTGGGCCTAGATCCGTTGCCGGTAGGAATCTCCCCTACCAAGCTCTAAGACTCCTCAATGATTTTGAATTGTCCCTTGTACTCTTCCAAGAGGGAGTCTACCTGCGTTAGGAGGGAGGATATGGTTCTGGCCGCCCGCCCCAGAGCCCTAAGTAGGACCCACCGGACCCCGTCATCCTTGTTGAAGAAAATAATGTTGATGTAGTTCTTGGTTATTGACAACACCGTTCCCTCTATCTTAGCAGGATCCCAAAGGCACAAAAGGCCTCTAGAGGCACCATTGGCTGAACTGAAGCAGGATGCAAAATCTCTCCAGATGTAGTTGAATTTTGGGAATCCAATTTGGTTTCTTGGAGAAGAAAAATTGCAGGTTTGTGTTCCTTCCTCATGGACTTAACCAAGCGTTGCTTGTTTCGCCCATTGAGGCCTCTCATGTTCCATGAGAGGATCTTCATTTAGTTATTCTGGTCGATGTGTGCCTCCCTCTCCTTGATGGGGGGAATATTTATTCTATGTTGGTCCTGATCCTTTGAAAGCCAAGAGGACCTTTGATAGTGAGTTGGGTATCATTGGCAACATTGTCCGAGGCTTCCCTATTTTTATATCCTGTAGTGACAGTCGACCCCTCTTTTTGATTGTGCCCACATCTGCCATGGGTTTTTTGAGAGTGCAAAAAGGGGGGGGACTATGGGGTAGGCGAGCGAAGAAGGGGGGTAGACAAGGAAGCTAAGGCTTGGGAGGGAAAGGAGGGAGAGGGAGGTGGGCACGATGGGTGAGTGAAGAACGGTTTGGACAGGTTAGGGGGGTTAATCAGAGGACATATGGGAGAAATGGTTGGACACAGGGATCGTCAGGCTACAAGGGGGGAAGGGTTTGGTTGGGGGGGACCAGGGGGTCCTGCCCACCATTAGAGCCCTTCTGCAGGGATCCAGGGGGATTGGAAGCGGGGATGGGAACTTGGGGGGAGGGTCTAGAATTGTGATGGTTCTTTCAAGAAGAAGAAGTAGGGGGTGAGAAGGGCACTGGGAAGGGATATGGCCCTACGAGCTACAACGACTGTAAAAAGTAGGCCTATTCTCATATTCAATAGCTTGGGTAAAGGAACAGACCTTAGAGATAATGTTGATCGAAGATGGCAGGTCAGCATCTAGGTTAGCATTCACACACATGCAAGCTCGAGTCATTAAAATCCCAGAACGTGTAGGAGGGTCGAAGGTGATCAAATCTTCAATGCTTCTCGCAATGCCGCGGAGGATGTCATCATGCCAAAATTGAACGGGGAGGCCTGGAAGGCGCACCCAAATTGGAGCAACATTGATGCTCTGAGTGGTTGGATTGAAATCAACTTCCCACTTGCGAAGGAAAAGACCCCTTTCTTCCATAGAGAATTCATTGGGAGTCTACAGGATAACTTAGGCGGATAAGGAAAAATCCTCTGGTGAGGGCAATCGGTTCCAAAGATCCTTTCGACCGCCAAGAGGTACTGGCCCACTTGCGAATGGATTCCATGTCGGGGCGGGAGCCCAAAAATTTGCCGATCAGTGAGTTGGAGTTTCGACCAAGGACACTGGACATAATTTTGCAAGGAATTTCAAGGTTGTCATTGGAGGGGAGCAACTCGATTTTGGGTCCCGTCGATTGGTTAGGGTTTACTATGTCCGCATAGGTGTGGGAGATTTTGGACAAGCCGACCTCCGTTCCCAGGGTGTTTTCTCCTGACCAAGAGGATTTGCTATAGGTTCAGGAGTCGCATCAACTTCTGGGCGTTGCATTCCTATAGCTAGTCTAAGAGGTGGACCAACGTCTCCTGGTTGCTTTGCATTGTTGCTACTCCAAATAATCTGAGAGATTTGAGTGGGAGGGGAACCTTTTTCTGGTCTACAGAGCAATATTTCACCATTCTCGTTGGCTGTCAGACCCCGGCTCTCATTTTGGGAGTTGTAATCCTTGCTAGTGCATTCAGGGGAGATTTTGAACCCTTTGTCAGATTCCCCTTTGTTGGGGTTCTGGTTCTCATCCGCCCAGGCTGGTCTCTCCCAATTTTTTTTGCTGCTGCTTTTCTCCCTGCTTCCAGTGCTACTTGTGTTCGCTCCTCCATCCTTGAATCTCTAATTTTTTTTCAATTCAATATTATTTTATTTTATTTGCTCACTTATAATTTTATTATTTTAACCATACAACCTTATAAAATCATTTTGATAATAACTTCATTCCATGTATCAAAATAATTATGTTAGACAATATTTTTATATTTTAACTTAAATTATCCTAACATTTTAAATTTTATTTTATCTTAATTTTAGCTATCATGAAATTGTTATTATTTATAGACAATAAAAAATATATTATTAGTATATTTAATTTTAAAATTATCATTTTATATAATTTATTGTCTTAATTGAAAGTACTGTTTTAAACTATGTGCATATATATTTGAATATTAAATTCATTTAGTTTGGAAGGTGAACTATTATTGCATATTTTTTTTAATGAGTTATATGAAATTGAAATATTTTCATGTTATTGCATATTATAACAATCTAACAGCTATGGACAAAATAATTTAGTAAAATTTAAACTTAGGCATTTAAAAAAAAAAATGTTCTCCTCACTTGAAGATACAAAAAAAATGTTCTCCTCACTTAAAGATACAAAAAAAATGAAAAAAATCAACCATACAATAAAAAATTTAATTATACTTGATTATGAGCAAAATAAATTTTAAATAAATTAAAACTAATATCATTTAATATAATAAAAATAATAATATAATTTTTAAATATCTGCTCATCTAGGAGTTGGAGAGTAAGTGGGTAGTTAAAACTCTCCAGTTGAAATTGAGAGGCCTTAGGTTCAAATCTCTTCCAAATAAATTAAAACTAATACCATTTGATATAAAAGTAAATTAAATAAGCTAAAAATTGAATTTATAAGGGCTATTATGAAGGGTCCTAGTCATCCCTAGTTTGAACTTGGATCTCTTAGATGATATTGGAAGACTTACTACTACAATATTCCTCACAGGCCTATTTGATATAAATTATTATTATATATAATTATTAAATTTTAATTTATAATTTTGAGTAAGTTTAATATATAACTATGTATTGAGAAGACTTCTTAGGGTGGTTAAGATGGTTAGGAGAAGGAGATAGGGGTTGTGAGTAAATCCAATGTTTAGCTGGTATTTTTTTTTTTTTAATGAATACACACTTACCCACGCCAAAGTTTGAACCTTGGACTTTCCGAAGAAGAATAGTTATTGTAGAAATAAATATGGTTTAAGAGATTTGGCTTCAATTTTTCTTTACACTTAACAATACTTGAAATATGATTTAGGATATTTTGACTCCAATTTTATTTTACTGTTGTAAATAGGTGAACAATATTTAAAAAATATATAATTTAAAATATTTGGTTCATAACAAATGTTCTAAAGTAGGAGAAGGAGATAGGGGTTGTGAGTAAATCCAATGTTTAGCTAGTTTTTTTTTTTTTTTTTTAATGAATACACACTCACCCACGCCAAAGTTTGAACCTTGGACTTTCTGAAGAAGAATAGCTATTGTAGAAATAAATATGGTTTAAGAGATTTGACTTCAATTTTTTTTACTCTGAACAATACTTGAAATATGATTTAGGAGATTTGACTCCAATTTTATTTTACTATTGTAAATAGGTGAACAATACTTAAAAAATATATAATTTAAAAAATTTGGTTCATAACAAATGTTCTATACTAAAAACAATCTCACAAAAACATCTTATTTTAATATAAAATTTCCAAATTCTTAAACAAAACTATGTTAAACATGCATATAAACTTAAGATTAAAAAATAACTTAAATTATAAATATGAGGGAACTCTAACCTATAACCTCTTGACCGCTATGTCTGCCACTCATCAATTTGCTGCTTATGTTTAAAGTTTTACTTCTCACATAAGGCATTTTTAAATTTTTGTCACTGTTATGGTCACCATTATTGAGAATCGTTTTGATTCACTAAGCTAGATTTCTATTTAACTTTGCACCATATTTGCAGAGCCTCATAAGAAGAGCTTAACCAGCCAGGCAGAAGCTGTGAACACTGAAAGATTAATCACCATCAGCAACAACGAGCCAAACCGCCCTCAGCTGGAGAATTTTCTAGGCGGAGCAACAATGCAGAAAAATATTGAAGAAAATCAGACCTCAGTCATGAAGAGTATACAAGATAACCAGACTATTTCAGCATTACCCTATAATTCATATAAGCACTCCCATGAATCTGCAGCTCCAAGATCCAGCTTAATACAGATTTTACACAATAATAATAATAATGTGAGGGATGGCAGCGGTGAGGTGTCTTTGTGGAGCCAATCTTTCAAAGAAAGCATGGTCAACAACAACAACAGTTCCAGAATCAGGTGTACTGCTGGAAGTATTGAACCTGCTGCTAAAGATGGTTTGGCCATAGTAGAATATATGCAATCGAAATCAGCTGCATCTCCATTTTTGCAAAATTCTAGTGTAGACAGTCCCTCTTCTCAGAGCAGGAAACGTGGGCTGGACCATGAAATCGGAATAGATGAACCCACATCAAACAGACCGATCTTTGGCAAACGAACTTCTGTATATCGTGGAGTCACAAGGTATGTGCACTCTACATGTATTACTCATCCCTATTCATCTCTGTTAGCACTATATGAAGATAGAGAAACACAGCCACAGCCACAGCCAGACACTTTTTTAATAATATTTTTTATATATATTTATTATGAGGATTGAATTTGGATCACATTATCAATAATATAAGTGACGTCCTTATCAGTAAACCACACTCATGAACGAAGCAGAAAGACAAAACAAAACAATGGAAACTAGATGCAACAAAACAAGAACTATTTCCATTGATGTACAATGTAGAGAAATAACACAAAATTTTGCATGCCTTCATCTTCCATGAGCTCTCGTTGATAGAACTTTTTGGATCCTTCTAGATGGCCACCTCTTACACTGCTCCATTCACTTCTCCATCTACTTGCAAGGTTGTATAAAAGCACTGTCAGACCTATACACAAGATGAATTTATATTCTAACAATTCTTTTAAACTAGTTGTAGATGTACTTCTTCATCTACTTGGCAGGTTGTATGAATTCACAAGATGAATTTAACCTTTTAATTTCCATTGTGATACTCTTCTTTCTATAAATTATTGTTTTTAATTACATGCTCCTATGATGAAACTTAAGCCCCACTGTTCTCTATTGTGTTTGTATTTGGTATTATTTTAAGATACCGAATGCTAGAAATTTAATTATTAAGGTGCTATTAAATTGGATTCCATTGGAATTACTGTAGGCATAGGTGGACAGGGAGATTTGAAGCCCATCTGTGGGACAACACCTGCAAAAGAGAAGGACAGACCAGGAAAGGTAGACAAGGTGAGTTCAAAGAATTCAGATTAAGAATTGCCCGTGCAAGGACTTTCATGACCCATGTCTAAACTTTTACTCAATTCTTTGTGGCATGATTTAATGATTTGTTTTTGTTTCTGCAAAATTTAACATTCTACTGATCATAGTACCTTTACTGTGCCATTTCCATGTGTGGAATTCTGATTACGATTGACATATTCTCCAGTATATCTAGGTGCGCACACTTTTTTACGGATCTATGATATATAAATTGATGATTTGGAATCCTAGATCTTCTGGGTTTTGTATTGTTGGTTGGAGACTTTGAAATATAGTTAAGATTTGATTTGATTGCAGGTGGCTACGACAAAGAAGAGGATGCAGCTAAGGCGTATGATCTGGCAGCTCTGAAGTATTGGGGTCCATCAACTCTTACTAATTTTCCTGTATGGCTATATCACAGTTTTTTAAGTGCAGGCTTTCATATATTATGATGGAATTATGCTGATTTTTACATGGGATATTGTAAGATATCTTGTTTGCCTGTAACACATGCAGATTGCAACTTATTGGAAAGAGTTGGAAGAGATGAAACAAATGTCCAAGCCAGAATATATTAACTCTTTGAGGAGGTAATTGGATGCCCTTTCACTGATCTTTTGTAGCAATAAAAGTTAGGTTTCAAATGGTGTCCTAATTTTTTTTACTGTCTTTTGTTTGTTGCTTATTATCAAAAATAGTGAAAGGCTAAATTAAATATATTATAGAAGGCATGTATGGGTCTATGACAGCATTTACATTTGGTTAGGATAGATCATGCTAGATTTATGCTCAGAGAAAACCTAAAAGGTAGTTCTTATTTCTTAATGCTGCAGGAATAGCAGCGGGTTTTCCAGGGGTGCATCAGTTTACCGGGGAGTAACCAGGTTTATATTCACTTAAGTAGAACATTGATCTCCTAACGTGAGTAATGAACTTGTCTAATGATGCAATTACAATTATAAACTGTGGCAGACACCATCAAGATGGAAGGTGGCAAGCCAGAATTGGTAGAGTTGCTGGGAACAAAGATCTGTATCTGGGAACGTTCAGTGAGTATATTATTTTCAGTCTGTAGCATGTGCATCTGGGGTACATTTTCTTTGAAATTGAATTATTAATCAAACCGTTTGAATTGACAGGTACACAGGAAGAGGCTGCCGAAGCTTATGATGTTGCTGCCATCAAATACAGAGGCCCTAATGCCATGACAAACTTTGACATTTCCAGATATGATGTGACAAATATTATGAAAAGCAAACTGCCTATAGGAGGGCTTGGAAAGCGCAGTAAAGAATCAGAGCCATCTCTTTCTAGCAGCACACTTGTTTCAAACTCAGGCACAACCAGTCATGGTAGTGCTACTTCTTCTGCCTCAAAAACTGCTTTTGAAGGGGCTCTTTCTGGTTATTCATTGATGAATTTTTACCAGCAAGGAGAAGGGCCATCCTCTAAACAGCCAAATGAGAAACAGATGCAGAATTTTCAAAAACTACTCTACCCTACCAGTCAACAAAAATACTTTCAACCCCCTATGTCAACATCCAAAGGTGTTGTTGTACACAACCTCATGGGCTTGGAATCTTCAACCACCAAGGAGGTTGGAATCTCAAATACAATGACAGCCACAGGACTGGTGATGGCCAATCCCTATGTCCCAACTGAAAATTCATCTATTCTATCCATCACAGCTAATAATTTCCAAGAAGCTCCGTTCGTTGCAAATTTGAGGAGATCAACCTCTGAAAATAACATGATGTCTGCTGATACCTCCTCAAGAAGCATGTACTACTTACCTCGCCAGCAGTTGTCAGGCCATGTTAGGATTGGCTGTGAGAATGTGATGTCTGAAAACTTGGCAGCCTCTCCAGCAAATGTGCATGATGCAGAAGCAAGCCATGCTCCTATGTTCAATATTTGGAATAATGAGTAGGATTGTATAGCACTGTGTCATACATCCTTAGTCCAGGATGACTTGTGTATGTATTTACATATTTTATATTAGTCATAGGCGATGTACTAAAACCTTAGGCCTTTATTTTGATAGCTTAGATGTTATTTTGAGTTTTGGAAGGAGGCCTATGTGATCGAGATTTCTTCTAGCTTTCAACCTAATGGATTCCATAACAGCGTTTGTTCATTTCAGAGGTTTTTGAACACCTAAAACTTTCCATGTTTCTGGTAGTATGCTTATTTAATAATACTTATAAAGTATAGCCACTATGAATACATGTTGCCTGCACTAATGCCCTTCACCTGCAGGGTACAAGTACAGATTTATGGTCTGGATATGCTAATTATACTAAAGCAACAAGGTTAGGAACATTTGGGATATGCTTTAGTCTTTAGATGTTAATCATATGCAATGATGCACAGCTATTATATCTGCTTAGGTTTCTTTCTACAAATCAACTATAGATCTTTTGTTTTGCCTACTAGAATTGAACCTGCTTAACCATCAAGCGTTTCTAGTGTTTTAGAAATTATTTTTATGGCTAAGATTATTTGCAAATGTCTTAATAAAAGCCGAAGTTACAGTTATTAGTATGTGTGTGGAGGTGCAGCAATACATGTTATAGTTACAGCCTACAGGTTTGTTTACACAGCCACATATTTCACAGCTAAAATTTCGTTCCACTCTTATACCCGATTTCTCTTACAAAATGGGCATCTATATGTGAAGACAAAACAAGTTTGGCAATATGCTTCCTAGAAAGCAGGCAGTTTATGATCGCATCATCGGCAATAAATCAACTGTGAAGAATCAACCATGGATTTCCAAATAAAATGGCTTTTCTTGCACCAAAGATACTCGTTTATCATTAAATTTCATCGAAACAGACAACTTGGACAGCATGATTATATTAACAGGTACTAGGGGAAAAAGGTTGATTCAGCTTCCATTAGAACAATTCCAGCCCTTTAAGAAATTACGAGGAAGACAAGCAGATACAATAACTTTCAACTAGAGTCTAGACCACTCAACCGTTATCTTGTCCACATTACTCAACTGAAACTATAATTCAAGTTTATCCCAAATGAAGAATTAAATCCTAGAGTTCAACAAAATTATAAACTCCTTTGTTTTTGTTTTAAGAACCAGGCATTATAGCGGAATTAAATTCCATCCCAGAAACATGTTATTGGAAATAATATCTAAAGTCATTTAAATATTTTGAATATGAAATACCAATCTGTTTTATCATAGAATTTGTCAAAGTTTAATTTTTAAAATACACCTTAAGAAATTTGAATTGCTTAATTATTAGTAAGTGAAAATGACATTTCAAAAGTTCCTCTTGTTTACTCCACTAACTTCTTAGGTTATGATTCTTATCCTTATGCAAATAACTTTAACAATAATTTTGTAGGAAACGTTAGAAAATATTATAGCATGAAATCTTGAGATTGAATTCATTTTCTTGACATTGGATAAGCTTTACTAAACTCTTTTTAATAATTGGATCCAGTAAGAGTAAGTTATGTGGGTTCTTCCTCCTTACAAACATTATAAAAATCTATCCTAAAAATAGTTCATAGAAATTTACCAAAATCAATCAACAATTCATCAATCTAAACATTTTTAAGTAAAAAAAAAAACTTACTCTAAGAGCTTCCCTTTTCTACATTGTTTTTTTTCAATGAATGGAAGATAAAATTATATGCTAAAGAGAGATCATTGTTCTCATTTAAATCATAAAGCATTGTTATTGAAATGATCATAGGAGGTTAGTCTAATTTATACAGCTGTAAAAATAACAAAGGCATCCATATCTTAGTCACCTTTGCTTTCTTATTTTCATATTGAAAATAAAAAAAAACAAAATTTATTTATTTATATTTTTATTTCTTATTTAGTGGATCCTAAACCAAATTTTATATATTTGGTCATTATAGACATCAATTTCTCTAAGCTTATCTTTTGTTAAAGCTATTGTAGGTTCTTATATGATGGATAGATTCAATGCAAGAAGTTTTATATCCTTATATACGAAAAATAAAATAAAATGATGGAGGCAAATAGATGGACTAACATCATTATAGAAGAGCAAGATAAAAATACATGAATAAAATGAAACAAGTGGATGAATAAATAAACTATTGACATTAGTAAATTTCCAAATACTAGTAAAGAATAAAGTCATTGGTTAAAGAAAATTTTAGAACAACCATGTGGGAAAATAAATTAAGAAGAAAGAGAGAACATTATCTTGTTGAATTTAACTCTAAAAGGCCTATATAGGAGTAAAGATCAATTTGAGAGCAAAGATGCCCATGGCCTAATTGATGACTAAACAAATAGATGGAAGAGACCAAAATAGGAATGAGAGGAGAGGATATGTAAGTTTTGCACATTAGGGGCAGTTGAGATAGAGAGAAACATTTTATTTTGGTATGTGAGGCATACAATAACATATAATATATCTTTTTTGATACCCTAGTAATGGAATCAATGTAGGGTTTGTTTCAAAAGGAGAAAGAAAAGAAAGTACATTATCAAAATCAATAACAAAACTCATCTATCCATGGTTCTTTATAAAATTATTGTCCATTGGTTGGTTTTTTTATTGAGGTTAGTGTGAGAAACCCCTACAATCGACGCTCAAGGTTGGGCATCCCCATCCCAACCATGACCTTTGATAAGGGTGAGAGTTGAGCTTATCAATAGGGGATAAACACACAATCATACACACACCCACCCCCTCACTCGTCCACACCACGGTTTTAACCTTGGACCTCCCGAAGAAGAGCCAAAGCCCAAACCATTGTGTTGTCCCCCGAGGACTTCATAGGTTGCTTTTCACCTTATAGACTTTAAGATTCTTTGATTTTATATTATTAATTTGTTTTTCTTAGTATTTTTTTAATTGGTAATATGAGGTTGAACTTATCACATCATGGCCATAGGATTATAACATTTCATTAAATTTATCACAATTGTATCCATCATGGATTTGAACTTAGAAATTGCATCTCATTGACCATTACTCCACAATATGGTAGGACTTATTTTAAAGTATTGCTAATAATACAATTATTTTAGTTTTTCTTTTGGTAGGTAAAAGGTGAGGGTTTTGAAAGGATCCGACAACCTTGTACATAGAGCTCCAAAAGGAGTCAAAAGTTACAATCTTCAATCTAGCACAAAGGCAAGCTCAACAGAAAAGTTGTCGGAAGAAAAAATAATCAAACTTACATTCTCGTCCAATGGTAGCACAACAATTTGAACACAAAATAAAAATCAAAATTATCCTCATCCCACCTAGCAAGGGACCAACCAACCGACCAATAGTGTCATCAAACCCTGACAACCAGGACTCAGGGTATCAACGATTCATCTCCAAGGTATAAAAACTTAGGGCCCCTACACTTCCATAGAAATGAAAAATGTTCTTCCTTGAGAACACCACTGGGACCTGAGCGCAGAAGAAGGATTTAAAATTTGGATCACCTACTCAACTAACTCAATAGAAACCAACCATTGAAAATGGAGATCTGCAACATATTGCCCTAGCAACAGTAAAACCCTCCATCTCAAAAATTTGTGAAGACTAAAATCCCATAGATCCTGTTGGATTCCAACCATCCTTTGAACTCCAAAGAACAACTCATACCAAACCTCCATATTAGAATAAAAACAAGGGTCATGGAGCAAGGTTTTGTAAAGGACCCAGAACCTTGGGATCTGTGGGTTCAAACCCCACAGACAACCAACAAGAAAAAACCCCCACCCCTATGGGTTCTAATCCTACTGGTATGCAAAAGAATAAAAGATCCCCCAATGAAGGAACCCAACAACAAAAAGCAACCAAACACTACCCTTGGACCAAAAAAGCTCTCGTCCACTGCCCAACCAAAATAACAATAGCATTTTGGAAAAAGCTGGACCAGGGGACTCTGGTACTAACATCAAGTCACCGTGAGGCACAAAAAATGTTTCACCACCACCTAGCCAGTTGCACAATAGTGGATTGGAAAAAACTAGAACATGGGACTCTAGCACCACCACAGAGTCTCCGCTAGGCATAAGAAAAGCTTTGCCACTAGCAACGATCGGACCAATGGACACATATCTCTCTTGCAAAGACTCCAAGAGATCCAAACATGGTCCTACCCCTATGAGCTCCCCTTCCATTGGCTCCTCTACCATTCCACTTTGCACCCAAAATCCATAAGGATTAAACTTTCCCAACCTATAATGCAATCTAGATCTTGCTATCTTCATATACACTGGTTGGGCTCCTTTGAAACCCTAACTCCCTCCCAAAAAAAATCTAATACACTAAAACATGAGATTCAATACAATTATGTTAGTTTTTCATTGAGATAAACTAAAATTTGTTTATCATATTTTAAAACTATTGGTATGATTTTTTGAGTACATTGCATGTTAACTCTCACTAATTGAATGGCTTAAAAAAGTGAATTTTTGTAAGGGGAATGCTTCTTGTACTAGATAGATTGGAAGGACAACTATGAAAATCTTGTAGAACTATTAGAAGATAGCCCTACGGATGGTGTACTGTGAAACTGTGAATACACATTAATAAAATTGAAAAAAATATTTGAGAAAGTTGTGTGCAAGCTCCTTTGAGAAGATGGGTTCCTATTGAAAACCTAATATTTCAAGTTGTTTGCATGAAGGAAAATTGAAAATCGATCTAGTCTGTATACGATTGAAATTACTGGATATAAACTACACTGGCTGAGACTTTGATTTACAAAGAGGGAGACAACATTGAAGTAAAATATTCCAAAAAAAAAACCTTTCCGAAAACTTGAAAGACTCCTGTGCTAATTTTAGGGTTTTTACCTTGTTTCAATTTGGGAGTTGAGTTTTTTGAAACAACAATGCATATTTTGAATAGGGTTTTGAAGATCCCTTCTACAATCACTTTTGCTTTATGAATAGGGTTTCGAAGAGTCCTTTCATGGCCACTTTTGCTTTTAGGAGCGCTCTTGGTTTTATCCTTCAACAATTCAAGGGCATTTTCCTTCCACAAGTGACAAATATTTTGAATATTTGTAGAAAAAAATAGGGCACTTCTATGCTATTTTTAGGGTTTTACCCATATTTGGAGTTGCTAAAATTTATGCATATTTTAGGGCTTAGAGTAAAGAATTGGGACAATCGTCGCCATCCAACGATAAGCCCAAATTTGTACTGGAGAAGCATTTGGGTAGAAAATAATAGTTTGCACAGGATGTGAGGTTTCTATGATGGATGAAACTCCATCCCTCAATTGTCTTGAATCTCATGTTCCCTTGACTCCCCTTGGGAACCTTACAAACAATTCCATGAAGAATCCTACAATTCTAGAGAGTGAGAGGATATTATCAAAGTGTTACAATGTTGACCTGTCAAACTCTACTCCAACAACACTTCAATAACATACAAAGCAATATAAGCCTCTTTTAGTTTTTTTGCCTAATTTCTTTGCTGAAGTAGCTAATGACTTGTCTAATTGTACTATCATTTTATTTTTTTATAGGAGATACCACTTGAGGTTCATTTTCTCAAATGGGTTAGGGGGGTTTTGGAAAATACTAGAGGTTGGATAGTTAAGACTATTCAAGGATTTGGAAGGGGGTACATAGCAGTCTCCTTTGCAAATCCTGAACATGCCAAAAAATCCCTCCAATACGAAACTTGGGTTATCTGCGGGTAAACATGTTATCTACAAGGCCGATCTTTGGGTTTTCATCCAAAGGGTCCCTCTAGGGTAAAATAGCCTCTTTAGATAGAGTTTCCATTTTTATCTCTTCCATGTCACCCTTTTCTCAATAAAATTGTTGTTGTTCTTGGTAAGGTTTTGTGGTCTCACCCTATGTCAGAAAAAAATATCTAATTATAAAGTGCACCCTCATATTTGTGTAGAAATGGAAATATCCAAGTCATCTCCCCCCTCCCTTGACCTCAATGGGATATGTTTCCATGTTATTCAACCTTTTATCTACCTAAACTTACTTAATGCATGTTTTTACTGTAGATAAGTTAGACACTTGATCATAAATTGTATGAAAAAATGATCTAAAAAGGAACAAATGGAAGCAACCGCTAAAAAATTGTAGAGAAAATCCCAACTAATGGCCCTCATATAGAAACTGCAACTAAAAATTTAGCCAAGAACTTCCCTACTGATGGCCCTCAACACCCCCTATTCTTGAAAACCTTTTTTTTTTAGGTCATTCCTCCCAAGAATCCTCTTGCCCCTTCCATAGCTCAGGCTAAATCCTCTGACACTCATGTTATTCCACAAGCCCCAACAAGTTCAACTATGAATCTTGAGTTAGCTCTTGTTCCTTGAAAGACAATATTATATAGATAGGTGGAGACTGGTAAGCAAGCAAAAATGTTCATTGACCCCCCAAAATCACTCCATCCATATGATAGAAAAAAAACATCTATCAAAGATCTTGCTCAAAATAAGCTTCTTGCATAGCAATCCCATCTGGACAACACACAATTGTTGCCAATCAGTGAAAATATATATTAGTCCATAATTCATGAGGTCGAGCAACCTCTAGATCACCCCTCATGAACTTAAATCTTCTATCCTGGAATGTTAGGAGGATCTCCCTCCCTTACTGTATGTTTCAAGTTCGAAAAGTAGTTGTTGAAAATCATATATCTATTCTTTTCCTTCAAGAACTGAAAGTCATTGGTCACTCTCTCACTTAGACATCATTGGTGGTGGATATGCATCCACCTTTACTACTTCTCATATTAATGGAAAATGAGGTGATACCCTTTCCATAGCCAAGTCCATTTTTATGCTATTCTAGACCATGGTGAAGACTCTGCTCACAATTGTGTGGGGGTCGGATTGGCTCTTAACTCTCAAGTTATTTGATTTTGTTCTATCTTTGCTTCCAATGAGCCTCCTAGTCATATAGCCCTCTGGGAATGGTTAGTAGTTTCTCTCCCTCCTGTAGAATGGATCCTTGGAGGTGAATTTAATATGATTGAGAATCATAGTGATAAAATTTGGATTGGTAGTAGACCCCTTTCTAGTGTTAAATTTGGTAGTTGGTTTTTTTATCATAATCACTTAGGTGTGCATGACCCCCTATCTGGTAAAGCCTCATCTCATAGATATAATTGGTTTACATGGTCCAACTATCATCAAGGTTCTTCTAGGAAGCTTGTTCATTTGGATAGATTTTATTTCAATAATTATTTCTTAGATAAATTCTCCATCCACGAGCAAGTTTGTGTCCTTTCTCACACTACTTTTTCTGATCACCTTCCTATATTATCTTCTATCCAAACTTCCTCTATCTCCCTTAATTCTATGTTGCTTCCTTTCAAATTAAATGTGTCCCACCTTGACAGTCCTGCTTGCTACCACCTCATAGAACATGTCTAGAATAGATTTCCTAGACCAACTGATAATATTAGTTGGATCAAATGGTTTGAAACAACTATTTCCAATATTGTTTCCTCCCTTAGATAGTATGGGTGCTAATTTGATATGAGAAATAATATTCAAGAGAGTCACCTTCATAAGGAGATCTCTCATCTCCGTTCCATGCTTATGAAAGACCCTACTTGTTGGAATATTTTCAACATTGCCTCCTTAGTCCTAAGTATTAAGTCCTAGTATTTAGTTTTAGTTTAATGTTTTGATTTACATATTTCTAGTTAATTTGATTAGCATACGTTGAGGTTTTGGATTGGTTGGTCAATGTTTGACCATAGTCCAATATTAGCATGTTGTTAGGATAAGAGCTATCTTTAAGTTAGTTTGTTGTAATAAGTTTAAGAGGATTTCTCTCAACCACCGTGTCTATTTTTAGTTCTTTCAAGAACTATAAAACTATGTAATGCATTGTTGATCAATAGAACAATTTCACCATTGTTTCTCATTTGGTATCAGAGCAGGTTTTCTCAGATGGATCAAAACCTATGGAGAGTGGCGTGAAGAGATCTGAAGCACGCACTTTGTCAGAGAAACTCAAGTGGCCAACACTCAACAGATTTGCAAGGAAGAGCTCGAGTAAATCATTAATATATCATGAATCCTGAGGTATTTTCTTATGAAATTTTTAGGGTTGTTAGATAATTGTATAAAGAGGATGCAGTACAAATTTCAGGTGATTTGGAGCTAATTTACTGATTTTATTAGCATTTTGAGTTTTTCAATAAAATGGTTGTATAAGGTGGAAAACAGGGTATTTGCATCTCAAATTTTGGGAGAAATATTATTTAGATAAAATAATAATTCAAAAAAAATTTCAGGTCATTTGGATCTGTATTTATTGATTTGTGTGAATATTTATTTTTTCTTCAAAAATCCTAGATCCAGAATTGTGATAAAAAGGGAAAAAGTAAATGATCACATATTTTTCACCTTTGCAAATTTTCTTCAAAAATTTAGAGGGTTTTCATATTATTGTCTCAGGAATACAAAGTTTAATTTTCAAAAATTTTGGAGTTGTATGGATTGATTTATGTGAAGAACATTGAGGTTGTCTCAAAAACACTCTAAGATCTAGAAAGGGCAAAAGTAAATTGATCACATATTTCTCATTTGTGTGAATTTGGATCTGAAATTTAGTGGATTTTTAGATAAGTATATCATAAGTCTACAGGAAAAATTCTAGTTTGTTTCAATCAGTATTGGCCGATTTATGATAAATTGGGTGCTTGAGACTTTGGTAAATAAAAGGAAGCCATGTATGAAGACTTGGTTGTACCAAAATTTGATGGAGATAATTATGCTATTTGGAGCATAATGATGAAGACCTTCTTGAAGGCTAAAGACTTATGGGATATAGTTCAAGAAGGCTATGAGGAACCCACTTGGAGCAAGCTACAAGGCGAGGAGAGAAAAGAGAAGAAGGAGCAACAATATGCAAATTGCTTAGCTCTTATGGATTTGAGGAGAGGAATGGAAAAGAATGTTTTTCCTCTCATAGCCAATTGTAGATCAGCTACAATGGCATGGCAAGTGTTGAAGGATGCTTATGGGTTTGATGAGGATACCCATAAAGCCATGTGTGACAATCATGAAGATTGTTTAAGCAAGGAGGAGCCTTGCTTCCTTGAAGAAGTTTCTGAATTAGATCCTTTTGAAGGAGCTTTTGAAGAGTCTTGTGAAGACTCATATGAAGGTATGTCTTTTGCAGAATACATACATTCTTATAATGGAGAATTATTTCTTGAAGAGCAAGACATACTTGAAGAAGAGCCTTGTGTGAAAGAGAATAAAGAATCCCTTAATGGAGAAGAGGATAAGAAAGAGGAAGAGCCTTGTACAACTTTCCTTGGAGAGAGTCATTGTGAGACACAGATCATTGAAGACATGTCTTGTATAGGCATGGAAAATTGTAATAAACAATTATTTCTTTTAGGAGGAGAAAAAGTTGAAAAGAAAAATTGTACTAAAGATTTTTTTGCAGGAATGGTATACTTTGAAAGCATTCACATTGATAGCAAAGAGGAAGAAGAATTTGAAGATAAAGGAAGAGAAACACTCACATTGGAGTGTTCCTTGCTTGAATATCACCAAGGTGAGATGTATGATGAAGAATGTCTCATGAAGGAGACATATGAAGAAGAGTGTCTTATGGAGAAGACACCAAATCAGCTATTTGTTGAAGAATACTTCATGGAGAATGCATCTAAAATTCTCATGGAGGAGAATAAAGAATATGATGATGGAAAAGCAATGTTCATGAAAGACTATTGGCTTATTTTTGTTGTAATGGCAAAGAAAACATCACTCATGGATGATGATCACTCACTTGGAGTGACTACATTGCAGAAAGAGAGTTGTCTTGAAAAGGCAACAATGTATGATTGCTTGAATGAATGGTGTTTCAACACACCAACATGGATTGAACAAAGGAGGAGAACTCTTAGTGAAGAGTTGATGGTTGATCTTGAAGCAACATACCCTGAAGGAGAACTGCTACAAAATAGCTTTATGGGAAGCACCAAATCTACTCATACTAAAGGTAATGTTTTTATGATTAATGATTTGTTTTTTGTGAGCAGGAATGAAAAGAAAGGTGATTGTCTCATTGAGACAACTTTGATGAAGAGTCTTCTTGGAGAGAATACGGTGATGGAGAACTTGGGTCACATGGATCAAAATGATGTGTTCAAAATTCCTTGGGAGAAGGATTCTTGTAAAGTCATTGTTGTGAGAGAATATTTGTGTGAGGAGCAACTTTATGTTGCATATGTAGTTGGTCATTATATGGCCATATTTATTGTGATATTTTGTGTGGAAATATGTGAAAGAGTTGTATGGTATAATCATCTATGTGAGATGATTAATTGTAAATACTCATGTGGAGTATTGTTTAGTGTTGAAGATGTAAAAGAAGATCAAAATGTGAGAGCATGGTTTAAAGACCATAATGATAAAGATGTAAGAGAGTGGTTGCTGAAAACCACAAGAGGAGATACTTTTGTTGAAGGGGGAGCTAATCAACAAAAGAAGGCACTCAAGCATTTGCAGGAAATTCCACATGAAGAGTGGAAGGAGTGCCACCATAAGTATTTTGTAAATTCTGATTTCTTGATTCAAGATTGGAGGAAACGTAAGAGAAATATTTTCTTCCAACTCTGTGATGCTTAAAGAACTCTTGCATGAGTGTCTTTAGCATCAAGGGGGAGAATGTTGGAATATTTTCAACATTGCCTCCTTAGTCCTAAGTATTAAGTCCTAGTATTTAGTTTTAGTTTAATGTTTTGATTTACATATTTCTAGTTAATTTGATTAGCATACGTTGAGGTTTTGGCTTGGTTGGTCAATGTTTGACCATAGTCCAAGATTAGCATGTTGTTAGGATAAGAGCTATCTTTAAGTTAGTTTGTTGTAATAAGTTTGAGAGGATTTCTCTCAACCACCGTGTCTATTTTTAGTTCTTTCAAGAACTATAAAACTATGTAATGCATTGTTGATCAATAGAACAATTTCACCATTGTTTCTCACTACTAACACTATTGTACAATGTGATCTAACCAATGTCAAAAACCAAGCTAGAGTTTATGAGTCTTACCATGCTAGAGGGGTGCACGTTAGATCTCACCTCAATTGGATCTCCCAAGGAGATAAGAGAACCAATTTTTTTTAACTACCTTAGACATAAGAATATTTTGGAAAGGATCACTGAGTTGGAGGACCCTTCAGGTCATTCTTTTTTACTCTAAATAATATTTTGGAAAGGATCACTAAATATTTTTGTAGCTCATTTCTCTCAACTTTTTACAGTGGATCCAAGGGATGACATCCAATGTATCTTAATGAAATATGTGCAAGAACATATTCGTTCCCTAGTAGACCCCATTATTCAGGATCAACTTGAATATCCTCTTTTTGTGAATGATATTTAAACTACCCTTTTTTCAATGAAGAATGACAAAGCTGCTAGCTTGGATGGTCTCCCAATGGAGTTTTATAAAAAAATTGGTATATTATTTCCCTTGATTTTCATCATGTTTACCTGGAAGCTCATCATAACATTTCTCTTGAAGCTTATATCAATGTAGGGCTTATCAAGTTGATTCCTAGAGTTACGAATCATAACAAAATATCCAATTGGATACCTATTACCCTCATCAATGTTTTGTACAATATCATGGCTAAAGCTATAGCTTTAAAAATTAAAATTGTTGCTCAAGCGATTGTTCACCCTAACAATTTGCTTTTCTTAAAGGGTGTTATATATTATACAATCTTATGATGGCCTAGGAAAACTTTGCAATGGTCTATTGACTCCAATCAAGATGCCCTCTTGGTTAAGTTATATTTTGACAAAGTTTATGATAGAATCATATGGGATTTTATTCTTAGTATGCTTTCTTGGCTTGGTTTCGGTCCATAATTTTGTAACCAAATTGGTATGCTATTTGGTGATGCTTCAGCTTGTATTCAAGCTAATGGATATCTTTTCCCCTCCTTCCCTCTTCAATGTTCTATTACACAGGGTTACCCCCTTGCTCCTTTTTTGTATGTTTTGGTTGTTGATTGATGCAGGAGCATCCAACAACACCAGTAGCAGAAGCATCGAGTTTCGGGATAGATAGTTCTGAGGAGTCGACCAAAGGAGAAAAAGCGGCTAAGAAAAATACCTGTCACGATTTTGCGATGTGTCGTGAAATCGCGACAAAAATTGGCAAGGGGCAAGTCGAGCAGAAGGGGTCGCAATTTCGCGACATGTAGCAAAATTGCGACCCACGATTTCGTGATAGGTCACGAAATCGTGACAGTTTGGAGGAGAGAGAAAGTGTAGCAGAAGGGGTCACGATTTCGCAACATGTCGCGAAATCGTGACCCACGATTTCGTGACATGTCACAAAATCATGATAGATTTCGAAAGCGGGCGAAGAAGCGAAAAGGTGTAGCAAAATCATGACGTCACAATTTTGCGACGTCGCAAAATCGCGACGTCAAGGCAAGGAGGAAGAAGATGCAGCAGAAGGGGGCGCGATTTCGCGACATGTGAAATTGCGACAGGTTTCGAAGCGGAGGACGGAGCGGCAGAATGGTCGCGATATCGCGACAAGTTTCAAAGCAAGGGACGCAGAGGCAGAATGGTCGCGATATCGCGACATGTCATGATATCGTGACCAAATTGGGAAAACAGCGCAGGGAGCTAGAAACGTCGCGATATCGCGACATGTCGCGATATCGCAACGGAGAGAGAAAATGGCGCAGGAAGAAAAAGAGGTGGCGGGAAACCATGGAGGCAGAATTTTCAAAAGTGAATACGGATGACACGTGGCACCCAGAGAGCAGTTAGGGCGGACAGGACCAGGAAGCGCAGGGAATGAAGAGGATGGGCTCGCACATAATTTTTTTGATGGGATCTGCAGAGACAGAGACCGTGCGGGAATTTAATCGGGTTGGTGTCCCGATTTTTGAAGTTGTAATTATTTGGGTTGGTGAACCCGTTTAGGCGGGAAGTTGTTGCGTGAGAGGGTCGGGGCCTCTATAAAAACCCATTTTCTTGTATTAGTCAGGACGGTGGATCGGGAAATAGATGCAGAGTGTGGAAGTGAGACGACCAAGCCGAGCGCTGGTCATTTGTAAGCCTGCGGGCCGTTTGTAATGTGATTTTCCAGATTAATGCAAAGAGAAAATTTGGAAATCGGGAGTGTGAGTCTGTGTTTGTTTCCTGGTGCCCCGTCAGTGGTATCAGAGCGGTAGTTCCTGAGTGTGCAGCAGATCCGTCGAAGGTGAGACAGTTGCACCAGGACCTACGGGAGAGTTCTGAGAGAGAGTGAGTTCGGTCTTTAAGTGCGTAAGCAGATTCGTCGAGCGGGAGGCAGTTTACGCCAAGACCCGATAAAAAAAAAAGAAGAGAGAAGAATGCATTCCCGAAGAAGACGGGACAGCATGGAGGATATGGTTTCGGAGGAAGAAGTCTTAGCTTTACAAAAATAGTTGAAGGCCCTTCAAAAAGAGTGGCTCGGGATAAAGTTACGGGAGCAAGAGGAAAGGCAAAGAAGACGAGAAGAAAAAAAGAGGAAGAAAGAAGAAAAATTAAAGAAAACTACATGTGAGGAAGAGTACAGCGGTATCGGGACCTGCCCGAAAGAAGGCACAGATTTTTCTATGCAAAAGGAGGAAATACAATAGGCTGCAGAAGAAGTTTGCAGCAGTGGAGAAATCTGTCCGATAGAAGACAGAAGTATGGATCGGGAGCCGGGGTTAAAGCAGACTGCTGAGGCAGAGATGAGTCCGGGAGTGTTGCAGGAGGCAGCAACCGGACCAATCAGAAGTGAAGATCACTTCTCTACGTACCCCGGGTGTCTGATGCAGGAGCATCCAACAACACCAGCAGCAGAAACATCGAGTTTCGGGAGAGACAGTGCTGAGGAGTCGGCCAAAGAAGAAAAAGCGGCTAAGGAAGATACCTGTCGTGATTTCATGACATGTCACGAAATCGTGACAGAAATTGGCAAGGGGCAAGTCGAGCAGAAGGGGCCGCGATTTTGTGACAGGTCACGAAATCGTGACAGTTTGGAGGAGAGAGAAAGTGCAGCAGAAGGGGGCACGATTTCGTGACATGTCACGAAATCATGACAGATTTCGGAAGCGGGCGAAGAAGCGGAAAGGTGTAGCAAAATCGCGACGTCACGATTTCGCGATGTCGCGAAATCGCGACATCAAGGCAAGGAGGAAGAAGATGCAGCAGAAGGGGGCGCGATTTCGTGACATGTCGCGAAATCGCAATAGGTTTCGAAGCGGAGGATGGAGCGGCATAATGGTCGTGATATTGCGACAAGTTTCAAAGCAAGGGACGCAGAGGCAAAATGGTCGCGATATCGTGACATGTCACGATATCACGACCAAATTGGGAAAACAGCGCAAGGAGCCAAAAACGTCATGATATCGCGACGGAGAGAGAAAATGGTGCAGGAAGAAAAAGAGGTGGCAGAAAACCACGGAGGCAGAATTTTCAAAAGCGGATATGGATGACACGTGGCACCCAGAGAGCAGTCAGGGCGGACAGGACCAGGAAGCGCGGGGAACGAAAAGGATGGGCTTGCACAGAATTTTTCTGACGGGATCTGCAGAGACAGAGACCGTGCGGGAATTTAATTGGGTTGGTGTCCCAATTTTTGAAGTTGTAATTATTTGGGTTGGTGAACCCGTTTAGGCGGGAATTTATTGCGTGAGAGGGTCGGGGCCTCTATAAAAACCCATTTTCTTGTATTAGTCGGGATGGTGGATCGAGAAATAGATGCAGAGTGTGGAAGTGAGACGACCAAGCCGAGTGCTGGTCATTTGTAAGCCTGCGGGCTGTTTGTAATGTGATTTTCCAGATTAATGCAAAGAGAAAATTTGGAAATTGGGAGTGTGAGTTTGTGTTTATTTTCTGGTGCCCCGTCAGTGGTATCAGAGCGATAGTTCCTGAGTGTGCAGCAGATCCGTCGAAGGTGAGGCAGTTGCACCAGGACCTGCGGGAGGGTTCTGAGAGAGAGTGAGTTCGGTCTTTAAGTGCGTAAGCAGATTCGTCGAGCGGGAGGCAGTTTACGCCAAGACCCGGTTAAAAAAAAAAAAAACAAAAAAAAAAAAGAGAGAAGAATGCATTCCCGAAGAAGACGGGACAACATGGAGGATATGGTTTCGGAGGAAGAAGTCTTAGCTTTACAAAAACAGTTGAAGGCCCTTCAAAAAGAGTGGCTCGGGATAAATTTACGTGAGCAAGAGGAAAGGAAAAGAAGACGGGAAGAAAGAAAGAGGAAGAAAGAATAAAAATTAAAGAAAACCGCATGTGAGGAAGAGTACAGTGGTACCGGGACCTGCCCGAAAGAAGGCACAATTTTTTTTGTGCAAAAGGAGGAAATACAGCAGGCTGTAGAAGAAGTTTGCAGCAGTGGAGAAATATGTCTGATAGAAGACAGAAGTATGGACCGGGAGCCAGGGTTAAAGTAGACTGCTGAGGCAGAGATGAGTCCGGGAGTGTTGCAGGAGGTAGCAACCGGACCAATCAGAAGTGAAGATCACTTCTCTATGTACCTCGGGTGTCTGATGCAGGAGCATCCAACAACACCAGCAGCAGAAGCATCGAGTTTCGGGAGAGACAGTGCTGAGGAGTCGACCAAAGGAGAAAAAGCGGCTAAGGAAGATACCTGTCGCGATTTCGCGACGTGTCACGAAATCGCGACAAAAATTGGCAAGGGGCAAGTCGAGCAGAAGGGGCCACGATTTCACGACATGTCACAAAATCGTGATCGTGAAATCGTGACAGTTTGGAGGAGAGAGAAAGTGCAGCAGAAGGGGGCACGATTTTGTGACATGTCATGAAATCATGACCCGCGATTTCGTGACATGTCGCAAAATCATGACAGATTTCAGAAGCGAGTGAAGAAGCGGAAAGGTGTAGCGAAATTGCAACGTCGTGATTTTGCGATGTCATGAAATCACGACGTCAAGGCAAGGAGGAAGAAGATGCAGCAGAAGGGGGCGCAATTTCGTGACATGTCACGAAATTGCGACAGGTTTCAAAGCAGAGGATGGAGTAGCAGAATGGTCGTGATATCGCGACAAGTTTCAAAGCAAGGGACACAGAGGCAAAATGGTCGCGATATCGTGACCAAATTGGGAAAACAGCGCAGGGAGCCAGAAACGTCGCGATATCACGACATGTCATGATATCGCGATGGAGAGAGAAAATGGCGCAGGAAGAAAAAGAGGTGGTGGGAAACCACGGAGGCAGAATTTTCAAAAGCATATACGGATGACACGTGGCACCCAGAGAGCAGTCAGGGCGGACAGGACCAGGAAGCGCGGGGAACGAAGAGGATGGGCTCGCACAGAATTTTTCTGACGGGATCTGCAGAGACAGAGACCATGCGGGAATTTAATCGGGTTGGTGTCCCGATTTTTGAAGTTGTAATTATTTGGGTTGGTGAACCCGTTTAGGCGGGAAGTTGTTGCGTGAGAGGGTCGGGGCCTCTATAAAAACCCATTTTCTTGTATTAGTCAGGACGGTGGATCGGGAAATAGATGCAGAGTGTGGAAGTGAGACGACCAAGCCGAGCGCTGGTCATTTGTAAGCCTGCGGGCCATTTGTAATGTGATTTTCCAGATTAATGCAAAGAGAAAATTTGGAAATTGGGAGTGTGAGTCTGTGTTTGTTTCTCGATGCCTCGTCATTGATGCTCTTGGTTATATTCTTCATAAGGCTCATTTGGATGGATTCATTCAAGGTATTAAGCTTCCTAGGGATAAGCATACTCTTAACTCACATTTTGTTGATGATTGCCTTATTTTTCTTCAAAATACCCAAAAAGAGGTGGATAAGACTAAAGAGATTGTTCAATTATTTATGACATCTCTGGATCTCGTATCAACAACTCTAAAATTGAAGCCTTCTATACCTCTTTTTCTCCTCGTGGTTGCAACTCCTTGACTGAGTGGAAGATCATCCCTCATGGTATGATTGTGCATTATTTGGGAATTCCCTTTGGGATTAATATATCTCCTAATGATATGTGGAACTAGGTTATGGAAAGACTTTAAAAAAATGTAATGCTTGACCAACTCGATTTATTTCCATAGCAAGAATAATTCAAGTTGCAAATAAAATTATGGCAGCCTCTCATGTTTATTACTCCTCTTGTTGGATGGCCCCCAAGGTAGCCTATAACAAATTAACTTAGGCCATTCATAAATTTTTATGGACCAAATGGGATGGGGAGGTGGGAATGATTGCCATATCATGGAAGCTTTGTACTCAACCTAAGGCTTTAGGAGGTCTAGGCATCATTGATCCTCTTACCCAAAGCAAAATTTTAGCTACAAAATGGGTTGCTAGAGCCATCACTGGTGATGAAAATTGGAAACACCTATTTTGTTACAAAATATTTCTAGCTACTCATAAAGGTAAATGAAAAGAAACCCCTTGGGAAATTAAATTCCTTAATGTGTCTTACTTTACGATTAAAGGATCTATTCTATTTACCCAAAACTAGAAAGCTTGGCAATCGGTTTTGAAGAACACAAGCTTATACTGAGAGGGGGGGTGAATAGTATAAGAACTCTTTTTACTTTTTCCTTTATACTTCAAAATAGTAAAGCAATATACCCAAAGCAATATCAAAGCAATGCACAATATCATCCACAAAGTGACACCAATTTTAACGTGGTTCACCCGAATGGTCAGGCTACGTCCACAAAACTTATCTCTAAAAGTTATCTCAAAGTTATTTGGGAATCCTTCCCAATTACAATGTTATGAGCCTCGTCCCAAAGGAGATACCTTCCCCCAATCAGAATTTATGAGCCTCTGCTCAAAGGAGATACCTTCCCCCAATCAAAATTTATGAGCCTCTGCTCAAAGGAGATACCTTCCCCTCTCGCTCCGGAAATGATCCCTCAAAAGATCAACTGCCTCTACCTCTTGCCAACACGTGGAACTCCTTTCCATCGAAGACCTCCTATCCTCAATGCTTAGCCTAAGAGACCTCTGCCTTCTATGATCATGTCCACAACAGCTTAGCAACCTGTACCAAACATAGTCAGTCGGTCTAGTACAAGTCTTCCTCTGTCTGTCAGATTTGTCCAACTCTTAAAAAAATCTATCCTCTGCATACAAGCCTTCTCAAAGACTTGCTAAATCTGTCCTCAGGTTCTTCTCATAGAACCAAAGCACCTCTGTCCTCAATTTCTCTGATAGAACTATCAAACTCAGCTCATAAGTCCTCTGCTAGGACCTGTCCAAATCTACTCACAAGTCCCCATCGGAACCTGTCCAAAATCGCTCACAAGTCCCCACCAAAACCTGTCCAAAATTGCTCACAAGTCCCCACCGGAACCTGTCCAAAATCGCTCACAAGTCCCCACTGGAACCTATCCAAAATTGCTCACAAGTCCCCACCGGAACCTGTCCAAAAACCGCTCACAAGTCCCCACTAGAACCTATCCAAAAACTCAGCAAGCTCACCAAGAAAAACTTTCTTAGTAGGAAATCACAAAGTGAATTGTTAGAGACCCAATGTGATTTGTCAAACTCATAGAAGCATAAATAGAATTGTTAGAGACTCAATATGTTCTATACTCAAATCCCAATCTCAAAACTCAACTCAAATCAACTCAGCTCAATCTCAATCTCAAATCTGAAAACTCAACTCAATATATGAAATGGATAGGATAGAATGTTTTCTTTCAAGAACATGAAACCCCAACAATTGCCAACTATGCAAAGAATCACATAACAATGATACTCATGTTCTTTTCACCATCAATTAGGGTTTCAATAAAAATGCTCATCAAACAAGGTTTAGTCAACCAACACCATTCAACTCAACATCAACCTTGAAGCATTCAACCAATCATCACAAGAAAAGGAAACAAGTAGAAATCCTTTTCCCTCCAAAGATATTTGAACAAAACAGCCACCAACACAATATCACCAAATGCAAAGAATAACTTGCTCAAATCAACTCAATGGAGTAAGCCCAATATCATGAATCAAGTAAAGCAATAACTTGATCAAACAACCTCTATGGAAGCAACTCAACCATCAAACTCAAAACAGCCAACCAAGGGTTCCACCAACTCAATGCAAGTAGCTAGACTCACAAATATAAACCCTAGTGCACAAAGCTTCCACTATCTCAAACCAAAAATTATGCATTCACCAAAAACTCTCCTTAAGGATAACAAAAGTAGTCTTCAACAAACCAGAAAATAGGATTTACACCTCGCCAAAGGATACCTAGTAGAATACCTTTTCACTCCAACCTTATTTCAAAAAACATACACCAATCATACTCATAAGAAGAATGTGCCCATACCTTATTGGAGTAGAAGATAATTGAACCTTTAAGCTGTCACCACACACAACTCTCAAGCTTCCAACCAAGTTAGGGTTAGAATAAAAAGAAATGAGCAATAATATAAACTTCCTTTATTACACCTTTTAGCTCCACTTCTTTAAACACAACCACCATAACATGCCAATAAATCAACAATCACAGACTCACACCTTATACCTCCATTTTTAATTTTAGCATAGCAAAGAATAATCTTAAAAATACATCCAAAAAAATATGCCCTTATTTCTCCTAAGATTTTATTAAATGCTAATCACAAAAGCCAAAACTCATAAAATTTAATCACACCTTATAAATCATTGTCCAAGAAACTCTGAATTTTGCAGCATAAAGACATTTTAATAAAAACGTGTGTTACTCTAGCAAAGCACCCCCACGAGACTCGAAATGGTGACCTCCGCCAATGCAGCGCCCAACAGCAGCCTTCGCTGCCACTAGCCCACACGGGCTATGAAGTTCACAAGTGAACTTCCCTCCACTTCACCCTCGAAAAAACTCTCAAAGACTTTTCAACCGCACGTGCTTCTAAGTCTTCCTTCGATCGCAGCGAATACAGAGCACAAACACCGCAAATTGCATTCAAGGAATTTCGAATTAATTAGCCTTCTAACCTTAGGAGTTGGAGAATAAATAGTCTCTTCGAAGACACCTTGACGTCGACAAAAATAAAGACCATTTTGAAATTAATCAAAAGTCTTTTCAAAAAGGGTTTAATAAAAACCATTTAACTTTGTTTTAATAAAAACCGGTTTGGTTTTAATGAAAAACCCTTGCCAATGGAATCTCTTCGAATTATCTTAAAAATATTCTCTTGGAATCTTCCACCTTTGAAGCCAACACATCCTCTTAACATTAATGCCATTTCCTTTTGACATCAATGACAACTCATAGACAAGAAGCTAGGATCTCAAACCCAAAATTGCCAACAATCTCCCCCTTTGTCATTGATGGCAAACCATGCTTCTCAACAACACAGAAACTCAACATAAACAGCTCCCCCTGTCTTGAGGCTCTCCCCCTTACTCAAATCTCTCCCCTTTGTCATCAATGGCAAAGGGTCACCTTTGGGGCTCGGGACTAAGAATGAGCCTCTTATCTTAGTCCCTCCCCCACCTCCTGATGAGGTGATTAATTTTGGGGTGGGAGCAAAACTCCCATTAGGCACTAATCATCATCAGCGTCTATAACTTCCTTTTCGGGCCTTCTCTTGAACTCTTTGTCCATATTCCTATTCCTGTCACTGTTCTTGTTCTTGTTCTCATCCCTGTTCTTGTCCATGCCTTGATCCTTGGACCTGATCATGCCACTATTCCCTGTTCTTGTATTCCGGAATTTCAGCTCTACACTGTCTAATTGTGTGACCTTCATTGTTGCACTTGAAACACTTGACGATGTTGTTTAACTGAGGTAAACCTGATCTTTGAATCCACCAGTTCTGACCAAACCTATTCTGACCAAACCTGTTCTGGCCAAACCTATTATGGCCAAACCTGTTTTGACCAAACCTGTTCTGGCCAAACCTGTTCTGACCAAACTTGTTCCTATTATTTGCCTTGCAATAAACTACCTTATGCCCAAAATGTTGACAAGAGTAGCAATACCCTTGAAATTAACTAGCACTTTTGAAACTATCATTTACCTCCTTCACTTGAGCCATGCAATGTGAAGCCATGTAACCAAACCTGTGACAAGCAAAACATCTGCCTTGAAACTTTCCTTTAATTGACCTCTTAGGTTCTGAAAACTTCTTCTTCTCATTCTGAATTATGTTTTCTGTTTCTGTGCATCTATCATTCAAGGACTCCTTTTCTAAAATACTTTCGTCATCAGAACTCTCTTCCTTTTGGAGTCTCTTACTAGACTCTCCAACTTGTTCCTTGTGTGGCTTAACAAAACCAAGGCCTGTTTTATCTGTTGTCTTTCTTTGACCTTTGATGAGTGACTTAACATTTTTGGAGCTATATTGAAACCTATAAATCTTATCCTTGTACTCTTTAGTTTCCTCTTTCAAAGAAGTCATTTTCTATTCTAAATCACTATACTCAAGAACCTTAGACTCTAACTCATCCTTGAGTTCTTGTGTCTTAGCCATAGAGAAGTCAAGACTTTCTATCAGATCATCTCTCTCCATACAACATTCATCTAACTTATCCTTGAGCCTAGCATTCTTCTTTCTTTTCTTTTTCAAAGCACTAAGAGCACTAATAAGTTCACCTTCAAGATCTACTTCACCTTCCTCTATATCTTCCTCTATTTGTTTGCTTTTTGAATCATCAAAGCCTTTTTTAGATTTCTTATCACTAGAGGTGCTACCCTTTTCAAAAACCATACATGCATCTTCCTTATAGTTTTCTGAAGCATCCTCATACATACTAGAAACCAAAACATTATTTGTGCAATCATCCTCAAGGTGACCAAAATTTCCACATCTAAGACATTTCATGATAATGAATCTATGTTTCGGTTCTTCCTCTTTTCTCGATATGAACAACATCTCATTTTCATTATCACTAGAAGAACTTTCACTATCACTACTAGAACACTTACTTGCTTTGTCTAGGTAGAAACTCTTCTTGTGCTTGTGAGAATACCTCTTTCCTTGATTGTTGTGCTCATCTTTGTTTTTCTTGTGATGCTTGTGCTTTTCAGAATCCTTGCTCTTAGAATCCTGTTTATCTTCATCACTTTCATTCTTGGGAACAAGTACGATCAGTAGCATAATGACCAAACTTTCCACAATTGAAACATCTTATATTTTTCATACTTTTGTGCTTTCTAGAGAACTTGCCTTTCTTGTTGTAATATGCCTCTTCATCACTAGAAGACTCATCACTATCTTGAAGTCGTTTACCCTTGGAATTCTTGGTAGCTTTGAAAGCTGCCTCTTTCTTGACATCAACCTTCACTTGAGTTCTCAACTCAAATGCTGCAAGTATACTATGGATCTCATCCTTTTTCAACTTATCCAAATCTTTAGCTTCCTCAATAGTAAAAATCTTTTCACTAAATCTATTAGGAAGAGATCTTAAAATCTTATCACAAACATCATTTTCAGCAAGCTCAAGACCTAAGTCTTTCATGGAGTTAACAACCTCATCCATACAAAGCATGTAGTTGTAGATTAAAAATACAACGCCAAACAGAAATAAAACCACAATAATGGAATACAGGAAAGTTGCACAAAACAAACAATTTTTATTAATCAGTGGAGTTTAAAAACTTCTTTTGAGTACAACAGGGCCTGTAACCCTTTTTGTGATACACAAATTACAGTTTGTGCTAGGGTTCTCTGAAACCCTAGCACAAACTATAATTTGTGTATCACAAAAAGGGTTACAGGCCCTGCTGTACTCAAAAGGAGTTTTTAAACTCCACTGATTAATAAAAATTGTTTGTTTTGTGCAACTTTCCTGTATTCCATTATTGTGGTTTTATTTTGTTTGGCATTGTATTTTTAATATACAAATGGCGATCACGGTGGGACCCCCTAGGGTTTCATGTTTTTAATACTTACTTTACTAATCTATTCTTGTTTTCTGTTTTATTTTGCAGGTTCCAGAAATCACGAAATTCGTTGTTCCAGCGAACTAGGGTTTCTGAGCTTGCAGAAAATGCAGCAGACGCAGAGCGGCATCTGGAAGTCCAATCTGAAATGCAGAGGTGTGTTTCAACCTATGCAGACTCCCGTGGGCATTTGAAGTCAGTTTTACAGAAAAGCGTAGGCTTCCGAGTAAGTTCGTTTTTCTTTTGCTATACTTTTTACGTTTTTGGTTTTTCTGTTGTATTCTGTTTCTTTTTCAGATCATTGCTTTAAAATGAATAAAAAATAAGTAATCTGGAAAAGAACAGTTATTTTTAATTACATTTTTTTTTTGCATTGCATTATTGATTGTTGCTTACATTAAAAAAAAAAAATTGCATACCTAGCTGCATATTAGAATAGCTACGAATTATCTGTTTTAGTTATCTAAGTAGGACTATTGATTGGATGTCAATAGTACTCCTGTCATTGGGTGATTCCAGGCAAAGAAGTGGACAAACCTTCCGGTTGCTCCTTTGATATCTGATATCATCGATAGGCAGGGGGTTTTAAACGGTGTACTCCACTTCTTCAGAGGAAATGGCATGTTTTCAGTAGCCTCTTGCTTAGATCATTAGAAATTTTGATTTATAGCTTTGTATGTATAACATTAGACAATTAAAACATTTAAAATAAAATTCATTGCATTTCATATTGCATTTAAAACAGTAATATCTGGATTTCATCACCAGATATTGCTTGAAGTTTAGTGACGGTGGAATTCATCTCCATCCATTAAACTTCTGCCTTAGACACCATATGTGATCCCCGAGCAAACTTGCTGGATTTCATCACCGGTAAGAATCTCGTTGTCTGTTCCTAGCCATAGTTTTTACCTTTTTTATGAATAATTTAAGATTAGATCACATGCAAAACTCATAAACCGGACACTTAAAATTTACTACAGATTAAGATCAGAAAATAATTAATTAACCGCAAGGTAAGACACATTGGTTGAAACCTAGGTTGTGACTGTTTTCTGATAATTTCTTTAGAAGACATTAAAGTCCAAGAGGGTGTTTTAAAACCCCGTAGAAAAGAATGGCAACAAAAGGGCCAACAACGAAATAATAATTATGGCCAAAACAAACAAACACGAAGCTAGTACGACCTCAAATGTTAACCAAGTTAATCAAGTGGTGGCGAGTCGGCCCGTAATGGCTCAACAACAACAAGTAATGCAAAGTCAACCGCAACCAATTGCTTATCATGTGGTACCTGCCCCTACTCAACCAGCTTCCAATACTGGGCCAACCATGGAAACTTGACCTTGGCAAAATAATCATCCCAAGCGACAGTTCACACCTTTAGATGAACCATATGCGGTCATATTCAACAAGTTATATAGCACAAATCAGTTAACTTTACCTGATTTTAAACCTTTAGAACCATCTAGAAGGGGAAACTATTACAAGGAGTACCTATTTTGTCCTCATCATAGGCAAAATGGGCACGATATCAATAATTGTACAGCTTTCAAACATGTGATCCAAGATCTTATTGAGATTGGAGCCATTAAATTGGATAGCCCCTTAGCCCAACAAAATCAAAATCTTGGTATATTTCAAACACCCCTTCCACATCGGGAGGAAGCTCCAATAACTTCAGGGGGAGTAACTCAGGTAACTCCTCCTAATCAAATCAACCATGTACAACAATACCAAGGTTTTGTGGGTACTATTAACGTAGTAACCCGGGGTCAAAGGGCGAACCAACCAAATCGAGGTCGAACCATAGCCACCTGCACAAACCCCACCCACCTCGAGTAACAGTGACTCAACGACGTGCTAGTACTTCTCAACAACCGCTAAATCATTCTACTCAATGCCAACGACCCATCATGTCATTGAGTAGCCGATTAACTACCAGTTTAAAAATGGCTTCTGCCAAGTTATCGATCTATGACCTCATTCAACAATATCCCCCACATAGAGAGGCATTAATGGAAATATTAAAGTCAATCGAGCTTCAAACTCAAGATACTAATGCCTTCAACAACTTTGTGGGGAGTATTCAAACATGCATGGAGCCCTCCATCACTTTCTATGATTTTGAAATCAAACCTATGTCAACAGAAAGTATAGATCCTCCATTGCATATCATGGCCAAGATTTATCACAAGCCATTCAAGAGAGTCTTAATTGACATCGGTTCCTCAATCAATATCATTACAACATCGGCGTTGAGTCATCTAAAGCTATCGCCATCCCTTATCACAAAGTCGACTTTTACTCTTAAAGCATTCAATGATGCTTTATCTTCCACGGTTGGCACGGTTATCTTGCCCATTGAGGTAGGGGCCCAAACTTTGCATACCTTGTTTCACATCTTGGAAGGGTCCATGGCATACAATGTATTGCTTGGACGACCTTGGCTTAGGGAGATGAGATGTGTCCCTTCTATACTGCATCAATGTCTGAAGTATGTATATGAAGGACAAAGTTCATTGTGTACCTGCTCGAGATTGAACCCTTCAAACATTGCAACTATGTCTCAAATCCTTATGAGATTGTGTTGCCATCCACTCATCTTTTCTTAACCCCATCTACTTCTTCTATACCATCTTCTTCTAAAGCTCCCATTCCTGAGGAGCTACCCATCATATCGGAACCATCTTCCTCTTTCGCTATTCCATCTCATTCACCACTTTCTTCATCAACTAATCTTCCTTCTTCTTCATCAGTGACCACATGCACATGTGGCCATGACCAATCATCTCTTTCCACGTCATTACCCCATTCTTCTACACCTTCTTCAACATCACCTATTATTCCTCCATCTTCCCAACCATCACCACCTGATGTTTCACAAGTTAGTGAAGCATCAACCCAACCAAATCCTTCCAATTCTTCTATCCCACATTCTTCTATTCCATCATCTAGTCTTTCTCCCTCCCAAGTCAAGGTCCATCTCATCGATGCAGGTATTGGTGAGTATGCCATTCAAGATGTCCACATCACACCGTTCAATGTGCAAATAGTTAAAGATTTTGGTCATCCACATGACCAACATTTATCCATTGGATCGGTTTATAACATGGGTTCTATGCCAAATTCCATTAATTTTGTATATGGGGGAATAGAGTCATCTTCTAGTCCTACCACCATACCGAACCCAAGCATCCGAGTCCTTGCCAATATCGAAAGGATGGAGGGTTTTCCCTCTCGCTATTTCCACAGACATAATTGGCAGCAATTTGGCCTAGGTCGATACGAGCAAGGGGTAACTGAACGCATCGATATGCCATACCAGAGACCCACTGAGCATTTTGGTCTGGGCTACCAACCACTTCCATCCCTTTCTTCTTTTGAGCAAGCTTTTCAAAGCATTAATCTTAATTCAAAGAAGAAATCCTCCACCCCGACAAATCGAAGATGAAGCCTATGAAGAATTTGACGTCATGTCAAATGGTGATGAATTGAAGAAGAGTCGGCGCCAATTGTTACCCTCACTGAACAAGACGAGTTTTATCTCCAATTGTTCCCTCTCCAAGAAGCCATCTTTCGCTTGTTTCTTCCACAAGAACGATGTGAACCACCCCCTCCGCCACATCCATAAGCCATAATCCAAACCTGTATTATATGTATATACTAAAATAGTGGTTTTCACCACTACCAAAAAAAAAAAAAATCGGGAAAATTTCAAAAAAAAAAAAAATCAATAAAAATATATAAAAATACTTTATTGCTTTATGTATGTGTGTAATAGTGGTTTTCACCACTACAAAAAAAAAAAAAAAAAAAACTAAAACTACAAAAAAAAAAAAAAAAAACTGAAAAACTATGTTGTTTTGCATCTCAGGTCTTCCGAGGTCTTCACCGGTTTTCCCTTCCATTTCGCCCATCCTTTCTTCCATAAGTCGACAATGAATTTTGAAGACTTATTCACACCACTCCATAATCCATATGATCCGGATAAGCCAATCCTGATCAACCCAAGCCTGATTGACATGGATCGGATTTCATCCCCTCCATCTATTTCAGAGTTCATCCTTTTCGAGGAATTGTTAAGGGCTTCCATCAACTACATTCCTCCTTCACCTCCACATTCACCTTCATCTTCTAAGCCAGAGGTTTTCCAGGCAGACATAGACAAGAGCAAGGCACAGGAGCTTGATGACATTTTAGATGACATAAATCTGATCCCTACTCCCCATCAGCTTGAGGAAGGTTCCCACATGTCTATTGAAGAAACTATCGATGTAGACCTTAGTACAGACCAAGATGGCACCCAAATTGTGAAACTAGCTAAAATTCTATCATCAGAGGAACAAGAGCAAATGATTGCTCTACTCAAGCGGAAGAAGGAGATGTTTGCATGGTCTTACAAAGACATGCCAGGCCTAGACCCTAATTTGGTTGTCCATAACCTCACCTTACAAAAAGTCGCTAAACCTGTCAAACGAGAAACTTAGGAAAATGCATCCTACTGTGGCCCTCCTAGTTAAATCGAAGATTCAAAAACTTCTGGATGTTAAATTTGTCATCCCGATTGATTATCCTGAGTGGCTTTCTAACATGGTACCCGTTCGCAAGCCTAACGGGGGGATACATATTTGCACCGATTTTTGAGGTCTAAATAAAGCGTGTCCTAAGGATGACTTTCCTCTTCCAAACATTGATACTCTTGTCGACACCTGTGCTGGTCATGAAATGCTTTCGTTCATGGATGGATTTTTAGGATACAACCAGATTCGAATAAACCCTGAAGATCAACACAAAATAGCATTTACCACACCTTGGGGAACTTTTTGTTACAGTGGTGATGCGCTTTGGCCTTAAGAACGCGAGTGCAACCTATCAACGAGCCATGACTTATATTTTCCATGATTATATGCATAAGATTATCGAAGATTATGTGGATGATTTATTGGCAAAATCTAAAACTCGACAAGAGCATTTTGATGTATTGTAAAAAGTTTTTGATAGACTTCTAGAGCATAAAGTAAGGTTGAACCCTAAGAAATGTGTCTTTGGTGTTACCTCAGGCAAACTCCTAGGTTTTATTATCTCTAAACGAGGTATTGAGGTGGACCCAAACAAGGTCAAAGCCATTATGGAAATGTGTCCCCCAACTAATTTGAAGGAGTTGCGTAGTTTACAAGGAAAGATTAATTCAATCCGTCGCTTTATTGCACAACTTTTTGATAAATGTAGGCCATTTTGCCACCTACTACAAAATGGGGTACAATTTTCATGGACAGATGAGTGTCAGAAAGCCTTTGATGAAATCAAGCAGTACTTAGCATCTCCGCTAGTCTTAGCTCCGCCTCGTCCAGGGGTCCCTTTCAATCTTTATATCTCAACAACGGACTTTGCCTTAGGGACAATGCTTGCACAAAAGAATGAACAAAATCGTGAGCAAGCTGTCTATTATATTAGTCGAACACTGGTAAGCTATGAAACCCGATATGCTTATGTGGAAAATTTGTGCTTAGCAATGGTTTTTGCCACTAAGAAACTTCGTCATTATATGCTTAGCCATACAACATATGTCATAGCTAGAGAAAACCCTCTGCGTTATATGATGTCTCGCACTTATAATAACACTCGTACCGCTAAATGGATAATGTTGCTTACCGAATTCGATCTTGAATTCATTAGCCAAAAATCTGTTAAAGGTCAAGTTATAGCCGATCAACTTGCGAAAGCTCCACTACCTAGTGATCATCCTTTGATTATTGAGCTCCCAGATGATTCGGTATTTGCTATCACTCGAACAAGAAGAGGACATCATTCCGGAGGAAGATGTTGACATCACGCTATTCTTTGATGGCTCTAAGTGTGCGAAAGGTCAAGGTGCTGGAGTTGTGTTTCATACACCTCAAGGGATTCCCATCCCTTTATCATTCAAACTAGACTTCCAATGCACCAATAATACAGCCGAGTATGAAGCCTTAATTTTAGGTCTTCAATCAACCATAGCTATGAGCATTAAGCGTATTCGGATATTTGGGGATTCTCAACTCGTGGTTAAACAAATTACGGGAGAATACCAAGCCAAAGAACCTACCATTAAGCTTTATCATGATGTAGCAATGAAGTTGCTCTCTAAGTTTGATTGGTATGAGATCACTAGTTTGCCTCGTTCGACTAATAGATTTGTGGATGCCATGGCCTCTCTTGGATCATTGATTCCAAAGGACTCCCTTGGAGAGGTACAGCCCCTAATCATTTCCACAATCTCTAAGTCTGCAATTGTTCGTGTTGATTCTAAGGATGAAAAATATGTTTTCTTTATCCATTCGGATCCATATGAGCCTTGGTCTAGTGAGATAGTAGCCTTCCTCAAGTTTGGAACACTCCCATCTGATTTGTCTCGAACTTCCCATCGCTATTTTAAGCAAAAGGCAGCTCGTTTTGTTCTTTTGGGGGATGTGTTGTATAAATGTGGATATGATGGAGTACTCCTCCGCTGTCTAGAAGCAGGTGAAACACATAGAGCTATTTCTGAAGCCCATGATGGTACTTGTGGTGGTCATTTTAGTGGAATGGCCATTGTGAAGCGTATTTTACGTATGGGGTATTATTGGCCCACTATGGAACAAGATTGTTGCAAATATGTTAAACAGTAAAAAGTGTCAAGAACACGCTAATTTAACCCATATACCATCACAAGCTTTACAGCCCATCCAAAGCCTTTGGCCCTTCTCACAATGGGGTCTCGATTTAATTGGCAAGATTTCACCTGCATCTTTAGGATAGCATACTTTCGTCATTACAGCCACTAAATACTTCACAAAGTGGGTTGAAGCTATTCCTCTAACCAGTACGACAGGTCCTAGAATTGTGGAGTTTATACTTCACCATATCATTTGTCGTTTTGGTATTCCCTCTAAAATTATTTCTGATAACGACAAGTCTTTTAAGAATAAGGATGTTCGAGCTCTTTGCGAAAAGTATAATATCCAACATAGTTTCTCAACTCCTTACTACCCACAAGCCAATGGACAAGTGGAAGCTTCCAATAAGACCATAATTGCTATTCTTAAGAAACTTGTTAAAGAAAATCATAAAGATTGGCATACACAAATCCCCTTGGCATTATGGGCTTACGGAACAAGCATCGAGAACTCCCATTGGGGCAACACCATTTTCTTTGGTCTATGGAGCTGAAGCAATCATGCCTCTTGAGCTCAAGATCCCTTCCTTGCGAATTTCTTTGCGAGGAATTTATAGATGATGATACTTGCTAGACAAGCACGTCTTGATCAACTCACACTCAGATGAAAAATGAATCAATGCTTTAGAGCATTTGCGAGTTTATCAAGACCGATTGAAACGTGCTTACAATGCCAAAGTTCATCTAAGAGAATTTCAAGTAGGAGATCTTGTCCTTAAAAAGAATCAACAAAACACCAATGCATTGCCGCATCTTCGAGATAAATTCGTGGCTAATTGGTTAGGTCCATATATGGTCACTGAAAGAGTGGGTAATGGAACTTATAGACTTGCCAGTTTAGAGGGAGAGGAAGAACCCGAACCACTTAATGTTATACACTTGAAGGCATTCTACGCATAGTTTAAATTTTATATGTACATATATACATGGCTTGTAAAAAAAACAAAAACAAAACAAATAAAATAAAAAGAATTTGCATTTCATTGTTAGTTGCATACATCTCATTCAAAAACATTGCATTTCATGTGCATACATCTCATTGAAAACCATAACATTTCATTTTCAGCCATAGTTGCATATCATGTTAGAGACCATTCTATCTTTTGGATATAAAATTTGGTCAAGCAAAAGTCATGTTACCTTAATCAGGGGCACCTTCATAAAATCCATCAAACCGAATTGTCATTCGTACACCCATTTTCCATTTGCACATATTTACATTGCCAAAATGTTTTCGATCACTCAACCATTCCTAGTGTTTTAAGCAAACTTTGAAATGCATGTCAAAGTTCTCTAGGGCCATATCACAAATTACACTAAATAAAATCTTGAGTATTGGGAAATGATTTCAAAAGCGGTCTTGAACCTATCACATTTTCACATCTTAAAAACATCTTGTGTCAAAGAGAGATAACACCATCCTTGGGTTGTGCCTTGAAGTGAAAAGGGTAATCCTCGTTTGTCCTATCATGCAAACATAGTCCATAAAACAGAGGTTCTTACCACTATCACAAGCAATCACAAAATATAAATATAAACAGAGTAGTAAGGATAGGGTAAAATTCTCATCATACTTCGGTTGAGAATCCGATTCCCCAAAGCTCTAAGGAAATGAACATTTTTCACACACCACTGATCCCAAATAAGTTGTAAGGATCGTACTACTTGTCCATTCATACGGATAGGTAGTCATCCCCAAGGCTTACAAAGGTCAAAAACAACATGGACTATGGAGTTAACCTTCACCGGGGCTATAGACGCTTGACTGGCAGTGGAGTATACTCATTGCGTGGCGACATGTCTCTCCTCAAAAAGAGACCTCTCAATGCTCATACGGACAAACTAGCTTTGGGGTCTTCTCCATAACAGGGTTACCTAATTTATGCAAGATGAGGTTAATGAACACACTTGCACACACATAGGTTTTTGATTGCCTAGAGTCACTACCATGCTTCTGATTTGGTTAATGAACTCGCATGCACACACATTTGGTCCTAGTTGAATTAGGCGGTATTAGTAAGTTTGTTTGATACCACTAGCATGTTTGAGTCTTTGTAAAACAGTCTTCCATATCAACCTCCATGTCACCCTCCATATCTTCTTCCATATTCATGTCATTCCATACGTCATCCATTCACAAGCCACCAAGTTCGGTGCCCCTGATTAAACAATTATGATAACAGTTGACTAAATCTAACTATCTAAAAATATGAGTGCTTCTTAGTGCATATTTCATTTACTTAGTCTTGCATTAATCATCCATAGATTTACATATCATTTACTTAGTCTTGCGTTAATCATCCATAGATTTGTATGTTATATACTTAGTCTCGCATTAATCATCTATAAGTTTGCATTCCATTCCATCATATATGCATCAAAAACATTAAATTATATAAAAACATGCATCACAAAAACATAGGCATTCACACAAAAGAGAGTAAAACACCAAATAAATAAAAGCCATGTATATATATATATGTATAAAGGACAAACTGTACGAGGAATGCCAAAAGGCTACAATATACAATAGGGCACCAAGGCTCATAAAGAGTGCATCTAAGCACTAAGCTAACCATCAAAAGAGGACCCCTGAGACCTAGTAGGAGCCCTAGACATAGTGGTGTGTCTAGACTCACTACGCCTAGAGACAAAAGAGGATGGAGGATCAGGCAACACAATGTGATGCCTAAACAATGTGTCCTCCGAGCCTCAATGTAACGAGTCCTCGACCTAAACCTAGCTATGTCTATCCCGTGCTGTTGCTCCCGCTCCGCTAGCTCTGCCTGGAGTCTCATCACCCTGTCATCCTGGGGCACCCTGGTCACTCTAGCCAAGTCCGCCTACAGCTAAGCCATCCTCTCCTCTTGAGCAGCTAACCGGGTATCCTACTCTACTGCCTACTGCTCTAGCCGAGCTATCCTCTCATCCTGAATAGCTAGCATAGCATCACGCTCTACTATCTACTGCTGCAGCTGTGCCACCTCGTCCTCATGCCTGCTAGGGGGTACTTCCCTAGCCTCTCCTGTGGCCTCTCCTAGGCCCTCTCCGTCATCCTCCCCGTCATCTCCACTCTTCGGAGCCTACCGTGCCATCTTCCCCTTTCACCTTCGACTGTCAGATCGAAGGTGGGGACCCTCCCTACGCTTGGGAACCTTCGCGGTTCCCTCGCCCTCTCCAACCCCAGCCTCGGGCTCTCCAGCTCCACCAGTCACCAATGGTGGCTCCCACCTCGACTCTGCAGCCATCCATGCTGCATACTCAGCTGTCACCCCGACGTCATCCATGTCGGGGATCTCGATGTCCTCATCGTCCTCTGCAACCTCCCTCCACAACTCAGCACACGGAAAATCACCCTCTGATCTGTGCCTCCGGTAGCGCACTGGCTCATCGAGGACATCCTGCCTCAATTCGACCTGGCAGAGTACTCGAGACATCTGTATGTACTTCGCCTCGCTATGGCCCCGCCCCACTACCCATCTGGCCTGTCGCACTCGTCTCAGGTGCTCTCCATCCCCGATCCACCTTGCCTCCTGCCAGGGCCTCCAAATGACTTGGGCATCTGTCAAGTCTACCCATAGTCTCCTATACCATTGCCCCGATCTCACAGGGCGACTCGGTTGTCTCTCCTCTGCCACTGGCCATCTCCTACCATAAGCCTGGCTCACGTCCCAGTGAGCCCATGGCAACCCCTCCGGTTGGGCCACTCTGAAATGCTCCCAGCCCTAGCACTGGAGCACCACACTACAACCCAAGCCCTTTCGGCCCCGTCTCCGAACCTCATACAACTCCCGGTACACCTACGCCAATAAAGCGGGCGCCCAAGCATACACTACCCTATTAGTGAGCATCTCGCTCACTACACCCATCAGGTTCCATGGGAACCTGCACCCAATGCTGTTCGGGGCCACAATGTTGGTCAACATGAACATCATCAGAGCCTCCACCGCTACCAACTCCTTGGCCGTATACATGGCCAAGTATGGGATCCCCCCGCTCTCCGTTCGGATCTCTCTCCAGTCATCCCCAAACAACTTGGCCATCTCCGTGGCCCTATCTCGTCCAACCTCCACCCGTGCCCCCTCCATGGGCACCTTGAGGATGCGGTATACATCCTCAAGCGTCACCGTCATCTCTCCAATGAGGAGCTGGAACGTCCCCCGATCTGGATCCCACCTCTCGGCCAAAGCCGAGAGGTACCCCTCATCCACACGAACTACCTCCAATCGAGCTGCCTTCGCTAGCCCCACTACCTCCAATATCTCCCAGTCTACCTGGGACAATGACCTCCTCATCCCCGGAATGATAGGGGAGAATCGGTGTCGTGCCTCTAACACCCTAAGCTGCAAAACAACAAAACAAAAATTTGTTACAAATTTTTGCAAAAAAAAAAAACTGCAAAAAAAAAAAAAAAAACACATAATAAGTACTTGCTTAACTAAACAAATACCTCAGCTGGCTGCACTGGTGCGTCCGCTCCCATCTCCGTCATAGCTTTCGCGTGCTTCAATCTCCCACACAAACCTTTCACTCCATTCCCCCAGACGCACTTCTCTCAAGCTCGAACGCACAAATGAGTGAAATTCTTGCTAAAATTGTTTAAATAGCTGGTTGTGGCACCCTAAAACGTAGTGGGGCATTTCATGGCGCATTCAGATGCAGTGTTGCATCTGCAGAGCGCCTAAACACCGACGGGCGTCTCTGCCACCCCCAAATGCAGACCGGCGTTTGGTGGCAGTATTGAATAAAGGAACAAAACTGGCAAAATTGAAGCTTACCTCCTCCAAATTTCATCAAATTGCACTCATCCATTCTTCTTATCATAATAAAACATTTTTTGAAGGTTACAACAGTTTTGGACACAAATTTTGTCATTTCGCTCAAAAAGCGCATCATTCATCATTGTTTTACAAATTGGGTTAAAAATATTCAAAACCTTCACAAAATTAACAACATTCATCAATTCTTCTGATCTATTGTCAACTTCATTCATTCTTCTTTCATCATGCATATTTTTGCCAAATCAAATTAAATTAAACCTCGTATCTAGTGGTATATTCTATCACCTTGGCGATTGCAGTGATTTGCATCCATGCAATTCGGTAAGAGGATTAAACCACCATAAGGACACTTACCATTTATCATCATCAATTATTTCACTGTTTGAAAATTGGAAATCAATTTTGGGTATTCTACTTTTCAAGTGACCTCATACCAAGATTAATCTGCTCAACAGCTTGTCATTGATGGCCTAGTTCATGGGGCCTTAAACATGGACAATCTTTAATATCATCATTATTTTGAGTCTTGCTAGAGATTGAGGCTACCTAGGTTGATTGGTTCCGACCCGAGGAATTATCCATACAGTCACTAGGAGCATCTCTGAGTTCTGAATTTTTTTTCATGCATCTTTCATCTCTGCATATCAATGGCGCCAACAAGGCAATTTCATTAACAGTATGGACTCACACACAGGAGTTGGGGCATCCGTTATCAATTTCTAATTTTCCTATAGTGGAATTCATCTTACATGATCATGGAACTTACAATTTGGCAAAAATACCTTTATAACCGTTGGGGGCGGAAAACGGTCAATCTTTCACATCACTCATATCGTCTTCAATCATATTCTTTTATGGTTTGTACACCAACCCCTTTCCCGTTGGGACATAAACAGATGGTTCATACACCAACCCCTTTTTTTCACCGTTGGGGCAAAAACGATTCATTTTCTTCCGAATTTCTTCCAATTGGCTTGTGAGAACCATTCTCGCTCGCCAATTGAGGGGGTAAGCTAAAAAAATTTAAATATTCTTTTATTCTTTGGTCTTCAAAGTTGTGCTTTAATCTTGAGAGAGAGTTGCGTCTGATCCAGCTTTTTAGGTGTCTTAAGTTTTTGTGCTGCATTGTGTCTTCACACAAAGAAACTCAAAAAGGGGCATCTGTAGACACCAAAATCCAGCCACTTGCAAGTCATCTATACCTTCCTGTCAGCCACATGTTAATCATTCATCCTTCCCGCCATTATTTGGCCCAAATCCACACTTTCCCGCCATTATTTGGCCCAATTTCACCTTTCCCGCCATTTTTCATCCCCAAATTTATTTAAATTAATATTTATATATATATTTTAATATTTTAATATATTTTAATATATATATATATATATAAATATAGTTTAAGTGATTTAATCTAAGCCGTCCATCTTTCATTTAATCTCATCCGTCCATCCTTCTTAATCCGTTTCACAACCTAGATTTATTCTCTACCCTTGGATCCACTTTAATCTTAGCCACACGTTCAAAGTGTCGTTAAAACCCAAACCCATCAAGGTGGCTCTATTTATAATCTACTCTTAGGGCATACTTTAGGGTTTTAACGACACTTTGAACGTGTGGCTAAGATTAAAATGGATCCAAGGGTAGAGAATAAATCTAGGTTGTGAAACGGATTAAGAAGGATGGACGGATGAGATTAAATGAAAGATGGACGGCTTAGATTAAATCACTTAAACTATATTTATATATATATATATATTAAAATATATATATAAATATTAATTTAAATAAATTTGGGGATGAAAAATGGCGAAAAAGGTGAAATTGGGCCAAATAATGGCGGGAAAGTGTGGATTTGGGCCAAATAATGGCGGGAAGGATGAATGATTGACATGTGGCTGACAGGAAGGTATAGATGACTTGCAAGAGGCTGGATTTTGGTGTCTACAGTAGTCACTAATATTTTCATCATCATTCATCTTGAGTTTTTCAAACATACCTTTGAAGTGTCTCAACTTGGCCTTTCTGACATTTGTATCACTTGTATGAACCACCTTCAACGGTTTCCACATTTCACTAGTTGTCTTGCAGTGAATCACTTTAGTGAGATCTACTTTTTGTAAGCCTTTCAGGATTGCATTCATTGCTTTTGAATTGTTATGATGTAAGAGTGTTTCTTCTTTAGTATTAGGACCATGTTCAAGAATAGTGTACTCATCTTCAATCACTTCCCAAACCTCATTCCCAAGTGCCATTAGATGAACCTTCATCCTTGCACTCCAAAGACCAAAATTTAACCCATCAAGAATAGGTGTTGCATTGCCACTTGAATGATCCATTGTGTTCTTTACTAGCTTTTCCTTCAAGTTGTTAAACTTTTCAAAGGCACCACTCCGATACCAATTGAAGAACACAAGCTTATACTCGAGAGGGGGGTGAACAAGTATAAGACTTCTTTTTACTTTTCCCTTTATACTTCAAAATAGTAAAGCAATAGACCCAAAGCAATATCAAAGCAATGCACAATATCATCCACAAAGTGACACCAATTTTAACGTGGTTCACCCAGAATGGTTGGGCTACGTCCACAAAACTTTTCTCTAAAAGTTATCTCAAAGTTCTTTGGGAATCCTTCCCAATTACAATGTTTATGAGCCTCATCCCAAAGGAGATACCTTCCCTCAATCAGAATTTATGAGCCTCTGCTCAAAGGAGATACCTTCCCCCAATCAGAATTTATGAGCCTCTACTCAAAGGAGATACCTTCCCCTCTGCTTTGGAAATGATCCCTCAGAATATCAACCGCCTCTACCTCTTACCAAAGACGTGGAACTCCTTTCCACCGAAGACTTCCTATCCTCAATGCTTAGCCTAAGAGACTTTTGCCTTCTATGATCACGTCCAGAGCAGCTCAGCAACCTGTACCAAACATAGTCAGTCGATCTAGTACAAGTCTTCCTCTGTCTGTTAGATCTATCCAACTCTTGAACAAATCAATCCTCTGCATATAAGCCTTCTCAAATACTTCCCAAATCTGTCCTCAGGTTCTTCTCATAGAACCAAAGCACATCTATCCTCAAGTTCTCTGATAGAACTATCAAAATCAGCTCACAAGTCCTCTGCTAGGACCTGTCCAAATCTACTCACAAGTCCCCACTGGAACCTGTCCAAAATTTCTCACAAGTCCCCACCAAAACCTGTCCAAAATTGCTCACAAATCCCCACTAGAACCTGTCCAAAACTGCTCACAAGTCCCCACTGGAACCTGTCCAAAAACTGCTCACAAGTCCCCACTAGAACCTGTCCAAGAATTGCTCACAAGTCCCCATTGGAACCTGTCCAAAAACTCACCAAGCTCACCAAGAAAAACTTTCTTAGTAGGAAATCACAAAGTGAATTGTTAGAGACCCAATGTGATTTGTCAAACTCATAGAAGCATAAATAGAATTGTTAGAGACTCAATATGTTCTATATTCAAATCCCAATCTCAAAACTCAACTCAAATCAACTCAACTCAATCTCAATCTCAAATCTGAAAACTCAACTCAATATTTGAAATGGGTAGGATAGAATGTTTTCTTTCAAGAACATGAAACCCCAACAATTGCCAACTATGCAAAGAATCACATAACAATGACACTCATGTTCTTTTCACCATTAATTAGGGTTTCAACAATAATGCTCATCAAACAAGTTTTAGTCAACCAACACCATTCAACTCAACATCAACCTTGAAGCATTCAACCAATCATCACAAGAAAAGGAAACAAGTAGAAATCCTTTTCCCTCCAAAGATATTTGAACAAAATAGCCACCAACACAATATCACCAAATGCAAAGAATAACTTGCTCAAATCAACTCAATGGAGTAAGCCCAATATCATGAATCAAGTAAAGCAATAACTTGATCAAACAACCTCTATGGAAGCAACTCAACCATCAAACTCAAAACAGCCAACCAAGGGTTCCACCAACTCAATGCAAGTAGCTAGACTCACAAATATAAACCCTAGTGCACAAAGCTTCCACTATCTCAAACCGGAAATTATGCATTCACCAAAAACTCTCCTTAAGGATAACAATGCATAAGTAGTCTTCAACAAACCAGAAAATAGGATTTACACCTAGCCAAAGGATACCTAGTAGAATACCTTTTCACTCCAACCTTATTTCAGAAAACATACACCAATCATACTCATAAGAAGAATGTGCCCATACCTTATTGGAGTAGAAGATAATTGAACCTTCAAGCTGTCACCACACACAACTCTCAAACTTCCAACCAAGTTAGGGTTAGAATAAAAAGAAATGAGCAATAATATAAACTTCCTTTATTACACCTTTTAGCTCCACTTATTTAAACACAACCACCATAACATGCCAATAAATCAACAATCACAGACTCACACCTTATACCTCCATTTTTAATTTTAGCATAGCAAAGAATAATCTTAAAAATACATCCAAAGAAATATGCCCTTATTTCTCCTAAGCTTTTATTCAATGCTAATCACAAAAGCCAAAACTCATAAAATTTAATCACACCTTATAAATCTCTGTCCAAGAAACTCTGAATTTCGTGGCATAAAGACGTTTTAATAAAAACATGTGTTACTCTAGCAAATCACCCCCGTGAGACTCAAAACAACAACCTCCGCCAATGCAGCGCCCAACAGTAGCCTTCGCTGCCACTAGCCCACGTGGGCTACGAAGTTCACAAGTGAACTTCCCTCCACTTCACCCTCGAAAAAACTCCCGAAGACTTTTCAACCGCACATGCTTCTAAGTCTTCCTTCGATCGCAGCGAATACAGAGCACAAACACTCGCAAATTGCATTCGAGGAATTTTGAATTAATTAGCCTTCCAACCTTAGGAGTTGGAGAATAAATAGTCTCTTCGAAGACACCTTGACGTCGACGAAAATAAAGACCATTTCGAAATTAATCAAAAGTCTTTTCAAAAAGGGTTTAATAAAAACCATTTAACTTGGTTTTAATAAAAACCAGTTTGGTTTTAATGAAAAACCCTTGCCAATGGAATCTCTCCGGATTCTCTTAAAAATATTCTCTTGGAATCTTCCACCTTTGAATCCAACACATCCTCTTAACATTAATGCCATTTCCTTTTGACATCAATGACAACTCATAGACAAGAAGCTAGGATCTCAAACCCAAAATTGCCAACGGGTTTCTCATTTATTGATTTGAAAATATGACTCTTTGAGACATGGTCTGAGCATCGATCTCAATAGTCTTTCGTGGAATAAAATTATCCTCCATAATGATAAACCTTTAGCTTAAACTTTTCAAGGTCTAGCTTTTTGGAAGAAAGGTAAATAGAATTAGAGATATTTAGGATTTGGGTAGTTTCTCTATTCTTACTTAGAACCAATTATGTAATTATTGTTCCCTTCCCTCTAGGTTCAAATATTCTTATGGCCTAGTTGTGGCTTCCATTCCTTGTGAGGTCCTTATAAAATTGGGAACAACTGCCCATAATATATGAAATAATTAGATATGGCTTAATGGTCAAAGAATCTCTTCCATTACTTCTAGTTGGATATACAAAAAAATCTATGTTCTCCTTTAGACTCTAATCTTAATGTCAAGTGGCAATTAAATATTACCAATGCCCAATGGCAGTTCTTGCTAATCAAATTTGGAAAGTTTCTGTTGAATCCAAAACTCAACTTCTTGGATGGTGGCTTTTGCATCAAAAACTTCCAACTTTGGAAAGTCTAGAAATGATTTTACAATTTTTTTCTCAATATAATTTTTGTAATGCTTTAGAAACTCTAATTATTATTTTTGGTTTTGTGACATGGCTAAAAAAATTTGGGATGTCTTCTATTCTTTTATTTTTCCATATTTTATTAGATCTTGGAATCTCTCTCTGCTTGGTTTTTCTCAGTTGGATCAGTACCTCAAACTTTGGGATGTTTGTAGACTCATCCTTCTCAAGCACATTTAGAAGTACAAATGCAAAAATATGTTTACTGGATCTACTCCTCCATGGGATATAGTTTTAGTAGACTTGACCTTTGATATTTTGTTACATGTGGGATGCATTCATTCCCAAGTCTATGGAACTTCCAACACACCATGAGATGTTATTGAAAAACTTTGTCAGCTTTCTCATATGGTTTAGGATCTTCAAAAGGTCCAACAAAAAACTAAAAATAAGGCAGGTAACAATGATGAGAAGGTTCATGTTTTGATTGCTTCTATTTCTTCTTTGAATACTTTTGAAGATATCATGAAAGATACGCCCAAAATTTCTACAAATAACAAACTCTCCCACAGATGAATGTTAATATCTGGTGTATTGCAACAAGATATAGCTATAGTCTTTTTGTTGCTAAAATCTTCTATTCTTATGTATATTCAATTATGGATGCTTTACTCCTTATCCACCTCATTTTGTTTTTTAGTTGGTGGACAATGTTAGCACCATAATATTGTAATGTTTCGATTAATAAATTAATATATTCTAGATTTTTCTCAAAAAAAAAACTCTCACTAATTAGAGTATAATTATTATTGGAATGTGGTATAATAGTCACTTATTGATGAAATTTAATATAAAAACGAAGAAAAACATTAAAATATAAACTAAAATTTAATGAAACATAAATTTAAATATATATATATATATATATACCTTGTGAATTTAAAAGAGTACCTAACTTCTAATTTAATTCTTAATCAAACACAATAACTTATGGTTAAGGTTGCATAGCCTATGGACAATAATTGTGCATATGTGTTTAACTATCATTTATGTATTTAACGTAAGTTCTATGGGCCATAGTTAACCTTGTTATGGTTAAACCCTCCTTAAACATTTTGTAATTAGCCTAAATTCTACTTATTAGATTGGATTAGATTATCTTGATTGTGTATTATGTATTAAGGATTTTTTTGTATTGATATAATACCCCAACCACACCGTCCATTATATGGAAGTGTTGTGATTCTTATCTATAGATAATATAGTGATTATTTGGGGCTCAAGGGCACCCATTATCTATATCTCTCTTTTATCCTCTATAACTCTTTCTATATAAGATTTTGAGTGAATGGATTTATTTTATTCATTACTAGAAACTGGTGTGAAATCCAACATGGTATTAGAACGAATATAGAGCTTCATCACTTGGTCACACAAAAATTTTATTTGAGTCCTCTAATATTCCAACTTATAGGATGAATTACTTCTCAAAGCATCATAAGCACCTTTAGAAAAAGAGAATACCACTTATTATGTTGGCTTAGGTTATATTTATTATATATTAGGGTTTTTGGTATTGTTAATACCCAGCCACATCATCCATTATATCAAAGTGTTGTGATTTTTATCTACGGATAATATAGCGCTTATTTGGTGCTCAAGGTTACCCATCATCTATATCTTTCTTTCATCCTTTGTTACTCTTTCTATATAAGATTTGAGTGAATGGATTTCTTATGTTTATTACTAGAAATTGTTGTGAAATCCAACACAATATTAGAGTAGATATAGAGATTCATCACTTGGTCACATAGAAATTTTGGTCATATCCCCTAATATTTCTTCTAACTTTTGGGATGAATTACTTCTCAGAGCACCATAAGCACCTTCGTCGAAAGAGGTAATAGCAAGATCTATTTTTCTTTTTTCAATTATTCTAATACTTTTGGAGAATTTATGCCTACTCCAGGTTAGGTTCCATTATTATTGTAACACTTTTGCCTATTTTGCATAGATATAAACCACTTGTAGTAGAATAAATATTGTCACTTGACTTTAGAAGGGTGTTTTGACTTCTTTATGGATAGTCCAGTATTGTTTTCTCATAAAAAGGACTTGGTGTCATTGCAAAGGAGGAAGAATTGTAAATTTTTCATCCCACTTGGGAACTTTGATGCCTTGAATAAAAGGAGGAAATGGAGGTATATTCATTTACCTTGGTTCAATCTCATGCACTATGTTTATTTAAATGGTTGGATCTCTTTAATATTATGGATAATTATGCCCTTCTTCATGGAGAGGGCACACATTTGGACCCAAGTAGTGATGGTGGTAATAAAGATAAATGGGCATGGCATAAGGTCATTTTACATTTTAATTTGAGTAAAAGAAAGAATTTATTTCTTATTTTTTTGTTATGAAAAAATTAGAGTTCCAAAAAAATGATATTTTTCAAAAATATCACTCTAGGGCTAGTTTTGAGGGCAAACATCTAAAGGACATAATTTCTGCATACAAAAGCATTTTCAATCCATTTTTTTTAATCATATGATTTTTTGAGCTCTTTACATTAATGGTATTAATTCAAGGACTTACTACAAGTGGAGTGATGTCTCATTGTGTGATTAATGTCAAGACCTATTACCCACATTCAAAGGGATAAATTTATAATATATTATGCATTCAAAATCTTTGGTCTATATTCATGGGGAAAAAAGTTTATTTTATGGCATTAGAAATAGTTATTGGATCTTTTGGAGACATGCAAAAAAATGATTCAAATTATTCTCTAGTTAATCCCTCCTCTTCCTATCAAATTCTTGGGTTATTGATCATTTTAAACATGAAGATCTAATCCTTTATGATCTCTTCTCTCTTCTCTTCCTTGTCTAGGCACTCTCAAAATTTTGTAATAGCTCTTTTCATAAATAGGTTCATGAAAAGCCTCTTTGGTAATAGAAATCAAGTGACCCAAGGGTAAGTAAAAAATTTTGAATATCATGAAGTGTTTTATAAAATGGAAAGTCATGTTTTCCAGTCTTAACTTATGCAACTATAGAATATTGGAGCAGCTTATAAGAGAAAATGTTCTTGGCTTGTCCTCCTCATATGAAATTATATAGGAGGTTTTATTTATATATGTATCATATTATCTAATATTGGTTATGGTGACTATTGTCTACTCTAAAAATATTTGTATATAGGGCCATCTTTGCATAAGTAAACATCCAAATGATGAGATGGATTCAGATGAATCTTCCTTAATTATAGAGACCCATTAGATCATACCTTATGGAGGAAATGTTATTATCACTAATGTCTTCTCTCCTTGGGCTCTCTATTTAGATTATTAAGGGGTGTTGAAAGTGTAGTCAATTGAAATTTGTGTAATCTGATCTTGTTTAGGCCAAGCTCAAACATGTGATATATTGCTTATGAGCACCATTAATGTAGCCTATGGGCATGTGATTATGTAATGCTATGATTCCATTTTATATTTTACCCTTAGTGGTATTGATTAATCCGCCTTTATGGATAACTGCACTTAAAGGTAATTTTTTATTATTTTATTGTAAGGTTAACCTCAAGGTTAAGTTAATGTTAGCCTTAGATTAACCTCTTATTAGGGATTTTGTATCACTATAAATACTCCTCAATGAGGATCCATTTGTATTATAAGTGTGAATAAAATGTGATATATTAGGGTGCCCATGGGCATCCTTATTATACTTCTTGTTATCTCTCTTCATTTATTTTTTGTCATTTATTATTGTTATATTTTAATCATACTTTCTTATTTTTGACATACGTGTTGGAATATATTACATTATTTGGTACATGCCAATGTACCACCTTGGATACATCTCTAGATTAGGATTTTGATTAGTATTTACTTTATGCAATGTAATAAATGTAAAAGTATTGTTAGAATGTGCAAATTACTTGATGATGTAAATGTGCATGTAGTCCATGTGTACATGAGTCATAGAATAGGAAGATGAAGAGTCATAGGTAGATGAAATGCTAAGAGACATATCTCATATATATAGGCATTTTATAGATAAGAGAGTGGGGAGCATAGAGGATAGTAGATAATAGATGGGAGAGTAGAATACAAGTTTGACACAATGTAGAACTTGTATGAAGCATGGAGCATTTGAGATCTCCACATTTTGTATGAACATTATATTTTCCTGGGATTTCATTAATGGAAGTTTTATGAGTTATTGCAAAAGTTTATTATGAGTTTTTCCTGCTTAGTATATTGCCATTATCGTATATTTAATATTGCATGCTCATTTTAGTTCTTGTGGTTGCATTTCCTTAAATATATAGCATCAAAAGCTAACAATACGATTGTGGTGAATGCATATTTTGGAAGGTTTCTAGAAAGTGTTGCAAATTCAAACATAGAACAAGATCCAAAGTAGCTTCACTTATCAACAAAAGGAATAATTTATCACAGCAACAGTTGAAGGCAGCATGTCAAGTTTCTTATTTCAAAATTTTCTTAATTTTTTTTAATTTTTAATTTTTAATTTAGGCTTCCATTATGCTTAGCACCATTTCATATAGTGATGGCATGCAAATTTGCACTTATGTATGACTATGCAATGTTTTTTTGTGAATCTCAATGAAAAAGCAGTATGCCAATGCAAATAATATAGTAGCCAAGACATGCACTTAAAGGTTGATAGGGGACACAATAAAATCTTGATAACTTTGAATGTTCTTTTGGTAAGTTTCTTCCTCCTCTCATATGCTAAATAGGGAGTGGTGCATTGGAAATATCTGCTCCTATCATAGGGTATATCATTAGTTTAAATCATCGATAGTATTTTTATATGGCTCTACAATATGGACTCTACAAAGAAACTTGCCCTAGTATCTTCACTCATATCTACTTGGATAGCACAGTGGTTGGGCCACTCTCTACCATCCCTAAATTCTATGGTTCAAATATCTATAATAAATTGTTGATATCTTTTTTCTCTAAACACATGGCATACACATATTGGGAGAAAGCTCCTTTTTTGGACCTAACACATTGTGTGGCATAGTGGTTGGTCCACTTGCTTGAATATAGGATGTCTACTCAACTCCAAAAACTATTTAAATTATTTTATATATGTGTGTGTGAGCTTAATTCACCAATCACATCATACTAAGTGTTAAACTCTAATTCACAAACGTAGCAACCAATCTAGTGGTGACACATCATAGTAGCTTTGAAAAAAATTATAAGATTTGGCATTTAATTTTTTTATTTGAGTGATAATTCTACCAAATATTTTGGAGGCCATAACTTTTGCATGTAGAAGCTTTTGGAGCTCTTTTTTTATATTACATGCTTTTTAAGCTTTAAGTAGTGGTGACATTAGTTTATGAACCTATTATATATTTGGTTAGTTTTTTTATACAAACTAGATTTCTTAGGATATGTTACTCATTTCAATGGGAAAATTACAAAACTTGGTCAGTTCAAATGGTAGGATTACTTAAAAGTAAGAATCTCTAGTTCATCTTCAATAATGAGTTAGAATAAGGTATCAACAATCATAAAATTAGTAAGAGAAATGAGAAAGCTCTTGGACTATTCTTCATGTTAGTGCAATTAGATGTACTTTTCCACATTAGAGAGAAGACTGATCTTGTTTATGTGTGGACTACCTTGTAAGATCTCTATGGAAAAGTGCTAGTGAAATTAATAGAATAGATACAAAGCCCTCCAATCTCAAGATTTTAGATTTTAGTGTTGTCAAAGAAAATATATCTCATTTCAAAGCTTTAAAGTTGGACTATCTGTAGTAGGAAGCAAGGTAAACAGTGATGAAGAGTATGTCAGATCTATTACTTCCAATATTTCTTATCCTTTTCACATAGTTGGATTTATTCTTTATGTGAATCCTATAATTATCAAAGAAACACAACCCATCTCTCTTCAAGGTCTTTTCAAGTGTTTAATCCATTATGAAGTGGCAATGAAGAATTATGGAGCTCTATCTCATACATAAACTCATCCAAAAGACTTCAAATCAATGGAACTAAAGCTCATGTACCTAAGGGTAAGTCTAAGGTTTCTAAGAAATCAAATAGTTACGAGTATTGTAAAAGGTAAGGACACCTCATCAAGAATTGCATTATAAAACTAAAGAAGTGTAGAGGGGGAAAACGGCCCTACCACGTACAATTCTCGATTGGATCTTCTAGGAGCTGAGGTGACCACAGGGGTATGTTATATTATCTAAACTTGGGGGCTTGGGGGATCGAAGGGTTCATGAGAAATGGTTTAAGGACTCACTCCAAGTCTGGGGATAGAAATTTTGATGTGTATATTGAGCAAGCACCTATGTTTAGCTTTTCTAAAATCTAAGCTATGAAAATGAAAGAACAATGCAAGATAAACAATGATGCAAGAAGATAAGAAGCTAACACTAGAATTATTCTTGATTTTCAATGAGGACTAAATCCTAACTTGCAATAAAATATTTCTTTCCTTTTTAGAAAGGTTTTGAGATAATGCGCAAACAAAGTTAACCCTAGAATGTAAACTATGTGTCTTTTCTCTTTCAAATTTCTAAGAATGTAACCAAATATTTTCTTTTTATTTATGATCTAGGTTTGGAATAGAAATGGATAGAAGACAAATGGTAAATAACCTAAGAAAACTAGAGCATTTACTTGATCCAATGGTTGACCCTAGCTTTTAACTTGCATCCAAATATATCCAACAACTTGATAACCTACAAAATGGCTTCACAAAACCCTAAAAAATTAATTAGTGTTTGGGAACCTACTTAGGCCATTGTGTGACTAAGCTTGGAGGTGTAGTAGTCAAACCCCCTTGGTCCTTTTAGTTTACCATTCAAAAATAAAAAGTGATTTTTGACCTTTTTGGAAATAAACAAGACAAGATGCAATGAAATGAAACAATGCAAAAAATAGAATGCAAACAATGATATTATGATCTAAATGAAGCATGCAAACATAGACTAGGGTTTTGAGAATAAAAATTTACCTCCAAAACTAAAGGAGTCAAAATTGCTCTATTGAACTTGTTCCCTATACAGACGATGCATGAATTTATAACAAAAGTGTCAAATTGATCTTTAAATGTAGAACAAAGTGTAAAATGAGTAATTAATAATCTAAGCAGACTAAAAATGCAAGAAAAACCTGGTGGTAGCAAAATAATGACCATAGGATGAAGACCTCCACATATGGTAGAATCCTCCATAAGGCTCCAACACTTGTCCACCAAAAGTAGCAAATCACAAAATAAATAAAAGAACACTTGATCTTGCTAGGAGAATTCATCAAAAATGCTTGGAACAACTTGTTAGAAAAAAATTGCTTGCTAAAGAACTTGCTAGGAGAAAAGAGGATCCAAACCCTCTATTTATAAGAGGTTTGGAGATAAAATTTCATGGGAAAACAAAAATCAAACCCATGGGAGGATCGACGTCCTAGAGGTTGACTCTAAATTTGACTTTTCTAAGAGAAAATCATAACTTACCAAAATCACGCCTCATACTAAGAGACTGTGATTTTTGCAAAACTAGGGAAAAATGGTAAAAGTAAGGGAAGAGAAGCCCAACTTGTACTTTGACAAGTTTGAGAGACTTCTCATGGAATAACGAAAAAATGAATCACTTAGGTAGGTCAATTTTCCAAGTCTACATTTTACCCCCTCTTTGAAGCATTTATGGCCTAATAAATGCATCAAAGAAATATGTAGACACCTATGAGTGAAGAACATTGAACACAAAAAAGGGTGGCTATTTTAGAAGAAATGGGTGATGTAAAAATGGTGTCATACCAAACATCCCCCTTGAGTTCCATAAAGAATGTAAATTCCTAAGGAAACTTGAAAAAGGTAAACATAGAAGAAAAAAGAGTAGCAAATAGAGAGAAACGGAGAAAAAATACAAACAAGAGAGCAAAATAAGGGTATAAGAATGGGGGAGGATAAAAATGAAGTCATTTTCACCATGTGAGAAGAAGAAAAAGAGCTCTAGAGAAAAAAATAAATGGTGATTCCCACACACCATTCAACCATTATGAGGGGTGAGGTCGATGCAACAACAAAGAGAGCATAAATAAGGACTAAAATCCTTCCTCTAGACTAGGCTAGATTAGGATTTTAAGTGCTTTAAGTATTCTTTATATTTTTTAGTAGAAATCAGCATGTGCAACCCGATGCAAATTTAAGGGTTGACCATGAATTTGAATTTTTCACAATGGTGATAAAATTTGTGCCCCAAAAATATAGGGTGTGAATTCATGAATTCATACCCTACAAGGATGGGGTATGAATTCAACAGAAGAAGAGGAGGGGATGAAATCACACCTGACAAGAAGGGGGTATGATTTCGATAGAGAGAAGAAAAACAAAGAAAATGAAAACCAGTAAAAGAAAAAGAAGAAGATAAAATGAGAGAGGAGACAAGCTAGCTTAAATGTTAATTTTAATTTTGTTTTAATTGCATTTATTATTTGTAACTAATACAAATTTTATTGTTATTTTTTGTTGCAGCATGACATACTAGAGAGTAGGGAATGGCAGCCAGGATCCTTAGAGGAGGAGCTACTAGAGCTCACACAAATAGAGAGGGATGCCCTAAGGGCAACGGGGTTACTACATCTAGCAAAGATACCCTAGGTTGAGGTAAACAAAGCACTCCTGATGACGTTGGTAGAGAGGTGGTACCTATAGTCATCTACCTTTTGGTTATAGATAAGGGAGATGATGATCAAATTGGTATCCAAAGTCATCTACCTTCCTATGCATCCCCATAAATGGAAGGGTAGTTTATAGAGCATGAGGGAAGTAGGTCATGCTTCAAATATTGTCAAAGAATTGGACCCATGAGATCTAATAGAGTGGGATCCATGTTGATGAGGTCAATGCACTGATGACTATGCTCTATGGGGCGGCGATGGGGTTCCTTGTGTGTCATACAAGTAGGCAACACCTACCATGGACACTAGTGGGAGTAGTGGTAGACATGTAGGACTAGTAGGTGCAGTTCACATGGGGACCATATGTGTTGACCTATTTGTACAGGATATTGTACATCATATACAAATGACATACATGATTAGTGCATATGACCTTGTTCTAAGTATAGTGCTAAGAGCACATAGCTGTTAGGATACTACATGCATTTCTAGGACCATTGCCCAACCTAGAGTGACCAATAGTATATAGGTGGTCCAAAAAATTTGAGTAGATCTAAAGGACATACATCAGTATCTTGCCACTAGGGAGGCGGATGATAGATGAGTTGCAAGACCATATGATCATATGGTGACCATGGCATCGAAACCCTAGCTGGGTGAAGGATGTGGAGGAGCTAGCAAGGGTCATGAGGGTCAAGTGGATCTCTAAAGAGAAGGAGAAGTTGGAGCTCTATCGATTTGATCGAGTCTAGTGGTAGTTTGATATTTTTCAAGAGATACCAAACCTAGGATACTATTAGTACAAGCAGGTTTAGACGGACTCATTAGGAGTTAGAGGGAACCCTGATGTGAGGATATGGGTGGAGGACCTAGATGACCCATTATACATGGACTTAAGGGTGGATGATATTGGGGTGGCTCTCGAGTACAGGAGATGGTATAAGAGCATTGTATCCCTAAGGATCTCCCCACTAGTTCCAGTGTAGAGGTATCAGGTTATGGGTCAATGGATACAACTAGCACTTTGAGAGGTAATCTAGCACACCATAGAGTGATGGCAGTAGGGCCATGAGACCCCATGGCTGATATGACTACAATTCCAAGTAGATATGGTGGAAGCAACTACCATAATCTATAGGACAAAGGAGGAGGAGTAGAAAGAGAAGCCCTCATGATGGAAGTTGGGTTGAGTATGGCAGTCAAAGAGGCTTCTACATCAATAGCAGTAGGATCGAGTGATATTATGGATTAGGGAGACATGATAAGGGAGACAGAGGTGTTGTAGGCTTGGATAGCAGCCATGTAGAGGGAGATGGATCTACTCTAAGAGGATAGGTCCAAGAGGATAGAGGTATTGTAGAGTGCCTTAAGCATGGCACTCACAAAGCAAGATGTAGCAATGGTTGCAGTAGACCACCTGAGGGAGATGAGATGGTTGGAGTAGGATAAATAGTAAGCTCGAGTTGATGGGATGGATGTTGTGACTGGTAGCCAATAAGGCAAGGGGAATTTCCTACTATAGGTAAATTTTTAGAGGGTAGGGGATAGGTTGGAGGCATTTGTGTAGAGAGAGATCTTTTACTAGACCCTATACTTCTAAAAAAATCAAATAAAATAAAGGGTACCTCCATCATCATCCCTTCATACATAGGATTAGTCATGGTATAGGTCATGGATAGCTACATGGTTCATGAACATGCCCCCACTAGGGCCATGTTGTAGCCAAAATTGATACAACAAGAATGTACCCATAATTTCAAATTTTTGAAGGTCCTAAAAATGCACACCTTTGGTGATAGGCTAACAAAGAGTTCGAGTCTAAATAAAATAACTTTTGTCTTCATGATCATCTTTGACCCCTAAAGCAGCTCAATTTTTCATTCCTTTAAAAATGTAAGGAATTCCTAGTTTTTCCTTCCAAAGAATCCACCCTTCGATCGACTGGCAAGAAATATTGTACTAAAAATAGAAAATTTTCAAAAGCTAAGAAGGACTCAATCAGTCAACAAAAAAGAACAATCGACCAACAGGAAAGAAAGATCGACCGACAAAAAGAACGATCGGTCGAAATAACATTGAAATATTTTTTTGGTCGACGCCTGTGAGAAGAGAGCCAATGATGTTTTTACAAGTTGAAAAATTTTGGTCAACTGATAAAAAGGTTTTGGTCAACCACTCGAGCTGAAGATCCGAAGCAAACAGAAAGCACCAATATTAAGTCAGCCAACACAAATAAAATTGCCCCTGAATATTTTTAGTCGATAAAAAAGAAATGACAGTCGAGGAGATTTTCCTTCGATAAGAAGTAGACAATAGCCGACTAACCGAACGACCAACCTTGAAAAGCGATAACTTTTTGGTCAACCATAGTAAATAACCAGCCATCAGCTGAGCACAAAGCTAGCCACTTGATGAAAGAAGGTCGTCGACCGAAATAAATTAAGAGAAGGCTAAAAAGTCAAAAATTCAATGATTCCCCTTTTGGCTAGCAAAAAAAAATATTAGCCACTCAGTGAAAGAAAATTCATCATTCGGCCGAAACAAAGAGGTAAATATCAGCAAATAATTTGGTCAAAGTGCTACCATTGAAAATCCTTCAACCGAGAAAATTTAAAGCATTAAGCATCCATGATCGAACACATCCTCACTATCAAAATCATTAGCTGAACAAAATCAACAAAGTAGATCAACCCAGTCAACCAAAGGTAAAATCAGCAAGATTAAGGTATGTCACCATTTAATTTTGCATGCATGAGATCTTAATTAAAATCGTTATTATTAGCTGACATCCTCGATAAAAGATACCTTGATTTTTGAAATGTAGCACGTGTAGAAGTACCCAAAACCATATCAGCTGCATAATGACATCCAATGACCGAATCTCTATTCGTGCGAAATCAAATCGATCCATCGACCAAAATTCGATAGAAGAAAATAAGAAATTGATTGATCATCCAATCAATGGACCATATGCTTTTGATCAAATTAAAACATTGATCAGATGATCCATCATCAATAATAGTTGAAGTACAAGATCCAAATCAATGGATCCTCACCTGAGAAAAGCTAACGTAACACTCAAACCAATGACGATCTCACTGACATGTCAAACCACTTTGGGTGTTACGGGCACACAAGCCAACTATAGACCTCAACCTTAGATCTCCCTAGGCACGGTTCTTAAGGCAATATGTACCAGTCAAATGGCTTAGAATTTAACACTTGTATAATCTAGTGGTCTATTACATAAATCAACAGATAATTATGATTCATGATCGATCGATCATTATGGGGGATTGAGGTGGCGAGCAAAGAATAGCAACATTGTAGTGGTAGTTGGTATGATGTTAATAACTCTTCATGTGTGAAGTAATTTAAATACATGGCCATAGTCACAAGCAACTCATAGTGTTTACAGAGTTCTCAAACTATTTTAATGAGCCAAGAAAACCAGCGATAGTGATTTGAGTGATGGCCTCCTCCAATAGGGTAGCCCCTAAAATGAGAGTTGAAGCATTAAATGATAAGGTTTCATTCAAGAAGTTAAATAATAGGAAGACTGGGAAACAAGTATGGGGTGAGGATGAACTCATTGAGTTTTGTTTCCAGTCCAGCACATAAGAGTGGCAACTCTCGCACTACCTCTTGAAGAATATCTTCAACCAAGCATACGAAGACAAAGACAAGAGAGCTCCCTGTTGCAACAAATGGAGAACCAACCTAGAAAAATTATTTCACCCAAGAGTGCATTTATCCCTTGAATTGTTTTCATGGCTAGCCATCTCATATGTCCCAAGAACTAGGGCCATTTTTAATAGGCAAAACAAGCCCATTTACAGTATTACACCCAAAAAAATCGAACAGGTGTTTAGGTTAAAAATAGCCAAACTGTGCTATGATGTAAAGGTGATATCAAAGAAGGTACGACACATGATTGGTACCACCTTCTATGAGAATTTTTTTAACTATGATAAACCATTATCAATGAATTTCCCAATTTATAAGAATCAGTTCTGCAAATGGGTAAGAGACTATGCTGACATGATTCATGTGGTGTTAGGAGTCGAAGACCTCAATTGGGTCAGCATTGAAGTGATGTATTTGATAGTGCAGTGCAAAAAAACCTATAATTTGCCCATGTATATATGGTAGGACATAATATGTGACACAATGGACAAATAATTCAAGGAATTGCAAGATGCCATAAGGAAAATTTTGGATCTTATGCCCCATTTCTTGCACTACTCATTCCTTGTGCCTTAGAGATAGTAAGGCAATCCACAGAAGAAGCCAAACTAATATGGAGGAAGAAGAAGATCAAATTTTCTTGGATCATAGCTCCAGGAAAGATAGGTGAATATGTATACCAAGGATACCCAATGATGATAAAAGCCCTACCTGCAATGGACTCCGTCTGTCTTGTAGAAATCACCTGGAGACCATATGATTTTGAGGGTCATTACAAGAAAAGCGCTATGAAATCTAATTTTATGGAGCATAGGGAGGATGAATATGAGAAAAATATTCTATGGGAAAAAAACAATGGCATCAACATTGAAGAAATATGAAATAATAAAAACCTAGTAAGAGCACATACTCACATAGATATGGTTGATGACTACTCCACGGACCTAAGGATGGTAAAAAAAGATACATTATATGAAAAGGTGCCTCAAATAACTACCATCCCACCAGAAGTTTTTGTCAATCCTATTATGGAGGTTATGAACCTGAATCCTGAGCAAATCAAAATCATAGCTGAAGTATAGGATCAAGCAATAGAAGAAAAAGTTGGTACTTCTTCTGCCTCTCAGTCCCCCAGTGCGAGTAAAGGAAAATATATTGTGCCTGTTTCTGCCACTCTAAGGAGTCTCACAATCGAGAGTTTGACATTAGCTCTAATGGACTCACAACATCTACAACAAATAACTATAGGTTCACCATGGGCAGTACCAATAGCCTTCATGGCAAACAATAAATAAATCAAGATCTCTACCATGGTATGGGAGAGAATAAAGAAAGCTATAGGATTCAATGATATCTTCAAAAATTATCAGGTAATGATGCCTGATAATAGAGGACCTCCTCCTCACAAAAGAGCAAGTATTGGATCAGGCTCCAGTGAGCCTGTGAGCATCACTCTAGTTAGAAAGGAAAACTTTACATAATTCACTACTAAATAGGAAGAGCAAATCGAATCTATAATGGAAGACAAAGTGACAGGGATCCAAGGTAAAAGTGAAGTGCATAATTCACCTCCATCAAGTTCACAGCCTACTTCCAAGGCCACCATCATCATTCCCATTGATGGAATACAGTCACTCCAAATAGATCCCAACATAGGTGATGCAACAATAGCAGGAGACTTAGTCTCACTACTAAACATGGGGTGCAAGTTCATGCATAAACCATGCTAGCCATAAAGAAAGAAGTGATGGCTTGGAAATCCAAAGCAGATTTATTGCAATAAAAAAATGATAAGCTACAAAGCTTAAGTAAGACTCAAAAGTAGATGCCTTCGAACAAAGATTCATTACAAGTTCCAAAGCTTGCAGCTAGATTCAAGGAAAATATGGTCAAAATAATTGAGAAGGAAGCAAAAATGATAGAGATCTATTGCAGGAATTTTGAAAAGACAATGGATATTAATAAAGAGATAAAATCCCTATTAATAAATGTAGATGAGAAGATATCAGCTATATCCCCAGTATACAAAATATGCAAGGCCAAGTACAAACATATTAGGTCCATGCAAGTGACTTCCATTTATAGGAAGACTCATAGCTGCCAAGGAGAGTATAAAAAAGTTGCAAGTCTCAAGGCAGAAAGATCTAGATGGAACAACTCAATCAGAGATATTGAAAAAGCAAAAAATATATAGTTGCTCAGCTGAAGCATATCAATGTTGATCTCTAAAAATTACTCTTCATAGAAGATTTCTATCAAAAAATCATCTGAGATATCATAGAATTCTCTTATGAAGAGGTTGATGAAGACAAGCTCTTCGACCAACTCATATCTTTGACCACGTACTCCCTGGACATCATTAGGTTCTTCCATAATAAATAGACATTCATTAGAGAAGACAAAAGCAAAGGTAATAGAGCGTTATATAGGATTCGTACAATTAGTGAGATCGATGAAGAACTCTGGATCCTTATAGCAGATTCTATTGGTGAAAGTCAAGATGAACAAGATGCAATTAAGAAGAGTCAAAAGGCATCTGAGTCAGCAAGTGGCATGGGGCCCATGATGGTAGAAAAGGGGAAAGAGAAGGTCAATGACAACTAAGCAGGGCTTCAACCAATTTTTCTAAAAATATTTTTGAGATAGTTAGATAACAGACTGTGCAACATCTGATCTATGATAAGGTGGGAGATGGAACCAGGTGGACGGTTCAAATGCAAATGGTTCAAGTAGTTACATAGTTTTTGTGACTATCTTTGGCTCGGTGAGGGTAGTTTAGTTTTTTGAGGTGTGTGTGTGTGTGTTTTATTTTATTTTATTTTTGTGTTTTTATTGTTTTGTGTTTTTTTTTTTGTTTTGTTTTGTGTTTTTTTTGTTATTGTTCTTTTGTTTTTAATTTTCTTGTTCTTGTGTCCTTTGTTTTCTTTATCCCTTTTCATCTCCTCATTCCTCCCATTGATGTGCAGGTTTTTGATAGGAAAGAACCCAAGAAGCTGAGAATATTTCTAGACTAATGAGTCAGTGGATATTTATTGTATTAATCTTTCTAAGAGTTAAATGGCGATTCCAAGCCAAATCTTCATGTAATCTCATTCAAATATTAATACAATTATGGGCTTCTTTCCTATTATCTTTCTATGTTTAGCTCTATGTGTGTCTTTGGTATGGGTTACATTATTTGAACACATAATGAATACTTCTTTCATTGGTCAACTATTATGTTTATTACAATATTTGAATGAATGTAATTGCACCGATTATTTCATCTCTCTTTCTTTCTATTTTCATTGAAATGTTATTAAATCTTGCTATAATAGCCCAAAGGATTAAAGCATCGATTATACATAAGGCATAATAGAACTGTTATTTTTTTAGCTCGATAAAAAATTATAATTGTTACCCAGGTGTTGTAGGTGAGTTGGAGAGGAGAGGGCAATCCTCCAAGGGAGGTCCCAGGTTCAAATCTCCACCCTACCAAAAATTTGAATCGGGTATCCAAAATCCAATTGATAATTTTGGTGCGAGCAGGGTCGGGTGTGACTCCCGGGTGACTTTGATAGTGTAGAACCCCCTGTTCGTGGTCTCTCAGACCATGGCGGCCCTGCAAGCGATTTTTCACTTAAAAAAAATATATAATTGTTAATTCATCACCATAAATTTGGAAGAGTAATAACTTAAGGAATTTAAGCTCACCTCAAGGGTATCCTTACCATGGTCTGTATAGAAAATATTAAAGAACTCTATTCCCAAGTTAAAGAGGCAGGTTGACCAGAGCCTGTGATAGCTCATTGGCAATAGGTTTTCCTATAGCATGATAGCTTATCCTATGGATGTAGGAAAAACTCCCAAGAGGCCACCTCTGATAGGTAGAGCAGAGGAGATGGGCTCATAGAGCTAGAGTAAGGATTGGGGTGGCATGCCAATTTTGATTGTGGTATGCATCCCTAGGGAGGTTCAAGTGTGCTAGGCTCGAACTGTGGTACACTGATCAAACTAATGTATGTCCTCTAACACATAAGAAATATCATATTGTGTTATATAAAAATATGTATACTTATGTATTTTTGTGATCTTTATGTGTTTTTATGTTTTATTATGCATGAATGAATGAAAAAACTTTTAATAATGGATGCATGAATGGACTAAACTAATGCAATGCATGATGTGATGAAGCTAACTAATGAATGTATGAGGATATGAAAGAAAAATGTGATGGAATAAATAAGAGAAGAAAAAAGAGAGAAAAACATGGCTCTAGATAAAATCACACCCCATAAAATGTTTCGTGAATTCGACGTAGAGCGAATTCACACCCCATATGGACAGGGCTCAAATTTGGAAAAGAGGAAAGACAAGAAGGAAAGAAGAATGAGAAGAAGAAGCAGAAGATAGAGAATGTCAACAAAGAAAAAGGTGCATGGAATATGACTTTTGATTTAGTGTAGACCATAAAATATTAGTGTGATCAAATGATCATAGACTAGGCAAAAATAAAAATAACAAAGCAAAACCCTATAGAGATTTATGCTAACAAATGATCAAATGGAGGTTACCCTTCACTAGTGGCCATGAAGTTATCCTGTAAGGGTGTTAAGCTCACAAAAAATGATCAAGTGTGGAGTGATACCTGCTATGGGTACAATGCTTGCTAATGGTCATGGGTGAAGAGATACTCATCAGGATGTATGCTCGCAAATGGTCAAATGGAGGTTGCCCTTCGCTCATGACCATGAAGCTATCTAATATGGGGTAAAATATTTGATTGATTTTCCATAACGATTATTACCCGATAGGGTGTGGTGTGTGCAAGAGATGAGTGATCAAAAGCAAAACACAACAAAACAATGTGCATGTGTGCACATATGTGAGACAAAAAGAAGATAGAAGAATGTGAGAAGAAATAAGCCAATAGTATTGTGTGTGTGTCCTTATTAAAATTTTTATGGCTAAGAGATGTGTGTAAGATAGTCAGTGGTCGTAGGAACATCATAAAGGATATTCATGTGATATCTACCCTATCTCATGAGGATCCCTTAATTATCAAAGGATTAAGAAGGAAATGTGTGAGAAAAAATAAAAATGAGTAGATAGAAGAAGAAATGAATATCCTTTGTCTTGGAGAAAAGAAAAAATAATTGAAAACTTTCAAAGGAAAAAGGACATATAAGATATGAAGAACTATATCCATTTACTTGGAGAAATTAGAAATTATTGAAACTTTCAAGGTCAAAGAATATATGAGAAGAGAAAGAAGAGAAAAAATGAGCAAATGCAATGATGAAAAATGCATGGATATGGGCCCTAGGTTGGGGATTTTCTAGGTATTAGAGCCCTATTATGAGTGCAATACATGTGAGCTAGAACCTATTGGAAAAATATCTTGTATCCTTAGAGATGTGTCATGTTGCAAGAACTTCCTAATCCCAACAGTATTGAAAAATCTAGAGGATCTGCCTCTTTAACCCAGGAATAGATTATCTGATGACTCTAAACAAACTGGGTTGGGTTAGGATACCCCTGAGGTGAACTTAAGTATTGATAATTAAGCTCATGCTCATATAGATTAATAAAAATTGTAAAAATATTTGATGTTCTTTGATCAAGATTCACATAAACATATTGATTATGCATTTACCAGTTGATCGGTGCCTTGTCCATTTACCAATTATAGCAAGATTTATAAACACAATTGTTGCTAAGGAAAGAAAGGGGAGAGAAATTTTGGATTGATCACATTCATTCAAATTATGTAACAAATGTAATTAATTAACCAATGAAAGAAGGCATCAATTACACATTCAAATTATGCAACATGTAAATGAGACAAACATACAATATTGAACACAGTGAACTACCTAAAGGAAGAAACTGGAATTTATATTAATATTAAGATTTTACAAGAGATTCTAGCTCAAAATGGTACAAAACTCAGAAAGTGAATACAAAATCAAGATTCTCATTCAAATGATGAAACAAGAATCCATCACCCTTTAGGTCCAATGTGGTAATAGTAGGTTTCCTAGCTTCTGGTTCAGTCACTAAAAATGATCTCAACTTCCTAAAATGCTTCCTTACAAATCTTGCATAACAATGGGGAAGAATTAAGGGATGACAAAGAGAGAAGACACAAAGGAGAAATACAATTGGTAGACAAGAACACTAGGGAATACCTTTAGGTAAAATTTGCTATGCAAAAACTTGATCCTCATTCTAGTTACCGTGGGTTATTTTATAACTTTTGAGTTCCTTGCTCTATTATGGCCATGTGGAGTGGATCTATCCATCTAGCAACATCCCAGCCTTTGATTTTATCAATGCATTATAGTAAAATCATATTTGTCTTGGGTTGTTTTATTCAAAAATATTCTCTTTTTTAGATTCTAAAAAAAATAGGATATTGTTGCACGACATTTATACCCTATGGTTGACCTACCCTTGGGTCTGTGTCATTTTATTTCTATTCTTTATCTTCTTCTAGGGTGTGCTCCATGTTAAATTCTTCAACTTTATTTTTTAGTGAAATTTCTCCTTGTTTTCAATTCCTCTACGAATATTTATGTACTGCATTTTTTGACATACTTCCTCTTTTTCATCTCCTTTTGGATATTACTTATTGCTTTGCCAACAAGGTGCCATGCTCCCTCATTGAAAGTCGTAGATAGTTTTAACATGTTTATATTTTGTAGTATTTTGAATTTTTGTTCTTGTGACCATTCTTTTGTGTCTTGAGCAAATCTACACAGGTCATTTACCATTTATGCTAGAAAAGCATTTTGCCTAGCCAACTCAAACTCATATTTTGGATCATATTTGAAATCTTGAATCATGTTCAATAACAGATCTTCAACATCAGTTTTCTATAAACATTCCTTGAGAGAGATCCCAACTTCACTTAATTCATTAGCAATTTCCTCTTCACTTCTCATCTCTTCATTTATCCAATTTTTCCATCTTGGCCTATCTCTTAAAAATACTGTAATCTTGATAAATTCTTCTACACATCATAGAAAACTTCTATCTTACAATTCTATTTTATCCCTGCACAGTATTTCATGATAGATGGGATATACCAGGTTAATTATCTCTTCTACCTCTATCAAGAGGGATCTAATACTTTCTGCATAAATCCTAATTATATTAATATTAGAGAAGGTTACTTCTAGGTCTCTTAGATTGCATTTTATCTCATTTCTCATCTCTTTATTAAATTTTAATAGAACATCTAAACAATCAATATTCTAGACTACAATCACAGGATCTATTTTTATTACCTCTTTCTGAGACTTTGAAAATTGTTTCTTTAGGTTATCCATTTTAGTTTACAACTGATCTACCTTTGTTTGCAATTGATTTGTCTTTGTTGCCTTGGCTTTTAGTTCTACCATTTTCTATTCTATAATGAGTGTAAGTTGGGCATGTGCGATCACATTTATTCTCATCATAGAGACTAAGTCCCCTGTGGTTGATAATTCCCCTTTGTTTAGATCAATTGAAGCATCTTTCAGATTTTTAGGTAAGGAAATATTGATGGTTGTGATAGAGGTATTGTGGGCACTCTGCTCTTCAGCTTTCTAAATTGTATGTTGTTCTTCATTGGGGTTACTCCTTTATTTAATATCTTGGATCTATTTCTCTTCTTTAGGAGTGAATTATATAACTTCTTCTATTCTTATCGGAGTGAAAATTTCAAGGCCATGGGTTGTAACTTCATGTTTGGATCTCTTGTGTTCTGGTGAGCTAGAGGGGTTGTTGACCTGCACTTGATGTTCCCTAAGAAAATTAGACAATTCCCCTGCTTTTTGAATATTTTTATCACTCAAGAATATATTTTGTGTTCCTTTTTATTTATTATTAAAGAAGTGGAGATCACTTCAGGATAATTCATTATAATTTCATGCTTACATTGAGGGGGCATCAACATTTCAGCTAATACTAAGGTCATAGACTGGATTTGTGCAGGAGATACCATTATCTCTTTACCCTTTGTGGTATTTGTTGCAATACAATGAGTGACCTGAAAAGCAAAATATTTCCCTATTACTAAGGGGGTAATTTGAATGCTTGAAGCCCTGGTTTGCTCTTCCTCAATTTTATGTGCTACTTTCATGATTATTTTGAACTGATGAGGATCCTGGTCAATGATCTAGAGGGTAGGTTCTTGGAACTCCTCAAGTCATATAGTAGGTATCAACAAAGCAATTACTTCTACTGAAGCCATTCTATGCACCCTTAAGTTAGATGGATAATTATCAACCATTTATATTTGGTTGTGAGGTCTGTCTCTCATTTTCCATATGATTTCTAATGACTCCCTTTTTCTAATAGTTGTTTGCATGGCATCTTCGAAGTCATCTTCTCTATGATTTACTTGTAGGTTTGGAAAATTTTCTAAAATAGTCTCTTTATGATGGCCAATAGGATCGTATTATTGCCAAATGACTTTAGAAAAATAATCTGAATCCATGTTCCAAATGGCTCTAAGTAGGCTAAAATACCCTTTATATACATAATATCCCATTCTACAAGGAACATGTAGCCAAGGGACCTTTCTTTTTTTTCTTACAACTTTTACTTTTACTTCTTCAATGATTTTCCTGGTGATTTCCAAGGTAGCTATAGATGTAGGGTAATTCTTGGGTAGTGCTTTTGGAGGAATTTTAGCCCCATACAACCTTATATAGGTGAATTATTTAGTTAAAAAGAAATATCCTATCTTTACCTAGTGCAAAAATGAAGCTATCCCAATCCTTATTCTACTAGGTTATTGCCCACAAAGCCTTTTATGGATGATTGGAAGAAATCAACCAAAGAAATACGTATAACTAGACCAACCCTCATGGATGCAAGGGAGCCCCTATTGCACATCAATGGCATTTACTCCTAATTTATTAATAAATGATTTTTATAAATGCCCTATTATTAAATGAATGAGAAATGAATAATATGAAAAGGGGGGAATTTTTTATTTTCCTTCTCTAATAGCCTTCTATAGTTTTGTTAGTTCCCTATTTATATTATCACTGATTATATCTTCCTATCTTTATATGGGTATCCATCTTATTTTATTGCATTGGATGACTAAAAATATGACCTCTTTGCTAATCTAGTATAAATATTTTGTGTCCAATACCATGTTAATTATATCGACGAAGTCTTGGGCCCATGGGCGAAGTGTAGACTTAAGAAAAGTAAATTGAGAAGGTACTGGCTTGTCATGTTTAAAAAACCTAATATAAAATGAAGTTCCAAGCATATAATTTGACTATACAGAGATTACCTATCTATCCAGTATCAAGGTGGTAGTATTCAGTCGAAAGACTTTTTTGATGTTGTGTGTTGTAATTTTGAATGATGTCTTATTGGTATGGTCCTTGATTGTGTTGGTCCTGGGATCGTAGGCCACCACTAGCTAGGCCAAAAGGTTTGAGGAATGGTAAACTTTGGGTAGGTTAAATTCCCTAGGTTAGTCATCCACCTATTGCAAAATTAAATTTCTTGATGTTGGTCACTCTATGCTATTTTGAAGAGTCTCTTTAACAATACCATATGGCATTGGTGGTCTTCCTCTATCAATTCATAGCTATAAATAGAAATATCTTCTAATTTTAATTGTTGATCGAAAGTGATCTCTCTATTTGGCCTTGACTATGTTGTGAAATATTTGGGGTCTCTAGTTCTTCTTGGCCTTTTTGTAAGGTGGAGCTCTAGTTATCTATTCTATAAAGTCTTTAACATTCATCATACTAGTCGAAGGAGCACTTGTGGAAGCCATTGTTATTATGATGGTTCTTCAAAGCTTGTCATGTGTGCCTAAAGCTTTAAGCCCCCTTTTTTTGTTATTACCTCATACTTTTAGCGTGTCTCTATAAAAATTTGTTGTAGGTGAGTTTTCAAATGCTTCATATAGCTATTTATGGTAATTCTTGCATGTTCCATCCTTAAATACTTTCAAATGCATCTTTGAACTAACCAGTTGAGTTTTACCACCTTTTTCTCCTTAATTGTATTAACAGTTATGACATGGAATTCTTGTTTTGTTTTTGTATTAGAAGTACATTGCTTAGCATGCCATGATTTATTCAACACTAACTCATCAATAGTTGAAAAGTTATACTTTTTTTAAATAAGTGTACCAAAGGTGTTTCTTGTCGTGGAGCCTTATAAACTTTATTTGCCACCATTGGGATAAATTTTATTAAGCACACAATCTGATAGGAGGGCCAATGAGAATTTGGTACTGTAATTCTTTTGGTGAAATGTGCACCATTGGATTAATGCATGTTGATTTCATACATTAATTCTTGCACATCAAAAATCAAGTTAGTATAGAAAAATTTAAATAATGACTTATGTGGATTTGTAGTGGCATTTTTATTGGAGCGCTCTTTGACTCTACTCAAATTTGACTTTGGATGCTTGAGTGCTCAAATTTTTTTCTATGATGTGTATCGTCAGATTGGAATACCAATATCTAGGTTGTCTATATTGATTTACCTTTTTTTTCTACCCTTTAGTGGTTTTCACGTGTCACCTTTTTATTGGAGTGCTCTTTGACTTTGTTTAAATGTGATATGTATGCCCTCTTTCTAGCACCATGACGTGTGTTTTTGGATTAGCGCGCATTCATCTATGCCATCCATTTTTATTCCAATAAAAATCTTAAGAACTCAAATTTTTCCAATGATATATTAGCACTCAAACTTCTCCAATGATCTTTCAATGCTTGAACATATACAATGCATTTCAAGCCGTATGTTGTATTGGCCAATGGGGATTGGAGTGAGTGAAATTATTTCAATGAATGTTTGGTGCTTGAACTCTTGCACTGCATTGTGAGTCACATATTGTTGCATGAGCCAATGATAGTTCAAGCACATGAAGTTTCTCCAATGATATTTTAGCACTTGAACTCAAGCAACATGATGTCAATCCATATAGTGTTTTATATGATGGTAATCTTATGGATCTAGGGAAAAAAAAATGAAAGGGGGAGGATGTGTGTATGTGTTTTGTACCCTTAGATGATGGAAGGTATTATTTTGTGGGAGAATTTCTTTAGGTGTGAATTTCACATGATAGTGTGAAATGTGCAAGGGGGGATAATATGTGTATGAATTAAGACATTTAGGATTTTGAAATAGCATTCAATTGAAGCTTATATCTAGGGGTTTACAAGAAGGAATATTAAAGGAGATCGTTGATCATGGAATTTTCAAAATTGATCTTAGGGAACATAAGAAATTTTGAAGGGGCCATTATTTTAAGATTTTACTAAAATATAATTTCGAGGATAATTTTTGTGGAAGGGTATGCCCTTAACTAAGACATAAATTTTTCAAAAGGACTACTACACATAACCATAAAAAAAAAGAAAAATTTTGAAATATGGTGGCCTCTTTTAGGGTTATTGCAGTTTTCTAAAAGTCACCAAGCTTAGAGCCCAAAGGTCTTAACTCATACGTAACCACAAAATAACCTAAACTTAGGACTCTACAAGACCTATCAAAATTCAAAATTATGGATCACTCTCAAGTTGTATTTTGAGGATCCAATAGAACCTAACTACGTTTCATCACTTGCCATCCTCACGAAGTCCCCAAAAATCTATATGATCAAGCAATCATGCAAATATGATCAAGCAACAATGCAACTATATGACAAGCAAAAATGCAAATGGAATAGAATGTCAAGAAAATCATGCAAAATATGATAGGCAATCATGTAGTATGAGCAAGCAAACCAAAATGTAGGATGAAGAATGAAGATGCAAAATCATGCATAATATCTTTTTAGGTGCATTATGTTCATTGGTTCTTTAAGTTCTTTACCATCTAACATTACCAAATGATAGGCTCCTAAGCCAAACTTGGTCGTTATGACAAAGGGGCCTAGCCAATTGGGCTGAAACTTACCTTTAAGATCTGAACGAGCATTGGTGTTCTTTTGGTTCTCCTTGAGGACAAGGTCCCCAACCTCAAAAGAATGATTGCGAACTCTCTTGGAATAAGATCGCTTGAGCCTATTTTGATAGGCTCAAAGATGCTCTAAGGCATGAATGTGCTTTTCATCCAATAACTCCAATTGGTTTAAATGATCTAAATGATACTCATCGTCAACCGAGGCATCTTGCAACAAGATGTGCAATGAAGGGACCTCTAACTCAAACGAAAATATTACCTTAGTCCCATAGACCAAGACATACAGAGAAGCACCTGTAGGAGTTCGCACACTAGTACGATAGGCCCATAAGGTAGGATAAAGTTGGATATGCTAGTCATGATCGGTCTTACTAACCAACTTCTTGAGGATCTTGACTAAAGACTTGTTGGATGCTTTAGCTTGATCGTTACCCTGAGGGTAATACAGAGTTGACCACTTGTGTTGAATCTTGTACTTAGCACAAATCTTATGGACATCCTTGTTCTTGAAAGGAGTGTCATTATCAAAAAGAATCATCGAAGGAATCCTAAACCTATAGAGGATCTGGTTGAAGATGAACTTGGAGACCTGAGCTCTAGTCACCATGGCCAGGGGCATGGCTTTGACCCATTTAGTGAAGTACTCTATTATCATGATGATAAAATTGTGACCATCAGATGATATTGGGTTAATCTTCCCTATGATGTCCAATCCCCACATGGAAAATGGCCAAGGAGAAGAAATAACTTGAAGGTTTTGAGAAGGAGCATGAACAAGGTTGTCATGGCATTGACACTTGTCACAGCATCGAACATGGTCACATGCATCTTTCTCCATGGAAGGCCAATAATACCCCATCCGAAGGAGTTTCTTGGCAATGGCATTACCACTAAAATGGCCTCCACATGATCCTTCATGAGCTTCACTAAGAGCTAGTTGAGCTTCATCAAAGTTAAGGCATCATAAGAGGATACCTTCAAAAGAATGTCGATATAAAGTATTGCCAATTATAATGAATTGACATGCTCTTTTGTGCAAAATCTTACATTGATTGTGATCTAAACCATCAAGAATCAAACCATCCTTAAGGAAATTAAATATGTCGTTATACCATGGCTCAAATGGGGAAGCTTCGATGGTCAGAACATCTAATGAAACAAGACTAGAACTAAGCGATATGGGCTCCTAAAGTTATCTAATGATAATCAATGCTTGATCATCATCCAACTCCAAGGGAAACAAGGATGCAACAATAGCCATGGCATCCACATGGTGGTTGGAGGATCTAGGGATAAACTCTATGGTTACTTGATCGAACATGGATAAAATCTTGGTGATAATCTCTTTGTAAGGTTTTAGCTTATCATCCCAAGTCTGATAAACATTGTTAATCTGATTAACCACAAGTTGAGAGTCACCAAAAACTAACAAGGCTAAGGCTACTCTAAGACCAAGGATCAAGGCTTCATACTCTATAGTATTATTCATGCAAGAGAAACAAAGCTTGAAGGAAAGGGGGATGAGCTATTTTTATGGGGTAACTAGAATAATTCTAGCACCAACACCCTTTAAGCATCGGGCTCCATCAAAAAACAAAGTCCAAGACTCTAGCTCTTCAGCTTCTAAACTAAGGCACTCATAGAGAAACTCGATGACTAAGGGATGGGCTGACTCTAAGGGAGCGGAGGCTAGCTGATCAACAATCACCTAACCCTTGATAGCCTTCTGACCTATAAAGGTTAAGTCAAACTCACTAAGGGCTAAAACCCACTTAGCAGCTTGACCTAAAAGGTGGGGCTTAGACATTAAGTAGTACAAAGGATCAAAATTTGCAACAACCAATATCTTATGGCTAAGCATGTAGTGTCTTAACTTCTGAGAAGCAAACACTATAATAAGGCAAAGCTTCTCTAAGGGGGTGTACTAAGTTTCATAGCTAACCAAGGTTCTACTGATATAGTAGATGGCTCACTCTTTATTTTGATCATCATGTTGAGCCAACAAGGCTCCCAAAGCATGAGTTATGGCTGCTATGTAAAGCATCAAATGCTTATCTAATCTAGGGGGAACTAAGATAGGTAGGGAAGTGAGATACCTTTTGAGTTCATCAAAATCTTGTTAACACTCAAAATCCCACTAGAACATGACATCTTTCTTAAGAAGCTTAAGAAAGGGTTGACACTTATCGACTAACTAAGCTATGAATCGATGAATAGCTTGAAGCTTACCTTGCAAGCTACACAACTCGGTTAGGTTACGGGGAGGAGGTATATCAATGATAGTCACTATCTTAGTAGGGTCTACTTCAATGCCTCACCTAGACATGATGAAACCTAACAACTTGCTAGATGTGACTCCAAACACACACTTGGAGGGCTTAAGATGAACTCTATACTATCAAAGCCTTTCAAAAATTTATCTTAAATCATGAACATGATCCTTTCAATGTATGGAATGACCAAGAAGATCATCCACATAGTCCTCTAGAATATCATGCATCATGTCATAAAAAATATAAGTCATAGCCCTCTGATATGTGGCACCAATATTCTTCAAGCCAAAAGGTATAACTTTATAATAGAAGGTACCCCATGGAGTAATGAAAGTTATCTTGGCCTAGTCCTCAGGGGTAACCATGATCTGATTGTATCCTGAAAAACCATCCATGAGCGAAAGCATTCCATATTTGGTAGTGAAATCTATGATCATATCTATGTTGGGGAGAGGAAAATCATCCTTGGGACATGCTAAGTTAATGTCCCTAAAGTTGGTACATATTTTGATTGTTCCTACCTTCTTAGCCATAGGAACGATGTTGGAGATCCAATCAGAATAGTCGATAGCTTTGATAAAACCAACGTCAAGGAGTTTTTGGAGCTCCTCCTTGACTAAAAGGGTGACCTTAGGATGCATCTTCCTAAGTTTTTTCTTAACAGGCTTAGCACTAGGCTTCACTACCAAATGATGCATAACAAGGGAGGGATCAAGCCCTAGCATGTCAATATATGACCAAGCAAAAATATCATGAAATTCCTTCAACAAATTGGTCAATTGCTCTTGCTCATCCATGGACAAGGCTTTACCTAACTTAAGGATTCTAGGGCTCTCCTTAGAACCTATGTTAACATCTATGGTCTCCTCAATGAGAATATGAGACTCATCCTCATAAGGAGGTGGGGCAGGGATCACTCCTAGTTGCTCAAGGTCCTCGAGAGACATAGGGATGGAATCCTCTTGAGAACTAGAAGACTCGACATGTGCAACACAAGGGACTGACCCATCAAAGAAGAAGTTATTTTGAAGGATATCCTCATGATCCATGTCACAAAGAGTATCCCCTTCAACATACTCCCCTAGGGTCACAACTAACTCAGGATGCACCAAAGTTACCACATTGTAAAATAGAATGTCAGTGGGATAAGGTGGTCCCTCATCCTCATCACTCCACTCCAAGCCTTGATGATCCAAATATTCAGCATAAGTAATGAGGTGATCATCATCATCAAATGGTAAAGGTTGGTTTTTATTGGGTATGTAGCCTATGCCACATCTCCTAGGCCAAAGCTCAACTTCCAAAGGCTCTTGAATACCTTTCTATTGTGGCCCCAAACCTTTACCTATATATCCCATACTAGATAGGATTTGCTTAGGAAGTGGGTAATCATTGGATAGGTAAAAATGGGTAAAAGAACACTCTATAAGAAGAGGGTTGCTACCATAAATATTTTCTTTGAGGGATATACCTACGAAGATAAAGGTACACATGCCAATGTGTACTACTTCACCCTTCTTATGAGGTAAACCCATAGTCCTTGGTGAAGGTGGTAGCTTGGCTAAATCTAGAAGAGGCTCTTGAAGAAAAGGATTGACCTGATCTTGTGATGAAACATTGATTAGTGGTTCCTCACTTACCTTTAAATTTTCAAGTTGCTTGGTGATGTGAGATGAAGAAATTAATGGACATAAATTGAGACTAGATTGAGCTTGCTCAACCATTGAAAAATATTGAAATGGATGAGGGTCACCCAAAATGGTGACAAGTTGATCTTTGAATTCAAACTTCAAATATTGATGAAGAGTAGAAGGGATAACCCTCATCACATGAATCCAAGGGCATCCAAGAAGGAGATTAAAATATGTGGGGCAAGGTACCACATAAAACAAGGTATCTAAGATCTTAGGTCCAACCCTAAGGGGGAGGGATATAATGTCGTAGGCCTCTTGGGACTCATTGTTGAAAGCTTTGATGATGACATCAGATTTAATTAAATATTCCTCTTTTAATCCAAAATTTTGGAAAATTTGATAAGTGCATAGATTGAGGGAGGAACCATTATCTATCAAAATTCACTTGATAAATATTTCCCCAATATATGTAGTGATGTAGAGGGAAGAATCCCCTCAAAAGTTTGAGGAAGGAATATCATCATCCAAAAATGTGATATGATGTATCCCAAGGGAACCTACAACATCAACTATAGTACTAGGGGAAATGTCTTGAGGGATAGATTGTTGACTTAGAAGCTTCAACAAGGCTTCCCTATGAATAGGAGAAGTTTGCAAAAGCTCTAAGAGGGAAATCTTGGTTGGGGTACTAGCTAACTATTGTTGAATGTCAAAGGAGACTTTAGGTTGTGGTTTCAACACTAAGGGTGGGTTTTCTACTCTTGTGCTCATTTTTTGGGTACTCTTCAAAACTAAGGGTGGTTTTGAAGGTTGATTGGATGTAGAACTCATCTCCTACTAAGATCATTGAGTTGGTTGAGCTTGAGCTTGTTGCCTTGTAGTTGTTACTATCATACCAACCATATTATTGTAGGGAGGTGGCACATTACGATATGACACTTGATTAGCTACATATTGCCCATGATTAGGTAGGGGATCTTGGAAGATCCCCATATCTTGATTAGTTGTGGGTGCTTGTTGAGTAGGAGGTTGATTGTTTGTTGGATTGGATTAGGAGTAGGTTGAGAACCCTCTATAACAAGGTGACCTACATCGATTAAGTCTTGAACCACATGTTTCAACCTCTTACATGAATTTTTCATGTGCCCCTCCACTCTATGATATTCACAATGTTGACCAGGCTTATACCAATCAGTCATGGTATCAGGTTGCCTTATGGGAGGTAACTCAATCATATTAGCTTCCAAGAGTTACTTTAGGACCAACAAAATAGGTTGGTTGAGTCTTGTAAAATTCCTTGGTGGGGGTTTTTGAGGTTTGCTAAGTACCATATTTTACAAGGTGTTAGCAACATTATTGATAGGTCTACTATCCATTACCCCATCACCAACTACATGCTTGTTCTTATACTAGGTTTTCATGGTCCTATCTTCTTCTTTCTTTGGCTTAATTTGACCTCTTCGAATAAGGGCTTGCTCTACCCTTCTTGCCAGATCTATTGCTTGGTCGAAAGAGGTAATAGTTGTTGTTTCCAATTCATATGATATTTGCTCTTGTAAATTTCTAATAAATATCTCTAGCATGTCTCGAGGAGGTAAAGTATATCTCAATCATCCAACTAAACTTCTCCAACGAGACAAGAATTCTAAAAAACTTTCATCTTTACCTTGCTTCAACATATAAACATCTTTCATAGTCACATTTTTCTCAACATAAGCTCTGAATTGTTGAACAAACAATTTTGTTGTCTCTTCAAAATTCCTCAAAGAATGATGAGGTAGTTGATAATACCATTCCAATGCCATACCACCAAGGCTCTTAGGGAACATCTTTAGTAACAACATGTCATCATATATAATATCATGGCATGTTGTCCTAAACATCCTTAAATGTTCAATTGGGTCCTCTGTTCCCTTATAAATAGGTAAAACCAGCATTGGAAAATGCTTAGGGTAGGGCCTAGAGGCAACGATAGGGTCTAAGGGTTGATTGCACATTTCCTTATAGTTGTAGGTGAAACTTGGAGGTTGAATCATATCCACTCTTGAGACCAATTATTTCACCATATTTGTCAAACTTTGCATATCGAGATTATTGTTGTGCAATACCCCTAGGTTCCCTAAGGGAGGGTTATTGGAAAGGGAACTTGGCCAATGTTGGAGGCATTAACACTATTATGGTATGGGTTATGATATGTGGTATCTTGTTGTGGAGGATAACTGATATTTGGTGGAATAGAAGCATGAATGTTGAGATGAGCAGAATGAGGAGGAAATTGAGCATAATCTTGAGATGCACTACTAGTTGGAGGAACTTGTGGAATTCTTCCAATGTTGGTGGTTACAGTAGTGACATATGTTGGTTTATGAAAAGGATTAATATGATGTGAATATTCAAACAAAGGATTGGTGTGAATATTTCGAGGAGAAATGGTTGGAGGATGAGATGTCCCAGCCTCTTCAAGTTGGGCTTCCTCATCCATAGCCTTAACCAAGGCATCCTTATGATGTTTCATGAAATTCTAGATATGATCATATGATTTAAAGGTGAGGTGTCCATTAGACCCCTCAAGAGGATCAAGGTCATTACCAGTTTCTACATGTTCTTCCTCTTCTAGATTAGGATTCTCCCTATCAATCTGGTCATCTTCTTGAAGAATCTCACTATATTCTAAAATTTCACTTACTCCTAAGGTTGGGAGCCATTAGGAGAAAGAGAAAGGATAGAGGAGAAAAGGAGGATCTAAAAACTAGCAAAATACACAAAATATTTTTAAGATGTTTTTAATGTTTTTCTAATTCTAAGCAAACAAATTTAGTGGTCTTGCTTAAAGTTTTCAAAAGAAAAACAAAAGGAAGAGGCTTCCTAATTTGGCCACTAAATACGTGTTTTCACGTCGGGTTCACCAAATATGTAGAGGGGAAAACTGCCCTACCATGTATGATTCTTGGTTGGATCCGCTAGGAGCCGAGGTGACCATGGGGGTGTGTTATATTCTCTACACTCGGGGGCTTGGGGATCGAAGGGTTCACCAAGAATGGTTTAAGGACTCGCTCCAAGTCTAGGGATGGAAATGTTTGATGTGTATATTGAGCAAACACCTATGTTTGGCTTTTCTAAAATCTAAGCTATGGAAAATGAAAGAACAATGCAAGACAAACAATGATGCAAGAAGACAAGAAGCTAACCCTATAAAGACTCAAGATCTAACTTACAAGAAAGCACACAGAAAATAAAAGAATTTTTTTTAATTTATTACTAAGGAGAGGGATTCATAAACCCCTAAATGACCTTGGGTTACTCTATTTTTTTAAGATAACTAAGTTTCCTAACTTTCCCAAAGAGTTACATTGATAGGGATTAGGTGGTAGGTGTGGTATATCCTATGTAATAAACCATTATCATTTAATGGTTGTCTTTGTTTAATTGTAGTTGTTGCAATGGATAAGGTGCACCGTAATCATTAAATGTGACCTTATCTGTAACTTGTGATGTATTGTCGTAGGCCTTTGGTTATCAATGGAAATCATTTTTTGGTTTGTCAAATTTTCCTTTGTACTTGTGATAGTTGATCTACATCATTTGGTATCAAATTTGGTTACAAAAACAAGGCCAGTATCCTCTTCCCCTAGGTCGAGATCGGTTCAGACGGGGAATGAGAACGCCTTCGTAGTCATATCCGTGGAATATCTCTCATTGATTCAAGCACCTTATTTTTCTAGCTATACAGTTTGTCTCAAATCTATACATGGTTCTGTCCTACCTTGGTCATGCACATTTAGAAAATCCAAAACCTTTGATCATTTTTGTTTCATCCATTTTGTTTACGGTAATATTTTAGGTGTTGATCTATATTGTTTTGGCATACATCAATACTACCGAGTTGTTTGGCTAGATCCACCACTTTTCGACCACTTACTACCATCTTTGGTGTAATTTCTTAGAACCAATTCGACTGTTGTTCACCATTTTTGGCATATTTACGTGTTCATCTACGCAATCTACTCACTTTTGGTAGTTATACATCATGATCCACCATTGTCACTCTTTCAACATTTGTGTGTCAGTGCCACCCTTTCACTGGAAAAATGCAGGCTTACTGCCATTGGTCTATCAGTGCCCATATGTCCTTCTTTGGCCATTTGGTCGCATTCGGATGAACGGTGTCATGCTACTTATTTTTGATGTCGCAATTAGATATGCATCATCAATGGTTGACATCATTTGACATCCTATTTCGATGATGTCTACATTTTTATGCCATCTACATCATCCTTCGATATACCAGTGACATTGTAGCTCATGACTAGATCTTCCATCGATTAATTTCAAACACTATAAGCCACACTATTTTGCTTGGAAATTTGCTCATTCGACAACACCCACCCATAGATTGCTTGTTTCGACCAGCTCGAAGTTGATGCTCATCGGTTTGCCCCTTGATCTCTCTTCCATCTTCTCTAAATAGTGTATCCCTGCATTTTTTACCGTGTGATAGAACTACTACGCACCCATTTTCCAGCATACCACTCACCTATTCATGGTGTTGTTCCAACTCCATCACCTTCTCTCTGGTGACTGACGTGATTGTGATTTGATTTGTGACCCTGTTCTATTTGTCCTTGTTGATGATCTATGAATTCTCGATGACTTTCGTGATCTCTGGCGCACATCTTGCTCTGCATTTTTGGCGGTGAACACGCCCATCCTAGTAGACTCCTATAATTTTTTGGTACCTTTGATGCACTATCTATGATTTATAGATGTCAAGTACCATATCCCTTTCTGGTAAATCTTATGACATACAAATGACCCCGCTTAGCCCTGTTAAATTTGGCATACATAGTGATCCATTTTTATCGATTTCTATCGCAGATCCATATTTCTATGGTAATTCATGCGTGTTTGATGTTGTACAATAGTTTTCTAGCCACTTCCCTGATCGTCAGCATGACATATTAAACCTCGCAACCTACATTTCCTAAGGTTGCTCATATTTACGGTGACTTGCATTAAACGATGAACTTTTCAGTATTTTTTGGCACCATCCATATTTTTTCAACCGTGTTATGTGTATCTATTTTGGTTTACCATCCTGTGGATTATCCCATATTCTTGTTGTTGTGGGATTTCTTGGTGTTTAACTTAACCCTGCCCCATATTACCATATTTCCAGTGCTTGCCGCACTAGCTAACCCTTCCTCTTATAGCCCCAGTCTCCACTTACCTCCACTATCTGTCAGCACCCATTGACCCATTCTATGTTGCCAACATATCTCTTACCTAGTTAACTCTCATGTCCCACGCATCCTCATTCCCCTTGTCATCGATCACCGTTCTTACCCCACGTGCCCCCATTGTCCTCATGTTATCCTATCTTACTGGTCACAACATCACCTCTCATTCGCATTAGCACCTTGTCGTCGTTGATGTGCTCGTGTTCATCTTCCTACCCTTTTGTGTTGCCCTGTCTCTTTGGTCATCATGATGTCATCTACCCTAGTTTTTGTGATACCCTTCTTGCCCATTTTGATCGTTGACATCATCCTCCTCATCACTGACGTATCTCACACATTATCCTCCACCTTGGAGTTTACCCCTCACTTGGCCTTATTATTGGCTATTGTTATTAAATTTCATTCCCCCATAATAACACCACTACTATGGTTGTCATTACCATTCTTTAATGCCTTGTACATTGCCATTATTTAATTTCTACTGGTAATTTTAATTGCTAACCATTTTTGGTAATTGTAATTGCTAACTGTTACCCTTGCATGTCGGATAAATGTTGTTGTGTTGGAAAAATTTAATGTTGGATCATTAATGTTGCTTAGCCATTGAAAGTGGATATTTTTACCATTCAATGCCATTCATTAATTTCATTGGACAACATTTAATGCTAGCTATATTGCTACATTTAATGTTATATCATAGTTGTGGGTGTAACCATACACACCAATTTTTGGCATTTTTTCCTTTTGGAGACCTTATGCAAATTTTGATCTAATAAGGTCATTATTTGTCCGAGTATACCCTTGCATATACTCGTTGGAAAGCTCATTTCGAGCTCTATGCATCTAAAGTGCTAATTTTTCCATTTGGATCTATTTTATCTCCCAAATTTTATCCCAAATAATTCCTTCTCTTTTGGGCTTGCATTTTTGCATTTTGACTGCCTTTCTTCATTTTTTGGCTTTCTTCCTGGCTCACACCAGAAATATGGCCAACAACATGGCCTTAGCCAAAAAATTGGCTGAAATTTTCCAAGTTTCTGCCCAAACCTCCACTACCTTGGCCGACATTACTGCCAATCAATCCACCACATTGGCCGTAGTCCAAGCCCAAGTCAATTTTTTGGCAGACAAACTTATGGATCTCAACATCAAATCATTAGCACCTTCTGCTTCCCATGCTAAATGTGAGGTCCACATATATGAAGGTTCTCAAGATCCTAATGTTTTGAATACCTGGATCCTCGACATGGAAACTTGGTTTGACTATAGTCAAACCACGGAGGAAGACAAAGTTCCATTTGCTTGGCTGAAGCTTTCTGGTATGGCTAAGGTTCTGATCATCGAATGCCATGGCACTCAAAACCCATTCACACATGGGATGACTTGGTCACCACTTTGAAAGCAACATTTTATCCCTCTCATTATGATGTTGACTTGCAGGTTCATTGGCTTTGCATCCAACAAGGATAAAATCAATCTATTTAGGATTATGTGTTTCAATTTAACCATTTGCATGTTTTACTGTGTGTTACTGATCCTACAGATGATTTGATTCTTAAGTTTAAAAGTGGGCTCCATGCACACTTTTACCATGAGTTGAAATACACTCCATGTGCCACTCTTGATGAGGCATTCAACCATGCTCATCTAGCGGAGGAGAAGTTCCTTGCACAAAGGTGAGGACCTCGCTATTCTACTGGTCCTCAATATTATCATTCACAGTAATAGGGCCACCCATAGAACCAGGCACCATGACAATCTTCTCATTTCACCCCTTCTTCTCATCCTCCCACTTCTAAGCAATCCCTTCATACTTCTTCTTCTTCTTCTTCTAATCACCAGAATTTTCAAATCTGTTGATATTGTAAAAATAAAGGGCATGACAAATTTAATTGTCCACAGAAGTCTAAGAAGAAGATATTGCTTGTACAGTCTAATGAGGGAACTTGTGATAACCCCATCAGGACTACTGGGGAGGCTCAAATTTATGAGGAACTCAAGGGGAAATTGAATAATGTCACATTGATGAATGGTCATTCCACGCCCGATGATCGTGACAATTTGTTTGTCACACGTGCACATCTGTTGCATAATTTTATTGTAGATTGTATTATTGACAATGGCTCATAGAAAAATCTCATTGCGAAGTCCATTTTTGATAGGCTCAAACTACCCACAACACCTCATCCTCACCCCTACTCTCTTGGGTGGAAGGATAGCAACACTACATCAAAAATCACTCACACGTGCACCATTGATTTCGCTTTTGGCTCTAAGTTTCAAGATACAGTCACATGTGATGTGACACCTATGGACTATTGTGGCTTATTGCTTGGCAAGCCATATCAGTATGACCGAAGAGCCACATATGATGCTTATCATAATACTTACACATTGCAACACAAAAATAAGCATTATTTAATTGAATCCACAAAGCATACAAATAATATTTTTCTTACTTGCCGCCAAGCACAAAAAGCATCCAATCAAGCACAAGCTTTAGCACTCATCTTCATTCGTAAACAACACCAACCTTCATCTATAGCACCATCTAAGTCACACAAGAATTCAGCCCTTGACAACATATTGCATAAATATGATTTTGTTTTTTAGGAGCCCACTTCTTTACCTCTTGAAAGAGCCATTAATCACAACATTGACATCATACCAGTTGCACCTTTGCCTAATGCACCCATGTATAGGCAATCTATTCTGCAATATGATGAGATTAAAAAATAGCTTCAAGATTTGTTAACCAAGGGATTCATCAAACCAAGCACTTCTCCTTGTGCCTCTCCTATTCTTCTTGTTTTGAAAAAGGATGGCACTTGGCGATTTTGTATTGATTTTTGGGCACTTAACAAAATCACCATAAAAAATAGATATCCCTTGCCCCGCATTGATGACCTCTTAGATCAACTTCAAGGTGCTAAGTTTTTTAGTAAAATTGATCTTAAGAGTGGCTATCATCAAGTTCACATCCAGGCTGAAGATACTTGGAAAACCACTTTCAAGACTAAGATGGGTTTGTATGAGTGGCTTGTCATGCCTTTTGGGCTCACTAATGCTCCTGCCACTTTTATGAGGCTGATGAATGATGTTTTCCATGAGTGCTTGGATAGATATGTCATTATCTATCTTGATGATATTCTGATATTTTCTACCACATGGCAAGAACATTTACAACACATTGAGCATGTTCTTTCCATCCTTCAGAAGAATCAACTGTATGCTAATTTGCCTAAGTGTTCTTTTGGGAAAACCTCCATCTCATACCTTGGCTTCATCATCAATGCCAATGGTATTCAGGTTGATCCTATCAAAGTAGAAGTTCTCCTCACTTGGCCTTCTCCCAAAAACATCACTGAATTACGGAGTTTCCTTGGCCTTGCCAACTTCTACCACAAATTCATTCTAGGCTATTCAACCATTGTTGCTCCATTACATTCCTTGACTAAGGCCAAATCTATTTTTCATTGGACTCCTGATCATACCCATGCTTTTGCTACTCTCAAAGATAAGCTTTGTTCTGCTCCTATTTTGGCCATTCCTGACCTTAGATAACCTTTTGAAATTGAAACTGATGCCTCTCAATTTGCCCTTGGTGTTATTCTCAAGCAAAATGGTCATCCCATAGCCTATCATTCTGAGTCCTTTTCCACAGCCAAGAAAAACTACTCCACGTATGATAAGGAACTTTATGCCTTAGTCCAAGCCATAAAATATTGGCATCATTATCTCTTAGGGAAAGAAACCATTGTCCACACTGATCATTTGCCTTTGTAGTTTCTTCAATCCCAAACCAAGATCCAAGAAGCACGACACATGAAATGGGCTTCCTACCTTCAGCAATTTCACCTTGTCATCAAGTACAAAAAGGGTAGTCAAAACTTTATTGTTGATTGTCTTAGTCATCCTCCTTTCGCTCATGTTTTAACCATTGTCACTACTTCTCACTTGGGTTTTCAGTCTTGGCCTTCTGAGTATCCTCATGACCCTGACTTTGCACAAGTTTATCAATATTTACAACATCCTTCTTCCTCAAACTTGTCCCCTTTTCAGGACTACCACCTTAAGGAGGGTTTGCTTTACCATCTCGACAAACTTTGTGTCCCCCATGAGAATCGTCAATCCCTTTTGAAGGAGGCCCATTCTACCCTTTATGGTGGTCATTTTGGCAAACATAAGACTCTTCATCATTTGTAGAGATTCTTTTATTGGCCCCACATGCAGCGTGATGTTCTCAGGTACTTGAAACAATGTGTCCTTTGTAGTCGGTCTAAGCCAACTAACCATAAGTTTGGTCTTAGTATACCCTTGCCCATTGCCTCCCATCCTTGGGAAAGTATTTCTATGGATCTTGTCAGTGGTTTTCCTATGACTGTCCATCAGCATGATTGTGTCTTTGTCATAGTTGACCATTTTAGTAAAATGGCTAAGTTCATTCCTTGTCGTAAAACCAGTTTCCTGTTGTCGACTTAGCCCAAATGTTCTTTGATGTCGTCTGGTGTTCGTTTGGTCTTCCCACCAGTATTGTGTTTGATCATGATTCTCATTTTATCGATCACTTTTGGTGTTCCTTGTGGAAATTATTAGGTGTGTCCCTTAATTTTTCCACAACCTTTCATCCATAGTCTGATGGTCAAACCGAAGTCGTCAATCGTACACTTGTCCAAAGTCTATGTGTCTTCCATCATTCGAGTCCATCCAAGTGGGATTTGAGTCTAACTCATATCGAGCATGCATATAATAGGGATGTACATTCATTCATAGGTCATTCCCCCTTTGAGGTGTGTCTAGGTTTTCAACCTCTTGCTCCATATGAGTTACCCTTGTCACTTCCATCTCCTATCATAGTCCACATGCACAAAGAACAAGATCGAGCTCACTCTTTCATTCAACACTTGCAGTAGCTCCAGTCCAAGGTTGTTCACATTTTGTAGAAGACACAACAATAGCAGAAGTAGGCCATGGATCATCATCATGTTCCACATTCCTTCCAAGTTGGAGATAGAGTTTGGTTGTACCTTGATCATCGCAAGTTTCTGGAGAAGGCACATAGCAAGATCAAACCTCTTCGTTATGGGCCTTACACTATCATCTAGTAGGTGTCCGAGAATGCTTTTCATCTTGATTTTCCAGCACACTTGGGCATCCATGATGTTGTCAATGTGGACTTACTCCGCATGTACCATGACTCTACTTTGGAGAGTGCACCAGTTATCAGTCATCCAATAGATGTTGTACCAAAATTCTAGCTTCCATTGGAGGAGGATCATCTTTTTGACACCAAGACCCATACCACACGTCAAGGTTCTTCCACTTCCTATCTTGTTGGTCATCATGGACAACTTCCACATCAGGCTCATTGGATTCCTCATCATCATATGGTTCGTGACTTTCCTTCCCTTTTGAGCGCATTGGAGTCCAATGCTTCTACGGTGGGGAGGAATGATAGGGATTAGGTGTTAGGTGTGGTATATCCTATGTAATAAACCGTTATCATTTAACGATCATCTTTGGTTGTCTTTGTTTAATGGTAGTTGTTGTAATGGATAAGGTGCATCGTAATCATTAAATGTGACCTTATCCATAACTTGTGATGTAATTGCCTATTTATAGGCCTTTGATTAGCAATGTAAATCAGTTTTTGGTTTGTCACTTATTCATCTTGTGCTTGTTATAGCTGATCCACATCATACATCTCACCAAATACCCTCCTACAAGTCCATCTATGTAGGCATATTATGTGTTACCACAAATAAGCTTATCTATATCATTATTCTTGATGAGCTAAAATTATCACCTTTAATCAGTTGAAGGTATACGCCCATCACTATACCATACACAAGTCCATCTATGTAGGTATGCTAAGCCTATTATAATTTAAGCTATCCATCTCGTCTCCATGATGAGCTATCTTAACTCAGATGTAATATTTTAGTTTAATTAGTTTTCATTCTCCCTAAGGGGTCTTAATCCCTTAGGTATTCCTATGTTCACCCTAAGGGGTCTCAATCCCTTAGGTCACTCTCTAGGTTCACCCTAAGATCTCAATTTCTTAGGTCACTTTTATATTTAACAAGAAAACAAGAATAACTCTATTCACACAAGCAAAGAACATATTCATAAGCATATAAGAGGTGCTAAAAAAGGAAATACATATAAATGAAAGTAAGCATTAAATAAAAGAGAACTAAATCAAACATACCAGTGAATGGAAGAGGAAACTAAATAACAAGTATAAGCAAATCATAATCATAAATTATAGCTACAATTCCCCATTCATTCATCAAGTTATTACATTCATTCAAATATGGTAAAACCTCCATACTTTTGAAAGAATAAGTAATACATTAATAATCATTTAGGGATATCTCCCCACAATTCTAGTCTATTAGAGCATAAGTAATTCATTGCAAAAGTAATTCAAACCGATGTATATGACCCAAATGCCATCTTTGGTCCTCCTTCTCTTTCCATCGATCATTTGAAGATAGTAGGGGATCAAGGCACTCATGGTTCCATGATAGACATGCTTCTAAATGCATTTACCATTTTCTTTTCCAAATTATAACTATACAATTAAATCAAAGTATCTAACCATCTACTACATAGTTGATATCATAAAAATCACTATTTTTATTTTCACCTCTCATTACCCATAGAGAGTCTTTCAACAACTACAACTAGATCATAGGTTTTACTTTAATCAATTCATTTCAACCTTATTCAACAAATTAAAGTCCCATACCTTTAATCATTAAATAAACTAGGTTCCTTTATTTCATAAACCAAGTCTCACTACTTAATTCATAAAATAAACCATTTTCCTCTATTTCATAAATCAAAGTCCCATACCCTTAATCTATAAAACAAACTATTTTATTTTATTTAATAAATCAAAGTATCCTTACTTTAATTCATAAATAAACCATTTTCCTTTATTTCATAAATTAAAGTCTCCTTCCTTTAATCCATAAAACAAACTATATTCTTTTATTTAATAAACCAAAGTATCCTTACTTTAATCAATAAATAAACCATTTCCCTTTATTTCATAAAATTAAGTCTCCTTTCTTTAATCCATAAAATAAACTATATTCTTTTATTTAATAAACCAACGTATTCTTACTTTAATCCATAAATAAACCATTTTCCTTTCTTTCATAAATTAAAGTCTCCTTTCTTTAATCCATAAAACAAACTATATTCTTTTATTTAATAAACCAAAGTATCCTTACTTTAATCCATAAATAAACCATTTCCCTTTATTTCATAAATTAAAGTCTCCTTTCATTAATCCATAAAATAAACTATATTATTTTATTTAATAAATCAAAGTATCCTTACTTTAATCCATAAATAAACCATTTCCCTTTATTTCATAAATTAGAGTCCCATGCTCTTAATCTATAAAACAAACTATTTTCTTTTATTTAATAAATCAAAGTCTCCTACTTTAATCCATAAATAAATCATTTCCCTTTATTTCATAAATTAAAGTCCCATACCCTTAATCTATAAAATAAACTATTTTTTTTTATTTAATAAATCAAAGTATCCTTACTTTAATCCATAAATAAACCATTTCCCTTTATTTCATAAATTAGTGTCTCCTTTCTTTAATCCATAAAATAAATTATATTTATTTATTTAATAAACCAAAGTATCCTTACTTTAATCCATAAATAAATCATTTTCCTTTATTTCATAAATGAAGGTCTCATTTCTTTAATCCATAAAACAAATTGTATTCTTTTATTTAATAAACCAAAGTATCCTTACTTTAATCCATAAACAAACCATTAATTTCCTTTATTTAAATAACTAATTCAAATAACCCTTTTAACAAACCCCAAAGACTTATAAACATCAAATGTTCGCTCTTTAAAACTAAAGGGTATTTTTAAAATATAGCAATCTACCATAGTGTGGTGCTAAAGAAGTGTGCACAATCGGCCATCCACTAACGTCAAGCAATAGGTAACAATAAAGAGCTATATTTCAAAACCAACAATGTCTCAGCCTCAAGAGTTTTGGTGACCCAAGGAGAGTAAAATAAGGTCCACACCCTAGCTAATATTTACGATCACAAGTGATGATAGCACAGATACCATTGGTGAGGTGGCTAAACCAGTGAATGTAGACATGGATAGCATTCACAGTTAGGTTGGGTAGGTGTCTGCTCTAGCACATCTCAAGGGACAGTTCTGGTAACTAACTTTGTTACACAAAGCACAATCTAATAAGGAGTGAAAGACACCACTACGGATAAGGGGTGGTGATCCACTACAACGATCATGGCTCACCACCAAGCTTACTCAACAACACTAAATAGAGGATGCACATAGGTGTGTTTTCAAGTAAATAGAGGCTGGTTTGAAAGAGCAAAGGTTTGAAACTCAACCACACCATGGACGATGGTAGTAAAGACATGAAGCCACAAACAAGCACAAACCAAGGTTTTCTTTTTAACTAAAAATTTTATAAAACAAAGCTAATAGTTTAAATTCCAACCTGGGATTTTCTCAACATTGGTTTTCACCCTTCTCATTAATGGAGTGCGGCCTCAAGGTGTTATTTCGTAGATCATCAAGTCTCTAGCATTGCTTCCAGAATATCGGCTTCTAGGGCATTCACATTTTCCAAGGAAAAAGAAAACAATACCTCCTCCTTTTCCACTCTTTCCCTTCTATCTTCCTAACGCTCATGGTTTCATCCCCTTATTTCATTGCATCTTGTCTCCCTTAACTCTTTCATCCACCCACCATAAATTCTATCTCATCCAACTCATGATGGTAATCCGATATTTTGAATTTTAAAACATTCTTTCCATTTCTCAAAATTTTGCCTTAAAGGAGCTAACAACGAGAAGCTTCTTTTTATAGTACATACCTTACTTTCTTTAAAGAAATCCTTTAATTTCTTAGATTAGGATATTTTCAAATATTTAAATAGATTTTCTTTATTATTTAAGATAGATTCAAATTATCTACTTAAATAAAATCTATATTATTTAAAATAGATTCAAACTATCTATTTAAATAAATAAATAATTCTTTTGAAATAAATTTAAATTATCTATTTAAATAAAATATTTATTATTTAAAATAGATTCAAATTATCTATTTAAATAAAATATTTATTATTTAAAATAGATTCAAACTATCTATTTAAATAAAATCTTTATTATTTAAAATAGATTCAAACTATATATATTACCCTATATAGTTTTGATTCTAACAACATGTTATTCTTTTTAAAGGTCCAAGCAAAACAAAGAGTTTCAAGAGCAACCAACTTATGCATGTTTTCTAAACCATTGATGCAACAAGTGATGAAGTAAAATATAAAATTATATGTAACTAGAAAAAGAGGGAATATTTCCATCAACCTAGTCACCTGTCTCAACCTGAGAATTTATGATAGCTACTAGGCTATCAACTGAGGCTCAAGGTGGCTATCTATTGATGATTATCCCTAACTGATAATGCATGCCTATATGAAGGTATCTATCCATGTTACCCTCAAGTTGCCTTAATCATCACTTCCCCATCCTCAAGTACCTCGCTTCTAGTGGATGATTCTACTTCTTCCACCTACAAGTGTACCTGATCCTGCACATCGACAGTATGTCAACAATACCATATTTTTCCAAAAATTGAACCAAACATCGTATAGTTGCTCAATTGCACAAAACTAAGTATTAAAGCATCATAAGTCAATACATAGTTTTCCATAGCAAAAAGGCCCACCAGGGAGGGTCATGACATCCTACCCGCATGGGTCTAAACACCATCCCAAGTGTTTCTAGTTCAAAAATAAAATTATTACATCATATATTTTCAAACAAGAAGGGAAAATGTTTTTGCATATCATCTATTTTTTTCCAAGTGGAATTTCTTTCATAATACCGATCCCACTAGACCTTACATTGTTCAAGAGTTCAATTTTACATAGACTCAGAATGAAACTCAAGAATCTTTATCGATGTCACTTCAATAGCCTCTGGATTTGCCATCTATAATTTAGAAACATCCCACACATGTTCAAGGTCAACAACATATTTCCTAAGCAAGGATATGTGGAAGGTGTCATGGATCTTTGATAGGTTAGGTGGTAAAGCAAGTCGGTATGCAACCAAACTGATATTTTTAGTGATCTCAAAGGGTCCCACAAATCGAGGATCCAAATTTTGATAACACTCTTCATCAGTTTAACCCTTAAACACTTTATCTCCAATTGAGTACTCTCTTGGAGTCCTCTTTAGATCAACATAACTTTTCTGCCTATCGGTAGCTTCTTTAAGTCTTTGCCTAATTACTTTTAACTAGTATTCTATTTCTTTGACCATTTTTGACCTAATCATAACTCGATCCTCCAGGTTATCCCAAGATAATGGTGTACTACATTTTTGCCCATACAAGGCATCAAAAGAAGTTATTCCTAGAGAGGAGTGATGTCCATTATTGTAGGTGAACTCTACAAGATGTAGGTAGTCTTCCCAATGAGACTTTTGATCCATGCAATATATGTGGAGCATATCTTCTAGTACTTGGTTTACCCATTCCATTTGACCATCCATCTCAAGGTGGTATGTCAAGCTCATATTCAGTTTTGTGCCTAGTGCACGATGAAGAGCTTTCTAGAATTCAAAAGTGAATATGGAATCCCTATCTAAAATGATTGCCTTAGGAAATCCATGTAATCGGAATACTTCTTTGGTAAATCTATTAGCCACTACCTGAGCATCATCCTTGATGTTCCTTGGTATGAAATGTGTAACCTTAGTCAATCTTTCAACTATTACAAGGATTACATCATGTTGATACCTGGTCTTGGGTAACCCTACTATAAAATCCATAGATATGTCCTACCATTTTTGTGTAGGTACATCATGTGGATACAATTTTTCTACAAGATTCTTACTTTCTACCTTAAATTTTTGATATTAAAAGCACGAAGAAACAAAATTGGTGATATCCTCTTTTATTCCTACCAGAAGAAAGTCATCTTCATGTTTTCCCTCATTTGGCCTCTCCAAGATGAGCAGAATAAGGGGATCTATGGGCTTCTTACATTATTAGCTTCCTTAAATCACCCATTTTTGGTATGATGATCCTACCTTTGTAGCATAAAAGTTCATATTTCATGTCAAATTCCTTATTACCCTTAGGGTATCTATCCATTCTAGCTCAAATTTCCTGGTAATACTCATCCCTAGATTACTCATGTATCACTTGATCCATCATATTTATGTGACTTCTGGTTATGGATGATATGTGTTTCCTTCTGCTCAAGGTATCACTAACCTTATTCTCATTCCCTTTTATGTACTCAATCTCAAAGTCATATTCAGAGAGAAATTTGACCCACCTCCTCTGTCTCGCATTGAGTATAGGCTAAGTGAATATATATATTAGACTTTTATGGTCAATTTTCAATTCAAAGGTCCTCCCCACCAAGTAGTGGTACCAAGCCTTTAGAGCATGTACCACTGCATCTAGCTCTAAATCATGTGTAGCATAATTAACTTCATGCTTCTTGATCTCTCTTGAAGTGTATGCTACTACTGACTCTTCTTTATAGAGTACTCCTCCTAACCCTTCTAGTGATGCATCAATGCATACTAAAAATCCCCTTGAGGGTCAGGAATTTTTAGTATTGGTGTGGTAGTGAGTTTATGTTTTAGCAATGCAAAGGCAGCTTCACACTTCTCCAACCACTTGAATTCCTTTTCCTTTTTTTGAAGGTTAGTTATTGTTACTGTAATATTGGAGTAATCCTTTATATAATATCTATAGTAGCCCATTAAACCCATGAAGCTTCATACTTTAGTCACATTAGTAGGGTGTGGCCAATTTAGAATGGCTTCAATCTTATCTAGATCTACAAAAATTCCTTCTACTGATATAATGTACCCAAGATATCATACCTTTGAGACATAGAAATCACTTTTTGCTAGATTTCCATAGAGTTGGTTTTCCCTTAACAACTCTAACATGATCTTGAGATGTTTGTCATGTTCTTCCTTATCTCAAGAGTATATTAAGATATCATCTAGGAATACGAGGACAAACTGATCCAAATACCTCCTGAACACACTATTTATTAGATTCATGAATGTAGTGGGGTTGTTATTTAGTCCGAAGGGTAGGACTATAAACTCATAGTGCCCATACCTAGTCTTGAATGTCATTTTGTGAGTGTTCTCACATATTCTTAACTAATGATACCCTAATTTTAGGTCAATCTTGGTGAATATTTTGGCATCTCTTAATTTATCGAATAAATCTTCGATGCTAGGTAATGGGTATTTATTCTTTATTGTATCCTTGTTAAGCATCTTATAATCAATACACAATCTTAAAGAACCATCCTTCTTTTTCACAAATAAAACTGGTGCACCCCAAGGCGACACACTTAGTTTTATCAACCCCTTTTCTAATAGCCCTTGTATTTGTACCTTTAATTTCTACATCTCGATAGGATTCATCCTATATGGATATCTATGAATAAGTTTCGCTCATGGCATAATGTCAATAGTGAAATCAAATTGTCGCATAGGAGGGAGTCCAAGTAAATCCTTTGGGAACACATCTTTAAAATCCTATAAAATTGAGTGTTTTTCCAACACTTATCTTCTAATATCCTCCTACTTCATTTAGTTTAACAACATAGACTATTATTCCTTTCTTGAGGGCTTTATTTAATTGCATAGATGACAGTATCTGGGGTTTGAATACCCCCTGCTCACTATGAATCCTTAGTCTTTCCTTACGTTTCTCTGAATACTCAATCCATATGTCTTGGAAATTGATCAAGGCTTTATGGGCCTACAACCAATTCATCCCTAGTATCACATCAAAAGCATGAAATGGGGCTACATATAAATAACCTTCACTGGTACCACTAGCTAAAGTAATCTCTGCCATTGGAAAACATTGGTTTACTGAGTAGGTTTACCCCGAACCATATTCTACCTTCCAACTATGGGCTAAATATCTTAGCCTTTTCGGTATATCCCTTGATAAACTAGAAGAAATAAAGCTATTTGTAGACCCACTATCAATTAAAATATTTACTTGCTTATTAAAAATATTGCCTTTCACAAGCAATAGGGTAACTTTCCCATCTAGCTTCTGATTTTCAGTTGTAGCATATATATGGTGCGTAGGTTCCTTTTCTTTGGCAGTGGATGTACTTGGCCCTGGTTGATGCGAATATTGATTAGCATAGTGAGGGCCTATGCAATGATAACACCCATCCTTGGGTCCTTATCACTTTTCTAGTTTCTACTCCTTTGCCTTACTTGCTAGAGCTAAAGTTTGTAGTTTCTAAGGTTGAGGCTTTGTGTTTCTAGAATTATTGTTGGTTTTCTTTTGGAATTTCTTCATGAACCTTCCTTATTTCCCATTATTTCTCTTCTCAAACTTTTGAGGGTTCATGGTCTTTTGATCCTGTTTCTCTTCGCATTTCAAAAATCCTAGACTATTCCTCTTCCTTAGTGCTTGCCAATCTTGCACAGATAGGGTAGCATAGTTAAATTGTAGGTGAGACTTTGCTTTCTTTGCCAAGCCATACATCTTATATAGCAATTTAGGCTCATTCATTTTTACATCATGCTTCACTCTAGATTCTAACCCATGAAAAAACTTGTAAACCCTTATCTTCTCATCATAGGTAGGAACATACTTAAGTAATCGAACCAACTTCTAAAGTTAGAAGCTTCATGGAAATAATTGGATATTATAGGTGTTTTGTGAAAGAATATTCAAATAATGCCTACTCTATTACCAACCTTCAAAGAAAAGAAAAAGAGTTCAAATGGATGGATAAGTGTGAGGTTACCTTTGAAACTTTGTAAAATAAGCAAATTGTAGCGCTAATTCTTAGGATATCAAATCCCCTTGGGAATTTTATAGTATGTACAAATGCTTCCTTAGAATATTTGAGAGGGTTGTTATCCTAGAATCAAGCTATAGTAGCATATAAATCAATGAAACTCAAGAAGCATGAGTTGAATTATGCTACACATAGTAGCAGTTGTGCGTGTTCTGAAGGTATGGAGGCACTACTTATTGGGAAAACCTTTTGAGCTAAGGACAAACCACCAAGGCTTAATGTATATCTTTACCCAACATATGTTTAATGCAAGGCAAAGAAGGTGGATAGGATTCCTCGCTAGGTATGACTTTGGTATAAAGTATATCAAAGGAAAAGAAAATAATATTGTAGATGTATTAAGTAGAAGGCACATAGTAACATTGACCTAGAGTCATGTAGACTTGATGGACAAAGTTAGGGAAATATAGCTATAAAATTAGTATTACATTGAAATCTAGATTAAAATTGAGAAAACTCTAGAGGAAAATAAGGTTTTTAACATAAAATATGGACTTTTATGTTTCAAGGATAGGGTTTTCATACCCAAAACTGGTGAATAAAGGGGAATTATTATGCAATAGGTACATATTTCTTCGTATTCTACTCATATGAGAGGTGTAAAGATGAGAGAAAACATGAAAAGACCTTATATTGATCAACAATGAAATAATATGGTAGTAGTTTTATTGCTAGATATTTGGAATGCCATAAGGTTAAGGTAAAACATCAACATCCAATAGGAAAATTGTACCCACATGATATACCTACTCAAAAGTGGTAAGTTATACCTGTGGATTTTATTGTGGGTTTACCTAATACTAGGTACCAGTATGATGCAATACTTGTGGTGGTCAACAATTTGGCTAAGGTTGCACACTTTATACTAAGGAACATCAAGGATGATGCACCTGTTATGGTAAATAGGTTTGCAAAGAAAATATTGAGGTTACATGATTTCTTGAGCTGATCATATTAGATAGAGATTCTAGGTTTAAATCATATTTTTGGTAAGCTCTTCATCATGCAGTGGGCACTAAATTGAATATCAGTTCTTCTTACCATCCAAAAATAGATAGGAAAACAAAGAGGGTTAACCAAATCCTAAAATATATGTTTCATATGTATTGCATGGATTAAAATTCTAAATGGGAAGACTTTTTACATCTGGTTGAATTTGCATAGAATAATGGATACTATGCATCCTTGGGAATGGCTTCATTTTATGCCTTGTATGGCAGAAGATGTAGAACACCTCTATCATGGGATAATCCAAAAGATCTAATGGTGATTGAACTAGACACTATCAAAGAGATGGAGGAGCAACTCAAAGTGATTCAATAAAGGCTTAAGGAAGCAGTCGATCACTAGAAGAGCTATGTTGATCTTAAAATATCACCAAGAGAATTCTTTGTGGGAGATAAAGTCTTCTTGAGGGTAAGACCCATGAAAAGTGTCATCAAGTCAACTAAGTTGGATCCTCATTTTGTTGGACCTTTTGAGATCATTGATAAGATTAATCTAGTAGCCTATATACTCACCTTGCCATCCAACTTGTCAAAGATCCATGATACTTTCCACATATCCTTATTCAGTAAGTATGTTGTTGATCCTTCTCATTTTTGAAATATTTCAAAATTGTATATGGAAGATCCCTTAGCCATTGAGGTGTGACTAGTAAGAATTCTAGGGTTTCATTCTAAGTAATTGAGGAAATGAAGCCTAGATCAATGTAAGGTCTAGTGGGACCACTATTTCTAAAAACCGTGCAACTTGGAAAGATGTTGAGGAAATGAGGAAGCAATTCCCATATTTATTTGAATGATTTATATATTTTATTTTCAAGAAACATAGAGGATTGTGTTTAGTCCAAGGAGGAGTATGTAATGGACCTCCTTTGTAGGACTTGTACTAGATAATTAATTTATGTATAGATGTGTAGATGTCTAATGCATAATCTCATTTTATGTTATCCAGATGTGTGATAGTTGTACTCTATGCTCTTATTATATTAATTTTGAAATATGGTACTGTTGATGAAATTTGTAGTTGTAGGACCAGGTACTCTCATAGGTGGATTGGTATGGGACAACCACCAGAGTTGAGAGAAAAAGGAAAATGATGGATGACATTCTCATCAACAACTCAAGGGTAAAATAATACCCTTCATATAGATGCATTGCATATGTGCTTGTTTGATTGAATGCACCATTGGGCAAGGAGGTTGCTATTAGCAAAAGAGCCATCCTTAGTAGGTGAGTGATAACATCTTAGTTATCTTTAAAAAATCCACCTACTTAAGGAAAAAAATAATAATGTGTGTATTATTGATTGCCTTGAGATGCATTTATGCTTGTATTTTAAGCATAGGAATTGTTGATTATGTTGGTATTAATAAGTGAATTTAATTAATATCTAAGAATACTTGAATATTGATGTTAATGGTTAATATTAACAGTCGATGTGAATTAAATTAATTAGGTGAGTAATTAATTTAATTATATTAGTAATAATATTGGTATTAGGATGTGATGATGTTAACCACTAATGATTCCTATTGTTAATATTGTGCCTTGTGGATTTTAGAAGGCTAATATTTAAGAAAATAAAAACCTTGTAATAAAAAAAGATAAATTAATATATTCTCCAAAGCCATTGAGGTTGGAATTAAAATTGGAAGAATGTGGTATTGGTCTTGGTAATATTTTCAGCAACATGAGCAATTATCTTGTAGCATAGAGATGTTACTCTTGCATTCATCATGATGACATACAAGAAAGAATCACTTTACAATTGATCTCCTTGGAGGGTTTCTCCTAATATTATATTTGGATAAGATATTGCCAAGGAAAGGGGGTTAGGAAGAACAAAGAAATTGCAAGGTGGGGTAGTTTTTTTGAAAGGAAGATCGAAAGAAAATCTTGTTGTCAGGATGCTACGTTGCAAAATTCATAGACCAACGATGTTGAAACAAGGTGGGTAATTTGATTGTGGTGTTTACATATTTGAATGATATTTCTTATTTGTTATGCTTCCTAGTTTTCTTGAGTGCTACTATAATATAAGTTAGTTTCTTGTTGTAAGGAAGGTGTGGTTTATGATTTTCATGAATTTTATGTCAAGTCAAGAAACACTTCAATAGCTTGGTATGTGCGAATTGAATGAAATCTAATGTCATGAGTTGAACAGTACAAGAGAAATATAAGATCTTCTATGGTATTCTATGAGATGAGAGCAAGATCTAAGCAGAGGAGTAAGATCTAAGCAAGATCTAAGCAGAGGAGCAATATCTAAGCAGAATCTAAGCATGTGCAATATCTGAGGAAAAGAGCAAGATCTAAGTGTGATATGAGCATAGGAGTAGGATCTTAATGGGATATGAGTAGAGGAGCAATATCTAAGCGATATTTGATCAAGATTTATATTATAAGATGAAGCTTTAGAGAGGATGTTGAATAGAGAAGCAATGGAAGTGTCTTGTTTAAAAATTTAACATAAAAAGGTAGGAGGAAATTTTCAAATTTTTGTAAAGACTACTGATGGAAGGAGACGAGGTGGCCCCCTAGGGTCACCTAGGTTTGAACTTGATGTGGTTGTAGGTTCTTCAAGGTTTAGCCATGTTAGAGTTTGTAAAATGTGTGTTTCCCTGAAGAAGGCTTGGGTTGGTGTGGGAGTTCATTGTTGGTGGGTGGTGACGAAAAGGTGAACGACTGCCTTTGTTGCAAGGAGGAGCGACCATGGATTAAGGTGCAACCTAAAGTGATGGTGAATGAAGTATTTTATTACAATATAAGGCCCTCATTTTCATATTCATTGGAATTAGGGTGAACCTAAGAAGGATTGAAGAATGGATATTGTGATACTAGAAAATTGAAGGTAAGCATGACATTGTTCTTCTTGCAAATGGGTATTTTTTAGCTATTTTTGATAAGGAGGATTGTAATAATTTTTTGAGGGAGGTCCTTATTTCATGAGGCAAGTGGGTCTATACATAAAACTGTGGCATGCAGGGTTCGATCCAATAAAGGAACTACCTTCAGTTGTTTTAGTGTGGACTAGACTTCATTGTTTGCCTTTGGAGCTTTAGAAGGAGGAGATTTTTAGAGATACTGGTGAGGCCATATGGATATTTGTTTTGGTATCTGATCTTTGTGTGGAGTTGGATATATCTAGTACTCTCTCATATTCTATTGACATCTAAGTTGGGGAGGTGGTAAGGGTTTAGGCTATTGAATATGAGGTAGTCCCCTTTAGGTGCAGACGTTGTCATCATTATGGTCATTGGCAAAGGATTACTCTAAGAATATCGAGATGAAGTAGGAGGAGGAGCCCCATAAAGGTAAAGGTGTGGAAGTAGGGGAGGAGGATGTTTTTCATGTAGTTATAAATAAGAAAATATCAAAGGTTGGTGGCCGAAAGGGTCAGGAACGTTTGTAAGTTTCCTTCAAAAATTAGTTTGATGTTCTCGAATGTGGGTTTAGTGATGTGGATGTGGATGTTGTTAGGGGGGATTACCCATTTCATGAGTAAGTTATTTAGGATGGTTTGGTGCCATTCCCTTGTAACGGGGGTGAGGCCTCAACAAATATGTGCACTTAAGAAGACTTTAGAACTCAAGAGGAGGTTGGGCCCTTGGACGAGTCAATTCTAGTGAAGGCCAAGGATGTAGTTAAGGATGATATGGAGAGGGAGGAAATTATTGTCTAGATTGAGGGGGATGGGAGGAAAGGAACTAGAAGAAATCCCTTAGGGATTACATCAAGCACCCTAAGTAAGCATTAAGGAGGAAAATAACATGCGATTGAAATAAAATTGAAAAAGGACAAGCGAGATAAGGAAGAAGAACATTTTGTAGAAGTAGGTATTATGTGAACTATTGATTTGCATTTCAATTCTTTCTCCAAATGAAGAAAATTTCTTTGAATGTGAGGGGCTTATAGGTGAAACCCAAGTAAAATGTTGAGAAGCGTCTAATTAAACAATATCATCCTTATTTACTATTGATTCAAGAATCCATATTGAGTTTAGATGGAACCTCAACAGTTTGCAAGAGAATTTGGAAGGAAGCTTTGAGTTTAGTAGTTGCTTCCAAGGGTAATTCTGGAGTATTGCTTTGTATGTGGGATCCGAGAAAGATAGTGGTTATGGATGTAATGGCAACTGTAGGAATTTTAGAGATAAAAGGGTATTTACTTTCAAATGCAACTCCCTTTTAGGTAGTTAACTTTTATGCTCTAACTAATATAAAATAAAAGGTGGAGCAATGGAGGGCAATGGAGGTAATTTTAGAAAAAAGGAAGGAGATGCTTCAAATAGTTGGAGGGGATTTTAATGTTATTGCTTTTTTAGAGAAAAAGTAGGGAGGCTCTAGAGTTTTGGATGTAGGGAGTCATTTGTTTATTGACCAAATGGATAAGTTAGGTCTTAGAGATGTGTAACTGAAAGGTTTCTTGTTCACTTGGAGTAATAGTAGACTAAACGTAGACCATATTTAGGAAAGATTGGACCATTTGCTTATTCATATGAAGTATCTCGACTAATTTTTTTAATAAGCTATATGCATCTTTTATTGAGGGCCACTTCCTTCAAAACCAATATATTAGGCCGGTTAAACCATATTCAATATTTATTTTATCAATATATGTATATATATTATTAATGGTAAAAAAACAAGGTTTTGAAGGATCTTAGAACCTTTTACATTAGAGGAGGCAAAAAAAGAGAAGGCCAATTAAGCACAGGCTAGCCTCCAAGGCCAAAATAACAAAAAATAAACCCAATAACCACCCAAGAGAACAAAAGAGAAAGATAATGCCATGATACAACATAGACTAGCCCACCATCCAACAGGGCATAAAGGAGAATTTTTATTTCAACTTTCTTTTAGAGGCACCAAAGATCCTACTCATTTTTTCCATAATACTAGAAGGGCAGCAAATACATCAAGATGCACATAACAAAACCCAATTCTAGATAGAAAGGGTGAGGGCAATACACCAAGCATATTCCCTAAGAATGAAAACCACCAGGGAGTAAAAGTACCAACCCCCCAAAAAATACCCTCCAAATAGAGGATCACTACAACATAAAGGAGACCTCATCCAAGCAAAAAGACAATAAAAAATGTCTACTAGATAGGTAGGCCTAATGCTTCCAAAGAAAAAATTATCATTAACATCAATAGTCTAGTTACCTTCCCTATAAATATGTTGTCTTCCAAAATTATAAATTGATCGCTATCCACCCCCAAATTGGCCATAACATTAGTAGCGTGGTTACATTTTCTATAAATATGCTCAATTTTAACTTCTAAAATACCTTTGAGAATCTTTGAGATGTCCTTAATAATATTCAGGATGAAAAAATTGTTAATTTTTCTAGTCTACAAATCTTGAATTATGTTCAAGGAGTCACCTTGTACAAGAAGTCTTCTAAAGCCCCTCTTAAAAATCTTATGAACACTCAAGAAAAACACCTTAGCTTTAGCTAGGTGGTTGGTATGAATACCATAATCTTCAATGTAAGTCCAATTGACCTCACCATTATCATTTTTGACAACACCCCCTCTACTAGTCCTCCTGAGGTTACCTTTGGTAGCCCCATCAAAGTTTAGAATGACCCACCCTTTAGCTAGTTTATGCCATCTTGTAGCCAATATTTTTTGAACAATGGTTACATAAGCAGAATATCCTAGATTCAATTTCCAACTAACAACAACCCCTTTTCCCAAAAATTGCTCCCTACCATTTCCAATAGCAAAGACAACCATGTTATTCTCAATAGCAACTTTAATCCTTCTAAAGACAAAGGATTCATCCCTAGCAATATCCTTGAAAATTCTTTTGTTCCTCTTCCACTAGATACCCCATAAAAAATGAGGAAGAACTAGGTACCACATCCTAGTGAGGTTGTGACTGATGAAGGGGGATTTCCACTGAGTAAAAAGTTCCACAAAAGTTTGAGGTAACGTCCACTTGATAGAAAATGAATCTGGTAAGCATTGAGCACCTTATTTGAGAAATCACAATGGATGAAATATGATCTACAGATTCAACATCCTTAGAACACAAGAGATAACTGTTGGGAATATGGAAACATTTCTTACATAAATTATCAACAATCAAAATTTTGTTTTGCAAACACAACCACAAAAAATGTAATCTTAGGGATCAAATGAGAATACCAAACCCTTTCCATCAAAAAATTTCCTCCCCTAGACAATTTTTGGGCCTCATATGCATACTTGAAAGAAAAAATAACTTTAAGAGAATGAGTCCATAGAAGGAAGTCCCTCTCATTCTGTTGAGGAAGAAATTATTGTTGCAACATATTCAAAATTGGAAAACTCTGAAGGATCTAAAGATCATTTGTATGCAAAGTCAGATGCTTCCAAATCCTCTTGCCATTAGTGATGATTATATAATCAATTATTTTTTCTCCATATTTCAGTGATAAAGTAGCCTTCAACTCATAAAACTCAGGACTAAGAAAGAGGGGTTCAGAAAGAATCCAAGTATCCTCCTAGAAGAACACATCCTTGCCATTCCCAATCTGCCATCGCATTCCCTACGTAACCAAACTTATAATCCTAGCAAACCATTCCAAATCACAGAGCCCTAGAAGGAGCAGCACTTCTAAAAAAAGATATGTGATTTTCTAGATACTTACCTCTCATAATATCTTTCCATAGTTTATCCTTCTCAACAAATAATCTCCAGGTTGTTTTTACAATCAACCTAATTCCAAGACCACATTATTTCTTAGAAGAGCATACCCTATCCCAAGAGACAAGGGACACCCTTTTTTTATCCTCCACCCTAGCCCACTGAAATCTCCTAAAGATCTAATCAACCATCCTCCTAACTTTGAAGGGTATTCTTAAAAGAGACATATAATAAATGGGAATGCCTTGGAAGGTAGCTTGAAGTAATTGCAACTTACGTGCTTGGATCAAGATATTGCCTTTCCACCCAAATAACTTACGTTGAATCCTATCCAACACAAGAAACCACAAATCCTCTTTCATAGTGAAAATGGCATACCTGGATATAAAGAAGGAAGGTTAGCAATGCCACAACAAAAAATCCTTGCAATTCTATCCTGAAGCTGCCTCCTAGTATTCACAAAAAAAAAAAAACTTTTATGGAAGTTAATTTGTTGGATGGAAGCTTTCTCATACAACTGAAAAATATTCATGAATTCCTTAACCTCTGTCACAGTAGCCTCATCAATCAGTACAATGTCATCTATAAATTGTTGCTAAGAAATTGCCTTCGTAATACTAGTAGGTCTAATACCCTTAATCTTAGAGGACAAGGTAGTAACAAGAATTGATCTTCCTAAAGCTTCAACCATAAAAATGAAAATATATGAAGATAGATCACCTTGCCTAATACCTCTTTGACCCCATAAAAACCACTAAGAATCCATTAATGATGATAGAAAATATAGCAGAGTAAATACAAACCCCAATCCACTTCCTACATAGATCCCCAAAGCCAATTTTTTGCAACACCTTATCAAGGAACTCCCAGGAGACCCTGTCATAAGCCTTCTGCATATCAAGTTTAAGAAGCATTTCAACCAACCTGCTTTTGGACATAAAATATCAAGTCTCATGAACCATAATTATCCCATCCACAATCTACCTATCATGAACAAAACCACCTTGAATAGGAAAAATCAAGATGGGGAGAAGCCTTTTCAAACTATTAGCAAGTGTCTTAGTAAGCAACTTATATAAGGTATTGCATAAGTTGATAGGTTTGAAATCCCTTAGATAAGAGGCACCATGTTTCTTCAAAACCAAAACAATAAAGGTAGTATTCCATGCCTGCAACAAAGAGGAAGAATATTGGAATTCTCTTAAGGCTTTCAAAATATCCAAACCAAGAAGGTGCCAAAACCTCTAAAAAAACTAGTAGGGAACCCATCCAACCCAAGCACTTTGTCCTTATTCAAACTAAATAGGTTGATCCTAATCTCATCATTAGAAAAGGAGGCATTCAAAGCATTATTCATATTAGTTGTCACCACCTGGGGAATGTTCCTAAGAAGTTCCTCCGAAGCATCCCCATCTTCCTCCCTATCTCTAGAAAACAAATCCTAAAAGAAGGATATTGTGGTATTAGCAATTTCTTCTTTATCTTTAAGGTATTCACTGGATTCCAATATAATTTCCTTTATTTTATTAGCACTCCTATATTTCAAGGTTGAGAGGTGGAAAAACTTGGTATTCCTATCCCCCTCCTTAAGCCACGTAGCTCAACATTTTTACCTCCAAAAAGACTCCTTGCTAACGAGAAAAAGAGTAATTTGCTCTTTGTTGGCCAACTCCCATGATCAACCTTCACTTTGGCCTTTTTTCTCAATTTCCTACAAATCTTGAAAGGTTTTTTGCTTTCTATGGAAGAGGTTACCAAAAAACTCTTGATTCCACCTCTTCAAGTTAGCTTTGATGATTTTCACTTTCTTGACCATTTGACACATCTTAGTGCCATAGACATTCAAATTCCACCAAGAGTTAATCAAGCCTTCAAGATCCAGATGAGAAAGCCACATTATCTTAAACCTAAAAGGATAACCTTTCGAATGTTTCTCCTCCATGAATTCTAATAGTAACAGATTGTGGCCAGAAGTAATTCTTAGCAATAATTTATGGTCAGTAACAGGTTGTGATCAGTAACATCGCTAAAGGGTGGGGGGAATTTTTTCTAAGCTCTGGCGTTTTGGCGGGAAACCTTTTGTGCAGGCACCAGGCGAAGCTCCAGGGTCTCTGGTTGGAAGTCTCTTCCAGATCCTCCTGTGGATTGATACTACACCTCTCTGAAGGATTGCTCGTTGCCTTGGGAGGGCCCAATGGGGTCTCCTCCAGGATCTTCCGACGGGCAGAAAAGCTCATATGCAGATAAATTAAAAGAAAACCCTGCATCTTCTTCCGATGAAGCTCAACGCAGTGCTTATCAAATGCTATTTAAGAATGTTGGAAAGGGTTTACCTGCAAACAGAGTTAACGGCTGCCTTCCACAATCTACGTCCAGGCCAAAGATTGTCATAGAGCCAAAACTGGTTGAGGATACGATTATATACCGTGCTACCCATGATCTGATCTGCAAATTCATGGGTATTCGGCCCACTCTGAACTTCCTTCACACCTGGGTGAGACAGAACTGGGAGCCCATTGGTGAGTACTCTCTATGGCCTATAAGCAATGGGTATTTTATTATTAGTTTCTCTTCTCTAGCAGATAGAAACAGAGCATTTGAATCAGAGAAGAGGAACCACGGCCCGGTAGGATTATTTGTCCAACCGTGGAGAGTGGGTTTTGACCCTCGCATTGAGCCCACGGCTGTCCCGGTCTGGATACGGTTGTATGCTCTCCCAATGGAGTTTTGGGGTGAGCAAATCCTTGAGTTGATTGGTAATTCTCTAGGTAGATTTTTGGGAGTTTCAAGAGATACCATGGAAGGAAATACTGCTGTCTTTTCTAGAATATGTGTAGAAATGGACATTAACCAGCCACTTCCTATCGAGGTGGAATTGGATTTGGCAAGACTAACCTGGATACAGCAGCTAGACTATGAAGCCTTACCTTTCAGATGCAGAGTCTGCCATAAGCATGGCCATTTGGCTAGGTTCTGCCCAAATAGCCTGACCACAAAATCGAAAGCTCCGTCGGGAGCGTCAAATCGCCCTAGAGAGGGTAAGTTCACTTCGGTTAAAGATCCCCTCAATATCCCCCAGGGTTCTGATGCCCAGAAAGATGGCTTTGAATAGCAGAAGTGGAGGAAAAACAAAAAGAGAAATGGCAAAGAGCAGACCCAATCCAAGCCAACCAACCGATATGAAATCTTCAAATCCCTTGTAGACCAAGAAGACCAAGTCATGGAAGGAGTGGTTGGGAATGATGGGGATACTAACACCCACTCTCATGATCCTCTATCATCTACTCCTGTCTTAGAACAGGTGATTGAAACCCCTGAGACTGTGCAGCCAGAGAACCTAGGGGCTATGGTAACTCATTCCCCTGCACAACCGGTTATTAAGGATGTCCACATGGGAAGTGCGAGAAAAGAACACAGAGAAAGACCAGCGTTGGGGATCACCCAGGTGGAAAATAGGTCTGAGAATAGTAATTCCCAAGGAGCTAGTAGAAAATCCAATAAGGATCTAATAGTAGCGCAAGGGGACAAGCTGATCAATGGAGGATCGATGAGAACAATTGACTCGTATTGCTCCCAAGGTTTCCAATGATTATACAATCCTGGAATGTAAGGGGTTTAAACAGTAGAACCCATCAATCTGCTATTCAAAGACTTTTAGGAAGACACAAAACAGACTTTTTGCTCCTTCAAGAAACAAAAATGTCTTCAGATCTTATGTGTAAAATTGCTAGTAGAATATGGAGGGGCGCTGGATATATGGATGTGGCGGCCCAAGGAGCTTCGGGGGGAATTTTTACTCCTGTGGAATCCTCCGGTGTGGATAGCAATAGAACATACAGCTTGGATGGGGGTTCTCACATCTCTCTTTAAGAATATTGTTACAGCTGAACAGGTTTTAATTACAAACTTCTATGGGGCTCAAAGCATTAATGGACAGCGGCTTCAATGGAATGTTGTTCATTCAATGAGATCCTCCCGGGAAGATTGCGATTGGATTGTTTATGGGGATTTTAATGCCAAATTATCTGCCAGTGATCAGGAAGGTGGTTTCCCAGTTTTGGATCCAGGGGATAGGCTTCTGATTGCTCAAGTCCAGGCATTTCACCTTGTTGATATCAAAGGTCCTGGTACTTATTTTACGTGGACTAATAAGAGAAGAGAGCCACACGGTAGGAAGGTAAAACTAGACCGGTTTCTGGTCTCGGAGGAAGCATTTGTGAAATGGAATATTAAATTTCAGATTTTGGAAGGCCCGAGTTCAGACCACTTTCCCATTGTACTGGAGGGAGGGGCTAGGACAGGGCAGTACCATAAACCTTTTAAATTTGAAAATTTTTGGTTGCAAAAAGAAGATCTCCGAAGAAAAATTCCTCAGTGGTGGGAAGATGGCTGCCCACATTTTGGGACTACAATGTTTAAATTTCACAAACAGCTTCAATTTGTCAAGTGTAAATTGAAACAGTGGAGGCAAACTAACAAATCAGACTTCCAGCTCCAACGGGCCCCCTTGTTGGCTAGATGGGATGAGGTGCAAAAACATTTCAGGGAAGGAAACATTTCCGAGCACCTTAAATCCGAGGATGATGCTTTGCTCAAAGCGGTTGAGGATATTGATAACCAAGAAGAGATTTCTTGGAAACAGAGAGCAAGAAATACTTGGTTATTAGAAGGAGACAGAAATACAAAATTTTTTCAACGCTCTGCCTGTGCTAGGAGACAAATGAATACTATGGATTTCCTTCAAGATGAGAATGGATACTCTTTTGACACTCTTCCTGGTATGCACTTCCACTCAATGGAGTATTTCTCAAAACTCTTTAAGGAAAGCATGGAGCAAGATGGGGCAGCCCAAGATGAAGTTATTGTTGTCATTCCTTCTTTAATCTCTCCTGAAGAAAACCAGGCTCTTCTTAGACCTATAGATAAAGATGAACTTAAGAAGGTGGTCTTTGGGATGAGTACTGGTAAATCGCCTGGTCCTGATGGCTTCCCTATTGAGTTCTTCCAGGCCTTTTGGGATTCCCTGGAGGAAGATGTTCTGGCTGTCACTGAGGAGTCCAGAACCAATAAAAGAATGCTCAAGGCTCTAAATCATACATTCATTACTTTAATTCCAAAAGGAGCAGGGGGGGTTCATTTATCTGATTTTAGACCTATTGCCTTATGCAATGTGATATATAAAATAATTACGAAGATTATGGCTGAAAGGTTAAAACCTATTCTGCACAATATAATTTCCCCGAAGCAAGGGGGTTTTGTTGAAGGGAGGCAAATTTTGGATGGAGTGATTCTTGCTTAGGAGGCTATCCATACAATGCACCAAACTGGGAACAAAGGAATGTTCATTAAACTGGATATGTCCAAGGCTTATGACAGGGTGGAGTGGGGCTTCTTGGCAAAGATGTTGACTGCCTTTGGTTTCTCTCAGGACTGGACAGACTAGGTCATGAGTTGTATTTCTATGCCTTCATACTCTGTTCTTATCAAGGGACTTCCCTCGCCTCCTTTTGGTGCCTCTCGAGGAATGCGGCAAGGAGACCCTTGCTCTCCTTATCTCTTCCTCATCTTGGCTGAAGGATTGGGCAGACTCTTTCTGAAAAGAAGACTCCAAGGTCAGATAATAGGTTTTAAGGTCGGGGCTGAAGTTTTGACACATTTACAGTTTGTAGATGATACTGGATTGGTGGGAGTGGCCAGCCTTAGGGAAGCAAGAAGAATCAGAGATACTCTAAATGTCTACCTCAGGGCCTCTAATCAAGTCATCAATGACAATAAATCCAAAGTGATCTTCTTCAATATTGATCAACGGTTACAGGACAGAGTTATTGAGATTTTAGGTTTCACTCGGACCTCTCTCCCAGTAGTCTATCTGGGGGTCCCTCTCCATTTCAAAAAATTGAAAATTGATGTTTGGAAGGACCTTTTGGATGGCATCAAAGATAGAATGAACCATTGGTCTAATAGATGGTTAAGTTATGGGGGTCGTCTAACTTTTCTGCAGTCAATTATTCAGGCCATGCCAATTTATAAATTCTTCGTCCTAGCTGCTCCCCAGTCTATTTGGAAAGAGCTGGATAAAATGGCTAGAAGATTTCTATGGGAAGGTGCCAAGGGAGAGAGGAAATGGGCCTTGGTTGGCTGGGACAAGGTTACCCAACCCAAGGAAAAAGGGGGTTTGGGACTAAGAAGCTCCAAGTTTAATAACAAGGCTTTGGTGCGGCAAGTCGATCTTGGAGGTGGATTTCTCGACCAACATCCCTCTTTAGCGAGAATTCTCTCTAGCAAATACACGGGTTCTCGTCCATCCTAATGATGTGGGCCGCTTTCCACTTGGAAGGTTTTGGATCACCGAGTGTGGCAGGCGCTCAAGCTTGGAGCTCAACTCATCAAAGATCAACATTTTTGGAAAGTGGGGCGAGGGGATAAGGCTCGGTTCTGGACTGATTCCT